>CM046955.1:98197224-100597224 GCA_025698515.1 Gossypium sturtianum | reverse complement strand
AGTACTGCACAATAAATCATGTTTAATCATTTGAGATAAGTACAACACTAGTTACTATACTATGAAATTAATATATTATGTATGTTATACCTACATAGCAAACCTCATGGTATACCCACAAAAGACTCAACATGTATCTCCCAACCGAGCTAGCATTCTAGGGGATCATGCATGTCCAGCCTGCTAATTTGTGAACCTTGACCTAGCGAACCTTATGTATTGTACACATCCACTAAGTATATGTGAGGTCTGTGTGTCACGGGCCACAGTTCAAAGCTTGTGATTATTGCATAAAATGCGTCCCATGGAGGTCTACCGATTAGATGGGCCTCACTTGGCCCACGAGAATTGGCCTGATTCAAAGAACTAATGGAGAAGCCTATCTATTTGAAGCCTTGGTGGTCCAATGAAGCAAATATGGAAAATTAGGCTACCTTGGTAAAAAGGGAAATTAATCATAGAAGATTGAGGGGAATAAAATCTGATAAGATGTGGTTTGATTTTGTAATCTATGAGATTATGTAATTCCCTTAATTATAGAAATGATTTGATATCATTCGTCGATGTAATTCAATCTATTCCATCAGTTTTGGGGGAGCTCAACTATAAATAGAGAGTCTCCCCTTCAATTGTAAATCACCCATTATATCTATTGTATTCTTTATTCTCTGAGAGAAAGAATAAATTGAGAGAAGTTACTTAAACACCTCACGTGCATTGTTTTTCTGTGGCTATTCTGGTCTTTTGAGTATTCTTTTGGTTTGAGTTGCTTCCGTTATAATTTGGTGACTTGGAGAAATTCTATAAGAATCCACACTTTGCGAGAGTTAGACTAACTTAGGTCCATTTGAAAAGACGAAATCACCTAAGGTCGCACAAATTGTGAGGCTAAAAGGCTAGCCCCTTGACAGTTGGTATTAGAGTCAAGGTTGCGAAGGCACCGTTCGAGATGTAGAAAGAAGTTGTCAATCAAAATGAGCTAACGGAGACCCACAGGAAGGCTAGAAAAGTAAGTCGATCGAGGGAATTGCTGTCGGCTTTAGAAGAATGAGTGGTCAATCTCGAGGAGCCCATGGGGGACGTGAGGGAGACACTTGAAGAGGTCGATGGACGCACAGACTGGTTTGATTCAATGATGGATAAGGTCAGGGACTTTGTGTTGGAGTCTCACGAGACCAATGTGGAAAAGATGCCAGGGGCGCTCAAATCCACTAGGAATAAGCTGATAGAGAGGAATGATTCTCTTTAAGCCATGGTGATGGCTTTGAAGGAGGAAACAATGTCCATGATGAGGGTTTTTAGCACAATAATAGAGGAGCTCGAAGGATAGCTTGCCTTGTTTCAATCAGCCGTGGGGAAATGAGTGTTGGGTGCTACACTCAATTGAGAGGTAGATGTCCTGAAGCTGAAAGAGTTTGTAGGGACAAGGTTTGCAAGAGATGTGGACAATTTCTGTTGGAGAATGGAGAAATACTTCTGTGCAAAAAGCATCATAGAGGATGCTATTAAGGTAAAAATTGCATCTATTTATCTTACTAATTTTGCACTTCTATGGTGGAGGAACAAGTCCAAATATAGAAGACATAGTGAGATTGGGACTTGGGAGGAGTTCTAAAATTAATTAAATGGGCAATTTTATTCGAAATCTATCGAGGAGGAGGCTCGGGAAAAGTTGTGTAGGCTTATACAATGAGGCAAAATTAGGGAATATGTGTGAGAGTTCAGGGAACTCATGCTCCAAATTTCAAATGTGAATGAGAAGGAGGCATTTCTATTCTTCAAGAATCAGTTGAAGCCATGGGTCAGACAAGAATTGGAACGTAGAGGAGTCGGTAGCGGAGTTCGTAGTCAAGCTGGGTTTAGGGATAGATGATCTTGAGTCTTCCAAGTCTGAGGAAAGGGGCGATGATGGTGGAGATAGCGAGGAAGGTATTGGCA
Organism: Gossypium sturtianum; assembly: GCA_025698515.1. Taxonomy (NCBI): domain Eukaryota; kingdom Viridiplantae; phylum Streptophyta; class Magnoliopsida; order Malvales; family Malvaceae; genus Gossypium; species Gossypium sturtianum. The sequence continues at coordinate 100,595,286 of CM046955.1, read as the reverse complement.
ATGGCAACGACAATACTAGTAATTGGTAGTGGAAACCCAAAAACCCAAAGGGAAAGAGGAGTAATATAAAATGCTTCATTTGTGATGGTTCGCATATGGTGAAGAATTGTTCGAAGAGATCTGTGCATTCTAAGAATGACAACCTGGAAGGTGAGGCCAAGAGACTTGGTTTGAGTGCAAGTGGTGTCTAAGCCAAGAAAGCCAAAGAGAGTGAGAAGAAGCCAATAAAGTGCTTCTTGTGTTATGGTCCGCATAGGTTGTGGAATTGTCTGAAGAAGTCTATTGTCGAATGGGACGATGGGTAAGAAAAAATGTCTATGAAAGTTGGTTCAATCATGGGAAGAGTCAAAGCCAATAGGGCAAAGAGGAACAAGAAGAAGACAGTGAAATGCTTCTTGTGTGGTGGTCCGCATAAGTTATGGAACTGTCTAGAAGAATCATAGTTATTCGTGGTCAAGATAAAAGCAACGAAGCTTGTTGAGTCATTGGAGAGGCTTCCACCCAAGAAAGAGGTCAGTTGTGCATTGGGCTTCAGGGAAAAAGTAGTGATACAAACATTGATGCTAGTATTAATGTGGCTCAATTCTGGGGAAGCATCGAAGCTTGTTTAAACATCGAATGGGCTACCACCTAAGGGAGAGGTGGGTTGTTTATTGTACTTTCTGAAGAAAGTAGCAATGAAAACTAGACAATCCAGTCAAGTAAATGTAATAAGCGCGATAAATCTCAAACACTACAGTTGTGTTTTACATTTTGACTTACCATTGGCTTGGCAAGAACATAGGGGCCCTTTTAAAGTTCTAAAGTGGGGAAGTCAAGGGGTTGTGGACATGTTGAAGCCTAGTTGTGTGAATCAAGGGGATCCCGATCAAGGTAAGTCACAATGTGGCGAAGTAAGAGAGATGGGCTCTTACGAGCGAGATGTACCAATGAGTGGAACGATTCGAGTTAGAAGGCGACGGAAGTTGAGGCAAAACTTCCAAGGGGCATGACTACCCGATAGTGAGACTAGTCGAGAAAGAGCCAATGTATCGAGAAAGTTCTGAGGTGAATTAAGTCAGTGCCATTCTAAGGGCGGAATGAGGGTGTAACACCCCTAACCCTTATTCAACGCCGGAATAAGGTTAAGGAGCATTATCGGACTCACAACTCAATTATACATACAATTAGCATACATTTCATCAATTCTAACATTCGTCAATCAACCTCAATCAATATGTCACTAATACGAGCCTACGAGGCCCTATTCATTCATTTGAAGTGGTTCGGGACTAAACCGATAACCTTTAAAACAATTTGAGCACCTAGAAAATTATTCTCCAAAATAGAGGACACAAGCCCGTGTGACCAGGCTGTGTGTCTCACACAGCCACTAGACACGCCCGTGTCACAGGCCGTGTGGACATTCGTAATGGGATCACATGGCCGTGTCCTAGCCCGTGTCCTACCCCGTGTCCAAATAAGTGAGCTTACTGACTTGGGTCACATGACCAACCACACACCCGTGTGCCCTTCAAAGTGGCCACACACGCTCGTGTGCCAGGCCGTGCCAAACCTGTAGGGTATACTAACTTATGCAACACGACCAAATCACACGCCCGTGAGCTAGACCGTGTGCCAATTAGGGGGTATATTGACTTGTGCCACACGGCCGATCACACGCCCGTGTGTGAGATCGTGTGGAGCATACTGACTTCATTTCAATTTCAACACCAGGGGTCACAGGGTCGTATATCATGACCGTGTGTCACACACGGTTGAGACACACGCCCGTGTGGAAAAAAATAGGCTATTTACCAAGCCATTTTTCCACCCATTTGATACACACCTTCACCTACACATATGGCACCAAAACAAAGCATAATAGGCAACCCAAAACAACCAAATCAAACATAATTCCTACCATTTCATCGAAGCATTTCTTAGCCTAAACCTCAATCACAAACATCATCAATTCATCAACCATTTCCAAGCAACATTAAACACATCACAAAATAGCATTAGCACATCTATAAACATTTACCAAACATATATCATTTTGTACCAATTCACAAGCATGATACTAATTCCACAAACCTCATAATATAAGTCATATATTTATATTTACATACACTAGGCTCAAACATACCAAAAAGAGCCAACTTTCATGACTATATACACAAACCAAAACATATACATTTACAAGCCATCTCAAATGGCAAAATTCACTACCAAAACATAACCAACATGACCATAGTTCCTATACATGACATATGACCAAACCATAAGCTCAAAAGTACCAAAGTGATGGTTGGATAGTGTGACGTAGCCTCGACGACCCCCGAATCCGAGCTAGCTTTGAAATCACTATACGACATGGAAAATAAACAAGTAAGCTTTATAGCTTAGTAAGCTCGTAAGATATAAACTTAACTAATCACAAATACACCATTCATCAATTTAAACATATTAACATGTAATTCATGATTACTAACAAACCTTTGACATGCTTATTCATATGCTTATATGCAAACTTCATAACTTCTTCGATTTAAAGCTCACACTAAGCATGTACATACATGTACCAATCCGTAACAAGCTTATACTTATTCAGAATACCGTTGAATACACGATATCTCGCACACTAAGTGCCATACTTAGCTGAAGCTATCTCATATCGCACACTAAGTGCCATACATAGCCGAAGCTATCTCAAATCGCACACTGAGTGCCATACATAGCCGAAGCTATCTCGATCTCACACACTAAGTGCCATACATAGCCAAAGCTATCTCGATCTCACACACTAAGTGCCATATATAACTGGAGCTATGTCGAATTGCACACTAAGTGCCATATATATAGCCGAAGCGTCGTTAAACATAACTTTAATCTTGTATACACAATTTATGCAATATCAAAGCATTTAAAGCATAATTATAATAATGCTTGTTACATACGAACTTACCTCGGATGTGAAAATGATGACACGATCAACTAATCCGATATCTTGTTCTTTTCTCGATCTAAATCCTTATTCTGCTTTTCTTGATCTAAATAATATCAAATTTAACTTATTCAATCACTAATTTATTCAATTAAGTCCAAAACACACATTTAGGCACGTTTACACTTTTTCCCCTAAAGTTTCACATTTTTACAATTTAGTCCTCAATACACAAAATCACAAATTCATGCAAATTTCACAACACCCATGCTTAGCCTAATTACCATAAGGCCCCTAGCAGCCCATATTTTTCATTTATTCACACATTTAACCACACATTTTCACATTTTCACAAATAAATTCCTATTTTTCATTTTTACTCAAAATCACTTTACAAAACTTGTTTAACTAACAACAAACATTCATAATCTATTAAGAAAATTCAAAATAAAAGCTTATTTATCAATGGCAACATTCAAAATATTTAACAGTTTTGCAAAATAGTCCCTGGGCTAGCTAGTACTAGATGCAACGATCTCAAAAATATAGAAATCATTAAAAACTGAGCAAAAATAGCCTTACAATTAGATCATGAAGTGGCCGAATATCACAAACCCTAAAATGGTTTTCTTCTTTTCTATGCACGACCAAAAAGATGAATAAAACTCATCTTTTTGTTATGATTAATATACAATTTACAACATTAACCTTTAATAAAACCATTTAATAACATTCATTTAATGTAAAAATATGTCCACTCAAGTGTCAAATGGTCAAATTACAACATAAGGACCTTAACTTTAAGGTTCTATAGCTATTAGACACCTTTAGATAATAGAACATGCATTTTATACCTTACGCGATTTAGTCCTTTTTATCAAATTGACCAATCAAACGACAAAATTTCTAAACGAAACTTTCATACAATCATATATTCATACTGTAGACATTAAAATAATAATAAAATAAATATTTTGACTTCAGATTTGTGGTCCCAAAACCACTGTTTTGGTTTGACCAAAAACGGGCTGTTACAACTCTCCCCCTTAAGGATTTTCGTCCCCGAAAATCTTACTAGTGAATAAGTTAGGGTACTGTTTTCTCATTGCTTCCTCGGGCTCCCACGTAGCCTCTTCAACTCCGTGACGTTTCCACAAGACTTTCACTAAAGCTATGCATTTATTTCTCAACTCTTTGATCTCTTGAGCCAAAATTCTGATTGGTTCTTCATTATATGTCATATCAGGCTGAATCTCATTTTTTGACGGAGAAATCACATGTGAGGGATCAAATTGATATCGACGCAACATCGATACATGAAACACATTATGGATCTTTTCTAATTCTGATGGTAAAAATAGTCGATATGCCACTGGCCCTATTCTTTCGATGATATTGTACGGCCCGATGAAACGCGGACTCAACTTGCCTTTCCGACCAAATCTAAGGATTTTTCTTCCATGGAGATACTTTCAGAAACACTTTATCAACGATCTGAAATTCAATATCTTTTCGTTTCAAATTCGCATATGATTTCTGATGATCTGAAGTTGCTTTCAAACAATCACGAATTATTTTCACTTTCTCTTCTGTTTCTCTAACCAAATCAACCCCGTGAATCTGTTTCTCGCTAAGCTCGGTCCAATATAATGTAGTTCGGCATTTGCGACCATATAAAGCTTCATACAGTGCCATCTTTATGCTCGTTTGAAAACTATTATTATACGAAACTTCAACCAACGGCAAATATTTCTCCCAATTACCTTCAAACTCTAAAACACAACATTTGAGCATATCTTCAAGAATCTAAATTACTCTCTCAGACTGACCGTCTGTTTGTGGATGAAAAGCTGTACTAAAATTCAATTTTGTACCCAAAGCTCCTTGCAATTTCTTCCAAAACCACGATGTGAATCTCGGATCTCTATCTAAAATAATCGAAATTGCCACCCCGTGCAATCTAATGATCTCAGCAATGTACAATTCAACTAATCTATCAAGTGAATAGTCAGTACGTACCGAAATAAAATGTGCTGATTTCGTCAATCGATCAACGACAACCCGAATTGCATCTTTCTTTCTCGGAGACATGGGAAATCCTAATACGAAATCCATAGTCATTCTATCCCATTTCCACTCTAGTATCATCACAGGCTGAATCACACCTGAAGGTACATGATGTTCGGCTTTCACTTGCTGATAAATCAAACACTTCGATACAAACTCAGAAATATCTCATTTCATATCTGACCACCAATACAATTTCTTCAAATCATTGTACATTTTATTACTCCTAGGATGAACAGATAAACAACCACTATGTGCCTCGTATAAAATTTTCTGAATCAACTGAGGATTTTTCGGTACACAGGTTCTATTTCGAAACATTAAACAATCATCTGATCCGATTTGGTATTCTAAATCACTAGTTGACTCGCATTGCACTTTTTTAGCTTGCAATTTACTATCACATTTCTGAGCTTCGTAAATTTGCTAAAAATATACTGGTTTAGCTTTTAACTCAGCTAAAATCGAACCATCATTAGACAATGTAAACTGTGTATTCATTGCTCTCAGGGAAAACAACGACTTTCTACTCAAAGCATCCGCGACCACATTTGCCTTCCTCGGGTGATAATCAATCACCAACTCATAATCTTTTAGTAGCTCGAGCCATTTCTGTTGTCGCAAATTCAAATCTTTCTGAGTCATAATATATTTTAAGCTTTTATGATCAGTAAAGATATGGCCTTTTTCACCGTACAAATGATGACGCCAGATTTTCAATGCAAAAACTATAGCGGCCAACTCTAAATCATGCGTAGGATAGTTCTTTTCATGTGCTTTCAACTGTCTAGAAGCATAAGCTATCACTTTTCCCTCTTGCATCAACATACAACCCAAACCATTCAGTGACGTGTCGCTGTAAATCACAAATTCTTTACCTTATGCAGGTTGAATCAACACTAGTGCTTCAGTTAACAATGCTTTCAATTGATTGAAACTTTGTTGACATTTCTCGGACCATTCAAACTTGACATCTTTCTGTAACAGTCTGGTCATCAGTGTAGCAATCATCGAGAAACCTTTAAGGAAACGTCGATAGTAACCAGCCAATCCTAGAAAACTTCTGACCTCAGATACATTTCTAGGTGGTTTCAAGTCAACAACTGCAGAAATCTTGCGCGGATTAACTCGAATGCCATCCCCTGATACTATATGTCCCAAAAATCCAACTTCCCGGAGCCAGAACTCACATTTGCTAAATTTAGCATACAATTGCTTCTCTCAAGGTCTGCAACACAATCCAAAAATGCTCGGCATGCTAAGACTCATCTCGAGAATAGATCAAAATGTCGTCAATAAACACAACAACAAATCTGTCTAAATACGGTCTAAAGATCCGATTCAAATCCATAAAAATGGTAGGAGCATTAGTTAGTCCAAAAGAGATAACAAGGAATTCGTAATGTTCGTACCTCATTCTGAACGCAGTTTTCGCACATCTGAGTCTTTAACTCGCAACTGATAATAACCAGATCTCAAATCAATCTTTGAAAATACTGTTGCACCTTTCAACTGATCAAACAAATCTTCTATTCTCGGCAATGGATACTTATTCTGTATCGTAACCTTGTTGAGCTGACGATAATCAATACACATTCTCATGGACCCGTCTTTCTTCTTAACAAACAATACTGGTGTACCCAAGGGCAAAAAAATCGATCGTGCCAAACGTCTATCTATTAAATCTTACAACTGAGTTTTCAATTCTTTCAACTCTGTCAGATCCATTCTGTACGGAGCTATAAATATTGGCGAAGTTCCCGGTACTAACTCAATGGCAAACTCAACCTTTCTGACTAGTGGCAACCCAGGCAATTCTTCTGGAAATACATCCGAATATTCACAAACTACAGACACTGATTCAATCTTCTTTTCAGACACTTTGGTATCTAAAACATATGCTAGGTACGAGTCATAACCTTTTCTCACATATCTCTGAGCTGATGTAACACCTCTTACCCGTATTCGACGCCAGAACAGGGTACGAGGCAATATCAAACTCACATCACAAGCAATCACACAATTTCGAGTCATAAAATTTGCGTCCAAATTTAAAACCATCCATATTCTATCATAAAGTCCCTTATACGAGCCTACGAGGCCCAAAACATGTATTCAAAGTGGTTCGGGACTAAACCAAGAACTTTAGAAAGTTTTAGAAAACTTAGAAAAATTTTGCTAGATGTAGGGCTCACACGCCCGTGTGGTCCAAGGGACACGCCCGTGTGACCCTAGGACACGCCCGTGCTTCAGACCGTGTTCGATTTAGGGGTGCTCTCGTGCCACATGGCCATGCCACATGCCCATGTGCTAGGCCGTGTAGCATATACGGCAGAGACACACGCCCATGTCTCTGCCCGTGTGCTCAATTTTGGACATTCTATTTTGTAACAATTAAGGTGCAGGGGACACACGGTCGGAAACATGCCTGTGGGGCAGACCGTGTATCACACACGGCCTAGACACACACCCGTGTGTCTACCCATGTGGACAAAAATAGGGATATTTACCAAGCCATTTTGCCACCCCCACTTGCACACATCTACACAACATCACATGACACAAATTCAAGCATATAAATGCAACCAAACAACCATAAGGAAGACAATAACATGTCATTCTTATACCATCATTTATCATGCTTAAAACATCATACTTAGCCCGTTAATAACATACTAATTTCACATTCACAAGAGGGCATTAACATATGAACAAACTTATGATCAACATAATCCATCATTCATGGCTATATATAAGATGAAGCATTAACAATTACAAGCTAACACATATGACCAAATTAATAATGACACACATAACAAATTGGCCTAGTCCCTATACATGCCATAGACTTAAAATGCTTGAATTCATTTATACCCAAAATGATAGCTTGATAGTGTGATAGAATCTCCGGCGATCTCCAACCGGGTTAGCTTAATAACCCTATAAGATATGGGAAAATAAGGGGGTAAGCTATATAGCTTAGTAAGTCCGTACGAAAATAATAAGCAACTCTTACAAATCTTTTATCAAGTTCAACATTTTAAACACAAGATAATACAAATTGCTAAGAATCTCCCAGTTATAATTTTTATTCAATCATAATGTTTACTCTATCAACTTATAAGCATAATTTAACATATCTTGGCATCAGCCTAACAACCATAATCTCTCCTTTGTAACATATTATAGCAATTCAACAAATCATTTCGAACCTCATAGTAAACATGCACATTAATTATGTGTACTCATGTTTCCGAGCATATGTCTTAATATCTTTCAATGGCCTAAACTCTTATCTTCCCTTACTTCCATAACCATATTAATAGGCAAATATGCCAATCTTTCCTTTTTCTCATATCCGATAAATCACAATTTGTGTGAACAAAACATGCTATATCATAACTCAATTTGGCCCGAAAGCCAAACACATAATCGTCAACTGAATTTACCATGTATTTCATACATCACAAGTATTGACCAATAATCACAAGGTTTTCACAAAAAACATCACTGTAGAAATCATGGACTCACAATTTGATGAAGTTAATGCTTATAAACTTTACGTACATACCTGTATCGATTCGTAATACTTACATACTCTTTCTCTTCTTTGACATTCCCGTTGAATTTCCCATTGAACCATTTGGAATACTAAATGATACTCGGGAATCTCGTACATACAGTACTGTACCAATGCCATATCCCAGATATGGTCTTACATGTAATCTCGTATCGATGCCAATAGCCCAGCTATGGTATTACACGAAGTCTCATATCGATGCCATGTCCCAGATATGGTCTTACACGAAGTCTCATATCGATGCCATATCCCAAATATGGTCTTACACGTAATCACAGTAACCCTAATGTCATGACATTTGTATCCTATCTATTCCTAATGTTCAACTGGGACTTTCGCTGTATCGAAACTTTGTCGAATACGTCCAAAGAGCAAATCACAATTCATATAACATGAAAGCATTTAAAAACATAATTATAACAATGCATTATTTACATACGAACTTACCTCGGCATAGAAACGACAAAAATGACCTAACCGTCAAATACTTGTTTTTCCCCCGTTCTAATCCCGAATCTTGTTTTGCTTGATATATAACAACAAATTTAACTTATTTAATAATTTTACTATTTAAATCAGTCCAAAAGTCACATTATGGCAAAAATTACACTTTTACCCCTAAACTTTTGACATTTTACATTTTATTCCCTAGGCTCGTAAAATGATTTTCATTCAATTTCTTCAAAAACCCAAGCCTAGCCGAACCATTTTCATACTTATAACAGCCCACAATTTTCATTTATTCACATTTTTACACCATATTTTATAACTTTTACAAATAGGTCCTTTTTTACATTTTTACCGAAAATCACTTAGCAAAAGTCGTTTAACAAACAACAAACATGCATTTTCTACCATCAAACATCAAAATACATACATAGTCAACATGGGTAAAATTTTAGACTTCGACATCTCTTCAAATTAGTGGTAGAAATAGATAGATCATGTTACAAGGATTTCAAAAACATAAAAATCATGAAAAACGGGGCAAGAACGAACTTACAATCGAGCTTGAAAGTGGCCAAAACCCTAGCCATGGTTTCCCATTTTAAAATTAGGCCATGAGGAAGAAGATAGACAAATTTTGGCTTGATTTTTGCTTTTAATTCATTTTAATTACCAAATTACCAAAATGCCCTTAATGAAAAACTTTAGAAACATACCAAACCATGTCCATTTTTATCCACCAACTTAACCATTGGTCTAATTACCATTTAAGGACCTCTAATTTAAAATCTCATAGCAATTAGACACCTTTAACAAATAGAATCCAAGTTTTGCATTTTTTACAATTTAGTCCTTTTAGCTAAATTGGGTGCCCAAACGTCAAAATTTTCGAACAAAATTTTCACGAAATCGTTCCATAAAACTGTAGACCATAAAAATATAATAAAAATGAATTTTACTGTGTCCCGATACCACTGTTCTGACTAGACCCAAAATTGGGCTGTTACAGCCGACATCAATGAAATCACTATAGGTAATCCACTCGACTCATTAGATTCAATCCGAAGAATTTTATTATTTTGACACTTCAATTCTATAGTCTTTCTTCTACAGTTCACAACAGCATCATGTAGAGTCAACCAATCAATTACCAGAATCACATCGAACTCATCAAATGGTAAAAGTATCAAATCAGTCAGAAAATAGTAACCCGAGTCATTAAACGACAGTTCTTGCATACTTTATCAACTAGTATAAACTTGCCTAAGGAGTTCGATACCTTAATCATAAATTCAGTAATTTCAATAGGCAATTTCTTACTAGACACAAACATACGAATGTGTCAATCAAGGATCAATTAAAGCAATCACATTAGTGTCATAAAGAGAGAAGGTACCTGTAATAACATCTGGTGACGACGCTTCTTCGTGAGCGTGAATAGCGTAGGCTCTGGAAAGTGCTCTAGCCTCAGATCTCACAGTGAAGTCCCTTGTCGCCCCTCGGTTACCACTCACATTCCCATCATTTCTTGGTGGTCTTCCTCTAGTCGTCATATTACTCGGTCTCACATTCTGAGGTCTATCTTTCTCAACCATCTCAGGACAGTCTTTAATAAAATGATCTCGTGAACCACAACTGTAATAAGCTCTATTGTTATATTTCACCCAAAAATCTCCAAAATGACATCTTCCACATTGTTGACACTCTGGCTTGATGTCTTTTACGTTGCCAACACTTGATACTGACGTGGCTTGAGCTTTAGGGTTGGTGTATTGTTTTCCGCGACCGCTATTGGAATATCCCGCTAAAGTGGTCGATCGGTTAAAATAATCTTTTGATTTCTTCGATGCAGAATGGTAAGGTTTACTCATCAGTCTTTTTCTCGAATCTCTAGCCTCTGAATCAGCTTTCTTCTTTTCTCGGCTAAAATCTTCAGCTTTGCAAGCCCGATCAACTAACACGAAGAATTTTTTCAAATATAATATCCTGACCAAAAGTTTAATATCTTTATTCAACCCGTCAACAAAGTGCTTGCACATAATCTCTTTGGTAGAAACATACTCTCGAGCATATTTACTTAACCGCACAAATTCTCTCTCATACTCGGTTACAATCATAAGGCCCTGTTTCAATTCTTGAAACTCTTTGTGTTTTTGATCCAGAAACCACTGGCTTATATATTTCTTTCGAAACTCGGTCTGAAAGAACTCCCAAGTGACTCTCTCTCTCGGCAGCATTGATACTAAGGTATTCCACCACTGATACGCAGTGTCCATCAGAAGCGATATAGCACACTTTAAACATTCAGCTGATGTACAGGAAAGCTCATCAAACACTCGGATCGTATTTTCAAGACAAAAATCAGCTCTCTCAGGATCATCATCAACATTAGCTCTGAACTCTTCAGCCCTGTGTTTGCGGATCTTATCAACTAGAGGTTTATTAAATCTTAAAAGCTCAACTCATTGAGGAGCTACGGGTACAAGTTGGGGATTAGGAGGGGGTTGAGGTTGTTGATCAGCCGGGTTTGTACAAATGTATTGAGTGAACCACTCGTTCATCATTTGGAAGAAGGCTTCTTTAGCCTCTCCTCCCTGACTGCCTGTTAAGGGTCTGGAATCGGACGGTGCTGTCCCTTGAGCAGGAGCAGGTGCATTACTCTCAACCTCATCAGCTATAGCTCGATTGTGATCCATTTTCTATATGAAAACACATTTTCAAATGTTAGGAGTCATCACACTATCACAGTTTATATATGGCATGTACAGCTAGACTATCACACACGCTACGTTAGTCCTAGAATCGACTAAACTGTAGCTCTAATACCAATAAATTTAAAACCCCTTACCCGTATTGAATGCTGGAATAGGGTTAAGGAGCATTACCGGACTTACAACTCAATTATACATACTATTAGCACACATTTCATCAATTCTAACATTCTTCAATCAACCTCAATCAATATGTCCCTAACACGAGCCTACGAGGCCCTATTCATGCATTGGAAGTGGGTTGAGACTAAACCGATAACCTTTAAAACAATTTGAACACTTAGAAAATTTTTCTCCAAAATAAGGGACATACGCCCGTGTGTCTCACACGGCCACCAGACACGCCCGTGTGGACATTCGAAATGGGATTACATGCCCATGTCCCAGCCCGTATCCTACCCCGTGTCTAAACAAGTGAGCTTATTGACTTGGGTCACACGGCCAACCACACGCCCGCGTGTCTAGCCCGTGTGCCCTTCGAAGTGGCCACACACGCCCGTGTGCCAAGCCGTGTGCTAGGCCATGCCAAACCTGTTGGGTATACTGACTTATGCAACACGGCCAAGTCACACGCCTGTGTGCTAGACCGTGTGCCAATTAGGGGGTATACTGACTTGTGCCACACGATCGATCACACCCCTGTGTGTGAGACCGTGTGGAGCATACTGATATCATTTCAATTTCAACACTAGGGGTCACATGGCCGTGTATGATGACCGTGTGTCACACACGATTGAGTCACACGCCCGTGTCTCTGCTCGTGTGGAAAAAATAGGCTATTTACCAAGCCATTTTGCCACCCCATTTGATACACACCTTCACCTACACATATGGCACCAAAACAAAGCATAATAGGCAACCCAAAACAACCAAATCAAACATAATTCCTACCATTTCATAGAAGCATTTCTTAGCCTAAACCTCAATCAAAAACATCATCAATTCATCAACCATTTCCAAGCAACATTAAACACATCGCAAAATAGCATTAGCACATCTATAAACATTTACCAAACATATATCATTTTGTACCAATTCACAAGCATGATACTAATTCCACAAACCTCATAATATAAGTCATATATTTATATGTACATACACTAGGCTCAAACATACCAAAACAAGCCAACTTTCATGGCTATATACACAAACCAAAACATATACATTTACAAGCCATCTCAAATGGCAAAACTCACTACCAAAACATAACCAACATGACCATAGTTCTTATACATGCCATATGACCAAACCATAAAGTCAAAAGTACCAAAGTGATGGTTGGATAGTGTGGCATAGTGTAACACCCCTAACCCGTATCCGTCGCCGGACTAGGGTTACGAGGTATTACCGATCAAATCGTAATCTTTAACTTCATAGTTCATACAACATTGAACCACAATCAATCAACATCACTAAGTCCCTTAATGAGGTTTACGAGACCTTAAACATGCATTAAGAAGGGGTTGGGACTAAACTGAGCTCATATAATTTTTTTTAAAAACTTAACATTTTCAAAGTTGCAGAGGTCACACGCCCGTGTGGGTAGGCCGTGTGCCTTACACGGCCTCAGACACACCCGTGTTCCTTACACGGCCTCAGACACACCCGTGTGTCCAAGCCGTGTCAAAACAGGGCATACATACTGACTTGTCCACACGGCCGAAGACACGCCCATGTGCCTAACCTGTGGTCGACACTGACTTATTTCACATGGCCAGTCACACGCCCGTGTGTCTAGCCCGTGTGCAAGTCTGACTTGTTTCAATTTGAAAACTTAAGAGACACGATCGAGCCAGACGCCCGTGTGCTCAACCGTGTGGGCTAATATAGGCCATTTGCAAGGTCGATTTGCCACCCACACTTTGGGTCACACCTACAAGCATCAAACCATATAATTTCATACCCCAAATGGCATCCAAACATACTAAAACATAGCATAGTTTAAACTCTTATCATCATCATTCATTTCCCTATACAACTCTAACTCAACTTACCAACTCTAAACATGAAACAAACCATTTCCATTTTACTAATTTATGCCATAATGATCATTCACATAGAACACACATACACATATTAACCATTCTTTACACATACCCAAAGCATATACCAAAATCATTAAACTATCAAACCATATCACATGGCGAGATCTATGCACTTCAAAACATACCATAATCACTAGCCTATACATGCCATACACCAAATATATAAAACTTCCAAAAGTACCAAAGTAGATAGCCGATAGTGTGATTGAGTCGCTAACGATCCCCGAATTTGAGCTAGCTTTAATGACACTGTAAAATAGAGAAACACTTCACACAGTAAGCTTAAAAGCTTAGTAAGTTCGTCATATAATACATTTAACTTAACCATTCGAATTCAATATACAAAATAAACTATCACATGGTTCAATTCACAATGATACACAAACTCATTCATAGTCATTACTCACATAATCATCTATATGCAATATCATCAACCACATAGGTTTCGTACATACCTGCACCAACACTTAGTTAACGGTCACTTTTGCTATTCAATGCTCAATACAACATTTCGTCCAATCTTCATTAACCATTCGACTTACTCGCACACTTAGTGTAACATCCCAAAAACGGGGTTATTTGAAATTTCATTATTTTCTTATGTATGAACTACTGAATATTATTTATGGAATAAGAGAGTTTAAATTAAGGCCTTGGGTTGTCTCATTTTGGTAGAAATTTTAGTTCTTAACTTTAAAGGCAGGAAGCCTTAGCAGGAGTGTGTTATAAGAATAAATGTGGGTATTTTTAACACAAAATAGGCCTTGGATAAGTGGCAAAGTAAGCCCACTTAAGAGCTACATGTGACGCCACAAGGGGGAACAAGGAGAGCCTTGGTTCGAGTCACGAATTCCCCTCTTTTTTGCATTATTGTTGGACGGCACATAGGGAGAGTTTTGCTCTCTTTAAATTCTTTTTTTTAAGATAATATGAGCTTTAATTCCCTTAAAATTCTAAGGATAATATGTGGGATATTATTAAGATTAAAATAGATTATTAGTGGGAAATTATTGAGGATTATTATTAGATTAAGTTGAGATAATTGGCAGAGGAAAAATAGTTGGTGGCTAGTTCAAATTATTTTGAATTAGTCCAAATGTGTGGCCAAGAGAAATTTTAGGTAGTGGCCGAATTTTGAACTCCTTGGTGGAGTAAGGGTGGGCCAGCAAGGCTAGTAGGTGATGGCCGAATGTGGGACTCCTTGGTGAAGAGGAGTTGGCTAGGAGTTGGACTCCTTATTGCCAAGGTTGGACGGCTAGTGAAAGAGGGGAGGGTTAGTGCCGAATTTGCTAAGTCTCTTCTTCTTAATTTTCTTTAGCAATCACCTAATCCATTTTCTTTCTTTCACTCTTTTTCCCAAAACCGATTTCTACATCACCCTCTTTCTCTTCTTTTGCTTTCGATCTCTCGACCAAAACACCTACTCTCTCCTTTCTCACATTATTGCCAAACCGAAATCCTCTTCTCCCATTAGGAATCTCTTTTGGCCAAACTCTCTACTCCTCTTTTCTCTTCATTCTTCTTCCTCTCCAACCGAACCTATTCCTAGCCATAGTCAATTGATTTCTTGTCCTCACTTGGTGTGCTTGTGGCGAATAGCATAACAAAGGTAATCTCCTCGAGTTTCTTCTCCAACCGATTCATAAGGAGGGTAAGTGGTAAAAGCCGAATGCTTTGTTATTAACCCTTTGTTCTTGTCGATTTTCTAAGGAGATAGGAACCGATTTCGGCACTTGTTGCTAGGATATTAACTTCCTACTCTAAAACCGATTCTGTTTCGGTGTTCCGGGATTGGGAGATAATCGGTTCAAGACTTTAGTCTCTCGTCATTCAGATTTGGGTAAGTGGTGGTAAGTGCCTACTTATGGAAGTTATTCTTCTAATGATTAAGGAAAAGCCAAAGGCTATTAAGTGGCTACTAATAGTTGCCGATTTCAGGAAGTAAGTCATTCGTGAGTATAGTGACTTGGGTTCAAAGGCACTCGGGTAAGGAATGGGGTTCAAAAAGAGAACCTCTTAAATTTTGGATTTGGCCGAATAGGCCTTTGGGGTACTAACTCCCATGTTTGGCCGAATATAGGGGCTAGTGGATCCGGGTGGCGATTTCTTCATTAGGGATTTGGATTATTCAGGTGACAGTGTGTACATACACACCATTTAACTTGTTAATTATGCTAAGTAATGTGATTGCTAACTTGATGTGTGTAGCAATGGCTTGGATACCATAACGGTATATGGGGTAACTCGGTAAGTACTGTGCATATGATTGCTATTTTATGCTTTTGGGAAGCATGTTTGTGATAATACATATGATAGATCTATATGTGATTTGTTGACTATGTGGGTTGATTGAGTGGAGGGGCAGTGTATTCGTGTTGACGAGCACCGTGCTTTGGTAGCACACTCGTGACTATATGTCACCAGAGGTTTGGTACCTCCGGAGGTTTGGTACCTCATAGCGACTTGTCCCTCGTGGTTAACACCACCGTGGGTTGGCCCCACTTGAGATATGGGATCGTCGCGGTGATTTGGTATCACACGATGGGTTGGCCCCATCACCCGATTTGTGTCTCACGGACACCGGTGCTTTGGTAGCACATTGTGACTATATGTCACCAAAGTGGTTTGGCACCACCAGTGTTTTGGTAACACATCGTGACTACGGTCACCAAGTGGTTTGGTACCACGTGGGTAGACAAAGGTGTTTGGTTGGCTAGGTTGGGTACATGATACTTTGCTTAATTAATTTGTTATATGTTGTGTATGAAATGTTGTATTAACCGGGGAAGGGTTACATATCGAGTCTTGGTGACTCACCTTCTCCTTTAACATTTTCAGTGACTCGTAGATGGCGGTTGAGGAGCGGTGGGACTCGAGGAGGCCATGCAAAGGACTTTACTTTACGTAACTTTATATTTGATAAATTTTATTTTGGGTTGTAATAAGGCCTCCATAAACTATAGTTGCGTTTATATTTTTTTTTTTATGTTGGTTAATTACTCAAGACTATATCATTAAATTGAATTAAATCACATGTTTTCTCAAGTTAACACGAAAAAGTTTAATCGAGCCATCGGGTACACTTGAAACTGATAAGATAATTGGGCTTAATTAAAATCCCAAACTTGATCTAAGGTTAGCTTAACAAAACAACCGAAACGAGGAGTTTTCAATAGAAAATTAAATGTTTTTCAAAAGCGATCACAAGGTTTTACCTCGTAATAACTCAGATTTGGTCGTAGTGTTTGGGCCGGGTTTGGGTTGTTACAGACTGGTATCGAGCCCGGGCCAAAGCTCTACTGGGGCCCAAAGCCCAAAAATGTTTTTGGTAGGCCTTATGGTATGATTTCTGGGGTTTTTAAGCAAAGATGGCCCGAGTCTCCTGCACCGATCCGCCTGTAAGTACATCTAAACCTTTCTGTGTGAAATATATTCTGTAGAAGGGTAGGAAGCATGGAACGTAGATAGACTTATAGGACTTGGACCCTAGGTTAGTTTACTCAAACACAACGAAGCATAAGACTTAAAGAACTAAACCAACCTATGACTTAGTCAACGAGCTAGGGTGTGGTAACCCACATGCGCATGTCTAGGATTGGATCCTAAGAGCTTGGTATTTAAGCAGCTCTCGTGACTCACCTCCTCTTCGCAGTATCCTACCCGTGCGTAGCTTCTGTTCACCCTAACTCGCAGGGGCTCGGGGTGTGGTAACCTCCATGCGCATGTCTAGAAAGGTTCAAAGTGAGAGCTTGGTATTTAAGCGGTCCGCGTGACCCACCTCCTCTTCACTTGAATTCGCCTGGTGCATAGCTTTGGTTCACCCCGGCCGGGAGGGCTCTGGTCATAGGCTAAACACAATGATTAAAACCCAAAAAGGGAATCACCATGTTTTCAAAAAGAAGGAAACAACAAGCCCTAATGTTTTCAAAACTTGTCCAATAACCCTCTTAAACCCTAGAACACTAGGTATACCATGTTTTCTCGGAAAGCTTGACTTGTGAAAATTACCGAAATACCCCTAGGAGTAAAATTACCAAAATGCCCCTGACCCCTAAAATATTGATTCAATGATTTTGCCTAAAAATTTCAACTATTTTATAAAACATTCAATAAGCCTTGGAAATCATCAAGAAAATATCTTGGTTCTGGAAAAATTACTAAAATACCCTCAGAGGGAAAGACGAAAATACCCACAGGTTAGAAATGGGCGTAAATGTCCGATGAGTGAATAGGTATGGAAAGTATTAAGGAATGGATGCATGAACTTTTGTGTGAACTAGGATAGGAAATCGAGACATTGCTTGCTCGAAAGAATCTCTGATTAAACCTCATCCATAAAACTTCTTCGCGAGTAATAAAGTGAAACAAATGCTAACGCATAAAATTTTTCTTAATCAGATTAAAAGCGGTAGATAGAATGAGTTCTAGAGGACGTGGACGCCGTGGACGTGGTAGGGTAGGATGATTCGTGTCGAACCCACCAGTCGTGACAAGGTTCGAGAGAATGAGGTACCACCGCCACCCCACCTCCTACTTTTAGAGCGTGAGGAGCCGAGCGCACGGCGGTGGCGAGCCGGTGACGCAAGTCGTGTTGCGAGTCTTGGAGATGGTGGTGGGGCTGGTGGAAATGTTGGAGCTCGAAATCTGTCCTCGAGCGACTCCGATCTAACGGAGCGGAGGTATTCCGAGGTGTGTCGAGTGGCACCCAGGTCGCGTGGAATCATCGCTAGAGTCAACCGAGAGGATCATGGATGACCTTGACTGATCAAGAAGAGAAGTCGAAGGAGCGTTGTCGCTTCTAAAGGATGAAGCGACGATGGTGGCTTACGGTTCGAGATGGGGCTACAGCAGACGATCCGACTTGGGAGTATTTCGAAACCGCCTACCGTAAAAAGTATGTGGGCATTAGCTACACCGACGCCGCAGAGAAGGCTTTTCTCGGGATTAGTTCAAGGAACTAAGTCCGTGTCGGAATATGAGGCGGAATTTTAAAGGCCGAGTAGATATGCGAGAGGCATCGTGGCTATCGAACATGAGCGCTGTGGTCCGCTTTGAGGATGGACTCCGAGATGATTTAAGGTTGCTTTGATTGCCCCACAAAGAGTTCGTGAGTTCTCATCCCTAGTGGAGAAGGCTAAGGTAGCCGAGGGAATCAAGGAGGCCGTGAGGCGTAACTATAGTAAGAACAATCAAAAGAGAAGTTTTGGGTCAACTGGGTCAAGCGGTAGTACTCGAGAAAGTGCTGCTGGGCCCAATCAGCAAAGCAAGGCCCGCAAATCGCTAATCAAAGGCCGACTCTCAATCAATCGCGGGAAAGACCCATTGGGGAGGATGTTGGGCTGGTGACAAAGGATGCTTTGAGTGTGGATCTTTGGAGCATCGCGTTAGAGATTGTCCCCAAAAGCTAGCTAAGAAGCGACGTAAGGGCGTAACTGCACAAGATAGAAATGTGGGACCACAGAGGGTCGTGGTAATGGTAGAGGAAACAACGGTACTAACCGAGGTCGTGGAACTCAAGGCGCAGGTTCCGGCAACACGCAGGCTAGGCACTGGCTTGGTTTACGCAATGAGGTGTCGCGAGGAAGGTGACGACCGGATGTCATAACCGTGCGCTTTCTAATTTTTGGTTTTCCTTATGTTGCATTGATTGATGTGGGCTCGACGCACTCGTACATTGCTAGTAGTGTGGTAGGAACTATGGACCTAGACTCAAACCGCTTCTAGGAGATGACCGTAGTTAGCCCCTTAGGTCACTCCGTGAGTCGTAGATAAACTCTATAGAGGCGCACTTCCTAGAACTTCAAGGGGTAGTATTTGTAGCCGATCTAATGGAACTACCATTTGGGGAGTTCGATTTGATCCTCGGTATGGATTGGTTGGTTAAGTACCAAGCGTGGTTGGATCTAGCGCGGTCAAGCGCATGGTTCTTAAGACGCGGAAGGTGATGAAGTAGTGATGATAGGGGATAGGAGGAATTATCTATCCAACGTAGTGTCCGCCCCTAAGGGTCAAAAGATGGTCAAGAAGGGTTGTGAGGCGATTTGGTTCAAATCTATGCTTTGGAAGCTAAGGAGTTGGAAGTTGAAAAGACCCGAACGGTTGGGGAATTTGTTGATGTGTTCCCGTAAGAACTTCCGGGTTTGCCTCCGATCGAGAAGTCGAATCGGTATAGACTTGCTACCGAACGGCACTGTGTCCATAGCACCATACCGAATGGCACCAAAGGAATTGGTGGAGCTAAAGGCTCAAATTCGTGAGCTCTTGGATAGAGGATTCATACGACCAAGTATATCTCCGTGGGAGCGCTGTGTGTTGTTTGTCAAGAAGAAGGACGGTTCTATGCGGATGTGCATCGACTACCGCCGCTTGAATAAGTTGACGATCAAGAACAAGTATCCGCTGCCTCGGATTGACGACTTGTTCGATCAACTCAAGGGTGCCTCTGTTTTCAAAGATAGACCTTAGGTCGAGTTATCATCAACTTAAGGTAAAGGAGGTGATGTTCACAAAACGGCATTTCAACTCGGTATGGGCATTTTGAGTTCTTGGTAATGCCATTTGGGTTGACTAATGCGCCACGCGGCATTCATGGACTTGATGAACAGAGTATTCCAAAGATAGATTGGACCGGATTCGTCGTGGTGTTCATAGACGACATATTGGTTTACTCAAAGACGAGAAGAGGAACATGACAAGCATTTACGGATAGTTCTGCAAATATTGAGGAGAAGCGGCTATATGCCAAATTCGATGAGTGCGAATTTTGGCTGAAAAGAGGTGGCTTTCTTAGGTCATGTAGTGTCACCAAGGAATCGAGTAGACCCTCGCAAGATTGAGGCAATATTGGAGTGAAACCACCTAGGACAATGGGTGAAATACTAAGTTTTCTGGTTTTGGCAGATACTATCGGAGATTCGTGGAAGGATTCTCACTTATAGCAAAGACCGCTTGACTAAGTTGCTAAGGAAAGGTGTCCCGCTTGTATGGACGGAAAAGCAAAGAAGAAAGCTTTGATAAGTTAAGGAAGATTTTGACTAAGCTCCGGTTTTGGTACACCTGAAGCAGAAAGTTATTCACGCTTATTGTGATGCATCTCACACCGGCTTGGGGTGTGTGTTGATGCAAGATGGGAAGGTAGTAGCCTATGCATCCCGTCAATTAAGATCGCATGAGGTTAACTACCCAACTCACGACTTAGAGTTAGCAAATGCCGGTCGTCTTTGCTTTGCTCAAGATATGGAGACATTACCCAGTATGGAGAGAAGTCGATGGTCTACACGGATCACAAAAGCTTGAGGTATCTTCCGACTCGTAAGGATCTCGAATCGAGATGTCGTCGATGGATTGAACTACTAAAGGATTACGACTGTTCAATCGAATACCATCCGGTAAGGCTAATGTGGTAGCCGACGCATTGAGCCGGGAAGGTGGTGACGGACTTAAGAGCGATGTTCGCTCGGTTAAGTCTATATGACGATGGGAGTCTTTTGGTGAACTTCAAGTAAAGCCGACTTGGATTGAGGAGATTAAAGAAAAGCAGTTAATGGATGAAGGCTTGAGCGCTAAGAGAGTACAAGTTCAAGACGGTGGTTTGGAAGGATACAGTCTGTCTAGTGATGGAGTGCTTTGTTTTCAAGGACGTGTATGTATGCCAAAGGATCCAGATTTAAGGCAGAAAATTCTCCAAGATGCACATAGCAGCCCATACGCTATGCATCCTGGAGGAAGCAAAATGTATGGAGACTTACGGAAGCAGCTTTTGGTGGCCGGGTTGAAGCGTGAGATAACGGAGTTTGTAGGAAAGTGTCCGACGTGTCGTGAGTTAAGGCCGAACATCACCACCATCGGGACTACTTCAACCGATAAAGATCCTCAATGGAAATGGGAGAGGATCACCATGGATTTTGTTAGTGGGCTACCCTTACGCCCACTAAGAAGGATGCGATTTGGGTAATTGTGGATCGCCTAACTAAGTCGACTCACTTCATGCCTGGTGAGAATGGATTACTCACTCCGAAGCTAGCAAGGTTGTATGTGGCTGAGATAGTCGATTACATGGTGTGCCGATGTCGATTATCTCGGATAGGGATCCCGATTCACGCCGAGGTTTTGGAAAGCGTTGCATCAAGCTTTGGGTACACGGTTAGATTTCAAGACGGCTTTCCATCCACAAATCGACGGACAATGGAAAGGGTGATACTGATTTTAGAAGACATGTTAAGAGGTCGTGTCTTGGATTTTAGTGGTGGTTGGGAGGAGTACCTACCATTAGCGGAATTCGCTTATAACAACAGTTATCAAGCGAGTATTCAAATGGCTCCATACGAAGCCCTATATGGACGGAAGTGTCGTACTCCTACGTGTTGGACGGAATTGGGAGAACGACAAGTTATGGGTCCAGAACTCGTAACCGAGACGGAAGACAAAGTCAAGGTGATTCGGTCCACGCTCAAGGAAGCATCGGATAGGCGTAAGTCTTATGCCGATCTCAAACGCAAGGAAATGGAGTATCTTTGTGGGAGACAAAGTCTTTCTGAAAGTGTCACCTTGGAAAAAGGTGTTGAGATTTGGACGGAAAGGGAAGTTGAGCCCAAGGTTCATTGGGCCATATCTTTATTATGAAGCGAATAGGACCAAAGGCTTATCGGCTAGAGTTGCCGCAGAATCTAAGTCGATTCATGACGTATTCCATGTATCAATGTTGAGATCAGTATCGGTCGATCCTTCGCGCGTTGTGCCGATGCGTAAATCGAGGTGAATCCAGATTTATCTTTTGAAGAGGAGCCAGTTCGGATCTTAGACCGAGATGAGAAAGTTCTACGTAGGAAGTCGGTGCCCTTGGTGAAGGTGCCGTGGCGGAACCATGGTATAGAGGAAGCTACGTGGGAACCCGAGGATGTAATGAGGCGACAATACCCCCACCTTTTCTAGTTAAGGAATTTCGGGGCAGAAATTTATTTTAAGGGGGTAGAACAGAACATCCCAAAACTGGGGTTATTTGAAATTTCATTATTTTCTTATGTATGAACTATCAATATTATTTATGGAATAAGAGAGTTTAAATTAAGGCCTTGGGTTGTCTCATTTTGGTAGAAATTTTAGTTCTTAACTTTAAAGGCGGGAAGCCTTAGCAGGAGTGTGTTATAAGAATAAATGTGGGTATTTTTAACACAAAATAGGCCTTGGATAAGTGGCAAAGTAAGCCCACTTAAGAGCTACATGTGACGCCACAAGGGGAACAAGGAGAGCCTTGGTTCAGTCACGAATTCCCCTCTTTTTGCATTATTGTTGGATGGCACATAGGAGAGTTTTGCTCTCTTTAAATTCTTTTTTAAGATAATATGAGCTTTAATTCCTTTAAAATTCTAAGGATAATATGTGGGATATTATTAAGATTAAAATAGATTATTAGTGGGAAATTATTGAGGATTATTATTAGATTAAGTTGAGATAATTGGCAGAGGAAAAATAGTTGGTGGCTAGTTCAAATTATTTTTGAATTAGTCCAAATGTGTGGCCAAGAGAAATTTTAGGTAGTGGCGAATTTTTGAACTCCTTGGTGGAGTAAGGGTGGGCTAGCAAGGCTAGTAGGTGATGGCCGAATGTGGGACTCCTTGGTGAAGAGGAGTTGGCTAGGAGTTGGACTCCTTATTGCCAAGGTTGGATGGCTAGTGAAAGAGGGGAGGGTTAGTGCCGAATTTGCTAAGTCTCTTCTTCTTAATTTTCGCTAGCAATCACCTAATCCATTTTCTTTCTTTCACTCTTTTTTCCCAAAACCGATTTCTACATCACCCTCTTTCTCTTCTTTTGCTTTCGATCTCTAACCAAAACACCTACTCTCTCCTTTCTCACATTATTGCCAAACCGAAATCCTCTTCTCCCATTAGGAATCTCTTTTGGCCGAAACTCTCTACTCCTCTTTTCTCTTCATTCTTCTTCCTCTCCAACCAAACCTATTCCCTAGCCATAGTCAATTGATTTCTTGTCCTCACTTGGTGTGCTTGTGGCGAATAGCATAACAAAGGTAATCTCCTCGAGTTTCTTCTCCAACCGATTCATAAGGAGGGTAAGTGGTAAAAGCCGAATGCTTTGTTATTAACCCTTTGTTCTTGTCGATTTTCTAAGGAGATAGGAACCGATTTCTGCACTTGTTGCTAGGATATTAACTTCCTACTCTAAAACCGATTCTGCTTGTGTGTTCCGGGATTGGGAGATAATCGGTTCAAGACTTTAGTCTCTGTCATTCAGATTTGGGTAAGTGGTGGTAAGTGCCTACTTATGGAAGTTATTCTTCTAATGATTAAGGAAAAGCCAAAGGCTATTAAGTGGCTACTAATAGTTGCCGATTTCAGGGAAGTAAGTCATTCTGAGTATAGTGACTTGGGTTCAAAGGCACTCGGGTAAGGAATGGGGTTCAAAGAGAACCCTCTTAAATTTTGGATTTGGCCGAATAGGCCTTTGGGGTACTAACTCCATGTTTGGCGAATATAGGGGCTAGTGGATCCGGGTGGCGATTTCTTCATTAGGGATTTGGATTATTCGTGGTGACAGTGTGTACATACACACCATTTAACTTGTTAATTATGCTAAGTAATGTGATTGCTAACTTGATGTGTGTAGCAATGGCTTGGATACCATAACGGTATATGGGGTAACCTGTAAGTACTGTGCATATGATTGCTATTTTATGCTTTTGGGAAGCATGCCGTGATAATACATATGATAGATCTATATGTGATTTATTGACTATGTGGGTTGATTGAGTGGAGGGCGGTGTATTCGTCTTGACGAGCACCGGTGCTTTGGTAGCACACTTTGTGACTATATGTCACCGGAGGTTTGGTACCTCCGAGGTTTGGTACCTCATAGCGACTTGTCCTCGTGGTTAACACCACCGCGGGGTTGGCCCCACTTGAGATATGGGATCGTCTGCGCGGTGATTTGGTATCACACGATGGGTTGGCCCCATCACCCGATTTGTGTCTACGGACACCAATGCTTTGGTAGCACATTGTGACTATATGTCACCAAAGTGGTTTGGCACCACCAGGTGTTTTGGTAACACATCGTGACTACGGTCACCAAAGGGTTTGGTACCACGTGGGGTAGACAAAGGTGTTTGGTTGGCTAGGTTGGGTACATGATACTTTGCTTAATTAATTTGTTATATGTTGTGTATGAAATGTTGTATTAACCGGGGGAAGGGTTACATACTGAGTCTTGGTGACTCACCTTCTCCTTTAACATTTTCAGGTGACTCGTAGATGGCGGTTGAGGAGCCGGTGGGACTCGAGGAGGCCATGCAAAGGACTTTACTTTACAGAACTTTATATTTGATAAATTTTATTTTGGGTTGTAATAAGGCCTCCATAAACTATAGTTGCGTTTTATATTTTTTTTTTATGTTGGTTAATTACTCAAGACTATATCATTAAATTGAATTAAATCACATGTTTTCTCAAGTTAACACGAAAAAGTTTAATCGAGCCATCGGGTACACTTGAAACTGATAAGATAATTGGGCTTAATTAAAATCCCAAACTTGATCTAAGGTTAGCTTAACAAAACAACCGAAACGAGGAGTTTTCAATAGAAAATTAAATGTTTTTCGAAAAAGCGATCACAAGGTTTTACCTCGTAATAACTCAGATTTGGTCGTAGTGTTTGGGCCGGGTTTGGGTTGTTACACTTAGTGCCAATTCTTTAGCCGAAGCTTTAATATCACCGCACACTTAGTGCCTTTACATTAAATCGAATATAACTCGGTATCGCACACACAATGCCAATCAATATATTCGATGCTTTCTTTATTTCGCACACACAGTGCCGTTCACGACCGTATCAATTCTATTTCGCACACTTAGTGCCACATCTTTTCAAATCCACATAAAGCATTACTTATTCATCAACCACATATTAATTCATTTCATAACACATGAATATGATTTAAACAATTCGTATTATACACGAACTTACCTCGGACATAGAAATAGCGAAACAAGTCAATCAATCGAGCACTTTGTCTTTGCCTCGACCTCGATCCAAACCCCTCTTTTCTTGATCTAAATAATATTAAACTCAACTCATTCAATCATCAATTCATTCAATTTAATCCAAACACACATATTCAGGGCATTTTACAAAATAGACCCCACGTTTGCACATTTTGACATTTTAGTCCATATTTCATAAAATCACAAAATACCAAAAATTTCATTACACCATGCTTAGCCGAATTTTCCCCTAGCTCATACAAGCCCACATATTTCATTTATTTCACATTTTAGTCCTTAATTTTTTTCATTTTCACAATTTAGCCCAAAATAATCAAATTCATCAAAAAATCAAATACAAACTATGTAAACCCAACTTCAAACTTTCATATTCCACCAACTATCAACACAAAGCTCATATATTCATCAATGGCACATCTCAAAATCATCACCAAATTCTAAAATTAAAGCATGGGCTTGATAGTACACTAAGCAACGATCACAAAAACATAGAAATCATCAAAAATCGAGCTTGAAACATACCTCAATTATGCTTAACAATGGCCGAACCCTAGCTTTCTTTTTATTTTTTTTCCTTGTATTTTTCGGCTACGAAAGATGATAATGGCCTTTAATTTATTTTTTTTATTTTAATACATATTATTTCATCAATTACTAAAATATCCTTTAATAAAACATTATTATTTCATTCATTTAATGGCCATTTATGTCAAATTCCACTATCAATGGTCTAATATCAACATAAGGACTTCTTATTTAATAAGCCATGACATTCAAGCACTTTAACAACTAGCACACAGCTTCTACATTTAATGCGATTAAGTCATTTTTCGCAATTTATCACACAAATGATAAAATTTTCACATAGAATGCAACAGCCTGATTTTAGGCTAGTCGGAACAGTGGTTTCGGGACCGCTAATCCGAAGTTGAAGAAAAGTTATTTTGATATTAATTTATGTGTTATGGAATAATTATATGGATGTATGAAAATTTTGGTGCATTAATTTTGGTAATTTCATGCTTAATTGTGAAAAAGGACTAAATCGCATAAAGTGCGAAAGTTCTATTATACAAGGTAAAAGTGTCTAATAGCCATAGAATATTAAATTAAAGGTCCTTAAAGTGCAATTAGGCCATTAAGGGTGTGTTGACTGGCCATAGAGACAAGGAGACAAGGGCATTAAATTTTGGTCAAATTTGGTGAAATTAGGTGATAAAAAAATGAATAAAATAAGACAAATAGAGGAGATATCATCTTTCACTATTCATGTTTCTTCCCCACCAAAAATTGAAGAGGAAATAAGGGTATTTGGAGTTTAAATTTTTAGCCAAGCAAAACTCTTGCAAGTAAGTGATTTTAGAGGTCTTTCTTGATAATTTTTGTACTTTTGGAACCCCCAAAGCTTAAGCTAGCTAATGAGGGGACTATTTTGCAAAATGGTTGAAAGTTTAGGGACTTGAAATGAGAGTGTTTATGTTGTTTTCTGAGTTTTTATGGAAGAAAATGAATGTTAGTGAGTTAAGGAACAACTTTTGTGAAAGGTGTTACCATGGAAACACCTAAATGGGACTTAGTTGTAAAGGTTGTAATTTAGTAATAAATGCATGAAATAATTGGTCTTGTAAGTTGTTGTAAGAAAAATAAATGTTTAGCTAAGCTTGTTTAATGAGAAAATGTGATGAAAAATGATTTACGAGCCTAGGGGCAAAATCGTAATTTTGCCAAAGTATAAGGGCAAAATGGTCATTTTTGCCTAAGTAGAAATTTTGGTGTATCATGCATTATAAAGTGATTAAATGAGTGAATTTCATTATTACAGATCAAGAAGAGCGCAGAAACAACCTTGACCGGGGAAAAGGCAAGGTTACAGATTAAGTCGTCGATTTATACATTTTGCACCGAGGTAAGTTTATGTGTAAACGATACTTCTTTAATACATATGTTGTTACTTATTGGTGCATTGTATGAATGAGATCATTTATGATTAAAACTGATAGATAGTGAGTAATTCCCGTATGAACCTCGGAATAGATATGTAAGTGCGGAAAAATATCCATAATAATCATTTGGTGGGTTGTGTGCGATACCACCGTAATTATTCTTTTGGTGGGCTGTGTGCAATACCACCTTATTACTTATTCACGATGGGCTGTGTGCGATACCATCGTTTTTATTATCATTTGGTGGGCTATGTGCGATACCACCCTATTATTGATTAATTGTGGGCTGTGTGCGAAACCACTGGGTACTTAGTATTATTCTGAGGGGTTCATTGAGAATTTGTATAAGTGAATGTTTCATGTTGCTTTGTGGTATTGAGTGCAGGGAATGTGTACAAGTGAATGTGAGCAATATAATTGTTATATGGTTGGAATGTGGTAAGAGATGAAATGAGTAAGCATGATTGTGGAAATGTGAATTGTTCTTGCTTAGTATGTGATGTTATTAATTGATTAGCATATGTTATGATGCTTACTGTTTACATGTAAAGTTACTAAGCTTAAAGCTTACTCCCCTTCTTTTCCCTTTTTTTATAGTGTCAAAGAGCCAGTTCGGGATACGAAGATAACCGGAAGATCATCCACACTATCAACTCATCTCGGTATATTTAGACTTAGCATTTTGAATATGGAATGTATAGGGGCTAGGCTTAATGAAATGTTTTGTTGTTTTGGCCAAGTGTGTTGGCTCTTTTAAAAGATGAACTCTTTTGTATATTACCATAGTTGATGACTCATTATTACTAATTTATGAAAAGAAGAGGTTATTCATGAATGTGTTAGATGCATGATTAGGTTGCTTGGTAAATGGTTGAATGGGATTAATGTTGTGTGAGTTAGGGTGATAAAAAAGCTTGGCAAATAGCCTTGTTCTTGTCCACACGGGTAGGCACACGGTCAGTCTCACGGGCGTGTGACCAGGCCGTGTGTCCACTGTAGATTAATGTTGCAAGTCAGTGTCGACCACGGGCTAGACACACGGGCGTGTGCCTAGGCCGTGTGCCCCTTAAGAGACTGCTGACGTCATAAACAGAATGCTAAGGTTTTCACACACGGGTGAGGACACAGGCGTGTCTAGGCCGTGTGAGGGACACGGGCCATTGACACGGGCGTGTGTCTGGCCGTGTGAAAACCTCTGTAGGTTCGAAATGATAAATAAATCCCACACATGCTAGGGGCATGGGCGTGTGTGACCACACGACCTGCCCACACGGGCGTGTCCCATTTCACACGGGCGTGTGGCCTTGTTAAGGCAAAATTTTTCTAAGTATATCAAAGTTCTCGGTTTAATTCTGAGACCCTCCGTTTACATGTTTAAGGCCTCGAAGGCCCATAATAAGGATGTTATGAAGGTGAATTGGAAAGTTTTAATTTGGAATGAAATTCTATAGCTCAAAGTTGTATGTTCAAGTGAGTTATGTTCGGTAATGCCTCGTACCCGGTTCCGGTGTTGCATACGGGTAAGGGGTGTTACACAGAAATTTCACACATGCTTAATCACATACTGTAAACACCAAAAATAATATAAAAATATTTTTTTGACCTCGGATTTGTGGTCCCAAAACCACCGTTCTGACTAGGGTCTAAACCGGGTTGTTACACGTAGCGCCCGACGATCCCCGAATCTGAGTTAGCTTTGATATCACTATAAGACATGGAAAATAAACAAGTAAGCTTTATAGCTTAGTAAGCTCGTATGATATAAACTTAACTAATCACAAATACACCATTCATCAATTTAAACATATTAACATGTAATTCATGATTACTAACAAACCTTTCACATGCTTATTCATATGCTTATATGCAAACTTCATAACTTCTTCGATTTAAAGCTCATACTAAGCATGTACATACCTGTACCAATCCATAACAAGCTCATACCTATTCCGAATACCGTTGATTACCTGATATCTCGCACACTAAGTGTCGTACATAGCTGAAGCTATCTCAAATCACACACTAAGTGCCATACATAGCCGAAGCTATCTCAAATTGCACACTAAGTGTCATCCATAGCTGAAGCTATCTCAAATCACACACTAAGTGCCATACATAGCTGAAGCTATCTCGATCTCGCACACTAAGTGCCATATATAACCGGAGCTATGTCGAATTGCACACTAAGTGCCATATATATAGCCTAATCATCGTCAAACATAACTTTAATCTTGTATACAAAATTTATGCAATATCAAAGCATTTAAAGCATAATTATAATAATGCTTGTTACATACGAACTTACCTCGAATGTGAAAACGATGATACGATCAACTAATCCGATATCTTGTTCTTTCCTCGATCAAATTCGTATTCTTCTTTTCTTGATCTAAATAATATCAAATTTAACTTATTCAATCACTACTTTATTTAATTAAGTCCAAAAAACACATTTAGGCACGTTTACACTTTTTCCCCTAAAGTTTCACATTTTTACAATTTAGTCCTTAATAAATAAAATAACAAATTCATGCAAATTTCACAACACCCATGCTTACCCGAATTACCATAAGGCCCCTAGCAACCCATTTTTTCATTTATTCACACATTTAACCACACATTTTCACATTTTCACAAATAATTCCCTATTTTTCATTTTTACTCAAAATCACTTTACAAAACTTGTTTAACTAACAACAAACATTCATCAGCTATCAAGAAACTTCAAAATACAAGCTTATTCATCAATGGCAACATTCAACATCTTTAACAGTTTTGCAAAATAGTCTCTGGGCTAGCTAGTACTAGATGCAACGATCCCAAAAACATAGAAATCATTAAAAACCGAGTAAAAATGGACTTACAATTAGATCATGAAGTGGCCGAATATCACAAACCCTAAAATGGTTTTCTTATTTGCTATACACGGTCAAAAAGATGAATAAAACTCATCTTTTTTTTATTAATATTATGATTAATATACAATTTACAACATTAACCTTTAATAAAACCATTTAATAACATTCATTTAATGTCCACTCAAGTGTCAAATGGTAAAATTACAACATAAGGACCTTAAATTTAAGGTTCTATAGCTATTAGAAACCTTTAGATAATAGAACATGCATTTTATACCTTACGCGATTTAGTCCTTTTTATCAAATTGACCAATCAAACAATAATTTTTTTAAACGAAACTTTCACACAATAATATATTCATACTGTAGACATTAAAATAATAATAAAATAAATATTTTGACTTCATATTTGAGGTCCCAAAACCACTATTCTGATTTGACCAAACACGAGTTGTTACAGAGGGCATTGTGAGAATGGGTGGGGGAGAATGTTACGAGCTACAGTTCAAAGCCCATGACCATTGCACAATTTTTTTCCTATGGAGGTCTATCGTTTAGATGAGGCTCACTTGACCCATGAGAACTAGCCCGGTTTAAAGAACTGAATGAGAAACCTTTCTGTTTCAAGCCTAAGTGGCCCAATGAAGCTGATACAAAAAATTAGGTTACCTTGGAAAATGGGAAATTAATCTTAGAATGTAACGCCCCGAAATGTGGGCCTAGAAGTGTAACAACCCGAACCCGGCCCAAACATTACGACCGAATTTGGTTTGTTACGGAAAAAAAACTTTTTGAAACCATTTTAAAACCAGTTTAGGTTTTGTTGAAAACTTCTCGTTTTTGGTTATCTTGCCGAAACCATACTTAGATTTAATTTGGAATTTTAATTGAGTCAGCTTATTATACAAATTTCAAATGTGCTAGATGGCACGATAAAACATTTTCGTGTTAATTTAAGAAAAACATGTGATTTTAATTTAATTTTAATAATATAGTTTAAACAAAGTATCCAACATATGAGAGATAACAAAAGTAAAGTATATGGAGGCCTTATTACATCCAAAATAAAAATAAACCAATAATAAAAATAAAATAGCTAAGTTTAAAGTTTCAATTTATTCAAGTCCTTTGCATGGCCACCTCGAGTCCAACCTGCTCCTCAACCGCCATCTACGAGTCACTGAAAAATGTTAAAGGAGAAGGTGAGTCACCAAGACTCGATATGTAACCCTTCCCCGTATTTAAACAATTTCATACACAGCATATAATCAATCATCATGTACTAAGTCATGCACCCGACCTAGCCAACCAAACGCCTTTGTCTACCCCATGTGGTACCAAACCATCGTGACCGTAGTCACAATGTGTTACCAAAACACTGGTGGTGCCAACCATGGTGACATATAGTCACGATGTGTTACCAAAACAACCGGTGTCCGTAGACACAAATCGGGTGATGGGGCCAACCCATCGTGTGATACCAAATCACCGCGATTTATCCCATATCTCAAGTGGGGCCAACCCACGGTGGTGTTAACCACGAGGGCGAGTCGCTATGAGGTACCAAACCTCTGGAGGTACCAAACCTCGGTGACATATAGTCACGGTGTGTTACCAAAACATCGGTGCTCACGACGAAATATCACTGCCCCCTCCACTCATTTAACCCACAATAGCCAAATAATCATGAATAGATCTCATACATTTATCACATGTAACATATGAACCATGCTTCCCAAAAGCATCAATAACACATTCATATTAAAAGGTACTTACCTGAATCACCACTCATACCGTTATGGTATTAATTCGATGCTACACAAATCAGAGTTAGCATACAAAGCACTCAGCACATTTAAATGATTATACGTGTGTATGTACACACCTGTCACCCTTGGATGTTCTAAATCCCGAAAAGAAACGTTGGTCACCACAGATCTACTTGTCCTATATTCGGCCAAATTTATGGGTTAGTCTTATGGCCTATTCGGCCAAAGCTAAAGAAGTAAACAGGAGTTTCTTAGAGACCACCAAATCGAGAGAAGAAGTTTCGGCACAAGAATATGATGTATATTCGGCTAATGGGGTTAAGAGAAGAGAGGATTCAGCAAGGTAGGTTTCGGCACAAGAGTTTTGTGAAGAAAGGAAATAAAAGAAGAAGAAGAATGAGAGGGTTTAGTGTTATCGGTTTTGCTCAAGGTTGAAAAGAAGAGGAGAGTTGAACTATGGGAGAGTGCTTAGCCAAAATTAGCAAATGATTTACTAAACAAATTCGGCTCCCTAGAAAGCTTCTTGCCGTCCACTCCCATCCAAGGAGTTCCAAATTCGGCAAACACCTAGTTTTTCTCTAGGCCAGCCATTTGAAAATATTTAAATAATCTTGAATACTCAATAGTAGTCCCATAATAATCCATTAATTATCCATGAATATCCTCTTATTATCACTATAATTAAACAAATAAAACTCTCATATTATCCTTTAATAAAAGAGTTTGAAGGGAGAAAAATTCTCCCACTTGTGCCGTCCCCTTGGAGTGTAAAAAGAAGGATGTCTGCGACTCGAACACAAGCTCCCTAGCTCCCCTTGGTGGCGTCAACACTAGCCCCCTAAGTGGCCTTCTTTTTGCCACTTTTCCAAGCTGATTTTTGTGTCAAATTATCCCTTATTTATTCTTATAACCCCCACTTGTTAAGGCTCCCTACCTCAAAGCTTGAAAATAATATTTTTCCCACTACTCGAGCTTACTAAAAATCCATAATTAAGCCTTAACATTCCATAAATAATATCACAGCAGTTCATAATAAGAAAAATAATTAAATTCCAAATAACCCCATTTTTGGGATGTTACAGATTCTACCCCCTTAAAATAAATTTCGTCCTCAAAATTCCTTAATCGAAAGAGATGGGGTTTTCTTGCGCATCACCTCCTCGGGCTCCCACGTAGCTTCTTCCACTCCGTGGTTCCGCCATAGCACTTTCACTAAAGGCACTGCCTTCCTACATAGAACCTTCACATCTCGGTCTACAATCTGAACCGGTTTCTCTTCAAATGATAAATCTGAATTCACCTCAATCTACGCTCATCGCACGACGTGCGTGCGAAGGATCTGACCGATACCGTCTCAACATTGATACATGAAATACATCATGAATCTGATTCAGTTCTGCCGGCAGCTCTAGCTGATAAGCTACCGGTCCTACTCGCTTTACAACTGTATATGGCCCGATGAACCTTGGGCTCAGCTTCCCTTTTCGTCCAAATCTCAACACCTTTTTCCAAGGCGACACTTTCAGAAAGACCTTGTCTCCCACAGCATACTCCATTTCCTTGCGTTTGAGATCGGCATAAGACTTCTGTCTATCTGATGCTTCCTTGAGACGAGACCGAATCACCTTGACTTTGTCTTGATCTGCGTTACCAATTACGGACCCAGAACTTGTCGTTCCCCCAACTCCGTCCAACATGTAGGAGTACGGCACTTTCGTCCATATAGGGCCTCGTATGGAGCCATCTGAATACTCGCTTGATAACTATTGTTATAAGCGAATTCCGCTAATGGTAGGTACTCCTCCCAACTACCACTAAAATCCAAGACACAACCTCTTAACATGTCTTCTAAAATCAGATCACCCTTTCCGATTGTCCGTCGATTGTGGATGGAAAGCCGTCATCGAAACCTAACCGTGTACCCAAAGCTTGATGCAACGCTTTCCGAACCTTGACGTGAATCGGGATCCCTATCCGAGATAATCGATCTTTTGCACACCATGCAACCTTACTATTTCACCCACATACACGACCGCTGGCTTAGCTTCGAGTGAGTAATCCATTCTCACCGGCATGAAGTGAGTGATTTTAGTCGAGCGATCCACAATTACCCAAATCGCATCCTTCTTGTTGGGCGTAAGGGTAGCCCACTAACGAAATCCATGGTGATCCTCTCCCATTTCCATTGAGGATCTTTATCGGTTGAAGTAGTCCCGATGGTAATCGATGTTCACCTTAACTCGCTTTGCACGTCGGACACTTCCCCTACTGAACTCGGTTATCTCACGCCACCCGGCCACCACTAATCAAGCTGCAAATCTCCATACATCTTGCTTCCTCCCGGATGCATAGCATATGGGCTGCTATGTGCATCGTGGAGAATTTTCCGCCTCAACTCTTCGTCCTTCGGCATGCATGCTCGCCCTTGAAAACATAGCACTCCATCCCTAGACAGATCGTACCCTTCCAAACCACCATCCTGAACTTGTACCCTCTTAGCGCTCAAGCCTTCATCCACTAACTGCTTTTCCTTAATCTCCTCAATCCATGTTGGCTTTACTTGAAGTTCCGCCAAAAGACTCCCATCATCATATAGACTCAACCGAGCGAACATTGCTCTTAAGTCCGTCACCATCTTCCGGCTCAACGCGTCAGCTACCACATTAGCCTTACCCGGATGGTACTCGATTGAACAATCGTAGTCCTTTAGTAGTTCAATCCACCGACGTTGTCTCAGATTCAGATCCTTCTGAGTCAGAAGATACCTCAAGCTTTTGTGATCCGTGTAGACTATCGACTTCTCCCCATACAAGTAATGTCTCCATATCTTCAGAGCAAAGACGACTGCTGCTAACTCCAAATCGTGCGTTGGGTAGTTAGCCTCATGCGGTCTTAACTGATGGGATGCATAGGCTACTACCTTCCCATCCTGCATCAACACACATCCCAAACCAGTGTGAGATGCATCACAATAGACTGTGAATAACTTTCCTGCTTCAGGCTGTACCAAAACCGGAGCTTCCGTCAAAATTTTCCTTAGCTTATCAAAGCTTCCTTGCTGCTTCTCCGTCCATACAAATGGAACACCTTTCCTTAGTAACTTGGTTAATTGCGCTTTGCTATTAGAGAGAATCCTTCCACGAATCTCCGATAGTACCTGCTAAACCCGAAAAACTTCGTATTTCACCACCGACCTAGGTGGTTTCCAATCCAATCTTCTTCAATCTTGCGAGGGTCTACTCTAATTCCTTCCGCCGACACCACGTGCCCTAAGAAAGCCACTTCCTCGGCCAAAATTCGCACTTCATCGAATTTGGCATATAACCGCTTCTCCTCAATACTTGCGGAACTATCCGTAAATGCTTGTCATGCTCCTCTTACGTCTTTGAATAAACCAATATGTCGTCTATGAACACCACGACGAATTGGTCCAAAATCTTGTTGAAATACCCTATTCATTAAGTCCATAAATCTTTGCCGGTGCATTGGTCACCAGAATGGCATCACCAAGAACTCGAAATGCCCATACCGAGTTCGAATGCCGTCTTGTGAACATCAGCCTCCTTCACCCTTAATTGATGATAACTCGACCTAAGGTCAATTTTTGAGAATACCGACGCACCTTTGGTTGGTCAAACAAATCATCGATCCGAGGCAACGGGTACTTGTTTTTATCGTTAACTTGTTTAATCGACGGTAGTCGATGCACATCCGCATAGAACCGTCCTTCTTCTTGACAAACAACACAGTGCTCCCCACGGAGATATACTTGGTCGAATAAACCCTCTATCCAAGAGCTCCCGAATTTGAGCCTTCACTCCACCAATTCCTTTGGTGCCATTCGGTATGGTGCTATAGACACAGTGCCGTTCCTGTAGCAAGTCTATACTGACTCCGACTTCCCGATCCGGAGGCGGACCGGAAGCTCTTACGGGAACACATCAAAAATTCCCCAACCGTTCGGACCTTTCCAACCACTAACCCCTTAGCTTCCAAAGCACGATTTGAACCAAATACGCCTCACAACCCTTCTTGACCATCTTTTCACCTTCAAGGCGGACACTACATTGGATAGATAATTCCTTCTATCCCCTATCATAACCACTTCATCACCTTCACCGTAGTCTAAGAACCATGCGCTTAGTGGCGCAATCCAAATTCACTTGGTACTTAACCAGCCAGTCCATTCCAAGGATCAAATCGAACTCCCCAAACGGTAGTTCCATTAGATCGGCCACAAATACTACCCCTTGGAGTTCTAGGGGTACGCCTCTATAAAGTTTGTCTACCACTACAGAGTGACCTAAAGGGCTAACTACACCATCTCCCTAGAAGCGGTTTGAGTTTAGGTCCATAGTTCCTACCACACTACTAGCAATGTACGAGTGCGTCGAGCCCACATCAATCAATGCAACATAAGGAAAACCAAAAATTAGAAACGTACCGGTTATGACATCCGGTGCGTCACCTTCCTCGCGACACCTCGCTGCGTAAACTAAGCCATGCCGCCTAGCCTCTGTGTTGCTGAACCTCGCGCCTTGAGTTCCACGACCTCGGTTAGGACCGTTGTTTCCTCTGCCATTACCACGACCCTCCGTGGTCCCACACTTCTATTCTCGAGTACAATTACGCGCTTCGGTGATTCTTAGCTAGTTTTCGGGGACAATCTCGACACGATGCTCCAAAGACCCACACTCAAAACATCCTTTATCACCGGTCCAACAACCTCCCAATGGGTCTTTCCACAGCGGTTACCGAGTCGGCCTCACGATTAGTAGTCGTGGGCCTTGCCGCTTTGATTTGGCCCACTTGGCCTAGCCTTTTCTCGAACACTACCGCTTGATCCAAATTGACCCAAATCCTCTCTTCCGATTATTCCTACTATAACTTTGCCTCACGGCCTCCTTGATCCCTTCCTTGGCTACCTTAGCCTTTTCCACTAGAGATGAGAACTCACGAACTGCTTTGTGGGGCAATCGGAACCTCGGATCATCTCGAGTCCGTCCTCAAAGCGGACACGGCGCTCATGTTCGATGAACACGATGCCTCTCGCATACCTACTCGACCTTAAAAATTCCGCCTCATATTTCGACACAGACTTAGTTCCTTGCACTAATCCCGAAAAAGCCTTTCTCTGCTGGCGTCGGTGTAGCTGGTGCCCACATACTTCTTCCGATAGGTGGTTCTCAAATACTCCCAAGTCAAATCATCTCATTGTAGCCCCATCTCGAACCGTCACCACCACTGATCGCTTCATCCTTTAGAAGCGACATCGCCCCTTTCACTTTTCTTCCTCGGTCCAGTCAAGGTCATCCATGATTCTTTCGGTTGACTCTAGCCGATGATTCTCACGACCGGGTGCCACTCCTGACACACCTCGGAATACCTCCGCTCCGTTAGATCGGAGTCGCTCGGGAACAGATTTCTGAGCTCCCACATTTCCACCAGCCCCAGCCACCATCTCCAAGACTCGCAAAATAGCTTGCGATACCGCCTCACCACCGGTCTGATCCGGCTCCTCAGCTCTAAAAGTAGGAGGTGGTGGTGGCAGTGGTACCTCATTTTCAGAACCTTGTCCGACTGTGGGTTCGACACCGTCATCCTACCCCTACCACGTCCACGGTGTCCACGTCCTCTAGAACTCATTCTATCTACTGCGCTTTTAATCTGATTAAGAAAAATTTTATGCATTAGCATTTGTTCCACTTTCTTAGTCACGAAGAAATTTTATGGATAGAGTTTTAATCAGAGATTCTTTCGAGCAAACAAGGTTTCAGTTTCCTATCCTAGTTCGCACAAAGAAGTTCATGCATCCATTCCTTAATACTTTCCATACCTATTCGCTCATCGGACATTTCTGCCCATTTCTAACCCAGGGGTATTTTCGTCTTTTTCCTACAGGGGTATTTTCGTAATTTTCCAGAACCAAAATATTTTGCTGATGATTTCTCAAGCAGGGTTGAATATTTGTAAAATAGTTGAAATTTTTGAGCAAAACCATTGAACTGATATTTTATGAACCGAGGGCATTTTAGTAATTTTACCCCCTAAGGGCATTTCTGTAATTTTCCACCATCAAGTTTTGAAAACATTAGGGTTTGTTGTTTCTTCTTCTTTTTTTTTTTTTTTTTTTTGAAAACATGGCTAATTCCCTTTTCGGGTTTTAATCATTGTGTTTAGCCTATGACCGAGCCCTCCTGGTCAGGGTGAACCAGAGCTACGCACCAGGCAGAATGCGAGTGAAGAGGAGGTGGGTCACGCGGACCGCTTAAATACCAGGCTCTCACCGAATCTTTCTAGACATGCGCACAGAGGTTACCACACCACTGAGCCCTCTGAGTTAGGGTGACCGAACTCACTGCAGGTAGGATACCTGCGAAGAGGAGGTGAGTCACGAGGACTGCTTAAATACCAGGCTCTTCCGGATCCAATCCTAGACATGCGTACAGGGGTTACCACACCCTAGCTCACTGACTAAGTCATAGGTTGGTTTAGTTCCTTAAGTCTTATGTTCTGTTTGTGTTTAAGTAATCTAACCTTAGGGTCCAAGTCCTATAAGTCTATCTACGTTCCATGCTTCCTACCCTTCTACAGAATATAATTCACAAAGAGGTTTAGATGTACTTACCTGGGCGGATTGGTGCCGGAGACTCGGGCCATGCTGTTCAAAAACCAGAAATCATTCCATAAGGCCTACCTAAAACATTTTTGGGCCTTGGGCCCCCACAGCCGAGCTTTGAACTGGGCTCTGATACCAATTTTGTAACAACCCGAACCCGGCCCAAACATTACGACCGAATTTGGTTTGTTACGGAAAAAAAACTTTTTGAAACCATTATAAACCAGTTTAGGTTTTGTTGAAAACTTCTCGTTTTTGGTTATCTTGCCGAAACCATACTTAGATTTAATTTGGAATTTTAATTGAGTCAGCTTATTATACAAATTTCAAATGTGCCCGATGGCACGATAAAACATTTTCGTGTTAATTTAAGAAAAACATGTGATTTTAATTTAATTTTAATAATATAGTTTAAACAAAGTATCCAACATATGAGAGATAACAAAAGTAAAGTATATGGAGGCCTTATTACATCCAAAATAAAAATAAACCAATAATAAAAATAAAATAGCTAAGTTTAATGTTTCAATTTATTCAAGTCCACTGCATGGCCACCTCGAGTCCAACCGGCTCCTCAACCGCCATCTACGAGTCACCTGAAAAATGTTAAAGGAGAAGGTGAGTCACCAAGACTCGATATGTAACCCTTCCCCGTATTTAAACAATTTCATACACGACATATAATCAATCATCATGTACTAAGTCATGCACCCGACCTAGCCAACCAAACGCCTTTGTCTACCCCATGTGGTACCAAACCACTTGTGACCGTAGTCACAATGTGTTACTGGCTCTTGGTGGTGCCAACCACTCGGTGACATATAGTCACGATGTGTTACCAAAACACCGGTGTCCGTGAGACACAAATCGGGTGATGGGGCCAACCCATCGTGTGATACCAAATCACCGCGCATTTATCCCATATCTCAAGTGGGGCCAACCCACGGTGGTGTTAACCACGAGGGACGAGTCGCTATGAGGTACCAAACCTCTGGAGGTACCAAACCTCACGGTGACATATAGTCACGGTGTGTTACCAAAACAACGGTGCTCGTCGACCTAAAATATCACTTGCCCACTCCACTCATTTAACCCACAATAGCCAAATAATCATGAATAGATCTCATACATTTATCACATGTAACATATGAACCATGCTTCCCAAAAGCATCAATAACACATTCATATTAACAGGTACTTACCTGAATCACCACTCATACCGTTATGGTATTAATTCGATGCTACACAAATCAGAGTTACCATACAAAGCACTCAGCACATTTAAATGATTATACGTGTGTATGTACACACCTGTCACCCTTGGATGTTCTAAATCCCGAAAAGAAACGTTGGTCACCACAGATCTACTTGTCCTATATCCGGCCAAATTTATGGGTTAGTCTTATGGCCTATTCGGCCAAAGCTAAAGAAGTAAACAGGAGTTTCGGCTAGAGACCTCCAAATCAGAGAAAGAAGTTTCGGCACAAGAATATGATGTATATTCGGCTAATGGGGTTAAGAGAAGAGAGGATTCAGCAAGGTAGGTTTCGGCACAAGAGTTTTGTGAAGAAAGGAAATAAAAGAAGAAGAAGAATGAGAGGGTTTAGTGTTATCGGTTTTGCTCAAGGTTGAAAAGAAGAGGAGAGTTGAACTATGGGAGAGTGCTTAGCCGAAATTAGCAAATGATTTACTAAACAAATTCGGCCTCCCCTAGAAAGCTTCTTGCCGTCCACTCCCATCCAAGGAGTTCCAAATTCGGCAAACACCTAGTTTTTCTCTAGGCCACCTATTTGAAAATATTTAAATAATCTTGAATACTCAATAGTAGTCCCATAATAATCCATTAATTATCCATGAATATCCTCTTATTATCACTATAATTAAACAAATAAAACTCTCATATTATCCTTTAATAAAAGAGTTTGAAGGGAGAAAAATTCTCCCACTTGTGCCGTCCCCTTGGAGTGTAAAAAGAAGGATGTCTGCGACTCGAACACAAGCTCCCTAGCTCCCCTTGGTGGCGTCAACACTAGCCCCCTAAGTGGCCTTCTTTTTGCCACTTTTCCAAGCTGATTTTTGTGTCAAATTATCCCTTATTTATTCTTATAACCCCCACTTGTTAAGGCTCCCTACCTCAAAGCTTGAAAATAATATTTTTCCCACTACTCGAGCTTACTAAAAATCCATAATTAAGCCTTAACATTCCATAAATAATATCACAGCAGTTCATAATAAGAAAAATAATTAAATTCCAAATAACCCCATTTTTGGGATGTTACAAGTATTGGGCCTTGAGCAAGGGAACGGTTAGAAAACTGTGCATAAAAGTTCATGTGATCTAGGAAATGACACAATTAATTGTCTACTTTAGTGGTTAAGGGTCCTGAGAAGTATTGGAGAAGTCCTGGGTTCAAATCTGAGCTCTAGCAAAAAAATTGGTTTAAGGTGAATTAAACCCTGGGAGTAAGTAAGTAGGCTTTAAGAATAAAATGTGGTAAAAGGTGACACAAAGAGAGTGGGTGGT
Source organism: Gossypium sturtianum (assembly GCA_025698515.1). NCBI lineage: Eukaryota > Viridiplantae > Streptophyta > Magnoliopsida > Malvales > Malvaceae > Gossypium > Gossypium sturtianum. The sequence continues at coordinate 100,553,723 of CM046955.1, read as the reverse complement.
CTAGTGGCAAGGTGGCGTTACAGCTGGCAAGAGGTCTGAGGTTCAAGTTTTGGGATGAGCAAGGGAGGTTTTATTTTACAGTTGTGACGCCTAGTTGTTGTGTTGTAGAGGGATTCTACTCAGGTGGTTGTGGAATTGGTCTTGAGGGAGTGATTCATGGGATAAGGATTTGGAGGAGTTTAAAAGTGTTTCAAATTATGGGTGTTGAGAGATTTGGGGAGTGGAATTAGGGGTATAGTAGTGGTTGGCCGAAAGTGGGTTTCCCATGGTGCAAATTCGGTCATATGACTTTTATTCTTGTTTCGAAATAGGTTGTGCATTTTTGCTCTCCATTTCAAAAATGTTTACCTCTTGTTGTGTTGTTTTTCTCCCTTTTGTGTATTGTGTGTTTTGGTAGCCGAGTACCATTGGTGTCCATTCGGGTAATTGTGTTTTTGTTCTCCAAAATCATTCTTTGCTGGATCAACTTCCTTTCTCTCCCTCATTGGTACTTTGCCTTTACTTATTTTTGGTTTTGGGTAGCCGAACGTTTCCTCCCTTGTTAGCCGAATATTGTTTGTGCCATCAATCCTCTACCTTGTCCTTGATTATCGATTCTCTTCTATTCTCCCTCTCTCTCAAGTCGTGGTGGATGACCATCTGTAACACCCCTAACCCATATCCGTCGTCGGATTAGGGTTATAGGTATTACCGGACAAATCAGAAATGTTTATAGACATTTTGTAATACAAGTCATCGATTTCTATCACTGTGTCCCTTAGATAGGTCACCTAGACCTTAAGCATGCTTTAGAGGAAGGTCGGGACTAAACCAAACAAATACCGGAATTCTCGAAAAATTAAAACTTTTTGAACACTACAGAGGTCACACGTCCGTGCAGTCAGGCCGTGTGCCTCCCACGGCTACTAGACACACCCATGTGTCCTGGTCGTGCCAAAACAGGGCAAGTATACTGACTTATCCCCACGGCCACCAGGCACGCCCGTGTACCATGGCCGTGTACTCTTATGCTATATACTGACTAAATCCCACGGTCACTAGGCATGCCCGTTTGCCACAATCGCGTCCACTTAACAGGCCCTTTGCAAGGTCAATATGCCACCTACACTTGGGTTTACTCTACAAGCTAAATACAAATTCATTTTATGTACAATTAACAACCAAAGACATGTCAAACGATCAACAATTCTTCACAACCAAACTCATTTCTAGTCATGCCAATTTGCACAACTAAATCATACATATACATAAGCATGGTTTAACCACATTTACCCTTCATAGAAACATTCTTTTGATCAAACATGCATACTCATAATGCATTCATATGCTTACCATAATTTTGACTAATTCCTTGGTTATCAAACCATACCAAACTAAGCATTATATAACACACTTACTCATGCATATTACCAACACTTATTAAGCCACATCTCATGGCTACTTTACACACATTTCAAAGATAATCCAAAGTGACTAGCCTATACATGCCATATCTAGCTATATATATTTCCAAAAGATACCAAAATGAGTTTAAGTAGTGTGATGATGATACTCGACGGTGTAAGCACAAACAGTGTAAGCTTTCAAAGGCTTAGTAATCCATATACAAATAAACTTAGCATAAAATGCATATAACCATATTGGCACAATGACATTATTGGTTCTCAAAGCAAATTCATCACATAAATTCTTTGGCTCACTTGCTTAGCCATATCTTACCAATTCCTTCAACTCAAATATCACACATACACATGGCTCATTCAAGCATAACTTCTCATATAATCTCATCATTTCATATACATAATCATCATAGTAAGTTCATATAGATACTTACCTTTCATACACACTTTGTGTACATACCCAAACGTACCTGAAACGGATATACAATTCACATAGTCATTCGTATCTCAGATTTTCCCGTTGAACCGTTCGGAATCTAATAGAATACTAAGAGTGCTCGGAATGGTCGTACAACGCCAACGTCCCAGACGTGGTCTTACATGTAATCAGATATCGATGCCACTGTCCCAGACAGGGTCTTACACGAATCAAATACGATACCAATGTCCCAGACATGGTCTTACACATAAATCTCATATCGATGCCAACGTCCCAGACGTGGTCTTACACGAAATCTCTTATCGATGCCAACGTCCTTGACGTGGTCTTACACGAAATCTCAAATCAACGCCAACGTCCCAGACGTGGTCTTACATGATATCACTTAATAGACACCTATGTCATGACATACTTAATTCCTATATATTCCTAGGTTCACACGGGACTTCATGGACTTTATGAGTTTATCGACTTATTAGCCAACACAAATTTCACATACATTCCCTCTCAATGGATAATCATAGTATTTCACATATCATATACATTCAAATAATTCAATGCAAATACATTTATTTGTATATCGACTTACCTCCGATTCGGATAGTCGTTCGGACTCAGTTATTCGACTACTTTCGCTTTCCCGCGATCTAAATCTGTTTTCTTTGGTTCTTGATCTATACATATTCAAATTTCACCCTTTTATTCACTAACTCATTCATTTATATCAGAGAACACATATTTAGGGCAATTTTGCAAATTAGCCCTCACATTTCACATTTGGAAAATTTAGTCCCTATTTCACAAAATCCCCAAATACTTCAAATTAACATGTACCCATGTCTAACCGAATTTCACTCATACTCATATGAGTCCATACATTTCATTTCTTTTACAAATTAGTCCTCCTAAATACTATTTTCTCAATTGAGTCCAAAATACTCAAATTTAACAAAACTTCAAATACAAACTATGATAATCAAACACATATTTTTCACCATCAAACATCATAAAACACATGAGTTCATCAAAGGCTTATCTCAAAAACATCATCATTTCTCAAAATTAAGACATGGGTTTTGAAGTAGACGAAGCAACGATTACAGAAATGTAGAAATTATCAAAAATCAATTAAAAATATACCTTGAATCAAGGCTTGAAATGGCCGAATATAACAAAGCTAAACCCTTTTTCTTTTCTTACAAAAATTCGGTGGATGAACACTCACATAATGGCTAATTTCAAACTTTGTTTTTATTATAATTAACATAATTATTAATGTACAAAACTAACCTTTCATAATAATATATATAACATATGCACACAAGGTCATTTGTGACCATTATCATCCACTTACTTCATTAATGGGCTTATTGCCTCATAAGGCCTCCTCTTTTAAAAGCCACAACACATAGGTACTGTAACAAATAGCATGCTAGTTTTGCATTTAATGCAATTTAATCCTTTTTTATCAAATTAAGCACTCAGACGGATAAATTAACTTACGAAATTTTAACACATGCTTAACCACATATCTAGAGCATAGAAATTAATATTAAAATAATATTCAGACTCGAATTTGTGGTCAGGGTCTAAACCGGACTGTTACAATTCTCTCCCCTTAGGGATTTTCGTCCCCGAAAATCTTACCGTTAAACAGGTTCGAATATTGCTGTCTCATTGATTCTTTAGGCTCCCACGTAGCCTCTTCCACTCCGTGTCGATACCACAGCACTTTCACTAACGAAATTTTCTTATTTCTCAACTCTTTTACTTCACGAGATAAGATACAGAACGGTTCTTCCTCGTAGGTCATATCTGCTCAGATTTCAACTTCAGACAGAGTAATCACATGTGACAGATCGAATCGGTATCTACGGAGCATCAAAACATGGAACACATTATGTATCCTTTCAAGCTCAGATGGCAACATTAATCTGTTAGCAACAGGTCCAACACGCTTAATGATTTCATACGGCCCGATGAACCTCGGACTCAATTTACCTTTACGTCTGAATCGGAGTACTTTCTTCCACGGAGATACTTTCAGAAACACTTTATCACCAATCTCAAATTCAATGTCTTTCCTTTTCAAATCTGCATAAGACTTCTGGCGATCAGACACTACTTTCAGACTGTCACGGATCACTTTCACTTTTTGTTCAGTGTCTTTTATTAAATCGACCCTGTGTATCTTATTTTCACTGAGCTCAGTCCAATACAAAGGTGTTCGACATTTACGTCTGTACAAAGCCTCATAAGGTGCCATTTTGATACTTGATTAAAAACTGTTGTTGTATGCAAATTCAATCAGTGGTAAGTATTGTTCCTATGTACCGTCAAACTCAAGAATGCAGCATCTCAACATATCCTCGAGTATCTAAATAATCCGTTCAGACTGACCATCCGTTTGCGGATGAAAAGCAGTACTGAAATGTAATTTTGTACATAAAGCTTCTTGTAATTTAATTCAGAATCGTGATGTAAACCTCGGATCTCTATCAGACACAATAGACAGTGGCACTCCGTGCAATCTCACAATCTCAGAAATATAAAGCTCGGCTAATCTATCAAGTGAGTAATCAGATTGTAACAGAATGAAATGGGCTAATTTCATCAATCTGTCAACCACAACCCAAATTGCATCTTTCTTTCTCGGAGTCAAAGGCAATCCAGAAACAAAATCCATCGTTACTCTATCCCATTTCCACTCGGGAATCAGAATCGGTTGTAATAAACCAGATGGAACCTGATGTTCAACCTTAACTTGCTGACAGATTAAACATTTTGACACAAAGTCAGAAATATCTCGTTTCATACCAGACCACCAATAATGTTGCTTCAAATCATGGTACATCTTTGTACTTCCCGGATGAACAGATAAACGACTGTTATGTGCTTCATTCAAAATCAACTGAATTAACTCAGGGTTTCTTGGAACACAAATTCGATCTCGGAATCTCAAATAATTATCAACATCCACTCGAAATTCAGATTCAGAATTCGAATCACACTGAACTCGTTTCGCTAACATTTCATTATCAACTTTCTGAGCATCAAGTATTTGCTGTAAAAACAACGGTTTCGCTTTCAATTCAGCTAACACAAAACTATCATCAGACAGATCTAATTGAGCACTCATAGCACATAATGCACACAATGACTTTCGACTCAATGCATCAGCAACGACATTTGCTTTACCCGGATGATAATCTATCACAAGCTCGTAATCTTTAAACAGTTCTAGCCATCTTCTCTATCGCAGATTCAAATCTTTCTGAGTCATCAGGTATTTCAAACTTTTGTGATCCGAAAATACGTGACATTTTTCACCAAATAAGTAGTGACGCCAAATCTTCAATGCGAACACAATCGCAGCTAACTCAAGGTCGTGTGTCGGGTAGTTCTTCTCATGTGGCTTAAGTTGTTTCGAGGCATAAGCTATTACTTTGCCTTCTTGCATCAATACGTATCCCAGACCATTCAACGAAGCATCACTGTAAATCACGAATTCTTTGCCCGATTCTGGCTGTACTAAAACCAGAGTTTCAGTTAACAGAGTTTTCAACTGATTAAAGCTTTTCTGACATTTATCAGACCATTCAAAACTCACATCTTTTTGAAGCAATATAGTTAACGGAGTAGCTATCATCGAAAACCCTTTTACGAATCTGGGGTAATAACCAGCAAGTCCCAGAAAACTACGGACTTCAGATACATTCTTCAGAGGTTTTCAATCCAGAATAGCAGAAATCTTGCTCGGATCAACTTGTATTCCAAAAGTCGATACAATATGTCCCAGAAAACTAACTTCTCATAACCAAAATTCACATTTGCTGAATTTCGCATACAATTGCTTTTCTCTCAGAGTTTGCAACACGATTCTTAGATGTTCAGCATGTTCAGTTTCATTCCGTGAATAAATCAAAATGTCATCAATGAATACAACAACAAATCGATCTAAGTACGATCTGAAGATTCTGTTCATCAGATCCATAAAAGCAGCAGGAGCATTCGTTAGTCCAAAAGGCATAACTAAAAACTCATAATGCCCGTACCTTGTTCTGAAAGTAGTTTTTGGAATGTCTGAGTCTTTTACTCGCAGCGAGTAATACCCCGATCTCAAATCTATCTTTGAAAATAAGGTAGCTCCTTTTAACTGATCAAACAAATCGTCAATCCTGGGCAACGGATATTTATTCTTTATGGTCACTTTGTTCAACTGATGATAATCTATACACATTCTCATTGTGCCATCTTTCTTTTTCACAAACAGAATGGGAGCACCCCACGGTGAAAAACTTCGGTGCGCGAACCCTCTGCCGATTAATTCTTGCAAAAGTAACTTCAATTCTTTCAACTCTGTAGGTGCCATTCTATACGGAGCTATCGAAATAGGTGTCGTACCAGGCAACAGATCAATACCAAATTCAACTTGACATATCGTAGGGAATCCCGGCAATTCTTCAGAGAATAAATTAGAAAACTCACAAACAACTGGCACTGATTCTACTTTCTTTTCAGACACTTTCGAATCAATCACATAAGCAAAATAAGCTTCGTAACCCTTTTTTATATAAATCTGAGCTTTCAACACAGATATCATAGTAGGCAATCCATTTAAATCATTTGACTCAATACGAACTATTTCACCATTCTGACGACGCAAATTAATAAACTTTTTTTTACAATTCACAACAGCATCATGCAATGTCAACCAGTCCATAAACAAAATTATATCAAATTCATCAAACGGTAATAGCATCAGATCAGCAGGGAAACAAATATCTCGAAACATTAACGGGCAGTTCTTGCATACTTTGTCAACCAGGACACTTTTACTTAAAGGGTTCGATACTTTTATAACAAACTCAGTAGACTCTACATACAAAGTCTTACTGGATACCAAATTCATGCATATATACGAATGAGTAGAATCAGGGTCTACCAATGCAATCACAGAAGTATCATAAAGTGTAAATGTACCAGTTATAACATCAAGAGATGAAGCTTCCTCACGAGCTCGGATGGCATACGCTCTGGCAGGCGCTCTAGTTTCAGCTCTCGCAACAGTATCTCTAGTAGTTCTCTGACTACCACTGACATTTCTTACATTTCGAGAAGGTCTACCTCTCACTAGAGCATTATCTGATCTCGGATTCTGAACAGTCTCTGGTTCAACAGACTCTGGGCAATCACGAATAAAATGATCTAACGATCCACATCTGAAGCAAGCTCGATCATTCAATCTACAACTTCCCGAATGCCTTTTACCACAATGCTTACACCCAAGTCGTTCGGATCGAACATTTCAAACACTTGACATTGATGTTGCCAGAGCTTTGGAACTCAAATATGATCTAACTCGATCTCTACTAGAATGTCCCACATTAGTCTTTGAACGACTATATTCATCTCTGAATTTCTTCGAAGAAAACTGAAATGATTTGCTTAGAAATCGTTTTCTCACTTCTCTAGCTTCAGATTCAGTTTTTCTTTTGTCTTTCCCGAGTGCCTCGGCTTTACATGCTCGATCAACAAGTACCACAAACTCTTTTATCTCTAAAATCCCAACTAGCAAGCGGATGTCTTCATTTAATCCATCTTCAAACCTCTTACACATAATTGCTTCTGATGATATACATTCTCGGGCATACTGACTCAGTCTCACGAACTCTCTTTCATATTCAGTGACAGACATACTTCCCTGTTTCAATTCCAGAAATTCATTTTGTTTCTGATCGATGAATCTCTCACTGATGTATTTTTTTGGAACTCAATCTGAAAGAAGTCCCATGTCACCCGTTCTTTCGGAACAACAGAAATCAGAGTTTTCCACCACTGATAGGCCGCGTCTCATGATAAACCAAAATAGTAACATATTTTAATCCCACATTTAGCATACTTTTGGATGATTTATCCCTTGATTTATGTAAAAAGGTGCTATTAATCATTTCTTTTCATGTCTTATACTCAGGAAAGCACCCAAGAATAAAAAGAACGAGAAACAGGCTCAAAACGGACCAAAATGGGCCAAAGAAGAAGTCGACAGGGCCTGGACTAAAGCCCACACGGCCGTGCCTCCTCAAATATACTAGAACACGGCCTGATGTCGATCTACACGGCCGTGCCTCATTAACAGAGTCCAACACGGCCTGGCCATGATTCACACGGGCGTGTGCCATGGCCGTGCCCCTGCCGTGGAGGAGAGTAATTTCACTCGGAAAAGGATACTTAGGGGCAAAGAAACACATTCCAAAAGCCTATAAATACACCCTAAGTATAACCTAAAAGGGGGAGTCGACGGGCGGTCAGCTAGGCCAAGGAGCCGAGCCGCAAAGGTCAGATTTGTGGGAAACTCTCAAGGGATAGCCAGTTGATCCATCTCAAGAAGCCGGAATTCTACTCAAGACGGAGGATCTCATCTTCAATTCCTTTAGGGGGTTTTAGAGATTTCTTATGTTTTGTTTTATCTTTTCTTCCGAGATGTTTTCTTTTGTTTTTATGAACTAAACCCTTCGAGATACACAAGGGGATGAAACCTAGATGAATCTTGTTATTGTTTTCTCAACTATATGATAAATACTTGATTTGTTCTTAATTATGTGTGCTTAATTCTTGTTTTGATATTTCATGATATTAATTCAAGTTGAATGTGCTTAGGTGGTAGAGCAAAAGTCCTCGCTAAGAGTAGATCTAGCATAATTAAGCGGAGTTGATCGCGCGCCTAGAGATAGGGTGACGAGATTTTGCGGATTAGGGTGAAACCTAATATGGGAGTCCATAGATCGATTTATTTTGCTATTCTAGGGGGTTATTAATGGTAAAGAGATTTCAATTAATTAACCTAGGGTTAGACGTTATTCGCCTCGAAAGAGGGTTTAATATAAATTAGAGAGTCCTACGGATTAAGTCAAGTGAATAAATCGTCTGGTTCAGTGTTAGATAACAAGTGCAATCTAGGTGGATTCTTCCTAAGGGTATCGTATTAATCAACTGAGTTTTTCCCAAGTATTTCCCCAATTCATTCTTTTTGTATTTGCGTCTTTAGCTTAGTAATTAGTTAATTTAGATTAATAAACAACTTCACTTATTTTAGGCTAAATAATAGAAAGAAAGTTAGTATTAGTACTTTTAGTTCCTTTGGGTTCGACAATCCGGTCTTGCCTAAGCTATACTACTGTTCGATAGGTGCACTTGCCTCAATCGTTGTCATAGTTAGTTTCCAGGTTCGATCATTCTCTTTATAAATTTTAAAACTCGACTTCACAAATGATCAAGTTTTTGGCGCGCAATTCTTGGGAACTAAAATATTAAGAAAGCTCTATTTTTATTACTTTAGCCATTTTTTTTATTTTTTGCAATTTATTTTTATTTTTATTTTTATTATTACTTTGCTAATTTTTCCTCTATTTTGCTTTTGGCAGATAATTTTAATCTATAGAGAAGATGGCACTAAATAATTATCAGTGGCAAGCGATGAGGACAATTCCTACTAAATCAGCCAGTGTCTTCAACCTCGACGTGGTCACCAGGTTATCTAATCAGTTAGAGATGATGAATAAAAAAATTGATGGTTTGAATAGTCTCTCGCAGGTACACCCAGAAATACATTATGATTCGAATTCAGGAGGCGTGGTGAATCCTGAGTACCCATTCTACGGATATGGCAAGGAAAACGAGCAAGCTCAATATATGGGTAACTATTCTAGACCTCAAAATAATTTTTATAATGACACTTATAATGCAGGTTGGAGGTACCATACAAATTTCTCGTGGGATGATCAAAGTAGCCAAGGACCGGAACTTCCTCCAAATTTTCAACAACCACCTTACCAACAGGAAGAGGAGTCGAACCTCGAGGAGATGCTGACAAAATTCATGGTAGCCACAGATAACCGTATCCAAGACACTGAAACCACCCTTAAGACCCAACAAGCATCGATCAAAAGGATCGAGAGCCAAGTTAGGGAAGTTACTAAGTCAGTTGAGGAAGTTTCTAAGTCAGTTGGACAACTTGCGAAGCTGATTTCCGAACAACTACAAGAAAGCTTGCCAAGCAACACTGAAACTAACCCAAAAGAGCAAATTCAAGCCGTAACAGCTCATGATAGTGAAAGGTTAGTGGAATTTGACCCAAGGCAAGAGCCTGTGGTGAGTGGAAGTAAGGTTGAGGTAAGCCAAGATTTACCAAACTCGGTAATTACAAAGTACCAAGCTCGTGCGCCATACCCCAATATGACAAAGAAAGACCACACAAAGGAAGAATTCAGTAAGTCTCTTAAACTTCCAAAGAAATTTCCTATTAACTTGTCGTTTCATGAAGCTCTTTCGCAGATGCTAGATCCTAGACCTCGTATCAATAAAGAAGAAATTCATGAAGAACGAAAGCTTCGGATCGATGAACTAGACGAATGGAAGACACACTTCAAGGAGAGACTAAAAATACATGAAGCAAAAACGAGGCAACTCCACGAGAAACTTAACGATGGGACAACCCAACTTAAGATAGGAGATCAGGTACTCAAAATCTTCCCAGATGGAACAGTCGAGGTAACTGATCCTAAATTTAGCACTTCTGAGGTAAACACTACTCGACTTAAACTTTATATCCACAATCAAATTGATCGCATGAGAAAGGATTTTCACCTGCTCAAACCACCATGACCATACGAATGAGAGGTAAAGTGTAGCTTAAGACTATAAACGAGCGCTTCTCGGGAGGCAACCCGAGCACTAACCCCATTAACTTTTACATTTTTATTTTTCTTATTTATTCTATTTTATCCTTTCTTTATAGTATCTAGCTTTAAACTAACCAAAGTGCAAATTTCAGTGCCACACGGCTTCTAGCACACTGGCCGTGGCCGTGGCCGTGTGGATGCCCCGAATCATTTGTCTTGACATGGCGGAGGTGGTGCGAGTCGAGAGAATCAAATCTTGAAGTCACGGACTCCAACCACCACCCCACGACGCAGATAAAATGCCACGGCCGTGGCGACGCGACCGTGGACGACGCCGACTTATCACCAGCGGGCGTGGCAATCTTTAAAACGGGCGTGGGTGAACCAACACACCTAGCCACACGCCGCCGCGCGCGGCGTGAATGTGAATCTGACACGCCTAAGGAGCACGGGGCGTGGGATGGTACCAGTTTGAAAATCTATTTAAAACCCCTTTCTCTTCCCTCTTCTCCTACTAACTTTCAACCTTCAACTTTTCATTTTATTTCCTACCCCTTTTCTCTATACCCTTGAGCTACACCAAAACAATGCCAAAGAAGCGGAAGAAGCCAAGCACAGTCTCCCTCACGGAGACCGATCTACATAAGTTCATGCCGGCCGCTTCAATCACTCGCCAAGCCAAGGGTCTTTGAGACCAATTCTCTGTTCTTTTATTTTTATCTTCTCCTTTATTTTCCTTCTCTTTAACACTCTTATGCTTAAGTTAGTTTATTTTATCTTAGTTTCTTAATTTTAGGTTCTAAAGGCTGCTAGGGAATCACGTCAATTCCGCCACCACCAGCACCTCTACAGCCTTAGAGGTCACACCCACCTCGCGAACCATCCAACAATAAGGACTCTACGGTCCATCCATCTTTTCTTTTAATTTTAGTTTCATCTTTATTTTTCTTCACTTTAGCTTGCTTTTCTTTAATTATTTAATTAGTATAGTTTTAATTATTATTATTATATCCTGGCTAATCCTCCACGAGCTACCCAATTTCTTCATCTAGCGCAGGATCATCATCAAGAATGCCCCTCCAACTTATCTTTCACCTCTAATTCGAGGATTTCATCCATAATTCAAGAAGTTTCACTTCTCTCCATATCTTATGATTTTAGTATTATTGTCTATATATCTAACTTTGTACATTGAGGGCAATGTACATCTTAAGTGTGGGGGGGGGGTAAACAACCTAAAAAGGCGCCTAACTTTTTTTCATTATTCTCAAATTTCTGAAATTAGGTGCCAAACTTTTTGCATTGTTCTCAAAATCCTGAATTTAGTCTTGTTTTTTAAGTAAATTTCTCATATTATAATTAGGATGAAATTTCTAATGATTTATGATTTTTATTGATATGTTTTAGATTAAGTCATTGATAATTGTGCATTGATAATTAAATTCTAAGAATACTAGAGAATCAAGAATGATAAGTCTATTTTTTAGAAATTAAAAATTTTCTAGGTTGTCGAACTGAGTTTAAATATTACTTTGAAGTTTGAAATTTACGAGGTTGATATCAAAATACCCATAATTTTTGTGAGATTTTGAGCCTTATAGAGCATATATTCTTTTTCATGCTCACTTTATTGATTATGAGTATGTCAACATTGATTTGTTATTCTAGAACTTGCCTCGTTTATACATATCGAGACCACACCTATGATTTTATATACAGAGATGATTAAGGCACCTAGGTTTTAACCCACTAACTCCATTAAAAGCCTACCTTCACAATTAACCCCTAGTGAACCCCTTTGATCCTAAATACCCTTTTTATTGACTTAACCATTAAAATTAACCCAGAAACCCTTTGTTTTTGTTATCCCCAGTCCTTTTGACGACCCTTATATTGAGATTTGATTTGATTAATAGCCTAACTATGTTTTTATTTCAGTAATTTATCCTTTGTTATGTATATTTGATTATGTGTGCTTAAAAAAAATCAATCAAAAGTATATTCATTATTCATTATTAGTTGTGTGATTAAGTGAGCTTATACGTTTGAATTCCAAATATTGAAGAAGAAGCTCGTATTATTAGTTTAAAGTTTCAATCCATTATGTAATTATTCAGTTTATTGTTTCTAGCTAGGTAATTTATCAATTAAATCTCGATTCTAACCTTCTAATTCAGCCTCTATCCACACCTTAACCCTAGCCTTGTTACAACCCTGACAAAGACCTTTTGATTTGTGCATCATCTCATATTATAGTGGTGGAGATTTGATTTTCAGGCAAGCCTATGGGATTAACTTTTCATGTTTGACTTTTGAGTGCCTAAATTTTGAACCTTAAACACTTTGAGTGATTTGAGTGAATCTTTTGTGAGGATGTCAATCCTTGTCGGTTTTGAATTAAAGGTAGTTATTTAGATAAGGGGAGACGCCTATATTTTCGAGCTACAAATCTATGACTTAGATTGTTTGAATCCTTAGAACTCTTTGAATTGAATTATCCATGTATAAATTATCTATGAATTATGATGAAGCATTGTTGATAGGAATTATGAATTATAGAAAGTTTGTTTTAATTGTAAGTTGAGAATTTTGCTTGAGGACAAGCAAAAGCTTAAGTGTGGGGGTATTTGATAAACTGAAATAGTAACATATTTTAATCCCACATTTAGCATACTTTTGGATGATTTATCCCTTGATTTATGTAAAAAGGTGCTCTTAATCCTTTCTTTTCATGTCTTATACTCAAAAAAGCACCCAAGAATAAAAAGAACGAGAAACAGGCTCAAAACAGACCAAAATGGGCCAAAGAAGAAGTCGACACGGCCTGGACTAAAGCCCACACGGCCGTGCCTCCTCAAATATACTAGAACACGGCCTGATGTCGATCTACACGGCTGTGCCTCATTAACGGAGTCCAACACGGCCTGGCCACGATTCACACGGGCGTGTGCCATGGCCGTGCCCCTGCCGTGGAGGAGAGTAATTTCACTCGGAAAAGGGTACTTAGGGGCAAAGAAACACATTCCAAAAGCCTATAAATACACCATAAGTATAACCTAAAAGGGGGAGTCGATGGGCGGTCAGCTAGGCCAAGGAGCCGAGCCGAAAAGGTCAGATTTGTGGGAAACTCTCAAGGGATAGCCAGTTAATCCATCTCAAGAAGCCGGAATTCTACTCAAGACGGAGGATCTCCTCTTCAATTCCTTCAGGGGGTTTTAGGTGTAACAGTCTGGTTTATACCCTAGTCAGAACAGTGGTTTTGGGACCACAAATTCGAGTCCGTATAATATTTTAATATTATTTTCTGTGCCGTTGATAAGTGATTAAGCATGTGCTAAATTTTCGTAAGTTAATTTGTCCGTTTGTGTGTTTAATTTGACAAAAGGATTAAATTGCATAAAGTTTAAAAGTGACTTTTCATTTGATTAATGATCAAATTGAGATGGCTTTATTATAGTGAAGTCCTTAAAGGGCAAATAGCCCCTTTTTATTTATAGTGGACGGCAACATGCAAAGAATCATTATGCTTTTATTTGTTTATTTTATTAATTTAGTATTATATGATATATTATAATATAATAAAAGAAACATGAGTAAGTGGCCTTATTTCATCACTTTCTTGCTGAAAATCAAAGAAAGAAAAAGAAAGCTTTGAAGCTTTGTGTGTTCGGCACTTACAAGCTTAAATTCAAGGTATGTTTTAGTCGGTTTTCGATAATTTCTACGTTTTTGCAATCATTGCTTTGATAGCTACAAAACCCATGTATTAATTTTGTGAATTGATGATGTTTGTGTGAGATGCCATTGTTAATATTTTGAGTTTTGAGATGAGTTCAGTGGTTAAATGAAAGATTTGAGCTAGATAAACACATTTTGTTCTTGAAATTTTGATGAATTTAGCTAATTAGGGCTAAATTGAAGAAATATTATTTTGGAGGACAAATTTGTGAATTTGATGAAAAATATGGACTTATATAGTCCATAGGGAAATTCGGCTATGCATGGGTGTGAACAAATTGTGTGTATTTGGTGTTTTGAGAAAAATGGACTAAATTGATAAATTATGCAAATATGAGGGCTAATTTGCAAATTGCCCTAAATACGTGTTTTGGGGTTGAATTGAATGTGTTGTTAAATAAAAGGGTTAATTCTGAATATGTTTAGATCAAGAACTGAGGAAAACGGACTTAGATCGCGGGAAAGCGAAAGTAACTGAGTAGCCGCTTCCATTTTTGATAAATCAAATCCGAGGTAAGTCATATTGCAAATAAATGTAATTGTATTGAATTGAGTTTATTTACATGATTATCAATGATAACGACTGCTTAGGAGATGCTATGTATATAAATTCCGGGATAAGGTCGATATAGTGATAAGTCTGAGAAGTCCCGTATGAACTTAGGAATACAAAGGTATCTGTTCTGTTTTATCATGTAAGACCACGTCCGGGACGTTGGCATTGATTGGATATTTGTGAAAGACCCTGTCTGGGACAGTGGCATCTATATATGATTACGTGAAAGACCGTGTCTGGGACAGTGGCATCTATATCTGATTACGTGAAAGACCCTGTCTGGGACAGTGGCATCTATATCTGATTATGTGAAAGACCACATGCGGGACGGTGGCATCTATATCGATTACATGAAAGACCACATGCGGGACGATGGCATCTATATCGATTATGTGAAAGACCGCATGCGGGACAAGTGGCATCTATATCTGATTACGTGAAAGACCCTGTCTGGGACAGTGACATCTATATTTGATTATGTGTAAGACCCTGTCTGGGACAATGGCATCGATATCTGATTACGTGTAAGACCCTGTCTGGGACAGTGGCATCAATATCCGATTACGTGTAAGACCCTGTCTAGGAAAATGGCATCGATATCTGATTTCATGTAAGACCTCGTCTGGGACATTGGCATTGTATGATTATTCTGAGTTTCTGAGTATCCTATTAGTTTTCGAACGGTTCAATGAGCAAATCTAAGCTATGAACAATTATGTGAATGTATATTCGTTTCAGGTACATTTGGTATGTACACTAGTGTGTATAAAAAGGTAAGTACTCACATGACTTTGATATGAAGAGAAGTATGATCGAATATAAGAACGAGAATGAGATGCAAGAATGATTATGAAAGAGTTATGTGTATATAATTGATTTTTGAAATGATGAATGTGGCAATTGTGGCTAAGTATACGAATCAAAGTAAATATGTGATTGTTTGTTAAGTAAATGTTATGTGCCAATGTACCTTATGCATATGTGTCTTTTATGCTAAGTTTGTTTGTATTATGACTTACTAAGCTTTTGGAAAGCTTACTCTCTGTGTGTATTTTCTCTGTTTTATAGGTCGTCAAAGCTACTAAAGGCTTAGGACCGTCACGGATCGTTATCACACTACTAAAATCATTTGGTATACTTTGAAAATGTATATGGTTAGATATGGCATGTATAGGTTAGTTCTTGGTATGAATTGTTCTGTGAACTTAGCCATGTGATTTGGCTAGTTATGTTTTGGTAATATGCTTAAAGGATTGTGATATGTGTAGTTGTTTTGGTAAGATTAATTTACATATGAAATGGTTATGATATGGTAAGTATATAGATTAATGGTGTTTGGGTATAATTCTGATTTGGTAATGCAAATTGGTATATTTTTAATGGTTATATGTGAATGAAATGGGATGATATATGTTGCTTGTAGGTTTGACCTTTTTGAGTGGCATTTTGGCCTTGTAAATGGCCTATAATGTCACACGGTTGTCGCACACGGGCGTGCCCAAAGACCGTGGGTGAATTGGCAGAATGTAGTTTAATAGCACACGGCCTCGACACGGGGGTGTCAGCTAGCCGTGGTGTACAAGTCAGTAGCTAGCTAAGAGCACACGACTATGGCACACGGGCGTGCTTGGTGGCTGTGGTGGGGAAGTCAGTATATTGCCTAGTAGCACACGGTCATGGCACACGGGCGTGCCTAGTGACCGTGTTGATATAGTCAGTATATAGATACGAATGGGCACACGGGGGAGTCTAAAAGCCGTGGAGGGCACACGGTCTCCTCCCACGGGCGTGTCTCCCCTGTATTTTAGAAAATTTTAATTTTTTTTCCATGAGATTTTGTATGTGTGTCAGTTTAGTCCCAACTCGGTTTATATGCATGCTTAGGGTCTTGATGACTCATCTAAGGGACACTATGATTGAGAATGTATGAATTTCTATAAATGCTTTCTGATCTGTTCGGTAACGCTCCTAATCCTAATCTGGCGACGGACGCGTGTTATTATGAACTAAACCCTTCAGATACCTGAAGGGGGATGAAACCTAGATGAGTCTTGTTATTGTTTTCTGAACTATATGATAAATACTTGATTTGTTCTTAATTATGTGTGCTTAATTCTTGTGTTGATATTTCGGGGATATTAATTCAAGTTGAATGTGCTTAGGTGGTGGAGCAAAAGTCCCTGCTTAAGAGTAGATCTAGCATAATTAAGCGGAGTTGATCGCGCGCCTAGAGATAGGGTGACGAGATTTTGCCGGATTAGGGTGAAACCTAATATGGGAGTCCATAGATCGATTTTTCGCTATTCTAGGGGTTATTAATGGGAAAGAGATTTCAATTAATTAACCTAGGGTTAGACGTTATTCGCCTCGAGAGAGGGGTTTAATATAAATTAGGGAGTCCTACGGATCAAGTCAAGTGAATAAATCATCTGGTTCAGTGTTAGATAACAAGTGGAGTCTAGGTGGATTCTTCCCAAGGGTATCGTCTTAATCAACTCAGTTTTTCCCAAGTATTTCCCCAATTCATTCTTTTTGTCTTTGCATCTTTAGCTTAGTAATTAGTTAATTTAGATTAAGAAACAACTTCACTTATTTTAGGCTAAATAATAGAAAGAAAGTTAGTATTAGTACTTTTAGTTCCTTTGGGTTCGAAAATCCGGTCTTGCCTAAGCTATACTACTGTTCGATAGGTGCACTTGCCTCAATCGTTGTCATAGTTAGTTTCCAGGTTCGATCATTCTCTTTATAAATTTTAAAACTCTGACTTCACAGCGATCATCTCATAGCAATGATACAACACATTTAATACTTTCCTCCGGATTCAAGGACATCTCATCAAATACCCGGATAGTGTTTTCTAACCAGAACTCGGCTTTCTCGGCATTGTCATCATTGGTAGCCCTGAACTCTTCAGCCCCATACTTACGGATTTTTTCAATCGGAGGCTTGTTCAACAGATTCAGATTCATAGTCAGAGGCATAGCAAATGTTTGTGGGGGATTAACCGGGGGCGGAGGTTGGGAAACAGTCGAATTATTTCTTACGAATTGAGTGAACCACTCACTCATCATCTGGAAGAAAGCTTGTTTAGCTTCTCCCTCTTGACTGCTCGTAGCCGATCTCGGATCAGATGGCACTGTCCCTTGCGCAGGAGCAGGCGCATTGCTTTCTACATCGTCAGCTACGGCTCTTTCGGGATCCATTGCTATACGAAAATCACATTTTTCACGTCAGGATTCATCACACTATCATAGTTCAGATATATGGCATGTATAGCTAGACTCTGACATGCTACGTTAGTCCGAGAATCAACTAAACTGTAGCTCTGATACCAACCAAATGTAACACTCCTAACCCGTATCCGTTGCTGGATTAAGGTTATAGGTATTACCGGACAGATCGAAAATGTTTATAGACATTTCGTAATACAAGTCATCAATTTCAATCACTGTGTCCCTTAGATAGGTCACCGAGACCTTAAGCATGCTTTAGAGGAAGGTCAGGACTAAACCAAACACATACGAGAATTCTCAGAAATTTAAAACTTTTTGAACACAGCAGAGGTCACACGCCCGTGCAGTCAGGCCATGTGCCTCCCACGGCTACTAGACACACCCATGTGTCCTGGCCGTGCCAAAACAGGGTATGTATACTGACTTATCCCCACGGCCACTAGGCACGCCCGTGTACCATGCCCGTGTACTCTTATGCTATATACTGACAAAATCCCACGGTTACTAGGCATGCCCGTGTGCCATAGCCGTACCCGCTTAACAGGCCCTTTGCAAGGTCAATATGCCACCTACACTTGGGTTTACTCTACAAGATAAATACCAATTCATTTCATGTACAATTAACAACCAAAGACATGTCAAATGATCAACAATTCTTCACAACCAAACTCATTTCTAATCATGCCAATTTGCAGAACTAAATCATACATATACATAAGCATGGTTTAACCACATTTACCCTTCATAGAAACATTTTTTTGATCAAACATGCATACTCATAATGCATTCATATGCTTACCATAATTTTGACTAATTTCTTGGCTATCAAACCATACCAAACTAAGCATTATATAAAACATTTACTCATGCATATTACCAACACTTATTAAGCCACATCTCATGGCTACTTTATACACATTTCAAAGATAATCCAAAGTGACTAGCATATACATGCCATATCTAGCTATATACATTTCCAAAAGATACCAAAATGAGTTTAAATAGTGTGATGACGATCCTCGACGGTCCCCGAGCCTTCAGTAGCTTTAACGATCTATAAAACAGAGTAAACACAAACAGTGTAAGCTTTCAAAAACTTAGTAAGCCATATACAAATAAACTTAGCATAAAATGCATATAACCATATTGGCACAATGACATTATTGGTTCTCAAAGCAAATTCATCACATAAATTATTTGGCTCACTTGCTTGGCCATATCTTACCAATTCCTTCAACTCAAATATCACACATACACATGGCTCATTCAAGCATAACTTCTCATATAATCTCATCATTTCATATACATAATCATCATAGTAAGTTCATATAGATACTTACCTTTCATACACACTTTGTGTACATACCCAAACGTACCTGAAACAGATATACAATTCACATAGTCATTCGTATCTCGGATTTGCCCGTTGAACCGTTCGAAATCTAATAGGATACTAAGAGTGCTCGGAATGGTCGTACAATGCCAACGTCCCAGATGTGGTCTTACATGTAATTAGATATCGATGCCACTGTCCCAGACAGGGTCTTACACGAATCAAATACGATGCCGATGTCATAGACATGGTCTTACACGTAAATCTCATATCGATGCCAACGTCCAAGATATGGTCTTACACGAAATCTCTTGTCGATGCCAACATCCCTGAAGTGATCTTACGAAATCTCGAATCAACGCCAACGTCCCAGACGTGGTCTTACATGATATCACTTAACAGACACCTATGTCATGACATACTTAATTCCTATATATTCCTAGGTTCACACGGGACTTCACGGACTTTATGAGTTTATCGACTTATTAGCCAACACAAATTTCACAAACATTCCATCTCAATAGATAATCATAGTATTTCACATATCATATACATTCAAATAATTCAATGCAAATACATTTATTTGTATATCGACTTACCTCAGATTCGGATATTCGTTCGGACTCGGTTATTCAACTACTTTCGCTTTCCAACGATCTAAATCTGTTTTCTTCGGTTCTTGATCTATACAAATTCAAATTTCACCCTTTTATTCACTAACTCATTCATTTAGATCAAAGAACACATATTTAGGGCAATTTTGCAAATTAGCCCTCACATTTCACATTTGGACAATTTAGTCCCTATTTCACAAAATCCGTAAATACTTTAAATTAACATGTACCCATGTCTAACCGAATTTCACTCATACTCATATGAGTCCATACATTTCATTTCTTTCACAAATTAGTCCTCCAAAATACTATTTTCTCAATTGAGTCCAAAATACTCAAATTTAACAAAACTTCAAATACAAACTATGATAATCAAACACATATCTTTCATTTTTCACCATCAAACATCATAAAACACATGAGTTCATCAAAGGCTCATCTCAAAAACATCATAATTTCTCAAAATTAAGACATGAGTTTTGAAGTAGACGAAGCAACGATTACAGAAACATAGAAATTATCAAAAATCAATTAAAAACATACCTTGAATCAAGGCTTGAAATGGCCGATATTAACAAAGCTAAACCCTTTTTCTTTTCTTACAAAAATTCGGTGGATGTACACTCACATAATGGCTAATTTCAAACTTTGTTTTTATTATAATTAACATAATTATTAATGTACAAAACTATAATTATGTACAAAACTAACCTTTCATAATAATATATATAACATATGCACACAATGTCATTTGTGACCATTATCATCCACTTACTTCATTAATGGGCTTATTGCCTCATAAGGCCTCCTCTTTTAAAAGCCACAACACATAGGTACTTTAACAAATAGCATGCTAGTTTTGCATTTAATGCAATTTAATCATTTTATCAAATTAAGCACTCAGACGGATAAATTAACTTACAGAATTTTAACACATGCTTAACCACATATCTAGAGCACAGAAATTAATATTAAAATAATATTTAGACTCGAATTTGTGGTCCCAAAATCACTGTTCTGACTAGGGTCTAAACCGGACTGTTACACCATCTCATCTTCCTCTCGATTCTAACTTCTCTTCCCTGTCACTCAAATTGTTTCCGTTGGCAAAATATCAATTGGTAGGTCCCTGCATTTCTACTCTTTCGACTTTTCTCCTCGATTTCTTTAGATGCCGATTCTTTTCTTCTTTTTACCTTTGTTATGGTGTTCTTTCGGGTTTAAGGAATTTGTGAGGAGTGGAGGGGATCCCTAGCACTGTAGAAACGATTGGACCCTTCTCTTTCATTCTTGACAGAAGGTAATACTGCTCGCAGTGAATGATCTGAACTGGAATATGTTGTCGTGGGTTGGTATTGGCCGAATATGCTTTTCCTTTGTTTGGGGTTTGCATTTTCTTTAGGCTGATAATCATAGATTCAACCCATATGTATAAGCAATCCTGATTGCTAAATTCACTTTATATGCAAATAACAAAATAGGAAGGTTGAGATCCTTTTGTCAAGCGATTGATAAATACCTTGTTTAAATGTAGGATGGTGCTCGTGGATTTTTAGTACTCTACGTAATCAGGTGTGTATCTGTATACCGTAAATCATTAATATCGTAAAGCTGAAGAGTGTGTCTCTGTGAGTCGGTAAAAGGCAAAAAGCCGAAACCTCGGCATATGAGGCCTCACGAGTGTGCGACCACTCATGTGGTAAATTGAGCCCACAATCATGGGCAATAGACTGTAGAGGCCACCACGAGCATTCTCGTGCTCTTAGGCCGTTATGGGCCTCGTATGGCTGAAATGGACTGTGTGGGCCCAATGGGCTGGTGGGCCCCACACGGGTTAAATCCTCGATAAGTGATCATTGATAGGTTGGTTTATGAGACTCGAGATGCCGTATGTGAATCTGGACTAAATGGGCCACACGAGCGTGTGGGCCCCCTTGGGCCCATATAAATTGTTCTCGCCGTGTAGGTTATCTGAGTCACTCAAAGCAAAGATAGACCCTCTAGAAGGTCGTAATAAGTACCGAGACCCTAATATTTGTAAAATTACCGAAATACCCCTGTAGGGCAAAATGATTGTTTTGCCATTGAGGGTAAATGACTGACCTAGACTATGAATTTAACTGACTTGACTGTGGTCGTGTGACTGATATGCTTTTAATATATGTTTAAATGACTGTTACTGAGCATGGAAATTCTGCATACACCTGTGATGATTGAGCATGACATACACAACATTGTGCATGGGGATAGGACATTGTTACGGAGGAAGTGTACGGTCATTGCCGTTCTGTACAAGGCTTTCAGCCTTTCTGCGATATTTATGGCTTTTAGTCGTTCTGTCTACGGCGCCGAGCCGTTCTGTTGACTTAGTGCCGCAACCGATGCTAAGCTTGGTGTGTTGGCTGGGTGGGTCGATTTTATCCCCACATGGTGTGTTGGTCGGTACGGGTGGTGTATTGGATTGGGCTGGATTTCTGTTTGCATATCTGCATCTGATACTGATTTTGTAATGGGCTTAGGTCCACCTGGTTCTGCTATGGGCTAAGGGCCACCTGATACTGTGTCTGTGATGGGCTCAGGCCCAGTCTGTTTCTCCATACCGTATATCCGACTGTTTGTATTATAAGGGATTACACACTGAGTTTTCACAAACTCACCCTTCTATCTAACTGTGCAGGTAATCCCTAGCCTTAGGCGATTTGGAGCCGCGAGAGACTCGGAGGTGGCCACACGACCGTTGATGCTCTACTATAGACTTTTTATTTGAATTTTATATTTGGTTTTTATTCTGTTATAAGTCCTTTGAGGGATTAAATTTTTAAATGGGCTTTAGATTTCCTTAGTTAAAACTGCTAAACACGAATTTTCAAAATTAACAACTATTTTCAAAAACACTTAAAAACAAAAGTTTTTATATTTTAAACTTTAGTAGCTTCCACGATTGGAATAACCTAAAGTATCAATGCCATACATTAAGTAAATGTTTTTGACGAGATGATTTGCTAAACTCGAGCAAAAGGATTTAAACATAGAAATGAACTTTTAACGACAAACTCAGTTTTTGAACGACGCTTTCATGTGACACGCCAGAATCGACCATAACATCTGGGCCGGGTTTGGGGTGTTACATTTAGTTGTATCAGAGCCTAGTTACAAAACTCGGCTGTGGAATGGGTTTTCAAAATTTTATTACAAGAGGTTGGTTTCAAATATGTGAAGTGTTTTGAGGTATTTTTCTAAAAAGTGTGGCACACCGAGTCTCTGGTACCAAATTTGTAAGTTCTCTGACCCTGTTTACTGTTATAGATTGAAATGTTATACTGAGAAACTACTATAGATAGTAGCACTACACTGAAACTCCATAGACAGAGAAAACTGAAAAACTGTAGTGAGCTTGCGAATGCGAAAACAAACTCTAAACTACTGTTTCTCATAAAACATCTGCTTAATTACTAAAATTGTAACTAAATTGCATAAAATTTTTAATTTAGATAATACGCAAAGAGAAAAGGAGCGGTAGAAGGGGTGCAAGAGGCCGCGGTAGAGGCCGTGGTAGTGCTAGGGCTGGGTCTTCGGCGTTAGGCCACATGCCCAACATTGAGGCGAGGGAAGCACCAACTTCACCGGTAGCTGAGACAGGGTCGTTTGATCGAGCGGTTGGGGACGACGCACTGTCCCAAGCAATGTTGAGGATTTTAGAAAGGGTCGCGGGTACTGCTGGGTCGAATACATATTCTTGTGGGCGCGGGTCGATTCTGAGAATGACTCGGTCAAATGGAGCGAGAGATCTTTAAGGCGCGTTTCTGGGTGGCCCCGTGTGGTAGAAATCTTGGTTGGAGGCCACCGAAAGAGTTATGGATGACCTCGACTGTACAGTGGAACAAAAGTTGAAGGGTGTTGTGTCCCTGTTGAGAGATGAAGCCTATCAGTGGTGGCTTACGGTAAAAGAAGGTACTCCAGCTGACCAAATGACCTGGGAATTCTTTAAGTCCACGTTTCAGGGAAAGTATGTGGGCGCCAGCTATGTCAATGCTCGTAGGAAAGAATTTCTGAATTTGGCTCAAGGTGACAGATCTGTGGCTGAGTACGAGGCAAAATTTTTGCGACTTAGTCGCTATAGCTGAGGAATAGTAGCAACAGAATACGAGCACTGTGTTCAGTTTGAGGACAGCCTCAGGGATAACCTCTGAGTGCTGATAGCTCCACAGAAGGAGCGGGACTTTGCCACGTTAGTAGAGAAAACTAAGATTGCTGAGGAGGTAAAGTGCGCCGAGCGTCAAAACTGGGAAAAGGAAAGGAGCAGAGATAAGAGGGATTTAGAACCCTCCAATTCAGATTGGAGGCCTAAGAGAAAGGCCAAAATGGAAGGGCTAGTTCGGGTTAGGGCCCCTGTTACTGTTACTGGATCACAGCCTTATGCGGGTTGTGGGAGCTATCATCGAGGTGGCCCATCGAAAAAAGATCGGGGCGTGTTTCAGTGTGGATCGAGTGGAGCACTTTGTGAGATTGTCCACGAGGCAGAGGCCCGCAGATGCAGTGCGCAGGCAAGGTTTTGCTCAGCTAGAGAGAGGTGGACAGCAGCTGCCAGGAGGCCGTGGTCAGGCCAGGGGTGGAAACGGAGTGGGCCGTGGAGCACCAGGCAGAGGTGCTGGTCAAGTTGAGGCGAGGCAACCAGCTTTGGTCTATGCAGCACGTCGCCGAGAGGTCGGAGATGCTCCAGATGCGGATACTGGTACGTACTTAAACCATAGTGTACTACATTTAATTTGAAACTAGAGTGCGCAACGGGAGCGTAGTGATTTAGGTTGAGCTAAGCGGTTTTTCATATAGTTGGAAATTTCGAGGACAAAATTTCTTTAAGGGCGTAGAATTGTAATGCCCCGGAATGTGGGCCTAGAAGTATTGGGCCTTGAGCAAGGGAATGGTTAGGAAACTGTGCATAAAAGTTCATGTGATCTAGGAAATGACACAATTAAATGTCTGCTTTAGTGGTTAAGGGTCCTGAGAAGTATTGGAGAAGTCCTGGGTTCAACCCTGAGCTCCAGCAAAAATTTTGGTTTAAGGTGAATAAAACCCTGGGAGTAAGTAAGTAGGCTTTAAGAATAAAATGTGGTAAAAGGTGACACAAAGAGAGTGGGTGGTCTAGTGGCAAGGTGGCGTTACAGCTGGCAAGAGGTCTGAGGTTCAAGTCTTGGGATGAGCAAGGGAGGTTTTATTTTGCAGTTGTGACGCCTAGTGGTTGTGTTGTAGTGTGATTCTGCTCAGGTGGTTGTGGAATTGGTCTTGAGGGATTGATTCATGGGATAAGGATTTGGAGGAGTTTGAAAGTGTTTCAAATTAGGGGTGTTGAGGGATTTCGGGAGTGGAATTTGGGGTATAGTAGTGGTTGGCTGAAAGTGGGTTTCCCATGGTGCAAATTCGATAATATGACTTTTATTCTTGTGCCGAAATAGGTTGTGCATTTTTCCTCTTCATTTCAAAAATGTTTACCTCTTGTTGTGCTGTTTTTCTCCCTTTTGTGTATTGTGTGTTTTGGTAGCCGAGTACCATTGGTGTCCATTTGGGTAATTGGGTTTTTGTTCTCCAAAATCGTTCTTTACTGGATCAACTTCCTTTCTCTCCCTCATTGGTACTTTGCCTTTACTTCTTTTTGGTTTTGGGTAGCCGAACATTTCCTCCCTTGTTAGCCGAATATTGTTTGTGCCATCAATCCTCTCCCTTGTCCTTGATTGTCGATTCTCTTCTATTCTCCCTCTCTCTCAAGCCGTGGTGGATGACCATCTCATCTTTCTCTCGATTCTAACTTCTCTTCCCTGTCACTCAAATAGTTTCCATTGGCAGAATATCGATTGGTAGGTCCCTGCATTTCTACTCTTTCGGCTTTTCTCCTCTATTTCTTTAGATGCCGATTCTTATCTTCTTTTTACCTTTGTTATGGTGTTCTTTCGGGTTTAAGGAATTCGTGAGGAGTGGAGGAGTTCCCTAGCACTGTAGAAACGATTGGACCCTTCTCTTTCGTTCTTGACCGAAGGTAATACTGCTCGCAGTGAGTGATCTGAACTGGAATATGTTGTCGTGGGTTGGTATTGGCCGAATATGCTTTTCCCTTGTTTGGGGTTTGCGTTTTCTTTAGGTTGATAATCATAGATTCAACCCATATGTATAAGCAATCATGATTGCTAAATTCGTTTTATATGCAGATAACAAACAGGAAGGTTGAGATCCTATTGTCAAGCGATTGATAAATACCTTGTTTAAATGTAGGATGGTGCTCGTGGATTTTTAGTACTCTACGTAATCAGGTGTGTATCTGTATACCGTAAATCATTAATGTCGTAAAGCCGAAGAGTGTGTCTCTGTGAGTCGGCAAAAACTGAAAAGCTTAAACCTCGACATATGAGGCCTCACGAGTTTGCGATCGCTCGTGTGGTAAACTGAGCCCACAATCATGGGCGATAGACTGTAGAGGCCACCATGAGCATTCTCGTGCTCTTGGGTCGTTATGGGCCTCGTATGGCTAAAATGGCCCGTGTGGGCCCAATGGGCTGGTGGGCCCCACACGGGTTAAATACTCGGTAAGTGATCATTAATAGGTTGGTTTATGAGGCTCGTGATGCCGTATGTGAATCTGGACTAAATGGGCCACACAAGCGTGTGGGCCCCCTTGGGCCCAATAGCGGGTTTTGGGCCCATATACACTGTTCTGGCCGTGTAGGTTATCTAAGTTTCTCTAAGGGACGATAGACCCTCTTGGAGGTCGTAATAAGTACCGAGACCCCAATATTTGTAAAATTACCGAAATACCCCTGTAGGGCAAAATGACTGTTTTACCCTTGTGGGTAAATAACTGACTTAGACTATGAATTTAACTGACTTGACTGTGGTCGTGTGACTGATATGCTTTTAATATATGTTTAAATGACTGCAACTGAGCATGGCCATTCTGCATACACCTGTGATGATTTAGCATGACATACACAACATTGTGCATGGGGTTGGGACATTGTTACGGAGGAAGTGTACGGCCGTCGCCATTCTGTACAAGGCTTTCAGCATTTCTACGATATTTATGGCTTTTAGTTGTTCTGTTAACCAGCAGCGGTTCTGCGATATTTATGGCTTTTAGCCGTTTTGTCTACGGCGCCGAGCCGTTCTGTTGACTTAGTGTCGCAACCGGTGCTAAGCTTGGTGTGTTGGCTGGGTGGGTCGGTTTTATCTCCACATGGTGTGTTGGTTGGTACTGGTGGTGTATTGATTGGATTGGGCTGGATTTCTATTTGCATATCTTCATCTGATACTGATTCTGTAATGGGCTTAGGTCCACCTAGTTCTGTTATGGGCTAAGGCCCACGATCTTGTGCAGGCTCGTGATGGGCTCGGGCCAGATCTGTTTCGCATACCGTATATCCGATTGTTTGTATTATAAGGATTACACCACGAGTTTTATAAACTCACCCATACTGTCTAGCTTGCGGGTAATCCCTAGCCTTAGTCGATTTGGAGCGCGAGAGACTTCGGAGGTGGCCACACGACCACCGTGATGCTCTCTTGTAGACTTTTTATTTGAATTTTATATTTTTGTTTTAATTCTGTTATAAGGCCTTTGAGGGATTAAATTTTTAAATGGGCTTTAGATTTCCTTATTTAAAACTTCTAAACACGAATTTTCAAAATTAACAACTATTTTCAAAAACACTTAAAAATAGACGTTTTTATATTTTAAACTTTAGTAGCTTCCGCTATTGGAATAACCTAAAGTATCAATGCTAGACATTAAGTAAATGTTTTTTACGAGATGATTTGCTAAACTCGAGCAAAAGGATTTAAACATAGAAATTAATTTTAACGAAAAACTCTATTTTTGAATGACGCTTTGATGTGACACGCCAGAATCAGCCATAACATCTGGGTCGGGTTTTGGGTGTTACATAGAATATTGAGGAGAATAAAATATAATAAGATTTGATTTGATTTGATTTGATTTTTAATCTAGGAGATTATGCAAATCCCTTAATTATAGATATACTTTGATCTCATCCGTCAATGTAATTCGATCTATACCGTTGGTTTTGGGGGAACTCAACTATAAATAGAGAGCCTCCCCTTCAGTTGTAAATCACCCATTGTATCCATTATATTCTTTATTCTTTGAGAGAGAATAAATTGAAAGCATTTACTCGAACACCTCTCGTGCATTGTTTTTCTGTGGCTATTTTGTTCTTTTGAGCATTCTTTTGGCTTAAGTTGCTTCTACTATGTTTTGGTCCATTGGAGGAATTCTATAAGAATCGTCACTTTGCGAGAGTTAGGCTAACTTAGGTGCATTTGAAGAGAGGTAATCGCCTAAGGTCACACAGATTACGAGACTGAAAGTCTAACCCCTTTACTTGTGTGGGAGTTCAGAGTCATTGATTACCAACTGTTCTAAGGTGTCTTATCCTAGGACATAATGTCGTCATCATTACCAAGGAGATCAAATCAAGTTCCCCATATCAGTAATCCTTGAACACATAGCTAATCATATCCCTAACTATAAAAGAGCCCATATAATAGCTCATAAAGGATTTCATGTATTCTTCTTCCTTCACCCACGAACATTTCTATCAAAAAACTCTTTGGTCTTGCTTACCAATGACAATTCCTTTACTCCAACTACTATCGTCTCTCCTCAGTTTATCCTATGATTAACAATTGGTGCTGTGAGCATAGAGCACCATAACCAACCTAGGTACAAGTGA
The DNA here is from genome assembly GCA_025698515.1 of Gossypium sturtianum. NCBI lineage: Eukaryota > Viridiplantae > Streptophyta > Magnoliopsida > Malvales > Malvaceae > Gossypium > Gossypium sturtianum. The sequence goes on along the minus strand of CM046955.1, from coordinate 100,524,991 downwards.
TCCGCCCAGTATAGAGTACAACCCTACCAATGACTTAGAATTGATCCCACCATTCAAAATATACAAGCATATGCAACCCAAACCGAAATGACCCAAAACCAGTACCCCATGCATGTCAACCAAACCTCAATCAACGAAGCCAAACCAACCCTCAAGCTCAAAACTAGAAAAGTCCCTATCTATATAACCCATATCAATAGTTTTATTAATACCTTATGGTATTACTGTTAGATCTGGTGCCTTAAGTGTAGCGTATTCATTTGTATACTTGTAATTTTTCAAAAAGATTGGTTTAATAAAATTATTCATGAATTACATTAATAACATTTTTATATTATCCTTGATGGTTTTTGCACGTAAAAAAAATGGAAGCAAATATTAGCTCACTTGTTATCAAATGTTTAAATAATACTAAGTGGTATTACGTGATCGAACCGTAATACAGAAAGACAACTTCTATTAGCAGATGAACCTAAACATGTCCTTAGTCTAATCAGAAATGAGCAAACCAATTGAAAGACTAATATGTCGTCAATCATGTCCAATTGAGGAGATATTTTGTCTTGAGTATCGGAGCGGATGACTCCTAGAGAATAAAGACATAGATGTGACTGATTGGACTAGCAGTGTCACACCTGGATTTCTTTAAACCCGACAAATTGGTTAGGAAAATTTAAGAGCGAAATAGGATATGGTTGAAAATAAATTCTGGTTCGGTTGAGATTGTTGAAAAAAATCTGGTTTGAAAACGGTTTTTGTTTCACAATGGAAAATTAAAATTTGAAAACTGACTCAGTTTATGATATTTATAGCAATAAACCTTAACCGAATTCATACTTGTGTTTTTGGATAAGCGGATCATTGATGTTTTTTCGCTTTCAACCAAACGAGCTGCTTCAAGTATGAGCTCGAACCACGAACTGCTTCGAGTGTTGGCTCAAACCAATTGAATCAAAGTACAGAATGAGAAAAAGATTTCCTTTTGGGGTGGAAATGAAAATTATCTCTTCTTTAATAGAAACTAGTAAAATTGTTATTCTAAAAAATATGTTTGTAAATTGAGAATAAATTCTCTCTATTTTTCAGTAGAATAACAATCTCTCAAAAGTTGTGTTAATAGCTCTACCGATGCCATCTATATATAGGAAGAGAAGGTAGAACACTTGTAGAGTTGTAAATGTTTATTTTAAATAGAATAACAACATCCTACTTAGAGTAAGAGAGGGGTGAACGACTCAGCCTTGTAGTTCTAATAAGGTTGTCGCCCCTTTCATGTTATATGAGGGATTTTGGGCCTGTCTCCCACTAGGTCCAATTACGAGTACTTATTGGGCCTTTTTGACACAGTACTCTTTAATGTGATCCAACCTAATTCAGTTTTTCTAGTTCCCAAAATAAACTTTAATATTTACATATTAAATAATTTTCTCATTCCAATTTTACTCTAATAAAATTTTGACGATTTTACCCCTGGTAAAATTTTGAGAAAATTTGTTCAATATGTCACAACTCAACATGTCACTATGACCTAATGGTTTATTTTCATTTTTAGGCTTCAAAACAGTCTAAAAACATAAACTTATTCTTCCATCATTTTTTAAGTAATCCTATATTGGATTGCAAATTTCAATTTTTTGAAACCTATATTCATTTCCAAATTATTCAATTTCTCCATTTCGGAGAAAAGCTATATTTCTCATTTCTCATTTTCTATTCATTTCGTTCATTTCTATTCAAACACGCAATTCATTTCTAGTTTTAATGAGCTAGTGGAGGGACCGATTGGGCATATGTAATTGAGGCTAAAATGATTTATAATTAAGTTTTGGATTTTACCTATTAAATATAAACTCATTTAGTCACAAATTCATTCCACTATAGTATCATGACTAAGCTCTCCCCAACGACATTCCATTATGAAAGCAACTATGTAGTGCTATCCAATGACATTGCCATTAGTGTGTTACCCTCATAGGATATCCTTGATCTCTTTGGGATAATATATGTTCTTCCAATATGATCCTATTTTATATCATGGTAACCATTACATCTTCCTTCATGAAAAGTCATTCATTATCAAATAGTGATCAAGTCATCCATCACAAAGATGGATGACCCATGGCTACGTTTACTTTTCATCAACCATGTAATGCAAATGAGAGGATATCGTTTACCATGTTTTGGGCCACGAATTCCACTATCGTGAATGACGCTACATACTATAGAAGTCGCACACTCAATGCACCAACTTTCAATTCCTTATCTATTTGAACTGAGGCTTTTACTTGCATCAAAGTGTACGAGCCATGTATACATAGTCCACAATCCACTTTAGTTTTAGGTATGCCACACTATGAACGTCACAAGTGAATAAATCCATAAACATATTCAAGATATATTCTACTTGGGTCATACCCGATGTACTATTAGTTCAGTCAGTCACTTCTATGTCTCTATCTCTTGCGAGTCATCCACTCCAATGCCCAAAATAAGGCATCTTCCCAATTGGACTTTATAGGCAACTTATTAGTCTTTCAATTGGTTTGGTCATTTCTGATTAGAATAAGGACATGTTTAGGTTTGTCTACTAATTCAAGCTATCTTTTCGTACCACGATCTGACGACGTAATACCGTTTAGTATTAGTTATACATTAGATAACCAATGAGCAACATTTGCTTCCATTTTACTTTGTGTGAAAAAACCATGTGAGGAAAATTATATAAAGTATATTAATGTAATAAATGAATTTGTTTTATTAACCAATCTGTTAAAAAAAATTACAAGTTTGTATTGATGAAAATACTACAGTTAGGGCACCAGTTCCAACAGTCTCCCATTTTCCCTAAAGAAGTAGATGAGTCATGTTTATCCTTCTTGTGCCCCTCCAAATGTTTTCCAAAGAGCTCTCTAGCTAAAGAAGTCTTGGCTAAATGAATATATGAGGTTTGTCTTCATATGTGATCTTTGACTATGTCTACCATTCTGTCAAACGCTACTGTCTCGCTTATGTGTTTTTTCCTTATGTGATTAATTCGTGTTTAGCACTATTATAGTTTCATAGCTTTTCCATACCACATATTCGACCCTCCATAGTGAAGTTAGTAGTACAACCCTGCTTGACACTTGTCCACACTATGGACCCTCCATCTAGGACAAAAACACAAATTAATGTCGATTCCCTCGAACCCAAACACATTTGGAAGTCAGAATCAGTATATCCAATAGAAGTAAGGTCTCCTCCAAAATTCATAAGCATATAATCCCTCGTTCTCCATAAATACTTAAGTATATGCTTAACTACTTGCCAGTGTCTTGGACCTGGATTCGCATGATATTAACTCACCAACCCTACTGCAAAATAGATATTTGGGCGTGTGCATAGCATAACATACATGAGACTTCCTATAGCCGAAGCATAATGAAGCTTTATCATGTTTTCTCTTTCTTCCATTGTGTTAGGATAATACTCTAAACATATATGAAATCCCGATACGGAGGGTTGATTTCCCTTCTTTGAATCGGTCATTGTAACACCCCAAACCCGGCCTAGAAGTTAGGCCCGAATCTGGCATGTCACATTGAAGTGTTTTTCGAAAACCATGTTTTCATTGAAAACCCTCCTGAATATCTAAAAGCTAAAGTCTCAGTTTGTGTTCGTTCAATTTCAAAACGTGGTTCATTGAATGTTATTAACTTCGTTAAAAATCTCTTTTAGTTGCGAAAGCTAATTTTAGGTAAAGAAGTTTAAAACGTATGTTTTTAAAAAAACAGTAATTGGGTTGAAAACTCGTCTACATCTAACAGATATAAAACGTAACAAAATCCCAAATTCAGAATTAAATTCAGAGAGGCCTTATTACAGAAATTAAAACCCAAAATGAAATTTAAAACATATATAAAGTCCAAAGCATAACAGTCACATTTGTGTGGTCACCTCCGACTCCCTAACAGCACCAATCCTCCTAACACTGGGGATTACCTGCACAGTTAAAAACGAGGTGAGTTTATGAAAACTCAGTGTGTAATCCCCTTATTAGAGTAACAGTCAGTATACAGAAACAAAAACTGAAACAGTCTAGGCCAAAGCCCTACAACAGTAATAGTACAGTCCAGTTCATATCATACATGGGCGAAGCCCACAACAATATCATTTGGGTCAGAGCCCATAACAAAATCAATTGGGCCTAGGCCAAACCAATAACAGAACAAGTGGGCCTAAGCCCAGTACAGTGATAGATCTCATAAACAGATATACAATAGTAGGAGGATGCATCCCACCTCGATCCAGCCAACAGACCACCCGTACCAACCCTACACATACGTGGGGATAAAATCGACCCACCCGGCCAACACACCAAGCTTAGCACTGGTTGCAGAACTAAGTCAACAGAACGGCTAGGCTCCGTGAACAGAACGACTAAAAGGCATAAACAGAATGGTTATAAACCATAATCAGGATGGCACAGAGCCATAATCAGGATGGCACAAAGCTATCGGTAACTGTAATAAGTTTGGCACATAGCCATCAACGATGGTAATATAATCGGCCCAAAGCCACGGGTAATTATGATCGACATAGAGTCATCAATATATATGTTAGGCACATAGCCACAGGTAAATACGATTGGCACAAAGCCATAATCAAGATGGCACAGAGCCATAATCAGATTACGCGGCTTTAAGCCATCCGTCGGTCCACAGTCTTCTCATGTGACCCGTGCGACCCGTGCGACCCTATCAGAACTTTCTCCGTATCAATGTCCCAACCCATGCAATGTGTCGTGCATGTCATGCTCAATCATTACACGTGTATGCAAAATGGCCATGCTCAGTAACAGTCATTTAGAGCTATATTAAAAGCATATCAGTCACACGACCACAGTCAAGTCAATTTAAACACAATCATACGACCACAGTCACATTAGTCAAATTCATAGTCTAAGTCAGTCATTTACCCACAAGGGCAAAATAGTCATTTTACCCTATAAGGGTATTTCAGTCATTTTGCAAATCGGGGGTATTTCGATAATTTTGCAAATCAGGGGTATTTTGGTATTTTTGCAAATTAGGGTCTCGGTGACCCAAGAGAAGGTCCACTGTCGCCTCGAGTGACTTAAGTAACCTAAACAGTCACAACGGTGTAAATGGGCCTAAGGCCCATTACTTGGCCTAAGTGGGCCCACACACTCGTGTGGCCCATTTAGCCCAGAAACAGCCATAATTATGCAAACGTCACAGTCCAAATAACACTTACCACATCACATACATTTTATCCGTGTTGGCCCAAACGACCCATTTCGGCCCAACGAGGCCCAGAATAGCCCAAGACCACGAGAGCGCTCGTGGTGGCCTCTACAGACTAACGCCCATGTTCGTGGGCTCGGTTCACCACAAGCATGACCGCACGCTCGTATGGCATCATACGCCATATTTTCGGCTTTTCGGCATTTTCCCAATCTACAGTCATAGCAGTGTAAACAACACATACTTTCAGCTTTTCAGTCGGTTATCAAACATAGCATACAGTTACTCACACTCTATCGGCTTTCTTGCTGACTATCGAACACAGGGTGCTGCTACACACCTGATCACGTAGAGTACTAAAATTTCCTGATCGCCAGGACCTATATTCAAACATAACATTTAGTTAATCACTTATCAAATAGTGTTAGAAAAACTCTTAACAACCACTTAACCGAGAGGTCGAGTACCACTTGCCTTCACTAGATCGCTCGACTGTGATTAGCCGACTCGAACTAGAGTTTGGTGCAGCCACCCTTCCGCATCCTGGCAAAAAGTCCCGAATAGCCGACACCACACACCTCTTAAACTTGGGAGTAGAGGCTACGCACTCAATCTCAACCGGCACCTTTGCCATCACTTAATCACCAGTACCATCTTTATAGCACCTAAATCCAAAATGGTACTGACTGCCTACCTTGAATAGCAATCGGTTCCTCTCTTTAACCACCGATCAAAGCCGCCTTCCAAAACTTGACAAAATCACTACTTAGGAGTATTCGACCTCCTAAGGTACACTCTAGGCTTGAGTCCCACGAAGAACGGTCACACTCCTATCAGAAACAGTAGATAAAGATAGTGTTAAGGAGGAAGCTTATATCGACAAAGAGAGAAAGAGGGAGAAGAGACCAAAAGGTATTCGGTCATGCAAAACAAATGAGAGAGGGAGAGGGTGGAGAAGTTCAGTGCAAAGATGAAAGAAAAGAATAGCCACAAACATGTAAGAACAACTCCTATATTCAGCCTTTCAATTCCATACTAAAACGGCAAACAGGTAGAAAGGTTGTACGAACGGTAAAATTCAAGAATATGCACGACAATAAAGAGAAAAGAGGAAAAGAAATTGAAAACAAAGGAAACCTAAAATGGCACAAAAGAATTCGGCACTATGGAAAAAAAGGTCCTATGACCGAGTTGCATAATGGGGAGTTCAAATTTTGGCAAGCAACCCTTCCTATTTCAAATTCCCTGATTTCCTTCTTGAGTTTAGCCGCCAACCGAGTTTGAATTACAATCAAACTCCTTCATCCAATCTTCTTCCCTTGAAACACTCCCCTAAATCACTCAACCTTCAATTCAAATTTCCTTGAAACACTCATGACCAAGTCATCCACAGAGTCCCAGTCCAACTCCACCTCCTTCCATGGCCATCAGTAAAAAATAATCCCTATTTGCACAAGCGGGGATTCGAACCTCCGACCACTAGCTCACTTGTAACGCCACCTCCACTAGACCACATTGCTCCTTGTGATATAAATTCATCCAAAAAAAATTCTTAAAGCCTACCCACTAACATCAAGGCTCTTTTAAGAGAAAACATAATTTTTTGCTAAAGCCCAGGTTTGAACCCAGGAATTCTCCAACACTCCCAAACACTCCTAATCACTTAACCATTAAAGCAACAACCAATTTGTGATATTTCTTGCACACACTTTTATGTGCAGACTCCTAGCGGCTCCCACGCACAAGGCCCAATCTACTAGGCCCATTTACACCGTTGTGACTGCTTAGGTTACTTAAGTCGCTCGAGGTGACAGTGGACCTTCTGTTTGGTCACCGAGACCCCGGTTTGCAAAAGTACCATAATACCCCCAATTTAAAAAATTATCGAAATACCCCCGATTTGAAAAATTACCGAAATACCCCTGATTTACAAAATTACTGAAATACCCCCAATTTGCAAAATGACCAAAAGACCCTTATAGGGTAAGATGACTATTTTTCCCTTGTGGGTAAATGACTGACTTAGACTATAAATTTGATTGATGTGACTGTGATTTTATGACTGTGTTTAAACTAACTTAACTGTGGTCGTGTGACTGATGTTCTTTTAATATAGGTTTAAATGGTTGTTACTGAGCATGGCCATTTTGCATACACGTGTAATGAGTGAGCATGACTTACACGACACATTGCATGGGGTTGGGACATTGATACGGAGGAAGTTTTGATACGATCGCACGGGTCGCATGAGATGATTGTGGATCCAGTATTGATCCGTTAAGGTCGCACGAGTCGCATGAGACGACTGTGGACCGACGGACAGCTTAAAGCCGTGTAATCTAATTATGGCTCTGTGCTAACCTAAATATGGCTCTGTGCCATCTTGATTATGGCTTTGTGCCAATCGTATTTACCCGTGGCTATGTGCCTAACATATATATTGATGACTCTGTGTCGATCATAATTACCCGTGGCTGTGTACCGATTATATTACCGTCACTGATGGCTATGTGCCAAACTTATTACAGTTACCGATAGCTTTGTGCCATCCTGATTATGGCTCTATGCCATCCTGTTTATGGTTTATAACCATTCTGTTTATGGCTTTTAGCCGTTTTGTCCACAGCGCCGAGTCGTTCTGTTGACTTAGTGCCGAAAATGGTGCTAAGCTTGGTGTGTTGGCCGGGTGGGTTGATTTTATCCCCATGTAAGTGTAGGGTTGGTACAGGTGGTGTGTTGGCTGGATCGGGGTGGGATGCATCCTCCTACTGTTGCATATCTATTTATGAGATCTGTCACTGTACTGGGCTTAAGCCCACTTGTTCTGTTATTGGTTTGGGCTAGGCCCAATTGATTCTGTTATGGGCTGTGACCCAAATGATATTGTAGTGGGCTTTGGCCCACGTATGCTTTGAACTGGACTGTACTGTTACTATTGTAGGGCTTTGGCCCAGACTATTTCGGTTTCTATTTCTGTATACTGACTGTTACTCTAGTAAGGGGATTACACACTGAGTTTTCGTAAACTCACCCCGTTTTTAACTGTGTAGGTAAGCCCTAGCGTTAGGAGGATCGGTGCTGCTAGAGACTCGGAGGTGACCACATGACTGCGACTGTTATGCTTTGGACTTTATATATGTTTTAAATTCCATTTTAGGTTTTAATTTTTGTAATAAGGCCTCTCTAGATTTAATTCTGAGTTTGGGATTTTGTTACATTTTATATCTGTTAGAGGTAGACGAGTTTTCAACCCAATTACTATTTTTTAAAAACATACGTTTTAAACTTCTTTACCTTAAATTAGCTTCCGTAACTAAAAGAGATTTTTAATGAAGTTAATAACATTCAATGAACCACGTTTTGAAATTGAATGAACACAAACTGAGACTTTGGTTTTTAGATATTCAGGAGGGTTTTCATTGAAAACATGGTTTTCGAAAAACACTTCAATGTGACACGCCAGATTTGGGCCTAACTTTTGGGCCAGGTTTGAGGTGTTACATTTAGTGGTATCAGAGCCAAGTTGCAAAACTCGGCTGTGGATTGGGTTTTTAAAATTGAATTTCTAAAAGAACTGTTTCAAAAGATTTGAAGTATGTGAAATGTATTACTGAATATTTTCCTAAAAGTGTGGCTCATAGAGTCTCTGGCGCCGAGACCGTAAGTTTCTAAAACTGTTGTTTATTTTCGTTGAAAAGAAGTAGGTAGAGATACTGTGGTTTCTTTAGATATTGGACTACATTTTTGGTATTTATTCTGTGTGTGTTTGGAAATGTTGGATGTGATGTTTTAGATATAGAAATTGTAACCTATCTGCTACGATAGGTGGATGTTTTGGATGTGTGTTAAAGACGTTAGATCAGAGTGCGCAGCTGTAGCGTAATGTTGTAGTTGTTACACGACTACCCTGTTAGTTGGAAATTTTGGGGACGAAATTTCTTTAAGGAGGGGTGAATTGTAACTCCCTGAAGTTGGGCCTAGTAGGATTGGGCCTTGTGCGTGGGAGTCGCTAGGAGTCTGCACATAAAAGTTTATGTGTGCAAGAAATATCACAAATTGGTTGTTGGTTTAATGTTTAAGTGATTAGGAGTGTTTGGGAGTGTTAGAGAATTCCTGGGTTCAAACCTGGGCTTTAGCAAAAATTTATGTTTTCTCTTAAAGGAGCCTTGATGTTAGTGGGTAGGCTTTAAGAATATTTTTGGATGAATTTATATCACAAGGAGCAATGTGGTCTAGTGGAGGTGGCGTTACAGGTGAGCTAGTGGTCGGAGGTTCGAATCCCCGCTAGTGCAAATAGGGATTATTTTTTACTGATGGCCATGGAAGGAGGTGGAGTTGGACTGAGACTCTATGGATGACTTGGTCATGAGTGTTTCAAGGAAATTTGATTTGAAGGTTGAGTGATTTAGGGGAGTGGTTCAAGGGAAGAAGATTGGATGAAGGAGTTTGATTGTAATTCAAACTCAGTTGGTGGCTAAATTCAAGCAGGAAATCAAGGAATTTGAAATAGGAAGGGTTGTTTGCCAAAATTTGAACTCCCCATTGTGTAACTCAGTCATAGGACCTTTTTTTTTCCATAGTGCTGAATTCTTTTGTGCCATTTCGGGTTTCCCTTGTTTTCAGTTTCTTTTCCTCTTTTCTCTGTATTGTCGTGCATATTCTAGAATTTTACCGTTTGTGCAACCTTTCTACCTCTTTGCCGTTTTAGTATGGAATTGAAAGGCCGAATATAGGAGTTGTTCTTACATGTTTGTGGCTATTCTTTTCTTTCATCTCTGAACTAAACTTCTCCACCCTCTCCCTCTCTCATTTGTTTTGCGTGACCGAATACCTTTTGGTATCTTCTCCCTCTTTCTCTCTTTGTCGATATAAGCTTCCTCCTTAACACTATCTTTATCCACCGTTTTTGATAGGAGTGTGATTGTTCTTCGTGGGACTCAAGCCTAGAGTGTGCCTTAGGAGGTCGAATACTCCTATGTAGTGATTCTGTCAAGTTTTGGAAGGCGGCTTTGATCGGTGGTTAAAGAGAGGAACCGATTGCTATTCAAGGTAGGCAGTCAGTACCATTTTGGATTTAGGTGCTATAAAGAGGGTACTAGTGATTAAGTGATGGCAAAGGTGCCGGCTGAGATTGAGCGCGTAGCCTTTACTCCCAAGTTTAAGAGGCGTGTGGTGTCGGCTATTCGGGACTTTCCGCCAGGATGCGGAAGGGTGGCTGCACCAAACTCTGGTTCGAGTCGGCTAATCAAAGTCGACCGATCTAGTCAAGGGAAGTGGTAGTCGATCTCTCGGTTAAGTGGTTGTTAAGAGTTTTTCTGACACTATTTGATAAGTGATTAACTAAATATTATGTTTGAATATAGGTTCTGGCGATCAGGAATTTTTAGTACTCTACGTGATCTGGTGTGTAACAGTACCCTATATTCGATTGTCGGTAAGAAAGCCGATAAAGTGTGAGTAACTATATGCTATGTTTGATAACCAGCTGAAAAGCTGAAAGTATGTGTTGTTTACACTGCTATGACTGTAGATCAGCAAAATGCCGAAAAGCCAGGAATATGGCGTATGATGCCACACGAGCATGCGATTGTGTGTGTGGTGAACCAAGCCCACGAACATGGGCGTTAGTTTGTAGAGGCCACCACGAGCGCTCTCGTGGTCTTGGGCTATTCTGGGCCTCGTTGGGCCGAAATGGGTTGGGTGGGCCCACACGGATAAAATGTATGTGATGTGGTAAGTGTTGTTTGGACTGTGACGTTTGCATAATTGTGGCTATTTCTGGGCTAAATGGGCCACACGAGGGTGTGGGCCACACGAGGGTGTGGGCCCACTTGGGCCGAGTAATGGGCCTTAGGCCCATTTACACCATTGTGACTGTTTAGGTTACTTAAGTTGCTCGAGGCGACGGTGGACCTTCTGTTGGGTCGTCGAGACCCCGATTTGCAAAATTACCAAAATACCCCCGATTTGCAAAATTACCGAAATACCCTCGATTTGTAAAATGACCGAAATACCCTTATAGGGTAAAATGACTATTTTGCCCTTGTGGGTAAATGACTGACTTAGCTATGAATTTGACTGATGTGACTGTGATCGTACGACTATGTTTAAACTGACTTGACTGTGGTCGTGTGACTGATATGCTTTTAATATAGGTCAAAATGACTGTTACTGAGCATTGCCATTTTGCATACACGTGTAATGATTGAGCATGACATACACGACACATTGCATTGGGTTGGGACATTAATACGAAGGAAGTTCTGATAGGGTCGCACGAGTCGCATGAGACGACTGTGGATCCAGTATTGATCCGTTAAGGTCGCATGGGTCGCATGAGACGACTGTGGACCGACGGACGGTTTAAAGTCGCGTAATCTGATTATGGCTCTGTGCCAACCTAAATATGGCTCTGTGCCATCTTGATTATGGCTTTGTGCCAATCGTATTTACCCGTGGCTATATGCCTAACATATATATTGATGACTCTGTGTCTATCATAATTACTCGTGGTTATGTGCCGATTATATTACCATCGCTGATGGCTATGTGCCAAACTTATTACAGTTACCGATAGCTTTATGCCATCCTAATTATGGTTTATAACCATTTTGGTTATGGCTTTTAGCCGTTCTGTCCACGGCGTCGGTTCGTTCTGTTGACTTAGTGCCGCAACCGGTGCTAAGCTTGGTGTATTGGTCGGGTGGGTCATTTTTATCCCCACGTAAGTGTAGGGTTGGTACGGGTGGTGTGTTGGCTGGATCGGGGTGGGATGCATCCTCCTACTGTTGCATATCTGTTTATGAGATCTATCACTGTACTGGGCTTAGGCCCACGTGTTCTGTTATTTGTTTTGGCTAGGCCAAATTGATTCTGTTATGGGCTGTGACCCAAATGATATTGTAGTGGGCTTTGGCCCACGTATGCTCTGAACTGGATTGTACTGTTACTGTTGTAGGGCTTTGGCCCAGACTGTTTTGGTTTCTATTTCTGTATACTAACTGTTACTCTAGTAAGAGGATTACACACTGAGTTTTAAAAAACTCACCCCGCTTTTTAATCGTGCGGGTAATCCCCGCGTTAGGAGGATCGGTCTTTGCTAGGGACTCGGAGGTGACCACACGACTGCGACTGTTATGCTTTGGACTTTATATATGTTTTAAATTATGTTTTGGGTTTTAATTTCTGTAATAAGGCCTCTCTGGATTTAATTATGAATTTGGGATTTTGTTACGTTTTATATCTGTTAGATGTAGACGAGTTTTCAACCCAATTACTATTTTTTAAAACATACATTTTAAACTTCTTTACCTTAAATTAGCTTCCGCAACTAAAAGAGATTTTTAACGAAGTTAATAACGTTCAATGAACCACGTTTTGAAATTAAACGAACACAAACTGAGACTTTAGTTTTTAGATATTTTGGTGGGTTTTCAATGAAAACATGGTTTTCGAATAACACCTAAATGTGACACCCCAGATTCGGGCCTAATTGTTTTCAAAAAACAGGCGTTACAGTCATTGCATAACCCTCTAATATCTTGTCTATGTATGTAGCCTAAGACAGTGCTTGTAACGGGATTTGTGCAAGTGTACACAGTCGTTCAAGTAATAAGTAAGTAAAATGAGTTATTGTCTCCACAGGGACTGTATAAGCTTAACCAATAAATTGCAAAATTATAAATTACTAACTTGATGTAAAAACTTAATACTTTGGATGATGAAGATTAAACTAAGTAAAATTAATTAGATGCAAAGATTGATCCCTACGCAATTCTAATCTAGATGCAATTTACCTAAATGTATGAATGAATGGCTTTAGTAACAAAAATAATCAACATTAAATGAGCTAGAATAATTATGTTAATCAATTCAATTTACTTTATCATTCTTAACAATGTTAAAAAATACTTCCACGACAACTCGATCTTTCATGAGTTTGGAAATCAAATTAAGTCCTTTCGGAGTCTTCTACTTAGTTAAATGTACATTTTACTGATCATATTAACTAAGGGTTTCTTAGCATTTAAATAAGGTCATAGGGATATTTACATTTCCGACAGTTTAATTACATAAACCTAAAAACTATGCAAGGCAATAGAGCTAACTATAGATATTACGAACCTCAACTTAGTCAGGTTTAAGGATCTAAATTGAGCATTGCACTTTTGAATTATGTGTCTACTAGCCATCGTCTGGTTAGGAGTGCTTAGCTAATTTGAGTGCACCCAATCACGTATGAATGAAATGCATTTTGATATTAATTGAAAACATGATTGACTGAGGCTTAAACATGTTAAACATGAATAAAATAGATCTTATTTAATTAACATAATCATCCTAGCAAATAGGATTTACAATATCAATGTTGATGTCAAAAAACAAAAAAACTTAAAGCAAACATGATTAAAATAAATAACAAGAGGAAAGAGTAAATTCTATTCAGTTCAGTAGCCTTTTGGATCGATTCTAACTGATTTAGTTTAGCAGCCTTTTGGATCTATTCTGGCTGATGTACTCCGTTCTGCTCGACGTTTCTTTTGCAAAGGAGTTCTTAAGGTGGCCGGCCAAAGAATGCTTTTGACAAAGCTTTTGTGGCTAAAGGATGGGAAGGGAAATGGTGTCTATCCAAGGGAAAGGAAAAAGGGAAATGGAATGTAGAGAAAATGATAATGAAAGAGGAGAAATGAGTTGTCAGGGATGATTTGAGAAATGATATGTAACAGTCCGGTTTATACCCTAGTCGAAACAGTGGTTTCGGGACCACAAATCTGAGTCGTATAATATTTTATTATTAATTTCTGTGTCATCGATGAGTGATTAAGCATGTGTTAAAGTTTCATAAGCTAATTTGTTCGTTTGTGTGTTTAATTTGAGCAAAGGATTGATTTGCATTAAATGTGAAAGTTATATTCTATTTGTTTAAGTACTAATGTGTTGTGGTTTTTTAAAGTTATGGCCTTAAATGGCAATTGAACCACTATTTAGATAGTGGGTGGTTATGGTAAAAAATGACCTTGTTATTTATGTTATAAAAATTTTGTTTTATATGGCTAAAATGGGAAATTGTTTATTAATGTATTATTAATAAAAATTGGCATGAAAATAAGCATCCATTCATGCATTTTCCATCGAATTTTGGAAATAAAAAGAAAGCTTTGAAGCTTTGTATTTTTGGCACATTCAAGCTTAAATTCAAGGTTAGATTTCGATCTGTTTTTGATAATTTCTATGTTTTTGTAATCGTTGCTTCGAGAGCTATCAAACCCATGTACTAGTTTTGAGTATTGATGATGTTTGTGTGAGATGTCATTGTTGATATGTTGAGTTTTAAAATGAGTTTAGTTGATAAATGAAAGATTTGGGCTAGATGAACATGTTTTATTCTTGAAGTTTTGGTGAATTTAGCTAAATAGGGCTAAATTGTGAAAATATTATTTTGGAGGACTAATTTGTGAATTTGATGAAATATTTGGACTTATATAGTCCCTAGGGAAGTTCGGCTATGCATATGTGTGAACAAATTGTGTATATTTGATGTTTTGAGAAAATTGGACTAAATTGTCTGAATGTGAAAATGTGAGGGTTAATTTGTAAATAGCACTAAATATGTGTGTATGGATTGAATTGAATGAAATAGTGAATAAAAGGGTTAATTCTGAATATGTTTAGATCAAGAATCGAGGAAAATAGACTTAGATCGCGGGAAAGCGAAAGTAATCGAGTAGCCGTTTCCATCCCCGATAAATCGAATCCGAGGTAAGTCACTATGCAAATAAACATACTTGTATGAAATTATATTTGTTCATATGACTAATGTTGACGATGGATACTTATGAGAGGTTATGCATATGAATTCCGAGATAAGGTCGATATAACGACAATGTTCGAAAAGTCCCGTGTGAGCCTAGGAATAGATAGAATTAGCTATGTCATGACATAGGTATCTGTTCTGTTTTATCATGTAAGACCACGTCTGGGACGTTGGCGTTGATTTGAGATTTTGTGTAAGACCACGTCTGGGACGTTGGCATCGTTATGAGCTTTACGTGTAAGACCATGTCTGGGACATCGGCATCGTATTGATTCGTGTAAGACCCTGTCTAGGACAGTGGCATCGATATTCGAGTGCATATAAGACCTCGTCTGGGATGTTGGCATTGTATGACTATTCCGAGTTTCTGAGCATCCTACTAGATTCCTTACGGTTCAACGGGCAAGTCTATGATCCGAATGGTTATGTAAATAGAGAATCTGTTTCAGGTACGTTGACTTATACACCAAGTGTGTATATAAGGTAAGTATCTATATGATCTTACTATGATGAGAATGTATGTTGGGATAATGATATGATATATTGAAATAAGCATGAAAGAGCCTTGTATTTGTAAGAATTTTTAAGTTGATGAATGTGGTAAATATGGCCAAGTACATGAAATCAAAGCATTATGTGATTGTTGTTAAAAACTTTAAATGAAACAATGTACTTATGTGTACATATATGTCTTTCATGTTATGTTCATTTGTCTATGACTTACTAAGCTTTTGGAAAGCTTACTATGTATGTGTTTTCTCTGTTTTATAGGTCGTCAAAGCTACTAAAGGCTCGGGACTGTCACGGATCGTCACCACACTTCTAAAATCATTTTGGTACACTTTGGAAATGTACATATATAGATATGGCATGTATAGGCTAGTTTTTGTTATAAGTTGATGTATTGACTTGGTCATGAGATGTGGTTAATTATTGGTTCATATTATGCCTTGATGAATGTGGTATGTGTAGTTATTTTGGCATGGTTTAATGCTCATGAAGTGGTCAAGATTTTTGGGTAGGTAAATGAATGAAATATGCCTTAGTTATATATATGTTTTGTCTTGAAAGTTGGCATGAATGAAACGAGTATTGTATGTATTGATAGAATGGTTGTTTGGTGTGTTATTGGTTGTGAAATATGCAAGAGAAGTGTTAGTAAATGTTGCTTATAGGTGAGACCTAAATGGGTGGCATTTTGGCCTTGAAAATGGCTTATAATGTCACATGGTCAGGGTACACGGGTGTGCCTAGTGACCGTGTGAGGAAGTCAGTAGCTAGCTTAAGGGCACACAGCCTTGGCACACGAACGTATCTAGTAGCCGTGTGGATTTCAATAGAATAGACCACGGCCAGGGTACACGGGTGTGCCTTCTTCCTAGTATCCGTGTGATTTTTGGCAGAATCGATCACGGCCTGAGCACACGGGCGTGCTTGGTGGCCGTGGAAATTAAGTCAGATTCGACCATGGGGAGGACACACGGGGGTGTCTAGCAGTCGTGGAGGGCACACAGTTTCCTCCCACGGGCGTGTATCCCCTGTACTTTAGAAAAGTTTTAATTTTCCATGAAATTTTGTAAGTGATTCAATTTAGTCCTGACCCGGTTTATAAGCATGTTTAAGGTCTCGATGACCGTATTAAGGGACACTATGCTTGAGAGTGATGAATGCGTGTATGAATTTCTGTAAATTGTTTCTGATTTGTTTGGTAACACTCTTAACCCTATTTCGGCGACGGACACGGGATAGGGGTGTTACATTTGGTTGGTGTCAGAGCTACGGTTTAGTCGATTCTCGGACTAATGTAGCATGTCAGAGTCTAGCTATACATGCCATATATCTGAATTGTAGTAGTGTGATGAATCCTGACGTATAAAATGTGATTTTTGTATAGTAATGGATCCCAAAAGAGCCGTAGCTGACGACGTAGAAAGCAATACGCCTGCTCCCGCGCAAGGGACAGCGCCCTCTAATCTGAGACCGACTACTAGCGGTCAAGGGGAAGAAGCTAAAGAAGCTTTCTTCCAGATGATGAGTGAATGGTTCACTCAATTTGTAAGGAATAACCCGACTGTTCCACAACCCCCGCCCCCGGTTAATCCCCCTCAAACATCAGTTGTGCCTCCGGTGATGGGTATAAATCTATTGAATAAGCCTCCGGTTGACAAGATTCGCAAGTATGGGGCTGAAGAATTCTGAGCTACCAATGATGATGATGCTGAAAAGGCCGAATTCTGGTTGGAAAAATACTATCCGGGTATTTGACGAAATGTCCCTTACTCCGGAAGAATGCATAAGGTGTGTTGTATCATTGCTCCGAGATGCAGCGTATCAATGGTGGAAAACTCTGATATCTATTATTTCAAAAGAGCGAGCTACATGGGACTTCTTTCAGAGCTAGTGAAATATATCAGTGAGAGATTCGTAGATCAGAAACGAAAGGAATTTCTGAAACTAAAACAAGGCCGAATGACTGTTTCAGAATATGAACGAGTTCGTGTGGATCGAGTCAATGACGCTCGAGAATGTGTATCATCTGAAGCTATAATGTGCAAAAGATTCGAAGATGGGCTTAATGAAGACATTCGTTTGCTAGTCAGAATTTTAGAGATAAAGGAGTTTGTTGTACTCGTTGACCGAGCGTGTAAAGCTGAGGCGCTTGGAAAAGATAAAAGAAAAGCTGAGTCAGAAGTTTGAGATATGAGAAAGAGATTTTAGAGTAAATCATTTCAGTCTACTCCGAAAAGATTCCGAGATAATCAAATTCGTTTTAGAGATAATGTGGGTCATTCGAATAGAAATCAATCTAGACCGCAAATGGGCTCCAAAGCTCCAGCAACTTCAGTGGCAAGTGTTGGAAATGTACAATCCGAGAGACCTGAATGTAAATATTGTGGAAAAAGGCATCCAGGAAGCTGTAGATTAAATGACAGAGCTTGTTTCAGATGTGGATCACTTGATCATTATATTCGTGATTGCCCTAAATCGCTGTCCGCCGTAGACGGTATCGTAATCTGAGATCTAATAATGCACCTGTGAGAGGTAGACCTTCGAAGAATGTAAGAAATGTTGGTGATAGTCAGAGAACTACGAGAGATAATGTCGCAAGATCTGAAGCTAGAACGCCTACTAGAGCGTATGCTATCCGAGCACGTGAGGAAGCTTCATCACCTGATGTTATAACGGGTACTTTTACACTTTATGATACTTCTGTGATTGCATTGATAGACCCTGGTTCTACGCATTCATATATATGTATGAATTTAGTATTTAGTAAGACTTTGCCTGTAGAGTCTACTAAGTTTGCTATAAAAGTATCGAACCCCTTAGGTAAAAGTGTTCTTGTTAATAAAGTTTGCAAGAACTGTCCGTTAATGTTTCGAGATATCTGTTTCCCTACTGATCTAATACTTTTTCCATTTGACGAGTTCGATATTATTCTAGGTATGGATTGGTTGTTTTTGCATGATGCTGTTGTGAACTGTAAAAGAAAGACTATTGATTTGAGATGTTCGAATGATGAGGTTGTAAGAGTGGAGTCTAATGATTTGAATGAATTGCCTGCTGTGATATCTATTTTGAAAGCTCAAAGTTATGTGAAAAAGGGATATGAGGCATATTTTGCTTATATTATTGACTCGAAAGTGTCTGAAAAGAAAATTGAGTCAGTGCCTGTTGTCTGCGAGTTTTCTGATGTGTTTCCGGAAAAATTGCCGGGATTGCCTCCGATACATGAAGTTGAATTTGGTATTGAGTTGTTGCCGGGAACTACACCTATTTCAATAGCTCCGTATAGAATGGCACCAACAGAGTTGAAGGAGTTAAAGTCGTAGTTACAAGAATTGACTGATAGAGGGTTTGCTAGACCGAGTTTCTCTCCTTGGGGTGCTCCTATTCTGTTTGTGAAAAAGAAAGACGGCACGATGGGGATGTGTATTGATTACCGTCAGTTAAACAATGTGACTATAAAGAACAAATAGCCATTGCCCAGAATTGATGATTTATTTGACCAGTTAAAAGGAGCTACCGTATTTTCCAAGATTGATCTGAGATCGGGATACTACCAGTTGAGAGTTAAGGATTCAGATATTCCAAAAACTGCTTTCAGAATGAGGTATGAGGATTATGAGTTTTTAGTTATGCCATTTGGACTAACCAATGCTCCTGCTGTTTTTATGGATCTGATGAACAAAATTTTCAGACCGTACCTAGATCATTTTGTTGTGGTGTTCATAGACGATATTTTGATTTATTCACGGGATGAGAATGAGCATGCCGAGCATCTAAGGATTGTGTTGCAAACTCTGAGAGAGAAGCAATTGTACGCAAAATTCAGCAAATGTGAATTTTGGTTATACGAGGTTAGTTTTCTGGGGCATATTGTGTCATCTTTTGGAATTCGAGTTGATCCGAGCAAGATTTCTGCTATTCTGGATTGGAAACCTTCGAAGAACGTGTCTGAAGTCCGTAGCTTTCTAGGCCTAGCTGGTTATTATCGTCGATTTGTGAAAGGATTTTCAGTGATAGCTACTCCGTTGACAAAATTACTTCAGAAAGATGTTAGATTTGAATGGTCTGATAGATGTTAGAAAAGTTTTGATCAGTTGAAAACTTTGTTAACAGAAGCTCCAGTGTTAGTACAGCCAGAATCAGGTAAAGAATTTGTTGTTTATAGTGATGCTTCATTAAATGGTTTGGGATGTGTTTTGATGCAGGAAGGCAAAGTTGTAGCTTATGCCTCAAGACAACTGAAGCCTCATGAAAAGAATTATTCGACGCACGACCTTGAGCTAGCCGTGATTGTGTTTGCACTTAAGATTTGGCGCCATTATTTGTATGGTGAGAAATGTCACGTGTTTTCGGATCATAAAAGTCTAAAATATCTGATGACTCAGAAGGATTTGAATCTACGACAGAGAAGATGGCTAGAATTGTTAAAAGATTATAAACTTGTGATAGATTATCATCCGGGTAAAGCAAACGTTGTTGCTGATGCATTGAGTAGAAAATCATTATTTGCAATACGTGCTTTAAAAGCTCAGTTAGATTTATTTGATGATAGTTCTGTGATGGCTGAACTAAAAGCGAAACCGCTGTTTATACAGCAGATATGTGATGCTCAGAAATCTGACAATGAGTTATTAGCGAAACGAGCTCAATATGGTTCGAATTTTGAATCTGAATTTCGAGTTGTTGATGATTATTTGACATTTCGAGATCATATTTGTGTTCCAAGAAATCTGAAATTGATTCATTTGATTTTAAGTGAAGCACATAACAGTTGTCTATCTGTTCATCTGGGAAGTACTAAGATGTACCATGATCTGGAGCAACACTATTGGTGGTCTGGTATGAAACGAGACATTTTTGACTTTGTTTCGAAATGTTTAGTTTGTCAGCAAGTGAAAGCCGAACATCAAGTTCTGTCTGGTTTGCTACAGCCAATTCTGATTCTTGAGTGGAAATGGGATAGAGTGACAATGGACTTTGTTTCTGGTTTGCCTCAGACTCCGAAAAAGAAAGATACGATATTGGTTGTAGTTGATCGATTAACGAAATCTGCCCATTTTATTCCGGTAGGATCTGACTATTCACTTGATAGATTAGCCGAGCTTTATGTTCCCGAGATTGTTAGATTGCACGGAGTGCCACTATCCATTGTGTCAGATAGAGACCCGAGATTTACCTCGAGGTTCTGGAAGAAATTGAAAGAAGCTTTAGGCACAAAACTGCATTTCAGTACAGCTTTTCATCCGCAAACAGATGGTCAATCTGAGCGGATTATTCAGATTCTCAAAGATATGTTAAGATGTTGTATACTTGAGTTTAATGGTTTGTGGGAACAGTACCTGGCTTTGATTGAATTTGCATACAATAACAGTTTTCAATCAAGCATCAAAATGGCACCATATGAAGCTCTGTATGGACGTAAATGTCGTACACCTCTGTTTTGGACTGAGCTCAGTGAAAATAAGCTACATGGAGTTGATTTGATAAAAGATTCATAACAGAAAGTGAAACTGATCCGAGATTGTTTGAAAGCAGCATCTGATCGTCAGAAGTCTTATGCGGAATTAAAATGAAAAGATATAGATTTTGAGATCGGCGACAAAGTGTTTCTGAAAGTGTCACCGTGTAAGAAAGTACTCCGTTTCGGACGTAAAGGCAAGTTGAGTCCGAGGTTCATCGGACCGTATGAGATCATTGAGCGAGTTGGACCTGTCGTATATCGATTATTGTTACCATCCGAGCTTGAAAAGATCCATAATGTATTCCATGTCTCGATGCTCCGTAGATATCGATCAGATCCGCCACATGTGATTGCTCCATCTGAAATTGAAATCTAATCTGATATGACATACGAAGAGGAACCGATTCGTATCTTAGCTCGTGAAGTGAAAGAGTTGAGAAACAAGAAAATTTCGTTAGTAAAAGTACTGTGGAATCGACATGGGATTGAAGAGGCTACAGGAGCCTGAAGATTCATTGAGACAACAATATTCGAATCTGCTTTACATGTTAGGATTTTCGGGAAAAAATCCCTAAGGGGAGAATTGTAATGATCCGGTTTATACCTAGTCGAACAAAGGTTTTGGGACCACAAATCCGAAGTCGTATAATATTTTATTATTAATTTCTGTGTCATCGATGAGTGATTAAGCATGTGTTAAAGTTTCATAAGCTAATTTGTTCGTTTGTGTGTTTAATTTGAGCAAAGGATTGATTTGCATTAAATGTGAAAGTTATATGCTATTTGTTTAAGTACTAATGTGTTGTGGCTTTTTAAAGTTATGGCCTTAAATGGCAATTGAACCACTATTTAGATAGTGGGTGGTTATGGTAAAAAATGACCTTGTTATTTATGTTGTAAAAATTTTGTTTTATATGGCTAAAATGGGAAATTGTTTATTAATGTATTATTAATAAAAATTGGCATGAAAATAAGCATTCATTCATGCATTTTCCACCGAATTTTGGAAAGAAAAAGAAAGCTTTGAAGCTTTGTATTTTCGGCACATTCAAGCTTAAATTCAAGGTTAGATTTCGATCCATTTTTGATAATTTCTATGTTTTTGTAATCATTGCTTCGAGACCTATCAAACCCATGTACTAATTTTGAGTATTGATGATGTTTGTGTGAGATGCCATTGTTGATATGTTGAGTTTTAAAATGAGTTTAGTTGATAAATGAAAGATTTGAGCTAGATGAACATGTTTTATTCTTGAAGTTTTGGTGAATTTAGCTAAATAGGGCTAAATTGTGAAAATATTATTTTGGAGGACTAATTTGTGAATTTGATGAAATATTTGGACTTATATAGTCCCTAAGGAAGTTCGGCTATGCATATGTGTGAACAAATTGTGTATATTTGATGTTTTGAGAAAATTGGACTAAATTGTTTGAATGTGAAAATGTGAGGGTTAATTTGTAAATAGCACTAAATATGTGTGTATGGATTGAATTGAATTGAATGAAATAGTGAATAAAAGGGTTAATTCTGAATATGTTTAGATCAAGAACCGAGGAAAACAGACTTAGATCGCGGGAAAGCGAAAGTAATCGAGTAGCCGTTTCCATTCCCGATAAATCGAATCCGAGGTAAGTCACTATGCAAATAAACATACTTGTATGAAATTATATTTTTTCATATGACTAATGTTGACAATGGATACTTATGAGAGGTTATGCATATGAATTCCGAGATAAGGTCGATATAACGACAATGTTCGAAAAGTCCCGTGTGAGCCTAGGAATAGATAGGATTAGCTATGTCATGACATGGGTATCTGTTCTATTTTATCATGTAAGACCACGTCTGGGATGTTGGCGTTGATTTGAGATTTCATGTAAGACCACGTCTGGGACGTTGGCATCGATATGAGCTTTATGTGTAAGACCACGTCTGGGACGTTGGCATCGTTATGAGCTTTACGTGTAAGACCATGTCTGGGACATCGGCATCGTATTGATTCATGTAAGACCCTGTCTAGGACAGTGGCATCGATATCCGAGTGCATATAAGACCTCGTCTGGGACGTTGGCATTGTATGACTATTCCGAGTTTCTCGAGCATCCTACTAGATTCCTTACGCTTCAACGGGCAAGTCTATGATCCGAATGGTTATGTAAATAGAGAATCTGCTTGAATGTACGTTGACTTATACACCAAGTGTGTATATAAGGTAAGTATCTATATGATCTTACTATGATGAGAATGTATGTTGGGATAATGATATGATATGTGAAATAAGCATGAAAGAGCCTTGTATTTGTAAGAATTTTTAAGTTGATGAATGTTGTAAATATGGCCAAGTACATGAAATCAAAGCATTATGTGATTGTTGTTAAAAACTTTAAATGAAACAATGTACTTATGTGTACATATATGTCTTTCATGTTATGTTCAATTGTATATGACTTACTAAGCTTTTGGAAAGCTTACTCTATGTGTGTTTTCTCTGTTTTATAGGTCGTCAAAGCTATCAAGGCTCAGGACCACACGGGATCGTCATCACACTTCTAAAATCATTTTGGTACACTTTGGAAATGTACATATATAGATATGGCATGTATAGGCTAGTTTTTGTTATAAGTTGATGTATAGACTTGGTCATGATATGTGGTTAATTATTGGTTCATATTATGCCTTGATGAATGTGGTATGTGTAGTTATTTTGGCATGGTTTAATGCTCATGAAATGATCAAGATTTTTGGGTAGGTAAATGAATGAAATATGCCTTAGTTATATATATGTTTTGTCTTGAAAGTTGGCATGAATGAAATGAGTATTGTATGTATTGATAGAATGGTTGTTTGGTGTGTTATTGGTTGTGAAATATGCAAGAGAAGTGTTAGTAAATGTTGCTTATAGGTGAGACCTAAATGGGTGGCATTTTGGCCTTGAAAATGGCCTATAATGTCACATGGTCGTGGAGTACACAGGCGTGCCTAGTGACCGTGTGAGGAAGTCAGTAGCTAGCTTAAGGGCACACGGCCTTGGCACACGAACGTGTCTAGTAGCCGTGTTGATTTCAATAGAATAGACCACGGCCAGGGTACACGGGCGTGCCTTCTGCCTAGTATCTGTGTGATTTTTGGCAGAATCGACCACGGACTGAGCACACGGGCGTGCTTGGTGGCCGTGGAAGGTAAGTCAGTTTCGACCACGGCCATGGCACACAGGCGTGCTTGGTGGCCGTGGAACTTAAGTCAGATTCGACCATGGGGAGGACACACGGGGGTGTCTAGCAGTCGTGGAGGGCACACGGTTTCCTCCCACGGGCATGTATCTCCTGTACTTTAGACAAGTTTTAATTTTCCATGAAATTTTGTAAGTGATTCAATTTAGTCCCGACCCGGTTTATAAGCATGTTTAAGGTCTCGATGACCGTATTAAGGGACACTATGCTTGAGAATGATGAATGCGTGTATGAATTTCTGTAAATTGTTTCTGATTTGTTCGGTAATGCTCTTAACCCTAATCCGGCGACGGACACAGGATAGGGGTGTTACATGATAGGTTCATGGTATTTATAGGTGAATGTAAGGGGTAGAGTTTGCTAAAAATAGAATTTGAATTACTTCTTTTTCTATCACACATGGCTTGCAATATTTCAAGGTGAAGAGGATGACTGCATTATTGGAGAGTTTTGGCTGGGTGGGTTGACATGGTCCCCACATGGTGTGTTGGTTGGTACGGGTGGAGAGTTAGTTGGTTGGATAGGATTGGGGTGGGCACATATCCACTTGCATTGGGATGATTGAGGTTTAGGCCCGACTTGCTACCGAATAGGACTCAGGCCCAGACCGACACCGTATGGGCTCGGGCCCAGATTATGACCGTTATAGGGGTTTACACACTGAGTTCTCGTAACTCACCCCTATTCTTTTAACCGTGCAGGTAATCCCCAGCGTTAGAGGATTTGGAGCTGCGGAGGACTCGGAGGTGACCATACGCTGGATTTGTTAATAAACGGAATTTAGTAATTTTGGGTTTACTTTATTTTATATTAGTTTAGGTTAATAATTTATGTAATATGGCCATTGGAATTTTTTTTAAACTTTCATTTGGTAAACATTAGTTATGAACTGCCAAACAATTGAACACGGTTTTTTAAAACAATAACTTCTGTTTTCAAATATCACGTTTCCGCAACTTTGGAAGTTAGTCTTCCGCTACACACAACGTTTTGAAAATAATATTATGTTGTAAGGGAAATAACCTTAAGGAAATTTTGTTTTGATAAGCAACGAAATTCGGGGTTTTCAAATGGCAAAAAGTATTAAATCGAGAAAGGGGTTTTAAATGATCGTGTAGTTTAAAACAATCTTTTGATGTGACATGCCAGATTCGGCCGTAACGTCTAGGCCGGGTTTGGGGTGTTACATTTAATGGTGTTAGAGCCAGGTTGCAAAACTCGGCTGTGGAATGGGTTTTGAAAATTTTTCTGTTTTATTTAAATTTTTAACTTGAGAAATGATAGTGTTAATGAAAGTATTGCACACCGAGTCTCCGGCACCAAATCCGTAAGTTTCCTGACCCTATACTCTGTTATATGCTGCAATGATTGTATTGAGAAACTACTAGGGATAGTAGTAGCATACCAAACTCTTTAGTTTGAGAAATTGAGACTATAAGAGACTGGAACTTTAGTAAACTCAATCTGCGAAAACAACTCTTATTACTGTTTTTCATAAAACATCTGTTAATAATCATGAGAGCTATAAGCTGATGCATAAACTCTTAAACAAATTAATACGATACACTGATATGAGTTCAAGAGGTCACGGAAGGGGTACACGTGGCCGTGGTAGAGGCCGAGGTGCTAGGGCCGGTCCTCGAGATCGGGACATATGCTCGAAGTGGATGCGCCGCATCACCGGTGGACGGCCCAGGTCTCATGACCGAGCCAGTAGGGATGATGCTCTGTCCCGAGCGATGCTACAGGTTCTGGAAAGGGTTGCTGGAGCGAGTACTGGGTCGGTGGCCCAAGGATCAATTTTTGAGCGACTTCGGTCAAACGGGGCTGAAATCTTCAGGGGCATCTCTGGTGTAGCCCCGAAGGTAGCAGAGTTTTGGCTGGAGGCGGTAGAGAGAATCATGGATGACCTTGACTGCATGGTAGAAAAGAAACTGAAAGGAGCAGTGTCTTTACTGTGGGATGAGGCATATCAATGGTGGCTTACCGTGAGGGAAGGCACAAAGGCCGACCGATTAACATGGGATTTCTTTAAGACGGCCTTCCAAGGAAAATATGTTGGGGCAAGTTATGTGGATGCCCGGAGAAAGGAATTTCTGAATCTGGTTCAGGGGAACAAGTCCGTAGCGGAATACGAGGCATAATTTCTACGGTTGAGCCGGTATGCTCGGGGGATAGTCGCGACTGAATACGAGCGCTGCGTACGGTTTGAGGATGGTCTTCGAGATGAGTTGCGAGTGCTGATAGCCCCGCAGAGGGAAAAAGATTTTGCTTCCCTGATTGAAAATGCAAAGATTGCCGAGGATGTGAAACGCTCTGAGCGTCAGAACCGTGAGAAGGATCGAGGCAGAAGTAAGAGGGATTTTGGGTCTTCAAGTTCTTCAAGTGGGTTTCATAAGAGGCCTAGGTTTGATGGGTCAGCTCGAGTTGGGGTTTCAGTTGTTGCTGGTCGACCACGACCTTGCGTTGAGTGTGGGAGACCTCATTCGGGAGAGTGTTGGAGAAGAACTGGGGGGTGTTTCAGGTGTGGGTCCAAGGATCATCAGTTCAGAAACTGTTCTCGGGAGCCTGTTCAGATGCAAGTAGCTGGTCAGGGCTATGTGCAGTCAAGGAGAGGTGGTCAGCAGCCACCGAGAGGTTGTGGTCCACCCAGAGGGGGAAATGGGTTAGGACGAGGTCGTGGAGCACCAGGCAGAGGTGCTGGTAATATAGAGATGAGACAGCCAGGGTTAGTTTATGCTGCTCGGCATCGAGAGGATGACGATGCACCTGACGTCATAATTGGTACGTTTTTCATTCATAATATACCATGTATTACTTTAATTGATATTGGGTCGATGCACTCGTATGTTGTATGTACTGTGTCTGGAACTTTGGGTATACAATTCGAACTTGCTGATAAAGAGATATCGGTGATTAGTCCTTTAGGACAGTCAGTTGTAGTGAGTAAGCTGTTTAGAGATGTGCCTCTAGAGGTTCAAGGGGTTGTCTTTCTGGCGGATTTGATGGAACTACCGTTTGGCGAGTTTGATCTCATTCTGGGCATGGATTGGTTAGTGAAACACCGTACGAATTTGGATTGCGTTGCTAAGCGTATGGTATTGAAGTCTTCAGAGGATCAGGAAGTGATTGTGATAGTGGAGCAAAGGGATTATCTAGCCAATGTAATCTCAGC
This sequence comes from Gossypium sturtianum, assembly GCA_025698515.1. Lineage (NCBI taxonomy): Eukaryota > Viridiplantae > Streptophyta > Magnoliopsida > Malvales > Malvaceae > Gossypium > Gossypium sturtianum. Next base: position 100,497,554 of record CM046955.1, on the reverse strand, counting down.
ATTAAGGGCCGAGAAGCTGGTTCGCGAAGGTTGCGAGGCGTTCCTTGCTTATGTCAGCACATTTGATGTTAAGAGACCGTCTGTTGAGAATGTCAGGAATGTAAAGGAGTTTCCAGATGTATTCCCTGAAGAGCTTCCAGGGTTGCCTCCAAACCGCAAGGTCAAATTCGGCATTGAGCTTTTATCGGGAACGGCTCCGGTGTCCATCGTCCCTTATAGGATGGCACCGAAGGAGCTGGTAGAATTAAAGGCTCAAATCCAAGAACTACTGGATCGAGGATTCATTCGACCGAGTGTGTCTCCGTGGGGAGCACCGGTATTGTTTGTGAAGAAGAAGGATGGGTCAATGCGCATGTGTATTGACTATCGTCAGTTGAACAAGCTAACGATTAAGAACAAGTACCTGCTACCAAGGATAGACGATCTGTTTGATCATCTACGAGGAGCTTCGATTTTCTCTAAGATAGATTTAAGATCGGGGTACCATCAGTTAAGGGTTAAGGAGGCAGATGTGTTCAAGACAGCGTTCAGGACTCGTTATGGACACTACGAGTTACTGGTCATGCCATTTGGGTTAACGAATGCACCAGCTGCTTTCATGGATATGATGAACCGGGTCTTCCAACCCTATCTAGACTTGTTCGTGGTGGTGTTTATAGATGATATTCTTGTGTATTCAAGAACCGAGGAAGAGCATGATTCACATCTTCGGATTGTGCTGCAAATACTGAGAGAAAAGCAGCTTTATGCCAAATTCAGTAAGTAAGAGTTTTAGATGCGTGAGGTGACATTTTTGGGTCATGTTGTGTCGGCTGAGGGGATTAGGGTTGATCCTCGAAAGGTTGAGGCAGTATTAGATTGGAAACCACCGAAGTCGGTATCTGAGATTCGAAGTTTACTGGGTCTGGCTAGGTATTACAGACGGTTTGTTGAGGGGTTTTCACTGGTTGCTGCACCCCTAACTAAGTTACTTCGTAAGGGAGTATCATTTGTTTGGACGGATAAATAGCAGGAGAGTTTTGAGAAGTTGAAAAAGATTCTAACTGAAGCCCCAGTATTGATACAGCCAGAGGCTGGAAAAGAATTCGTTGTCTACTGTGATGCGTTGCACACGGGTTTGGGTTGTGTGCTGATGCAAGAGGGGAACGTGGTGGCATATGCGTCTCGTCAGCTTAGGCCGCACGAGGTGAACTACCCCACTCATGACTTGGAATACTGCGGTGGTGTTCGCACTAAAGATTTGGAGACATTACTTGTACGGGGAGAAGTCGATCATCTATACCAACCATAAGAGTCTCAAGTACCTCCTTACCTAAAAGGAGTTGAATCTTAGACAACGAAGGTGGATAGAGTTGCTTAAGGATTACGATTGCTCGATCGAGTACCATCCGGGGAAAGCTAATGTAATGGCGGATGCATTGAGTCGTAAGGTTGTATCTGAGCTAAGGGCAATGTTTGCTCGGCTCAGCCTGTTTGAGGATGGCAGCCTGTTAGCTGAACTTCAAGTGAAACCGACTTGGGTTAGTCAAATTAAAGAGAAGCAGATGTTGGATCAGTCGTTGGTTTCTCGTTTCCAACAGGTGAAGAAGGGAGAGACTGTGGATTTTGAGCTGAATAGTGAAGGAGTATTATGCTTCCGTGGAAGAGTTTATGTACCGAGGGACTCTGAGTTAAGACAGTCAATTCTGTGGGAGGCACATAGTAGCCCATACGCTATGCATCTCGGTGGAAACAAATTATACCGAGATCTGCGTGAACTGTACTGGTGGCCAGGACTTAAGCGTGAGGTTACCGACTTTGTAAGTAAATGTTTGACATGCCAGCAAGTGAAGGCTGAGCATCAACTACCTTCGGGACTGCTGCAACCTATTAAGATTCCACTCTGGAAGTGGGAGAGGGTAACCATGGATTTTGTTAGTGGGCTACCCCTGACGCCGACTAAGAAAGATTCGGTATGGGTTGTTATTGATCGACTGACTAAATCCGCTCACTTCATATTGGTTGGCACGGATTACTCGTTGCAAAAGTTGGCCAAGTTATACGTGGCAGAAATTGTAAGGTTACATGGGGTGCCAGTGTCTATCATTTCGGACAGGGACCCTAGATTCACATCTCGATTCTGGAGAGTGTTACATGAAGCTCTGGGTACAAGGTTAGATTTCAGCACAGCATTCCATCCGCAGACTGATGGCCAATCGAAAAGGGTAATACAGATTTTGGAGGACATGTTAAGAAACTGTGTGATTGATTTCAAGGGTAGTTGGGAAGACTATTTGCCGTTGGCAGAATTTGCTTACAACAACAGTTACCAATCTAGTATTCAGATGGCACCATATGAGGCATTATATGGTCGTAGGTGTCGTACCCCTACTTGTTGGACAGAATTGGGTGAGCGGCGATTGTTGGGTCCAGAGTTAATTTCTGAAATTGAAGAGAAAGTGAAATTGATTCGGGGTCGGTTAAAAGAAGCATCGGATAGGCAGAAGTCATACGCTGATTTAAAGCGTAAAGTGATTGAGTACTCGGTGGGAGATTTTGTCTTCTTGAAAGTCTCACCTTGGAAGAAGATTCTGAGGTTTGGGCGGAAGGGCAAGCTGGGCAATAGATTTATCGGACCTTACCGGATAGTAAAGCGTGTGGGACCGGTCGCCTATCAGCTGGAACTGCCTCCTGAGTTAATTCGTATCCATAATGTATTCCACGTCTCTATGCTGAGGCGCTACCGTTCGGATCCTTCTCATATAGTGCCGGTGGAAGAGGTCGAGGTCAGACCTGATCTAACTTTTGAAGAAGAACCGGTACAGATTTTGGATTGGGATGTTAAGGTGCTGAGAAGGAAATCGGTTCTATTAGTCAAGGTACTGTGGCGTAATCACGGTTCAGAGGAAGCCACGTGGGAGTCTGAGGAGGCGATGCGACAGCAATACCCTCACCTCTTCTGAGCAGGTAAATTTTGAGGCCGAAATTTCTTTAAGGGGGTAGAATTGTAACATCCCAAAAGTTAGGGGTTGTATTTTTTCTCAATTGCATGTTGTGCTTGCTCAGCGGGTTATTTGAGTGTATTTGGGGGCCCTATAGAGGCCTGGGTTCGAGTTTGAGCCTTGGTAAAATTTTAGTTTTTGACCCTAAAAGTGGAAAGGGCTGTTGGCAATAGGGTTCAAGTATATTTGTGTGTGTTTATGTAACACAAGATGAGCTTGTAGCTCAGTGGCGGTGGCGTCTTTGGGAAGGCTTGTAGAGTGGGGTTCGAATCCCACAAGCTGCAAATTGAAGCTTTTATTTTATGACTTGAGAAGGGAGGAAGCAGAGTTCAGATCGAACTCTGCAAGGGGAGTTGGAGACTGGGTCAAATGTTTCAAATGGAGGAAGGAGAGCAAAATTAGAAGGAAAGTGTGGAGAGAATTAAGGGATAGAGGAGTGGGCAAGTGTTGGCCGAATGTGGGGAAGTGGTGTTAGGTAATTTCGGCCAAGGGAGGTCTTTTGGGATGTGCATTTTCGGTTTGTGAGGAGAAGTGCCGAATTTTTTTCTTTGATTTTTTTTCTTGGGGAAGTGTTATCATTTTAGCTCTTTTGGACGTTTCAAGTCATTTTCTTTTCATTGTGGACCTCTGCCAAATTCACTCTTTTACATTTTTCTTTCTCCTTCATTTCTCTTGCTAATTACCGAAACCACTCTTCTTCATATTTTCTTTCTCTTTCATTTCTTTTGCAAATTGCCAAGTTGATAAGCCCTTCACCTTCTTTTCTTTTCTTTTCACACTATTCTTTTCTCTCTGGCCGAATACAACACTATCTCTATCTCTTATTATTTTTCCCCTCCCTGCAAAGGATAAGCCGAAACACATGAACCTTGACTCTTTTGGTGCAGGCCAAATCTAAGAGGGACTAAGCATATCCCTCTTTCTGTTCATTCAGCCTTCGAATCTTGGAAAGTGATTGGTAAGTGTGACTATAGCCGAATCTGGGGTTGGTGTTCTTCTTGTTTCGTTATGTTTTCCTTTAGCCGAAAAGGCTTTCATCCCCGTTACCATGGTGATGGTTATCGCTAACACCTTCTTTTTCATCGAATGATACTAGGGACTCGTCATTCTTAGCCAAAGTCTAAGGGCCGATTATCCTTCCCTTGTAGGAGATATCTTGTTTGGTGGTAAGTAACATAGATTGATTTAATGGTTTAAATTTTGTGGAGATGCCTTAGCAAGGGTTGAAGCTAATTGACTGGAACTGTTGTTTTCTTAGGTGCTTAATCGTGGGAGCCTCAACTTACAACCCATAACAGGTGTGTAATCTCACACCTCAGTTTAATCTGCTATTGTTGTGATCTATGAATCAGCTAAAAGCCGAAATACCGAAAAGTCAGAATACCAGCAATTGAGATCTCCCGAGCGTGCGAGCACTCGTAGAGGTAAACCGAGCCACTAGTGATGGCGATAGACCGTTGAGAGTGTCACGAACTCTCTCGTAGAATTAAGGCCGTAATGGGCCTTGTTGAGCCGAAGCGGGCTTAGTGGGCCCAATGGGTTAACGGGCCCACATGAGCGAAATCAATGGTAAGTACCGAATGACTGATGCGACTATGAAGTCCGCAGAACCAAGACCGAAAATAAGCTGAATGGGCCACACGAGCGTGTGGGCCCATTTGGGCCGGAATTGGATATTAGGCCCAATTACACCATAGTGACCCAAAAGGGAACCTGTGTCACTCGAGGCGACAGTGGGCCTCCAGAAAGGTCATTAAAAGGTAAATTACTGAAATACCCTCAGTGGGTAAATTATCGAATTACCCTTAATGGATAAGTTACCGAAATACCCTCGATGGGTAAATTACCGAAATACCCCTAAGGGGTGAAAATACTGTTTTACCCCTAAATGACGAAATGACCGTTATACTCTTAGTGGTAGTCTAAATATTACTTATGTGACGTTATATATTTGTTTATGGTAGTATTATATTGCATACATATCATATTGCATTGGGTTGGGCTTGCTGATTGGAGGAAATACTGTTCTAGTGGCTCTGCCACATACCGTTCTAGTGGCATCGCCACATACCGTTACAGTAGCTTCGCCACGTATGCTTTATTTAGTGCTCAGCCACATATACCGTTGTTAGCAGCTTGACTGCATTATTGGAGAGTTTTGGCTTGGTGGGTTGACATGGTCTCCACATGGTGTGTTGGTTGGTACGGGTGGAGAGTTAGTTGGCTGGATAGGATTGGGGTGGGCACATATCCATTTGCATTGGGATGATTGGGGTTTAGGCCCGACTTGCTACCGAATAGGGCTCAGGCCCAGACCGACACCGTATGGGCTCGAGCCCAGATTATGACTGTTATAGGGGTTTACACACTGAGTTCTCGTAACTCACCCCTTTTCTTTTAACCGTGCAGGTAATCCCCAGCGTTAGAGGATTTGGAGCTGCGGAGGACTTGGAGGTGACCATACACCAGATTTTTTAATAAACGGAATTTAGTAATTTTGGGTTTACTTTATTTTATATTAGTTTGGGTTAATAATTTATGTAATATTGCCATTGGAATTTTCTTTTAACTTTCATTTGGTAAACATTTTAGTTATGAACTGCCAAACAATTGAACACGGGTTTTTAAACAATAACTTCTGTTTTCAAATATCACGTTTCTGCAACTTTGGAAGTCAGTCTTCCGCTACACACAATGTTTTGAAAATAATATTATGTTGCAAGGGAAATAACCTTAAGGAAATTTTGTTTTGATAAGCAACGAAATTCGGGGTTTTCAAATGGTAAAAAGTATTAAATCGAGGAAGGGGTTTTAAATGATCGTGTAGTTTAAAACAATCTTTTGATGTGACATGCCAGATTCGGCCGTAACATCTAGGCCGGGTTTGGGGTGTTACATATCCATGGAAATTTAGAAAAAGGGCAAGGACTAAATTGGAAAGTGACAATATTTATTTAATTAAAAGATGATAAAAGAGTTATCATCTAATTTTCTCATCTTCTTCCCCAAAATAATACATGAAAACCGTAGGAGGGAGAGAAGAAACTTTCATGGCCAAATTGGGTAAGTTTCCTTGTCCCGCTTTTAGTAATTTTGATATTTTTGAAATCAGGATAGCTTAATCTATCTATTTAGGGGATTAATTTGAAAAGTTATCAAGGTATGAAATTTGGGTCATCGATGAATATGCTGAAAATTAGAAATTTATGGTAGAAAATGAAAGGTTGTTGATAGATAAACAACTTTTACAAAGTGGTTTTTGATGAAAATATGATTTAGAGACTAAAATGTAAAGTTGTGAAATTTGATGAAAAATTTTGAATTTTTACGAAAAATGCTGTAAATTTTGTAATGGGATTTTGGTTAGGCTTGAAATAGGGATTAAATTGCACTAGTTTCATTTTTCGAGCCTATGGACGAAATGGGAATATATGGAAAAGTTAGGGGCAAAATGGTAATTTTGCCTAGGATGAAAATTGAGTCCACTTGAATATGAATTGTGATAAATTGAAGTTAAATTTACTCATATAGATCCAGATAGACTAAATTCGGAGTTAGAACGAGGAAAAGAGGAAAATGTCGGATTAGTAGATTTTACGTACACGAACATTTATCGAGGTAAGTTCGTGTAACTAAATTGTGTTTATTTACATGCTTGCGTTGATTGTGTTCACGTAAATTGTATAAATGTCATAAGTATGTGAAATGGTTACATATTCGATCAAGTCCGATAAATGAAAATGTTTAAGTTAAATGATAATGCTCGATAAAGGACAAACGATAAAAATGTTACTTATATGCTTGAAATGAATGTGGAATGTGTTTATTTGAATTATATGAATGTTGTGGATGTATGAAATAACCACATGCCCGATAATGCTTGAGAAAAATGTTTAAATCCCGATTGAATAAAATGGAAATTCGAAGGATATGTGATTTCCTGAAATGAATGAAGTCATGCATTTTTTGCTGACGGGCTTAGATGAGAAATCCTATTGACCTCATTACAGAAAGGATTTAGCCCGGACGGGTAATCCAAATCAAGCTCCTTAGAGCATATTTCATAAAAGGGATTTAGCCTGGACTGGTAATCCTGTTGTTTATATATATGTGGCTCGAGAGTGTACTCTCTGAAATAGTACCTTATGGGTACCATTGAATATGAATTGACGGATTTACTGATTTGTACACTTTGTGTGTACTACCTGTGTATCCATCGATATTCCGAATAAATTCAACGGGTAAAAATCCTGACATGAGAAGATATGAATAAGAAATGAATTATTACACGTATTTGTCTGAAATACATGAAAATGATGATACATGACAACTGATATATGAAAACATGAGATGATGATATTTGTACATGGAATTCATTTGATGAATATGTTCATCCTTGATTATAGACTTGTATACTTTGAGTGTTTTACTACTCATGTGAAATTGATATTTCGAGTAATATGAGTAAAGTTCTGATAGGAAATAATCTGAACTCGAGATGAACTATTATGAAATTATACTTGTAATATAAAGAGATGATTTATACATGTTAAATGAATACATGTTATGGAAAGCACATGTGCCTGGAAACTTGATTGTTGTTGAGCCCTAACATGTTTTGATGTTATTATGAAATATATGACTAACAAGGGCAATTAGGATATGTGTAGGGCTTGAGGTCTAATTGAATGAATATGCCTTACATAGTTACCTCAAAATAGAATGAATGGTAAGTTAAGTACCATGTTATACGAACTTACTAAGCATGTAATGCTTACTTAGTTTTATTTCCCTTTTTTATAGTAAATTGAAAGCTCGTTGGATTGGAAGCTTGGCGGAGATCACTCACACTATCCATCGGCCCATGTCGGTACAATATGGTAAATCAATTATGGTTATAATGGCATGTATAGGTTATATTGGCTATATTGGCATGTAAATGTAAATGATTATTGTAATCTAGCCATTGGATTGGCTAGTGTTGATAATGTTTTGGTACATGTATATATGTGTTTAAGTTTATCTTATGGAGATAACATAAGTGTTTATTATTGATTAATTGAGAAAGGTTAAATGTGTATGCTTATAAAAGGTAAGATTATAAGCATGAATGCATGTAATAATATATGATGTTAGATGTTACGAATTGCTTGAATTCAATGCTTGGAATGATTGGTATTTGGATGTAAGTTTGGTGCAGGATTTTGGTATGATTTTGGGTGAGAAATGAAGCTAGAAATGGCTTTGTTTTGTCTACATGGGCAGACACACGGGCGTGTGTCTAAACCGTGTATGACACACGGCCAGGTACATGGGCGTGTAGTTAGGCCGTGTGTCCTCTGCACCTTAATTTTGAGAAATAGAATGCTTCGGATTGAGCACACGAATAGAGACACGGGCGTGTGTCTTAGCCGTGTGGCAGCATGGGCGTGTGAAACCTGGACCTAATTTTACGAAAATTTAATTAACCACACGGCCTAGCACACGGGCGTGTGGCATGGCCGTGTGCAAAAGTTAAAGAGTTACACGGGGTCGAACACGGCCAGTAACACGGGTGTGTCCCAGGGTCACACAGTGTGTCCCTTGGACCACACGGGCATGTGAGCCCTGAACTTGAAATTTTTTTGAAATGTCGTGAAAAATTCTTAGAGTTTCCGATTAAGTCCCGAGTCGATTCCAAAGCTCATATTGGGCCTTGAGGGTCTATTTAAGGGACGTTATCAATAATCTCGGTAAATGAATAGTAATTGATGTAAATTATTTGAAAAATGTTTTGAAAGTTCCGGTAATACTCCGTAACCTTGTTCCGACGACGGATACGGGTTAGGGGTGTTACATACCAAGTCTTTCTCCATGATCCAATCCTAGACATGTTGATTCCCATTACAACATCACTTTATTTTTTCTATTGAAGAGACATTGAGCTTATTTTATTCATGCTTGCTATTTTATTATGCGAAAGTATAAATTCTAACTAGGAAATAAAAATAAACACCTAAAAAGAAATAAAAACTAAAGATAAGAATTCCCCTATTTTATTTATTTGACTTATCCTTCTCGTCTTCCTTCTTTGATGTTTCATCCTCGCTTGCATTCTTATCTTCCTTCCATGATTCGAAGATATAATCTGGGAACTCAAGAACAAAACTGTTAGAAATATTTTTAAAAGTATTTCTTATAGAATCATCTCTAACTTTTGCATACTTCCAGCAAGCCTGTTGTTGGTTATGCATAAATTTCATCACATCCATCATAATTGACAATTCTGATTTCTTCACAATGATTGAAGAAGTGGGCATAGGAATAGTTAACTCAGGATCAACACTTGGTTCAACTGGCTCATCAACATTCGACTCCTCCCTTGGTTTAGAGACTTTCGGTCCCTTTATCAGTTTTGGATTGTTCAATTTTTCCTCAGATTCTACGTCTTTTGTCTTAGTAACTGAGTTAGCCTCATTTTCGGATTCGTTCAATGACTTATTGGTTTCTGGTTCTATTGGTTCACTCGATTCAGGTGGGTTCAGTTCATGGACATTTTCCACTAACCTCTCAAGATCATGGGCTGTGATGCAACCTTGAACATACATGCCTTTCAGGTTTGCTTTTGTTCTAACTTGTCCCCTTAAGCAAAGTGAAATGATCAATGATAGGAAGTAAGCACTCCCGGTCTTCTTACTGGCACAATCATGGATCTCCTTAAGAATGATCTTTCCCAACATTGATAGACCTTAGCCAATGTCTTTAAATATTCCCTTCGGCAAGAATGACTACCATACTTCCTTATAATCCATTTGGATCTTGGATTTGTCACAACATTAAGCGTTTGCTGAAGAAAATCCCAATTTATAATTATCATCATGGCAAAATACTCATCTTCAGTATCAGGTAGGTTAAACAAATCATTAATGGACTTAGAAGTTAGGGGTACCTTTTTCTTACGAACAAGAACTTCAGTAGCATCTGGCTTAGTCAAATTGGCATAGAACTCTCAAACTAAATCCTTTTCGGGCAATGATCGTGCATCGCAAAAATAGTTCCAATTGAGGGCATCAACTATCTTTTGAATCGGCAAAGGCACAACCATATTATCATTGCTTTCCAAGTTCAAACCTTTTTTCATCATCATAAGTTGATTCTTGAAGATGGAATCAAACCTTTCTTCCACTTTCTCATCTTGAATCATAATGGGATTTTTGAAAGAGGCTTTGAAGATCTATTTCTTTTGCTAGACATGGTGATTTTTCCTGAAAAATTGGCAAAATTTCAGTAATGGACGAATCAAGGTGTTTTGCGGCGACGATAGGCATGTGACGACAATAAGCTAGGGTTTTGCGATAATGGGAGGAATTTTGGGAGATTTTTTGGGATTTAGGCCGACACCTAAGAGGGAAAAGAATGAGTGGCTAGGGTTTAAGCTAATTACTTGAAGGGTTGTGAAAAATATGGTGGTAGAGAGGGGTTTATATAGTGATGAATTAGGGCAAACTTGTAGCAAAATTTTAGCTACTTAAGTGACTTGGGCGACAAGTATAGATGGATGGAAAAGTGGTGGCAAAAATTAGGGTTTTGGGGAACCCTTATAGAAAGCAATATGGATGAATTTCTCCTCTTTGTTGTTTCAGGCCTTGAGTCCAAACTGTATTTACAAATTTGACTACTTAAGATAAAATAAAATGATTAGTACTTGGGCCAAATTGACCCCCTTATTGAACATTAAAATAAAATTAAAAATAAAATTTAAATTGAAAATAAAAATTTCAAAATTAATTAGAAAATTTCTTCTCAAAAGATTACGTTAAATTAATTCCCAGGGAAGGTTGAAGGGGTCATAATGGTCTCGCTTAAGTTCCAATCTCTTTAGATAGAATTAATTAAATGTACTAATTTAAGAAAAATAATTTCTAAGCATGTCATTTATTCAAATGAGAGAGAAAGAAAAAAACTGAAAATAAATTAATGACAGAGAGAGTGAAGAGGACTCCCTCAATGTTATTTATGATTGTCACTGACAAAGGCGATGTCAAACGACCATTTATCATACCAACCTTATCCATCTAGAAAGAAGAATAATGTTGCCTAGCAATTATATTCAATACTTGCTCGAAAAATAGTAGCAGGAAATGGTCTTGCTGTTTTACTTTGCTCGACTTTATGTCATTCGTACAAATTTGCCTACCCATGATTATCCCTAAAGAAATCAGCTCATTTTCCGTTATACCTTCTTTGTTTTGTACAAGTCCTACCCACTGAATGTCATAGATGGGATCCATGATCCTTTCTTTTAACCATTAAGACTCAAGTTTCCCGGGATCAAATACTCGAATTGAATCAAACTCTTCTGTCCCCTGATAGATCCCTTTTTCAGTATTTGCAATAGTCCATTCGATACCTTTCTCGTGCCTTTTCAAAATAGTTAAGTTTAACTTGGGTGGCTCTTCTCTTGATGGGTTGGGTTGCTTGTACTCATGTGATGATAGCCCGAATGACTCGAACTGAACTTTTGAATTGATTTTTTCCAAGTTAGCTTCCAAACATGTATCATCATCATCTCGATGTGAAGAATCATATGAAATACCTTCCAATGGATCATTTGAAATCAATGGATCTTTCGTGGAGACAGTAAAACAATATTTTACCTTATCAGAAGATATTAGGTCCTTGAGTTCATTAAAGGTTACTTGTTCATATTGAACTTGCATTGTGAGTTCACCTTTCTATACATCGGTTCTCGTTATGCCGGTTTCCAGGAAGAATCTTCCTAAGATGATTGGTACTCCTTTATTTGCTTTAAAATCTAAGATAATAAAGTCAGTAGGAAATATGAATTTATCAATACAAACCAAGACATCCTCGATCTTTCCTTCGGGGTATGCTAAAGATTGATTCACCAATTGAAGTGTAATTGTAGTTGGTTTGGCCTTACCAATACCTAATCGTCTAAACACAAACATAGGCATTAAGTTGATATTCAATCCCAAATCGCACAAATCCTTACCACAATAGGATTCTCCAATATTGCAAGGTATGATGAAACTTCCTGGATCCTTCAATTAATGAGGCAACTTGTTATGAAAAAATAGGCTACATTCTATAGTTAGGGCTACAGTTTTAAATTCCCAAACCTTCTCTTCTTAGACATAAATTCTTTCATAACTTTCGCATAGTTTGACATTTGCTCCAAAGCTTCTACCAACGGGAGGTTGATACGTATCTGTTTCAACACATCCAACATTCTTTTAAATTAAGTATCCTATACATGTTACTGGGGTCTTTGAGGATATGGAGGTTGTGGAACTTTGGCTTGGATTGGACAACTCTTCCAAGGTTATATTTCTGCATCTAATGAAGAGGTTAGCTTATCAAAATTCACTAGTTTAGATTTTACCTTTTCAGAATTTGAAGAATTTGGCTTTTCTAGTGTAGAAATTTCAACTGTGGGTTGGTTTTCCTCTTTCTAGGGAGGTTCATCTTCAACCTTAACCTTATTTGGTTCAAAAGTCTTTTCGCTTCGTAAATTGATCGATTTACAATTATCCTTCCTCGATTTTCTTAGGTTCTCCATGTCACTAGGCAAAGCTGCTTGTGGTCTATTTCGAAGTTCATTGGCTAGCTGCCCTATCTGGTTCTCCAAATTTCTCAAAGTTGCATCATTCTTCGCAATGTATGCTCTTAATAAGTTCTCAAGATTAGAAGACTTGACTGACAAATGATTTTCTATGTTGCTTGGTACAGCACCTTGAGGTTTGCTTCTAAGCTCATTAACTAATTGTCCCACTTGATTTCCCAGATTCTCCAATGTTGTTGTTTGGCCTTAAATCAAGGCATCATTTTTAATAATGTATGTCTTTAACAAATTTTCCAAATTATTTGAAGGCTCAACTTGCAGTGGGTTTTGAACTTGTTGATTGAAACCAAGAGGTTGATTTGATTTGCGCTGCATGTAAGTGTTGTTCGGTCTACCTCCTTGGTAGTGGATTGGTGGCTGAGCTGCAACATGATTTAAACTGTTAGTAGTAAACTATTTCAACATTGAAGAGATAAATGATACCTGAGATGAGAGTGAAGTAAGGGTGTCTACTTCATGTACTCCGGCTACTCGTCTTTCGAAAGTTGCTTGATTTGTCGGCAATTGGTAATTATTACTGGCTATTCTCTCTATTATTTTGTATGCCTCATTATAAGACTTTGACAAGAGAGCACCATTCGCAGATGCATCTACCACCAACCTTGTGTGTGTTGAGACCATTATAGAATGTCTCCAACTGGATACAATGTGGAATCCCGTGATGAGGGCATCTATGTAATAACTCCTTAAATCTTTCCCACGCATCGTATAAGGACTCATCATCCAATTGTTGAAAAGTGGTGATCTTATTCTGCAACTTAGCATTTTTGCTAGGTGGGAAATACTTTACCAAAAAGCATTCAGCTAATTCTTACCAAGTAGAAATTGAGTTGTATGGCAATGAATTAAGCCATACTCATGCTCGATCTTGCAACGAGTATGGAAACAACTTCAACCTTAGTGCGTCTTCAGCTACACCGGCTATCTTGAAGGAATCACTCACCTCTATAAATAATCGAAGGTGAAGATGTGGATCTTCTGCGGGCATTCCATTGAATTGGCCTATTGTTTGAAGCATCTGAAACATCACAGGCTTCAATTGAAACTGCGGTGCCTCAATCTTTGATCTCCTAATTCTCGGATTTAGTTCATTAAAAAGTGGCACGGCATACTATCTTATAAGTCAGTCCCTATCATCAGTAATAAGGATTGGATTTCGAGCATTAGCGGCTCCATTCCCTTGAACATCATTTCTATTCTCAAGGCCCATTTCTGCAGATTGTCTCCAGGCTAATCTTTCTCGTCTTCTTTGTCTAAAAGCCCGCTCGGTTTCAGAGTCTACAGGGTGTAAATCAATGGTTCGATCTATGCTCATGATGACCTGAAAAGAAAATCACAAAAAAACTAAAGTATAAAGAATAAAATAATAAAAAAGGGAAAGAAAAGAAAAAAAAGAGGAAAGTATTAATTAGTAAAGTTAGAAATTAAATAAAAATAAAAACCAAATTGCAAGGAATAATTTCACAAAAATGATTAAGACAACAGTCCCTAGCAACGGCGCCAAAAACTTGTAACAGGATTTGTGCAAGTGTAACAGCCCGATTTTGACCCAAATCGGAACGGTGGTTTCGGGACCACAAATCCGAGTCAGAAAAATATTTTTATATTATTTCATATGTTTATTATGTGTGAATTGGTGTGTGTGAAATTTTCGTATTAAAATTTGATCGTTTTGGTGCTTAAATTTGAAAAAGGGCTTAATCGCGTAAAATGAAAATTTGAGGGTTAAATGAGATAGTGCCGAATTGTTGATGTTTTTATAAATTGAAGGCTTTAATTAGCAATTTAACCATAAAAGAATAGATAGTGGACGGTAGGTATGCATGTAATAGTAATATGAGTTGTTTATTATATTTTTATGATATTTGGTTAAAATTTAATATATGTTAATATGTTATAATTGAATAAAATAAACAAAATGAAAGAGAAAGTGCTCATCTTTCTCAAGTGACCGAAACTTAGCAAAAGAAAAAGAAAGAAAAGCCTAGCTACATTCTGCCTTGTCTAAGCTTGATTGAGGTATGTGTTTAGCTCGGTTTTTGATATTTTTTACGTTTTTGAGATCGTTGCTATGTGATTTGGTTAACCCATGCTTGAATTTTTGATTTGGTTGTGTATTTCATGAATTGCCATTGAAGAAAGCTTGTTGTTTTTGTGGTTTGATGATTTGGTTAACAAGTTTTGTTCTTGAATTTTTGATGAAATTAAGTGATTTGGATTAAATTGCAAATATAAATTTTTGAGGGACTAAAATGAAAAATAAATGAAATGTATGAGCTTGTATTAGGACTATGAATATTCGGCCCTAAAGAAGTGTGTGCAAATTTTGCATATTTTGTGTTTTATGCTATAGGGACTAAATTGCAAAAAGTGTAAAATATCAGGGATAAAAATGTAATTTGCCCGTTTACGTGTTTTTGGATTAAATTGAATGAAAATATGTTGAATGAGCTTAATTTGAAATTGATTTAGATCAAGAACAAAAAGAATCAGGAGTGGATCGGGGAAAAACGAAGTTAATTGAATAGTCGGGAAATCTAGTCCGTCGATATCCGAGGTAAGTTTTTAAGCAATTAGGTTTAATTTAAATTTTATCTACAATGATGTCCATGTATTTATTAGATGTAAATATATAAAATATGATAATGCCGAATGAAATATTGGTTAGGAGATAAATTTAGTTGAATGTGAAGTATACGTATATGTTTGTGATATAGCTATGTGAGATATTGATTTAAGAGATGAATTTGGCCGAATGTGATGGATATTTGTATATATTTAGTATAGCCGAATGTGATGTTGAAATATAGATGTAATAAGCTAAATTGAATGTAAATATGTGGTTACAGAAGTGAATTAACTGGTTCAAGTAAAGCACTAAGTGTACGAATCTAAACACCGAGCACTGTGTATGCGAAATCGGTCATTTGGCACTAAGTGTGTGGAATATTAATGTAATGGAACTAAGTGTGCGATACAGTACAAATATTTGGCACTATGTGTGCGATATGTTAAGGTGACGACACTAAGTGTGTGATACGTTACATGGTTTGGCATCGAGTGTGCGGGTTTGCGGATCCTCCAAGAATATTGATTAGTGAAATCTGTTAAACAAAAATAAAATGATCAGGTATGTGATTCATGATGGTTTGAAAATTAAGTACAAATTCGGTAAGTAATATTTTCATATTAAATTAATGAAATGTGATGTATTTATTTGCTTATAAATTTGTTTTGAGATGAGAAAATGGTTTATAGTTCAAGGTGAAACTTAATATGAAATGTTTGAGTATTCGGCATTATGGGTTATAAAATGTGTGAGTTGACTATTATAATGTTTAATGCATTGTTTTGTAATTGCTTATAACTTACTAAGCTATGATAGCTTACTCTATGTGGTTGTTGTGTTATTTATTAGGTTTTGAAGCTCGGTTTTGAGCTCGGGGATCATCGTCAAGTCTATCACACTATCAACTAACTTTGGTACCTTATAAGTTGTACTTCTTTTGAAAATTATGGCATGTATAGGCTATATCACTTTTGAGCTGATTTTGAATGGTGTGTATATGCAAAATGCCATGCGAAAATGGCTAAATTATGGTATCATGGTTTTATATAGATTCGGCTATGGTATTAACTTATTTTGGTGTATATATCTTAATGTGTTATGTTTGGTATTTGGATATGAGAATTAAATGAATCGAGTTAATCATAGTTGTAATATTCGGTCATGGTATTTGTAGGATAAAGTAGGTATACTTACGTGATTGGTATGAATGGCAATGTAGGTTATGTCTTTGGGTTGTGTATATTCAAACATAACATGTATATGTGTATGTATGAAGATTGATTTATATGTTTAGGTTATGGTAAGATATGTATCAAACATTAAAATTTGGCTATGTTAATTTTAAGAGATGTGATTATTGATATGTATGGATGTTTTCGGCCATTGGTATAAAATTTGGTGTACCTTAGATTCGGATAAGAAAGGTTTTGACATATATGTATATTGGTTTTGGCATTAGATAATTCGTTTTGGTAATGTAACACCCCAAACCCGGTCAATACGCCACGACCGAATCTGGTATGTCACTAAGGAAAATATTTTTGAAAGAATTGAATTAACAATTAAATTTTGTGAAAAACTCTTTGAAATTCTTTTTTTGTCGAAAATAAGTTAAAACTGAGATTTACTTTGAATTACATAAAACTTTAAAATAAGTGAATAAATCATAGATAAGAAAACATTTATATCTTTTTAAGAAAATTTGAAATATCACTTTGAAAATCCATTTGCAATTGAGTATAGAAACTTGAATTTTGGAAATCACTTAATTTGTTGAAAACACTTAACTTGTAATTTTTTTTTCTATCGAACTATTCATATTACCCGATGGTAAGATTTTTAAAACCATTGCGAGTTTTTAGTTTAGAAAACTTTGAGCTCAATTATTAGATTAACCAAGTGACATGCTTAAACATGTTTAGAATAAATCTCAAAGCATATAAATAATCAAAACCATAATTAAAGAGGCCTTATTACAAATCCATAAAATATGAAAACCCAAAATTAAAATATAGTACCCAAATGGAAGTTCATGTAAAACCAAACTTTATTGCATGGCCTCCTCGAGTTCATCCGCCCATATCCGCGATCTCACGAATCACCCAAAATATAAGGAGAAGGTGAGTCACCAAGACTCAGTGCATATTCCCTCTCCTGTAAATACCACATACTTACACAAATTATAACAAAGCAACATATATGTATAATGCACCCAACCTAGCCATCCATAACTCCTTTTCTACCTCGTGTGGTACCGAACCACTGGTGGTGCCAAACCATTGGTGTCCAAAGACACAAATGTGATACCAAATCACCGGTGACCGTAGTCACGAATAATCCATCTGTGGGGCCAACCCACGTGTGATACCAAATCACCGCGCACGATCCCATATCTCAAAAGTGGGGCCAACCCACGGTGGAATTAACAACAGGGACAAGTCGCTATGAGGTGCCAAACCTCTGGTGTCCGAAGACACGAATATGATACCAAATCACTGGTGGTGCCAAACCACTGGTGTCCGAAGACACGAATTATCAAGTTGTGGGGCCAACCCACGTGTGATACCAAATCACTGGCAGACGATCCCATATCTCAAAAGTGGGGCCAACCCACGGTGGAATTAACCACGGGGGACGAGTCGCTATGAGGTGCCAAACCTCCGTGTCCAAGAGACGAATGTGATACCAAATCACTGGTGGTGCCAAACCACTGGTGTCCGAAGACACGAATCATCAATCTTCCCCCTTCTCTCATATTGCCCATACCAATGCAATAGATAGACAAATCACGTCAATAAACTTTGATATGTATCTCATAACGAATATATCATAAATCATAGATCATAATTTCAATCCACATGTATTAACAATAAATTGAAACGGACTTACCCAAATCCTCATTCATACCATCATGGTATCATATCCGGATCTCATCGATTTACCCACTTTCATAATATGATTAGTTATAACACACAAATATACATATATAAACCAAGTTATAAAGTGTGTAAGATACACACCTTTCACCAACGCAAGAACTAACTCCCGAATCCGATCTACCGCACTAGAACACCTTGTCCTACAATCGACCAATACTAAAATTATGAACAAAGGCCATTCGGCCATACTACTAAATCCCAAAGAGTTATCACTTGTAATACCAAATCTTACCTAAACTTACCCAAATCGATTGACAAAGAAACGAGGCTTAGATTGATTGCTTCCAACGTCCCGAAAAGCCTAAAAGAATAATCGGTTCCTAAAATGGTTAGAACCTTGCAAACCAATGCCCAAAGATTCGGCCTTTGACCACAAGAAAATAACTTGGAAAAGAGAAAAGAATTGAAAGAGAATCGGCCATGAACACTTACCCTTTTCCAGAATCGATTGAAGAAAAATCAAAGAGAATCTACCCTTGAATATTCGGCCAAAACAAAACAATAAGAGAAAGGAAAAATTTCGGCAAAATGATTAAATGGTCAAAGAAATTCGGCTATGGTTGATTTGATTTAACAATAAGGATTCGATTAAAGTTGAGAAAGAGAAAGGAAAACAAAAGAAGAAGATGGAAGAGATTTCAATGGGAGAGGAATGTTTATGACTTTGAATAAAATAAAAGAAAGTAAAGAGAGATGGAGAGATGAAAGTTTCGGCCAAGAGAAAGTAGGAGAAATGTGATTATGAACCAATGTCAAAGAAGAAAAAGAGAGAGATGGGAGAGAGAGAGAGTTCGGCCAAACACTATTTTGCCTAAAAGAAATGTGCACAAAATGCCCAAAAAAATCAAATGTTGTTTCGGTTTCAAAAGGATGAATGAAAAGAAAGAAAAAGTAGGATTTGGTTCCAACAAAATAAGGCTAAAACCAAAAGGAATTTTGCACTAAAAGCATAGTACACATTCGGCCAAGGAGGGGAGTTTTTGGAGAGAAAGAAAACAATACAAAAGATGCACAACAAGCAAAGGTTGACCAACTATCCCCCCAAGCCACCTAACAACATTCGGCCACCCCCCTAGACACCCATGCCGTCCACATACATGCACTAAAGGCCTAGGATTACTTTCCAAAACATCCTCCATATTCCATGCCTTTTGTCCCCTCATCATACCATAACCTTAAGATTCCTATCCCCTATTTCATGCTTTCCTTTTCCAAAATTCAACTTTACCAAAAACTTAAGGTCCAACCTATCATAAACATAGGTTGACCGTCCATCAATGCTAGAACACAAAATAAAGTCTTCAAAAATGGTTTCCATGATACTCGAACCTCTAACCTCAAGCCACCTTTCAAGCTCCTTAACCAACTTGCCACTTACTCCTCTTATGCTTTAATTAACACTTAAATTAACTTAAGTGCTAAGCTCACTTAATCCACTTCATTAAATAAACCATACTAAAAATTTATTCTAGCTTCCTAAATAAAATCAAGCCTTCATAAGACTATGCTAACACACAAAATTCATACCGAGCCAACACAAATAATACTCAAATTTTGGGATGTTACAATTCTACCCCCTTAAGAAAATTTCGTCCTCGAAATTACCTCGATCAAAAGAGTTGAGGATATCTTTGCCTCATTACATCCTTCTGGTTCCCACGTAGCTTCCTCCACGCCATGATTCCGCCATAAAACCTTCACTAAAGGAACTGTCTTCCCACGCAAAACTTTCACATCTCGATCTAGGATCTCGCATGTGTTCTTCTTCTATCGCCGAATCTGGACTCACCTCTATTTCCTCTTCGCCACAACATGCGATGGATCGAACGATAGCGTCTAAGCATGGAGACATGGAACACATCGTGAATCGACTCATCTCTCGATGGCAACTCGAGTGATAGGCTACCGGTCCCACTCGTTTCAACACCTTATACGGTCCAATGAACCTTGGACTTAACTTGCCTTTTCTCCCAAATCTTAACACTTTCTTCCATGGCGAGACCTTGGAAGAACTTTGTCACCCACGGCAAACTCTATATCCCTCCGCTTGAGATCGGCATATGACTTCGCCTATCCTGAAGCTTCCTTGACGAGCCTCAATCATCTTAAGCTTATCCTCGGTCCTACGCAACCAACTCTGGTCCTAACATCCGACGCTCACCCAACTCTATCCGAAGAAGTAGGTGTGCGACACCTCCTACCATACAACGCCTCATATGGTGCCATCTTAATACTTGTCTCGGTAACTATTGTTGTATGCGAACTCATTAATGGTAAAAACTCTTCCCACCGCCTCTCAAGTCCAATACACAACCTCTCAACATATCCTCTAAAATCAGATAACTCTCTTTCGATTGCCGTCGATCGTGGATGAAATGCGATCTGAAATCCAACCGCGTACTCCAAAGCTTTGATGCAACGCTCTCCAAAACCTCGACGTAAATCTAGGATATCCATGCGAGATGATCGACGGTGGTACACCGTGCAACCTCACTATCTCCGCTACATACAACTTAGCTAACTTCAAGGCGAAAAATCCATCCTTACGGAATGAAATGAGTGACTTAGTCGGATGATCCACAATCACCCAAATCAATCCTTCTTACTAGGCGTAAGAGGTAATCCACCGACAAAGTCCATAATGATCCTTTCCCACTTCCACTTTGTGGAATCTTCATCGGTGAAGTAACCCGCACGCACGAATGGCGATGCTCGCCTTGACTGGCGACACGTCGGACATTTACCCACAAACTCGCCACTACCTCACGCCTTGGACACGCCACCAAAACTGCTCTCTTAAATCCCGATACATCTTGCTTCCTCCAGGATGCATAGCATATGGGCTGTTATGTGCATCCCGAAGAATCCTTTGCCTCAACTCAACATCCTTCGGCATACAAGCTCTCCCTTTAAAACACAAGATTACTCCATCATTGGACAAACTATATTCCTCTAAACCTCCGCTCAACTCGCAACCTTCGATCATTTAAACCATCATCCTCTAACCGCTTCTCCTTGATTTGATCTAACCAAGTCGGCTTGACTTGCAATTCTGCCAAAAGACTCCCATCATCGTATAAGCTAAGTCGAGCAAACATCAATCATAAATCTGATACAACCTTACGGCTCAACGCGTCTACCACCACGTTAGCCTTGCCGGGATGATATTCGATCGAACAGTCGTAGTCCTTCAACAACTCGATCCATCTACGCTGCCTCAAGTTCAAGTCCTTCTGAGTCAAAAGATACTTAAGACTCTTGTGATCTGTGTAGACTATCGACTTCTTTCCATACAAATAGTGTCTCCAAATCTTCAGAGCGAAAACCACTGCAGGTAATTCCAGATCATGCGTCGGATAATTAGCCTCATGTGGTCTCAACTGCCGAGATGCATAAGCCACTACCTTCCCTTCTTGGATCAACACACATCCCAGACCAGTATGTGATGCATCACGATGAAACCGTGAATTCCTTGCTCGCCTCGAGGTTGAATCAAAACCGAAGCTTGATCGAGAATCTTCTTCAACTTGTCGAAACTTCTTTCTTTGCTTCTCGGTCCACACAAATGGAACTCCTTTCCTCAATAACTTGGTCATAGGTACTGCTATCAAAGAAAATCCTCTACAAATCTTCTGGTAATACCGCTGGACCTAGAAAACTCCGAATCTCACCAGCGACTTAGGCGGCTTCCAATCCAACAACGCCTCAATCTTCCGAGGATCCACTCTAATCCCCTCACCGATACTCGTGACCCAAGAAAGTCACCTCCTAAGCCGTACTCGCACTTACTAAATTTGGCGTCTGTTGCTTTTCCTCGAAATCGCAACACTACTCGCAAATCGCATCATACTCCTCCTCGACTTTGAGTATACCAAAATATCGTCTATAAAAACCACAACAAACTGATCCAAAAATTGCTTTGGAATACTCGATTCATCATATCCATGAATGCTGCCGGCACGTTAGTCAACCCAAACGGCATTACGAGAAATCGTAGTGCCCATACCGAGTCACGAAATGTCGTCTTATGGATATCACCTCTTTCACCTTTAGGCGATGATATCCGGACCTTAAATCAATCTTGGAAAAACGCGCGCCCCTTAAGGTGATCAAACAAGTCATCTATCCTCGGCAAAGGATATTTGTTTTTGATCGTCAGCTTATTCAACTGGCGGTAGTCTATACACATCCGCATCGTACCATCCTTCTTCTTGACGAAGAGTATCGGCGCTCCCCAAGGCGAAACACTTGGTCGAATGAAACCTCGATCCAACAACTCCTGAATCTGAGCCTTTAATTCCATCAATTCCTTCGGTGCCATCCTATACGGAGCTATAGACACTGGCGCCGTTCCAGGTAACAGATCTATACCAAATTCAACTTCACGGTCCGGAGGTAGTCCCGGAAGTTCTTCAAGAAATACGTCAACATATTCCTTTACCGTGCGGACATTCCCCACATTAGACTCATTAGCCTCCAACGCACACACATGGACCACGAATGCCTCACAGCCCTTCCTAACCAACTTCACAGCTTTCAACGCAGATACCACGTTGGATAGATAATCTCTTCTATTACCTATCATGACCACCTCTTCGCCCTCAACTAACTTCAAAACCATGCGCTTAGCAGTGCAATCCAAACTTGCTCGGTGCTTGCCAACCAGTCCATCCCAAGTATCGGATCGAACTCCTCAAATGGTAATTCCATCGGATCGACTACTGAACACTACCCCTTGGAGTTCTAGGGGTACATCTCTATCTGACTTATTTACTTCTACGGAGTGACCTAGAGGGCTAAAATACGGTCATCTTCCTAGAAGTATTCTCGAGTCTAAGTTCATGGTCTCTACAATACTACTAGCAACATACGAATGTGTCGAACCCACATCTATCAAAGCCGTATATGGTACACCAAAGATTAAGAACGCACGGTTATGACGTCCGGTCGCGCCGCCTCCTCTCGACGTCTCGCGCATACACCAAAAGCAGTGTGTCTTGCCTCGGTGTTGCCAAGCACCTCTCGCAGAATGCTCCTCGACCTCGACCAGAACCATTACCTCCTCTACCATTACCACGACCTCTATGTGGTGGCGGTCCCTCATTTCTGAACTGAGCACGACCTTAACCCTCTGACTGATTCCTGGGTAGCTTACGTGGATAGTCTCTCACACGATGATCCAAATGAGCCACACTCGAAACATCCTTTCCCTCCGGTCCAACATTCGCCCCAATGATATTTCCCACATCGATTACACGTCTTTGGTCCCCGATTAGCGATGCCCTCCTCGGGATCGATTCGGCCCACTTTGCCTAGCCCTCTTTTGAGAATTACCGGCTGATCCCGATGATCCGTAACCTCTCTTATGCTTCTTCCGGTCGTAACTCTGCCTTGCAGATTCCTTGATTCCTTCGGCTATCTTATCCTTTTCAACCAAAGCGAAGAAACTTTCGCTCTCCCGATGTGGAGCAATCAACAATCTCATTTCGTCCCTCAAACCATCTTGAATCGAACACATCGCTCGTGCTCAAAGCCACAATACCTCCAAAGATACCGGCTCGATCTTAAAAATTCGCCTCATATTCGACATAGACTTACTACCTTGGATCAAACTCGAAATGCCTTACGCCGCACATCAATGTAATTAGACCTAACGTATTTCGATATCTTTGCCTTGAAATAATCCCAAGTGAGATCCTCCATTGCAAAGACCATTCTCATCAGTGAGCCACCACGGATATGACTCATCCCGAAGAAGCGTCGATCCCTTTCGGCTTTTCCTCGGCATTCGGATCCAAATCATCCATGATTCGCTTCATCGTCTCTAGCCAATATTCACCGCACTAGGAGCCACGCTGAAACACCTCGAAATACCTCACTCCATTGGCTCGAAGTCGCTCGAATCACGGATTCCGAATTCCCGCGCCTCCACCTATTCCAGCTACCCTCTCAAGAACTCGCAGCATCGCTGAGACACTGCGTCATCCCCCGTTTGATCCTGTTGCTCAACTCCAACCGCTGGTGGTGGGGGTAGTGGTACCTCATTTTCGGATCCTTGACCGGGACCTCACCGCTCGAACCACGCCCATCCTACCCCGACCGCGTCCACGAATCATACGACCTCGACCACGAGTACTCATGTCTAAAGTCACAACTTATCTGATTTAAAAGCGTTATGCATTAGTCATTATTCCACTTTCCTTAAAACACAGTTTTATGAAAAGTTTTAATAAGAGGTTGTTTCGCGAGTACATTCAACCAATAGTTTTGGGTCTCTAGAGTAATTCCTACTACTATACAGCCATGCCAACATCATCATATCATATCATCAAAATCAACGGTTTGATGTACTTACCAAGGCGGATCGATGTCGGAGACTCGAGGCCATGCCTTTCCAACCATATAATTTTCAACAAAACATTTTAAAATCCATTCTTTAAAACATTTTGGGCCTCGGGCCCACAGCTGAGTTTTTGAACTTGGCTCTGATACCAATTTGTAACACCCCAAACCTGGTCAATACACCACAACCGAATCTGGTATGTCACTAAGGAAAATATTTTTGAAAGAATTGAATTAACAATTAAATTTTGTGAAAAACTCTTTGAAATTCTTTTTTTGTCGAAAATAAGTTAAAACTGAGATTTACTTTGAATTACATAAAACTTTAAAATAAGTGAATAAATCATAGATAAGAAAACATTTATATCTTTTTAAGAAAATTTGAAATATCACTTTGAAAATCCATTTGCAATTGAGTATAGAAACTTGAATTTTGGAAATCACTTAATTTGTTGAAAACACTTAACTTGTAATTTTTTCTATCGAACTATTCATATTACCCGATGGTAAGATTTTTAAAACCATTATGAGTTTTTAGTTTAGAAAACTTTGAGCTCAATTATTAGATTAACCAAGTGACATGCTTAAACATGTTTAGAATAAATCTCAAAGCATATAAATAATCCAAAACCATAATTAAAGAGGCCTTATTACAAATCCATAAAATATGAAAACCCAAAATTAAAATATAGTACCCAAATGGAAGTTCATGTAAAACCAAACTTTATTGCATGGCCTCCTCGAGTTCATCCGGCTCCATATCCGCGATCTCACGAATCACCTGAAAATATAAGGGAGAAGGTGAGTCACCAAGACTCAGTGCATATTCCCTCTCCCGGGTAAATACCACATACTTACATAAATTATAACAAAGCAACATATATGTATAATGCACCCAACCTAGCCATCCATAACTCCTTTTCTACCCCGTGTGGTACCAAACCACTGGTGGTGCCAAACCACTGGTGTCCAAAGACACAAATGTGATACCAAATCACTGGTGACCGTAGTCACGAATAATCCATCTGTGGGGCCAACCTACGTGTGATACCAAATCACCGCGACGATCCCATATCTCAAAAGTGGGGCCAACCCACGGTGGAATTAACCACGAGGACAAGTCGCTATGAGGTGCCAAACCTCGGTGTCCAAGACACGAATGTGATACCAAATCACCGGTGGTGCCAAACCACTTTGGTGTCCAAAGACACGAATCATCACGTTGTGGGGCCAACCCACGTGTGATACCAAATCACCGCGCATTTCCATCCCATATCTCAAAAGTGGGGCCAACCCACGCGGAATTAACCACGAGGGACGAGTCGCTATGAGGTGCCAAACCTTTGGTGTCTCAAGACACGAATGTGATACCAAATCACCGGTGGTGCCAAACCACCGGTGTCCAAGAAGACACGAATCATCAATCTTCCCCCTCTCTCTATTGCCCATACCAATGTAATAGATAGACAAATCACGTCCAATAAACTTTGATATGTATCTCATAACGAATATATCATAAATCGTAGATCATAATTTCAATCCACATGTATTAACAATAAATTGAAACGGACTTACCCAAATCCTCATTCATACCATCATGGTATCATATCCAGATCTCATCGATTTACCCACTTTCATAATATGATTAGTTATAACACACAAATATACATATATAAACCAAGTTATAAAGTGCGTAAGATACACACCTTTCACCAACGCAAGAACTAACTCCCGAATCCGATCTACCGCACTAGAACACCTTGTCCTACAATCGGCCAATACTAAAATTATGAACAAAGGCCATTCGGCCATACTACTAAATCCCAAAGAGTTATCACTTGTAATACCAAATCTTACCTAAACTTACCCAAATCGATTGACAAAGAAACGAGGCTTAGATTGATTACTTCCAACGTCCCGAAAAGCCTAAAAGAATAATCGATTCCTAAAATGGTTAGAACCTTGCAAACCAATGCCCAAAGATTCGGCCTTTGACCACAAGAAAATAACATGGAAAAGAGAAAAGAATTGAAAGAGAATCGGCCATGAACACTTACCCTTTTCCAGAATCGATTGAAGAAAAATCAAAGAGAATCTACCCTTGAATATTCGGCCAAAACAAAACAATAAGAGAAAGGAAAAATTTTGGCAAAATGATTAAATGGTCAAAGAAATTAAGCTATGGTTGATTTGATTTAACAATAAGGATTCGATTAAAGTTGAGAAAGAGAAAGGAAAACAAAAGAAGAAGATGGAAGAGATTTCAATGGGAGAGGAATGTTTATGACTTTGAATAAAATAAAAGAAAGTAAAGAGAGATGGAGAGATGAAAGTTTCGGCCAAGAGAAAGTAGGAGAAATGTGATTATGAACCAATGTCAAAGAAGAAAAAGAGATAGATGTGGGAGAGAGAGAGATTCGGCCAAACACTATTTTGCCTAAAAGAAATGTGCACAAAATGCCCAAAAAAATCAAATGTTGTTTCGGTTTCAAAAGGATGAATGAAAAGAAAGAAAAAGTAGGATTTGGAAAGAAAGAAAAAGTAGGATTTGGTTCCAACAAAATAAGGCTAAAACCAAAAGGAATTTTGCACTAAAAGCATAGTACACATTCGGCCAAAGAGGGGAGTTTTTGGAGAGAAAGAAAATAATACAAAAGATGCACAACAAGCAAAGGTTGACCAACTATCCCCCCCCCAAGCCACCTAACAACATTCGGCCACCCCCCTAGACACCCATGCCGTCCACATACATGCACTAAAGGCCTAGGATTACTTTCCAAAACATCCTCCATATTCCATGCCTTTTGTCCCCTCATCATACCATAACCTTAAGATTCCTATCCCCTATTTCATGCTTTCCTTTTCCAAAATTCAACTTTACCAAAAACTTAAGGTCCAACCTATCATAAACATAGGTTGACCGTCCATCAATGCTAGAACACAAAATAAAGTCTTCAAAAATGCTTTCCATGATACTCGAACCTCTAACCTCAAGCCACCTTTCAAGCTCCTTAACCAACTTGCCACTTACTCCTCTTATGCTTTAATTAACACTTAAATTAACTTAAGTGCTAAGCTCACTTAATCCACTTCATTAAATAAACCATACTAAAAATTTATTCTAGCTTCCTAAATAAAATCAAGCCTTCATAAGACTATGCTAACACACAAAATTCATACCCGAGCCAACACAAATAATACTCAAATTTTGGGATTTTACAGGTAAAATGTTTATAAACATGTGCCTATTGGGCTTTTATATTTAATGACCAAATGAATAGTAACTTTTGTTATTTGATCAAAAATGCCTTTTATGTGAATTTGGTTTTATGGATTAGTGATTTGTAAGTTAATGTATAAAGCATGCTATGGAAGTACATTATTACATATTATGCATTCGATTATGACCATACGTATAACGAATATCATGCATGAAATGTTTATATATTTCGATCTTTTTGTGTATTAAAAATAAGTAGTTTAGTTGTGGTGCATGTTAGCTGGTTTCAACTTTTGATAAAATAAGTGATAGGTATATGTTGATATGTAATTACGTGAAAGTGAGTCTGATATGAATATTAATGAAGTTTGTTCATCGGTGATACAATGTGATATGATTGAAGTAGGTCTGATAATGATTTAAAATGTTCAATCTGGGTTGGGTTTAGATCGGTAATACCTCGTAACCCTAATCCGGCGACGGATACGGGTTAGGGGTGTTACATTTGATTGGTATCAGAGCTACGATTTAGTCAGTTCTCGGACTAACTTAGCGTGTGTGAGTCGAGCTATACATGCCATAAATATCTTTATTATGATAGTGTGATGACTTCTGACAATGAAACATGTTTTCTCTTTTTATATAGTAAATGGATCCTGATCCCGAGTGGGTTGTAGCTGATGATGTCGAGAGTGTGGCGCCTGCTCCCGTGCAAGGGACCGCGTCGGATGAATCTCGACCAGCTACGAGTAATCAAGATGAGGGGGCTAAGCAAGCCTTCTTTAGTATAATGAATGATTAGTTTAACCAATATATCTGGACCAATCCGACTGTTCAACAACCCCCGAATCCGAATAATCCACCTGTAGTGCCTGTGGTACCTTCGATCATTAATCCTGAGATTAAATAAGCCTCCCGTTGATAAAATCGAAAATACGAGTCAAGAGTTTAGGGCCACACTCATCGATGATCTTGAGAAATATTGGTGAATTGTGGCTCGATAATATTATTCGTGTCTTTGATGAACTATCTTGTACACCCGAAGAGTGCTTGAAGTGTGCTATATCTTTATTACGGGATTATGCCTACTATTGGTGAAATACTTTGGTTTCGATTGTTCCGAAGGAAAGGGTTACTTGGGATTTCTTTCAGACGGAGTTTCGCAAAAAGTATATCAGTCAACGATTCATTGATCAGAAACGCAAAGAGTTTCTCGAATTAAAACAGGGTCGTATGACTGTATCTGATTATGAGCGTGAGTTTGTGAGACTCAGCCGTTATGCCCGAGAGTGTGTTGCAACCGAAGATGCTATGTGTAAAAGATTTGATGAGGGACTGAACGAAGACATAAAATTACTTGCCGGCATACTTGAAATAAAAGAGTTCGTAGTACTTGCCGAGCGAGCTTACAAGGCCGAAGAGCTTGGAAAAGAGAAGAGAAAAGCTGAATTCGAAGCTAGAGATTTTCGTAATAGATCAGCAAGTAAAACTTCTCAGATGGCATCAAAGAATTTCCGAAATGACAGTAACTGATCTAAGACTAATGTCGGGATTTCCATACGAGAGCGACCACCAGTGAGTTCACGAGCTACCTCGATTGCTAGTGTTGGCAATACTCGACCGAATAAACCCGAGTGTCAACAGTGTGGTAGGTGACATTTTGGTGAATATTGGGGCAAGTCCAACAACCGAGCTTGCTACAAGTGTTGTTCACAGGATCACTTCATTTGGGATTGCCCGGAGTTAGATGAGAAGGATAATGCTCAGAGTGCAAGACCGAGCGGTACTGCAGCTAGAGGTAGACCACCCCGAAATGTGGGAGGTAGGAGCGGCACTCAGAGAGGGACTTCGGATACAGCTATTTGATCAGAGGCTCGTGTGCCAGCTAGAGCCTATGCCATTCGTGCTCGAGAGGAGGCTTCATCTCCAGATGTCATCACCGGTATATTTACTCTCTTTAATACTAGTGTAATTACTCTGATTGACCCTGGTTCAACTCATTCTTATGTGTGTGAAACATTAGTATTTAGTACGACTTTACCTGTTGAGTCTACTGAATTTGTGATTCGGGTTTCGAATCCCCTGGGCCGGTGTGTGCTAGTTGATAAGATGTGCAAGAATTGCCCTTTGATGATTCGAGATTCATGTTTTCTGACTGATTTGATGTTACTACCATTTGATGAGTTCGATATCATCCTCGGTATGGATTGGTTAACTGTGCATGATGCCGTAGTGAATTGCAGACGAAAAACTATTGATCTGCGGTGCCAGAATAATGAGATAATTCGAATTGAATCTGCGGATTTAAATGGGCTACCAGCAGTGATATCTTCGATGTTGTCTTGAGAGTATATGAGAAAGGGTTGCGAAGCTTACTTTGCTTATGTGATTGATAATAAAGTGACCGAAAAGAAGATTGAATCTGTACCTATTGTATGTGAGTATCCGGATGTGTTTCCGGAAGAATTGCCTGGTTTGCCACCTGTTCGAGAAGTAGAGTTTGGTATTGAGTTAGTGCCAGGGACGACTCCGATCTCGATAGCTCCGTATAGAATGGCACCTACTGAATTAAAAGAGTTGAAAGCTCAATTGGAAGAATTGACAGATAGAGGTTTTGCTCGACCGAGTTTCTCTCCCTGGGGTGCGCCAGTGTTATTCGTGAAGAAGAAAGATGGAACTTTGAGAATGTGCATCGATTCTCGACAGCTCAATAAAGTGACCATAAAGAATAAATACCCGTTGCCACGCATTGATGATCTATTCAATCAGTTAAAGGGAGCTTCAGTATTCTCGAAGATTGATTTAAGATCTGGTTATTATCAGTTGCGAGTTAGAGACTCTGATGTGCCTAAGACTGCTTTCCGAATGAGATACGACCATTACGATTTTTTGGTGATGCCGTTTGGACTCACTAACCCCCTGCTGTTTTCATGGATTTGATGAATCGAGTATTCAGACAGTATCTGGATCAGTTTGTAGTTGTGTTTATAGATGACATTTTGATCTATTCGCGCGACAAAACCGAGCATGCCGAACACTTGAGACTTGTGTTATAGATTTTACGTGATAAGCAGTTATATGCTAAGTTTAGTAAATGCGAGTTCTGGTTACGTGAAGTTAGCTTCTTGGGACATGTTATTTCAGCATCAGGTATTCGGGTTGATCCGAGTAAGATTTCGGCTATACTTGATTGGAAACCTCCGTGTAATGTTTCTGAAGTTCAGAGTTTTCTGGGACTTGCCGATTATTATAGACGCTTCGTGAAAGGTTTCTCCATGATTACAACTCCGATGACAAAGCTACTTCAAAAAGATGTTAGATTCGAGTGGACGGAGAGGTGTCAGAAGAGTTTCGATCAGTTAAAACCTTGTTGACTGAAGCTCCAGTGCTCGTTTAGCCAGAGTCGGGTAAAGAGTTCGTTATCTTCAGTGATGCATCCTTGAATGGTTTGGGCTGTGTTTTGATACAAGAGGGTAAGGTTGTAGCATATGCTTCGAGACAATTAAAGCCGCACGAAAAGAACTATCCGACGCACGATCTCGAATTAGCTGCTATAGTCTTTGCACTGAAGATATGGCGCCACTATCTGTTCGGTGAAAAATGCCATGTCTATTCCAGTCATAAAAGCCTAAAGTACTTGATGACTTAGAAGGATCTGAATCTGAGACAACGACGATGGTTGGAATTGTTAAACGACTACGAGCTTGTGATTTATTATCACCCGGGGAAGGCTAATGTGGTTGCCGATGCCCTAAGCCGAAAATCACTCTTTGCTCTGCGTGCAATGAACGTAGATATGGCCATAACTGACGATGGTTCGATCATAGCAGAATTGAAAGCGAGACCGTTATTTATTCTACAGATTTGCGAAGCTCAAAAGATGGATGATAATTTATTAGCAAAAAGGAATCAATGTGGTACGAATGCTGACTTAGAGTTTCGGGTTGATACTGAGGGATGTTTGCGGTTCAGAAACCGATTATGTGTACCGAAGGATCCTGAATTGATTCGGATGATTTGTAATGAAGCTCATAATAGTAAATTGTCTATTCACTCGGGTAGTACGAAAATGTATAATGATTTGAGACAGCATTACTGGTGGCACGGTATGAAACGAGATATTTCAAATTTTGTGTCGAAATGTTTAATATGTCAGCAAGTAAAAGCCGAGCATCAGGTACCATCTGGGTTGCTTCAGCCGATTATGATACCCGAATGGAAATGGGATCGAGTCACGATGGATTTCATATCTGGGTTACCGTTGACACCGAGCAAGAAAGATGCAATCTGGGTTATTGTTTATAGATTGACAAAGTCGGCTCACTTTATTCCGGTCCGTACAGATTACTCACTTGATAAGCTAGCAGAACTGTACATTTCTCAAATTGTACGATTACTCGGAGTACCTATTTCTATTGTTTCGGATAGAGATCTGAGGTTTACATCGCGGTTTTGGAAGAAACTGCAAGATGCATTAGGTACTAAATTGCATTTTAGCACCGCTTTCCACCCTCAAACGGATGGTCAATCCGAGAGAATTATTCAAATACTTGAGGATATGTTGAGATGTTGTGTTCTCGAGTTCGAGGGTACGTGGGAACGATACTTGCCATTGACTGTATTTGCGTACAATAATAATTTTCAATCGAGTATCAAAATGGCACCTTACGAGGCTTTGTA
The DNA here is from genome assembly GCA_025698515.1 of Gossypium sturtianum. Classification (NCBI taxonomy): domain Eukaryota; kingdom Viridiplantae; phylum Streptophyta; class Magnoliopsida; order Malvales; family Malvaceae; genus Gossypium; species Gossypium sturtianum. The sequence continues at coordinate 100,465,198 of CM046955.1, read as the reverse complement.
CGGTCGTAAATGTCGTACACATTTGTATTGGACCGAGCTAAGTGAAAACAAGATACATGGGGTTGATCTAATCAAAAAGACTGAACAGAAAGTAAAAGTGATCCGCGAAAGTTTGAAAGCAGCGTCAGACCGTCAGAAATCTTATACGGATTTAAAACGTAAAGATATAAAGTTTCAGATTGGTGACCGAGTATTTTTGAAAGTCTCGCCGTGGAATAAAATACTTAGATTTGGTCGCAAGGGAAAGCTGAGTCCAAGATTTATTGGGCCGTACGAGATTATTGAGCGTATCGGGCCGGTTGCGTAGAGGTTGATGTTGCCACCTGAGTTAAAAAAGATCCACAATGTTTTCCATGTTTCGATGCTGCGACGATATAGATCCGATCCTTCTCATGTGATTAATCCGTCAGAAATTGAGATTCAATCTGATTTGACCTATGAGGAAGAACCGATTCGTATTTTGGCTCGAGAAGTGAAAGAGTTGCGTAATAAGAAAATCTCGTTGGTGAAAGTAGTATGGCATAAGCACGGGGTCGAGGAAGCAACTTGGGAGCTTGAGGCTTCGATGAAAGAACGATACCCAAACCTATTCACCGGTAAGATTTTCGAGGACGAAAATCCTTAAGGGGGGAGAGTTGTAACAGCCCGATTTTGACCCTAATCGGAATGGTGGTTTTTGGACCACGAATCCAAGTCGGAAAATATTTTTATATTATTTTCTATGTTTATTATGTGTGAATTGGTGTGTGTGAAATTTTCGTATTAAAATTTGATCGTTTTGGTGCTTAAATTTAAAAAAGGGCTTAATCGCGTAAAATGAAAATTTGAGGGTTAAATGAGATAGTGCCGAATTGTTGATGTTTTTATAAATTGAAGGCTTTAATTAGCAATTTAACCATAAAAGAATAGATAGTGGACGGTAGGTATGCATGTAATAGTAATATGAGTTGTTTATTATATTTTTATGATATTTGGTTAAAATTTAAAATATGTTAATATGTTATAATTGAATAAAATAAACAAAACGAAAGAGAAAGTGCTCATCTTTCTCAAGTGACCGAAACTTAGCAAAAGAAAAAGAAAGAAAAGCCTAGCTACATTCGGCCTTGTCTAAGCTTGATTGAGGTATGTGTTTAGCTCGGTTTTTTATAATTTTTACATTTTTGAGATCGTTGCTATGTGATTTAGTTGACCCATGCTTGAATTTTTGATTTGGTTGTGTATTTCATGAATTTCCATTGAAGAAAGCTTGTTGTTTTTGTGGTTTGATGATGAAATATTGATAATATGTGTTAGATTAACAAGTTTTGTTCTTGAATTTTTGATGAAATTGAGTGATTTGGATTAAATTGTAAAAATAAATTTTTGAGGGACTAAAATGAGAAATAAATGAAATGTATGAGCTTGTATTAGGACTATGAATATTCGGCCCTAAAGAAGTGTGTGCAAATTTTGCAAATTTTGTGTTTTATGTTATAGGGACTAAATTGCAAAAAAGTGTAAAATGTCAGGGGTAAAAATTTAATTTTCCCGTTTACGTGTTTTTGGATTAACTTGAATGAAAATATGTTGAATGAGCTTAATTTGAAATTTATTTAGATCAAGAAAAAAAATAATCAGGAGTGGGTAGGGGAAAACGAAGTTAATTGAATAGTCGGGAAATCTAGTCCGTCGATATCCGAGGTAAGTTTTTAAGTAATTGGGTTGAATTGAAATTTTATCTACAATGATGTACATGTATTTATTAGAGGTAAATATATACAATATGATAATGCTGAATGAAATATTGGTTAGGAGATGAATTTAGTTGAATGTGAAGTATACGTATATGTTAGTGATATAGCTATGTGAGATATTGATTTAAGAGATGAATTTGGCCGAATGTGATGCATATTTATATATATTTAGTATAGCTGAATGTGATGTTGAAATATAGATGTAATAAGCTAAATTAAATGTAAATATGTTGTTACAGAAGTGAATTAACTGGTTCAAGTAAAGCACTAAGTGTGCGAATCTAAACACCGAGCACTGTGTGTACGAAATCGGTCATTTGGCACTAGGTGTGTGGAATATTAATGTAATGGCACTAAGTGTGCGATACATTACAAACATTTGGCACTATGTGTGCGATATGTTAAGGTGACGGCACTAAGTGTGCGATACGTTACATGGTTTGGCATCGAGTGTGCGGGTTTGCAGATCCTCCAAGAATATTGATTAGTGAAATGTGTTAAACAAAAATAAAATGATCAGGTATGTGATTCATGATGGTTTGAAAATTAAGTACAAATTCGGTAAGTAATATTTGCATATGAAATTAATGAAATGTGATGTATTTATTTGCTTATATATTTGTTTTGAGATGAGAAAATGGTTTATAGTTCAAGGTGAAACTTAATATGAAATGTTTGAGTATTCGACATTATGGGTTATAAAATGTGTGAGTTGACTATTATAATGTTTAACGCATTGTTTTTTAATTGCTTATAACTTACTAAGCTATGATAGCTTACTCTATGTGGTTGTTGTGTTGTTTATTAGGTTTTGAAGCCCGGTTTTGAGCTCGGGGATCATCGTCAAGTCTATCACACTATCAACTAACTTTGGTACCTTATAAGTTGTACTTCTTTTGAAAATTATGGCATGTATAGGCTATGCCACTTTTGAGTTGATTTTGAATGGTGTGTATATGCAAAATGCCATGCGAAAATGGCTAAATTATGGTATCATGGTTTTATATAGATTCGGCTATGGTATTAACTTATTTTGGTGTATATATCTTAATGTGTTATGTTTGGTATTTGGAGATGAGAATTAAATGAATCGAGTTAATCATAGTTGTAATATTCGGTCATGGTATTTGTAGGATAAAGTAGGCATACTTACATGATTGGTATGAATGGCAATGTAGGTTATGTCTTTGGGTTGTGTATATTCGAACATAACATGTATATGTGTATGTATGAAGATTGATTTATATGTTTAGGTTATGGTAAGATATGTATCAAACATTAAATTTTGGCTATGTTAATTTTAAGAGATGTGATTATTGATATGTATGGATGTTTTCGGCCATTGGTATAAAATTTGGTGTACCTTAGATTCGGATAAGCAAGGTTTTGACATATATGTATATTGGTTTTGGCATTAGATAATTCATTTTGGTAAAATGTTTATAAACATGTTCATATTGGGCTTTTATATTTAATGACCAAATGAATAGTAACTTTTGTTATTTGATCAAAAATGCCTTTTATGTGAATTTGGTTTTATGGATTAGTGATTTGTAAGTTAATGTATAAAGCATGCTATGGAAGTACATTATTACATATTATGCATTCGGTTATGACCATACGTATAACGGATATCATGCATGAAATGTTTATATATTTCGATCCTTTTGTATATTAAAAATAAGTAGTTTAGTTGTGGTGCATGTTAGTTGGTTTCAACTTTTGATAAAATAAGTGATAGGTATATGTTGATATGTAATTACGTGCAAGTGAGTTTGATATGATTATTAATGAAGCTTTTTCATCGGTGATGCAATGTGATATGATTGAAGTAGGTCTGATAATGATTTAAAATGTTCAATCTGGGTTGGGTTTAGATCGGTAATACCTTGTAACCCTAATCCGGTGACGGATACGGGTTAGGGGTGTTACAGCAAGTGTACACAGTCATTCAAGTAATAAGTAAGTAAAATGAGTTATCGTCTCCACAGGGACTGTATAAGCTTAACCAATTAATTGCAAAATTATAAATTCACAATTTGATGTAAAAACAAAATAATTTGGATGGTGATGATTAGACTAAGTAAAATTAATTAGATGCAAAGATTGACCCCTATGCAATTCTCATCTAGATGCAATTTACCTAAATGTATGAATGAATGGCTTTAGCAACAAAAACAATCAACATTAAATGGGATAAGATAATCATATTAACCAATTCAATTTACTTTCTCATGCTTAACAATATTTGGAAATACTTCCACAACAACTCGATCTTTCATGAGTTTGGAAACCAAATTAAGTCCTTTCGGAGTCTGTTACTTAGTTAAATATACATTTTACTGTTCATATTAACTAATGGTTTCTTAATTTTTATGTAAGTTTACGTTTGCAACAGTTTAATTACATAAAAATAAAAACTATGCAAGGCAATAGAGCTAACTAAAGATATTACGAACCTCAATTTAGTCGGGTTTAAGGATTTAAATTAAGGATTACTCTTTTCAATTATGTGTCTACTAGCTGTCATCTGGTTAAGATCGCTCAGCTAATCTGAGTGCATCCAATCACATATGAATGAAATGCATCTTGATATTAATTGAAAACATGATTGACTGACGCCTAAACATGTTAAACATGAATAAAGTAGATCTTATTGAATTAACATAATCATCCTAGCAAATAGGATTTAAAATATCATTGTTGATGTCAAAAATAATAAACTCAAAGCAAACATGATTAAAATAAATAATAAGAGGAAAGATTAAACTTTATTCAGTTCAGCAGCCTTTTGGATCTATTTTGACTAATGTGCTCATTCGTTCTGCTTGACGCTTCTTTTGTTAAGGAATTCCTAAGGTGGCCGGGCAAAGAATGCTTTTGACAAAGCTTTTGTGGCTAAAGGATGGGAAGGGAAATGATGGCTATGCAAGGGAAAGAAAAATGGAAATGCAATGTAGAGAAAATGCTAACGAGGGAAGAGAAATGAGTTGTCAGGGATGATTTGAGAAGTGATAGGTGCATGATATTTATAGGTGAAGGTAAGGGGTAGAGTTTGCTAAAAATAGAATTTTAATTTCTTCTTTTTCTATCACACATGGCTGACCATATTTCAAGGAGAAGGGGATGACTAAGTCTCCACATTTTGAATTCAAATCAAGGCTATTAATAGCCATAGGGTGGACGGTTTCAACAGTGAAGTAGTTGGGCTGATTTATGATTATTTTCCAACTATAAGGACCTTCAATTAAATATCCCAAAGCTTGCTTTTGGGATGCCATCTACTTGTGCTGAAACTGGGTTTAGTTCCTCCTTGTTGGACGATTTCTCAGTCCAATAATGTAGCAGACATGTCCATCTTTTAGCACCTCTTTTACTTGGTCAAATTATCAACCTCATGACCCAAATTGCATGGTCCTGCCATCCACATGAACTAATTTTTGCATGTCCAAGTTTCATTCACATTAATCACATCTTCAATGGTTCTCCTACAAAGTGAAAAATCACATATTAATAAATTAACATGAAATAATATAAAATATGTGAAAAAATCAAGTAATTAAACATAATTTCACATTTTTTATAAATTCATGCCCAATATTACTAATTAAGTAAAATTCAGTTATTTTAATAACAATTACTCGAGATAAACATATTTATTAAGTAAAAAGGTGGTAAAAATATATAGAAAAACCCTATATAATTTCGAGTTTACAGTGCTATCAGTTTTTTCTTTCGTTCCCTTAAAATTTGAATACCTGGAACAAAATTATCTTCTCCCAAGTCCTTAATGCTAAATTGTTAGGTTAACTACGATTTGACTGACTTCAATGTCCCTACATCATTTCCAATGAGTAGAATGTCATTGACGTATAGAATGAGAAAAACCACCTTTCCATCAACTAAAAATTTGTAAACATAGGGTTCATCAATGTTTTGCTTAAACCTAAAATTCTTGACCGCTTGATCAAATCATTGATTCCATGAGTGAGATGCTTGCTTGAGTCCATATATTGAATTAAGAAGTTTGCAAACTTATGCTTGTTTCCTTTAGCTATATATCTGATGGGTTGCATCATGTAGATACTCTCTTCAAGATAGCCATTTAACAATGCTGTCTTCACATCAATTTGCCAGATCTCGTAATTGAGATCTACCACAATGGATAGTAATACGCGGATTGACTTAAGCATGACAATCAGAGAAAAGGTTTCTTCGTAATCGATACCTTTTTTTTTTGAGTATAACCTTTTGCTACAAGTATGCCTTATAAGTTTTCACTTTTCCATCTGCATTTCTTTTCCTTTAGTAGATCCACTTACATCCTATGGGTTTTATCCCTTCTAGTAAATCTACAAGTTCCCACACTGAGTTGGAATTCACAGAGTCCATCTCAGCTTTAATAGCTATTTCCCAGATCTTGGAATCAACTCTGTACATCGCTTCATCATATGTGAGTGGGTTATCATCTTCATGTTCAGCAGACTCAGTGTTAAAAACACTTTCGTTTGATTAGAAGAACTCAGTTCTACGAGAGACCCTCCCACTGCGACGAAGTTCCCTATGCTGCTAATCATTTGCAAGTCTACTACTAAGAGTAGGTTTTGGAACCGTTCTCATAGGGTTTTGTATATTTCTCGAAAGCTTCTTGAGTACCTCTTTACTCCGAGGTTTGAATTCATTCATGTAACTTTCTTCAAGGAAAGTAGCATGAGTTGACACTATAACAGTTTGCTCTTTCTAGTTATAAAACAAACCACCCTCTGTTCCCTTTGGATATCGAACAAACATGCACAATTCTGCCTGTGTATTTTAAAGGTTGAGAATTAGTCGTAGGTGATTAAATAGATGAATAGAATTCATTTTAGGCAAAAATATTAAGTATAGACCGAGATATTTGGAATTCAAGTTTGCTATGTCGAAGGTTTTGATTACATGCGAACATAGCTTATGCTTATATTTTTTACTACTTGAGTTGAGTCCTTAGATGATTGATGATTATGTTGTTGTTTGGTTAATTTTTTTGAAGCTTCAGATTCATTAGGACCTTTTACGAGTTAAGGAATGGCTAGTTTGAGCTTTCGACATTTTGCCGAAAGCATGATTGGTGAGTGTTTAGAATTGCTGCTTGTAAACACGATTCAATGCATTTTTTGGGAATTCAGTTGTTTCCTAAACCCTTACTCTAAATTCCAAGTGTAAGCTTTCTCGTACTCATGTTTAACTTGTGAAGTATGTGTTTGTGTTATTGTGAAAATGTAGATTGAGATGAGATGCTATTACATGTGTTACGTGTCCATGATTACTGTTGTGAAAGTGTATATGTAGGCATGTCATACATGCTAAGTGACAGTGATAATATTGTGCTAATGATACAAATATGCAGTGATAGTGAGCAGATAATTGGTAAGTAATATGTGTGTTTCATAATGGATATTTTGACCTTATGAACTTTGAGACCATTAGGTATAGTTGGCATGCCATAGGATTGTGAGTACTCACCTATATGTGTTATATGATTTTGGCATTGAGGCCTTGGGACATGTTGGAGAGATAAGGGAATTTAAGCTAAGCCCCATTCAATGGGACATGTTTGATGTGATGGAGAGTGTTAGCTATATGCTTCACTTCTTAGGATATGTTTGACTTTAAGAGTCATTTGGTTTGTTGGAGATTTGTGTATCCGATGTGCGGTGGTAGTGCCCATTTTTATGTTTTATATCTAAAGTGCCAAATTATCTTTAAATATGACTGTAAGTATTGTGATGTATGCATGAAAGTGAATGTGATGACTATGTAAATGGACCATTAGATATGCATGAATAAGTAAAATAGGACACTAAAGTTGGAACTATTGAGATTATGTTATATGGTTGTTTCGATAATGCTTGATGAAATGTTTGCATGGTAGTTGTTCTAGGCATTCACTGAGCTTGTTAAGCTCACCCACTCCTTTTAAACCATTACAGATTAGTAGCATTCCGGTGTGAGCGGTGTGGTTTTCATGGGGTGATCCAAGTAAGTCCATTTTTTCTATTTCATAGGTGTTTATTAATTCTTTATGTTTTAGGAAATAAAGGCAACGTGGTAAACCTTTCTACTAGTATTTGCGATGATATTTGGACGTTTTCATAGCGTATTTGTTCTTAGGATTTAGATATTTGAATCATCATATGTGATTATTGCTCAGACTTATTTTCGATGTTTGAGACTATTATTATGGTTGTTTTGTCATTTATTTGATAGGGTAAAGGATGCCTGTTGAATAGACTTGTATTGGAATGGTTGGAATGCTTAAATATGCTAAGTTTTTATGGTCTGGAGCAGAGGTATCGATATTTGTGTGTAAAACGGTACCTATGAGATATTCGATGTGTAAGAAGTCAGAACCGTACTTTGGTATCGATACCATATCACAAGTATCGATACGCAGGGTAAAATTACTGATGTTTTTTGAAAGGTACCGATAATTTTTGGAGTTTTATTTTTAGGTGAAAAACAAAATGCTATTTTGGTGTCGATTTTTCAATCAGTATCAATACCGTGTAAGGAAAATATTGATACCTATGTGCCAGTATCAATACCTACGTATTTGTATTGGAAATTTTGCCAAGTTGTTCTAATGCATGCTCAAGCATTAGTAAATGCTTAACTAAAGTATGTGTAGAAATTTGTAAAGATAATTAAGGATTTGTTTGACTTAAAACTTATGCAAATGTTAAAATTGAGGATGTTCCATTAATAATGAGCCATTTTCTATTTGTATAATGTGAAACAATGGTGTGGCATCTTGATATTCGGGCTCGGCGACCGGGCCGGTATAGGGTGTTACAGCAAAGATCCAACAACCTTTATGAGATGCATGACTGCTATATTTGCTGATATGTTAGAGGAGGGGTTGGTCATATTCTTGGATGATTTCTCAGTTTATGGAGACTCTTTTCAAGAATGCCTTGATAACCTCGAAAAAGTTTTGAAAAGGTGTGAAGAGACTAATCTTGTGCTTAATTGGGAAAAATGTCAATTTGTGGTAAAAGAAGAATTGGTACTGGGACAACAGATCTTGGGAAAAGGAATAGAAGTAGATAAAGCTAAAATTGAGGTTATAAAAAACCTTCCCAACCTTACAAATGTCCGGGGTGTTCGAAATTTCTTAGGCCACCAAGATTTTATCGGATATTTATAAAAGACTTTGCTCACATCTTTAAACCATTTAATCAACTTATTTAGAAGGAGACACCTTTCATATTTGATCAAAACTGTGTAAAAGCCTTTGAGGTAATAAAAGAGAAACTCATATCTGCACCAATAATCATTACCCTGAACTGGTCAGAACCTTTTATTGTTATGTGTGATGCTAGAGATTATGCGTTAGGTGCAGTTTTGGTATAGAAAAGGAATAATACATTTGGGGCTATTCATTACGCAAGCAAAATGCTAAATTCAGCACAATGCAATTACACTACAACCGTAAAAGAAATGCTGGCGGTGGTTTTCACTTGTGAAAAATTCTAACCCTATTTAATGGTGAACATAGTATATGTTTATACTGATCACTCTGCACTAAAATATGTCACGAAGAAGAAAGAGACAAAGGCCAGGTTAATGAGATGGGTTTTACTGCTTCAACAATTCGATCTCTGGATAATGGATAGAAAAGGGACTGAGAACCAAATTGCATATCATTTATCCAGAATAGAGAATAACGTTGAAGCGGGAACTACTGAAGAAATTAAAGATATTTTCACAGATGAACAACAATTTAGAGTAGACATCCATCAGACAAGGTTTAGTAAACACATAATACCGTGGTATGCAGATTATGTTAATTACATAGCAAAAGGTGTATTTTCATCGCTGGCATCCTAACAACACAAGAAGAGGAAAATTTATGAGTCAAAAAAGCACACTTGGGAGGATCCATATGTGTTTCGACTATGTGCTGATGAATTGGTCAGAAGGTGTGTAGCGGAGGAAGAGATATACGACATTCTACAAGGATGCCATATATCTCCACGCGGAGGGCATTTCGGTGGAAAGAGGACAACCTAGAAGTTGCTGTAATCAGGTTTTTATTTGCAAACTATGAATAGAGACACTTATGAATTCCTACAAAAGTGAGATAGATGCCAACGAACTTGGAGTATATAAAAAAGGGACGAGATGTCACAACTAGGGATAATTGAGGTGGAAGTATTTTATGTCTGGGGGATTGATTTCATGGGACCTTTTCAAAGTTTTTTCGGGAATAAATACAACCTTCTAGCTGTCAAGTATGTTTCAAAATGGGTCGAAGCTATTGATTTACCTACCAATAATACAAAATTAGTGGTGAAGTTTCTAAGAAAAAAACATATTCACTAGGTTTGGTACATTGCGTGCATTGGTCAGTGATGAAGGATCTCATTTCTGTAGTAAGCAGTTTGAAGCTTCTTTGGCTAAATATAGTGTAAGACATCAAATGACAACAACCTATCACTGACAAGCTAATGAGAAAACAGAAGTGTCTAATCGTGAGATTAAACAAATTTTAGAGAAAACAATAAACCCAGGTCGAAAGGATTGAACAACAAAGCTAGATGATGCATTATGGGCTTACAGAATGACATATAAGACTCCTCTAGGTATGTCCCCATATAAGCTTGTTTATAGAAAGAACTGCCACTTACCAATTGAATTAGAGAAGAAAGCATATTGGGTAATCAAAGAATTAAATTTATATCTGGAGCTAGCCAAGAAAGAAAGACTATTTAAACTACAGGAATTGGAAGAGTTTCACTTTATGGCCTATGAAAACACTAAAATGTATAAGGAGTAGACTTCGACACGATGCAAAGATCCGAAAACATGATTTTTTTCCTAGATTGAAAGTTCTACAATTCAACTAAAGATTAAAATTATTCCTTGGTAAGCTTAAATCAAGATGGACAGGACCATATACCATACATCAAGTGACACCTCATGAAACAATTGAGTTGATCGGCAAAGAAGGGTAATTCATTCTTGTAAATGGTCAAAGAGTGAAACATTATTTTGGAGGAATGACAAACATAGTAATTCATAAAAAATTTCTGCAATGTAACGCTCTATGGGATTTAGGAGCAAACAATAAGATATTCACAAACGGAAAGAGTGATGGTGAAGAAAATGACCAAATTGTTGATCTCACAGCACACCTAAAAGACAAAGGAATTTGGCTTGCATGTCGCGACAATGGAAAACGAGTAGAACATGAAAACTTCACTCGACACTCCTAAGGGATGTCTCTACACCATTGTCAAAACTCTATTTTCTATACTAACATTAACTGCTGATGTTTTTCTAGTTTAATTATATTAGGATTCTTGTTATTTAACCCCTTGTTTAGTAGAAATAAATTATAACTCTTAAATATTTTATTCTTTTCTTCTTATGCATAAATAGGTCACATTGATCTTATTTACACCAAAAGAGAGGTATCCAATTGCAAACAAAAAAGATCATACAAAGGATTGCAACAATAATAGATTATTGAATGGCCAGTTTTAGTGTAAGCGCGTCAAGTTCAACCATTGAATTCCAGGAAGGTGAAATGGATAAATACTTATAACAACTACATCCGTATACATTTATCCAAGAACAGTGATTTGATCCTTTAATGAGGAATTGTAGGGAGAACACAACAAAGAGAGAATGGACCAAATTTTGTTTGCCATCTGAAGAGCCTATAATAATCCCTATAGTGCCAGAACTTTATCTAGCATTGAAACAAAGAGAATCAGCTAGACCATTCTATGTGATGCGATCTTTTGTGAAGGTCAAAGGGATCAATGTTCCAGTAACCGAGATGGGTATTTTCCAATTTTATGATGTGCCATATTATTATCACAACTATCTGTATAAAACCAATTTGAAGGAATCCAAAAATATAAACACAGATGAGATACTGAGATTCTTAACGGAAAGGAAACAGATGTGGACATATCGAACAAGAACAATAATAACTGAAACATTCAATCAGGAGTTAATGACACCAAGAGGAAAGATGTGGTTTAAATTTGTCTGTTCAAGAATATGGCCTACAGTAGAGATGTCCGAGATTAGTCCAATCCATGCTATCATAGCATATGGGATACTCCAAAAGAAACAAATATGTATTGGTACATGGATATACAAGAATATGGTTGAATGTGAAAGAAATTTGGGAAAGAGAAAATTTTTCCCTCATTTAATTATAGAACTGTGCAAAAGAACAGGGGTCCCTATCGGGTGGGCGGATAAGACCAAGAATCCTCTAAGGAAATTGTTCGGAGATGACGTATTCAAGTAGTTTATTCTTCTATAGACAAAACAAAAGAAGGAAATGAGAAAAAGAGGATTTTAAGAAGATGATGAATAATATTTAGAGTTAATTTAATAGGACTTTAATTTTTAGGAATAGATGGATTTAGGAAAATTAAATTAGTTTTTTTAGGGATCTTTACTTCTTTTTAAATGATTGAATTGAACTTTTGTTTTTTGTTCTTAAGGATTGTATTAATTACTCTAAAGATATTTTTAATTTGTTTTAGGAGTAGGATAGAAGTAAATTTTTAGTTATATTGTTTTGGTCTTGATTTTCTATGTATGAACCTCACACAAAGGAGACACAAACAATTTGAGCTTTATACGATCAAAGGAGGAAGCACCCACCATTAACAGTTGGAATGACCATGATCAATCAGGTAACTTCTTTCTTTATCTTTTTATGGGCTACACATTGAGGACAATGCGTTAACTAAAGTGTGTGGGGGGTAACACTGAAAATTTTTTAATACTAATACCGAGTATTTGTTTATTAATTTAGTGAATTTCGCTTAAACCTCGATAATGGACATGATTTTATAAAATATTCAAATTTGTGCTTTATTACATGAATTTTGTGCATAAATTAAATTATTTCATGTTATTTATTAACATGTTATATTTAATTGTGCAGTGGGACCATGAGGTTGATTTAATAAAGAGCTTATTATAAAGTTGCATGAACATGAGCTATTTATTTCCTATGTTGGACAGTAAAACCATGCTAAATGGGTCAACAAGGTGTTATTTTGACCCAGTTAAAATGATGCTACATGGTGGACAAGTCTAATTATTTAATGGGTCACAGAACTGTCCAACAAGGGGGAGTCAAGCCCAAATTCGACACAAGCATGTTGGTTGCCCAAAAATTTTTAGTTATATTATAAAGCTGCATGAACATGAGCTATTTATTTACTGGATGTCCCTACAATTGGAGAATCATTGGAAATCAGCACACAAAGATTTCCCTTGAAACTATCCAACCCATGCCTAAATTTATCATGATTCTATGCTCAAATATAGAACTATCATTCACCTTCTTCCATAAAATGTGGCTGGCCAAGCAATGGAGAAAATAGAGGGATTTCAATCTTTATTTTTAGTAAACTCTACCATCTACTTCAAGTATAAATACCCCTACTCATTCCCCATTTCACTCATCCCTTATCTCGACATCCCTCATTCTTCAAATCTCTCAATCATCATTCATTCTCCCATTTCCTCTATTCATTTCCACGCATAGCATCCCTTAATTTCTTTCTTAGCCAAAAACCTTGATAAGATTATCTCTTGGTCGGCCACCTTGAGGAGCCATTAGAAAAGGAGCAACACAAGGATCAGAGGAAAACATCTTCAATCAGAGTTCATAAGACTGTTGAGTCGATAGAGTTTATTCTTCCTTTACTTTGTTATTTTGATTTTAATCATGTTTACAATGTGCTTTATTATCTTGTCATCAATAATGATAGCTTAATTCTGTTTAGCTAAGATGATTTCATTTATTTAATGAAGTTTGTTTAAATCATGTCTATAGTGTTTGTGCCTCAATCGATCATGTTTTCAATTAAACTCAAGTATGTATTTCATTCATAAGTGATTGGATGCATTAGAATTAGCTGAGCGATCCTAACTAGACGACGGCTAGTGGACATAATAATTGAAATGTGCATGCTTAATTTAGATCCTAACCCAACTAAATTAAAAGTTCATAATAACTTTAACGAGCTCCATTATCTTGCATAGTTTTTAGGTTTATGTGATTAAACTGTTTCAAACCTAACTCGTCCCTATTACTTCACATGAATCCTAAGAAACCCTTAGTTTAATATGATCAGTAAAATGCATGTTTTACTAAGTAAAAGATTTTCATAGGACTTAAATTAGTTTCCAAACTCATGAAAGATCAAGTTGCCATGGAATAAATTTTGAACACTGTTAAGCATGGTAGAAATAAGCTAAGTTGAATGATGTAATTATCCTAGCCTATTCGTGTTATTAATTCTTGAAATTTGTGTTTTTGCTACATTCATTCATACATTTCATTTCATACTTCGCATTTAGTTTGAATTGCATTAGGGATCAATCTTGCATCTAGATAATTTAATTTAGTTAATCACCTATCACTCGAGATATTGTGTTTTTATCATCAAATTGTTTACTTTAATTTTGCAATATATTGATTAACATATAAAGTCCCTGTGGAGATGATAACTCTTTTACTTATTTATTACTTGATAGCAACTGTGTACACTTGCACAAATTGAACATTACACACATAAACTTAAACATTTATAAGCCAACCAAAACATATTTACAAGTAGGCTATAGGTAAATTCAATCCACACCATACTAACAATATAGCATAAAACACCTATTACATGCCATTTATAACCATTAACAAAATTAGCCAAAAGCTACCAAAATGACGGATGGATAGTGTGATTATGCTTTGACGAGATTCTAACTGATTGAGCTTTAATATAATCTACAAGAAAAGAAAACAACTAACTTAAACAAATAGTGCTTAGTAAGCTCGTATAAACCATAAACATAAACTTACCAAATATGCTCAATTTATATAATTCTTACATAAAACCATTAACATGCTCAAGAGATTATTCATTACCTATTACAACACCAACCTCACAAGTTAGTACGTTAAATAATGAAACATAAAAATTCAACCATATCAAGAAACATATACTTGGAGCATATCCATAAACATCACATTCATCTCATCTCTAATATGTAACATTCATACCTTCAAAACACTTATGTCAACACATTTCATTTCATCTATCATAATCTCATAACATTTCATATTATTAATTTCATTCGTTTAAGTTTTTATTACTCGTTGAACCAAATGAAACAACGTCAAATACACGGGAACCAAGCTCACAGAAAGTGTGTCTGCATCTATAACTGTAGCCGTATTTGTAATGCTCACACAAGCTATGAAATGGGCTTGCTCACACAAGCTGTAGGTCGGGATGTTAAGCTACACAATGCTGCTCTATGAGCTGTGGAGAATCTGTAACAAACGCAGGACCTTAGTGATCGGTAGGACATCCAAGACCAGCACCCAGAACTGTAAAACCCTTAATGCATGTCATTTGTATCCTAGGTATTAACAAGGTTCGAACATGACACATTGCATATCCTTTAATTACTTTTTTGATATAACATTTCATATACATATTCATGAAATTTATATTTTCCACAGTTCGTCAATTGATCACCTTAATCATTTAATCTCATTAAGCATATACCACATAATAACCATGTACGATATAACTAACATACTTATTCATTAACATATAAATAAATGTACAAGTAATGAATTAACCATTATTTACCTATACAAAAACAATTACTAACACGAACCAACGACTACTCCGGTACTTTGGCTTTTCCACGATTGGAGACTGACTTGTTCATTTCTTGGTCATGCAAGAGAGGAAGACTTGGCCGAAAGCTTGATATCTTCCTAGATATGGTGTTTCGGTGGAGAGAAGTTAAAATACAGAAGATGACACTTTTTGTTTATGTTTTAAACTTTTATTCATTTTATTTTAACATTATTTATTAATTCAAAACATATATATTATAAAAACATTAATGTTTAACCTACCACTAGCATTAACAATGGTATAATTGCCATATAAGACCATCAAAATATAATTTTTTACTCAAATAGACCATTATAACTAATAGCAATGGACTTTTATAGTCTTTACAATTTAGTCTTTTTTATTTAATTAATTAGCCAAACATCAAATTTTTTGGGCCAAATTTCAATACACCTATTTAATCACTCCGTAAATATTTTTATTAAATATTTACAAACTCGGTTTATAGAAATGAGGTCCCGATACCTCATTTTCCAAAACCACTTGACTTTAGAGACAAACCACTTGAACTTAACTATTCATTCAAATAATATAAATGATCTAATTAAAATTTATTATAATACTATATTTTATTCGTAAATATTAAATAATAATATTTACGGGCTCACTCATCGGATTTGTGGCCCTGAAACCATTATTTCCAACACCACTATAAAAAGGGTTGTTACACAGCTTCAGTTAGAGTGTGATGGTTCTATTTTGGCTGAGTTGAGGGCTAAACCTTTGTTTATATAGAAAATTTGAGAGTTGCAATTTGAATATTTGAATTTGTTAGCTAAACGGAAAATGGTTAAAAATGGTCAGATAGTCGATTTTAGTAGTGGTGCGGATAATAATTTATATTTTTGTAACAGAGTGCTTGTACCTAATGATTCACAGTTGAAACAGAACATTTTTAATGAAGCTCACAACAATGTCTATTCGTTACACCCGGGAAGCACAAAAATGTATTGTGATTTGAAACAGATGTATTAGTGGCTAGGAATGAAACGTGAAATTCCTAAATTTGCATCTAAATGTCTTGTGTGTCAACAGGTAAAAGCAAAGCATTAGGTTCCATCCGGGTTGTTGAAGCGTATTATGATTCTTGAGTGGAAATAGGATTATGTTACTATTGAATTTGTATCGAGATTACCGTTAACACCGAGAAAGAAAGACAAAATATGAGTTATGGTTGATCGGTTAACAAAGTCTGCACATTTCATACCCGTACATATGAATTACTCACTTGATAAATTGACAGAATTGTATGTTTCGAAAAAAGTCAGGTTATACAGTGTTCCGCTATCAATCATTTTCGATCGTGATCCAAGGTTTACTTTTAGGTTTTGGAGTAAGTTACACGAGGCCCTGGGTACCAAGTTAAATTTTAGTACAACTTTTCATCTGCAAATGGACGGTCAATTAGAATTGGTGATTCAGATACTTAAAGATATGCTCCAATGTTGTATAGTTGAATTTGAGTGTAGCTGGGAAGAAATTATCACGTTAGTTGAAGACACTTATAACAACATTTATCAATCGGGCATTAAAATGGCTCCGTACGAAGCTTTATATGTTAAAAAATATAGAACTCCATTATATTGGATCGAGTTGAGTGATAAAAATATTTCTGGCACAGATTTCATCCGCAAGGCTAAAGATAAAGTAAGAATTATTCCGGACTATTTGAAAACTGCTTCAGAACATCAGAAATCGTATGTTGATTTAAAAAGAATGGATATAGAGTTCCATGTTGGCGAGAAAGTATTTTTAAAAGTTTCACCTTGGAGGAATATTCTTCATTTTGGCTAGGAAGGAAAACTCAGCTCGAGGTTTATTGGTCCATAAGAAGTCATTGAAAGAATAGATCTAGTAGCTTATCGTTCGGCATTACCGGCTGAACTTGAAAAGATGCATAATGTTTTTCATGTATCGATGCTGAGAATATTTAGATCAGATCCTTCACATGTGAATTCTCTGGTTGAGATTTTAACATCTCGATTTAGGGCCTAGTCAGAATAGTGGTGTGAGACCACAAATCCGAAGTAGTGAAATGAGTTTTGAGGTTTAAGATATGTTTGCATGATAGTATGAAAGTTTCATGTAGAGATTTTATGAAATTGTCATTGAATGGTCCATTAGGACTAAATTGCAAAAGTTTCAAAATTTGAGATTCTAAAAGCTTTTAGTATGAAATAGCTTTGGATTATTAATTAGAAGTCCTTAAATATCAATTTGCCCAAATTATAATTTTTGGACAAAAATGGATATGAGTTAGAAATTTTGAAAGTTTAGTGAGAAGGGCATTTTGGTCATTTATCAATTAAATGATTAAAAAGAGAAAAATATGACAAAAATCTTATTCATGTTCTTCCCCTTGTGCCGAAAATTTGAGAGACTCCATAGCTAGGGTTCTTCAATTTTTTGAAGCTTGCTAGTAAGTGCATCCTAGCCCCGTTTTTAATATTCTTCGTATTTTTGGAGTCCTCGTATTATGAATTAGCTATTTATAGCTATAAGTTGAGCTAGAATTCATGTTCATAAATATACCCATGTATGACATGCTTGTAAAATGATGTTTTACGAAAGATTACGAGAGTTTGATGCTAGATAAACATCTTTTCCTAAATGAATTTCTTGAAAAATGCTAGTAAGGACTAGTTTGTAAAAGTTGTGAAATTTGTCATACATGATAGAATTAGTGAGAATTGATTGTTGCTATAGTTAAGAGAATGAATCAGCTAAGCACGAAGTTCACGAAAGTTGAATAAAAATCACTTTACGAGCTGAAGTATGAGTTAAGAGTCAATTTAGTCAATGTGTGTATTAAGTGAGCTAAATTATTATTATAGATCAAGAAAAATGAAGCCCGGATCGAAATCGAGGCAAGAATAAAGTCGAGGACTAAATTACATTTCTACATACATTTTGTACATTGAGGTAAGTTTGTATGATTTCTAAGCTTTATGATTAATATCATTGAATTGCTTAGTATGATGTAGAATATATCTTAATTCCATGAGATTTTTTATGCTATGCTAAACAAAGAAATCAATGAGATTAAGTATGAGAAAGTCCCAATTGAAGTTGAATTACTTAGGATACTCGATCTATCACATGAGACAAGGAAGTCCGTATAAGACCAAGCCAAGGCATGGCATCGGCAATCAAGCAAGTTATCATGTAAGACCAAGACAAGTCTTGGCAATGAAGAGTTTATGAGATGAAGACCCATATAAGCCCAAGCCAAGGCATGGCATTGGTGAGTCTCCATGTAAAAAATGTCATGTAAGTCCAAGACAAGTCTTGGCATTGAAAAGCTATCATGAGATAGAGATCCCATGTAAGTCCAAGCCAAGGCATGGCATTGGTGAGTAACAAGGAAGATTTCATGTAAGTCCGAGCCAAGGCTCGGCATTAACCCGTTCATGAGTAAAGATACCAAGTAAGACCATGTCAAGACATGGCAATGGTAAGTTCCCAATGGAACACACAAGGAAGACTTCGTGTAAGTCCATGTCAAGACATGGAATCGATACCAAGTTGAGAGATCCCATGTAAGACCATATCTAGGGTATGGCTTTGGCATTGAGATATTTGTGAGATGAGATTCAGTATCCTCGGTTATTCATAGTAATTCATCGGGCAAAAGAGTAAAGAATAAATGAGAAAGTAATAAAGTTAAGCAAGTAAAGCTATCATCAAAGTATGTTAGTCATAGTGAACTAAGAGTATTATTCATGTTATGAATAATGAAGTTAAGATCATGCTTATCTTAACAAAGTATGCTAATCTATATGATTAAGTGATACAGGTACCTTGTTTTCCTTACAAACACGAGACTAGTAAGTACCATGATAAGTGTAAGAATCATTGAGAGTAAGTAAGCTCAAGCATGTGAACTTAGAAATGCCCACGCTTTATGATGAATGAGTATGTTAAGTATATATATATTTATATACGTTGTTATATGCATTACATGCAAACTTACTAAGCGAAATGCTTACGTCTTTAATTCTTTCTTTCCATGTAGTCCCGCCAAGCTAATCTCATGGATCATCGTCATCGGAGCTCGGAGCACACTATCAATCGCTATTTTGGTATAGCCAAGTTGTTTATATTAAGTATGGCATGTATAGGAAGCATTTCATTTTGAGTTATGTTTTAGAATTAGCCAAAGTGTTGGCTATCAAGCTTAGTATTCTTTTTGTATATGGCCAAAGAGATGGGTCATGAATGATTAAGTAAGTATGTTTTTATCTATCAATGAAGTATGCATCCTTGTTCATGTTAGATGTAATACTTGAGTTATTGAATTGAGTATTGGATTGATCTTGATATCAGGGTGGCAATTTGTAACAGTCCGGTTTATACCCTAGTCAGAACAGTGGTTTCGGGACCACAAATCTGAGTTTGTATAATATTTAAATAGTATTTTCTGTGTCTCTGTTATGTGATTATGCATGTGCTAAAGTTTCGTAAGTTAATTTGTCCGTCTGTGTGTTTAATTTGACAAAAGGATTGAATTGCATTAAATGTGAAATTTGCATGTTATATGTTAAAGCACTTAATTGTTGATGGCTTTTTAAGGTGGAGGCCTTATGATGCAATTTAACCATTTTAGAGATAGTGGATGGTAGAATGACATAATAACCTTAATATCAATTTGTCTTATATGACTAATAGATGGGCAAATTGGTAAGTTGGCATTAATATGAATATTAAATAAAAGAAACATAAGAAAGATGAATGTTATCATCTTTGGGGTGCCGAAAGTTTGAAGAAAAGAGAAAGAAAATATCTAAGCTAGGTTTCAGCTATTAAAGTCTTTGATTCAAGTTATGTTTGATTTCGGTTTTTGATAATTTCTACGTTTTTACAATCGTTGCTTAGTCTACTATCAAGCCCATGTCTCAATTTTGTGTATTGATGTTGTTCATGAGAAATGCCATTGATGCTATGTTGAGCTTTGTGATGATTTATGATGTTAAATGAGAGATTTTAGCTAGATGGACATACTTTGTTCTTGAATTTTTGATGAATTTAGCTAAATTGGGCTAAATTGAGAAAATGGTAACTTGAAGGACTAAATTGAAAATTTGATGGAAAATATGGGGTTGTATGAGATGTATGAACATTTGACTAAGCATGAGTATGTGATGATTTTGTGAATTTGATGTTTTGAGAAAAATGGACTAAATTGATAAATTTTGCAAATGTGAGAGTTAAATTGCAAATAGCCCTAATTGTGTGTCCTTGGATTGAATTGGATGAGTTAGTGAATAAAAGGATTAATTCTGAATATGTTTAGATCAAGAACTGAGGAAAACAGACATAGATCGAGGGAAGGCGAAAGTAACCGAGTAGCCGTTTCTATTTCTGTTAAATTGAATCTGAGGTAAGTCATATTGTAAATAAATGTAATTGTATTGAGTTGAGCATATTCATATGCCTATTGTCGATATTGAATGTTTATGTGTTGTAATGAAAATGATTTGCGAGATAAGATCGACTTAGCGACAAAGTCCGAGAAGTCCCGTACGAACCTAGGAATACATAGGTATCTGTTCTATTTTTATCATATAAGACCACGTCCGGGACGTTGGCGTTGATTTGACATTCGTGTAAGACCACGTCTGGGACGTTGGCAGCGATATTATCTTGTCGTGTAAGACCACGTCTGGGACGTTGGCATCGATATGAGCTTTTCGTGTAAGACCACGTCTGGGACGTTGGCATCGATATTATCTTTTCGTGTAAGACCATGTCTGGGACATCGACATCATATTGATTCGTATAAGACCGCATGCGGGACGAAGGGCATCATTATCTCGAGTACACGTAAGACCTCGCCTGCGGGCGTTGGCATTGTACAACTATTCTGAGCTCTCTGAGTATCCTATTAGGTTCTTATCAGTTCAACGGGCAAGTCTATGATACGAATGATTAAGTGAATTGTACATCTGTTTCAGGTACGTTGAATTATACACTAAGTGAAACACCTTAAACCCGGCCCATTCACTACGACCGAATTTGAAATGCCACTGCGGAAAACGTTTGAAACAAATTTGAACTCAAGGATAAAACATGAAAATTTTGTTAAGTTTAGAAAACAGTGTTCATTAAAATCCTTAAGTGAGATGTGGTGTTTATAAAAATATCCGGATTAAAACTTTAGTATATATAGATTTAAATAAAATCGTTTGCAAATAATTCCTCAATTGTCAATCCATAATAAAACATAATAATAAACTTAATGAAAAACACTTAAACAAACTTTAAATACTTTTAGGGGCCTTATTACAATAATTGAATAATCAAAGTACTGGAAATATGAATGCTTAATTAATTAAAAATATCTTTCTGCATGAAAATTTGCTTCTGCATGGCCACCTTTGTATCCGCTCCAACCCGGTCCAAGCTTTACGCATCACCTGAAAGGTTTAATAAAATATTGGGTGAGTCAAACCGACTCAGTGCATAGTCATTTCACATGTCTCCACATATGGGCTTGGCCCACATCCACACAGTCCATACACATAAATATGCAATTATGAAGCCCATCCCAACCTAGGGTCCATCCATTTCACCTACCTTAGCAGACCCCCTGCTCAAGGCCGTGGCTAATCCACCACCGATCACATAGTGATCCACATATCTTACCTTGGCAGACTTGCTGCTCAAGGCCGTGGCTGAGCCACCGATCACCTAAGTGATCCCACATATCATTCTGTAACATCCCAAAACGGGGCTATTTGAAATTTCATTATTTTCTTATGTATGAACTACTGAAATATTATTTATGGAATAAGAGAGTTTAAATTAAGGCCTTGAGTTGTCTCATTTTGGTAGAAAATTTTAGTTCTTAACTTTAAAGGCAGGGAGCCATAGCAGGAGTGTGTTATAAGAATATATGAAAGAATTTGGGCACTAATGAGGCCTTGGTAAAGTGGCAAAGTAAGCCCACTTAAGAGCTACATGTGACGCCACAAGGGGGAGCAAGGGGGAGCTGGGTTCGAGTCGCGAAGTTTCTCTTTTTGCTCATTAATGGGACGGCACAAGGGGGGAAGTTTTCCTCAGGTTAAACTCTTTTTAATTATGAGGATATTGTTAAGATTTAAATGGATTATTAATGGATATTATTGGATTTTAATTATAGTGATAATAAGAGGATATCCAAGGATAATTAGTGGATTATTAAGGGATTATTTGAAGATTAATTCAATTATTTTGAATTAATACAAATGTGTGGCCAAGAGAAATTTTAGGTAATGGCCGAATTTTGAACTCCTTGGTGGAGTAGTGTGGACGGCAAGGTTGCTAGGAGGGGGGGCCGAATGTCTATAAAAGGAGCAACCTAGCACCTTTCTTTCTTTTCTTCATTTTTCTACTTGCCAAAAACCCTAGCCCTCCTTCTTCATTCTTCTTTTATTTTTATTCCAAATTTCTCCCAAACCCCTTTGCCGAAACTTCTTTTCCCTCTCATCCCCACTATTTTCCTTCCTTCAATAGCCGAATACACCCCCCCTTTTAAGAACCGAATCTCACACTCCTCCTTGGCAGCATTGTTAGCCGAATACTAAAGGAAGTATAAGGCTCTTCGGAAGTTAGTTTTCAATCGGTTTGAAGAAGGTAAGAAAGGGCATAGCCGAATGGTTTTTGTTATTCTCTTTTATGATTCATCGATTTAAGCATGGGGAAAGCAGAAGTTCGACACGGACGATAGTTGGCTTATCTTTTGTCTAAATGAAATATTGTAGGGACTCAGAGATATTTGAAATCGAGCGATCTAGGCTCCATTTTCTACCAACCAAATTTGATTCGCAAATCGGACGCTAAGGCTAGTACTCGAAGCGATTGGGTAAGGATTCGGGTACAAAGTATGACCCCTTTAAATTGTTTGGTTTGGCCGAATGGCCCATATCACTAACCTTGACAGTTGGCCGAACATAGGGGCAAAGACTTGAGTGCGGCCGACTTCTCTTTTCGGATTTAGACTCCTTGTTGGTGATGAGGTGTGTACATACACACTTATAATAGTTAATTAAGTGTATGTTATGTGTAAATCTGCTCTATGTAGATGTGGCAATAGTACCTTAATGGTACAAGCGAGGATCCCGGTAAGTCTCTATATGTATGAGATGGATAATATGCTTTTGGGAAGCATGGATTATTTGATACATGTGATATATGTATGTTCTGTTATTAAGCCGCTTGACATGGGTTGATGAGAGGAGGGGCGGTGATATCGTCTTGACGAGCACCGGTGCTTTGGTAGCACACTTGTGACTATATGTCACGGAGGTTTGGTACCTCGGAGGTTTGGTACCTCATAGCGACTTGTCCACGTGGTTAACACCACCGTGGGTTGGCCCCACTTGAGATATGGGATCGTCACGGTGATTTGGTATCACACGATGGGTTGGCCCCATCACCCGATTTGTGTCTACGGACACCGTTGCTTTGGTAGCACATTGTGACTATATGTCACCGGTGGTTTAGCACCACCGGTGTTTTGGTAACACAACGCGTGACTACGGTCACCAGGTGGTTTGGTACCACGTGGGGTAGACAAAGGTGTTTGGTTGGCTAGGTTGGGTACATGATACTTTGCTTAATTAATCTATTATATGTTGTGTATGAAATGTTGTATTAACAGGGGGGAAGGGTTACATATCGAGAGTCTTGGTGACTCACCTTCTCCTTTAACATTTTTCAGTGACTCGTAGATGGCGGTTGAGGAGCAGGTGGGACTCGAGGCGCCATGCAAGGGATTTTAATTTACTGAACTTTAAAGTTGTTTAATTTTTATTTTGGGTTGTAATAAGGCCTCCATAAACTATAGTTGCGTTTTATTTTTTTATGTTGGATATTTACTTAAAACTATGTCATTAAATTGAATTAAATCACATGTTTTCTTAAGTTAACACGAAAAAGTTTAATCGTGCCATCGGGTACACTTGAAATCGTAAAACAATTGGACTTAATTAAAATTCCAAATTAGATCTAAAGGTAGCTTTAACAAGACAACCAAACGAGGAGTTTTCAATGGAAAATTAAATGTTTTTCAAATAGCGTTCACAAGGTTTTACTTCGTAATAAGTCAAATTCGGTCGTAGTGTTTGGGCCGGGTTTGGGTTGTTCTGACAATGGTATCGAGCCCAGTTCAAAGCTCGGTGTGGGGCCCAAGGCCCAAAAATGTTTTTAGGTAGGCCTTATGGTATGATTTCTGGGTTTTTAAGCGGCATGGCCCGAGTCTCCAGCACCGATCCGCCTGGTAAGTACATCTAAACCTTTTTGTGAAATATATTACAGCAGAAGGGTAGGAAGCATGGAACGAGATAGACTTATAGGACTTGGACCCTAGGGTTAGATTACTCAAACACAACGAAGCATAAGACTTAAAGAACTAAACCCACCTATGACTTAGTCAATGAGCTAGGTGTGGTAACCCCACATGACGCATGTCTAGGATTGGATCCGGAAGAGCTTGGTATTTAAGCAGTCCTCGTGACTCACCTCCTCTTCGCAGGTATCCTACCTGGTGCGTAGCTTCGGTTCACCCTAACTCAGAAGGCTCAGTGGTGTGGTAACCTCTGTGCGCATGTCTAGAAAGGTTCAGTGAGAGCTTGGTATTTAAGCGGTCCGCGTGACCCACCTCCTCTTCACTTGAATTCTGCCTGGTGCGTAGCTTTGGTTCACCCTGACCAGGAAGGCTCGGTCATAGGCTAAAAACAATGATTAAAACCCAAAAAGGGAATTAGCCTTGTTTTTCAAAATAGAACGAGACAACAAGCCCTAATGTTTTCAAAACTCATCCAATAACCCTCTTAAACCCTGGAACACTAGGTATACCATGTTTTCTCGGAAAGCTTGACCTGTGAAAAATTACAAAAATACCCTTAGGAGTAAATTACCAAAATGCCCCTGACCCATAAAATATTGATCCGACGGTTTTGCCCAAAATTTCAGCTATTTTACAAATATTCAATAACTTAGCTTTGGAAATCATCAGTGAATATTTTGGTTTTGGAAAATTACTGAAAATACCCACAGGAAAAAGACGAAAATACCCACTGGGTTAGAAATGGGCAGAAATGTCCGATGAGTGAATAGGTATGGAAAGTATTAAGGAATGGATGCATGGACTTCTTTGTGTGAACTAGGATAGGAAACTGAAACATTGTTTGCTCGAAAGAATCTCTGATTAAACCTCGTCCATAAAACTTCTTCATGAGTAATAAAGTGAAACAAATGCTAACGCATAAAATTTTTCTTAATCGTTAAAAGCGCGGTAGATAGAATGAGTTCTAGAGGGCGTGGACGCCGTGGGCGTGGTAGGGGGTAGGATGATTATGTCTGAACCGTCAGTCGAGGACAAGGTTCGGAAAATGAGGTACCATCGCCACCACCACCTCCTACTTTTAGAGTGAGGAGCGGAGCGCACCGGTGGCGAGTCGGTATCGCATAGTCGTGTTGCGAGTCTTGGAGATGGTGGTGGGGCTGGTGGAAATGTTGGAGCTCTCGGAATCTGTTCCCGGCGACTCCGATCTAACGGAGCGGAGGTATTCCGAGGTGTGTCGAGAGTGGCACCTAGTGCGTGAGAATCTTGGCTAGAGTCAACCAAAAGGATCATGGATGACCTTGACTTTGATCGAAGAAGAGAAGTCGAAAGGGCGATGTCGCTTCTAAAGGATGAAGCGTATCGGTGGTGGCTAACGGTTCGAGATGGGGCTACACCGATGATTTGACTTGGGAGTATTTCAGAACCGCCATCGTAAAAAGTATGTGGGCATTAGCTACACCGACGCCACAGAGAGAAAGGCTTTTCTCGGGATTAGTTCAAGGAACTAAGTCCGTGTGTCAATATGAGGCGAATTTCTAAGGCTGAGTAGATATGCGAGAGGCATCGTGGCTATTGAACATGAGCGCTGTGTCCGCTTTGAGGACGGACTCCGAGATGATCTAAGGTTACTGATTGCCCCACAGCAGGTTCGTGAGTTCTCATCTCTAGTGGAGAAGGCTAAGGTAGCCGAGGGAATCAAGGAGGCTGTGAGGCAGAATTATAGTAAGAACAATCAGAAGAGAAGTTTTGGGTCAGCTGGGTCAAGCGGAAGTGCTCAGAAAAAGGCTAGGCCCAGTGGGCCTAATCAGGCAGCGAGGCCCACGACTGCTAATCAGAGGCCGACTCAGTGCAATCGCTGTGGAAAGACCCATTGGGGAGGATGTTGGACCGGCGATAAGGGATGTTTTGAGTGTGGGTCTTTGGAGCATCGCGTCAGAGATTGTCCCCAGAAACTAGCTAAGAAGCGACGGAAGGGCGGGACGAACCGTGCTCAAGATAGAAATGTAGGACCACGGAGGGTCGTGGTAATGGTAGAGGAAACAACGGTCCCAACCGAGGTCGTGGAACTCAAGGCAGAGGTTCAGGCAACACAGAGGCTAGGCAGCCTGGTTTGGTTTACGCAGCGAGGTGTCGCGAGGAAGGTGACGCACCGGATGTCATAACCGGTACGTTTCTAATTTTTGGTTTTCCTTATGTTGCATTGATTGATGTGGGCTCGACGCACTCGTACATTGCTAGTAGTGTGGTAGGAACTATGGACCTAGACTCTGAAACTGCTTCTAGGGAGATGACTGTAGTTAGCCCCTTAGGTCACTCCGTAGTCGTAGATAAACTCTATAGAGGCGTACCCCTAGAACTCCAAGGGGTAGTATTTGTAGCTGATCTAATGGAACTACCGTTTGGGGAGTTCGATTTGATCCTTGGTATGGATTGGTTGGTTATGTACCAAGCGAGTTTGGATTGCGCGGCTAAGCGCATGGTCCTTAAGACGACTGAAGGTGATGAAGTGGTTATGATAGGAGATAGAAGGAATTATCTATCCAACGTAGTGACTGCCTTGAAGGCTGAAAAGATGGTCAAGAAGGGTTGTGAGGCGTATTTGGTTCAAATCTGTGCTTTGGAAGCTAAGGAGTTGGTAGTTGAAAAGGTCCGAACGGTTGGGGAATTTGCTGATGTATTCCCAGAAGAACTTCCGGTTTGCCTCCTGGATCGAGAAGTCGACGGTATAGACTTGCTACCGAACGGCACCGTGTCTATAGCACCATACCGAATGGCACCAAAGGAATTGGTGGAGCTAAAGGCTCAAATTCAGGAGCTCTTGGATAGAGGGTTTATACGACCAAGCATATCTCCGTGGGGAGCACCTGTGTTGTTTGTCAAGAAGAAGGACGGTTCTATGCGGATGTGCATCGACTACCGTCAGTTAAATAATTTGACGATCAAGAACAAGTATCCGTTGCCTCGGATTGACGACTTGTTCGATCAACTGAAAGGTGCCTCGGTGTTTTGAAGATAGACCTTAGGTCGAGTTATCATCAACTTAAGGTAAAGGAGGCGATGTTCACAAAACAAAGATTTGAACTCGGTATGGGCATTTTGAGTTCTTGGTAATGCCATTTGGGTTGACCAATGCGCCACGCGGCATTCATGGACTTGATGAACAGAGTATTCCAAAGAAGATTTGGACCGGTTTGTCGTGGTGTTCATAGACGACATATTGGTTTATTCAAGGACGAAGAGGAGCATGACAAGCATTTACGGATAGTTCGCAAGTATTGAGGAGAAGCGATTATATGCCAAATTCAAGTAAGTGTGAATTTTGGCTTAGGAAAGTGGCTTTCTTAGGGCATGTAGTATCACCAAAGGAATTAGAGTAGACCCGCAAGATTGAGGCGGTATTGGAGTGGAAACCACCTAGGGCGGTGGGTGAAATACGAAGTTTCTGGGTTTAGCGAGGATACTATCGGAGATTCGTGGAAGGATTCTCTCTAATAGCAAATAGCCGCTGACTAAGCTGCTGAGGAAGGGTGTCCCGCTTGTATGGACGGAAAAGCGAGCGAAGAAAGCTTTGATAAGCTAAGGAAGATTTTGTGGAAGCTCGGTTTTGGTACGACTGAAGCGGGAAAGTTATTCACGATTTATTGTGATGCATCTCACACCGGTTTGGGATGTGTGTTGATGCAGATGGGAAGGTAGTAGCCTATGCATCCCGTCGATTAAGATCGCATGAGGTTAACTACCCAACTCACGACTTAGAGTTAGCGGCGATGCGTCTTTCGCTCTCAAGATATGGAGACATTACACCGTATGGAGAGAAGTCGATGGTCTACGGATCACAAAAGCTTGAGGTATCTTCCGACTCGTAAGGATCTCAATCGAGACGGCGTCGATGGATTGAACTACTAAAGGACTATGATTGTTCAATCGAGTACCATCCGGGTAAGGCTAATGTGGTAGCCGACGCATTAAGCGGAAGGTGGTGACGGACTTAAGAGCAATGTTCGCTCGGTTAAGTCTCAGTATGATGATGGGAGTCTTTTGGCGAACTTCAAGTAAAGCCGACTTGGATTGAGGAGATTAAAGAAAAGCGGTTAGTGGATGAAGGCTTGAGCTCTAAGAGGGTACAAGTTCAAGACGGTGGATTGGAAGGATACCGCTTGTCTAGTGATGGAGTGCTTTGTTTTCAGGGACGAGTATGTATGCCAAAAGATACGGTTTAAAGCGCGAAAATTCTCCAAGATGCACATAGCACCCCATACGCTATGCACCAGAGAAGCAAAATGTATGGAGACTTGCGGAAATGCAGTTTTGGTGGCGGGGTTGAAGCGTGAGATAACGGAGTTCGTAGGAAAGTGTCCACGTGTCGGCAGGTTAAGGCTGAACATCGGTCACCATCGGGACTACTTCAACCGATAAAGATCCTCGGTGGAAATGGGAGAGGATCACCATGGATTTTGTTAGTGGGCTACCCTTACGCCCACTAAGAAGGATGCGATTTGGGTAATTGTGGATCGCCTAACCAAATCAGCTCACTTCATGCCGGTGAGAATGGATTATTCACTCCAGAAGCTAGCGAAGCTGTATGTGGGTGAAATAGTGAGGTTGCATGGCGTGCCAGTGTCGATTATCTCGGATAGGGACCCCAGATTCACGTCAAGGTTTTGGAAGGCGTTGCATCAAGCTTTGGGTACACGGTTAGATTTCAAGACTTTTCATCCACAATCGACCAGACGGAGGAGAGGGTGATCTGATTTTAGAAGACATGTTAAGAGGTCATGTCTTGGATTTTAGTGGTAGTTGGGAGGAGTACCTATCATTAGCGAATTAAACATAACAATAGTTATCAAACGAGTATTCAAATGGCTCCATACGAGGCCCTATATGGATCGGAAGTGTCGTACTCCTACTACGTGTTGGACGGAGTTGGGAGAAAGACAAGTTACTGGTCCAGAGTTGGTAACCGACGGAAGACAAAGTCAAGGTGATTCGGTCTCGTCTCAAGGAAGCATCGGATAGGCGTAAGTCTTATGCCGATCTCAAACGCAAGGAAGTGGAGTATCTTTGTGGGAGACAAGGTCTTTCTGAAAGTGTCGCCTTGGAAAAAGGTGTTGAGATTTGGACGGAAAGGGAAGTTAAGCCCAAGGTTTATTGGGCCATATACTGTTGTGAAGCGAGTAGGACCAGTGGCTTATCAATTAGAGTTGCCGGCAGAACTAAGTCAAATTCATAACGTATTCCATGTATCAATGCTGAGACGGTATCGGTCGGATCCTTCGCACGCGTTGTGCCGATGGCGAAATCGAGGTGAACTTCGGATTTATCTTTTGAGGAAGAACCGGTTCAGATTATAGATCGAGATGTGAAAGTTCTACGAAGGAAGGCAGTGCCTTTAGTAAAAGTGTTATGGCGGAACCACGGAGTGGAAGAAGCTACGTGGGAGCCCGAGGAGGTGATGCGGCAAAGAATACCCCCATCTCTTTTGATCAAGGAATTTCGAGGACGAAATTTATTTTAAGGGGGTAGAATCTGTAACATCCCAAAACGGGGCTATTTGAAATTTCATTATTTTCTTATGTATGAACTCTTGAAATATTATTTATGGAATAAGAGAGTTTAAATTAAGGCCTTGAGTTGTCTCATTTTGGTAGAAAATTTTAGTTCTTAACTTTAAAGGCGAGGAGCCATAGCCGGAGTGTGTTATAAGAATATATGAAAGAATTTGGGCACTAATGAGGCCTTGGTAAAGTGGCAAAGTAAGCCCACTTAAGAGCTACATGTGACGCCACAAGGGGAGCAAGGGAGGCTGGGTTAGTCGCAAGTTTCTCTTTTTGCTCATTAATGGGACGGCACAAGGGGAAGTTTTCCTCGAGTTAAACTCTTTTTAATTATGAGGATATTGTTAAGATTTAAATGGATTATTAATGGATATTATTGGATTTTAATTATAGTGATAATAAGAGGATATCCAAGGATAATTAGTGGATTATTAAGGGATTATTTGAAGATTAATTCAATTATTTTGAATTAATACAAATGTGTGGCCAAGAGAAATTTTAGGTAATGGCCGAATTTTGAACTCCTTGGTGGAGTAGTGTGGGCGGCAAGGTTGCTAGGAGGGGGGGCCGAATGTCTATAAAAGGAGCAACCTAGCACCTTTCTTTCTTTTCTTCATTTTTCTACTTGCCAAAAACCCTAGCCCTCCTTCTTCATTCTTCTTTTATTTTTATTCCAGCCTCCCAAACCCCTTTTGCCGAAACTTCTTTTCCCTCTCATCCCCACTATTTTCCTTCCTTCAATAGCCGAATACACCCCCTTTTAAGAACCGAATCTCACACTCCTCCTTGGCAGCATTGTTAATAGAATACTAAAGGAAGTATAAGGCTCTTGGAAGTTAGTTTTCAATCGGTTTGAAGAAGGTAAGAAAGGGCATAGCCGAATGGTTTTTGTTATTCTCTTTTATGATTCTGTCGATTTAAGCATGGGGAAAACAGAAGTTCGACACGGACTGATAGTTGGCTTATCTTTTGTCTAAATCGAAATATTGTAGGGACTCCGAGATATTTGAAATCAAAGCGATCTAGGCTCCATTTTCTACCAACCAAATTTGATTCGCAAATCGGACGCTAAGGCTAGTACTCGAAGCGATTGGGTAAGGATTCGGTACAAAGTATGACCCTTTAAATTGTTTGGTTTGGCCGAATGGCCCATATCACTAACCTTGACAGTTGGCGAATATAGGGCAAAGACTTGAGTGCGGCCGACTTCTCTTTTCGGATTTAGACTCCTTGTTGGTGACAGGTGTGTACATACACACTTATAATAGTTAATTAAGTGTATGTTATGTGTAAATCTGCTCTATGTAGATGTGGCAATAGTACCTTAATGGTACAAGCGAGGATCCCGGTAAGTCTCTATATGTATGAGATGGATAATATGCTTTTGGGAAGCATGGATTATTTGATACATGTGATATATGTATGTTCTGTTTATTAAGCGCTTGACATGGGTTGATGAGAGGAGAGGCGGTGATATCGTCTTTGTGAGCACCGTGCTGCTTTGGTAGCACATCGTGACTATATGTCACTAGAGGTTTGGTACCTCCGAGGTTTGGTACCTCATAGCGACTTGTCCTCGTGGTTAACACCACCGTGGGTTGGCTCCACTTGAGATATGGGATCGTCCGCGGTGATTTGGTATCACACGATGGGTTGGCCCCATCACCCGATTTGTGTCTACGGACACCGGTGCTTTGGTAGCACATTGTGACTATATGTCACCAAAGTGGTTTGGCACCACCGGTGTTTTGGTAACACAACGTGACTACGGTCACCAAGTGGTTTTGGTACCACGTGGGGTAGACAAAGGTGTTTGGTTGGCTAGGTTGGGTACATGATACTTTGCTTAATTAAGCTGTTATATGTTGTGTATGAAATGTTGTATTAACCCGGGAAGGGTTACATCATCGAGTCTTGGTGACTCACCTTCTCCTTTAACATTTTTCAGTGACTCGTAGATGGCGGTTGAGGATACGGTGGGACTCGAGGCGGCCATGCAAGGGATTTTAATTTACAGAACTTTAAAGTTGTTTAATTTTTATTTTGGGTTGTAATAAGGCCTCCATAAACTATAGTTGCGTTTTATTTTTTTATGTTGGATATTTACTTAAAACTATGTCATTAAATTGAATTAAATCACATGTTTTCTTAAGTTAACACGAAAAAGTTTAATCGTGCCATCGACATTTACACTTGAAATCGTAAAACAATTGGACTTAATTAAAATTCCAAATTAGATCTAAAGGTAGCTTTAACAAGACAACCGAAACGAGGAGTTTTCAATGGAAAATTAAATGTTTTTCGAAATAGCGTTCACAAGGTTTTACTTCGTAATAACTCAAATTCGGTCGTAGTGTTTGGGCGGGTTTGGGTTATTCTGAGGTGTATATCGAGCCAGTTCAAAGCTCTCGTGTGGGGCCCAAGGCCCAAAAATGTTTTTGGTAGGCCTTATGGTATGATTTCTGGGTTTTTAAGCAGCATGGCCCGAGTCTCCGGCACCGATCCGCCCAGGTAAGTACATCTAAACCTTTTTGTGAAATATATTCTGTAGAAGGGTAGGAAGCATGGAACGTAGATAGACTTATAGGACTTGGACCCTAGGGTTAGATTACTCAAACACAACGAAGCATAAGACTTAAAGAACTAAACCCACCTATGACTTAGTCAATGAGCTAGGGGTGTGGTAACCCACATGCGCATGTCTAGGATTGGATCCTAAGAGCTTGGTATTTAAGCGATCCTCGTGACTCACCTCCTCTTCGCAGGTATCCTACAGTGCGTAGCCTGGTTCACCCTAACTCGGAAGGCTCGGTGGTGTGGTAACCTCTCATGCGCATGTCTAGAAAGGTTCGGTGAGAGCTTGGTATTTAAGCGGTCCGCGTGACCCACCTCCTCTTCACTTGAATTACGCACTGTGCGTAGCTTTGGTTCACCCTGACCAGGAAGGCTCGGTCATAGGCTAAAAACAATGATTAAAACCCAAAAAGGGAATTAGCCTTGTTTTTCAAAATAGAACGAGACAACAAGCCCTAATGTTTTCAAAACTCATCCAATAACCCTCTTAAACCCTGGAACACTAGGTATACCATGTTTTCTCGGAAAGCTTGACCTGTGAAAAATTACAAAAATACCCTTAGGAGTAAATTACCAAAATGCCCCTGACCCATAAAATATTGATCCGACGGTTTTGCCCAAAATTTCAGCTATTTTACAAATATTCAATAACTTAGCTTTGGAAATCATCAGCAGAATATTTTGGTTTTGGAAAATTACGAAAATACCCCTGTAGGAAAAAGACGAAAATACCCCTGGGTTAGAAATGGGCAGAAATGTCCGATGAGTGAATAGGTATGGAAAGTATTAAGGAATGGATGCATGGACTTCTTTGTGTGAACTAGGATAGGAAACTGAAACATTGTTTGCTCGAAAGAATCTCTCGATTAAACCTCGTCCATAAAACTTCTTCATGAGTAATAAAGTGAAACAAATGCTAACGCATAAAATTTTTCTTAATCAGATTAAAAGCGCGGTAGATAGAATGAGTTCTAGAGGGCGTGGGCGCCGTGGGCGTGGTAGGGGTAGGATGACGGTGTCCGAACCCCGTCAGTCGGGACAAGGTTCGGAAAATGAGGTACCACTTGCCACCACCACCTCCTACTTTTAGAGTGAGGGAGGAGAGCGCACAGGTGGCGAGTCGGTATCGCAAGCCGTGTTGCGAGTCTTGGAGATGGTGGTGAAATTGGTGGAAATGTTGGAGCTCGGAAATCGTTCCCGGCGACTCGATCTAACGGAGCGGAGGTATTCCGAGGTGTGTCGGGAGTGGCACCTAGTGCGTGAGAATCATTGCTAGAGTCAACCGAAAGGATCATGGATGACCTTGACTGATCAAGAAGAAGAGAAGCTGAAAGGCGCGTGTCGCTTCTAAAGGATGAAGCGTGACGATGGTGGCTAACGGTTCGAGATGGGGCTACACCGATGATTTGACTTGGGAGTATTTCGAACCGCCTATCGAGAAAAAGTATGTGGGCATTAGCTACACCGACGCCAGCAGAGAAAGGCTTTTACGGGATTAGTTCAAGGAACTAAGTCCGTGTCCGAATATGAGGCGGAATTTCTAAGGCCGAGTAGATATGCGAGAGGCATCGTGGCTATTGAACATGAGCGCCGTGTCCGCTTTGAGGACGGACTCGAGATGATCTAAGGTTCTTGATTGCCCCACAAAGAGTTTTCGTGAGTTCTCATCTCTAGTGGAGAAGGCTAAGGTAGCCGAGGGAATCAAGGAGGCGTGTGGCGAATTATAGTAAGAACAATCGTAAGAGAAGTTTTGGGTCACCGGGGTCAAGCGGAAGTGCTCGAGAAAAAGGCTAGGCCCGGTGGGCCTAATCAGCAATGAGGCCCACGATTTGCTGTCGAGGCCGACTTCGGTCTGCAATCGCTGTGGAAAGACCCATTGGGGAGGATGTTGGACCGGCGATAAGGGATGTTTTGAGTGTGGGTCTTTGGAGCATCGCGTCGAGATTGTCCCGAAACTAGCTAAGAAGCGGCGGAAGGGACGAAACCGTGCTCAAGATAGAAATGTAGGACCACGGAGGGTCGTGGTAATGGTAGAGGAAACAACGGTCCCAACCGAGGTCGTGGAACTCAAGGCGAGAGGTTCAGGGCAACACAGAGGCTAGGCGGCTGGTTTGGTTTACTGCAAATGAGGTGTCGCGAGGAAGGTGACGCACCGGATGTCATAACCGACGCGTTTCTAATTTTTGGTTTTCCTTATGTTGCATTGATTGATGTGGGCTCGACGCACTTTCATACATTGCTAGTAGTGTGGTAGGAACTATGGACCTAGACTCAAAACGCTTCTAGGGAGATGACCGTAGTTAGCCCCTTAGGTCACTCCGTAGTCGTAGATAAACTCTATAGAGGCGTACCCTAGAACTCCAAGGGGTAGTATTTGTAGTCGATCTAATGGAACTACCGTTTGGGGAGTTCGATTTGATCCTTGGTATGGATTGGTTGGTTATGTACCAAGCGAGTTTGGATTGCGCGGCTAAGCGCATGGTCCTTAAGACGACAGAAGGTGATGAAGTGGTTATGATAGGAGATAGAAGGAATTATCTATCCAACGTAGTGACTGCCTTGAAGGCTGAAAAGATGGTCAAGAAGGGTTGTGAGGCGTATTTGGTTCAAATCTGTGCTTTGGAAGCTAAGGAGTTGGTAGTTGAAAAGGTCCGAACGGTTGGGGAATTTGCTGATGTATTCCCAGAAGAACTTCCGGGTTTGCCTCCGGATCGAGAAGTCGAATTCGGTATAGACTTGCTACCTGGAACGGCACCTGTGTCTATAGCACCATACCGAATGGCACCAAAGGAATTGGTGGAGCTAAAGGCTCAAATTCAGGAGCTCTTGGATAGAGGGTTTATACGACCAAGCATATCTCCTGGGGAGCACCTGTGTTGTTTGTCAAGAAGAAGGACGGTTCTATGCGGATGTGCATCGACTCACCGCCGCTTAAATAATTTGACGATCAAGAACAAGTATCCGCTTGCCTCGGATTGGCGACTTGTTCGATCAACCAAGGGTGCCTCGGTGTTTTCAAGATAGACCTTAGGTCGGTTATCATCAACTTAAGGTAAAGGAGGTCGATGTTCACAAAACAAAGATTTCCGAACTCGGTATGGGCATTTTGAGTTCTTGGTAATGCCATTTGGGTTGACCAATGCGCCGCGGCATTCATGGACTTGATGAACAGAGTATTCCAGCGATGATTTGGACCGGTTTGTCGTGGTGTTCATAGACGACATATTGGTTTATTCAAGAACGTAAGAGGAGCATGACAAGCATTTACGGATAGTTCGCAAGTATTGAGGAGAAGCGATTATATGCCAAATTCGGTAAGTGTGAATTTTGGCTTAGGAAGTGGCTTTCTTAGGGCATGTAGTATCACCAAAGGAATTAGAGTAGACCCCGCAAGATTGAGGCGAAGATTGGAGTGGAAACCACCTAGGACGGTGGTGAAATACGAAGTTTTCTGGGTTTAGCGAGGATACTATCGGAGATTCGTGGAAGGATTCTCTCTAATAGCAAATACCAGTTGACTAAGCCGCTAAGGAAGGGTGTCCCGTTTGTATGGACGGAAAAGCAAAGCAAGAAAGCTTTGATAAGCTAAGGAAGATTTTGACTAAGCTCGGTTTTGGTACACTGAAGCGGAAAGTTATTCACGATTTATTGTGATGCATCTCACACCGGTTTGGGATGTGTGTTGATGCGAGGATGGGAAGGTAGTAGCCTATGCATCCCGTCGATTAAGATCGCATGAGGTTAACTACCCAACTCACGACTTAGAGTTAGCGGCGGTCGTCTTCGCTCAAGATATGGAGACATTACCGTATGGAGAGAAGTCGATGGTCTACACGGATCACAAAAGCTTGAGGTATCTTCTGACTCAGAAGGATCTGAATCTGAGACAGCGTCGATGGATTGAACTACTAAAGGACTATGATTGTTCAATCGAGTACCATCCGGGTAAGGCTAATGTGGTAGCTGACGCATTAAGCCGGAAGGTGGTGACGGACTTAAGAGCAATGTTCGCTCGGTTAAGTCTCGTATGATGATGGGAGTCTTTTTTGGCGTAACTTCAAGTAAAGCCGACTTGGATTGAGGAGATTAAAGAAAAGCAGTTAGTGGATGAAGGCTTGAGCTCTAAGAGGGTACAAGTTCAAGACGGTGGATTGGAAGGATACCGCTTGTCTAGTGATGGAGTGCTTTGTTTTCAAGGACGAGTATGTATGCCAAAAGATACGGATTTAAGGCAGAAAATTCTCCAAGATGCACATAGCAGCCCATACGCTATGCACCCTGGAGGAAGCAAAATGTATGGAGACTTGCGGAAACAGTTTTGGTGGCCGGGGTTGAAGCGTGAGATAACGGAGTTCGTAGGAAAGTGTCGACGTGTCGGCCAGGTTAAGGCTGAACATCGGTCACCATCGGGACTACTTCAACCGATAAAGATCCCTCAGTGGAAATGGGAGAGGATCACCATGGATTTTGTTAGTGGGCTACCCCTTACGCCCACTAAGAAGGATGCAGTTTGGGTAATTGTGGATCGCCTAACCAAATCAGCTCACTTCATGCCGGTGAGAATGGATTATTCACTCCAGAAGCTAGCGAAGCTGTATGTGGGTGAAATAGTGAGGTTGCATGGCGTGCCAGTGTCGATTATCTCGGATAGGGACCCCAGATTCACGTCAAGGTTTTGGAAGGCGTTGCATCAAGCTTTGGGTACACGGTTAGATTTCAGTACGGCTTTTCATCCACAGTCTGACGGACAGTCGGAGAGGGTGATACAGATTTTAGAAGACATGTTAAGAGGCTGTGTCTTGGATTTTAGTGGTAGTTGGGAGGAGTACCTATCATTAGCGGAATTCGCTTATAACAATAGTTATCAAACGAGTATTCAAATGGCTCCATACGAGGCCCTATATGGACGGAAGTGTCGTACTCCTACGTGTTGGACGGAGTTGGGAGAAAGACAAGTTCTGGGTCCAGAGTTGGTAACCGAGACGGAAGACAAAGTCAAGGTGATTCGGTCTCGTCTCAAGGAAGCATCGGATAGGCAGAAGTCTTATGCCGATCTCAAACGCAAGGAAGTGGAGTATGCTGTGGGAGACAAGGTCTTTCTGAAAGTGTCGCCTTGGAAAAAGGTGTTGAGATTTGGACGGAAAGGGAAGTTAAGCCCAAGGTTTATTGGGCCATATACTGTTGTGAAGCGAGTAGGACCAGTGGCTTATCAATTAGAGTTGCCGGCAGAACTAAGTCAAATTCATAACGTATTCCATGTATCAATGCTGAGACGGTATCGGTCAGATCCTTCGCACGTTGTGCCAGTAGCGGAAATCGAGGTGAACTCGGATTTATCTTTTGAGGAAGAACCGGTTCAGATTATAGATCGAGATGTGAAAGTTCTACGAAGGAAGGCAGTGCCTTTAGTAAAAGTGTTATGGCGGAACCACGGAGTGGAAGAAGCTACGTGGGAGCCCGAGGAGGTGATGCGGCAGCAATACCCCCATCTCTTTTGATCAAGGAATTTCGAGGACGAAATTTATTTTAAGGGGGGTAGAACTGTAACATCCCAAAACGGGGCTATTTGAAATTTCATTATTTTCTTATGTATGAACTACTGAAATATTATTTATGGAATAAGAGAGTTTAAATTAAGGCCTTGAGTTGTCTCATTTTGGTAGAAAATTTTAGTTCTTAACTTTAAAGGCAGGGAGCCATAGCCGGAGTGTGTTATAAGAATATATGAAAGAATTTGGGCACTAATGAGGCCTTGGTAAAGTGGCAAAGTAAGCCCACTTAAGAGCTACATGTGACGCCACAAGGGGGAGCAAGGGGGAGCTGGGTTCGAGTCGCGAAGTTTCTCTTTTTGCTCATTAATGGGACGGCACAAGGGGGAAGTTTTCCTCGAGTTAAACTCTTTTTAATTATGAGGATATTGTTAAGATTTAAATGGATTATTAATGGATATTATTGGATTTTAATTATAGTGATAATAAGAGGATATCCAAGGATAATTAGTGGATTATTAAGGGATTATTTGAAGATTAATTCAATTATTTTGAATTAATACAAATGTGTGGCCAAGAGAAATTTTAGGTAATGGCCGAATTTTGAACTCCTTGGTGGAGTAGTGTGGACGGCAAGGTTGCTAGGAGGGGGGGCCGAATGTCTATAAAAGGAGCAACCTAGCACCTTTCTTTCTTTTCTTCATTTTTCTACTTGCCAAAAACCCTAGCCCTCCTTCTTCATTCTTCTTTTATTTTTATTCCAGCCTCCCAAACCCCTTTTGCCGAAACTTCTTTTCCCTCTCATCCCCACTATTTTCCTTCCTTCAATAGCCGAATACACCCCCCCTTTTAAGAACCGAATCTCACACTCCTCCTTGGCAGCATTGTTAGCCGAATACTAAAGGAAGTATAAGGCTCTTCGGAAGTTAGTTTTCAATCGGTTTGAAGAAGGTAAGAAAGGGCATAGCCGAATGGTTTTTGTTATTCTCTTTTATGATTCTGTCGATTTAAGCATGGGGAAAACAGAAGTTCGACACGGACTGATAGTTGGCTTATCTTTTGTCTAAATCGAAATATTGTAAGGACTCCGAGATATTTGAAATCAGGCGATCTAGGCTCCATTTTCTACCAACCAAATTTGATTCGCAAATCGGACGCTAAGGCTAGTACTCGAAGCGATTGGGTAAGGATTCGGGTACAAAGTATGACCCCTTTAAATTGTTTGGTTTGGCCGAATGGCCCATATCACTAACCTTGACAGTTGGCCGAATATAGGGGCAAAGACTTGAGTGCGGCCGACTTCTCTTTTCGGATTTAGACTCCTTGTTGGTGACAGGTGTGTACATACACACTTATAATAGTTAATTAAGTGTATGTTATGTGTAAATCTGCTCTATGTAGATGTGGCAATAGTACCTTAATGGTACAAGCGAGGATCCCGGTAAGTCTCTATATGTATGAGATGGATAATATGCTTTTGGGAAGCATGGATTATTTGATACATGTGATATATGTATGTTCTGTTATTAACTGCTTGACATGGGTTGATGAGAGGAGGGGGCAGTGATATCGTGCTGACGAGCACCAGTGCTTTGGTAGCACACTGTGACTATATGTCACCAGAGGTTTGGTACCTCCAGAGGTTTGGTACCTCATAGCGACTTGTCCCTGTGGTTAACACCACCGTGGGTTGGCCCCACTTGAGATATGGGATCGTCACGCGGTGATTTGGTATCACCACGATGGGTTGGCCCCATCACCCGATTTGTGTCTCACGGACACCGCGTGCTTTGGTAGCACATTGTGACTATATGTCACCAGTGGTTTGGCACCACCAGGTGTTTTGGTAACACAACGTGACTACGGCCA
The DNA here is from genome assembly GCA_025698515.1 of Gossypium sturtianum. Lineage (NCBI taxonomy): Eukaryota > Viridiplantae > Streptophyta > Magnoliopsida > Malvales > Malvaceae > Gossypium > Gossypium sturtianum. Next base: position 100,424,911 of record CM046955.1, on the reverse strand, counting down.
CCAGTGGTTTGGTACCACGTGGGGTAGACAAAGGTGTTTGGTTGGCTAGGTTGGGTACATGATACTTTGCTTAATTAACTGTTATATGTTGTGTATGAAATGTTGTATTAACCCGGGGAAGGGTTACATACTGAGTCTTGGTGACTCACCTTCTCCTTTAACATTTTTCAGGTGACTCGTAGATGGCGGTTGAGGAGCCGGTGGGACTCGAGGCGGCCATGCAAGGGATTTTAATTTACAGAACTTTAAAGTTGTTTAATTTTTATTTTGGGTTGTAATAAGGCCTCCATAAACTATAGTTGCGTTTTATTTTTTTTTTATGTTGGATATTTACTTAAAACTATGTCATTAAATTGAATTAAATCACATGTTTTCTTAAGTTAACACGAAAAAGTTTAATCGTGCCATCGGGTACACTTGAAACTGGTAAAACAATTGGACTTAATTAAAATTCCAAATTAGATCTAAAGGTAGCTTTAACAAGACAACCGAAACGAGGAGTTTTCAATGGAAAATTAAATGTTTTTCGAAATAGCGTTCACAAGGTTTTACTTCGTAATAAGTCAAATTCGGTCGTAGTGTTTGGGCCGGGTTTGGGTTGTTACACATTCAGTCCACGGTGATGCACACAGCTATCAACCGCCGAGGTGGGCACCTAGCCAACACCTCCCTTGATGAAGCACATAGCTAACATCAAGCGCTAATGTAGCACAAGGCTAACATTAGACCACGTACATAAATATGTACACCCCTTTCCTTCTTTGATCATATCCCAAGTCCCATGCATATATGTGTATCATGTCAGATTAACATTTAGAGTAAATATTCATCACATGCTCACCACAAATATCACATATATATCATAGGCAAAATAGAGCACTGACCTGATTAATCGATTACCCACTACGGGTATCCACCATCTTAGCCATTATTTCGGCTTTCATTCACAACATATCACATATACATACTAACATAGTTAAATCAATCAAAAGACAGTGCGATAACTACGCACCTGATTTATCTAGCGAGATCCCGATCTATTGAATCTAACACAATCTAGAATCCCGAAACTTTCCCTTATGCCTGTCGATTAGCCCCTAATCCATCATGGACAGAATCGGTTAGCCACTTAAATACCAAAAATGGCCTAAGGCCGAATGCTAACCATCACTTACCTTGCTAACTATTCCCGAATCACCACTGGTTATGAAGCTGTCGAAATCCCTTGAAGAATTGAAACCACGAGAGGCTCCCTCAATGCACCTTGACGTTAGCTACAACAAAGAGATACCATCTTGTGACCCTATGACATTCGGTCAACCATTACACGTTACTTGAAGAGGCTAGAAGAAAGACTCACACTAACGCTTTCGGTTCTTAAGTCTTGCGACAAGAAGAGAGAACGAGGCCACTATGGGATTCGACTATGGCTTCTAAATGGCAAGGGGTTATTCGGCTATCCAACAAAATATGTAGAATTAAAGTTGAAGAAAAGAGAAAGAATAGGGAGAAGAAGTGAGAATCAATTCGGCTCAAAGAGAGAATTAAAGGAACAACTTTCGGCCAAGGAAAATAAAATGAAGAAAAGAATAGCTAAAGGATGGTCACCCCTATTTATACTACTCAAATTCGGCACTCCTACCTCCTCTCAAATTCCTCTTCCTTCTCCTATAATAACTCTTGAACACATATTCAAAATAAATAAAAAAAATAAAAACTCTATCTCCTTTTTATCTCTTATCACCACATTTAAACTAAATAAAATAACACCTCTATTATCTAAAATAATACACCCATTATCTCTACCTATTCAAAATAAACAAATAACAAAAATAAAACCAACAATTATCCTTACTCCAGCCGAGTTTTAAAAGGATAAGTAAGCTAAATCCTTTTTCAATTAAAAGTCCAATTGCCGTCCATTGCTTCCTTCTCTCCTGGCTCTGATACAAAATTAAAACACCCAACTGCTACTCCCACTCCTCGAACTCAATACCTGCTGGAGCTTCACTGCAGGTAACGCCCCAGGCCACTGTGCCAAGGCACCTCTTTGTGATATAATTCACCCTGAATTTCTTTTAACACCTCTTTCCCAAGCTCCCTTGTCTCAACGCCAAAAACCAAAATAAAAACACGCTCGCTGCCGCCGTGATTCGAACCAAGGCCCTTGTTGCCGCAAGCCGCATATAGCGCTCCAAGCCACTCTGCCGTGGCGGTTTTATGACATAAACCCGCTGAAATTCTTTTAAGACCTCCCAAGCTAAGCTCCTACTTGACGCATAAAAATAAAATCCCATTCGCTTCCTCTGCAACTCGAACCTGGCCCTCATTGCCGCAAGCCTCCAAGGCCCCTAAAGTAGCGTCCCAAGCCACTTTACTAAGCCCAAGTTCATATCCAAAAACGCCTATATTTTTCCCTTAAGGCCTCCCGGCCTTGCTCCCCTTACTAACTAAAAATCCAAAATTTTTCCAATGAACTTTCCTACATCCTAGGGTTCTCAAAACCCTTAAAACATATCCAAGCATACCCCAAAGCCTACTAACACCTGAATTATGCATCCAACGCATAACCCCTAATCTAGGATGTTACAGTTCTACCCTCCAAAAAAAATAATTTCGTCCTCGAAATTACTTACTAACGAATAATCGTACATCTTAACTTACCACTTTACGCTTACGCAGCTGCACTCTGATCTTAATAAAACCATCATACTTCCTAGGCACAATTTCTAAGTTCACATCCAAGGTTCCATACACTTCATTAGCAACATAAGAACAAACTGACCCTATAACGAGCAAAGCAATGAAGGATGATCCATAAATAAGAAACTTACTTGTTGCCACCTCTGACACATCTTCCTCCTCACGACGGCCGACCGCATAAACCGGCCTTGGCCGCCTTGCATCCAACCTTCAAAGACTCGCTTGGTGCTCCACGACCTCGGCCGGAACCATTTCCTCCATGGTTCGGACCACGATCCCTTGTCGCTTGCTGACCATCCCTACCCGGCTGCACATAACCTTGGCCTATTGTCCGAGCCCTATTCGGATCTTGAGGACAGTCTTTAATCAAGTGAGACTTAGACTTACACCTAAAACATTCTCGATTCTGGTTCCAACACTCGCCGACATGATACCTTCCACACTGAGCACACGGACGGTCTGGATTTACAGTAGCTGGCTTAGTAACACGAATAGAATTCTCAACCCTTGACCCGATCTAACGGGTTCCGATACGGCCATTCTGCCTCGACCACGTCCACGACAACCATGTCCTCTAGAACTCATTTCTAGCGCCTCGATTTAGTCTGATTAAGAAGTTTTATGCATCAGAATTTTGTTCCACTTGTTAACCGCGAACAATTTTATGAAATAAAGTATTTAGAAGTAGTTCTTTCGATCAAACAAGGGTTCAGTTCAAGTTCACCACTCTAATTCAGAGAGTCACACTCACATTCATAGACAGAGACACATTCATTCATCAACAAGAACACATTCATTCAGTGGTATCTACCACACACATTCACTATCCGGACATTTCTGCCCGTTCCTATCCCAGGGGTATTTTCGTCATTTGTCCTACAGGGGTATTTTGGTAATAAATCGGGGTCACTTCGAAATTTTTTTTAAAAAACAAACGTATTTTAGAATATACAAAACCTCGGGGGTTATCTTGAAAATTTGTTTTCCAAATCAGAGGTGTTGCAAAAATTTCAGAGATCGGGGTTATTTCGGTAATTTTGGAAGTTAGGGGCATTTTTGTAAATTCTCCAAGTCAGATATCTTGATATTTGTAAAATGCAAGTTTTTGGTATTTTTGTAAAGTAGAAATATTTTAGCAAAAGTCGAGGGTATTTTAGTAATTTACAATACAGGGGCATTTTTGTAATTTTGTAAATCGGAGATATTTTGGAAAAATTTTCACAATAGTCCTTTACTACAATTAAAAGGGTAATTTAGGGATTTTAAAACTAGGAATTTTATAAAACTGCATGGCTAGTCCCTTTCGGGTTTTAATTAGCGGGTTTAGCCCGTGAATAAGTCCTCTTGGTTAAGGTGAACCGTAGCTACGCACCAGGTAGGATTCGAGTAAAGAGGAGGTGAGTCGCTAGGACTGCTTAAATACCAAGCTCGTCATGAATACCAATCCTAGACATGCGTATAATGGTTGCCACACCTTAACTCGGCGACTTACTTCACGAGTTTGTTTAATAATCCTTAAGTCTTATGCATGTGTTTGAGTAGACTAGTCCTAGGGTTCAATGACCCTAATATTCTAATCTACGAGCCCAAATAAGCACATAACAGTTCACATAAACAAGTCACTTCAACAATTAGAAGTACTTACCGTGTGGACTTCGGGTAGAGATACAGGTGCCCCGCTAATAGCTGAAATAGTTCATAAATTCTTATATTTTTGGAAAGCCCATTTTGAAAAACGTTTTTAGGCCCAAATCCCTCAAAGCCGAGTTTTGAACCTGGCTCTGATACCAAACTGAAACACCCCAAACCCGGCCCATTCACTACGACTGAATTTGAAATGCCACTGCGGAAAACGTTTGAAGCAAATTTGAACTCAAGGATAAAACATGAAAATTTTGTTAAGTTTAGAAAATAGTGTTTATTAAAATTCTTAAGTGAGATGTGGTGTTTATAAAAATATCCGTATTAAAACTTTAGTATATATAGATTTAAATAAAATCGTTTGCATATAATTCCTCAATTGTCAATCCATAATAAAACATAATAATAAACTTAATGAAAAACACTTAAACAAACTTTAAATACTTTTAGGGGCCTTATTACAATAATTGAATAATCAAAGTACTGGAAATATGAATGCTTAATTAATTAAAAATATCTTTCTGCATGAAAATCTGCTTCTGGATGGCCACCTTTGTATCCGCTCCAACCCGGTCCAAGCTTTACGCAGCACCTGAAAGGTTTAATAAAATATTGGGTGAGTCAAACCGACTCAAGTGCATAGTCATTTCACATGTCTCCACATATGGGCTTGGCCCACATCCACACATCCATACACATAAATATGCAATTATGAAGCCCATCCCAACCTAGGGTCCATCTATTTCACCTACCTTAGCGGACCCCGCTCAAGGCCGTGGCTAATCCACCACCGATCACATAGTGATCCACATATCTTACCTTGGCGGACTTGTTTGCTCAAAGGCCGTGGTTGAGCCACCGATCACCTAAGTGATCCCACATATCATTCACCCACGGTGATGCACACACTATCAACCGCCGAGGTGGGCACCTAGCCAACACCTCCTTGATGAAGCACATAGCTAACATCAAGCGCTAATGTAGCACAAGGCTAACATTAGACCACGTGCATAAATATGTACACCCCTTTCCTTCTTTGATCATATCCCAAGTCCCATGCATATATGTGTATCATGTCGATTAACATTTAGAGTAAATATTCATCACATGCTCTCCACAAATATCACACATATATCATAGGCAAAATAGAGCACTGAGCTGATTAATCGATTACCCACTACAGGTATCCACCATCTTAGCCATTATTTCGGCTTTCATTCACAACATATCACATATACATACTAACATAGTTAAATCAATCAAAAGACAAAGGCGATAACTACGCTTTGATTTATCTAGCGAGATCCCGATCTATTGAATCTAACACAATCTAGAATCCCAAAACTTTCCCTTATGCCTGTCGATTAGCCCCTAATCCATCATGGACAGAATCGGTTAGCAACTTAAATACCAACAATGGCCTAAGGCCTAATGCTAACCATCACTTACCTTGCTAACTATTCCCGAATCACCACTGGTTATGAAGCTGTCGAAATCCCTTGAAGAATTGAAACCACGAGAGGCTCCCTCAATGCACCTTGACGTTAGCTACAACAAAGAGATACCATCTTGTGACCCTATGACATTCGGTCAACCATTACACGTTACTTGAAGAGGCTAGAAGAAAGACTCACACTAACGCTTTCGGTTCTTAAGTCTTGCGACAAGAAGAGAGAACGAGGCCACTATGGGATTCGACTATGGCTTCTAAATGGCAAGGGGTTATTCGGCTATCCAAGAAAATATGTAGAATTAAAGTTGAAGAAAAGAGAAAGAATAGGGAGAAGAAGTGAGAAGCAATTAGCTCAAAGAGAAATTAAAGGAACAACTTTCGGCCAAGGAAAATAAAATGAAGAAAATAATAGCTAAAGGATGGTCACCCCTATTTATACTACTCAAATTCGGCACTCCTACCTCCTCTCAAATTCCTCTTCCTTCTCCTATAATAACTCTTGAACACATATTCAAAATAAATAAAAAAAATAAAAACTCTATCTCTTTTTTATCTCTTATCACCACATTTAAACTAAATAAAATAACACCTCTATTATCTAAAATAATACACCCATTATCTGTACCTATTCAAAATAAACAAATAACAAAAATAAAACCAACAATTATCCTTACTCCAGCCGAATTTTAAAAGGATAAGTAAGCTAAATCCTTTTTCAATTAAAAGTCCAATTGCCGTCCATTGCTTCCTTCTCTCCTGGCTCTGATACAAAATTAAAACACCCAACTGCTACTCCCACTCCTCAAACTCAATACCTGCTGGAGCTTCACTGCAGGTAACGCCCCAGGCCACTGTGCCAAGGCGCCTCTTTGTGATATAATTCACCCTGAATTTCTTTTAACACCTCTTTCCCAAGCTCCCTTGTCTCAACGCCAAAAACCAAAATAAAAACACGCTCGCTGCTGCCGTGATTCGAACCAAGGCCCTTGTTGCCACAAGCCGCATATAGCGCTCCAAGCCACTCTGCCGTGGCAATTTTTATGACATAAACCCGCCAGAAATTCTTTTAAGACCTCCCAAGCTAAGCTCCTACTTGACGCATAAAAATAAAATCCCATTCGCTTCCTCTCCAACTCGAACCTGGCCCTCATTACCGCAAGCCTCCAAGGCCCCTAAAGTAGCGTCCCAAGCCACTTTGCTAAGCCCAAGTTCATGTCCAAAAACGCCTATATTTTTCCCTTAAGGCCTCCCTGGCCTTGCTCCCCCTTACTAACTAAAAATCCAAAATTTTTCCAATGAACTTTCCTACATCCTAGGGTTCTCAAAACCCTTAAAACATATCCAAGCATACCCCAAAGCCTACTAACACCTGAATTATGCATCCAACGCATAACCCCTAATCTAGGATGTTACACTAAGTGTGTATATAAGGTATGTACCTATGTGATCTTACTATGATGATTTTGTATATTGGAATAACAATATCATATGTGAAAGTAAGCATGAATGAGCTATGTTTATATAAGATTTTTGAATTGATGAATGTGACAAATATGGCCAAGTACATGGACCAAAGCATATATGTGATAGTTTGCTAAATCATTAAGATGTGCCAATGTACCTATGTGCATATATGCCTTTCATACTAAGTTTGTTTGTATTATGACTTACTAAGCTTTTGGAAAGTTTACTCTGTGTGTGTGTTTTCTCTATTTTATAGGTCGTCAAAGCTACTGAAGGCTCGGGACCGTCAAGGATCGTCATCACACTACTAAACTCAATTTGGTACACTTTGGAAATTTATTTAGCTAGATATGGCATGTATAGGCTAGTATTTGACATGAGTTTGTTATATGAACTTAGCCATGTGATTTAGCTAGCTATGGGTTGAGAATTTGCTTGAATGTATGTGATATATGAAGTATGTTTTTGGCATGGTTAGTTGATGCATAGAATGGTCAAGTTTTGATTAAGCAAAGGAATGAATTATGCTTGTGATGAGATGAGTTTAGCCTTGTAATTTGGATGGTTATTTTGGTATGATTTTGGTTGTCAAAAAGGCGTGAGATGTCTTGATGATTTTACTAGTATGTTTGACCCATTGGGTGACATTTTGGCCTTGTAAATGGCCTATAATGTCACACGGTTGTGGCACACGGGCGTGCCTAGTGACCGTGGGGGTAAGTCAGTAGCTAGCCTAATAGCACATGGCCAAGACACACGGGCGTGTCTAGTAGCCGTGTGAAAAAGTCAGATTCGACCACGGCCAAGGCACACGGGCGTGCTTGGTGGCCGTGAATGTGAAGTCAGATTCGACCACGGCCAAGGCACATGGGCGTGCTAGGTGGCCGTGGATGTGAGATCAAATTCGACCACGGGAAGGACACACGGGGGTGTCCAGCAGCCGTGGGAGGCACACGGCTTGCCTACACGGGCGTGTAACCCCTGAAACTTAGAAAAGTTTTAAATTTTTGTGAAATTTTGTATGTGTTCCGGTTTAGTCCTGACCAGGTTTATAAGTATGTTTTAGGTCTCGTTGACCGTATTAAGGGACATTATGTTTGAGATTGATGGATGAATGTATGAACTTTTGAAAATGTTTTTGATCTGTCTGGTAACCCCTTTAACCCTAATCCGGCGACGGATAGGGGTTAGGGGTGTTACATTTGGTTGGTATCAGAGCTACGGTTTAGTCAATTCTTGGACTAACGTAGCGTGTAAGAGTCTAGCTATACATGCCATATTTCTAAATTTTGATAGTATGATGAATCCTAATGTATAAATGTGATTTTCGTATAGTAATGGATCCCGAAAGAGCCGTAGCTGACGACGTAGAAAGTAATGCGCCTGCTCTCGCGCAAGGGATAGCGCCCTCTGATCCGAGACCGGCTACTAGCGGTCAAGGGGAAGTAGCTAAACAGGCTTTCTTCCAGATGATGAGTGAGTGGTTCACTCAATTCGTAAAGAATAACCCGACTGTTTCACAACCCTCGCCCCCGATTAATCCCCCTCAAACCTCAGTTGTGCCTCCGGTGATGGGTATAAATCTGTTGAACAAGCCTCCAATTGACAAAATTCGTAAGTATGGGGCTGAAGAGTTTTGGGCTACTAATGATGATGATGCCGAGAAGGCAGAGTTTTGGTTAGAAAACACGATCCGAGTATTCGATGAGATGTCTTTGACTCCAGAAAAATGCGTAAAATGTGTTGTATCTTTGCTTCGAGATGCGGCTTATCAGTGGTGGAAAACTCTAATATCTGTTATTCCGAAAGAACGGGTGACATGGGATTTCTTTCAGATCGAGTTTCAGAAGAAATATATCAGTGAGAGATTTATTGATCAGAAACGAAAGGAATTTCTGGAATTGAAACAAGGCCGTATGACTGTGGCGGAATATGAACGAGAGTTTGTCAGACTGAGTCAATATGCTCGTGAATGTGTATCATCTGAAGCAATAATGTGCAAAAGGTTTGAAGATGGGCTTAATGAAGACATCCGTTTACTAGTCGGGATTTTGGAGATAAAAGAGTTCGTTTTACTCGTTGATCGAGCGTGCAAAGATGAAGCACTCGGGAAAGATAAAAAAAAGCTGAGTCTGAAGTTAGAGATATGAGAAAGAGATTTCAGAATAGATCGTTTCAGACCACTTCAAAGAAATTTAGAGATGATCAAAGCCGTTCGAGAGGTAATATGGGATATTCAAATAGAAATCGAGATAGATCACAAATAAGTTTCAAAGCTCCAGCAACTTCAGTGGCAAGTGTTGGGAATGTACGATCCGAGAAACTAGAGTGTAAGCATTATGAGAAAAGACATCCGAGAAGCTGTAGAATGAATGACAGAGCTTGTTTTAGATGTGAATCACTTGATCATTTCATCCGTGATTGCCCTGAGTCTGTCGAGCCTGAGAATGTTCAAAATATGAAATCTGATAATGCACCTGTGAGAGGTAGACCTTCGAAGAATGTAAGGAATGTCAGTGGTAGTCAGAGAACTATGAGAGAGACTGTTGCAAAATCTGAAGCTAGAGCGCCTGCCAGAGCGCATGCTATTCGAGCTCGTGAGGAAGCTTCTTCACCAGATGTTATAACGGGTACTTTTACACTTTATGATACTTCTGTGATTGCATTGATAGACCACGGTTCTACGCATTCGTATATATGCATGAATTTAGTGTTCGATGAAGACTTTGCTGTAGAGTCTCGAGTTTGTTATAAAAGTATCGAACCCCTTAGGTAAAAGTGTCCTGGTTGACAAAGTATGCAAGAACTGTCCATTAATGTTTCGAGATATTTGTTTCCCTACTGATTTGATGCTTTTGCCATTTGATGAGTTTGATATCATTCTGGGTATGGGTATCGTTGCTTTCGCATGATGCCATTGTGAATCGTAAAAGAAAGACTATTGATTTGAGATGTCCGAATGATGAAATTGTACGGATTGAATCTAATGATTTGAATGGTTTTCCTGTTGTGATATCTGTATTGAAAGCTCAAAGTTATGTGAAAAAGGGTTATGAAGCATATTTTGCTTATTTGATTGATTCGAAAGTGTCTCGAGAAGAAAGTCGAATCGAGTGTCTATTGTCCGTGAGTTTTCGATGTATTCCTGAAGAGTTACCGGGTTTGCCTCCGATTCGTGAAGTTGAGTTTGGTATTGAGTTGTTACCTGGTACTACACCTATATCGATAGCTCCGTATAGAATGGCACCAACAGAGTTGAAAGAGTTAAAGTCACAGTTGCAAGAATTGACCGATAGAGGGTTTGCTAGACCGAGTTTCTCGCCTTGGGGTGCTCCTCTGCTACATTTGTGAAAAAGAAAGATGGCACGATGAGAATGTGCATCGACTATCGTCAGTTGAATAAAGTGACCATAAAGAACAAATATCCATTGCCCAGGATTGACGATTTGTTTGATCAGTTAAAAAGAGCTACTGTGTTTTTGAAGATAGATCTGAGATCGGGTTATTATCAGTTGCGAGTAAAAGATTCAGATATACCGAAAACTGCTTTCAGAACAAGGTACGGGCATTATGAGTTTCTAGTTATGCCATTTGGATTAACCAATGCTCCTGCTATTTTTATGGATTTGATGAACAGAATTTTTAGACCGTATCTAGATCAATTTGTTGTTGTATTCATTGATGACATTTTGATTTATTCACGTGATGAGACTGAACATGCTGAGCATTTGAGAATTGTGTTGCAAACTCTGAGAGAAAAGCAATTATATGCGAAATTCAGCAAATGTGAATTCTGGTTACACGAGGTTAGTTTTCTAGGACATATTGTATCAGCATCCGGTATACGTGTTGACCCGAGCAAGATTTCTGCTATATTCGATTAGAAACCTCCAAAGAATGTATCTGAAATTCGTAGTTTTCTGGGACTTGCTGGTTATTACCACAGATTTGTTAAAGGCTTTTCGATGATAGCTACTCCATTGACTAGATTGCTTCAGAAAGATGTTATATTTGAATGGTCGAACAAATGCCAGAAAAGTTTTGATCAGTTGAAAACTTTGTTAACAGAAGCTCTAGTGTTAGTACAACTAGAATCGGGCAAAGAATTTGTGATTTACAGTGATGCTTCATTAAACGGTCTGGGATGTGTTTTGATGCAGGAAGGCAAAGTTGTAGCTTATGCTTCAAGACAATTGAAGCCTCATGAAAAGAACTATCCGACACACGATCTCGAGCTAGCTATAATTGTGTTTGCACTAAAGATTTGGCGCCATTATCTGTACGGTGAAAAATGTCACGTGTTTTCAGATCATAAAAGTCTGAAATATCTGATGACTCAGAAAGATTTGAACTTGCGTAAAAGAAGATGGTTAGAGCTGTTAAAAGATTATGAACTTGTAATAGATTATCATCCGGGTAAAGCAAACGTTGTTGCTGATGCATTGAGTAGAAAATCATTGTTTGCACTATGTGCTTTGAATGCTCAGTTAGATTTGTCTGATGATAGTTCTGTGATAGCTGAATTAAAAGCGAAACCGTTGTTTATACAGCAGATATATGATGCTCAGAAATCTGAAAATGAATTGATAGTGAAACGAGCTCAGTGTGATTCGAATTATGAATCTAAATTTTGAGTGGTTGATGATTGCTTGAGATTTCGAGATCGTATCTGTGTTCCGAGAAATCCGGAATTGATTCAGTTGATTTTAAATGAAGCACGTAATAGTCATCTATTTGTTCATCCAGGGAGTACTAAAATGTACCATGATTTGAGGCGACACTATTGGTGGTCTGGTATGAAGCGTGATATTTCTGACTTTGTTTCAAAATGTTTAATATGTCAGGAAGTTAAAGCTGAACATCAAGTTCCGTCTGGGTTGCTACAATCGATTCTAACTCCTGAGTGGAAATGGGATAGAGTGACAATGGATTTTGTTTCTGGTTTGCCTCCAACTCCGAGAAAGAAAGATGTTATATGGGTTGTAGTTGATAGATTAACTAAATCTGCCCATTTTATTCTGGTAAAATCTAACTATACACTTGATAGATTAGCCGAGCTTTATATTTCTGAGATTGTTAGATTGCACGGTGTGCCACTATCTATTATGTCAGATAAGGATCCGAGATTTACATCGAGGTTCTGGAAGAAATTGCAAGAAGCTTTAGGCACGAAACTGCATTTTAGTACAGCTTTTCTTCCGCAAACAGATGGTCAATCCCAGCGGATTATTCAGATTCTTGAAGATATGTTAAGATGCTGTATACTTGAGTTTAATGGTTCGTGGGAACAGTATTTGCCATTGATTGAATTTTGTTTACAATAATAGTTTTCAGTCAAGCATCAAAATGGCACCATATGAAGCTTTGTACGGACGTAAATGTCGTACACCTCTGTATTGGACTGAGCTTAGTGAAAATAAGCTACACGGGGTAGATTTGATAAAAGACTCAGAATAGAAAGTGAAATTTATCCGAGATTATTTGAAAGCAGCATCTGATCGTCAGAAGTCTTATGCAGACTTAAAACGAAAGGATATAGAATTTAAGATCGGTGACAAAGTATTTCTGAAAGTATCACCATGGAAGAAAGTACTTCATTTCGAACGTAAAGGCAAGTTGAGTCCGAGATTCATCGGGCCGTATGAAATCATTGAGCGAGTTGGACCTGTTGCATATCGATTATTGTTGCCTTCCGAGCTAGAAAAGATACATAATGTATTTCATGTCTCAATGCTCCGTAGATATCAATACGATCCGTCACATGTTATTGCCCCATCTAAAATTGAAATTCGATCTGATATGTCATACGAAGAGTAACCGATCCGTATCTTAGCTCGTGAAGTAAAAGAGTTGAGAAATAAGAAAATTCCGTTAGTAAAAGTATTATGGAATCGTCATGGAATAGAAGAAGCTACGTGGGAGCCGGAAGATTCCATGAAATAGCAATATCCGACTTTGTTTAATGGTAAGATTTTTGGGGACAAAAATCCCTAGGGGGAGAATTGTAACAGTCTGGTTTATACCCTAGTCGAAACAGTGGTTTCGGGACCACAAATCCGAGTCCGTATAATATTTTAATAGTATTTTTTGTGTCTCTGTTATGTGATTATGCATGTGCTAAAGTTTCGCAAGTTAATTTGTCCGTCTGTGTGTTTAATTTGACAAAAGGATTGAATTGGATTAAATGTGAAATTTGCATGTTATATGTTAAAGCACTTAATTGTTGATGGATTTTTAAGGTGGATGCCTTATGAGGCAATTTAACCATTTTAGAGATAGTGGATGGTAGAATGACATAATAACCTTAATATCAATTTGTCTTATATGACTAATAGATGGGCAAATTGGTAAGTTGGCATTAATATGAATATTAAATAAAAGAAACATAAGAAAGATGAATGTTATCATCTTTGGGGTGCCGAAAGTTTAAAGAAAAGAGAAAGAAAATATCTAAGCTAGGTTTCAGCTATTAAATTCTTTGATTCAAGGTATGTTTGATTTCGATTTTTGATAATTTCTACGTTTTTACAATCATTGCTTAGTCTACTATCAAGCCCATGTCTCAATTTTGTGTATTGATGTTGTTCATGAGAAATGCCATTGATGCTATGTTGAGCTTTGTGATGATTTATGATGTTAAATGAAAGATTTGAGCTAGATGAACATACTTTGTTCTTGAATTTTTGATGAATTTAGCTAAATTGGGCTAAATTGAGAAATGGTAACTTAAAGGACTAAATTGCAAATTTGATGGAAAATATGGGCTTGTATGAGATGTATGAACATTCGGCTAAGCATGAGTATGTGATGATTTTGTGAATTTGATGTTTTGAGAAAAATGGACTAAATTGATAAATTGTGCAAATGTGAGAGGTAAATTGCAAATAACCCTAATTGTGTGTCCTTAGATTGAATTGGATGAGTTAGTGAATAAAAGGATTAATTCTGAATATGTTTAGATAAAAAACCGAGGAAAACGGACTTAGACCGAGGGAAGGCGAAAGTAACCGAGTAGTCGTTTCTATTTCCGATAAATCGAATCCGAGGTAAGACATATTGCAAAAAATATAATTGTATTGAGTTGAGCATATTCATATGCCTATTGTCGATATTGAATGTTTATGTGTTGTAATGCAAATGATTTCTGAGATAAGATCGACTTAGCGACAATGTCCAAGAAGTCCCGTACGAACCTAGGAATACATAGGTATTTGTTCTGTTTTTATCATATAAGACCACATCCGGGATGTTGTTGTTGATTTGACATTCATGTAAGACCACGTCTGGGATATTGGCAGCGATATTATCTTTTCGTGTAAGACCACGTCTGGGACGTTGGCATCGATATGAGCTTTTCGTGTAAGACCACGTCTGGGACGTTGGCATCGATATTATCTTTTTGTGTAAGACCATGTCTGGGACGTCGACATCATATTGATTCGTATAAGACCATGTCTGGGATAGTGGCATCGTTATCTGAGTACACGTAAGACCTCGTCTGGGACGTTGGCATTGTACAATTATTCTGAGCTTTCTAAGTATCCTATCGGTTCAACGGGCAAGTCTATGATACGAATGATTAAGTGAATTGTATATCCATTTCAGGTACGTTGAATTATACACTAAGTGTGTATATAAGGTAAGTACCTATGTGATCTTACTATGATGATTTTGTATATTGGAAAAACAATATGATATGTGAAAGTAAGCATGAATGAGCTATCTTTATATAAGACTTTAGAACTGATGAATGTGACAAATATTGCCAAGTACATGGACCAAAGCATATATGAGAGAGTTTGCTAAATCATTAAGATGTGCCAATGTACCTATGTGCATATATGCCTTTCATACTAAGTTTGTTTGTATTATGACTTACTAAGCTTTTGGAAAGCTTACTCTGTGTGTGTTTTCTCTGTTTCTGGTCGTCAAAAGCTCAAGGCTCGGGACCATCAAGGATCGTCATCACACTACTAAACTCAATTTGGTACACTTTGGAAATGTATATAGCTAGATATGGCATGTATAGGATAGTATTTGACATGAGTTTGTTATATGAACTTAGCCATGTGATTTGGCTAGCTATGGGTTGAGAATTTGCTTGAATGTATGTGATATATGAAGTATGTTTTTGGCATGGTTAGTTGATGCATAAAATGGTCAAGTTTTGATTAAGCAAAGGAATGAATTATGCTTGTGATTAGATGAGTTTAGCCTTGTAATTTGGATGGTTATTTTGGTATGGTTTTGGTTGTCAAATAGGCATGAGATGTCTTGATGATTTTACTAGTAGGTTTGACCCATTGGGTGACATTTTGGCCTTGCAAATGGCCTATAATGTCACACAGTTGTGGCACACGGGCGTGCCTAGTGACCGTGGGGCTAAGTCAGTAGCTAGCCTAATAGCACACGGCCAAGACACACGGGCGTTTCTAGTAGCCGTGTGAAAAAGTCAAATTTGACCATGGCCAAGGCACATGGGCGTGCTTGGTGGCCGTGGATGTGAAGTCAGATTTGACCACGGCCAAGGCACATGGGCGTGCTTGGTGGCCGTGGATGTGAGATCCAATTTGACCACGGGGAGGACACACGGGGGTGTCCAGCAGCCATGGGAGGCACACGGCTTGCCTACACGGGCGTGTAACCGCTGAAACTTAGAAAAGTTTTAAAATTTCGTGAAATTTTGTATTTGTTCCGGTTTTGTCCCGACCCGGTTTATAAGCATGTTTTAGGTCTCGTTGACCGTATTAAGGGACATTATGTTTGAGATTGATGGATGAATGTATGAACTTCTGAAAATGTTTCTGATCTGTCCGGTAACGCCATTAACCCTAATCCGGCGATGGATTAGGGTTAGTGGTGTTACACAATTGGCTTGGAAGATAGCCTCTAGGTGCCCACACGGATAGACACACGGGCGTGTGTCTAAGCCGTGTGTCCCCTGTACATTAGTGTTTTAAGTCAGAATAGACCACGGGCTAATCACACGGCCGTATGTTTAGGCCGTGTGTGACACACGGTTAGCACATGGGCGTGTGCCCTGGCCGTGTCAAGTCTGCACCTTGCACTTGTAAATTGAATTACCACACGGCTGAAGTACACGGGCGTGTGTATGGATCGTGTGGATAAGTCAGAATGACAAAGTTTAGCACACGGGCCAAAGCCACGAGTGTGTCAAGGCCATGTGAAATTAGTCAGTGTCGACCACGGGTGGAAGACACGGGCATGTCTTAGGGGTACACGGGTGTGTCCCAAGTCACATGGGCGTGTGACCCCTGTTTCGAGGAAAAGTTCCCGATTGAGTTCCGAAAGTTTTCGAATAGGTGTTTAAGGCCTCGTAGGCCCATGAAACGTATGTTTTGATTAAGAAAGAGAAGTTTCTGTTTCGAAACAAAATTTTACAGCTCGTAAGTACATGTTTTTTAAGTTCAAGTATGGTAATGTCTCGTATCCAGTCTCAGTCTCGGACTTGGGTATGGGGTGTTACATTTAGTGGTATTAGAGCCACGATTTAGTCGGTTCTAGGACTAACGTAGCACGAGCACGAATCTAGCTATACATGCCATATGTAAGAATGTTTTTATAATGATAGTGTGACGACTTCTGACGACTTAAATTATGTTTATACATATAGTAAATGGATCCCGAAAGAGCTGTAGCGGATGACGTAGAAAGTAACGCGCCGGCTCCCACTGAAGGGACGGTGCCTAACGAGAATGAGAATAGACCCACTACGGCGAGTCAGAGAGGAGGAGAAGAGGCTAGAGAAGCCTACCTCCATATGATGAACACGTGGTATACGGAGTTCGTTCGTACGAACCCGAATGCTCAAACCCCTCCACCCCCGCCTATTCCTTAACCTATCCCAGTAGCCCCTCAAGTAGTAGAGGTGGTAAGAGGAGAGAAGCCTCCGATTGATAGGATTAGGAAACATGGGGCAGAAGAATTTCGGACTAAAAAGGATGATGATCTGGAAAAGGCCGAGTTACGGTTAGAGAATACCATCGAGGTATTCAATGAATTGTCATGCGTCCCGAGGAATGCATGAAGTGTGTAGTCTCTCTTTTAAGAGATTCTCTTATCAATGGTGGAACACCTTAGTGTCGATGGTACCATGAGAAAAGATCACGTGGGAGTTCTTTCAAGAAGAGTTCAGAAAGAAGTATATCAGTCAAAGATTTTTCGATCAGAAGAGAAAGGAATTTCTAGAATTGAAGCAAGGCAAGATGTCCGTAACTGATTATGAGCGTGAGTTTGTACGACTCAGTAAATACACTCGAGAGTGTGTATCCACCGAGGCCATCATGAGCAAGAGATTTGAAGATGGACTAAATGAGGACATTACGTTGTTTGTTGTTGTCCTAGAATTAAAAGAATTTATTGTGTTAGTGGAGCGGGCTTGTAAAGACGAAGAGCTAGTAAAAGAGAAGAGAAAATCTGAAATGGAGTCTCGTGACTCGAGAAAGAGATAGTGGAATAAGTCATTCCAACCCTCTTCCAAGAAGTCAAGAGATTTCTGCACCCGATCGGCTTCATCCACAGGGGTTTTCAAGAAGAAACAAGGGTAAACAGTGATTCGGAAATAAGTCACGAGACTACTTGATCGCTAGTGTGGGGAACATTTGATCTGATAGAGCGGAATGCCCACGATCACGGTAGGCGTCATCCGGTGAGTGCGAGCGCATGAAAATGCTTGTTTCGATGTGGTTCCCAAGACCACTTTATAAAAGATTGCCCGAGAGACGATGAAGGAAGAGAGAGCCGTAACCCGAGATCCGGGAGTATGGTCGGAGGAAGACCGCAGAAGAACCCGGTAGTGGAGCAAGTGGTAGAGGTAACCTTAAAGAGCGGGGTTGTGAGACCCGGGGTAGGGCACTGCAAGGGCGTATGCCATTCGCGCTCGTGAAGAGGCATCTTCTCCTGATGTTATTACGGGTACCTTTTCTCTTCATGATATTATAGTTATTGCTTTAATAGATCCCGGATCCACACACTCTTACATTTGCATGAAACTAGTATCTAGTATGAGTATGCCTATAGAGTCTACAGAATTTTTGATTAAAGTGTCTAATCCATTAGGCCAAAGTGTGCTGGTCAATAAAGTATGTAATGATTGCCCATTGATGATTAGAGGTCATTATTTTAAAGCAAACCTTATGTTGTTACCATTTGATGAGTTTGACATCATTCTTGGTATGGACTGGTTGACCACTCATGATGTAGTAGTAAATTGTGGGAAGAAATATATTGAGATGAGATGTGAGAATGGGGACACTCTCCATGTAGAATCAGACGAACAAGGTAGATCGCCGGTAATGATTTCTCATATGACGGCACAGAAATACATAAGAAAAGGGTATGAGGCATATTTAGCCTTTGTGATGAATGATAGAGAAATAGAGTTAAATATTGAGTCAGTACCGATAGTATGTGAGTACTTGGATGTTTTTCCCGAGGAATTACCAGGACTACCACCAGTTAGAGAGATTGAGTTCAGCATTGAGCTAGCTCCTGGTACTGTAC
This sequence comes from Gossypium sturtianum, assembly GCA_025698515.1. Lineage (NCBI taxonomy): Eukaryota > Viridiplantae > Streptophyta > Magnoliopsida > Malvales > Malvaceae > Gossypium > Gossypium sturtianum. Next base: position 100,406,127 of record CM046955.1, on the reverse strand, counting down.
CAATATCTATTACTCCTTACTGAATGGCTCTAACGGAGTTGAGAGAGTTGAAGTCACAGTTGCAAGACTTGAAAGATAGAGGTTTTGCAAGATCAAGTTGTTCTCCATAGGGTGCTCCAGTTTTATTTGTGAAAAAAAGATGGCACCATGAGATTGTGCATAGATTACCGTCAGCTTAATAAAGTGACAGTAAAGAACAAGTACCCATTTCCAAGGATCAATGATTTGTTCGATCAATTGAAGGGGACCACTGTGTTCTCTAAGATAGACTTGAGATCCGGGTACTACCAATTGAGGGTAAAGGATTCAAATGTATTCAAGACCGCTTTTCGAATGAGGTATGGGTTTTATGAATTTTTAGTCATGCCATTTGGATTGACCAATGCTCCTGCGGTATTCATGGACTTAATGAACTGTATTTTCAGGCCATACCTTGACAAGTTTGTAGTCGTTTTTATCGACAACATATTGATTTATTCCCGAGATGGGAATAAGCATGCTGAGCATCTACGAACGGTCTTGCAGACTTTACGAGAAAATCAGCTTTATGCCAAGTTTAGTAAAAGTGAATTTTGGCTCAAGAAAGTAGGATTTCTGAGACATATTGTCTCGGGAGATGAAGTCCGAGTAGATCCAAGTAAGATTTCGGCCATAATGGACTGGAATCCACCGAGGAATGTCTCTGAGATTAGAAGTTTTCTAGGCCTAGCTGGCTATTATAGACGATTCGTCAAGGGGTTTTCCATGATTGAAACTCCGATGAAGAAATTGTTACAGAAAAATGTGAAGTTTGAGTGGACAGAAAGATGCCAACAAAGTTTCGAGAAACTAAAGGCATTATTGATGAAAGCTCCGGTTTAGTACAACCCGAGACAGGAAAGAGTTCGTGATATACAAACAATGCATCCTTAAACGGATTAGGCTGTGTACTTATGCAAGAAGGCAAAGTGATTGCTTATGCCTCAAGACAGCTAAAGCCCCATGAGAAGAATTATCCGATGCACGATTTAGAGTTGGCTGCCATAGTCTTCGCATTGAAGATTTAGAGACACCATTTATATGGTGAAAGATGTCAGATTTTCACCGATCACAAAAGTTTGAGGTACTTGATGACGCAGAAAGAGCTGAACTTAAGGCAGTGGAGATGGTTAGAGTTGATAAAAGACTATGAGTTGGTCATTGACTACCATCCCAGAAAGGCGAATGTGGTCGTTGATGCTTTGAGTAGAAAGTCCTTATTTGCAGTAAGGGCAATGAATTCGCAGATGACTTTATCCGACGATAGTTCTATTCTAGCTGAGTTGAGAGCTAGACCAATGTTTCTCCAAGAGATCATTGAAGCTCAAAAAGAAGATAGTGAATTGCAAGTCAAGAGAGCTCAGTGCAAGATAGATGTTGAGTCTGATTTCCAGATTAGTCCCAATGGAAGTTTGATGTTCAAAGATAGAACTTGTGTACCGAGAAAGGGGGAGCTTTTTTAGAAAATTTTGCATGAGGCACATAACGGATGTTTATCTGTACATCCAGGTAGTACCAAGATGTATAATGACTTGAAGCAACAGTATTGTGGCCAATAATGAAGAAAGATATTTGAGTTTGTTTCAAATGCATGATTTGTCGACAAGTAAAGGTGAACACCAAGTACCTTCGGGTTTGCTTCAACCCATTTCGATTCCCGAGTGGAAATGGGACCGTATCACCATGGATTTTGTAACGGGTTTACCGTTGTCACCAAGCAAGAAAGATGTTGTATGGGTTGTGGTTGACAGACTTACGAAGTCGGCCCATTTCATACCTGTACGAGTGGATTACTCACTCGACAAGTTGGCAAACTTGTATGTTTCAGAAATAGTAAGGCTACATGGAGTTCCTTTGTCAATCATATCGGATAGAGATCCGAGATTCACCTCCAGATTTTGGAAGAAGTTACAAGAGGCCTTGGGTACAAAATTGAGTTTTAGTACAGCTTTTCATCCTCAAACTGATGGTCAGTGAGAGGTTAATACAAGTACTCGAAGATATGCTCCAGTGTTGTATTCTTGAATTCCAAGGCAATTGGGAAAAGTTTCTCCCATTAGTAGAATTTGCCTACAATAATAGTTTTCAGTCGAGCTTGAAGATGGCGCCCTATGAGGCTTTATATGGGCGTAAGTGTCGAACGCCTTTATATTGGGTGAACTCAAGGAAAACCAGTTCAGGGGTTGATTTGGTTAGAGAAACCGAATGAAAGGTGAAAGTAATTCGAGAAAGTTTAAAGGTCGCTTTTGATGAGACAAAAATCCTACTCGGATTTAAAAAGAAAAGAGATAGAGTATCAGGTCGGGGATAAAGTTTTCTTAAAAGTGTCACCATGGAGAAAGGTTCTCAGATTTGGCCGTAAACGCAAGTCGAGTCCACGTTTTATCGGACCATACGAGATTACTGAGAGAGTTAGGCCGGTAGCTTATCGATTGGCTTTGCCATCAGAGTTCGAAAAGATACATGATGTGTTTCACGTGTCCATGTTGCGACGCTACTGATCAGACCTTTCACATATAATTGCCCCGTCACAGTTAGAGATTCATCCCGACATGACTTATAGTGAAGAACCAGTTAAGATTTTAGCTCGGGAAGTCAAACAGCTAAGAAATAAAAGTATTTCCCTAGTGAAAGTGTTGTGGCAAAGACACAGGATAGAGGAAGCTACGTGGGAACTAGAAGAGAGCATGAGAAACCAGTACCCAAACCTATTTGTTGGTAAGATTTTCGAGGACGAAAATTCCTAAGAGGGGGAGAATTGTAACATCCCGATTTAGGGCCTAATCAGAATAGTGGTGCGAGACCACAAATCTAAAGTAGTGAAATGAGTTTTGAGGTTTAAGATATATTTGCATGATAGTATGAAAGTTTCATGTAGAGATTTTATGAAATTGTCATTGAATGGTCCATTAGGACTAAATTGCAAAAGTTGCAAAATTTGAGATTCTAGAAGCTTTTAGTATGAAATAGCTTTGGATTATTAATTAGAAGTCCTTAAATAGCAATTTGCCCAAATTATAATTTTTGGACAAAAATGGACATGAGTTAGAAATTTTAAAAGTTTAGTGAGAAGGGCATTTTGGTCATTTATCAATTAAATGATTAAAAAGGGAAAAAGATGACAAAAATCTTATTCATGTTCTTCCCCTTGTGCCAAAAATTTGAGAGACTCCATAGCTAGGGTTCTTCAATGTTTTGAAGCTTGCTAGTAAGTGCATCCTAGCCCCGTTTTTAATATTCTTCGTATTTTTGGAGTCCTCGTATTATGAATTAGCTATTTATAGCTATAAGATGAGCTAGAATTCATGTTCATAAATCTACCCATGCATGACATGCTTGTAAAATGATGTTTTATGAAAGATTATGAGAGTTTGATGTTAGATAAACATCTTTTCCTAAATGAATTTCATGAAAAATGCTAGTAAGGACTAGTTTGTAAAAGTTGTGAAATTTGTCATACATGATAGAAATAGTGAGAATTGATTGTTGCTGTAGTTAAGAGAATGAATCAGCTAAGCATGAAGTTCACGAAAGTTGAATAAAAATACTTTACGAGCCTTGGGGCAAAAGTGTAATTATGAGGAAGTTTAGGGGCAAAATGGTAATTTTTCCAAAGTATGAGTTAAGAGTCAATTTAGTCAATGTGTGTATTAAATGAGCTAAATTATTATTATAGATCAAGAAAAACGAAGCCCAGACCGAAACCGAGGCAAGAACAAAGTCGAGGACTAAATTGCATTTCTACATACATTTTGTACATTGAGGTAAGTTTGTATGATTTCTAAGCTTTATGACTAATATCATTGAATTGCATAGTATGATGTAGAATATATCTTAATTCCATGAGATTTTTTATGCTATGCTAAACAAAGAAATCAATGAGATTAAGTATGAGAAAGTCCCGATTGAAGTTGAATTACTTAGGATACTCGATCTATCACATGAGACAAGGATGTCCGTATAAGACCAAGCCAAGGCATGGCATCGGCAATCAAGCGAGTTATCATGTAAGACCAAGACAAGTCTTGGCATTGAAGAGTTTATGAGATGAAGACCCATATAAGCCCAAGCCAAGGCATGGCATTGGTGAGTCTCCATGTAAAAAATGTCATGTAAGTCCAAGACAAGTCTTGGCATTGAAAAGCTATCATGAGATAGAGATCCCATGTAAGTCCAAGCCAAGGCATGGCATTGGTGAGTAACAAGGAAGATTTTATGTAAGTCCAAGCCAGGGCTCGGCATTAACACGTTCATGAGTAAAGATACCAAGTAAGACCATGTCAAGACATGGCAATGGTAAGTTCCCAATGGAACACACAAGGAAGACTTCGTGTAAGTCCATGTCAAGACATGGCATCGATACCAAGTTGAGAGATCCCATGTAAGACCATATCTAGGGTATGGCTTTGGCATCGAGATATTTGTGAGATGAGATTCAGTATCCTCGGTTATTCATAGTAATTCATCGGGCAAAAGAGTAAAGAATAAATGAGAAAGCAATAAAGTTAAGCAAGTAAAGCTATCATCAAAGTATGTTAGTCATAGTGAACTAAGAGTATTATTCATGTTATGAATGATGAAGTTAAGATCATGCTTATCTTAACAAAGTATGCTAATCTATATGATTAAGTGATACAGGTACCTTGTTTACCTTACAAACACGAGACTAGTAAGTACCATGATAAGTGTAAGAATCATTGAGAGTAAGTAAGCTCAAGCATGTGAACTTAGCAATGCCTATGCTTATGATGAATGAGTATGTTAAGTATATATATTTATATACGTTCTTATATGCATTACATGCAAACTTACTAAGCGAAATGCTTACGTCTTTAATTCTTTCTTTCCATGTAGTCCCGCCAAGCTAATCTCTTGGATCATCGTCATCGGAGCTCAGAGCACACTATCAATCACTATTTTGGTATAGCCAAGTTATTTATATTAAGTATGGCATGTATAGGAAGCATTTCATTTTGAGTTATGTTTTAGAATTAGCCAAAATGTTGGCTATCAAGCTTAGTATTCTTTTTGTATATGGCCAAAGAGATGGGTCATGAATGATTAAGTATGTATGTTTTTATCTATCAATGAAGTATGCATCCTTGTTCATGTTAGATGTAATACTTGAGTTATTGAATTGAGTATTGGATTGATCTTGATATCAGGGTGTCAATTGGCTTGGAAGATAGCCTTTAGGTGCCCACACGGATAGACACACGGGTGTGTGTCTAAGCCGTGTGTCCCCTACACATTATTGTTTTAAGTCAGAATAGACCACGGGCTAATCACACGGCCGTATGTTTAGGCCGTGTGTGACACACGGTTAGCACATGGGCGTGTGCCTTGGCCGTGTGAAGTCTGCACCTTGCACTTGCAAATTGAATTACCACACGGCTGAAGTACACGGGCGTGTGTATGGACAGTGTGGATAAGTCAGAATGCCAAAGTTTAGCACACGAGCCAAAGCCACGGGCGTGTCAAGGCCATGTGAAATTAGTCAGTGTCGACCATAGGTGGAAGACACGGGCATGTCTTAGGGGTACACGGGTGTGTCCCAAGTCACATGGGCGTGTGACCCCTGTTTCGAGGAAAAGTTCTCGATTGAGTTTTGAAAGTTTCTGGATAGGTGTTTAAGGCCTCGTAGGCCCATGAAACGTATGTTTTGATTAAGAAAGAGAAGTTTCTGTTTCGAAACAAAATTTTATAGCCCGTAAGTACATGTTTCCTTAAGTTCAAGTATGGTAATGTCTCGTATCCAATCTCAGTCTCGGACTTGGGTATGGGGTGTTACAGAGATAGAGTTACAGCTTGATGTGAAGAACCAGTTATGATTTTAGCTCGGGAAGTTAAAAAACTTTGAAACAAACAAATAGAGTTGGTGAAAGTTCTTTGGCAGTGTCACGGTGATGAGGAAGCCACCTGGGAACCCTAAGAGATTATGAAAATGCAATATTCGAACCTCTTTTCTGGTAAGATTTTCAAGGACAAAAATTCCTTTAGTGGGGGGTTGTAACAGCTCGTTTTAAATAGTGTCAAAAATACTTGTTTCAGTACCACGATTCTGACGAGTGAGTCAATATTGTATTATTTATTCTTTATAGGGTTATTAAAGTGTCTTATAGAAGCTTGGTTGGAAAATTTTGATGTTTAGATAATTAATTAAGGAAAAAGGGGTTAAGTTGTTAAAGTCACGAAAATTAATTGCTGTAAGTTAAATTATATTAAATAGTTACAAAACAAAGAAAAAGGCTTTAAAGGGTAAATCTACCAAATTAAAGTATAGTGGATGATTTTGTAATGGTTGTATGAAATTTGATGTAAAAGCCAAGCTTATTTTGTGTGCATGGTATGTATTTTCTCTCCCGTTTTTAGTAATTTTTATTTTTTTGAGATTGTTGTGACTTAATTTAATTAAATCAAGGATTAATTTGTAAAACTATTAAATTTTTAGAATTATGCCATTGATGAATTGGTGATGTTCTTGAATTTTTATGATAGATTATTAAGCTTGATAGTTAAATAGGACTATTTAATAAAGTGATTTTTAATTAATTTTAAAGTTTATGGACTATGTTCTTAAAATTATAGAATAATCTATAATTCTTGTGATCAAGTAGTAAAAGTGGGTTGTTGATGGACCCTGTAGAATTTGACACAAGGTTTTTGGGCTAATTTCTAATAATTGTAAGAATTTTGGTTTTATAGTCCAAATTGAATGAAGGTGAAAGTTTAGGGTAAATGTGTAAAATATCATTGAAGGGTTAATTGCATGAATATAAATGTTTTAAGATGTTGAATTGGTTAATTGAATTGAACTATTATATTAGATAAAGAAACAAATCAGTCGATTGATAAACGCGGGAAAGGAAAAGTCATTGCCACTTTCCGTTAGCTGTCGTATTTTGGTAAGTTTGTATTATGTTTATTATATTTATAATAATTTTTTTTAATAAAATGGAATTGAATGTTGTTATTATCTATTGGATGATTAATAAAATGAAAGAATAAAGTGAGTATGAGATGTACCGGAAAAGGAGGTCTTGAGCTGGTGTTTATTTAGTAGGCCTTAAGCCAGTGTTTATTTAGCAGGCCTTGAGTCGATGTTTATTTAGCAGGACTTGACTCGGTTTTATTTAGCAGACTTTGAGCCGGTGTATATTTAGCAGTTACTATGTACCAGTGATGGATATCGTAGTGATGGCTTGAGATCTTGCGTGTGTTGTGGATTATCTGAAGCTTGTGTGAGCAACATCGTGTATCGGTTAATGTCCTTACTTTACGGTTTATATTTAAATTGACAGGTATGATATGTTTGATTTTACGAACTTACTAAGCTTCGTAAAAGCTTACTTTATTTGGTTTTCTTTCTTGTAGATCATCAAACTTTCACTGTTGATTAGAACATCATTGGAGATCACACTATCTAAACACTCATTCGGTAGCTATTTTGTTTGTTTTTGCCCGGTTATAAGTGGCATGTAAATAGGGTTTCAGATATTTAAATTATAAGTATTTTGGGTTTTTTGTTGTGCACTAAAAACCTTGGTATATGTATGTGGATGTAAATCCTATTTGTAACTTGGTTGGTTGTGGTTTGTGGTGGTGAATGCATCATTTGATATCTAGATGCTTTTAAATGGTTGTTTTGGTAAGCGAAGTTAATATGCAACCTTGAAATGCTTTGTGATTGAAGAATGATTAATTTGTTTATAGTACGATATGATTTTAAGATAAGTTAAATGAGCATTTGATGGTTTGATATATGATTGAATTTTGGAATTTTTTGTCTTGCATTGGAAGAATGTTTGAATGAATTTTACTTGTGGTACATGTTTTAATTGAATGATTACTGTATATATGTTTGAATTGTGGTGCCAATGATGGTAGAGTTGTTAGATACTTAGGCTGGTTGTGAATTGGTATGTTTTGGATTGTTTAGGAACATTTTGAATAAGTTTTATTGTTGGTTATTTCATAGCTTGGAGCCCAAGCATTTAGGTGTGAATTGGCTTGATTTTGAAGGTAGTTTTGGTCAGACACGGTGTAACACCCTTAAACCATCTCTATCGCCAGATTAGGGTTACGAAGCATTACGGTACAAATCAAAACTTTTAACTTGCAATAATAAAATTCGATAACACAAATTAATTATAGTAAAAATACACTCATGGGCCTTAAAATCGAGCTTACAGGGCCCTAAAACCAGTTTGGGAACATTCTAGGATCAATTCGAAACAAATCAGAAAATTTTTAAAAAACTTGAAAATTTTGGAAATAGGGGTCACACGGCCATGTGACATAACCCAGACCGTGTGGACATTTGAAGTCTAGACACACGGTCGTGTCCCAGCTCGTTTGTCGACTCGTGTGGATATTCAAAATAGGGTCAGACGGCCATGTCGTAGGCTGTGTGCCAAACCGTGTGTGCATTATATGTTGGGTTACACAGTCGTGTCTGTAACATCCCAAAATTGGGCCTAGTAGAATTGGGCCCAATGGGCTTTGAGCGTAGAAGCGTTTTAAAATTTTGAGAACAAGAGAACGATATTATTTCAAGTTGGACTTATTAAGAAGGTAATTTTGGAAAGTTACGAGGTTTCTATGAAGTTCCGGGTTCAAGTTGGGCCTTAGTAAAATTTTGTGTTTAAGCCTAATAAGGAGAGATAGTAAGTGGCATCAAAGCTTATGGAAATAAAAGAGTAAATTGCTAGCATAAATGAGCAATTGCTAAAAGGGTTATGGCGTCACATGTAGTACCTTGAGGGAAGAGGTTCAAATCCCTTTGTGTGCAATTTTGACTTTTATTTTTGCATTCCTTCCTTAGTGTCGGCCAAGGTATATATATGGTAAGGTTGACTTCTTTATTTTTGGTATGGTGGCTAAAGGAATTAAGGAAAGGTTGAGGTTGGGGAAAGGAATCAAAAGGAAAAGGCAAGTAAGGGGAACAAGTGGCTTATTTCATGGAGAATGTTATGGAAAGTATGGTTGGCAAAATTTTGACCCTTATGGCTATGCATGTGGACGGTTTTGGGGGTAGATAGGTAGCTGAAATTTTACTTTGGCTTTTGGTAAGGTTTTGGTATTGTTTTGGCCAAAAATCCCATTTGCAACTTTGTGTCATTTTCTCCCAAATTGCTACTCTCTTTGCCGAAATCTTCTAGCACAATAGTGCATTTTTTCTTCTCTTTGGATTGGTCACATATTCATCTTTTGTCCATCTTCCTTGATAGCCGAAACTTCAAGTTGATATTAAACAAATTCTTCTTCTTTCTTCTTGATTGCCGAAACTCTAAAGCCATTAGTGAGTACTTTTCTTTCTTTGTTTTGCCGAAACCACCTAGCCTAATTGATCATCTTCTCCATCTTCCAAGTTGGGTTTTTCTTTCTTGATTAAACCGGTATTCTAGTGGATTGGCCAAAGACCACATCATTGCCTAATCATCTCAAGTCATAAGTCAATTGGTGGGAATTGGGATTATCATCGATTAAGGTAAGGAGTCTTTTCATAGTCCATTCGATATCACTACTCGGTTATTGTGTTAATCGGATCAAAGTTTCGACTAATCGATTATGTTTTAGGGACGAAATCACTCGATATGTTCTACCTTCGGACATAGTGGTAAGTGATTCAAGTGTAAGTGATACGAAATCTTTTGGAAATCCGAGGCTAACTTTTGGTTGGTATTGTTCTAGGTCATCGACGAGTGGTTCGTTAGGAAATCAAAATCAGGTGTGTAATCCCGTACCTTCCGAATACATGTTTGATATGGTGTGTAGTCTCACATCTCTCTGAAAGTTTGTATGATATGTTCTGTGATTTGGTCAAAATACCGAAGAAAACCGAAAACCAGCATCCGTGATCACTCGGGCGTGCGTATGATCGTAGTGGTAATCGTATTTTGTAATAAAACATTTTTGGTTAGAAGCAGTGACGTGTTTTTTGAAAAATCACAGAAAATAGGAGAAAGGGAATTAGATAGTGAATAAGATATCGAATTAAAGCTTACTGTGTCTATTTTGATAAGAAAGAAACGAAGAGAGAAAAGGAATTCTATATTCTGAGATATCTTAATTTTAGTGAGACTGGTTCTGAATGACTTCGTGGTTCCCTGATCTGTCTTGGAAAAATCGTATAAAATTTTACAAAGTGAATTATGAGTTATAGTTTATATGTACAGATTCCTTAGTGAGTCTATTTTCAATAGAAACAAGCAGAAGCAACATATGAAAACTGTACAGTGAGATATTTGAATTTTGGGTAAGAGAGGTCAGAATCGTTGGTCAGTGAAACAAGGGAATATTTAAGGAATAAACTGTACTAAATGGCTAAGTCAAAAATTCTGGTAAAATTATAGTAAGAATATATATTAGTCTAGCCTCAAGGAAAATTTATGGAGTTAGATTTCGAGATTCCTAACTCAAGTTATAGTCAATTTAATTAGTACGACACAGATGGACAGTTTCGATTTTTATGCTCCACATTAGTAGTTAAGTCTGGATTGCGAAATTTCCAAAATACCCTTAGGTTGTGAAATTACCGAATTACCCTTAGTGGGTAAATTATCGAAATTACGAAAATGTCCCTATGGGTCGAAATTACGAAAATGCCCCTATGGGTCAAAATTACGAAAATACCCCTAAAGGGTCGAATTACGAAATTGTTAAATGGGCCAATCTGATATTTTGATAAATGGGCCAATCTGATATTTTGATAAATGGGCCGATCTGATATTTTGATAAATGGGCCGATCTGATATTTTGATAAATGGGCCAATCTGATATTTTGATAAATGGGCCGACCTGACATTTTGCTATATGGGCCAATCTGATATTTTGCTAAATGGGCCAAATCTGATATTTTGCTTAATGGGCCTTTTGATTAATTGTTATAATGGGCCATAATTTTGTAATAAATATCTGAATAAGATTACTGTTATTATATTGTGATTTTTTATGCATTATATACAAGATTTGCATGGGATGGGATAATGATGAAGAGAAGTTCTGGTAGCTCTGCTACATAATTCTGGTGGCTCTGCCACAAATATGAAAAATGGCGATGCCATGTAAAGTTTGTTTATCTGGTGGCTTGTCCACAAATTTGATATAATCGGCTTAATGCCTACGTTTGGTGTGTTGGCGGGGTGGGTGACTAAAGCTCCCACGGGTGTCTTTGGTTGGTACGGGTGGTGTGTAGCGGATGGAAAACTAGGTTTGGTTTGGGAATTGCATATCATATGCATATTATATTTGATACATTATTGTTGTTGTAAATGGGCTTAGGCCCAAAATATTGGTAATTGGGTTCCGGCCCAATGAATAACGGTAAGGGAATTTCACACTGAGTTCTTGTAACTCACCCCCCTTTCCCTTAACCCTTGTAGGTAATATTTGATGATATGGACTTGGGCTATGGATGACTCGAGGGAGGCCATACTTCGGAAATGGTTTATTTGGACTTTAGACTTCTGTCTCGTTTATTTTATTACTTTACTATTTTGGGTTAAATGTTGTAATAAGGCCTCTGGACTATTTTTATTTTTGCTTTTTGGTTGGGATGTTTTTATTATTTTTCTTAAATTGTTTAAAAAGGGGAATTTTCTAAAAACTTAAACAATGGTTTCCAAAATCGATTAACAAATGGATTTCAAAATAAACTTTTACAAATATTTTCAACACGGATATTTTCTCTCGAACTATTAATGATATTTTCAAAAGACTTGGATTCTCTTTCGAATTTTCAACGTCGTTTTCAAAAGTCATGGTTTTGTAAGATCATTAGTTCAAATTTATCGATTTATCAATCAAATCTTTGAGGTTAGTAGTATTTTATCAAATCAAACTTGTTTTCTTGATTTTTAACAAAGCAATATTTTAGTACGAAAAAAATGGGTTTAACATGTTTTGCTCGTGTGACATACCAAATCCGCTCATAACGCATAGGCCGGGTTTGGGGTGTTACATTTTATGGTATCAGAGCCCAGTTGCAAAACTTGGCCGTGGTTTGGGTTCAAAAGTGTAACGACCTGAATTTGGGCCTAGTAGAATTGGGCCCATTGGGCCTTGGGCGTAGTAGCGTTTAAAATTTTTGAGGACAAGAGAACGGCTTGTTGGACCTATTAGGTGAGTGATTTTAGAAGGTTGGGGGGCTTCTATGAAGTCCCGGGATCAAATTTAGGCTTTAGGAAAATTTTTGTTTTAGGTGAAAAAAACCCTGGGAGTTGGTAGGTAGGCTTTAAGAATAAAATGTGGAGAAAAATGACATAAGTGGAGTGTGCGGTGTAGTGGCAAAGGACGCCACATAAGAGACAAGGGGGTGACGCCACAAGGAAGGAAGGAGGTCTAAGGTTCAAGTCTTGGCTCTTGCATTTTGGTTTTCTTTTTAAATGGACTTTAGAATTTGGCTATAGATTTATATTTAGTTGCGCATGGTTTAAGACACAAGAGGAGCTTGTGGCTTGGTGGCAAGTGGCGTGTTAAACTATTGAAGGGAGCCTGGGTTCGAATCTCATGAAAACCAAGGGAGTATTTATTTTGCGAATTGGATGGCAAGAGTTTGAGTTGGATTTAAACTCTACTGACGAAGGGATCCCACATCGGAAAGATACAAAGAAGGAAGGTGAGAAGCTAGCTATATATAGAGCATTCTATGATAGGAGGAAGGATACCTTGGAGCGTTTGGGCACGGGAGTGGTGGGCCGAGCGGATTAGCACCAATTCCTATCGGTGTGTAACTCTCTACTCTAGTTGTAGAGCGGCAAATGCTTTGAAGTGCGATCCACGGCAATAGTAGCCACACGAGCGTGCGAACGCACGCGTGTGGGGCTTCGGCGCGATAGTTGAGGCCATCGGTAGTATTCTTGTGGGTTGAGGCTGCTTGGGCCACGATGGGCCGAAGTGGGCCAAATGGGCCCGTGGGCCCAATTGAATAAAATATATGATGGTGTAGTAAATAATGAACTAGACTAGGTGAATCTCATATACGTGGCTAGATTTGTGTTAGGTGGGCCACACGAACGTGTGGGCCCGAATGGGCCGAAATCGGGTTTAGGCCCAATAGTCTGGTACGACCGAAAATGGTAGTTAAGTCGCTCGAGGCGACATTAGGCCTTTGGAAAGGCCATTGCAGGTGCTAAATTATTAAAATACCCCCGATTTGCAAAATTACTAAAATACCCCCGATTTGCACAATTACCAAAATACCCCCGGTTTGCAAAATTACCAAAATACCCCCGGTTTGCAAAATTCCCAAAATACCCCCGGTTTGCAAAATTATTAAAATACCCTCAATGGGTGAAATTATCGTTTTACCCCTAAACGACAAAATGACCGTTGTACCCTCGTGGTAGTACTAGCATTGTATGTGTTAATTGTATGATTGATTATGTTTGAGATGCGTTGCTTACATGGATTGGTTATGAGTAGAATTACCGAACTACCCCTGTAGGGTAGAATTACCGAAATACCCTTATAGGGTAAAATGACTGATTTGCCCTTGTAGATAAATGATCGACTTGTGCAATGAGTGGACTAATTTGGCTGTGGTTGTATGACTGATATGCTTTTATTACATGTTCAAATAATTGTTACTGAGCATGGGCATTTTGCATACACGTGTAATGATTGAGCATGACATACACGACATATTGCATGGGGTTGGGATTATTAATACGGAGGAAGTGCTAATAGGATCACATGGTCGCTTGATGACTGTGGATCCACCGAAGGCTTTATAGCCACCGCAGGCTTTTTAGCCACCGAGGAACCATGCTGCACCGATAATGTTACTGAGGGCTGTGTGCCATTAATATGGCTTCGTGCCGTAATTATGGGCTTTGTGCCAATACCGAAGGCTCTGTGCCGATATTATGGCTTTGTGCCAATCGTATTTACCGTGGCTATGTGCCTAACTTATATATCGATGACTCTGTGTCGATCATATTTACCCAAGGCTGTGTGCCGATTATATTACCTTCACGATGGCTATGTGCCAAATATAATCTGATCATTGATGGCTTTGTGCCAATTGTAATACCGCTCATCGAAGGCTTTTTAGCCACCGAGCAGCTATCTTTGCACCGATAAGTTAGTGCCGCAACCGGTGCTACATAAGGAGTGTAGGGATGGGTGGGTCGATTAAATCCCCACAGGAGTGTAGGGTTGGATAGGAGACGGAGTGCAGGGTTGGTATGGGCATTAACGCATTGCATATCTGGATTATATTACTGAGATGGGCTTAGGCCCCGATTTATATGTATGACATGTGACATTTGACTTGGGTTAAGGCCCAACCGAGGCTATTTTGGGCTAATGCCCAATTGCCACTGTTACTTTAATGGGCTTGGGCCCGAATTATTTTGATGCATGTTCTTACAGATTTTATTCGTAAGAGGGATTACACACTGAGTTTTCGTAAACTCACCCCCTCTTTTTAATTTTTCTTAGGTAATCCTCAGTAGGCGGTTCGACGTGCAGGAGGACTCGGAGGTGGCCACACTACGAGCAGCTTAAATTTTAGTATTTTATTCTACTTTACTTAAATCGTTTTCTATTTGGGTTGTAATAAGGCCTCTCTTAAATTCTGGTTTTTAATTTGGGATTTTTAGCTTATTATATTTTAAAACTGCTAAACATTGAATCGCGATTTTCCAAAACAATATCTGTTTTCAAAACACCACGCTTTCGCAACAAAATTGTAAATGTCACGTTTTCATAAGCCAATTGTTTTAAATTAAGCTTCCGCAACAAACTAGGTTTTGAGGGTAATAACTCATTAATAAATCTCGAATAATATTAGTAATAAACCATTGTAACTAGGATTTTATTCACAATAAAGGTTCTCTACAAAAAACTTGGTTTTCGAAAAGCACCTCAATGTGGCACGCCAGATTCGGGCCTAACTACTAGGCCGGGTTTGGGGTGTTACAAAAAGCGTTTTCCAAAGCTGTTTAGAATTTTGATTTATAAATATATGTTCTAAAGGAAGTATGGCACCACGAGTATCCGGCACCAAGTCAAGTAAGTATTTGTTTTCATTTTATGATTATTATGTTATTACTGTAGTACGAAAATTATACTAAATAGAATACTCTAGAACTGTTAGCTTTAGGAGTTGAAACTATAGAGATTGAGACTCTAGGATGCAGATTTGACACTCGAAAACAACTTTTCTACTCATACTCCATAAAACATCGTTTAATAAACATCGAATAGTATACTGATTCATAAAACTCGTAATCAAGATTAAATCGATTTAGCAAATATGAGCGTTAAAGGACGTAGATGCGATAGATGTGGACGTGGTAGAGGCCGAGGTGCTAAGGCTAGATCTTCAGCATCAGGGAATGTTTCCGAAAGGGAGGCGTTGCCATCGCCAGTGGTTGAGACGGGATCTCATGATCGAGCTAGGGTTGATGAGCTAACTCAGATAGTTAAGGAAGTATTGGAGGAGGTTAAAGGAATCAGTGAAGCACTTCGAGTTGGACGCGTCGACTGTAAGAAGAAATTAGATCACGGTTCTTTAGTGTAACATCCCCAAACCCGGCCCATTCACTACGACCGAATCTGGTTATGTTATGGGAAAAACTTATTGGCGAAAACAGGTTGCCGTTTAACTCTTTGTCTAAACTCCTCTAGACTAGTTTTACTTGCAGAAATCCTGGGCATGTTTGTTTGCAAACCGTTAGGTTACTTTGAAATCTCGGGGTTTCGTTTTTAAAACTCTTAGTTGTCAATTTCCTTAGGTTGGAAAACGTTTAAACATCAGACTCAAGTGGTTTAAGCTTAGTTCATAAAAGTAACATTATTCCCAAATCTCTTTAGACATAAGTTACCAAAAGAAAACCAAATAACTTAAGAGGCTCTTATTACAACATAATGATTCCAAGTACTTGGTAATAAAGTGCACAAGAAAATATTAAAACGTCCTTTGCATGGGCCACCTTGTATCCACTCCAACCCGGTCCGATCATCCTTCCACCTGCGATGTTGGATAAGAGATTGGGTGAGTCACAATGACTCAGTGTGTAACTAAACCATCGAAATCCACCCACATGCTAACCACATAACATCTTAATTATCAAATGCAACATGCAAGTATAAGTATTCAGACATTACCACAATCTGGGCTTGGCCCACCTTCAAGTCATACACAAATACTGGACTAGGCCCTTTTCACATTAGTCCACATATCAACTGGGCTTGACCCATGTCCACGTATGTCCCCAAAACATACCTATTCATTGGGCTTGGCTCATTTTCATATCATTTCATAAATGGAATAATGCAATCATGAAACCCACCCAAACCTAGGGTCCATCCGCTACACACCCCCTTATCCAGCCTACCACACACCAGGGGACTATCGAGTCACCCTCTCCTTTTTCCTCCAAAAAGGCAACCAATGCCATCCACGATGTAGCATATAGCTAACATCAAACCACGATGGAGCACACAGCAATCCATCAAGCCACGATATGGCACAAGCCGATATCAATCAAGGTAACCACGCGAACTAAATCGCAAAGATCCACAACGCGACCTCGATCGGCGCCAATCCACGATGTAGCACAAAGTCGACATCAACCACGTACTCGAGTACACCCGTACCTTCTTTTCATAAACCCACCCATGCACATGTAACATGATATAATGCGTAGATGATGCATGTGCATGCTATTCGCATCATAGGCGCGTTCTCACACAATAAAATCGGTGTTCACATAATTACAAACTTTGCTACTAACTGATCATCTTCATACCCCCTTAAGGGGTACCATTTTCACATTGAACGCACTTATTAGCATCATACAACATAAGCGGATATACTCAAATCCCGGAAACAATGGTTAATTACACACCTTATTACTAGGAGTTCTAGACTCTCGATCCTCGACGCTATCGTCTAGCGAAACTACGGCTATTTGCTTAACGCTTTTTCTTTCTTTGGCCCACACCTGTGGCCAATCACGAACCACTTTGAAACCGCTCTTTTCTTGAACTTTGGGACAGGGACCTTCCCTTGCCCACTCTGACTGGTTGTGGCCTCCATGCAAAAGCTTAATCAGGTAAACAGGTTAACCCCAAAACACCACCTAAGCATTTAACCTTAAATAAAATAATCTTACCTCCACTAGATCAAACCGATCACTACAACGGAGGCTTGGCCGACCACTAAAACTCCAAGTATCTCACCACGAACTCGAAAGATCTAAGCTAACACTCAGTCCCAAGTGCTATCAAATTGAGGGAAGAAAATTCGGCAAAGGGTAGATTCGACTACTAATTAAATCAAGGAGAGGAAATAGCAATTTCGGCCAAAGAGGTATTTTAAGGGAGGGAAAGAAGAAGTGTGGGGTGTATTCGGTTTTGAAGTGAAAAGGAAAGGGAAATAGGGAGAGTGGAGGGTTCGGCCAACAAGCTTTGGAGATGGGGAACAAAATTCGGCAAAGGAGAGGAGAAGAGAGGAGAAGAGAGGAGAGGAGAGGAGAAGAGACAGATGGATGAGTGAAATGAGCATCCCCCCTCCCCCTATTTATACTAAAAAGCCAAGCTCCAACCCCCCAAAAAAAGTCCTAAAATTTCTCCTAAAATCCCTCCCCACCATCCATTTTAAAAGTTTGAATAAGTCAAACTTTTACTAGCCAAATTTAAAAAAAAGATGACCAAGTCTTCTCCACTTTCCAAGCCTTTCAAACCGTCCATCCACCCCACCAAAATGACGCAAAAAAGAATGCCCAAAAAGCTACCCTTGCGAATCGAACCTGAGCCCCTTCCCTCTGCAAATGGCGTCACTTCTCCATGCTCTAAGTGGCGCCTCCTTGCCACTCTTCCAAGCCACTCTTTATGCCAAAACTCCACCAAAAATTCTCTTAAAGCCCCCTCTATCCAAGTTCTCCTTTTTAGCCCCTAAAACTAAAAATTTTCTAAGGCAACCTACCACCACCTAGGGTTCTCAGGACCCCTAAAACTTACCCAACCACACACTAGAGTGTGCCACCACTTGAGCTAAGCACCAAATGCCTAACCCCTAAAAACTAGGGTGTTACATTTAGGGCCGCAGTCTCGTTCCGTAAAGCGTGTTAAGGCACGTCCAAACTTTTCGGTTTGCGATTATTGCAGAAGGCGTCATCCGGGAGAATCCTGGAAGAGGTCAGGAGCATACTTAAGATGCGGGTCTAAGGAGCATAAGGCTCGGGATTGTTTCATCACCATTAAGTCAGGTATGTTTTGGTTGGACGTGATGATTGAATGTAGAAAATTCTAAGTATAAATGGTAAATAACTGTTTGCTTCTGTGGTTAGACGTTTGGTTGTGTGAAAGAGGATTCAAGATTATGTTAAAGGTACATTAGTGTTATTAATATCAGAGTGCGCAGCGAAAGCTTAGTGGTGTGATTTGAGAGATGCATTTAGTAGTTGGTTGGAAATTTCGAGGACAAAATTTCTTTAAGGAGGGTAGAATTGTAACATCCCAAAATTGGGCCTAGTAGAATTGGGCCCAATGGGCTTTGAGCGTAGAAGCGTTTTAAAATTTTGAGAACAAGAGAACGACATTATTTCAAGTTGGACTTATTAAGAAGGTAATTTTGGAAAGTTACGAGTTTCTATGAAGTTCCGGGTTCAAGTTGGGCCTTAGTAAAATTTTGTGTTTAAGCCTAATAATGAGAGATAGTGAGTGGCATCAAGGCTTATGGAAATAAAATAGTAAATTGCTACCATAAATGGCAATTGGTAAAAGGGTTATGGCGTCACATGTAGTACCTTGAGGGAAGAGGTTCGAATCCCTTTGTGTGCAATTTTGACTTTTATTTTTGCATTCCTTCCTTAGTGTCGGCCAAGGTATATATATGGCAAGGTTGACTTCTTTATTTTTGCTATGGTGGCTAAAGGAATTAAGGAAAGGTTGAGGTTGGGGAAAGGAATCAAAAGGAAAAGGCAAGTAAGGGGAACAAGTGGCTTATTTCATGGAGAATGTTATGGAAAGTATGGTTGGCAAATTTTGACCCTTATGGCTATGCATGTGGACGGTTTTGGGGATAGATAGGTATCTGAAATTTTACTTTGGCTTTTGGTAAGGTTTTGGTATTGTTTTGGCCAAAAATCCCATTTGCAACTTTGTGTCATTTTCTCCCAAATTGCTACTCTCTTTGTCGAAATCTTCCAGCACAATAGTGCATTTTTTCTTCTCTTTGGATTGGTCACATATTCATCTTTTGTCCATCTGCCTTGATAGCCGAAACTTCAAGTTGATATTAAACAAATTCTTCTTCTTTCTTCTTGATTTTCGAAACTCTAAAGCCATTAGTGAGTACTTTTCTTTCTTTGTTTTGCCGAAACCACCTAGCCTAATTGATCATCTTCTCCATCTTCCAAGTTGGGTTTTTCTTTCTTGATTAAACCGGTATTCTAGTGGATCGGCCGAATACCACATCATTGCCTAATCATCTCAAGTCATAAGTCAAATGGTGGGACTTGGGATTATCATCGATTAAGGTAAGGAGTCTTTTCATAGTCCATTCGATATCACTACTCGGTTATTGTGTTAATCAGATCGAAGTTTCGACTAATCGATTATGTTTTAGGGACGAAATCACTCGATATGTTCTACCTTCGGACATAGTGGTAAGTGATTCAAGTGTAAGTGATACGAAATCTTTTGGAAATCCGAGGCTAACTTTTGGTTGGTATTGTTCTAGGTCATCGACGAGTGGTTCGTTAGGAAATCAAAATCAGGTGTGTAATCCCGTACCTTCCAAATACATGTTTGATATGGTGTGTAATCTCACATCTCTCTGAAATTTTGTATGATATGTTCCGTGATTTGGTCAAAATACCGAAGAAAACTGAAAACCGGCATCCGTGATCACTCGGGCGTGCGTATGATCGTAGTGGTAATCGTATTTTGTAATAAAACAGTTTCGGTTAGAAGGAGTGACGTGTTTTTTGAAAAATCACGAAAAATAGGAGAAAGGGAATTATATAGTGAATAAGATATCTAATTAAAGCTTACTGTGTTTATTTTGATAAGGAAGAAACAGAGAGGGAAAAGGAATTCTATATTCTGAGATATCTTAATTTTAGTGAGACTGGTTCTGAATGACTTCGTGGTTCCCTGATCTATCTTGGAAAAATCGTATAAAATTTTACAAAGTGAATTATGAGTGATAGTTTATATGTACAGATTCCTTAGTGAGTCTATTTTCAATAGAAACAAGCGGGAGTAACATATGAAAACTGTACAGTGAGATATTTGAATTTTGGGTACGAGAGGTCAGAATCGTTGGTCAGTGAAACAAGGGAATTTTTAAGGAATAAACTATACTAAATGGCTAAGTCAAAAATTCTGGAAAAACTATAGTAAGAAGATATATGAGTGTAGTCTCAAGGAAAATTTACGGAGTTAGATTTTGAGATTCCTAACTCAAGTTATAGTCAATTTAATTAGTACGACACAGATGGACAGTTTTGATTTTTATGCTCCACATTAGTTGTTAAGTCTGGATTGCGAAATTTCCAAAATACCCTTAGGTTGCGAAATTACTGAATTACCCTTAGTGGGTAAATTATCGAAATTACGAAAATGCCCCTATGGGTCAAAATTACGAAAATGCCCTTAAAGGGCCGAATTACAAAATTGTTAAATGGGCCAATCTGATATTTTGATAAATGGGCCAATCTGATATTTTGATAAACGGGCCGATCTGCTATTTTGATAAATGGGCCGATCTGATATTTTGATAAATGGGCCAATCTGATATTTTGATAAATGGGCCGATCTGACATTTTGCTATATGGGCCAATCTGATATTTTGCTAAATGGGTCAAATCTGATATTTTGCTTAATGGGCCTTTTGATTAATTGTTATAATGGGCCATAATTTTGTAATAAATATTCGAATAAGATTACTGTTATTATATTGTGATTTGTTATGCATTATATACATGATTTGCATGGGATGGGATAATGATGAAGAGAAGTTCTGGTAGCTCTGCTACATAATTCAGTGGCTCGCCACAAATATGAAAAATGTCGATGCCATGTAAATTCATTGTCTGGTGGCTTGTCCTTAAATTTGATATAATCGGCTTAATGCCTACGTTTGGTGTGTTGGCGGGGTGGGTGACTAAAGCTCCCCACAGTGTCTTTGGTTATTCTGGTTGGTGTGTAGCGGATGGAAAACTAGGTTTGGTTTGGGAATCGCATATCATATGCATATTATATTTGATACATTATTGTTGTTGTAAATGGGCTTAGGCCCAAAATATTCCTAATTGGGTTCCGGCCCAATGAATAACGGTAAGGGGATTTCACACTGAGCTCTTGTAACTCACCCCCCTTTCTCTTAACCCTTGTAGGTAATGCTTGATGATATGGACTTGGGCTATGGATGACTGGAGGGAGGCCATACTTCGGAAATGGTTTATTTGGACTTTAGACTTCTTTCTCATTTATTTTATTACTTTACTATTTTGGGTTATATGTTGTAATAAGGCCTCTGGACTATTTTTATTTTTGCTTTTTGGTTGGGATGTTTTTATTTTTTTTAAAAAATTGTTTAAAAAGGGGAATTTTCTAAAAACTTAAACAATGGTTTCCAAAATCGATTAACAAATGGATTTCAAAATAAACTTTTACAAATATTTTTAACACGGATATTTTCTCTCGAACTATTAACGATATTTTCAAAAGACTTGGATTCTCTTTCGAATTTTCAACGTCGTTTTCAAAAGTCACGGTTTTGTAAGATCATTAGTTCAAATTTATCAATTTATCAATCAAATCTTTGAGGTTAGTAGTATTTTATCAAATCAAACTTGTTTTCTTGACTTTAACAAAGCAATATTTTAGTACGAACAAAAAGGGTTTAACATGTTTTGCTCGTGTGACATACCAAATCCGCTCATAACGCATGGGACGGGTTTGGGGTGTTACAGTGTCACAGGCCATGTACCAGACTGTGTTACATACTGACTTGAGACACACGACCATGTCTCAGACCATGTGAAACCTATACATAAAACAATAATGACACACGACCGTGTGGGGTGACCGTGTGACAGCCCATGTCCCAGACCGTGTTCGGCATAAGTTCCCCCTAAAACAAGCCGAATCAAGCACTAAACCTTCCATACCAAGACACGCCATACCTAGCTTATTTAACATGGTTTATAACACATTCAAGGATACTAGAAACATGTCAAAATCATCCATCCTAAAACTAACCAATATGGCATCATAAGGCACCTTAATTCACACACCAATTAAATTCACTCTAAAACTACTTTTCAGACCTTAAACATACACAATACTCACCTACATATCATTGAATCACCTCAATCATATATCAACAAGTCATATGCTATATATTTACAATGCATTTAAAAGTGACTAAAAGGCATATACCTACCTAAGCATTTACAAGTCAAAAGCAAAACATATACACAATAACATAACCACATCACATTGGCCAAATAGAATAATTAAGACTCATATTACATTTAAACCCTATACATGCTATTTATAACCATTAGCCAAAATAACCAAAAACTACCAAAATGATCGACAGGTAGTGTGATAGAGCGCCGACAAGATTCTAACCGATCAAGCTTTCCGATGATCTACAAGACAGAGAAAAACAACTAAGTAAGCCACTAGTGCTTACTAAGTTCGTATAAAAGAAAGTTAAACTTACCGAATATAAAATGATAAACCATTCAACATTGCTAATCAAATCATATGTATATTTTACTTCCCTATTTACAACACCACAAGGTTAGTAGATACATTTGAGAACATACCAACCAATGAAACATGGCACATATCATGGAAAGAATTTCATTATACAAGTCAATCATTCACATAATTCAATTGTTACCTTTTCAATCCAAATACTTGCATTACATTTTCCATTTCATATTCTTAATAACATAGCTCATTTACATGCATACCTTTTCTTTTTAAACCTTAATTACCCGTTAAACCAAATAGAATAACATCGGATACTCGGGAAATGCTCACACAAAGTGTGCCTTTACATGTAACCGTAACTGTCATCTATAATGCTCACACGAGCTGTGAAATGGGCCTGCTCACACGAGTTGCGGGTTTGGATGTTAGCTACACAATGCTACTCACACGAGCTATGGAGAATCCACAAAAAATGCAGGACCTCAACCATCTGTAGGACATCTAAAACTAGCACCCAAAACCGTATAATCCCTAATTACATTTCATTTGTATCCTAAGTATTCACAAGGTCCAAACAGGACTATTACACCATCCAATATAAAAAACATAGTATTTTTATCAATTTAAATTATACCTAGCATAAAATTAATTAACACACGATAAAATTAACAGTTAATAAGTTTAATACTCATACGAACTTACCTCAATTACAATGGTTGTTACAACAAAGTCGAGAACTAATCCGAGACTTTCACTTTCCCTGGATTCAAGTCTGGTTGATTCTTTTCTTGATCTAAATAATAATTTCATTCAATTAAATAATTCAAATCGCCAAATATCATTAATTCTAGCTTATAACCCATTTAAATGTAAATTTACAAAATTACCCCTAACATTTTAACTTTTGTTCAACTTAGTCCCTAAACCTGAAACTTAAAATTTAGCCACAATTAGTAAAATTTCATGCTAGCCAATTTTCATAGGGTTCCCTAACAGCCTATATTTATGAAAATTTCACATTAACACTAATGAATTTTACTCTCTTAACAAATTAATCCTTAAACATTAAAATTAACAGAAACTACTTTACAAAAATAATCCTATTTAACAATCAAGCTTAATAATCTATCATTTAAATTCATAAACATTACAAACTTATTCATGGAAAGTCAATAGATTTTTAACAACCTTACAAATTGACCCCCGGGCTTGCTAGATTAAGCTAAAACAAGCTCAAAAACATAAAAATCACTAAAAAGCGCATCAAACACATACCATGCACAAGATTTGAGTTTGGCCTAAAGCTTTAGATGAATAGCAATGGTGAATAAGTTTTGAAACATCCAAATAAAGAACATGATGATTTTAGTTATGTTTGATTAAATCACAAAAAAATTTAAAGTTTTATAACTGTAATACCTTATAGCTCAAGTCGGTGTCTAGACCGGGTATAGGGTGTTACATCATCTCCCCAATTTGACTTGATAGATGACATATTAGTCTTTCAATTGGTTTGCTTATTTTTTATTAGAATAAGGACATATTTAGTTTCGTCTACTAATACAAGTTATCTTTCCGTACTACGATTTGAGCACGTAATACCGCTTAGTATTAGTTAAATATTAGACAACCAATGAGCAACATTTGCTTCCATTTTGCTTGTGTGCAAAAACCATATGAGAAAAAGTATACAAACTATATTAATTTAATCAATGAATTTATTTTATTAACCAATTTGTTTGAAAAAATTATAAGTGTGTATTGATGAAAATGCTACACTTAGGGCTCCAAATCCAACAAAGATATAACCAACCAGTCTTTAGTGAGGGACATAATGATTGACAATGGGTAAAATTTACACGGTTGAAGACCGTAGTGAAGGGTATAAATAGCTGAGAGGTGACTTCCAGAAGGGGATTCTTCTCAATTCTATTTCATTCTCTCCTCTTCTTCATATTCTTTCTTTGTTGCTC
This sequence comes from Gossypium sturtianum, assembly GCA_025698515.1. Taxonomy (NCBI): domain Eukaryota; kingdom Viridiplantae; phylum Streptophyta; class Magnoliopsida; order Malvales; family Malvaceae; genus Gossypium; species Gossypium sturtianum. The sequence continues at coordinate 100,381,447 of CM046955.1, read as the reverse complement.
TGAGGAAGTGATGGTTATAGGAAACTTTGCATGAAGTGATGATGTAAGGAATTGGTTGGAAAAATAGAAAACCTGAGAAGCTAGTAAGGTTCTTAGTCCTTCTATGTACATAAGATTAAGAAAGTGAAGTCAAGGATTTCCAAAAACCTTTCTAGGGGTTCTGCATGTTTCTGGGAAACTCAGTTTTAAGCTAAATATTCTAAGTTTAACCCAATATTTGGTTGTCATGCTTAGCTATTGGGAGAAAGTATGTTTATTCCAAAAAAAAATGCTAAAGTGTGTTGCATGATTGCATGAGTTTATTAGTATTCGCCCTTCTAGTTAGGTAAGCATAATATAGAAGGGAAGTTACCAAAGGGATTAGAAGAAGTTAGGATCAAGGAAGAAAGGTGATTCTATTAGATACCGCAATATGGTGTTGTTGTGTGCACCCGTGATGTGCGAAGCTCCGGGCCTCGGGGGGACACTGCTGTGTTCGAGCATCAAGCTTAGGAGTGGTGAAATGGAAAGATGGATGGAATGCAATGGGATAAGTAAATAGAAAGATCATTGCTAGGCCATGGGTACGATCGGAGGCTATACACCACTTATAAGTAAGATTATAGTTGAAAGATGTTATGACATCATAAATGAGTAAGACCATAGCTGAAAGATATTATGGCATCATGTGAAAGCATGCCAGAATGGTTAAATAGGACTAAGACCATGGTTGAAAGATGCTATGGCACCAATTGAATTTCTACTGGGATAGTAAACACGGGGTTATATTGTGTATAACCTTAGCTGAAAGACGCTATGGCATCATGGTTAGTTCGCCAAGATATTAAACGTGGGATAGTTGATCTATCGTAATTCGGTGTAACAGATTAAACTAGTTTTCGCACTTTAGGAGTTTGAATATAAGCATTTTAATTATGTTTTAATTACATTTCAGTAAGTATTAGTTAAGTTAATAAAATGTGTAATTTGAGCCTTTTATTAACATTAGGGGCCGAATGAGGCCTAAGGTTGAGGTAATATACTTTGTAAGTGTGTAGGAGACCATTAAAAGGCACATTAACTCAATACTGGTCGTTAGGTTGCAACACGGAGCATACGATGTCGCAACATAGAGAGTAGAATAGAAGAATTCCCTGACTGCCTTCAATGTCACGACACAGCCTAAGGATGTCATGACATACCCATGAAGACACCCTGAAGCTGAGCATACTGCCCTCTATGTCGTGACACAAGACCTGGTGTGTTGCGACATCACCTTTATACGGGAAATTAATACGAGCCAGGGCATTTTGGTTCACACAATCCAACTTTAAGGTCAAGAACGTCAGCTGACCTAGGGTTAAGGATGAAGGCTAATCTAAGTCTATAAATAGGCTCAACTAACACATGTTAGGGACACCTTTTGATATTGTAACACATATTAGATTCTGAATTATTCTCAAACTTTGTGAGAATTCTGCTCTTAAATTCAATACAATCAAGCTTCTTCTAAACTCTATTCTTGAAATTTTTCTTTGTGTTCATTTTTTCATTCATGTTTATATTGTTTACTAGATCCATGGGGAACTAATCCTCCTATAGGGGACTAACGAGTGGAGGTATGAATAATTAACTATTTTGTAGGGATTTCCTAACAGACCAGCTGTTCAGGAAAGGAAGAACCTAAAACTCTAAGCCTGACAACCATAAGAAGTCATCATTTGGTATGGCCTATCCGTGAACACCTTAACCCTGAATCGGTCTGGACTGTGAGGTCAGAAGATAAGTAGTTCTTCCCGACTCAATATTTCAGTGGACATATTAGAAGATCTTGTTGAGGTACTGACTAGTTGATAAAACAAGAAAGCCTGAGATGATAGTTGATTATGACTACTGAAACAAGCTTATCACCCATGATTAGATTTGATACATATTTGCTTATCTTATTTCTTGTTTTTTATTTATTTACTTTTATTTCCTTTCGTATTATTTTTATAATTTATCAAAAAAACCCTTCTTTTAATTCTTCGTACTATAATCCGATTAGAGTATTAATCAAATGTAACACCCCAAACCCTGTAACAGCCCGATTTTGACCCTAATCAGAATAGTGGTTTCGGGACCACAAATCCGAGTCTGAAAAATATTTTAAAATTATTTTGCATGTTTATTATGTGTGAATTTGCTTGTGTTAAATTTTCGTGTTTTAATTTCGTTGTTTAAGTGTCTGATTTAATAAAAGGGTTTAATCGCGTAAAATGAAAATTTGATGGTTAGTTGTGAAAGTGCTTAATTGTTGTTGTCTTTTTAATATGGAGGATTTACATTGCAATTGGACGATTTTTTTTTTTGGTAGTGGACGGCAACATGCCATTATTATATGTTTTATATGTTAAATGTTATAATTAAAATTTATATTAATATATAATAATGTTATATTATATTATATTAACATAAAAACAAAGCCATAGTTTTATTTCTCTCTTTCCATGACCGAATAACAAAAAAAAAGAAAGGAGAAAAGAGTTAGGGCATTCGGCCATTGTGGGAATTGATTAAGGTATTTGTTTAACTCGGTTTTTGATAATTTTTACGTTTTTGAGATCGTTGCTAAGATATGTACAAAACCCATGTCTTAATTTTTGTTTGTGATGATGATTTTGTGTTTTTCCATTGATGATACCTTGTGGTTTTTGTTGTTTGATGATTAAAAATGAAATATGTGTGTTAGATTAACAAGTTTTGTCTTTGAATTTTTGATGAAATTGAGTATGTTGGACTAAATTGCAAAAATAAATTTTTGAGGGACTAAAATGTGAAGTAAATGAAATGTATGGACTTGTATGAGGACTAGGAATATTTGACCTTTAAGGTGTATAGTCAAATTTTATGTATTTTGTGTTTTGTGCAAAAAGGACTAAATTGTAAAAAGTGTGAAATGTTAGGGGCAAAATTGTAATTTTCCCATTATATGTTTTTTAGACTAAATTGAGTGTAATGGTGTTTAAACGAGGTTAATTTGAAATGATATAGATAAAGAACAAAAGAAATCAGACTCGGATCGGGGAAAAGCAAAAATAATTGAATAGCCGATACATAACGTCTGTTGATATCCGATGTAAGTTTTTAAGCAATTGAGTGAAATTGAATTTGTATCTATAATGTTGTACATGTAATTTAATAGAAGTATATATGTACAATGTGACATTGCCGAATGTGATATTGGTTGTGAGATGAAATTATGGTCGAATGTGATGTATACATATATGTCAATGATATAACCGAATGTAATACATATGTATGGCAATGATATAATTGAATGTGATGTTGATCATAGAAATGAAATAGGCGAATTTGTATATATATGAGTAATTGAGGTTTAGGTCTTATGCATATGTGTTTAATTATACGAATAACAATTTCAAGTAATGCACTATGTCTGCGAACGTAAATACCGAGCACTATGTGTGCGAAATCAGTCATTTGGCACTAAGTGTGCAAGATATTAAAGGTAACGGCACTAAGTGTGCGATACGTTACGAGAATTTGGCACTAAGTGTGTGAAATGTTAATGTGACGGCACTATGTGTGCGATACGTTACAGGGTTTGGCATTGAGTGTACGGGTTTAATGATCCATCAATGATATCGGTTATTTGAAGTATTAAGCGAAGTAAAATGAGCAGGTATGTGATGATATATTGATAAACCGAAATAGTAACATATTTTAGGCCCACTTTTAGTAAGCTTTTGGATGAATTATCCCTTGATTTATGTAAAAAGGTGCTCTTAATCCTTTCTTTTCATGTCTTATACTCAGGAAAGCATCCAAGGATAAAAAGAACGAGAAACGGGCTTAAAACGGGACAAATGGGCCAAAGCATGAAATCGACACGGCCTGGACCAAAGATCACACAGCCGTGCCTCCTTAAAAGATCTCGAACACGGCCTGGACCATGATTTACACAGCCGTGCCTCATTAACGAAGTCCACACGTCCTGACCACGATTCACACGGGCGTGTGCCATGGCCGTGTCCCTGTCGCTGGAAAGAGCAATTTCACTCGGATTTGGATGCTTGGAGGCAAAGAAACACACTCCAAAGTCTAATTAAACCCCTAATTAGAAATTTCACTCAAATTAGGACACTTGGAAGACAAGTAACACATCTCAAAGCCTATATAAACACCCTAGGGGGCAACTTATTCGGGGAGTTGGACAGAAACCCTCTGTCGAAGGGAGCCCAAAGCCATCGTCTAGGGGCGTCGTGCTAGGCCAGAGAAGGCGGATTTGTGGGGATTCACTCAGGGATAGCCAGTTGATCCATCTCAAGAAGCCAGAGTTATACTCAAGACGGAGGATCTCCTCTTCAATTCCTTCAGGGGGTTTTAGGGATTTCTTATGTTTTGTTTTATCTTTTCTCTTGAGATGTTTTCCTTTATTGTTATGAACTAAACCCTTCGGATACCCGAAGGGGATGAAACCTATGATGAATCTTGTTATTTGATTATTTGAATTATATGATAAATACTTAGTTTGTTCTTAATTATGTGAGCTTAATCCAAATTTAATGTGCTTAGGTGGAGGAGGAATAGACCCTGCCTAAGAGTAGATCCAACATAATTAAGCGGAGTTGATCGCACGCCTAGAGATAGGGTGACGAGATTTTGCTGGATTAGGGTGAAACCTAATATGGGAATCCATAGATCGATTTACTGCTATTCTAGGGGGTTATTATAAGAGAATGAGAGTTCCACTAATTAACCTAGGGTTAGACGTTATTCACCTCGAGAGAGGGTTTAATATACGTTAAGGAGTCTTATGGATCAAACTAAGTGAATAAATCGTATGGTTCAGTGTTAGATAACAAGTGAAGTCTAGGTGGATTCTTCCTAGGGTATCTCCTAAATCAACTGAGTTTTTCCCAAGTTATTTTCCAAATTCATTCTTCTTTGTCTTAGAGTCTTTAGTTTAGTAGTTAATTAATTTAGATTAATAAACAACTTCACTTATTTTGGGCTAGATAATAAAAAGAAAGTTAGTATTAGTACTTTTAGTTCCTTTGGGTTCGATAATCCGGTCTTGCCTAAGCTATACTATCGCTCGATAGGTGCACTTGCCTCAATCGTTGTCGAGTTAGTTTCGTGTTCGATCATTCTTTTATAAATTTTAAAGCTCGATTTACAAATGATCAAGTTTTTGGCGCCGTTGCCAGGGAACTAAAATATTAAGAAAGCTCTATTTTTATTACTTTAGTCATTATTATTATTATTATTGCAATTTATTTATTAATTATTATTATTATTATTATTTTGCTAATTTTTTTTTATTTTGGCAGATAATTTTAGTTTATAGAGGTGATGGCACTGAATAATTATCAGTGTCAAGCGATGAGGATAATTCCTACTAAAGCAGCCAGTGTCTTCAACCTCGACGTGGTACACCCAGAAATACAATATGACTCAAATCTAGGAGGCTTGGCGAATCCTGAGTACCCACCCTACGGATATGGCGTGGAGAATGAACAAGTCCACTATATGGGTAACTACTCTAGACCTCAAAATAATTTTTTTGATAACACTTATAATGCAGGTTGGAGGTACCATTCCAATTTCTCGTGGGATGATCAAAGTAGCCAAAGGCTGGAACTTCCTCCAAACTTTCAACAACCACCTCACCAACAGGAAGAGGAGTCGAACCTTGAAGAGATGCTGAAAAAATTCATGGCAGCTACAGATAACCGTCTCCAAAAAAATGAGACAACACTTAATGACCAACAAGCATCTATCAAAGGGATCGAGAGCCAAGTTGGGGAACTTACTAAGTCAGTTGGGGAACTTACTAAGTCAGTTATACAACTTGCTAAGCTGATCTCAGAACTACCACAAGGAAGCTTGCCAAGCAATACTGAAACTAACCCGAGTGAGCAAAATCAAGCCATTTACGATAGTGAAGGGTTAGACGAACCAAACTCAAGGGAAGAACCTGTGGTAAGTGAAGGTAAGGTTGAAATGTTCAATGATATACCAAAACCTGCAATTACAGAGTACCAACCTCGTGTGCCATATCCCGATGCAACAAAGAAAGACCACACAGAGGAAGAAGTCGGTGAACTCACACTTCGTGTAGACGATGAAACAATCACTCTTCAAGCTCTTGACTCAGCTAGGACATCGAGTAATAAAGGTACGAACGTTAATTCTATTGATAACCATTTGGTTCAACCTTCTTTACAGGAAGCATCATGAAATCACCTAGCTGAGCTAGATCTTAGACCTCGTACCCATAAAGAAATAAGTCATGAAGAACTAAGGCTTCAAGTCGATGAACTAGACGAGCGAAAAACACACTTTAAAGAGAAACTAGGAATACACGTAAGTGAAACCGAAGAAACCCTGCATTTGAGCCGATAGGAACAACAAATCACTTCAAAATAGGGGACCAGGTATTGTTGAATAAGGAAGACCCTCGAATCACCAATTCAAACCTCAAGACAAACGAAGAAATCACTTTTGAGGTAATTAATGTCTTCCTATACGGCACAGTCGAGGTAAGCAATCCTAAATTCAACACTTTTGAGGTAAACATTACTCGACCTAAACTATTTATCAAAAACCAAATTGATCGCATGAGAAAGGATTTTCACCTCCTCAAACCAGCTTGACCATACGAATGAGAGGTAAAGTCTAGCTTAAGACTATATGTAACATCCTGAAATTGGGCCTAGTAGGATTGGGCTCAATAGGCCTTGAGCGTAGTAGCGTTTAAAATTTTTTAGATCAAGAGATCGGCATTAGTGCAAGTTGGACTTATTAGGTGAGTGATTTTAGAAGGTTAGGGGGCTTCTATGATGTCCCGGGATCAAACTTGGGCTTAGGAGAAATTTTGGTTCTAGGTGGAAAAAACCCTGGGAGTTAGTAGGTAGGCTTTAAGAATAAAATGAGGAAAATGACACAAGTGGAGTGTGTGGTGTAGTGGCAAAGTGACGCCACAAAAGAGGCAAGGGGGTGACGCCACAAGGAAGGAAGGAGGTCCAAGGTTCAAGGCGTGGAACTTGCATTTCTTTTAGATTATTTTATTAAATGGATTTTGACCTTGGCCATAGACTTATCTTTAGTTGGGCATGTTTTAAGACACAAGAGGAGCTTGTGGCCTAGTGGAAAGCTGGCATTATAGCTGGCAAGAGGTCTGAGGTTCAAGTCTCGGGATCAGCAAGGGAGTATTTATTTTACGGATTGGACGGTCAGAGTTTGAGTTGGATTTAAACTCTGTAGCGGAGGGATCCCACATTGGAAAGATACAAAGAAGGAAGGTGAGAAGCTGGCTATATATAGAGCTATCTATGATGGGAGAGGAGGCATACCTGGTTGGCGTTGGGCATAGGAGCATTCGGAGCGCGGATTAGCTTCGACTCCTATCAGTGTGTATTCTCTCTACTCTAGTTGTAGAGCGGCAAATGCCGAAATGCCTGCATATTAAAGAATAGTAGTTACACGAGCGTGCAAGTGAGCGCACGTGGGGGGCTTCGACGAGATAGTTGAGGCCATCGTTAGTGTTCTTGTGGGTTGATGTTGTTTGGGCCACGATGGGCCGATAGGGGCTGTGGGCCCAATGGGCCATGGGCCCATATGAGTAGATTGTATGATTGTGTAGTATATATTAGACTCGGACTAGCCAATCTCATATCTGTGGCTAAATTATGCTAGTTGGGCCACAGGAGCGCAGTGGGCCCGAATGGGCCGAAATCGATTTTAGGCCCAATAGTCCCAGAACGACCGAAAAGGTAGCCGAGTCGCCGGCGACATAAGGCCTTCGTAAAGATCATTGCAAAGCGAAATTACCAAATACCCTCGATAGGTAAATTTTGAGAATACCCTTGGTAGGTAAAATTATCATATACCCTTAGAGGTTGATTAGCTTGATTACGTTGTATTCCGCTTATCCGATTATGATGGTAATCCATGTTATACGTTATATTTGATATATGTTTTGCATACATGACATACTGCATACACGAATTATTATGTCATATTGCATGGGCTTTGGGATATGATTGAAAAGGGAAGTATTTGAGACTATCACGGTGGTTTGGTACCACGAGTGGGTTGGCCCAACATATAACTGATTCAGTGACCATGTCTCGGTGGCTTGGTGCCACGGTGGTTTAATACCACGTATATATATGATGATTTAGTGACTCGTCCCAGTGGTTTGGTACCACAGTGGGTTGGCCCCACATATATTCTTCAGGGATTGTCACGGTGGTTGATACCACGGTGGGTTGGCCCCACGCATGATAATAGTGACTTTGTCATGGTGATCTAGTATCACGGTGGTCTGGAACCATGAGTGGCTTGGTGCCACATATGAGGTGTGTAGCAGATGGAGGGTTGATTGTAGAAATCCCCATGGTGTGTTGGGCTAGTACGGGTGGTGTGTAGAGGATGGAAAACTAGGTTGGGCTGGGCTGCATTGCATACATGTGATATACGCTATATTGGATGGGCTAAGGCCCAATGTGCATCTGTGGGCTTAAGGCCCAGATTCCGTTTAATGGGGATTTACACACTGAGTCTCGATGACTCACCCCTCTGCTTTAACTTTTGCAGGTAATCCCTAGCTTGAGGATTTGGAGCCGAGGTGGACTCTGTGGTGGCCATACGTCGTCACTTTAGTAAATTAAGTGTTATTTTCTTTTAAATTTCATTTTAATTTGGGATTATGTTCTGTAATAAGGCCACTGGGATTTTAATTTGGTTTTTATCTTAATGCGGTTATTATCTATGATGAAATCATCAATACGGAGTTTTCCTAAAAACACAAATAACTGTTTTCCAAAATATTAATGAACGGTTCACAAACTACTGATAATCAAAACTCGAAATTTTTAAACGATCGTGAATTTTTTTAACGACCTTTCCTTGTGACATACCAGATCCGGTCGTAACGTGTAGGCTGGGTTTGGGGTGTTACAATTATGGTATCAGAGCCTAGGTTACAAAACTCGGCTTGTGGAATGGGTTCGAAAATGTTTTTCAAAATTCATTTGAAATTTGGTTAGGAAAAATATGTTTTTTTGGATGTATGGCACCTGAGTCTCCGGCACCGAATCCGTAAGCTTCTTTTTACATTATAATCTATTATATGCTGAAATGTCTGTATTGCTAGTATTTATTCTGTGTGTTTGGTTTGGATGTGATATTGAATATAGAAACTGTGTGCATATGTGGTAAGATCTGTTTTCTTCTGTGTTAGATATTTGGTTGTGTAAAGTGGTTCCAAGATTAAGATAGCAAATGAATTAGTGTTATTAAGATCAGAGTGCGCAGCGTGAGTGTAGTGTTGTAGGTTAGGATGTACGACTATTGGTTAGTTGGAAATTTCGAGGACGAAATTTCTTTAAGGAGGGTAGATTTGTAACATCCTGAAATTGGGCCTAGTAGGATTGGGCCCAATAGGCCTTGAGCGTAGTAGCGTTTAAAATTTTTGAGATCAAGAGATCGGCATTAGTGCAAGTTGGACTTATTAGGTGAGTGATTTTAGAAGGTTAGGGGGCTTCTATGATGTCCCGGGATCAAACTTGGGCTTAGGAGAAATTTTGGTTTTAGGTGGAAAAAACCCTAGGAGTTAGTAGGTAGGCTTTAAGAATAAAATGTTGAGGAAAATGACACAAGTGGAGTGTGTGGTGTAGTGGCAAAGTGACGCCACAAAAGAGGCAAGGGGGTGACGCCACAAGGAAGGAAGGAGGTCCAAGGTTCAAGGTGTGGAACTTGCATTTCTTTTAGATTATTTTATTAAATGGATTTTGACCTTGGCCATAGACTTATCTTTAGTTGGGCATGTTTTAAGACACAAGAGGAGCTTGTGGCCTAGTGGCAAGGTGGCGTTATAGCTGGCAAGAGGTCTGAGGTTCAAGTCTCGGGATCAGCAAGGGAGTATTTATTTTGCGGATTGGACGGTCAGAGTTTGAGTTGGATTTAAACTCTGTTAGCGGAGGGATCCCACATCGGAAAGATACAAAGAAGGAAGGTGAAAAGCTGGCTATATATAGAGCTATCTATGATGGGAGAGGTGGCATACCTGGTTGGCGTTGGGCATAGGAGCATTCGGAGCGCGGATTAGCTTCAGACTCCCATCAGGTGTGTATTCTCTCTACTCTAGTTGTAGAGCGGAAAATGCCGAAATGCCGGTCACACGACCATAGTAGCCACACGAGCGTACGAGCGCACGTGTGGGGGCTTCGACGAGATAGTTGAGGCCATCGTTAGTGTTCTTGTGGGTTGATGTTGTTTGGGCCACGATGGGCCGATAGGGGCCAAGTGGGCGCAATGGGCCCATGGGCCCATATGATTAGATTGTATGATTGTGTAGAATATATTACACTGGACTAGGTGAATCTCATATCTGTGGCTAAATTGTGCTAGTTGGGCCACACGAGCGTGTGGGCCCGAATGGGTCAAAATCGGGTTTTAGCCCCAATAGTTCGGTAACGACCGAAAGTGGTAGCCGAGTCGCTCGGGGCGACATAAGGCCTTTGGAAATATTATTACAGGTGCAAAATTTCTGAAATACCCTCGATAGGTAAATTACGAGAATACCCTTGGTAGGTAAAATTACTGTTATACCCTTAGAGGTTGATTAGCTTGATTACGTCAGTATTCGCTTATCCGATTATGATGGTAATCCATGTTATACGTTATATTTGATATATGTTTTGCATACATGACATACTGCATACACGAATTATTATGTCATATTGCATGGGCTTTGGGATATGATTGAAAGGGGAAGTATTTGAGACTGTCACGGTGGTTTGGTACCACGAGTGGGTTGGCCCCACATATAACTCGATCCAAAGGACCATGTCTCGGTGGCTTGGTGCCACGATGGTTTAATACCACGTATATATATGATGATTTAGTGACTCGTCCCAGTGGTTTGGTACCACAGTGGGTTGGCCCCACATATATTCTTCAGGGATTGTCACGGTGGTTGATACCACGGTGGGTTGGCGCCACGCATGATAATAGTGACTTTGTCACGGTGATCTAGTATCACGGTGGTCTGGAACCACGAGTGGCTTGGTGCCACATATGAGGTGTGTAGCGGATGGAGGGTTGATTGTAGAAATCCCCACGGTGTGTTGGGCTGGTACGGGTGGTGTGTAGAGGATGGAAAACTAGGTTGGGCTGGGCTGCATTGCATACATGTGATATACGCTATATTGGATGGGCTAAGGCCCAATGTGCATCTGTGGGCTTAAGGCCCAGATTTCGTTTAATGGGGATTTACACACTGAGTCTCGATGACTCACCCCTCTGCTTTAACTTTTGCAGGTAATCCCTAGCTTGAGGATTTGGAGCCGAGGTGGACTCTGTGGTGGCCATACGTCGTCACTTTAGTAAATTAAGTGTTATTTTCTTTTAAATTTCATTTTAATTCGGGATTATGTTCTGTAATAAGGCCACTGGGATTTTAATTTGGTTTTTGTCTTAATGCGGTTATTATCTATGATGAAATGATCAATACGGAGTTTTCCTAAAAACACAAATAATTGTTTTCCAAAATATTAATGAACGGTTCACAAACTACTGATAATCAAAACTCGAAATTTTTAAACGATCGCAAATTTTTTTTAACTACCTTTCCTTGTGACATACCAGATCCGGTCGTAACGTGTAGGCTTGGGGTGTTACACTATAAACGAGCGCTTCTCGGGAGGCAACCCGAGCACTAACCCCATTAATTTTTACATTTTTTTCTTCTTTTACTTTTATTTTCCCTTTTTAGCACCTAACTATAAACTAACCAAAGTGCAGATTTCCGCACCACACTGGCCTTACACCCAGTGCCGTGGCCGTGGCCACCCACCACAGAGAAGTACAAGGGCGGGGCAACCACCGGATCCATAATTCTTATTTAACCCCTTCTTCCTTTTTCTTTTCCAGTTGTTTTTCTTTTTTTTATTTTCCATTATTTACTTTTACTTTTATTTTTATTTTTATTTTTATTTTTATTTTTATTTTTTTTCTTTTATTTTTATTATTATTTTCTTCTTATTATTATTCATTCCATTTAGATTTAGCTTAGGATACAATAAAATTAGGACGGCTACTTCGAGGACTCAAACGGTTCGAGACGCTTTCCCACATTCACCTCCAATGCTATTCGGTTTCTTTTCATTGACTTCATCCAAAATTCAGGAAGTTTCACTTCTCTCCCTATCTTATGATTTTATGATTATTTTGCTATTATCTATCTTTTTACATTGAGGGCAATATACATCTTAAGTGTGGGGGGGTTAACTATAGTATTATTTGAAAATCCCTGAATTATGCCTTGTTTTAAAGTAAGTTTCTCACATTATGATTAGAATGAAATTTCCATGACTTATGATTTTTATTGATATGTTTTAAAGTAAGTCATTGATAATTGTGCATTGATGATTAAATTCTAAGAATACTAGAGACTCAAGCATAATAAGTCTATTTTTCTGAATTAAAAATTTTCTAGGTCATCTACCTGAATTTAAATATTACCTTGAAGTTTGATATTTACAAGGTTGATGTCAAAAATACCCATATTTTTTGTGAGTTTTTGAGCCTTATAGAGCATAAATTCTTTTTCTTGCTCACTTTATTGATTATGAGTATGTCAACACTGATTTGTTATTCTAGAACTTGCATCAATTATACATGTCGAGACCACACTTTTTGATTTGATATACAGAGATGATAAAGGCACCTAGGTTTTAACCCACTAACTCTATTAAAAGCCTACCTTCACAAATTAACCCCTAGTGAACCCCTTTTAATCCTAACAACCATTTTTATTGACATAACCGCCAATATTAACCCACAACCCTCTGTTTTTGTTATCACCATTCCTTTTGACTACCCTTATATCGAGATTTGATTTGATTAATAGCCTAACTATGTTTTTTATTTTCAGTTATGTATTTATTAGTTTGTTTTTAAATAAAATAATAAAAAAAACGAAGTATATCCATTATTCATTATTAGTTATGTGATTAAATGAGCTTATACATTTATTTAAATTCCGAATATCGAAGAAGAAGCTTGTATTATTAGTATTATTAGTTTTCAATTGATGTAGTTATTATTATTAGTTCATTAGTTCTTAGTTAGGTAATTTGTCAATTCAATCTCGATTCTAACCCTCTAATTCAGCCTTATTCCACACCTTAACCCTAGCCCCGTTACAACCCTAACAAAGACCTTTTGATTTGTGTTTCATCTCATATTTTAGTGGTGGAGATTTGATTTTCATGCAAGCCTATGGGATTAACTCTTTATGTTTGACTTTTGAGTGCCTAAATTTTGAACCTTAAACACTTTGAGTGATTTGAGTGAATCTCTAGTGAGGATGCCTATCCTTGTCAATTTTGAATCAGAGGTAATTATTTAGATGAAGGGAAACACCTATATTTTGTGCTACAAAATATAAGGCTTATAGTGTTTGAATTTTGAGGACACTTTTAGTTGAATTATCCATGTATAAATTATCTCTGAATTATGATGAGACACTATCAATAGGAATTATGAATTATAGAAAGTCCATTTTAAATGTAAGTTGAGAATTTTACTTGAAGACAAGCAAAAGCTTAAGTATGGGGGTAATTGATAAACCGAAATAGTAACATATTTTAGGCCCACATTTAGTATGCTTTTGGATGAATTATCCCTTGATTTATGTAAAAAGGTGCTCTTAATCCTTTCTTTTCATTTCTTATACTCAGAAAAGCACCCAATGATAAAAAGAACGAGAAACGGACTTAAAACGGGACAAATGGGCCAAAGCATGAAATCGACACGGCCTGGACCAAAGATCATGTAACACCCCAAACCAGGTCTATGCGTTAAGACGAGATTTGGTTTGTCGCACAGATCGAACATCCATTTAATTCTCTAATGATTTAAGTAAAACAGTTCTACAAAACCTTTTGAAAGTGAAGTTTAGTAAAAAATTAAGAGCAATGATTTAAAAATCGATGAATTAAGAAATTCTAGTTTGAAATCTTATCATTTAGTATTTAATTGTCAAAAACTTTAAAGTAGTTTTTAAAGAGTTCAAAAGAATTTGAAAAGAAAAATAATTAAAGTATATAAAATGTTATAAAACACAATTTTTAAGAAAACCTTATAGAATTAACATAAGCCCATATTAAGTGTCTTAAAACCAAAATTTAAATCCATCCACACATAAAAATCCATAAAAATATTAATAAAGACCTTATTACATCATACCAAAAATAGTAATTAAAATAAATAACTTAATATAAGTTCATAGTTTATAAAACCCATATTCGTAGTATGGCCTCCATGAAGTCATCCTTGGCCCAAGCTTCCGTCAATTGCCATTACCTGAGATGGATAAATAAACAGAGTGAGTTACTTAGAACTCAATGTGTAACCCACTTACCATGTTCATTGAGCCAGATCATCAAGACATTGTTTAGGGCTTGAGCCCATTTACGAATATAATATAATAAATAAAATGCATGTAAAATGAAATTTCCCAACCAAACCTAATTTTCATTCGCTACACACCCCCGTACCAACCAACACACCTGTGGGGATCAAGTCAACCCACCCCGCCAACACACCAATCGTAGGCATAAAGCCATTTTAAATATATTGTGGTGCACCACCGAACTAGATTGTGACAAAGTCACCGAACTAGAGGCATTAAGCCATTAAAATATTGTGGCAGAGCCACCGAACTAGATTTTTGGCAACAGGCCTTTCTCCTCTTCATCAATTATCCCAACCCATGCAATCATGTATGCATAACAATTTATAACCATATAATAATTTAACAAAAAGCCCACAATACATGTGATTCTATATTTTAAATTCAATTTAGGCCTATAAGATAAAATAGCATTTAGCCCATTTAACGATCTAGCAGTTTTTTGGCCCATTTAACGATCTAGCAGTTTTTCGGCCCATTTAACGATCTAGCAGTTTTTCGGCCCATTTAACGATCTAGCAGTTTTTCAGCCCATTTAACGATCTAGCAATTTTTCGTAAATTCCACGACTTTAACTATTTTCATACATTTACACAAAAGTGTTAATTACTACATATTTTCTCGATTTTGCCATCTTTACGATTTTATCCCAATACTTACGGTATAATATCTAACTTGAGATAAGTGTGAAATTACACACACAGTTATTGTGAAAACTAGACTTTCCCGCTCGTTGATACCTAAATGCATCACGATAAATTAGGACATTATAATTTATTTACAAATCGAATCTTAGAAATAACGATCTAGACTTTACCCTCAAAATTTCGAACCACTTCTATATGCGGTTTCTCCCGATTGATGGTTCGTTATCTGATGAAAATCCACGAACAAACAAAGGTTCGGAGTACGAACGACTTCAAACAACCGATTCTTCTCGGATGAGCATCCACAACCCTGGGGAAATCCCGGATTGTTTGAAATTGATCCTTCGCTTAAACTTAAGGGGAATAGCGAACCACCCTCTTTCAACACACTATTCACCGCCTTTTCATCCCTATTTTGATTATCTCTAACGAAAAAAGATCATTAGTCCGACTAATAATATATCGAAATTATGACTAACGGTTTTGAGATTGCCTTACCACAAAATATCCTTGTTCCACAATATGAGAATCGAGCAAAACGTTCCCTTAACACCTTAAATCGATTCCAACGTTCTACGATACTCACGAACACTTGAGTTCCTGTCCTCCACTATCACACTAAAATATAACGAAGAAAACGCTTAATAGAATGAACGATGATTTCGATCAAAGAGATCCTTCTTACCACCATCAAGATTCGGCCAAAGCAACTAATAACCAACATAAACTAAAAGAATTCTTACCTATTGTCCACGGTTGAAAAGAAATGATTGAGAAGAATGCTTATGTATGATGGAAGATTCGGCTATGAATAACCAAAGAAAAGAGAAAATGATTCGGCAATGGAGTACACTAACATTCGGCCATGAGATAAAATAATGAAGAAGGTATGGTTGAAAAGAAATAAAAGATGAGAGAAAGAGATGATGATGATTCGGCTTTCAAGAGGGAAAAAGGAAAAGAAAAGAGATGTGTTTTGGAGCAAAGGTACATTCGGCAATGGGGAAAGAAAAGGAAAAGAATGGCCTTTTTGTGTTGGTAGTTTCGGCACTAAGAGGAAGACACTAAAATGATTAGCAAAGAAATGACCAATTGGTCAAAAGATGGCCAAACGAAATAAAGCAATAGTTGCTTTCTTCTACCAATACATTCGGCCAAAGGAAGGAAAAGATGAGTGGAGAATAATGTCTTCAAACAAAATGACCAAAAAGAATTCTAACAAGCTATCATCCTCCCCCAAGCTAAACACCAAATTTCGGCTCCCCTCCCTTTGTCCATAATGCCGTCCATGTTCATAGTCAAAATGGCCATGAAATAGTTTCCAAAACATCCACCTTGATACATGCCTTGTAATCCTCCACTTTCCCAAAGTTTAAGAAATCCTATCCCTAAAATCAAGCAATTCGATCCCTTAATTCATGCTTACCATAACCTTAAGTCTCCTTACCATAAAAATTTAGTCCATCTTATCCATAATTGATGGTTGGCCGACACATGCTAGGAAAAACCAAAAATAAAAGCTCTCAAATTGCATGCTAGGAGATTCGAACCTCTTCCTTCAAGTCCAACTTATGGCGCCATCACACTTTGCCAATTACTCATCTTATGCCATATTTTATCACTTAACTAACTCAAAATTCAAGGTCACCTGATTTCTCTACACTAAAGTATTCTTTACTAAAATTTATTCTAATTCCAAGTAAACCCGAGCCTTCTCAAGACTATTTTAGCACATAAAAAAAAAATCATACCCGAGCTAACACCAAAGACAAACAACATATTGATACTCAAATTTTTAGGATGTTACAATTCTACCCTCCTTAAAAAAAAATTTCATCCTCGAAATTTACCTCGATTAAAAGAGGTGAGGATATTGTTGCCGAATTGCATCCTCGTGCTCCCACGTAGCTTCTTCCGCTCCGTGATTACGCCATAAAACCTTGACCCACTGCATGCTCTCTCTTTCTTAGCACCTTAACATCTCGGTCCAAGATTTCCACCGGGTTCCTCCTCGAATGACAAGTCCGAACTCAACTCCACTTCCTCTACTCTGTATTATGTGTGACGGATCCGATCTATAGCGCCAAAGATGGAAACATGGAAAACATTATGAATTTGACTCAACTCCGGAGGTAATTCAACTGATAAGCCATCGAACCAACACGCTTCATCACACGATATGGTCCAATGAACCTAGGACTCAACTTGCCCTTCCTTACAAATCTGAAAATTTTCCTCCAAGGTGAGACCTTCAGAAGACCTAGTCCCCACAAAGAAACTCGATATCCCTACGCTTCAAATCAGATACGACTTCGTCTCATCCAAGCTTCCTTTAACCGTGCTCGAATAACTTTTACCTTTCCTTCGATTTCAGATATCAACTCAGACCTAACATCCGTCGTTCGCCCAATTCACCCAACAAGTAGGAGAGCGACACCTACGACCATACAATGCCTCGTAGGGTGCCATCCGAATGCTAGACCGATAGCCGTTGTTTTATGCAAATTCACTTAACGGTAGAAAATCCTCCCAACTACCTTTGAAATCAATCATACATCCCCTTAACATGTCTTCCAATAATCGAATTACTCTTCCGATCGACCATCCGATCGAGGATGAAAAGTCAGATCAGAGTTTAACTTTGTTCCCAAAGCTTCATGTAGAGCTTTCCAAAATCGTGATGTAAACCTAGGATCCCTATCTCGATATAATAGACACTGGTATCCCATGCAACCTCACGATTTCGATACATACAAATTTAGCCAACTTTTTGTAATGAGTAATCCGCATGCGACAGTAGAAAAATGAGTAGTCTTCGTCAATCGATCAACAATTACCCAAACGGAATTTTTCTTAGTAGGTGTTAAAGGTAACCCACTAACAAAATCCATTGTTATCCGCTCCCATTTCCAAAGAGGAATCTTTACCGGTTGTAATAAACCTGACGGTAATTGATGCTCCGCCTTCACTTTTTGACAAGTCAAACATTTCCCCACAAACTCAGAAATCTCACGCTTCAACCCTGGCCACCAATACTGTTCACGGAGATCCCGATACATCTTATTTCCTCCGGGGTGCATAGCATAAGGGCTACTATGCACCTCCCGCAGAATCATTTGTTTCAAATCTGAGTCCTTAGGCATACAAACTCTACCATGAAAACACAGCACACCATCCGTGTTTATACCAAAATCCTCTATTTCACCACTTCCAACTTGGTCAATTAAGGGTCCCAACTTTTATCCGATATCCGCTTTTCCTTGATTTGTTCTAACCACGCAGGCTTCACCAAAGTTCCGCTAACAGACTACCATCCTCATACAAACTCAAATGAGCAAACATTACTCTCAAATCGATACCACCTTCTTACGACTTTAACGCGTCGCCTACCACATTAGCCTTTCCAGGATGATACTCGATTGAGAAATCATAGTCCTTTAATAGTTCCACCCATCTTCTTTGTCTCAAGTTTAACTCCTTCGAGTAAGAAGATACTTAAGACTCTTGTGATCCGTATAGATGATAGACTTCTAACCGTAGAGATAGTGCCTCCAAATCTTTAGAGCAAACACTACCGCAGCTAACTCTAAGTCATGAGTAGGGTAGTTTACTTCAAGGTCTCAAATGACGAGAAGCATAAGCCACCACTTTTCTATTTTGCATCAAGACACAACCTAAACCCGTATGTGACGCATCGCAAAGAAACTATAAACTCTTTTCCACCCTCAAAGTTGAATCAAGATCGGCGCTCACAAAATCTTCTTCAGCCAAACTTTCTTGCCGCTTTTCTCGGTCCATACATAAGGTACTCCTTTCGCAATAGCTTAGTTAGGGGTGCAACAATCAACGAAAAACCCTCAACAAAGCGTCTATAATAACCACCAAACCCAAGAAACTCCGAATCTCAACATCATCGACTTTGGTGGTTTCCAATCCAATACAACCTCAATCTTCCGAGGATCCACCCTTATTCCTTCACCGATACCACATGACCCAAGAAAGTCACTTCCCTTAACTGAATTCACATTTCTTCGAATTTGGCATAAAGTTGATTATCTCAAGTAACTGCAATACTATATGCAAATGCGAGTCATGCTCCTCTTCATTCCTTGAATATACCAAAATGTCATCTATGAATACCACCACAAACCGGTCTAAATATGGTTGAAAGACCCGGTTCATCATGTCCATAAATGCAGCTGGTGCATTGGTCAACCCAAACGGCATTACCAAAAACTCAAAATGTCCATAACGAGTTCGGAATGCCGTCTTATGAATATCCGCTTCTTTCACCTTAAGCTGGTGATAACCCGATCTCAAATCAATTTTGGAGAAAACTGAAGCTCCTTTCAATTGATCAAACAGGTCATCAATTCTTGGTAAGGGATACCTATTCTTGATCGTCAATTTATTCAACTGCCTGTAATCAATGCACATACGCATCGACCCATCCTTCTTCTTAACGAACAAAACCGGTGCTCCCCACGGAGACACACTCGGTCGAATAAACCCCTATCCAGCAATTCTTGAATTTGAGCTTTAAGCTCCGCCAACTCCTTCGGTGCCATTCTATAAGGAGCAATGGACACTTGAGCCGTTCCGGGCAAAAGCTTAATACCAAATTCCACTTCCCGATCTGGAGGTATACCAGGAAGTTCTTCGGGAAATACATCTGGAAATTCCTTCACCATTCTCACATCTTCCACTGATAACTCTTTGGCATCCAAAGCACTAATAAAAGCTATAAATGCTCCATACCCTTTCCGCACCAACTTTTCTGCCTTTAACGCAGATACCACATTTGCCAAGTAATTCCTTCGTTCGCCTATCATTACTATTTCTTTATCCTCCAAAGTCCTTATTGACATCCGCTTTTTAGCACAATCCAAATGTGCTCGATGCTTAACCAACCAATCCATGCCCAAAATGAGATCGAACTCACTGAAAGGCAATTCTATCAAATTCGCCAAAAATATTTCTCCTTGAATTTCTAAGGGCACGTCTCTAAATAGTTTATTTACAATTACCGACTGTCCTAAAGGACTAAGTACCATCATCTCACTATCAGAAATTTTAGATTCTAAATTCAAGTTTCCAGATATGGTGCTAGCAACATACGAGTGGGTAGAACCAATATCTATCAAAGCGATAATGTACATCAAAGATGAGGAATGTACCATTTATCACATCGTGCATTGCCATCCTCGCGCGTCTAATCGTATATACCAATCCGGCCGCCTCTTGCATCCGTGTCACCTCTAGAACCATTGCCTCGACCGCTACACACCTTGACCACGCCCACCCCATTACCACCACGACACGGTCCACGACCTCTCGGTGGTCGCCGAGTTCCTCTTGCCACCGTGCATCAATATTACGAACTTCCTGAGTTGTATCCATTCGTCGAGGGCAATTCCTATATTGATGATCCATTGAACCACATTTATAACAAGCACCCGTTTTCTTCCAGCACTCTCCGGAATGCCGTTTCCCACATTAAGCACAGTCTCAACTCTGATTAACAGCTACAGGTGTTCTACCTTGAGCTGGCTCATCATTTTGAGGCCTCTTCAGAAACCTTTTTGAAGAACCCGAATACTTTATATCTCTCTTGCCTCTAACTCTTTCCCGATTCTAACGTTCTGAGCTCTTAGCCTCTTCGGCTATCTTAGCTTTCTCCACAAGCATGGCAAAAGTTCTAACTTGTTGTGGGGCTATCAGAACTCGCAACTCATCATTCAACCCATCCTCAAAGCGTACACAACGCTCATGATCCGTTGGCACTATTGTTCGAGCATAGCGACTAAAACGTAAAAACTCAGCTTCATAAGCTGCCACTGTCTTATTTCCTTGAATCAGATTCAAAAATTCCTTTCTTCGGGCATCCACATAACTTGTTCCTACATATTTCCCCTGAAAGGCGCTTTGAAGAATTCCCAAGTAATTAATGCGACTTGATGCCTTCCCAACAGTAAGCCACCATTGATATGCTTCGTCCCCTTAACAAGGACACCGCTCCTCTTAGTTTCTATTCTACGATTGCACTCAAGGTCGCCCATAATTCGCTCCACCGCCTCAAGCCAATATTCGAGAACATTTGGAGCTACACCGAGACACCTCTGAAAACCTCGGCACCACTTGATTTCAATCGTTCGATATCGACCCACGAGTTGTTGGCCCACTCTAGCTCCAATGACCCTTTCAAGGACTCGCAACATTGCTCGTGTCAAAGCATTATCTTCTTCCATATGATCATGTAATCCCGCCTCACTCTCGAGTGACGCAGTGCATCCATTTCGGCATATGACCCGGCGCTTGGGCTTGCACCCCTAACACCTCGTCCTCTACCACGGCCACGTCTACCGCGTCCACAACCACGTCCTCTACTGCTCATAATGACTAATTTGATTTAATCTGATTACAAGTTTTATGAATCAGAATACTGTTTCAGTGTTTATTAACAATATTTTATAAGATATAAGAGATAGAGTTGTTCTCGCATTCCATCCTATAGTCTCGATCTCTATTGTTTTCAACACCTAAAACTAGAAGTTCTAGAGTGTTCCTATGATTATATCATAATAATAAACAATCAATATACAAATACTTACTTGACTTTGTGCCGGATGCTCGTGGTGCCATACTACCTTTAGAACATAAAGTTTAAAAATTTAAACTGTTTCTCAACAAAAATTATTGTTGAACCCAACCACAATGAGTTTTTGAACTGGCTCGATACCATTAAATGTAACACCCCAAACCAGTCTATGCGTTAAGACGAGATTTGGTTTGTCGCATGAATCGAACATCCATTTAGTTCTCTAATGATTTAAGTAAAACATGTTCTACAAAACCTTTTGAAAGTGAAGTTTAGTAAAAATTAAGAGCAATGATTTAAAAATCGATGAATTAAGAAATTCTAGTTTGAAATCTTATCATTTAGTATTTAATTGTCAAAAACTTTAAAGTAGTTTTTAAAGAGTTCAAAAGAATTTGAAAAGAAAAATAATTAAAGTATCTAAAATGTTATAAAACACAATTTTTAAGAAAACCTTATAGAATTAACATAAGCCCATATTAAGTGTCTTAAAACCAAAATTTAAATCCATCCACACATAAAAATCCATAAAAATATTAATAAAGGCCTTATTACATCATACCAAAAATAGTAATTAAAATAAATAACTTAATATAAGTTCATAGTTTATAAAACCCATATTCGTAGTATGGCCTCCACGAAGTCATCCTTGGCCCAAGCCTCCGTCAATTGCCATTACCTGAGATGGATAAATAAATAGAGTGAGTTACTTAGAACTCAGTGTGTAACCCACTTACCACGTTCATTGAGCCAGATCATCAAGACATTGTTTTGGGCTTGAGCCCATTTACGAATATAATATAATAAATAAAATGCATGTAAAATGAAATTTCCCAACCAAACCTAATTTCCATCCGCTACACACCCCCGTACCAACCAACACACCTGTGGGGATCAAGTCAACCCACCCCGCCAACACACCAATCGTAGGCATAAAGCCATTTTAAATATATTGTGGTGCACCACCGAACTAGATTGTGACAAAGTCACCGAACTAGAGGCATTAAGCCATTAAAATTTTGTGGCAGAGCCACCGAACTAGATTTTTGGCAATGTGCCTTTCTTCTCTTCATCAATTATTCCAACCCATGCAATCGTATGCATAACAATTTATAACCATATAATAATTTAACAAAAAGCCCACAATACATGTGATTCTATATTTTAAATTTCATTTAGGCCCATAAGATAAAATAGTATTTAGCCCATTTAACGATCTAGCAATTTTTCTACCATTTAACGATCTAGCGCTTTTTCGCCCATTTAACGATCTAGCGCTTTTTCGGCCCATTTAACGATCTAGCATTTTTTCGGCCCTTTTAACGATCTAGCAGTTTGTCGGCCCATTTAACGATCTAGCAATTTTTCGTAAATTCCACGACTTTAACTATTTTCATACATTTACACAAAAGTGTTAATTACTACATATTTTCTGATTTTTCCATCTTTACGATTTTATCCCAATACTTACGGTATAATATCTAACCCGAGATAAGTGTGAAATTACACACCTGGTTATTGTGAGAACTAGACTTTCCCGCTCGTCGATACCTAAATGCATCACGATAAATTAGGACACTATAATTTATTTACAAATCGAATCTTAGAAATAACGATCTAGACTTTACCCTCAAAATTTTGAACCACTTCTATATACGGTTTCTCCCCGATTGATGGTTCGTTACCCGATGAAAATCCACGAACAAACAAAGGTTCGGGAGTACGAACGACTTCAAACAACTGATTCTCCTCGGATGATCGTCCACAACCCGGGGAAATCCCGATTCTTTGAAAAAGATCCTTCGCTTAAACTTAGGGGAATAGCGGAACCACCCCTCTTCCAAGCACTATTCCCGCTTCCTTTCATCGTCCCTATTTTGATTATCTCTAACGACAAAAGATCATTAGTCCGACTAATAATATATCGAAATTATGACTAACGGTTTTGAGATTGCCTTACCACAAAATATCCTTGTTCCATAATATGAGAATCGAGCAAAACGTTCCCTTAACACCTTAAATCGATTCCAACGTTCTACGATACTCACGAACACTTGAGTTCCGGTCCTCCACTATCACACTAAAATATAACGAAAGAAAATGTTTAATAGAATGAACGATGATTTCGATCAAAGAGATCCTTCTTACCACCATCAAGATTCGGCCAAAGCAACTAATAACCAACATAAACTAAAAGAACTCTTACCTATTGTCCACGGTTGAAAAAGAAATGATTGAGAAGAATGCTTATGTATGATGGAAGATTCGACTATGAATAACCAAAGAAAAGAGAAAATGATTCGGCAATGGAGTACACTAACATTCGGCCATGAGATAAAATAATGAAGAAGGTATGGTTGAAAAGAAATAAAAGATGAGAGAAAGAGATGATGATGATTCGGCTTTCAAGAGGGAAAAAGGAAAAGAAAAGAGATGTGTTTTGGAGCAAAGTTACATTCGGCAATGGGGAAAGAAAAGGAAAAGAATGGCCTTTTTATGTTGGTAGTTTCGGCACTAAGAGGAAGACACTAAAATGATTAGCAAAGAAATGACCAATTGGTCAAAAAGATGGCCAAACGAAATAAAGCAATAGTTGCTTTCTTCTACCAATACATTCGGCCAAAGGAAGGAAAAGATGAGTGGAGAATAATGTCTTCAAACAAAATGACCACAAAGAATTCTAACAAGCTATCATCCTCCCCCAAGCTAAACACCAAATTTCGGCTCCCCTCCCTTTGTCCATAATGCCGTCCATGTTCATGGTCAAAATGGCCATGAAATAGTTTCCAAAACATCCACCTTGATACATGCCTTGTAATCCTCCACTTTCCCAAAGTTTAAGAAATCCTATCCCTAAAATCAAGCAATTCGATCCCTTAATTCATGCTTACCATAACCTTAAGTCTCCTTACCATAAAAATTTAGTCCATCTTATCCATAATTGATGGTTGGCCGACACATGCTAGGAAAAACCAAAAATAAAAGCTCTCAAATTGCATGCTAGGAGATTCGAACCTCTTCCTTCAAGTCCAACTTATGGCGCCATCACCACTTTGCCAATTACTCATCTTATGCCATCTTTTATCACTTAATTAACTCAAACTTCAAGGTCACCTGATTTCTCAACACTAAAGTATTCTTTACTAAAATTTATTCGAATTCCAAGTAAACCCGAGCCTTCTCAAGACAATATTTAGCACATAAAAAAAATCATACCCGAGCTAACACCAAAGACAAACAACATATTGATACTCAAATTTTTAGGATGTTACAGATCACACAGCCGTGCATCCTTAAAAGATCTCGAACACGGCCTGGACCATGATTTACACGGTCGTGCCTCATCAACGAAGTCCACACGGCCTGACCACGATTCACACGGGCGTGTGCCATGGCCGTATCCCTGTTACTGGAAAGAGCAATTTCACTCGGATTTGGATGCTTGGAGAAAAAAACACACACTCCAAAGTCTAATTAAACCCCCAATTAGGAATTGCACTCAAATTAGGATACTTGGAGGACAAGTAACACATCTCAAAGCCTATATAAACACCCTAGAGGGCAACTTATTCGGGGAGTTGGACAGAAACCCTCTGTCGAGGGGAGCCCAAAGCCATTGTCTAGGGGCGTCGTGCTAGGCCAAAGAAGGCAGATTTGTGGGGATTCACTCAGGGATAGCCAGTTGATCCATCTCAAGAAGCCAGAGTTATACTCAAGACGAAGGATCTCCTCTTCAATTCCTTCAGGGGGTTTTAGGGATTTCTTATGTTTTGTTTTATCTTTTCTCTTGAGATGTTTTCCTTTATTGTTATGAACTAAACCCTTGAGATAATTCGAAGAGATGAAACCTATGATGAATCTTGTTATTTGATTATTTGAATAATATGATAAATACTTAGTTTGTTCTTAATTATGTGAGCTTAATCCAAATTTAATGTGCTTAGGTGGAGGAGGAATAGACCCTACCTAAGAGTCGATCCAACATAATTAAGCGGAGTTGATCGCACGCCTAGAGATAGGGTGACGAGATTTTACCGGATTAGGGTGAAACCTAATATGGGAATCCATAGATCGATTTACTTCTATTCTAGGGGGTTATTATAAGAGAACGAGAGTTCCACTAATTAACCTAGGGTTAGACGTTATTCACCTCGAGAGAGGGTTTAATATACGTTAGGGAGTCTTACGGATCAAACTAAGTGAATAAATCATATGGTTCAGTGTTAGATAACAAGTGAAGTCTAGGTGGATTCTTCCTAGGGTATCTCCTAAATCAACTGAGTTTTTCCCAAGTTATTTTCCAAATTCATTCTTCTTTGTCTTAGAGTCTTTAGTTTAGTAGTTAATTAATTTAGATTAATAAACAACTTCACTTATTTTAGGCTAGATAATAAAAAGAAAGTTAGTATTAGTACTTTTAGTTCCTTTGGGTTCGATAATCTGGTCTTGCCTAAGCTATACTACTGTTCGATAGGTGCACTTGCCTCAATCGTTGTCAGAGTTAGTTTCCAGGTTCGATCATTCTTTTTATAAATTTTAAAGCTCTGATTTACAGCGATCATATATTCTATATGGATAGTGAAGTATGTATTAGCGGTTGAATTGAGACTAGATATTTTGCATATCAATATGTGATTTATAAGGATTAGAAATTTAAATTCGATAAGTTATATACGCATATGAAATTAAGCAAATGTGATGTATATTTATATATATATATGTGTATTTGTTTTGAGTTGAGAAAGTGGTTTATAGATCAATGAGGACCTATTATTGAATGTGCGGGTGTTCAGTCCTAAGGTTATGAAATACGAAAGTCTATGAATGGTGTTAGGACTCATAATTATGATTATAAATCTTGAGGATCATTATAATACATTGACCTATTATAAATGATAGTATTATGTACTGTTGTATTGTAATTGCTTATAACTTACTAAGCTGTTACAGCTTACTTGGTTCTTGTTTGCTCTCGTGTTTTAGATTTATTTCGAGTGTTCGTTACGTGCTTGGGGATCATCGCTAAAGCTCATCACACTATCATCAATATTTTGGTGCCTTTTTTAGATTAAACTTAAAGTTTATGGCATGTATAGGCTATATTACCTTTTGAGTTATTACAAATGATATGTATATATGTATTTTTTATATGCCATGCGAAAATGGCTAAAACATGATATTTTGGGCTTATATGAATTCGGCCTTGATATTAAGTTTTGATGGAAGTATAATTTCTGATGTGTTTATGCTTGGTGTTTAGTTATATGGCTTGATTTCTAAGCTTGAGTTCGGTTATGTTTGATCATGGTGTTAATATTTGTATATACGTTCATGTTATAAGCTTATTTTGGAAGTATAATTTATGGTATTTATATATGTGGTGTTTGGCTACATGAATTCGGCATTGAGTATAATAGGTATAATGTATAATCGGCCTTAAATGTAGCTCATTTTAGAAGTATAATATGTGGTATATTTTAGTTGATGAATATGTTCTAGCTTTAATGTATAGGTACCTATAAGCTAAGTTATGAGATGACTATGCTATGCCTTGTGAATTTGATTAATTGATGTGGCTTATTAATGACTTAATTTTTGATGTATAATTTGCTTTGTGGAATGACTTGGAAATGTTATATTTGATCAATTTGATTCAGTCATATTATGTAATAAATTATGGTGTATTAGGTTAATAGTTAATGGAACAGAGTAATAAGAATAGATGTCTCGATTTATGATTGGTATAAGAAATGAAAATGTTTGACTATAAAATGGTATTCAAATATCATGAATGAGATACTTATATGATTCGGATATTATAAGTAATAAAGTATGATTGGTTCTTAATTGGCAATATGTTTTAAATATGTGCAAATTTGACTTATATGAATGAGTGTATAAATGCTATTTGAGTTTGAAAATTTTTGTAAAGAAGTTGATATTACTTTATGCATGAATTGTTTATAATGACCGTGATGAACTGTGTTTTGTTAGGGTAATGCCTCGTAACCCTAATCTGGCGACGGATATGGGTTAGGGGTGTTACATTTGATTGGTATTTGAGCTACGGTTTAGTCGGTTCTTGGACTAACGTAGTGCGTGTGAGTCTAGCTATACATGCCATAATGTTTATTGTGATAGTGTGATGACTTCTGACAAGAAAATATGTCTTTCTTCTTTCTTATAGTAAATGGATCCTGATCCCGAACGAGCCGTAACAGATGATGTTGAGAGTGTGGCGCCTACTCCCGTGCAAGGGACCGCGCCGGTTGAATCTCAACCAGCTACGAGTAACCCAGATGAGGGGGCTAAGCAAGCCTTCTTTAGCATAATGTACGATTGGTTTAATCAGTATATCCGGACAAATCTAGCTATTCAACAACCCCCGAATCTGAATAATCCACCTGTAGTGCCTGTGGTACCTTCGATCATTAATCCTGAAAGATTAAATAAGCCTCCTGTTGATAAAATCAGAAAATACGGAGCTGAAGAGTTTAGGGCCACACCTACTGATGATGCTGAGCGGGCTGAATTTTGGCTCGATAATACTATCCGTGTCTTTGATAAACTATCTTGTACACCCGAAGAGTGCTTGAAGTGTGCTATATCTTTATTATGGGATTCTGCCTACTATTGGTGGAACACTTTGGTTTCAGTTGTTCCGAAGGAAAGGGTTACTTGGGATTTCTTTCAGACGGAGTTTCGCAAAAAGTATATCAGTCAGTGATTCATTAATCAGAAACGCAAAGGATTTCTTGAGTTAAAACAGGGTCGTATGACCGTATCTGATTATGAGCGTGAGTTTGTGAGACTCAGCCGATATGCCCGAGAGTGTGTCGCAACCGAGGATGCTATGTGTAAAAGATTAGAGGAAGGACTGAATGAAGACATAAAATTGCTTGTCGGCATACTTGAAATAAAAGAGTTCGTAGTACTTGTCGAGCGAGCTTGCAAGGCCGAAGAGCTCGGAAAAGAGAAAAGAAAAGCTGAATTCGAAGCTAGAGATTTTCGCAAGAGATCAGCAAGTAAAACTTCTCAGATGGCATCAAAGATGTTTCGAAATGACAGTAGCTGATCTAAGACTAATGCTGGATTTCCATACGAAAGCAACCACCAGTGAGTTCACGAGCTACCTCGATTGCTAGTGTTTGCAATACTCGACCGAATAAACTCGAGTGTCAACAGTGTGGTAGGCGGCATTTTGGTGAATGTTGGGGCAAGTCCAACAACGAGCTTGCTACAAGTGTGGTTCGCAGGATCACTTCATTCGAGATTGCCCAAAGTTAGCTGAGAAGGATAATGCTCAGTGTGCAAGACCGAGCGGTACTGCAGCTAGAGGTAGACCACCCCGAAATGCGGGAGGTAGGAGCGGCACTCAGAGGGGGACTTCGGATATAGCTATTTGATCAGAGGCTCGTGTGCCAGCTAGAGCCTATGCCATTCGTGCCCGAGAGGAGGCTTCATCTCCAGATGTCATCACCGGTATATTTACTCTCTTTAGTACTAGTGTAATTGCTCTGATTGACCCCGGTTCAACTCATTCCTTTGTGTGTAAAACATTAGTATTCAGTAAGACTTTACCTATTGAGTCTACTGAATTTGTGATTCGAGTTTCGAACCCCCTGGGCCGGTGTGTGCTAGTTGATAAGATGTGCAAGAATTGCCCTTTGATGATTCGAGATTCATGTTTTTCGGCTGATTTGGTGTTACTACCATTTGATGAGTTTGATATCATCCTCGGTATGGATTGGTTAACTGTGCACGATGCCGTAGTGAATTGCAGATGAAAGACTACTGATCTGCGGTGCCAGAATAATGAGATAATTCGGATTGAATCTGCAGATTTAAATGGACTACCAGCAGTGATATCTTTGATGTTGACTCAAAAGTATATGAGAAAGGGTTGCAAAGCTTACCTTGCTTATGTGATTGATAATAAAGTGACCGAAAAGAAGATTGAAGCTGTACCTGTTGTATGTGAGTATCCAGATGTGTTTCCGGAAGAATTGCCGCGATTACCACCTGTTCGGGATGTATAGTTTGGTATTGAGTTGGTACCAGGGATGACTCCGATCTCGATAGCTCCGTATAGAATGACACTGACTAAATTAAAAGAATTGAAAGCCCAGTTGCAAGATTTGACAGATAGAGGTTTTGCTCAACCAAGTTTTTCTCCCTAGGGTGCGCCAGTGTTATTTGTGAAGAAGAAAGACAGAACTTTGAGGATGTGCATCGACTATCGACAGCTTAACAAAGTGACCATAAAGAATAAATACACGTTGCCACGCACTGATGATCTATTTGATCAGTTAAATGGAGCCTCAGTATTTTCGAAGATTGATTTAAGATCGGGTTATTATCAGTTGCGAGTTAGAGACTCTGATGTGCCTAAGACTGCTTTCCGAATGAGATACGGGCATTACGAGTTTTTGAGGATGCCGTTCAGACTCACTAATGCCCCTGCTGTTTTCATGGATTTGATGAATCGGGTATTCAGACAGTATCTGGATCGGTTTGTAGTTGTGTTTATAGCTGACATTTTAATCTATTCGCGCGACAAAACTGAGCATGCCGAACACTTGAGACTTGTGTTATAGATTTTCCGTGATAAGCAGTTGTATGCAAAATTTAGTAAGTGTGAGTTCTGGTTACGCGAATTTAGCTTCTTGGGGCATGTTATTTCAGCATCAGGTATTCGGGTTGATCCGAGTAAGGTTTCGGCTATACTTGATTGGAAACCCCCGCGGAATGTTTCTGAAGTTCAGAGTTTTTTGGGGCTTACCGGTTATTATAGACGCTTCGTGAAAGGTTTCTCAATGATTGCAACTCCGATGACAAAGCTACTTCAAAAAGATGTTAGATTCGAGTGGACGGAGAAGTGCCAGAAGAGTTTCGATCAGTTGAAAACCTTATTGACTGAAGCCCCAGTGCTTTTTCAGCCAGAGCCAGGTAAAGAGTTCGTTATTTTCAGTGATGCGTCCTTGAATGGTTTGGGTTGTGTTTTGATGCAGGAGGGTAAGGTTGTAGCCTACGCCTCGAGACAGTTAAAGCCACACGAAAAGAACTATCTGACGCACGATCTTGAATTAGCCGCTATAGTTTTTGCTCTAAAGATATGGCGCCACTATCTGTTCAGTGAAAAATGCCATGTCTATTCCGATCATAAAAGCCTAAAGTACTTGATGACTCAGAAGGATCTGAATCTGAGACAACGACGATGGTTGGAATTGTTAAAAAACTACGAGCTTGTGATTGATTATCACCCGAGAAAAGCTAATGTGGTTGCTGATGCCTTAAGCCAAAAATCACTGTTTGTTTTACGTGCAATGAACGCGAATATGGCCATGACTGACGATGGTGCGATTATAGTAGAATTGAAAGCGAGGCCGTTATTTGTTCAACAGATTTGTGAAGCTCAAAGGGTTGATGATAATTTGATGGAAAAAAGGAATCAATGTGGCTCGAATGCTGACTCAGAATTTCAGATTGATGCTGAGGGATGTTTGCGGTTCAGAAATCGATTATGTGTACCGAAGGATCCTAAATTGATTCGGATGATTTGTAATTAAGCTCATAATAGTAAATTTTCTATTCACCCGAGTAGCACAAAAATGTATAATGATTTGAGACAGCATTACTGGTGGCACGGTATGAAACGAGATATTTCAGATTTCGTGTCGAAATATTTGATATGTCAGCAAGTAAAAGCTGAACATCAGGTGCCATCTGGATTGCTTCAGCCGATTATGATACCCGAATGGAAATGGGATTGAGTCACAATGGATTTTGTATTTGGGTTACCGTTAACACCGAGCAAGAAAGATGCAATCTGGGTTATTGTTGATAGATTGACGAAGTCGGCTCACTTTATTCCGGTCCGTACAGATTCCTCGCTCGATAAGCTAGCTAAATTGTACATTTTTCAAATTGTACGATTACATGGAGTACCTAATTCTATTGTTTCGGATAGAGATCCGAGGTTTACATCGCGGTTTTGGAAGAAACTGCAAGATGTATTGGGTACTAAATTGCATTTTAGCACCGCTTTCCACCCTCAAACGGATGGTCAATCTGAGAGAATTATTAAAATACTTGAGGATATGTTGAGATGTTGAGTTCTCGAGTTTGAGGGTACATGGGAACGATACTTGCCTTTGATTGAATTTGCATACAATAATAGCTTTCAATCGAGTATCAAAATGGCACCTTACGAGGCTTTGTACGGTCGTAAATGTCGTACACCTTTGTATTGGACCGAGCTAAGTGAAAGCAAGATACACAGGGTTTATCTAATCAAAGAGACTGAACAGAAAGTAAAAGTGATCCGCGAAAGTTTGAAAGCAGCATCGGACCGTCAGAAATCTTATGCGGATTTAAAACGTAAAGATATAGAGTTTCAGATTAGTGACCGAGTATTTTTGAAAGTCTCACCGTGGAAGAAAATACTTAGATTTGGTCGCAAGGGAAAGCTGAGTCCGAGATTTATTGGGCCGTACGAGATTATTGAGCGTGATCGGGCCTGTTATGTCTGAGTTGATGTTGACACCTGAGTTAGAAAAGATCCACAATGTTTTCCATGTTTCGATGCTTCGACGATATAGATCTGATCCTACTCATGTGATTAGTCCGTCAGAAATTGAGATTCAATCTGATTTGACCTATGAGGAAGAACCGATTCGTATTTTGGCTCGAGAAGTGAAAGAGTTGCGTAATAAGAAAATCTCGTTGGTGAAAGTATTGTGGCATAAGCATGGGATCGAGGAAGCAACTTGGGAGTCAGAGAATACAATGAAAGAGCGTTATCCAAACCTATTCACAGGTAAGATTTTCGAGGACGAAAATCCTTAAGGGGGAGAGTTGTAATAGCCCGATTTTGACCCTAATCAGAATAGTGGTTTCGGGACCACAAATCCAAGTTTGAAAAATATTTTAAAATTATTTTGCGTGTTTATTATGTGTGAATTTGCTTGTGTTAAATTTTTGTGTTTTAATTTCGTTGTTTGAGTGTCCGATTTAATAAAAGGGTTTAATCGCGTAAAATGAAAATTTGATGGTTAGTTGTGAAAGTGCTTAATTGTTGTTGTCTTTTTAATATGGAGGATTTACATTGCAATTGGACCATTTTTATATGGTAGTGGACGGCAACATGCCATTATTATATGTTTTATATATTAAATGTTATAATTAAAATTTATAATAATATATAATAATGTTATATTATATTATATTAACATAAAAACAAAGCCATAGTTTTATTTCTCTCTTTCCATGACCGAATAACAAAACAAAAAGAAAGGAGAAAAGAGTTAGGGCATTCGGCCATTATGGGAGTTGATTAAGGTTCGGCCATTGTGGGAGTTGATTAAGGTATGTGTTTAGCTCGGTTTTTGATAATTTTTACGTTTTTGAGATCGTTGCTAAGAGATGTACAAAACCCATGTCTTAATTTTTGTTTGTGATGATGATTTTTTGTTTTGCCATTGATGACACATTGTGGTTTTTGTTTTTTGATGATGAAAAATGAAATATATGTGTTAGATTAACAAGTTTTGTCTTTGAATATTTGATGAAATTGAGTATGTTGGACTAAATTGCAAAAATAAATTTTTGAGGGACTAAAATGTGAAATAAATGAAATGTATGGACTTGTATGAGGACTAGGAATATTCGGCCCTTAAGGTGTATAGTCAAATTTTATGTATTTTGTGTTTTGTGCAAAAAGGACTAAATTGTAAAAAGTGTGAAATGTTAGGGGCAAAATTGTAATTTGCCCATTATATGTTTTTAGACTAAATTGAGTGTAATGGTGTTTAAACGAGGTTAATTTGAAATGATATAGATAAAGAACAAAAGAAATCAGACTCGGATCGGGGAAAAGCAAAAATAATTGAATAGCCGATACATAACGTCCGTCAATATCCGAGGTAAGTTTTTAAGCAATTGAGTGAAATTGAATTTGTATCTATAATGTTGTACATGTAATTTAATAGAAGTATATATGTACAATGTTACATTGCCGAATGTGATATTGGTTGTGAGATGAAATTATGGTCGAATGTGATGTATACATATATGTCAATGATATAACCGAATGTAATACATATGTATGGAAATGATATAATTGAATGTGATGTTGATCATAGAAATGAAATAGGCAAATTTGTATATATATGAGTAATTGAGGTTTAGGTCTTATGTATATGTGTTTAATTATACGAATAACAATTTCAAGTAATGCAGTATGTTTGCGAATGTAAATACCGAGCACTATGTGTGCGAAATCGGTCATTTGACACTAAGTGTGCGAGATATTAAAGGTAACGGCACTAAGTGTGCGATACGTTCCGAGAATTTGGCACTAAGTGTACGAAATGTTAATGTGACGGCACTATGTGTGCGATACGTTACAGGGTTTGGCACTGAGTGTATGGGTTTAATGATCCATCAAGGATATCGGTTATTTGAAGTATTAAGCGAAGTAAAATGAGTAGGTATGTGATGATATATTCTATATGGATAGTGAAGTATGTATTAGCGGTTGAATTGAGACTAGAAATTTTGCATATCAATATGTAATTTATAAGGATTAGAAATTTAAATTCGATAAGTGATATACGTATATGAAACTAAGCAAATGTGATGTATATTTATATATATATGTGTATTTGTTTTGAGTTGAGAAAGTGGTTTATAGATCAACGAGGACCTAGTATTGAATGTGTGGGTGTTCGGTCCTAAGGTTATGAAATACGAAAGTCTATGAATGGTGTTATGACTCATAATTATGATTATAAATCTTGAGGATCATTATAATACATTGACCTATTATATATGATAGTATTATGTACTGTTGTATTGTAATTGCTTATAACTTACTAAGCTGTTAAAGCTTACTTGGTTCTTGTTTGCTCTCGTGTTTTAGATTTATTTCGAGTGTTCGTTACGTTGTAACACCCCAAACCTGGCCTAGACATTACGACCAGATCTGGTATGTTATAGGGTAAAAGTTGTTCAAAAAGGGTTTCGAACTTTGAAGAAATACTGTAAGTTAAAAAAAACTTTTCGTTTGATTGATGTTTTGGAAAACAGTAGTCATTTTTTTGGTACTTGAGAGAAAACACATGCTTTATGTTGCTTAAGTTTTTGAAAACTCCATCTTAGTTGTCAGGTTTTAAACGTGTAATGAGGTCATATCGTAATTAAATAATAAATAAGGAAAACCAAATATTAAATTAAGAAGGCCTTATTACATAACAAAATCCCCAAATAAAAAAAAATAATTTGTAGAAGGAAACGAATTTACGAAAAAAAATGTTCTATGGCCTCCACGAGTATGCCTCGGCTCCTAGATCCACGATCTACTGATTACCTGCAGAAATAAGAAGAGGGGTGAGTCACCAAGACTCAGTGTGTAAATCCCCTTATGTCACTTAAATGGCTTCAAGCCTAAAACCACACATTGGGCCTTAGCCCACTCAAAATAGCATACACAAATATGAATGTAATGTGTGTCCCAACCCAACCTAATTTTTCCGTCCTCTACACACCATCCGTACCAGCCCAACACACCATGGGGATTTCTACAATCAACCCTCCATCCGCTACACACCTCATATGTGGCACCAAGCCACTCGTGGTTCCAGACCACCGTGATACTAGATCACCGTGACAAAGTCACTATTATCATGCGTGGGGCCAACCAACCGTGGTATCAAACCACCGTGACAATCCCTGAAGAACATATGTGGGGCCAACCCACTGTGGTACCAAACCACTGGGACGAGTCACTAAATCATCATATATATACGTGGTATTAAACCACCGTGGCACCAAGCCACTGAGACATGGTCACTGAATCAGTTATATGTGGGGCCAACCCACTCGTGGTACCAAACCACCGTGACAGTCTCAACACTTCCCCTTTCGCATCATATCCCAAACCCATGCAGATCATACAATCATATGAATGCACATACTCTCATCATAGTGATAGATTACAGCATATATTGCATACCCATTAATAGAACATTATAGACACATACCTGGCATCCCCAGCTTTACCCACAAGGGTATTACAACCGCTCATCCAGATCACTTCGGCATTTCAAATTAAACGACTAATAACACAGATTAATAACAGAGAGTGAAGTTTTACACACCTGATAACATGCAATACTATGCTTTCTATGTCGACACTATCGCTAGCAGAGACGATTGTTATCTGCCTAAACTGCTCTGAAGCCGGTCCACAACCCGTGGCGCCTCGCATCGCCGTGCAGATCGTTTCTTAAACTTCGGAATAGGGGTTACGGACGCACTCCTCTCCCCGACTTGATCGTTTCTTGCATCCATGAATAGCCTTGATCAGAAAATTGCTATATGAAGGCCATGATTGTTTAACAACACTACTGGGTTAAGCCAACGAACGATGAACAGAAAAGCTAATAGAATAACTAGGGAGAAATCCCTTACCTTGTTTACTAGATGGTTAGTACCACAAATACTTCACCCTCAACTGAGATGATTGCGAAAGAGAGGCTCGACCTTGAGTTGGAATAGATGAAGAAGCGTAATCTCTCACACCCTAGGCTTTAATGATCTCGAAGCAGGTTGAAATCGATCCACTAGGCCACAAAGGCTATTCGACTAAGAGAGAAAGGAAGCAAAACTTGCAAAAGAAGAACTATCGTTTCGGCTTAGGAGAAGAATAGAGATAGAAAATGAAATATTAAGAAATGATATAGGATTTTCGGTTGTGAAGAAAATGGAAATGGAAAAGAGAAAGAGAAGTTTCGGCAAGGCTTAGATGGTTTCGGCTTAGAGGAAAAAGGAAGAGGATGAGAAGAATGAACAAAGGTTCGACTAAGGATATTGAAGCAAAGAAATGCACAATTGGTTTTTCTCAAATTTGGCTAAAATTTCAAAAAGAAAAAGAGGAAAAAGCTTCCTTATACTTTCGGCATACAAGCCAAAGAAATAAAGAAAAAAGTTCCGAAAGAATTTTTGGCCAAACGAAAACCACACCCCTCCAATGACCGAGTTGATTCCAAAGACCTCTAATGCCTTTCGGCACACCACTCCCCTAGCTCAAAACAAAAATTCTCCCCCCTAATCCACATCCAAAAGTTCGGCCAACAACCCAACAAGCCACTCCTCTCATGTTCAACTCCTACTTTCACTCCCATTCACCCATTCGAAATATTTGACCAATTCAAATCCCCCCAACACCTCCTAGCCACTCATTTCAAATTGTTTGACCCATTCCACCAACCACCCTGAAGAGTCCCACTGGAAACCACCTTCTTAGCTTCCTGACGCAAAAAGAGAGCTTCCAAATGCTGCCAGCGCGACTAGAACTCCTCTCCTCAGCCGCCCCTTGTTGACGCCACCTTCCTTGCTCTCTAAGTGGCGTCACTTGCCACTCTACCACATCTTTTTGTGTCATCCCCACACAATTAAATATCCTTAAGGCCTACCTCAGCTAGCTCTCCCCTATAATGCCTAAAAATAAAATTTTCACCAAGGCTCAGGCTTAACCCCGAGCCTTCCCGGGACTCCCAAACACACTAAATTAACACACAGAGCATAGCATAGCCACACAACACATATTAAATGCAGAACCCCAAAATCCAGGATGTTACAGTTCTACCCCCTTAAAGAAATTTCGGCCTCAAAATTTTACCTGATCAGAAGAGATGAGGGTATTGCTGTCGTATCACATCCTCTGGCTCCCACGTAGCTTCCTTCGAACGGTGATTCCGCCACAACACTTTAACCAATGGAACCGTCTTCCTTCGCAATACCTTAACGTCACGATCCAAGATCTGAACTGGTTCTTCTTCAAAGGTTAGATCAGGCTTTACTTCGATTTCCTGCACTAGCACAATATGAGATAGATCCAAACGGTAGCGCCTCAACATCGAAACATGAAACACGTTATGAATCTGACTTAATTCCGATGGTAGCTCGAGCTGGTAAGCTACTGGTCCCACACGCTTCAACACACGATAAGGCCCGATGAACCTGGGGCTCAGCTTACCATTCCGTCCAAACCTTAGAACTTTCTTCCACGGTGAAACCTTTAAGAAAACCGATCACCTACTGCAAACTCTATGTCCTTACGCTTCAGATTAGCATAGGACTTCTGCCTGTCAGACGCTTCCTTCAACCGAGTTCGAATCAACCCGACTCTCTCTTCTGTCTCCGAAACCAAATTCGGTCCCAACATCTGACGCTCACCCAACTCTGTCCAGCAAGTAGGAGTGCGGCATTTCTGACAATACAGCGCTTCATACGGTGCCATCTGAATACTAGACTGATAGCTGTTGTTGAAAGTGAATTCTGCCAATGGTAGAAACTCCTCCCAACTACCTCTGAAGTCTAAGATACATCCCCTCAGCATATCTTCCAAGATTTGAATTACCCTCTCAGACTGTCCATCAGACTGTGGATGAAACGCTATACTGAAATCCAACTTTGTACCCAACACTTGATGTAATGCCTTCCAGAACCTCGACGTAAACCTGGGGTCTCTGTCTGATATGATAGACACTAGCACCCCATGCAGCCTCATAATCTCTGCTACATACAGCTTAGCTAACTTCTGTAAAGAGTAGTCGACACGAACTGGTATGAAATGATCGGACTTCGTCAATCGATCAACAATTACCCAAACAGAATCCTTCTTAGTAGGCGTAAGAGGTAGCCCACTAACAAAGTCCATTGTGATCCTTTCCCACTTCCACTGCGGAATTTTCACCGGCTGTAATAACCCTGATGGCAACTGATGTTCTTCTTTCACCTGCTGACATGACAAACATTTACTTACCAATTCGGTTACTTCCCGCTTCAGACCCGGCCACCAAAACTGTTCCCGCATTTCCTGATACATCTTACTTCCTCCAGGATGCATTGCGTATGGGCTACTATGCTCTTCCTGATACAACTCAATTCAAGATCTTTTGGCATGCAAATCTTTCCTCGAAAACATAATACCCCATCACTATTCACACTGAAATCCATTATCCCATCACTTGTCCCCAACTGAAACTCCGACTTTAACGACTCATCTGCCAAATGTTTCTCTTTAATCTGACTGACCCAAGAAGGCTTCACTTGCAGTTCAGCTAGTAAACTCCCATCGTCATATAAGCTGAGGTGAGCAAACATTGCTCTCAAGTCAGAGATCACCCTACGACTTAGTGCATCCGCCACCACGTTAGCTTTACCCGGGTGGTACTCGATCGAGCAATCATAATCTTTTAACAATTCGATCCATCTCCGCTGTCTTAGATTCAACTCCTTCTGGGTAAGGAGATATTTTAGGCTCTTGTGATCTGTATAAATAATAGACTTCTCCCCATACAGATAATGCCTCTAAATCTTCAAAGCAAACACTACAGCAACCAATTCTAGATCATGCGTGGGATAATTCACCTCATGTGGTCTCAATTGCCGAGACGCATATGCTACCACCTTCCCTTCCTGCATCAACACACATCCCAAACCTGTGTGCGACGCATCGCAGTAAACAACAACTCCTTCCCGGCCTCAGGCTGTATCAACACTGGAGCTTCCATTAAGATTCTTTTCAACTTCTCAAAACTCTCCCATTGCTTAACAGACTGCATAAACGGTACCCCTTTTCACAACAATTTGGTTAATGGTGCCACAATCAAAGAGAATCCTCAACAAACCTTCAGTAATACCCAAATTAGACCAAGAAAACTCGAATTTCTCGCCACGCACTTAGGCGACTTCCAATCCAACACAGCTTCAATTTTCCGGGGATCAACCTTAATCCCCTCAGCAGATACAACATGGCCCAGAAAGGTAACTTCCTTTAGCCAAAATTCACACTTACTGAATTTGGCGTATAGCTGCTTCTCCCTCAGAATTTGTAAGACCACCCGAAGATGCTAATCATGCTCCTCCTCTGATCTTGAATAAACCAATATATCGTCTATAAATACCACAACAAATTTGTCCAGATAGGGTTGGAATACCCGATTCATCATGTCCATAAACGCTGCTGGTGCATTGGTCAACCCAAACGGCATCACCAGAAATTCATAGTGGCCATAGCGAGTCCGGAAAGCCGTCTTATGAATATCCGCTTCCTTAACCTTAAGCTGATGATATCCTGACCTCAAATCTATCTTTGTGAAGACCGAAGCCCCCCTCAGTTGGTCGAACAAATCATCAATCCTCGACAACGGGTATCTATTCTTGATGGTCAACTTGTTCAACTGACGGTAGTCAATGCACATACGCATTGATCCATCTTTCTTCTTAACGAATTGCACCGGCGCTCCCCAAGGTGACACACTCGGTCGGATAAAACCCCGATCTAACAGTTCCTGAATTTGGGCTTTCAATTCCACCAACTCCTTTGGCGCCATTCTATATGGGGCAATAGACACGGGCGCTGTCCCCGGAAGAAGATCAATACCGAATTCCACCTCGTGATCCGGAGGTAGTCCTGGAAGCTCTTCTGGGAAAACATCAGAGAACTCTTTAACTGTTCTAACATCCCCCACAGTTAATTCCTTAGCCTCCAGAGCACAAATAAAAGTTATGAATGCCTCACATCCTTTCCTCACCATTCTTTCAGCCATTAAAGCGGACACTACATTAGACAATTAATTCCTCCTTTCGCCTATCACTACAACTTCATCATCCTCAGGAGTATTTAATACCATGCGCTTAGTAGCACAATCCAAGTTTGCTCGATATTTTACCAACCAATCCATACCTAAGATTAAATCGAACTCCCCGAACGACAGTTCCATCAAGTCAGCAAGAAAAACCATCCCTTGAACCTCTAAAGGCACCCTCCTAAAGAGTTTATTCACCACTACAGATTGTCCTAAAGGGCTAAGTACAGTCATCTCCCTAGAAGCAGTCTCAGAGTCTATGTTCAGAGTTTCCGATATAGTACTAGCAACATAAGAATGTGTTGATCCAATATCAATCAGTGCAGTGTAAGGCAACCCATAAATAAGAAACATACCGGTTATGACGTCTGGTGCATCGCCCTCCTCTCGATGTCTAGCTGCATAGACCAACCCAGGCTGTTTCGCATCTGTGTTCCCAGCACCTCTGCCCGGTGCTCCACGTCCCCGACCGAAACCATTACCTCCTCTGGCTGGACCACGACCTCTCTGTGGTTGCTGACCACCTCTACCCGTCTGAACATAACCCTGTCCTACCGGTTGCCCTCTGCCCAACTCCTGTGAAAAGTCTCTTACCCGATGATCAATAGACCCACACCTAAAACATCCTCTATTACCCATCCAACACTCACCTGAATGAGATCTACCGCAACTAGCACAACTCTGAGGCCCACTATCAACGACAGGTCTCGCAACATGACTTGGCCCATCCAGCCTAGGCCTCTTCTGAAAATGCCCAGCTGATCCCAATGATTTAAAATTCCTTTTATTCCTTCCTCTATCCCTATCTTGATTCAGCTTTTCGGACCGCTTCACTTCCTCGGCTATCTTAGCCTTTTCTACCACAACAGCAAATTCTCTTTCTCGCTGTGGAGCTATTAGCACTCGCAATTCATCCCTCAACCCATCTTCAAACCGAACACAGCGCTCATGGTCTGTGGCAATAATACCCTGGGCATAACGACTAAGACGTAAGAATTTCGCCTCATACTCGGCTACCAATTTATTTCCCTGCACCAAATTTAGAAATGCCTTATGCTGCGCATCCACATAACTTGATTCGATGTACTTCCCCTAAAATGCTGACTTAAAGAAATCCCAGGTAATACGGTCAGCCACTGAACCATCCCTGACCGTGAGCCACCACTGATACGCCTCATCACGAAGAAGAGACATAACTCCTTTTAACTTCTCCTCCTCCTTGAGGTCAAGATCATCCATAATACGCTCGACTGCTTCTAACCAATACTCAACTACATTAGGAGCTACACCAGAGACGCCCCTAAACATTTTTGCTCCATTGGCTCAGAGTCGTTCAGACACAGATTTTCGAGCCTCTGAACCCGTGCTCACTCCAGCAACTCTCTCTAATACACACAACATCGCTTGAGACACCGCATCGTCTCTGCCTGTTTGATCCTGAAATTCCTCTTCCACGGCTGGCGGTGCGGGTGCATCACCTTCCGACCCATGTCCAGATTCCAAAGGTTCAGACCCAGCATTTCGGCCTCTACCACGACCACGCACAACACGTCCACGCCCCCTAGTACTCATGACTACCGATACGACTTAATCGATTAAGAATTTTATGGATTAGTACTTTCTTTCACTGTTTATTACCGAGCAGTCTTATGAGAAATAACATTCAAAGGTAATTCTCGCAGATTCATATCTATACCTAGAGGTTTCAGTCTCTAAAGTTTGGATTTCTTAACTCCAGAAATCATAACACAACATAATTATCTCA
Organism: Gossypium sturtianum; assembly: GCA_025698515.1. Taxonomy (NCBI): domain Eukaryota; kingdom Viridiplantae; phylum Streptophyta; class Magnoliopsida; order Malvales; family Malvaceae; genus Gossypium; species Gossypium sturtianum. The sequence goes on along the minus strand of CM046955.1, from coordinate 100,339,311 downwards.
TGCAAAACAACCAACAATTAGAACACTTACCGCGTGGATAGGGTGCCGGTAGACTCGGATGCCATACTCCAACTAAAGCATTTCCTTAAATAACCTTTTAAATCGACTTTATAAAACATTGTTGAACCCATTCCACAACCGAGTTTTGCAACCCATGCTCTGATAACCTATACTAAAGCATCCACCCACTAAAGCAAATCACTTTACCTTATTTACTAGATGGTTAGCACCACAAATACTTCACCCTCAATTGAGATAATTGTGAAAGAGAGGCTCGACCTTGATTTGGAATAGATGAAGAAGCGTAATCTCTCACACCCTCGGCTTCAATGATCTCGAAGCAGGGTGAAATCGATCCACTAGGCCACAAAGGCTATTCGGCTAAGAGAGAAAGGAAGCAAAACTTGCAGAAAAAGAACTATCGTTTCGGCTTAGGAGAAGAATAGAGATAGAAAATGAAATATTAAGAAATGATATAGGATATTCTGTTGTGAAGGAAATGGAAATGGAAAAGAGAAAGAGAAGTTTCGGCAAGGCTTAGATGGTTTCGGCTTAGAGGAAAAAGGAAGAGGATGAGAAGAATGAACAAAGGTTCGACTAAGGATATTGAAGCAAAGAAATGCACAATTGGTTTTTCTAAAATTTGACTAAAAGTTCAAAAAGAAAAAGAGGAAAAAGCTTCCTTATACTTTCGGCATACAAGCCATAGAAATAAAGAAAAAAGACCCGAAAGAATTTTTGGCCAAACGACAACCACACCCCTCCAATGACCAAGTTGATTCCAAAGACCTCTAATGCCTTTCGGCACACCACTCCCCTAGCTCAAAACCGAAATTCTCCCCCCTAATCCACATCCAAAAATTCGGCCAACAACCCAACAAGCCACTCATCCCATGTTCAACACCTATTTTCACTCCCATTCACCCATTCGAAATATTTGACCAATTCAAATCCCCCCAACACCTCCTAGCCACTCATTTCAAATTGTTTGGCCCATTCCACCAACCACCCTGAAGAGTCCCACTGGAAACCACCTTCTTAGCTTCTTGACGCAAAGAGAGTGCTTCCAAATGCTGCCAGTGCGACTAGAACTCCTCTCCTCAGCTGCCCCTTGTTAACGCCACCTTCCTTTCTCTCTAAGTGGCGTCACTTGCCACTCTACCACACCATCTTTTTGTGTCATCCCCACACAATTAAATATCCTTAAGGCTTACCTCAGCCAGCTTTCCCCTATAATGCCTAAAAATAAAATTTTCACCAAGGTTCAGGCTTAACCCCGAGCCTTCCCGAGACTCCCAAACACACCAAATAACCACACAGAGCATAGCATAACCACACAACACATATTAAATGTAGAACCCCAAAATCCAGGATGTTACATACGTGCTTGGGGATCATCGCTAAAGCTCATCACACTATCATCAATATTTTGGTACCTTTTTGAGATTAAACTTAAAGTTTATGGCATGTATAGGCTATATTACCTTTTGAGTTATTACAAATGATATGTATATTTGTATTTTGTATATGCCAAGCGAAAATGGCAAAAACATGATATTTTGGGCTTATATGAATTCGGCCTTGATATTATGTGTTGATGGAAGTATAATTTCTGATGTGTTTATGCTTGGTGTTTAGTTATATGGCTTGATTTCTAAGCTTGAGTTCGGTTATGTTTGATCATGGTGTTAATATTTGTATATACGTTCATGTTATAAGCTTATTTTGGAAGTATAATTTATGGTATTTATATATGTGGTGTTTGGCTACATGAATTCGGCATTGAGTATAATAGGTATAATGTATAATTGGACCTGACCACAGCCTCTCGGTGGCTGCTGACCACCTCTCCCTGGCTGAACATAGCCCTGACCTACGGCTTGGATCTGAATAGGCCTCTGAGTACAGTCCTTAACCTGATGATCCATGGACCCACATCTGAAGCACGCCCCAGTTCTTTTCCAGCATTCACCCTGGTGAGATCTCCCACAATCGCAAGGGTCAGTGGTCTAGCAAAGAATGTAGGGATCCCACTCAGATCGCCCATCAAATCTAGGCTTCTTCTTAGGCCCACCAAAAGAACTTGAGGGCCCAAAATCCCTCTTACTTCTGCCCCTATCTTTTTCACGGTTCTGGCACTCTGAGCGTTTTACATCCTCGGTAATTTTTTTCCTTCTCAACAAGGGCAGCAAAGTCTCATTCCCTCTGCAGAGATATCAGCACCCGTAACTCATCTCGAAGGCCATCCTCGAAACGCACACAGCGTTCATACTCAATTGCGACTATGCCACGAGCATACCGACTCAGTCGTAGAAACTCTGCCTCATACTCTGCCACAGACCTATTCCCTTGGATCAGGCTCAGAAATTCTTTTCTTCGGGCATCCACATAACTTGCACCCACATACTTCCCTTGAAAGGCCGTCTTGAAAAAGTCCCACATCAAACGGTCAGCCTGCGTACCCTCTCTTACAGTGAGCCACCACTGGTACGCCTCGTCTCGCAGTAAGGACACTGCTCCTTTTAACTTTTGTTCCAAAGTACAGTCGAGATCATCCATTATTCGTTTGGTTTCTTCTAACCAATATTCCACCACATTCGGGGCTACTCCAGAAATACCCTTGAAAATTTCTGCTCCATTAGACCGGAGTCGCTCAAAAATGGACCTCGCCCATCGACCCAAGATTTGCTCCAAAGAACCCTTTCGAGAACCCGTAGCATTGCTTGGGATGAGAGCATCATCCCCAATCGCTTCTGGCCATGAGACTCTGTCTCTCGATTCGTGAGGCTGGTGCCTCCCTAGCAGGTATATGGCCTGACACTGAAGACCCAGCCCTAGCACCTCCTCGGCCTCTACTGCGGCCCTGTGTACCCCTTCCGCGACCTCTTGTGCTCATATCGATATAGCGTATTTATTTGTTTTAAGAGTTTAATGCATCATCTTATATTTCCAATAATTAGTAACGGATGTTTTATGATAAACAGTAATTAGAGTTGTTTTTGCAGATCGAGACCTCACTACAATTTTCAGTCTTCTATAGTCTCAATTTACTCTAACTAAAGAGTTTCAGTACAATACTACTATCTATAGTAGTTTCTCAGTATAACATTTCAGTATATAATAGAAAACAGTGTCAGAGAACTTACAGATTTGGCGCCGGAGACTCGGTGGGCCATACTTTCAGTAAAAAGCTTTTACTTTTCTTTTTAAAACCAAAATTTAGAAAGTTTCAAAAAAATTTTCAAGAACCCATTCCACCCATTCCACAGCCTAGTTTTGTAACCTGGCTCTGATACCACTAAATGTAACACCCCAAACTCAGCCTAGACGTTACGATCGGATCTGATGTGTCACATCAAAGTGTTGATTTGAAAACTAGTCTTGTCGATGAAAGTTCGTGACTAAGTCTTAAATCCCTTTTTAAGATAATTGCTATTGAAAACATTAGTGTTGTAAAAACAAGTAGGCCAATTTTTTGTTACAAGTTTAATAATCTGAACTAAAAACCGCGGAAGCTTTCAAACTCGTAAACTTTAAGATTTGAAATGCGTGATTTTCTTTAAAAATAGTTATTATTTTGAAAACCCGTGTTCCCTAATCTAGCAGGTTGAAATAAGGAGTTAAAACCAGATAAAATTTAAAACCTCAAATGGCCTTATTACATAAATATTAACCCGAAAATAAAATATTTAAAAAAAACTAAGTGTGAATTAGAATACTCGCGAACATGTGGCCATCTCCGAGTCCCTCGCAACTCCAAATCATCTAATGTTGGGGATTACCTGTATAGTTAAAAGAAAAGGGTGTGTTACGAGAACTCTATGTGTAATCCCCTATCATGCAGTAAAAGTCTGGGCTGGAGCCCTATTCAGTATAGTACAGTGTGGGCCTTAGCCCGATACAGTAACAGTGTGGGCATAAGCCCAAAATAATAACAGTACAAAACAGTGATGCAACCCAGCCCAATCCTGCCAACGCACCACCCGTACCAACCAACACACCATGTGGGGACTAAGTCGACCCACCCAGCCAACACACTAATATCGCAGCGTAGCTGCTAATAGTAACACAGTAAAGCTGCTAATAATAGTAAACATGGCCAAGCCACTAAAATTAGAATACGTGGCGAAGCCGCTAGAACAGTAAAAATGTGGCAGAGCCACTAGTTCAGTACTTCCTCCAAATTAAAATCCCAACCCCAATACAGAATGTCGTGTAATAAAGATTACATGTATGCTGTATGTCATGATCAAAACAAGTCATATAAATATCATACATACATCAATTAAACTACCACTAGGGGTATAATGGTCATTTCGTCGGTTAGGGGTAAAACGGTAATTTCACCCCTCAGGGGTATTTCGGTAATTCTACCCTACAAGGGTATTTCAGTCATTTTATTCACTAGGGTATTTAAGTCGTTTTACTTATTAAGGGCAATTCAGTCATTTTACTACTTTTGGGGTCGCGGCACTGATGATGACCCTTCAGAGGGTCTGCAGTCGTCTCGAACGACTCAGATAACCTATATGGCCCAAAACAATAAAATTGGGCCCAAGACCCATTACTCGGTCCAAGTGGACCCACACGCTTGTGTGGCCCATTCAGCCCACATTCTGTCACGGGTATGCGAACATCGCAGCCTAATCAATTATTAGTCACTTACCCTAGATTTTGTCCATGTGGGGCCCATGAGCCCATTGGGCCCACATGGCCCATTTCGGCCCAACAGGACCCATTACGACCTAAGCCCACGAGAACGTTCGTGGTGGCCTCTACAGTCTGTCGCCAATGATTTGTGGCTCGGTTCACCTTACGAGCGTTCCGACGCTCGTGAAGCCTCAGATACCGAAGTTTCAGCTTTTTGGCTTTTGCCGATTCGCAGTAACACAAGGGTGTGAATGCACACCATTGTCCATCGTTTTAACAATAACAGTACTGGGTGTATGAATACACACCTTTTAGCGACCACTTGCGAAATTCCAACTGCACCAACCTAGATTCATCGAAATCCGATGTTAGTCCTTAATCGATAGGGTAACGCCCTCTTAATAGCACTAAATCCGAAATATTTCCCTTACCTTTCTTGACGACAGACTTTAATCTCTCAAGGCTACCGATCAGGATTGGTCACACGCCTATTCCGAATATCTATATCAAAACAGTTCCTATTAATCAAAACAGTGATCCAATATGTGGCCTTAATCCACAAATGCTACTTACCAACCACCAGAATATTCGGCCTAATCTAAGAGTAGGGTATTGATGTTACCCTTAACGAGAGATAGAATTGGATGATTGAAAGATTTCTACACTTCTCCACTCCTCGGGAATACCTAAACCCAACGGTCACCACACCAAGAGGAAGGGATCACCAATCGGCCATCAAAGAACAAGAAGGAAAGGAGTATTCTGCTTTTAGAGAAAAAGAGAATAAGAGAGAACTGTTTTAAATACGAAATGAAAATATGAACACTTACCGATTTCAAAACGCTTGCTGAACTGAAACAGAAAGGGAAAAGAAATGGAGAATTGGTCACCACAGAACTAATCAAGAAAAGATTCGGTTCACTCTAATAGGAAACCGAAACCAGAAGAAGATGGGTGATATTCGGCCTAGGAGAAAAAAGGAGGAAGAGGGAACAGAAGAACTTAATTCGGTTAAGCCCTAAAGAGCAGAAGAAGAGTGCCCAAATTGGCAGAGAAATATATGCAGAAGAAAAGAAGGGTTTCAAGGGAGAATTCGACACTTGTATTTGGGTTTGGAAAAAGTGAATAACAGTTGAGAGAAAGAAAAATTTGAAGAGAGCAAGACCCGAATGGTCAAAAATGCTGCACGAGATGTTATGAAAAGAGAAAAACCCAAAGCGAAATAAAAGAAACCCAATACAACAGAGAGCAAATTCGGCTTCTACACTTCCCAAATGCCGAAAAGCACTGAATGAACTCCCCTAGTCGAAATTCCCCTCTCAAGCTTCCCCATTCGGCTATGACTCCCAACACATCCCAAATCCTTCAAAGTCTCCACCGATTTCTCCTTGATTTCCTCCAAACCTCCCATTCAAATCCATTCAAATCTGATGACCAAGTCTCCAACCACCTCTGCTGAGTTTGAATCAAACTCTACCTCTCACGCCACAGAGACATAAAATAAAATCCCTCTTTGCATGCCATGGGATTCAAACCCACTTCCTCATGAATAGCCAACACGCCACTTGCCACCACAACACAAGATCTCTTGTGTCTTAAAACAAAGACAATTTATTATATGCCCTTCAGGCTAACATCCAGGTTTCCCAAAAGAGAAAAAATCAAAATTTTGCCAAAGGCCATACTTGAACCCGGGCTTCCTAAAATCTCCAAATCACTCAACCACAGAAGCAAACAGGCAATTTGAGTCAAGACATGAAAAATAAAGGCCCTATATTTTTGGGGCGTTACATCAGATCTATTTATGTTTAAATTAGAATTAATTTAGTGCACACCTCTCTTAGGTATGATCCTTGAAGTACTTACCTACTCCAATGTAACTATATTACAACCTGACCCGTATACTTGCAAATAATTCTTTTTCACATCTTTTGTGCAGGATTTCTACTCTGGACGTTGGTGCATCCGGAGGTGGTCAAGTTGTTGGCACTGTTGCCAGGGAGGCAACGTCACTATATTAGTTTTTATTTTTTTGCATGATAATAGAACAATTAGGAAATTTTTAGGTTATAGATACAAAGATTTAGGTTGCTAACATTCAATCATTTCTTTTTAGCTTCAAAATCCAGGAAATATGATGCAACCGCTAGGAACATTTTTTTATAGAGACTGTGTAACACCCCTTACCCGTATACGACACCGGGACAGGGTACGAGGCATTACCTAACTTAAACACATGCATACACACAATTCTGAATAATAAAAGTCCGTTCAAATTTAAAACTTTTCAGACTTCCTCTTAACATCCTTAATATGGGCCTACGAGGCCCAAAACACATCTTAGAAACGTTTCGAGATCAGATCGAGTTCTTTGGAAAACCTTGGAAAATGTCATTAAAAATAGGGGCACACGCCCGTGTGGAAGTGTGACACGCCCGTGTGATTTGATAACATGGCCATGTTGACAGATCGTATGATTCAAACGGCCTAAGCATATAGGGACACACCCGTGTCCCACGCCCGTGTGGATTGATTTCTTAATTCGAACCTACAGGGGTTTCCACATGGCCTGACACACGCCCGTGTCCATGGCCCATGTCCCACACCCGGCAACGACACGCCTGTGTCTTAGCCCGTGTGCAAAAACCTTGACATTCTGTTTCTGACGCCATCAATCTAATAAGGTCACATGGCCAAGGCACACGCCCAAGTCCTTAGGCCGTGTGGCGAATAAAATTCCTAAATCCAAGTGCAGACTTCACACAGCCTGGGCACATGCCCATGTCCTATGACCATGTCTTTCACACGGTTGAGACACACGGTCGTGTCTCAGCCCGTGTGGTTACTAATGGGCATTCTGTTTTGCCAACCTTGGGATCAGGGGGACACACGGCCAATCTACACGCCCATGGGGTAGACCGTGTGTCATATATGGCCTAGACACACGCCCATGTGTCTACCCGTGTGGACAAAACAAGGCTATTTAGCAAGCCCTTTTCTGCCACCCCTACTTGTACCAATATAAGCCACATCAAGCATCCTACTCATTCATGCATTAATATACCAATTACTCAACCAATGCAATCTACCCATTCATGAAAATCATCATCATTTTCATATATCAATAATAGGAAATAGCCATCATCCATGGCCTTATACAAAATAAATCAAATCTCCAAGTCAAGCCAACACATTTTGCCAAAACAATATGACACTTGACAAAAACTAAGTCCCTATACATGCCATACTAAAAATGATAAATCTAACTATACCAAATGTTCAGATTGATAGTGTGATCAAGCCTCCGACGTCCTCTGATCCCTGAGCTAGCTTGGCAGCACTATAAGAAAATGGAAAGGAGAGGGAGTAAGCATAAAGCTTAGTAAGTCGCATGTAAATAATTAACAACAATTAACATGCATTATCATACTCATAGCATATTATAAACTTGCACATGATTCTCGAATGATTTAAGGCATAACTTACTCATTTCCATCCTTACTAATCACACAACATAATTCGAGCTCACTTCACATGATTGTCATGTAGGTATCTATATCACTTACAACATAGTTGTAACTTTTCTCACTTTTGACACAATCTTTAATTTACCCGTTGAACTCATTGGAATACCAAAGGATATCCGGTAAGCCTCACACAAGAGGGTACAATGCCGAAGCCATGTCCTAGACATTGTCTTACACTGGCTTACATTTCGAGGCTGATGCCATGTCCAAGACATGGTTTTACACTAGCTCTCATCTCAATGCCGACGCCATGTTCCAAACATGGTCTTACACTAGCTCTCATAATATGGCCGATGCCATGTCCCAGACATGGTCTTACACTAGCACACCTATCAATGCCGATGCCATGTTCCAAACATGGTCTTACACTGGTTCTCTTAATGTGGCCGATGCCATGTCCCAGACATGGTCTTACACTAGCACACATATCACCCCAAATGTCATGGCATGGATATCCAATCTATTCCTAAGGTTCAACCGGGAGTTTTTACTACATAAATTCTCATCATGCATGTTCACAACAATAGTCAAACATTTTATGCAATATCAATTATTTAATGCATAAATGTAATAACGTTGTATTATTTACGTACACCTTACCTTGGTATACAAAAAGTGAGTGACTAAATCGAATTAATCTACTAGCTTGGCTTTTCCCCGGTCTAGGTCTGGACTCCATTTTTCTTGATCTATAATGATAAAATTCACTTATTTAATTACCTCATTAATCAAGACATTTCAAAATTCCTACTTTGGAAAAATTATCGTTTTGCCCTTAAACTTTCACAAAATTAAGATTTTACCCCTAGGCTCGTAAATCGATTTTCATCAATTTTCCTTATTAACCAAGCCTAGCCGAATATACTTTAAACTTATAGCAGCTCACAATTCAAATTATTTCACACAATTACTACTCATTTTATAAACTTCACAAAATGGTCCCTTTCGGTGTTTTCATAAAAAATCCTTTCACAAAAGTTGTTTATTTAACAACTAAGATTCATTTTCTTCCATAAAAATTCAGAAAACAACATAAATGTTTTCATGGCAAAACCCTAGACTCTCAACCATATTGCAAAATAGTCCCCTCATTAGCTAGCTTAAGCTACAAGGGTTCCAAAAGTATAAAAATTATCAAGGATAGCAATTAAAATCACTTACTTGCAAGGGTTTAAGTGGATGAAAATTTTCAAGCTTTCCAAAGCCCCTCTTTACTGAAATTTTTGGTGGTTGTAGGAAGAAGATGAAAAGATGATATCATTTTATCTTTATTTTATTATTACAAGTCAATTTGTCACCAAAACATCACCTACTCTTGGAAAATCTTATTTTCTTGTCTCTATGGCCTGCCAACACATCCCTAAGGGTATAATTTCACATTAAGGACCTCCAATTTAATATTCTATAGATATTAGACACCTTTAGCTTGTAGAATAAAACTTTCGCACTTTATGCGATTTAGTCCTTTTTCAAAATTAAGCTTGCAATCACTAAAATTAATGCACCAAAATTTTCATGCACACATATTATCATGTTATGACACATAAAATAATATTAAAATAATTTTCTCTAACCTCAGTTTAGTGGTTCTGAAACCACTGTTCCGACTAGCCCCAAAATCGGGCCGTTACAGACTGGCTACAAACTAGTATTACTCGTCCCATTTTTATAATTCGCACTTTGATCTAAATCCTTTTTTACTAACGTGGATTGCTAACAACGTCACATTTAATGATCCTAAAACAGAAGATCCTATAGTCTATTTATGATAATTTGAATATATGCAGTATAGTCGCTTACACTGGAGTACCATCGAACACTATCAAACTATTACTAATTTCATTTGGATTAGATGGAAAAGTGAAAGCCTAGCTAGATGCACCTCCACCAAATACTATTGCTACTTGGACTGATTTTGTACAACTATTTCTTCGTTGGGTTCTCCCCATGACTCAGGTACTTAGTTTTTATGAGAAGCTATTTCAATTCAAACAATACATGACTAAAATATTGGGACAAGCCTAGGAAAGATTTAAAACCTTCGTTAGATCAGTGCTGGGTGGAGGCTTACATTTTGCAATTCAAATTCAGCATTTTTATGATGGATTGAATAGTTAGAACAGGTAAAATTTTGATATCATGACTAGAGGAAGTATCTGGAAGAAAACCGGGAATGAAGTAATGGAAATATTAGAAAGATTCAGTGAAAATGAATTTTCCTGTGGAATACATCGATAATTAGGAGTAGGAAAAATGGAAAAAAAAAAAAAACAGAGGAGGAAAAGTGTAAGAAACTGAAGACCACTAAAGCAGAGTTGGATAATCATGAATATGAATCAGAGGAAGAAACATGGGATGATAGTGAATAAGTGAATGCTCAGACAGCGATTCAGCTAGATCGGTGGTGGCAAAGTAAAAGACAAGTAGAACAAAAATGATATCGTCCATTATTAAACCTTCGGAATTAGACTTAAAACCATTGCCAAAGCAATTAAAATACAAATATCCGAGAGAGCAAAATACATTACCAGTAATTATGGCTATCGAGCTAAGTTCAGAACAAGAAGAGGCTCTATTAAGCATTTTAAAGACACACAAAAAAGCCATAGGATGGACAATTGTTGATATTAAGAGAATCAATCTTGGATTAGATTGGAAGAAGGAAAAAACTGATAGTGGATGCACAACGCCGACCTAATCCAGCTATGAACAAAGTGGTAAAAAAACAATTACTTAAGTGTTTAGATGCAAGAATTGTTTACGCTATTTCCGATGGTGAATGGGTTAGTCCTATGCAATGTGTGCCAAAGAAAGGCAGCCTAACAGTGGTTGAAAATGACAAGAATGAATTAGTTCCAACAAGAACAGTTACTGGTTGGAGAGTATACATCGATTATCAAAATTTAAATGATGCAACAAAAAAAGATCATTTCCCACATCCCTTCATTGATCAAATGCTTGATAGGTTAGTAGGAAAGGATTATTGTTGTTGTCTTGATGGATATTCAGGGTACCATCAAATCCCAATACATCTGGATGACCAAGAGAAAAATACCTTCAGATGTCCTTTTGGTACTTACGCTTTCAAAAGAATGCCATTTGGGCTTTGTAATGCCCCGATAACCTTTATGAGGTGTATGACGACTATCTTTGTTGACATGTTAGAAGAAGGCTTGGATGTATTTATGGATGATTTCTCAGTATATGTAGATTTATTCCAAGAATGTTTGGTGAAACACCCCAAACCCGGCCCACAAGCCCAACCGGATATGGTATGCTTCTTAAGAAAAACTCATTTTTTTGTCGTTTTTAATAAGATGTGATTTTTGGGGTAAAAGAATAAATTTAAGTACGATCTTGATAAAAACCGTTTTTAATACGATTATCGAAAATATTTAATTGATTAGTTGAAATTGATCGTAGTAGAATATAAATTTAAAACGTAAAAGTAACATAACTAATGGCGGCCTTATTACAAAAACATATCCCAAAAAAAAATCCCAAAATATATATAAGAAAACGTAGTAAGTTTAATAAAAAGTGAAAATTTCAATTTACAGAGTTGAGCAATGGCCACCACGCGATCCTCTTTGACCCGGTCCAAAATCATTGTGTATCACCTGAAATAGTTATCCCACGAAGGGTGAGTCAACAGACTCAATGTGTAACATTATACTAAAAGTCCAATCGATCATAGTAACAAAGTTCATAATATAACAAATCAATAATAATATGATTAAATCACATATACATATAAATGAAATGCAATCCCAACCCAACTTAGATATCCATCCGCTACACACCACCCGTACCTACCAATCACACCGTGGGGATTTCTAAATCGACCCTCCATCCGCTACACACCATCAAGGCGCTTCTTTGCGATCAAACTAGCACACCGCCCTTATAAATTGTGGCATAGCCACTCGAGCAATTGTGACAGAGTCACCGGATTTATAGTATATGACCGAAGTCACCGGATTCATAATATCGTGACCCGAAGTCACCGGATTATGTGGTAAAACCACCGGAACACTTCCCTTTCAATATTGCCCATATGCCCATGCAATAACATATTATGTCAATATCATGCCATATACCCCATAATCATATCGGAATCGAACACATTTCATATTATGCATATAGCATTATTTATGATATAAATATCATGCCTTTGAATCATAATCCCAAAATCATAATCAATTATCGAATATGTTTCATATTAAAAACTTACATAGTACGAAGGAAAACGTACCTCAATTCATCGTATTACATTGAGTGGTACCCAAAGCTATAATCGTTTATATTTCATTATAAACACATCTATATAAATAAAGCTACTAATCAATTAGATGTTTAGTATAAGTTACACACCTTGCAAACACAAAGAGCGATAGAAACTTTAGGATTTCCGACTCTTGCCTACACGCCGATGTAACCTACATATCACTATGTGAGAAATCGGTTATCACTAAAAGATATGGCCTTTGGCGAAATATCATTATCCCTTACCTTGGATTATTCAAATTTGAATGATCTCTTCCTAACGTTGATCGCAAGACAACCCCAAAATCTTCCTTCAAAGGTTTAGCCACGGAGAAATAAGAGGATTAGATTCCTAAAATCGATTAATCCAAAGAAAATAAAGAAAAACCATTGATAGAAAAGCCTTACCCGAACACGATGATCGATTAACCCTTACTAGAACTATCAAGAAATTCGCCTTAACAACTTAAAAGAAAAAGAATGATAATTTGGATTTAACAAAAGAAAGAAAAGGAAGGAAAAGAATGATGAAAAAGGTATAGGATAATTTTCGGTTATGATAGGAAAAGGGAAGAGAGGAAGAGAATGAAAAGAAAATAAAAGAGAATGCTTTTGGTGTAAGATGGATTCGGCACTTAGAGAGGAAGAAAAGAATGGTAAATGTCTTCAAAGATGACAATATTTTGGTTCCAAAAAAGTAAACTTGAGAGGAAAAGAAGAAATAAAAGTATCTATTTGGTCAAAATGCAAAGGCCAAAACAAAGCAAACTTTTTACCAAATGCCTATTGATAAATTCGGTTAAGAGAAATATTTTTTGACAAAGGAAAAATGCACAAATTGACAACTTTTGGTCAACTAAAACCTCCCAAATCCCAAACCAAAAATTCGCCAACACAATAGCCTACACAATCCCCTTTTTCCTCCTTAATTCTTCCCTATCAACCCCATAATTTCCAACACAATTAAACCACTCCTTAGCCCCTTATGCCGTCTAGGTTCATGGTCACATGACCATGGAAAAGCTTCCAAAACAACACCCACTCTTCAAGCCTCTTGTCCCCTAAACTTTCCTTATCCACTTGATTCCTTACCATAACTCCTAACTTGCCTTTTCCTATTGGTCTACTATCCAAAAATAAAAGAATAGTTCATCTATTAAGGATAAGGTTTGACCGACACTATAGGGAAGAAAACAAAAATTAAAATTCCTCCCAATTTCTAGCTAAAGGATTCGAACCTCTCACCTCATGCATTCACCCATGCACCTTCACCACTTTACCAATAGCTCAACTTATGATCAAAACATCAAATTAATTCTCTTAAGGCCAAACTTGCTTAGTTCCCCTTCTAAGATTAAAATCTAATATTTTCTAAGGCAATCCTTTACATTCTAAAATTCCCAAAGTCCCTAGAACTCATACAAAGAGCACATAACAACAATGCACACATTCAAGCGAAAATTTTCATAACCCCTAAATCCGGGATATTACAGTTCTACCCTCCTAAAAAAATTTTGTCCCCGAAATTACCTGATAAGAATAAGTGAGGATATTGCTGTCGCATAGCCTCCTCCGGCTCCCACGAAGCTTCTTCCGATCCATGATTGCGCCATAATACTTTGACGAGAGGAACTGATTTCCTCCGTAACACCTTCACATCTCGATCTAGAATTTGAATCGGCTCCTCCTCATAGGACAAATCTGGTCGTAGTTCTACCTCCTCAACTGGCACTATATGAGATGGATCCGACCGGTAACGACGTAACATCGAAACATGAAACACATCATGCATTTGATTCAACTCCGAAGGTAACTCTAACTGATATGCCACTGGTCCAACCCGTTTCAAAACCCGATAAGGTCCTATAAACACAGGGCTTAACTTTCCTTCTACGACCAAATCTCATCACCTTTTTCCAAGGCGAAACCTTTAGGAACACTTGGTCTCCCACAACAAACTCTATGTCCTTTCGTTTCAAATCTGCGTACGACTTTTGCCTATCCGATGCCTCCTTCAACCGAGCCCGAATTACTTTAACCTTTTCTTCGGATTCAGCCACAATCTCTGGACCCAAAACCTGACGTTCCCCTAATTCTGCCCAACACGTAGGAGTGCGACACTTTCGTCCATATAGTGCTTCATACGGTGCCATCCGAATACTGGCTTGGTAACTGTTGTTGTACGCAAACTCTGCTAAAGGCAAAAATTCTTCCCAGCTTCCTCTGAAATCTATCACACATCCCCTTAACATATCCTCTAATACTTGGATTACTCGCTCGGGCCGCCATCGATCGTGGATGAAATGCCGTACTGAAGTCTAATCTGGTGCCCAAAGCCTGATGTAATGCTTTCCAGAATCGAGACGTAAACCTCGGATCCCTATCCGATATAATCGACACTGGCACTCCATGCAATCTTACAATCTCTGCCACATACAACTTCGCCAATTTCTGCAAAGAGTAATCAATTAAATACAGAATGAAATGTGCAGATTTCCAATCGATCCACTATCACCCACACCGAATCTTTCTTGGTAGGCGTAAGGGGAAACCCACTAACAAAGTCTATGGTGATACGCTCCCACTTCCATTGCGGAATCTTTATTGGCTGAAGCAATCCCGATGGAACTTGGTGTTTAGCCTTAACTTGCTGACACGTTAAGCACTTCCCCACAAACTCCGTAACTTCTCGCTTAAGACCAGGCCACCAAAATTGATCCCGAAGATCCCTGTACAACTTACTACCTCCCGGATGCATCGCATAAGGACCACCATGCGATTCCTGAAGAATTGTTCGCCTAAGCTCCTCATCCTTCGGCATACAGACCTTACCCTTGAAACACAAAACTCCATCGCTGTTAACACCATAATCTTCCAACTCTCCATTTTGCACTTGCCGCAGCTTAACACTTAAATCATCATCTACCAACTGTTTTTCTTTCACCTGACTCAACCACATTGGCTTTACTTGTAATTCTGCCAACAAGCTTCCGTCGTCATAAAGACTAAGATGTGCGAACATCGCTCTTAGATCCGACACCACTTTCCTACTTAGAGCATCTGCCACTACATTCGCCTTGCCCGAGTGATACTCTATCGAACAATCGTAGTCTTTCAACAACTCCACCCATCTTCGTTGTCTCAGATTCAGCTCCTTCTGAGTCAGCAGATACTTAAGACTCTTGTGGTCCGTGTAGATTACTGACTTTTCTTCATACAAATAATGCCTCCACACTTTAAGAGCAAAGACTACCGCTGCCAACTCTAAGTCATGCGTCGGGTAGTTAACCTCGTGAGGCCTCAATTGCCGAGATGCATACGCAACCACCTTCCCGTCTTGCATCAAAACACATCCCAATCCAATTTGAGACGCATCACAATACACCACAAAGTCCTTCCCTGCCTCAGGCTGAATCAACACCGGAGCTTTAGTCAAAACCCTCTTAAGCTTCTCGAAGCTCTCTTGCTGCTTATTCGCCCACACGAAAGGTATCTCTTTTCTCAACAACTTCGTCAAAGGTGCCGCTTATCGAGGAGAATCCTTCGACGAACCTTCAGTAGTAACCCGCTAATCCCAAGAAACTACGAACTTCACTCTGAGACTTAGGTGGTTTCCAATCTAACATCGCCTCAATCTTTCGAGGATCCACCCTTATCCCTTCCGCACACCACATGGCCTAAAAGCGCAACTTCTTTCAGCCAAAATTCGCACTTGCTGAATTTGGCATAAAGCTTCTTCTCTCTCAACACTTGCAACACTATCCGAAGATGCTCATCATGCTGTAACTCATACTTGGAATACACAAGAATGTCGTCTATAAACACAACAACAAACTGATCCAAGTAGGGTTGAAAAACCCGATTCATCATATCCATAAACGCAGCTGGGGCGTTCGTCAATCCGAACGGCATTACCAAGAATTCATAATGCCCATATCTTGTTCAGAAAGCTGTCTTATGGATATCCGCTTCCTTCACCTTCAGCTGATGATACCCCGACCTTAGATCTATCTTTGAGAATATCGCAGCTCCCTTAAGCTGATCGAACAAGTCGTCTATCCTTGGCAAAGGATACTTGTTCTTGATGGTTAGCTTATTCAATCGCTCGGTAATCTATGCACATACGCATAGTCCCGTCCTTCTTCTTCACGAACAAGACCGGTGCTCCTCATGGAGACACACTAGGTCGGATAAACCCACGATCAAGCAACTCTTGAATTTGGGCCTTAAGCTCAACCAACTCCTTTGGTGCCATTCTATACGGAGCGATAGATACTGGCGCCGTTCTGCAATAAGTCAATCCCAAATTCCACCTCCGATCCGGAGGCAACCTGGAAGTTCTTCCGGAAAGACATCCACAAATTCTCTCACGCCTCCGACCTCTTCAACGATTGCCTCTTTAGCCTCCAAGGCATCGACCAACATAAGAAAAGCCAAACAACCTTTCCTAACCATCTTTTACGCCTTAAGAGCGGATACTACATTTGATAAGTAGTTCCGTCTCTCGCCCATTACCACAACTTCCTTATCGTCCATAGACCTTAGTGACATCCGCTTAGCAAAGACAATCCACATTCGCACGATACTTCACTAGCCAATCCATGCCTAGGATCAAATCAAATTCTCCAAATGGCAACTCCATTAAATTAGCGGAAATCTGCGTCCCCTTGAACTTCTAAAGGCACTTCCAGTAAAGAGCTTATCTACTACTACTGATCATCCTAAAGGACTAAATACAGTCATCTTCCTAGGTGCAGTCTCGAGTTCACATGTAGAGTTCGGATACTTCACTAGCGATGTAAGAATGAGTTGACCCTATATCTATCAAAGCAATAAAGGGCAACCTGTAAATAAGAAACGCACTGATAACATCAGGTGCATCACTATCTTCCCTCCGACGAACCGCATACACCAAACCTGGCTGTCTAGCCTCAGTGCTACCACTGCCTCTGCCCGGAGTCCCACGACCTCTACCAGAACCATTACTTCTGCCACTCGAACCACGACCCCTCATTGGTCGCCCCCACCTCTCGCCACCGATTAGAACTCCCGACCTCATCAACGATTCCTCTCAGTATCCAATGGATAATCCCTAATCATATGATCCTTGGATCCACACTTAAAACATCCCCCCGTCTTCTTCCAACATTCTCCCGGGTGCATTTTTCTACACTGAGCACAAGTACGGTACTGTCCTCCCTTAGTATCTTGCTGAAGTCGCGGCCTCTCAACTCTAGGTTTCTTTTGGAAATTCCCGGATGACCTCAAAGATCCATAGCTCCTCTTATTCTTATTCTGACCTCGATCTCTGTTCTGTCTCTCGGTCGGCTTGACTTCTTCAGTTATCCTAGCTCTATCCACTAAAACTGCAAAATCTCTCTCTTGATGCGGTGCAATCATCACTCGCAGCTCATCTCGCAACCTATCCTCAAATCTGACACACCGCTCATAATCAGTAGCTACAATCCCTCTGGCATAACGACTTAATCGCGAAACTCCGCTTCATATTCAGCTATCGACTTATTTCCTTGTACCGCATTCGAGAACGCTTTCTCTCGAGAGTCAATGTAACTAGCTCCAACATATTTCCCTTCAAACTTGATCTTAAAATACCCCCAATCTACTCGATCCGCAGGAATACTCTCTTTGACAAATGAGCCACCATTGATACGCCTCGTCACGAAGCAACGAACAAAGACCTTTCAATTTCTCCTCGGCGGTGCAATCTAAATCATCCATGATCCTCTCGATGCCTCTCTAGCCGAGATTCCGCTACATTCGAGCTACCCCGGATACTCCCTAAAAACCTCGGCTCAGTTAGATCTAAGTCTCTCACCACTAACTTTCGCGCTCCATTACTCATACTAGCTCCCGCTACTGCTTCTAGGACTCGCAACATAGCTTGCGTGCACAAAGATCATCTCCTCCGGTTGCTCTTGAAATTCCACTCCAACAAACTGGTGGCGGAGCTTCATTTTCTAACCCCGACTGCACGGACCTAACTGGTTCTCAAACAACCATTCTACCTCTACCACGACCACGACGCGACCTCGTCCCCTAGAACTCATGTCTACTTAGCGTCTTATCTGATTAAGAAGTTTTATGCATTAGTATTTTATTTCACTGTTTATCCACGAGCAAATTTTATGAAAAGGAGTTTTCAGAAGTAGTTCTTTCGATCAATCAAAATTTCTAGTTCAAGATCACTATTCTAATTCAAAGAATCACACATTCACATCAATTGAGACACATTCACTCATCCACAACATTCAACACACTTCTATGAGCATTTCTGTCCGTTCCCATCCCAGGGGTAAATTCGTCATTTTCCTACAGGGTATTTTGGTAATTTTGGAAGTCGAGAATACTTTGAGAAATATCTTCAAAATAGTTTGTACAGATCAAAAGGGTAATTTAGTGATTTAAAAACTAGAGTTTTTATAAAACTGCATGGCTAGTCCTTTTCGGGTTTTAATTATCAAGTTTAGCCCGTGAATAAGTCCTCTTGGTTAGGGTGAACCGTAGCTACGCACTGGTAGGATTCGAGTAAAGAGGAGGTGAGCCGCTAGGACCGCTTAAATACCAAGCTCTTCCATCGAATCCACTCCTAGACATGCGCACAATGGTTGCCACACCGTAACTCGGCGACTTACTTCACAGGTTTGTTCAGTTGTTTTTAAGTCTTATGCCTATGTTTGAGTGCACTAGCCCTAGGGTTTAATAGATCCTAGTTCTCTAATCTACGAGCCCAAGTATGCCCATATAACAATCATATAATAATTCACTCAATAATTTGAGGTACTTACTTGGTGGACTTCGGGTCAAGAACTCGGGTGCCATGCTTCCATAAAACCATTTTTAACCAAAAATTTTCAAAATCATCCATTTGGGACAAATTTTGAAAATGTTGTGGACTTCAAAACCCAAGGCCGAGTGTTTAAAACTGGGCTCTGATACCAAGTTGAAACACCCCAAACCCGTCCCACAAGCCCGACCGGATATGGTATGCTTCTTAAGAAAAACTCATTTTTTTGTCGTTTTGTAATAAGATGTGATTTTTGGGGTAAAAGAATAAATTTAAGTACGATCTTGATAAAAACCGTTTTTAATACGATTATCGAAAATATTTAATTGATTAGTTGAAATTGATCGTAGCAGAATATAAATTTAAAACGTAAAAATAACATAACTAATGGCGGCCTTATTACGAAAACATATCCCAAAAAAAATCCCGAAATATATATAAGAAAATGTAGTAAGTTTAATAAAAAGTGAAAATTTCAATTTACGGAGTTGAGCAATGGCCACCACACGATCCTCTTTGACCCGGTCCAAAATCATTGTGTATCACCTGAAATAGTTATCCCACGAAGGGTGAGTCAACAGACTCAATGTGTAACATTGTACTAAAAGTCCAATCGATCATAGTAACAAAGTTCATAATATAACAAATCAATAATAATATGATTAAATCACATATACATATAAATGAAATGCAATCCCGAACCCAACTTAGATATCCATCCGCTACACACCACCCGTACCTACCAATCACACCGTGATTTTTCTAAATCGACCCTCCATCCGCTACACACACATCGAGGCGCGCTTCTTTGCGATCAACTAGCACATCGCCCTTATAAATTGTGGCATAGCCACGAATAATTGTGACAGAGTCACCGGATTTATAGTATATGACCGAAGTCACCGGATTCATAATATCGTGACCAAAGTCACCGGATTATATGGTAAAACCACCGGAACACTTCCCTTTCAATATTGCCCATATGCCCATGCAATAACATATTATGTCAATATCATGCCATATACCCCATAATCATATCGGAATCGAACACATTTCATATTATGCATATAGCATTATTTATGATATAAATATCATGCCTTTGAATCATAATCCCAAAATCATAATCAATTATCGAATATGTTTCATATTAAAAACTTACATAGTACGAAGGAAAACGTACCTCAATTCATCGTACCATTGAGTGGTACCCAAAGCTATAATCGTTTATATTTCATTATAAACACATCTATATAAATAAAGCTACTAATCAATTAGATGTTTAGTATAAGTTACACACCTTGCAAACACAAAGAGCGATAGAAACTTTAGGATTTCCGACTCTTGCCTATACGTCGACGTAACCTACATATCACTATGTGAGAAATCGGTTATCACTAAAAGATATGGCCTTTGGCGAATATCATTATCCCTTACCTTGGATTATTCAAATTTGAATGATCTCTTCCAAACGTTGACTACAAGACAACCCCAAAATCTTCCTTCAAAGGTTTAGCCACGGAGAAATAAGAGGATTAGATTCCTAAAATCGATTAATCCAAAGAAAATAAAGAAAAACCATTGATAGAAAAGCCTTACCCGAACACGATGATCGATTAACCCTTACTAGAACTATCAAGAAATTCGGCCTTAACAACTTAAAAGAAAAAGAATGATAATTTGGCTTTAACAAAAGAAAGAAAAGGAAGGAAAAGAATGATGAAAAGGTATAGGATAATTTTCTGTTATGATAGGAAAAGGGAAGAGAGGAAGAGAATGAAAAAGAAAATAAAAGAGAATGCTTTTGGTGTAAGATGGATTCGGCACTTAGAGAGGAAGAAAAGAATGGTAAATGTCTTCAAAGATGACAATATTTTGGTTCCAAAAAAAATAAACTTGAGAGGAAAAGAAGAAATAAAAGTATCTATTTGGTCAAAATGCAAAGGCCAAAACAAAGCAAACTTTTTACCAAATGCCTATTGATAAATTCGATTAAGAGAAATATTTTTGGACAAAGGAAAAATGCACAAATTGATAACTTTTGGTCAACTAAAACCTCCCAAATCCCAAACCAAAAATTCGGCCAACACAATAGCCTACACAATCCCCCTTTTTCCTCCTTAATTCTTCCCTATCAACCCCATAATTTCCAACACAATTAAACCACTCCCTTAGCCCCTTATGCCGTCTAGGTTCATGGTCACATGACCATGGAAAAGCTTCCAAAACAACACCCACTCTTCAAGCCTCTTGTCCCCTAAGCTTTCCTTATCCACTTGATTCCTTACCATAACTCCTAACTTGCCTTTTCCTATTGGTCTACTATCCAAAAATAAAAGAATAGTCCATCTATTAAGGATAAGGTTTGACCGACACTATAGGGAAGAAAACAAAAATTAAAATTCCTCCCAATTGCTAGCTAAAGGATTCGAACCTCTCACCTCATGCATTCACCCATGCACCTTCACCACTTTACCAATAGCTCAACTTATGATCAAAACATCAAATTAATTCTCTTAAGGCCAAACTTGCTTAGTTCCCCTTCTAAGATTAAAATCTAATATTTTCTAAGGCAATCCTTTACATTCTAAAATTCCCAAAGTCCCTAGAACTCATACAAAGAGCACATAACAACAATGCACACATTCAAGCGAAAATTTTCATAACCCCTAAATCCGGGATATTACATTTGGACAATCTTAAAAAAGTCTTTCAGAGATGCGAAGAAACCAACCTTGTATTAAACTGGGAAAAATGTCATTTCATTGTCAAGGAAGGATTGGTTTTAAGGCATCAAATATCAAGAAAGGGCTTAGAAGTTGACAAGGCTAAGATTGATGTTATCAATAACATTCCAAATCCTACAACAGTTTGGGGAGTAAGAAATTTTCTAGGTCATGTGGGGTTCTATAGGTAATTTATCAAAGATTTTGTTCATATCTACAAGCTGTTAAATCAACTGCTGTAGAAAGAGACACCATTTATATTGACCGAGAATGCATCAAAGCTTTCAAGGTAATAAAATAAAAACTTATTTTTACTCCTATAATTATTACTCCTAACTGGTCAGAACCTTTTATTATAACGTGCGATGCTTGTGACTATGATGTAGGGGCAGTACTGAGACAAAAAAGAAATAACCTATTCAGAGCTATTCTTTATGCAAGTAAAACACTTAATTCAACACAATGCAATTACACTACAACTGAAAAGGAAATGGTTGACGTTGTGTTTGCTTGTGAAAAATTTCGGTCGTATTTGATGGCAAATAGAGTTTATGTTTACACTGATCATTCAGCACTGAAATATGTTATGAAGAAAAAGGAAACGAAAACTAGACTAATGAGGTGGGTATTACTGCTTCAAAAGTTTGATTTATGGATAATGGACAGGAAAGGAACAAAAAATCAAATCACAGAACATTTATCTGGAATAGAGAATGACACGAAACAACTTGAATCTGAAGAAATAAAAGAAACTTTTGTTGATGAAAAGTTGTTCAGAATAGATATCGATAAAGCAATGTTCAAAAATAATGGAACTCCATGGTATGCTGATTATGTAAACTATATTGCTAAGGGTGTCTTTCCACAAAAATTGTCATGGCAACAAAATAAAAGGAACATGGATGAAGCGAAAAATTATATATAGGAGGACCCGTATGTTTTTCGACAGTGTGTTGACCAGTTGGTAAGAAGAAGTAGCTGATATTCTACAGGGATGTCATACATCCCCATGTGGAGGTCATTTTGGTGGGAAAAGAACAACCCAGAAAGTACTCCAATAGGGGTTTTATTGGCCAACCATGAACAATGATGCATATGAGTTTGTACAAAAATGTGACAGGTGTTAAAGAACTGGGAGTATATCAAGAAGGGCTGAAATGCCGGAAACGGGGATACTTGAGGTAGAGGTATTTGATGTTTGGTGGATTGACTTCATGAGGCCATTCTTAAGTTCCTTTGGGAACTTGTACATTCTATTAGTTGTTGACTATGTTTCAAAGTGGGTCGAGGTTGTGGCTTTACCCACTAATGACACAAAATCAATAGTTAGGTTCTTGAGACAAAAATATTTTTCCAAATTTGGAACCCCACGTGCATTGGTAAGTGACGAAGAATCCCATTTTTGTAGTAAACAATTCGAGGCTACTTTGGCCAAATACAATGTACGACATTGAATGACAACAACATATCATCCCCAAGCTAATGGTCAAGTAGAGGTATCAAACCAAAAAATCAAACAAATTTTTGAAAAAAACCATGAACCCAAAGAGGAAAGGTTGGGCAACAAGATTGGATGATGCATTATGGGCTTACAGGACAACATAGAAGACACCATTAGGTATGTCTCCCTACAAGTTAGTTTACAAAAAAAATTGCCATTTACCAATTGAACTATAAAAAATAATATTGGCCAGTAAAAGAACTAAATTTAGATCTGGAATTAGCAAAGAAAGAAAGTTTATTCCAATTACAAGAGTTGGAAGAATTTCATTTTATGGCTTATGAGAACACCAAGATGTACAATGAAAGGAGCAGACTTCGGCATGACACAAGAATCTGAAGACGAGAATTCTTGTCGGGGCAAAAAGTTCTAGTGTTCAATTCAAAGTTAAAATTATTTCCTGGTAAACTTAAATCAAGATGGATAGGCCCGTACACCATAAATCGAGTAACACCTCATGGAGCAATAGAACTCATCAAAAAAGAGGGACAATATTTCCTTCTAAATGGATAACGTGTAAAAAATTATTTTGGAGGAACAATGAATACAATCGTCGACACATAGTTCCTACAATGCAAATCTATATAGAGTTTAGGGGGAGTTAAAGAAAAGAATCAAGAGGACGATGATTAAGAAAGTGACAAAAGTGAGGACTTCGAGACGCAAAAGGAACAAATTAAGACCTCACTCATATGCGACAGCAGAACCTTATGTCACAACATCAGACGATCCTCAGAATAGGTAAACTGCCCTCGACGTCGTGACACCACTCTGTAAACTCTGGTATTTGAATTTAAACTAACCATTGATGTTTGCTTAGTTTAGTTCTATTAGGTTTATAACTATTTGGCCCTCTACTAAGTAGGATTAAATTATAACTCTTTATTATGTTAATATTTTCTTTAAGAATAAATAGATTACCCAACATCTACAACAGGTGAAAAGCTCATTAATTTTTAGAACAAAACAAATGTCCTGGTAACTGAAAGAAGTATCTATCAATTTTATGATGCACTGTATTATTATTGCGATTACCTGTATAAAACATATCTAAAAGAGTTCAAAAACGTCGACACAGAGAAGATCCTGAGATTTTTTACGGAAGGAAAAGAGATGTGGACATATCAGAAGGGCACAACAATACCCGAAACATTCAACCAAGCTTTAATGACTCCAAAAGCCAAAATTTGGATGAAGTTTGTATGTTCAAAAATTTGGCCCACAACTAACGTGTTAGACATCAATCCAATCCACGCTATTATAATATATGAAATATTGCAAAAGAAGCAATTATGTATTGGTACATGGATATACATGAATATGGTTGAATGCGAAAGAAATCTGGAAAAAAGGAATGTTCTTTCCCCATCTGATAACAGACCTATGCAGAAGAGCAAGAGTACCTATGGAACAAATGCATAAAACATTGAATCCTCCAAAGAAACTGCTTGGAGATGATGTTTATAAATAGTTTGTCATATTGAAGAAAAACCAAAAGGAGGAGAGGAGGAGAAAAAGACCTCAAGAAGTTGATGAATAGATCAAACTAATGTATTAGTTTTTTTAGGAGTAGATAGTGTTAGGAAAATTAAATAAGTTTTTTAGTATTTTATTTGCTTTTATTAAATTAGGGTATTGTAATTCGTTATGATTACTAGATTTAAATTATTTATAAAATTCCCCTGCAAAGTAGATGCACAACAATTATGAGCTTTCAACGAGCAATAGAGACAACACCCACTAATAGCAGATAGAATTATCACGATCAATCGGTTAACTTCTTTCCTGATCTTTTTAGGAGTTACACATTGAGGACAATGTGTTATCTAAAGTGTGGGGGGTAACATAGAAAATTTGTTTTAAATTTTCATGTTGTTCTTTGATTTTCTTGTCAATTGTGTGCTTAAGCTTGTAGAAATACAAGTGATTGGTTAGGAGCATGTAACGTCCCAAAATAGGGTCCAGGAGTTTTAAGGGTATTTTAGCAATTTTAGCCTTAAAGTGTTCGGAATTTTGCGACATGATTTAACGGTAATCTTTTCGATTATGGATTTTAGATAATTAAATCAATTTCTGAAAATGAGTTTTAAATACCTTTAATTTTGAAAAAAGGATTGATTTGTAAAAGAGTCAAAACTTAGAGTTTTTATAAAGCAATTTAACCAGATTTTAAAATTCAAGCTAAATATCCCCATTTTCCAAATTATTTCATGTAAAAATAACCCCCAAAATTAGTGTTTGTCGTCCCTTATTCTCTCTTACTATTCCAATCAATTTTGAACTCCAAATCCTAATTCCTTTTGATTTCTATCATCCCTTAAGTTACAAACATCTATAACAAGACCAAGAAAAACACCCAAAAAAAACATTGTAGTTTCTTCCATTGTCAAGCTTTCGAGTTTTTTGGGTTTTTGATCAAACACTCAAATTTTCATCAACTAAGGTAATGATTCATATTCCTATTAGTTTTAAACATTATTTAGTCTTTAAAACTAAGTTTTTAGCCATTAAATCACATGTTTTAAATAAAAGCTGAAAATTGGGTCGTTAAGGGTGGATTTCAGGATTTTGGATAAAAACATGGTTTCCAAGTGTTTTTCAATTAGTTTTGATGTAATTAGAAGGTTTCTAAACTTACTTTGAAGTTTTGTTAAAGATTTCTTGAGTTTTAATGAATTTTCAGAAAATAGTCATAAACCATGTTCAAAAAGTTGATACTATGAATTGAGTATTTTATTGTAGTTTAAAGGTTGGGAATTAGTTGTAGGTGAATTATAGATGAACGGAATTTGTTTTAGGTGAAAATATTAAGTATAGATCGAGATATTTGAATTTAAAGTTTGTTATGTTATAAGTTTCGGTTATATGAGAACTTAGTTTAGGCTTATGTTTTGTATGCTTGTAATGAGTCCTTCGCTGATTTTTGGATGTATTTTTGTGTTGAAGTTTTGGATTCAATAGAAGCTTCTACGAGTAGAGATAAAGGAAAGGAAAAGCTAATTTGAGCTTTCGGCTTTTCGACAAAAATGTAATTGGTGAGTGTTTGGAATAATTGCTTGTAGACTTGATTCAATACGTTATTTGGGAATTCAGTAGTAGCCTAAACCCCTACTCTAAATTCTGATAGTAAGCTTTCTCATACCTATGTTATATTGTGAACTATGTTCTTATGTACTTGTGAATATGTGAAGTAAGATGAGATGCTATAACATGTTATATGTCGTTATAATAACTGTTGTGAAAGTGCAAATGTGTACATGATATGTATATGTTAAATGTTAGTGACAATGTTTTGCTAAAGATGCAAATATGCAATGATGGTGCATGGATAATCGATAAGTGATAAGTGTTTGATTTCAAATATTTTGGCCTTGTGATCTTGAAACCGTTGGATATAGTTGGCATGCCATAGGATTGTGAGTACTCACGTATATGTATAGTGATTTTTGGCATTGAGGCCCTGGGACATGTTGGAGGGATAAGGGAATGTGAGCTAAGCTCCATTCAACGGGACATGTAAGGGGAAATAAGAAGAATGTTAGCTTTACGCTTCACTTTTGGGACATGTTTGACTCTATGAGTCTATGTTTAGTGTGTTCGAGATCTGTGTATTCGATAAGTGATAATAGAGCTCACTTTTATGTTTCATAGAAAGTGCCAAATTATCTTAAAATGTATATATGTGTAATGTGATGTATGCCTAAATGAGTTTGTGAACATTATGCAATTTATCTATAAAGATGTTTTGAATATTGTGATATATGCTTGAATGTTAGGTGATTATATGTGTAATAGGATATATGCTTAAAAGTGAATATGTTTACCATGTAAAAGAACTTGTAATAATACACAAGTAAGTATAAAATTACACTAGAGTTGGAAATGTTGAGGTTATGCTATATGGTTGTTTCGTTGATGCTTGGTGAATTGTTTGCATTATGGTTGGTACCGATACCAAATCTCTATTTTGACTTCCTGCACGTATCTAAACATAGAGGTATCAATTTTACAACCCAATTATCGATACATCTGCATCAGTCCTAAAAAATGCAGCATACATAAGCAAGTAATCCATTCCAATTTAGTTCCTAAACATCATGCATCAATTACTACGACAAATAATCATTCAACGGCCTAATTAACAGCTCAATATCAAAAAATCGTATTCAAGCAAGTAATGACAATCCATCCTCATGTTCATGAACTCAAGCATATTAATAACATGTAATCCTTATAAATCGAACCAAAAACCAGCAAAATGTCTAGAAATTAACATGGCTATAAACAAGTCTACCACATTGCCATATTCCCCAAAACGTAAATAAATACAAAACACCTACAAAATAATAAATAGACTTGCTTGGATCACCTATTGAAAACCACACCACTCACACCGGCGCACTACTAATCTGCAATGGTTTAAAAAGAGTGGGTGAGCTTAACAAGCTTAGTGAATGCTTATTTCCTCGAGTATCGATACTCGGGGTTAAAGTATCAATATTACATGGAAAGTACGAATAATTTTTGAGACTTTGGGTTTTTAATCGATGAACAGAATGCAAGTTTGATATCGTTTTTCCAGGTGGTATCGAGACCACTTAAAGAAAATATCAATACCGTAGTGTCAGTATCGATACCTATGGACAATTTTTGGAAATTTTGTAAAATGGACCTTATGCATGTTTAATTATTATTTTAAGACCATTTATGTATGTTCAGCATTTATAATCGACAAAATAAGAATATGTTTAGTCAAGAACTGATATGAATGATAATATGAAAGACGTTTCGTTTAGAATGAGCTTTCACTTGTTGTGTATGACATGAGACAGTGGTGTGGCATCCGGATATTTGGGCTTGGCGACCAGGCTAGGTATAGGGTGTTATAGAGCATGTACATAGGTTGCTTTTATTTACAATAAATTTGGTATGATGATAGGTGATTTTAAATTTTTTTTATTATTAGATTACTAAGTTTTATATATTAGACTGTAAATAGGCATTAAAGCAATTTGATGTACTAAGTGATATAGAAAATACAAGGAAACGAGCATGCTAGTATGAACGATAAATAGTTTAATTTATGGTTGTTTGGTATATTAGAGTTGTGGATATTGAGATACCTAGGGATGACCTAAGGCATTGTTTGGAAAACACCCATGGCTAAAAAGTTAACCCTGTTATTTATCTTTAGTACCTATTTTTGAGCTAGAAAACACTTCTTAATGAACCTTTGTACAAAACCCGAGCCAAAATATAAATTTGTACTTATCCTTTTCCGTTGGTCCTGAACTGCACAACTATGGACATCTGGTCATACGTATTGAGGGTTAAGTAGATACATTGTGTCAGATTTTGTGAAAATAAGAGTGAAATAGGAGGGATCAGTGTGATATAGTAATTATAAGTTAGCTAATATGTGCAACAAAAGAAAAAAATAAGAAGAAAATCAAAACGAGTAGAAAAAGTACTTGAAAAGTAAAAGTATTTGTCAGTGAGATGTATTGAAAAAGAAAAATAGTTGACAAAGTTAGAAAAGTATAAAGGCTCATTCATTAGTGCACAAAAACTCGTGAGCTAATCATGATTGTTATATTAGATTGTTACTTCCTATGTGGAGAAATAAGGAATGTGAGAGAAGGGGACATAAGGCGGTGAGTGGGAAAGGGTTACTAAGGGGGAGAATAGGGGACAATATGATGTGCCAAACTATTTCATGCTTGAAACTATTCGATGCTTACTATTCTTGAAATCCATACCTGTCCTAAGCCTTAGAATGTTACAAGTCGAAAAGCCCTATGCGATCTAGGAAAGCTTATTCACAATTCAAAACCATAATGAATAATTGCATTTATAATTATTTGTATTCTGCTAGGATAATCAAATTACTTGTATAATTTATTGATGGAGTCATACATTCGAAACCCTTCATGTTTGTATACTTTGTAATATACTGAACTTAGGTGTTCGATATCAAAAGTGGTAAGTTAGTTATATATCATGCCAAGATTATATGTGAGTATGTAATGTCTATCCATGTGCTTCAAAGCTAACATTTGTACCATACTAGCTCAAGGGTCATCTTTCTGTTTTTTGTTTTTTGTTTGTTGCTTGAGGACAAGCAATGACTTTAGTGTGGGGGAGTTTGATTTGTTGTAATTCGGTGTAGCAGATGTAACAGTCCGGTTTAGACACTAGTCAGAACAGTGGTTTCGGGACCACAAATCTGAGTTAGAAAAATATTTTAATATTATTTTCTGTGTCTATGATATGTGATTAAGCATGTGTGTAAGTTTCGTGATTAAATTTGTCTGTTTGTGTGCTTAATTTGAGCAAATGACTAAATTGCATTAATCGTAAAAGTGGCTTTCTATTTGATTAATGACTAAATCGATGTGGCTTTTAAATGTGGAGGATTTATGTGGCAATTTAACCACTATTTAAGTAAGTGGGCGGCAAAGGTCATTAATGACCTTGTATTTATAGGTTTTATATGATTCATTATAAGGTTAATATAGTAAATGAATTAATAAGTAATGTTATAATAAAAATAACATGACAATAAGTCATTTGTTCATCCTTGTTAGCCAAAAATATCAAAGGAAAGAAAGAAAATAAATAAAGCTAGGTTCGGCCATGTATATTCTTTGATTCAAGGTATGTTTTGCTTCAAATTTTGATAATTTCTACGTTTTTGTAATCGTTGCTTCGTGTTCTTCAAAACCCTTGCTTCAATTTTGTGAATTGATGAATATTTTGAAATGTGCCATTGATGAACTCATGTGTTTTGTAATGTTTGATGGTGAAAAATGAAAGACATGTGTTTGACTAACAAGTTTTGTCTTTGGAGTTTTGATGAAATCGAGTAATTTGTACTTAATTGAGAGAATAATATTTTGAAAGACTAAATTGTGAAATAAATGAAATGTAAGGACTTGTATGAGCTACATGAGAATTCGGCTCGGCATGGGTAACTTCAAATTATGTGTATTTTGTGATTTTGTAAAATAGGGACTAAATTGTCCAAATGTGAAAATGTGAGGGCTAATTTGCAAATTGCCCTAAATATGTGTTTTTGGATTGAAATGAATGAGTTGATGAATAAAAGGGTTAAATTTGAATATGTATAGATCAAGAACCGAAGAAAACAGACTTAGATCGCGGGAAATCAAAAGTAATCGAGTAGCCGTGTTCGTTTCCGTTAATTGAATCCGAGGTAAGTCGATATACAAATAAATGTATTTGAATTGAATTATTTGTGTATAAATGAGACTCGAATTGCTATGAATATCCATTGAGATGGAATGTATGGGAAATCCGAGCTTACGTATATATCGACAAGTTGTTAAAGTCTGAGAAGTCCCGTTTAAACCTAGGAATAGATAGGAATGCATATGTCATGACATAGGTGTTCGATATTTGATATCATGTAAGACCACGTCTGGGACGTTGGCATTGATTTGAGATTTCGTGTAAGACCACGTCTGGGACATTTGCATCGATATGAGATTTACGTGTAAGACCATGTCTGGGACATTGGCATCGTATTGATTCGTGTAAGACCCTGTCTGGGACAGTGGCATCGATATTTGGTTACATGTAAGACCACGTCTGGGACATTGGCATTGTACGACTATTCCGAGTACTCTGAGTATCCTATTTAGTTCTGAATGGTTCAACGGGAAAGTCCGAGAAACGAACGACTATGTGATTTGCATATCTGTTTTAGGTACGTTTGATATGTACACATTGTGTGTATAAGAAGGTAAGTATATTCATAAACTTACCTAGATGAGTTATGTATTTGAATATGAGAATATAAACGTGTTACATGAATGGACAAGTTATGATTCAATAAAGTATATGGTGATATGCAAGATTGAAAGATGAATGGCTAAGTAAATGTGCCAAAAAGAATTATGGCTATGTAATTGAGTTATTAGTTAATTCATATTGATTATATGTTTTGAATGTTTATATGCTAAGTTTATTTGTATATGACTTACTAAGCTTTTGAAAGCTTACTTTGTGTGTGTTTGTTCTGTTTTATCGATTGTCAAAGCTAATGAAGGCTCGGGACCGTCGAGGATCGTCATCACACTGCCTAAGCTCATTTTGGTACCTTTTGGAAATGTTTATATTAAGTATGGCATGTATAGGCTAGTCATTTGGTATATGTTTGAGTTGTAAATAGCCATGTGATTTGGCTAGATAAATGTTGGTAATATGCATGAGTGAATATGATATATGATGCATGTTTTGATATGGCTTGAAGGCAATGAAATGGCCTTATGAATGGTAAGCTTGTTGATGAATTGATGCCATAGTGATTTAGTGAAGTTGTGGATGAATTATACTTGGATTTACATGTGAATTGATTTTGCAAATTGGCATGTTTAGAAATGAGATTGAATGTGAAGTTTTGTTGATTATTGGACATGTTTATAGTTGTCAATTGTGCATGAAATGAATTGGTATATTGCTTTTAAGGATGACCCTTGTGTGGGTGGCATTTTGGCCTTGAAAATGACCTAAATTTGCCAACACGGTTGAGCACACGAGCGTGTGGCTCGACCGTGTCCCTCGTGGTTGAAATTCAAAACAAGTCAGGATCGACCACGGGCTGGACACACGGGCGTGTGACTGGCCGTGTGGTGAAGTCAGTAGCGACCACGGGTGAGGCCCACGGGCGTGTCCACGGCCGTGTGGACAAGTCAGTATGTATACCCTGTTTTGACACGGCTTAGACACACGGACGTGTTGAGGCCGTGGGAGGCACACGGCCTGCCCACACGGGCGTGTGACCTCTGTAACTAAAAAATTTTAAAATTTCTGAGAAATTTCATATGTGTTTGGTTTAGTCTCGACCCTATTCTAATGCATGATTAAGGTCTCGTTGACCTATAAAAGGGACACTTTGATTGCGTTTGATGAAATGTATTATGAAAAGTCCGTAAAAGGTTTCGATTGTCCGGTAATGCCTTTCAACCCTAATCCGGTGATGAATATGGGTTAGAGGTGTTACATTTGGTTGGTATCAGAGCTACGGTTTAGTCGATTCTCAGACTAACGTAGCGTGTGAGAGTCTAGTTATACATGCCATATATCTGAACTGTGATAGTGTGATGAATCCTGACGTGTAAAATGTGTTTTACGTATAGTAATGGATCCCGAAAGAGCCGTAGCTGACGATGTAGAAAGCAATGCGCTTGCTCCCGCTCAAGGGACAACGCCCTCTGATTCGAGACCGGCTACGAGCAGTCAAGAGGGAGAAGCTAAACAAGCTTTCTTCCAGATGATGAGTGAGTGGTTCACTCAGTTTGTAAGGAATAATCTGACTGTTTCACAACCTCCGCCCCCGCGTAATCCCCCTCAGACTTCAGTTGTGCCTCCGGTAATGGGTATAAATTTGTTGAATAAGCCTCTGGTTGATGAAATCTGCAAGTATGGGGATAAGAGTTCAGGGCCACCAGTGATGACGATGCTGAAAAAGCCGAGTTTTGGTTAGAAAACACTATCCGAGAATTTGATGAGATGTCTTTGACTCCGGAAGAAAGTATTAAATGTGTTGCATCTTTGTTACGAGACGCGGCCTATCAGTGGTGGAAAACTTTAATTTCTGTTGTTCCGGGTCACATGGGATTTCTTTCAGATTGAGTTTCGAAAGAAATATATCAGTCAGAGACTTATTGATCAGAAATGGAAAAAATTCATGGAATTGAAACAGGGTCGCATGTTTGTCACTGAATACGAACGAGAGTTCGTTAGGTTAAGTCAGTATGCTCGGGAATGTGTATCATCGGAAGCAATAATGTGTAAAAGATTTGAAGATGGCCTTAATGAAGATATTCGTTTGCTAGTCGGGATTTTGGAGATAAAAGAGTTTGTAGTGCTTGTTGATCGAGCGTGCAAAGCTGAAGCACTCGGGAAAGATAAAAGAAAAGCTGAGTCTGAAGCCAGAGATGTAAGAAAGAGATTTCCGAGCAAATCATTTCAGTCTGCTTCGAAGAAATTCTGAGATGAGAAAAGTCGTTCGAGAGTTAATGTGGGACATTCTAGTAGAGATCGAGCTAGATCACAGTTGAGTTCCAAAGCTCCGGCAACTTCAATGGCAAATGTTAGGAATGTCCGATCCGAGTGACCTGAGTGTAAGCATTGTGGTAAAAGGCATCCGGGAAGTTGTAGATTGAATGACCAGGCTTGCTTCAGATGTGGATCGTTAGATCATTTTATTCGAGACTGCCCAGAGTCTGTTAAACAAGAGATTGTTCAGAACCCGAGATCCGATAATGTTTCAGCGAGAGGTAGACCTTTCCGAAATGCAAGAAATGTCAGTGGTAGCCAGAGAACTACGAGAGACACTGTTGCGAGATCTGATGCTAGAGCGCCTGTTAGAGCGTATGCCATCCGAGCCCGTGAGGAAGCTTCATCTCCTGATGTTATTACGGGTACATTTACTCTTTATGATACTTCTGTGATTGCATTGATAGACCCTGGTTCTACACATTCGTATATATGCATAAACTTAGTATTCAGTAAGACTTTTCCTGTAGAGTCTACTGAATTTGTTATAAAAGTATCGAATCCCTTAGGTAAAAGTGTCTTGGTTGACAAAGTATGCAAGAACTGTCCGTTGATGTTCAGAGATATTTGTTTTTCGGCTGATCTAATGCTATTACCTTTTGATGAGTTTGATATCATTTTGGGTATGGACTGGTTAACCTTACATGATGCTGTTGTGAATTGTAAAAGAAAGACCATTGATTTGAGATGTCAGAATGATGAAATAGTTCGGGTTGAGTCTAATGATTTGACTGGATTACCTGCTGTGATATCTGTATTGAAAGCTCAAAATTGTTTAAGAAAGGGTTATGAAGCTTATTTTGCTTATGTAATTGACTCGAAAGTATCTGAAAATAAAGTTGAATCAGTGCCAGTTGTCTGTGAATTCTCTGATGTGTTCCCTAAAGAACTACCGGGATTGCCTCCGATACGTGAAGTTAAATTTCGTATTGATCTATTGCCTGGTACAACTCCTATTTTGATAGCTCCGTATAGAATGGCACCAATAAAACTGAAAGAATTGAAGTCACAGTTGCAAGAGTTGACTGACAGAGGGTTTGCAAAACCGAGTTTCTCACCTTGGGGTGCTTCTGTTCTGTTTGTGAAAAAGAAAGATGGTACGATAAGAATGTGTATAGATTATCATCAGTTGAATAAAGTGACAATAAAGAACAAATATTCGTCGCCCAGAATTGATGATTTGTTCGATCAGCTTAAAGGAGCCATTGTGTTCTCAAAGATAGATTTGAGATCGGGATACTACCAGTTGAGAGTAAAAGATTCAGATATTTCAAAGACTGCTTTCAGAACAAGGTACGGGCATTATGAGTTTTTAGTTATGCCATTTGGACTAACGAATGCTCTTGCTATTTTTATGGATCTGATGAATAGAATTTTCAGACCGTACCTAGGCCATTTTGTTGTTTTATTCATTGACGACATATTGATTTACTCTCGAGATGAGATTGAACATGCTGAACATCTGAGGATTATGTTGCAAACTTTTTGAGATAAGCAATTGTATATGAAATTAAGTAAATGTGAACTCTGGTTGAGTGAAGTGAGCTTTCTAGGGCATGTTGTGTCAGCATCTGGTATACGAGTCGATCCGAGTAAGATTTCTGCTATTCTGGAATGGAAACCTCTGAAGAATGCGTCTGAAGTCCGTAGTTTTTTGGGACTAGCTAGTTATTATCGTCTGATAAACCGAAATAGTAACATATTTTAATCCCACATTTAGCATACTTTTGGATGATTTATCCCTTGATTTATGTAAAAAGATGCTCTTAATCCTTTCTTTTCATGTCTTATACTCAGGAAAGCACCCAAGAATAAAAAGAACGAGAAACGGGCTCAGAACGGACCAAAATGGGCCAAAGAAGAAATCGACACGGCCTGGACTAAATCCCACACGGCCGTGCCTCCTCAAATATACTAGAACACGGCCTGAAGCCGATCTACACTGTCGTGCCTCATTAACGGAGTCCAACACAGCCTGGCCACGATTCACACGGGCGTGCGCCATGGCCATGCCCTGTCGTGGAGGAGAGTGATTTCACTCAGAAAAGGATACTTAGGGGCAAAGAAACCTATTTCAAAAGCTTATATAAAGACCCTAGGTATAACCTAAAAGAGGGCGGTTAGCTAGGCCAAGGAGCCGAGCCGAAAAGGTCGATTTGTGGGAAACTCTCAAGGATAGCCAGCTGATCCATCTCCGTGCCGGAATTCTACTCAAGACGGAGGATCTCTCCTTCAATTCCTTCAGGAGTTTTAGGGATTTCTTATGTTTTGTTTTATCTTTTCTTCCGAGGTGTTTTTCTTTATTATTATGAACTAAACCCTTCGGATACACAGGGGATGAAACCTAGATGAATCTTGTATTGTTTTCTCGAACTATATGATAAATACTTGATTTGTTCTTGATTATGTGTGCTTAATTCTTGTGTTGATATTTCGCAGATATTAATTCAAGTCGAATTTGCTTAGGTGGTGGAGCAAAAGTCCCTGCTTAAGAGTAGATCTAGCATAATTAAGCGGAGTTGATCGCGCGCCTAGAGATAGGGTGACGAGATTTTGCTGGGTTAGGGTGAAACCTAATATGGGAGTCTATAGATCAATTTACTGCTATTCTAGGGGTTTTAATTAGAAAGAGATTTCAATTAATCAACCTAGGGTTAGACGTTATTCGCCTCGAGAGAGGGTTTAATATAAATTAGGGAGTCCTACGGATCAAGTCAAGTGAATAAATAGTCCGGTTTAGTGTTAGATAACAAGTGAAGTCTAGGTGGATTCTTCCTAAGGGTATCGTCTTAATCAACAGAGTTTTTCCCAAGTATTTCCCCAATTCATTCTTTTTGTCTTTGCTTCTTTAGCTTAGTAATTAGTTAATTTAGATTAATAAACAACTTCACTTATTTTAGGCTAAATAATAGAAAGAAACTTAGTATTAGTACTTTTAGTTCCTTTGGGTTCGACAATCCGGTCTTGCCTAAGCTATACTACTATTCGATAGGTGCACTTGCCTCAATCGTTGTTATAGTTAGTTCCAGGATCAATCATTATAAATTTAAAACTCTGAAATACAACGATAAAGTTTTTGGCGCCATTGCCGGGGAACTAAAATATTAAGAACACTCTATTTTTATTACTTTAGCCATTTTTTTTATTTTTGCAATTTACTTTTATTTTTATTTTTTTATCTTAGTTTTAACTTTTCTAATTTTCTTTCTTTTTTTTCCTAGCAGGTACCTCTAGTTTATGACTAGAAGGAACCCGAGAGGACCACTAGTATACGACAGTGATATTAAAGCTACCTCTCGTAGAAATCACAGAGAAATTAGGCGAGCCCTAAATTACCAAGAAGAAGAGCGAGAAGACGAATCCAATCCTACTGAAGGGATGGACGAGAGTAATCCACCACCATAAGATGTGGCAGAAAATAATGCTCCACGTACTATGTATGATTATGCTAAACCTCATTTAACAGGAGCAGAATCAAGTATTGTTAGGCCTGCTATAGCCGTTAATAATTTTGAATTAAAGCCTAACACTATACAAATGATTCAACAATTTGTTCAATTTGATGGTTTACAGGACGAAGATCCAAATACTCATATAGCTAATTTTTTAGAGTTACGTGATACCTTCAAAATAAATGGCGTTTCGATGATGCCATACGACTTGGTTATTTCCTTTTCATTAAGAAATAAAGACAAACAAGGGGTTAAACTTCGTTACCACGAGGGTCAATCACTACATGGGATCAAATGACTGAAAATTTTTTATTAAAATATTTCCCACCGCCAAAACGGCCAAATTACGGAATGATATCTCTTCTTTTGTGCGGATGGATTTAGAGACATTATATGACGCATGGGAGAGATATATAGGATCTCTTGAGAAGGTGCTCGCACCATGGTTTACCCTTGTGGCTCCAAGTCCAAACTTTCTATAATGGTGTAAACCGCTCGACGAGGCAACTAATTGATTCACCACGGTGGAACCCCGAACAATAAAAATCTCGGCGACCTTACGAGTTTATTGAAGAGATGTCACCGAATAACTATCGCTGGTGGCGTTACAAGGATCAAACCAACAAAATCAGCCGGAGTTTTCAACATAGATGCAATAACCATGCTATCAACACAAGTAGAGATGATGAATAAAAAGCTTGATAGTTTGTGTTCTTCGCAGGTACATCCAATGAATGCAAAGGTGATGTAAGTGGAACCGTGGCAAATCCTGAGTACCCACACTACCAACCGGGCACAGAGAGCGAACAGATGAACTATATAGGTAACAATTTCAGATCTAATAATAATCCTTATAGTAATAATTATAACCCAGGTTGGAGGAACCACCCAAATTTTTCGTGGGGAGGTCAAGGAAATCATGGAAATCAAAGACAATAACCTCCTCAAAAAATTCCAAAATCAGCCCTATCCACAGGAGAAGAAGCCGAACCTTGAAGAGATGCTGACAAGATTCATGGCATCCACAGAAAACCGTCTCCAAGACACTGAAACCACCCTTAAGACCCAACAAGAATCAATCAAAGGGATCGATAGCCAAGTTAGGGAAGTCACTAAGTCAGTTGAGGAAGTTTCTAAGTCAGTTGGACAACTCGCGAAGCTGATGTCTGAACGATCGCAAGGGCATCTACCAAGCAACACTGAGATTAATCTAAAGGAGCAAATCCAAGCCATAACAGCTCAAGAAAGTGAAGGATTAGACGAACCCAGTCCAATATAAGGAAACGAGGTAGAAAAAGGTAAAGTTGAGGAAACACAAGACAAGCCAAAACCGGTAGTCAAGGAGTACCAACCTCGCATACCATATCCCGAAGCGTTAACGAGAGACGACACAGAGGAACTGTTTGGTAAGTTTCTTAAACTTTTAAAGAAATTACATATTAACTTACCGCTACTTAAAGCTCTTTCACAGATGCCAGATTCGAGGAAATTTTTAAAACATCTCTTGACGAACAAACGCAAGTTAGACGAGGATCCACATGTGGAATTAAATGCAGTATGCTCAGCAATGTTACAGAGAATAGACTACCACAAAAGCTAAAAGCTCCGGAGTTTTACAATTCCATGTTTAATTGGTAGACTAACTGTTGATAATGCGTTAGCTGATTTAGGGGTAAGCATAAATGTCATGCCTTATAAATTGTTTAAAAAATTAGGTCTAGGGAAACCCAAACAAACTAGGATGAGCATTCAATTAGCTGATAAAACTGTTAGAATTCCTAGGGGTATTATCGAAGATGTTCTTGTAAAAATTGACAAATTCGTTTTCCTAGTAGATTTTGTTGTCTTGGACATGGATGAGGATAATTCGATTCCCTTAATTTTAGGAAGACCCTTTTTAGCAACTGCCAGGAATAAAATTGATGTTGATGCAGGAGAACTCATACTTCGTGTAGGTAATGAGATGGTCACCCTCAAGGCTCTCGACTCAGCCAGAACATCGAGTAATCAAGGTGAGAACGTAAAATCTACTAATAACCATTCGGTTAACCCTTATTTTCAGGAAGCACCACAAAAGAATACAACTGAACTCGATCCTAAACTCCATGCCAACAAGGAAGTAGTTCATGAAGATCGAAGGATTCAGATCGATGATCTAGACGAGTTGAAGACACACTTCAAGGAAAAATTAGGGATACACGACGAAGAACCGGAACCACACAAGGTAAAACCGAAGGAGCCCCCAGAAGAACTCATAGGAACAACAAACAACTTCAAAATAGGAGACCAGGTACTGTTAGATAAGGTAGATCCTCGAATATCTCCTCCGAACCCTAACACAAACAAAGAAATACCTTTTAGGGTAACCAGTGTTTTCCCATACGGAACAGTCGAGGTAAGTAATCATATTTTTGGTACTTTTACTATAAACGCATCTCGACTTAAACTTTTTCACGAGGATAAAACTGATAGCATGAGGAAGGACTTCCAACTCCTCAAACCACCCTGATGATGCAAACGAGAGGAAAGTCTAGCTTAATACTATAAACAAGCGCTTATCGGGAGGCAACCCGAGCACTAACCCTATTAACTTTTACATTTTTTTTTCTTATTTTTTCTATTTTATCCTTTCTTTATAGTATCTAGCTTTAAACTAACCAAAAGTGTAGATTTCCAGGCCACACAGCCTAGCACACGGCCGTGGCCGTGGCCGTGTGGATGCCCCGGATCGCCATACTGACATGACAGAGGTGGTACGAGTCAGAGAGAATCAAATCTTTGAGTCACAGACTCCAACCACCGCTCCACAGGCACCGATAGAATACCACGGCCGTGCGATGCGGCCGTGGATGACACTGACTTATCATCAACGGGCGTGGCAATCTGTAAAACGGACGTGGGTGAACCAACACACCTAGACACACGGCCGTACGATGCGGCCGTGTGAATCGACACGCCCATGATACACGGGCGTGGGGTTGTATCAGGTTTGAAAATCTATTTAAACCCCCTTCTCTCTTCTCCTATTAACTTTCAACTTTTCATTTCTCCCTACTTCCCTTCTCCAATACATCCCCGAAACCCTTGAGCTATATCAAATGCCGAAGAAGCGGAAGGAATCAAGCATAGTCTCCCTGAAGGAGACCAATCTACATAAGTTCATGCCGGCCGCTTCAATCACTTAACAAGCCAAGGGTCTTTGAGACCATTTAATTCTTCTTCTTCTTTACTCTTCTCCTTTATTTTCCTTCTCTTTAACACTATTATGCTTAATTTAGTTTATTTTATCTTAGTTTCTTAATTTTAGGTTCTAAAGGCTGCTAGGGAATCACACCACGACCACCACCATATCCCCAGCCTTAAAAATCACATACAATAATAAGGACTCTACGGTCCATTTATCTCTTCTTTTAATTTTAGTTTCATCTTTATTTTTCTTCACTTTAGCTTGCTTTTATTTAATTATTTAATTAGTATAGTTTTAATCAATACTATTATATCCTGGCTAATCCTCCATGAGCTACCCAATTTCTTCATCTAGCACAGGATCGTCATCCAGACCGACCCCTCCAACTTATCTTTCACCTCCAATTTAAGAAATTCATCCAAAATTCAGGAAGTTTCACCTCTCTCCATATCTTTTGAATTTAAACTTAATTCTCTATATATATATCTTTGTACATTGAGGACAATGTACATCTTAAGTGTGGGGGGTGAACAACCTAAAAAGGTGCCTAACTTTTTTTCATTATTCTCAAATTCCTGAAATTAGGTGCCTAACTTTTTTACATTATTCTCAATTCCTGAATTATGTCTTGTTTCTTAAAGTAAATTTCTCATATTATCATTAGAATGAAATTCCCATGATTTATGATTTTTATTGATATGTCTTAGATTAAGTCATTGATAATTGTGCATTGATAATTAAATTTTAAGATACTAAAGAATCAAGCATGATAAGTCCATTTTTTTCAATTAAAATTTGCTAGGTTGTTGAACTGAATTTGAATATTACTTTGAAGTTTGAAATTTACAAGGTTGATATCAAAATACCCATAATTTTTGTGAGATTTTGAGCCTTATAGAGCATAAAATCTTTTCCTTGCTCACTTCATTGATTATGAGTGTGTCAACATTGATTTGTTATTCTAGAACTTGCATCGATTATACATGTCGAGACCACACCTTTGATTTGATATACAGAAATGATAAAGGCACCTAGGATTTAACCCACTTACTCCACTAAAAACCTACCTTCATAATTAACCCCTAGTGAACCCCTTTTAATCCTAACAACCCTTTTTATTGACATAACCACTAATATTAACCCAAAACCCTTTGTATTTGTTATCACCATTCTTTTTCGACTTCCCTTATATCGAGATTTGATTTGATTAAGCTACCTAATTATTTCATCTTAGTATATGAAATTATGTATTATATATATAGAATATATATATATATTCAGTATTAGTACGATGAAAGGCGAGCTTGTACAGTTAAAGTCTATTTATTGAAAAAGAAGCTCGTATTATTAGTTTAAAGTTTCAATTCATTATGTAATTATTCAGTTTATTGTTTCTAGTTAGGTAATTTATCAATTCAATCTCGATTCTAACCTTCTAATTCAGCCTCTATCCACACCTTAACCCTAGCCCCGTTACAACCCTAATTAAAGACCTTTTGATTTGTGCATCATCTCATATTACAGTGGTGGAGACTTGATTTTCAGGCAAGCCTATGGGATTAACTTTTCATGTTCGACTTTTGAGTGCCTAAATTTTGAACCTTAAACACTTTGAGTGATTTGAGTGAATCTTTTGTGAGGATGTTAATCCTTGTCGATTTTGAATTAAAGGTAATTATTTAGATAAGGGGAGACGCCTATATTTTCGAGCTAAAAATCTATGACTTGGATTGTTTGAATCCTTAGGACTCTTTGAATTGAATTATCCATGTATAAATTAACTATGAATTATGATGAAACATTGTTGATAGGAATTATGAATTATAGAAAGTTCGTTTTAATTGTAAGTTGAGAATTTTGCTTGAGGACAAGCAAAAGCTTAAGTGTGGGGGTATTTGATAAACCGAAATAGTAACATATTTTAATCCCACATTTAGCATACTTTTGGATGATTTATCCCTTGATTTATGTAAAAAGGTGCTCTTAATCCTTTCTTTTCATGTCTTATACTCAGGAAAGCACCCAAGAATAAAAAGAACGAGAAACGGGCTCAGAACGGACCAAAATGGGCCAAAGAAGAAATCGACACGGCCTGGACTAAATCCCACACGGTCGTGCCTCATTAACGGAGTCCAACACAGCCTGGCCACGATTCACACGGGCGTGCGCCATGGTCGTGCCCCTGCCGTGGAGGAGAGTAATTCCACTCAGAAAAGGATACTTAGGGGCAAAGAAACCTATCTCAAAAGCCTATATAAAGACCCTATGTATAACCTAAAAGAGGGCGGTTAGCTAGGCCAAGGAGCCGAGCCGAAAAGGTCAGATTTGTGGGAAACTCTCAAGGGATAGCCAGTTGATCCATCTCTAGAAACCGGAATTCTACTCAAGACGGAGGATCTCTCCTTCAATTCCTTCAGGGAGTTTTAGGGATTTCTTATGTTTTGTTTTACCTTTTCTTCTGAGATGTTTTTCTTTATTATTATGAACTAAACCCTTCAGATACCTGAAGGGGGATGAAACCTAGATGGATCTTGTATTGTTTTCTGAACTATATGATAAATACTTGATTTGTTCTTAATTATGTGTGCTTAATTCTTGTGTTGATATTTCGCGGATATTAATTCAAGTCAAATATGCTTAGGTGGTGGAGCAAAAGTCCCTGCTTAAGAGTAGATCTAGCATAATTAAGCGGAGTTGATCGCGCGCCTAGAGATAGGGTGACAAGATTTTGTCGGATTAGGGTGAAACCTAATATGAGAGTCTATAGATCAATTTATAGCTATTCTAGGGGTTTTAATTAGAAAGAGATTTCAATTAATCAACCTAGGGTTAGACATTATTCGCTTTGAGAGAGGGTTTAATATAAATTAGGGAGTCCTACGGATCAAGTCAAGTGAATAAATCGTCTGGTTCAGTGTTAGATAACAAGTGAAGTCTAGGTGGATTCTTCCTAAGGGTATCGTCTTAATCAACTGAGTTTTTGCCAAGTATTTCCCCAATTCATTCTTTTTATCTTTGC
The DNA here is from genome assembly GCA_025698515.1 of Gossypium sturtianum. Classification (NCBI taxonomy): domain Eukaryota; kingdom Viridiplantae; phylum Streptophyta; class Magnoliopsida; order Malvales; family Malvaceae; genus Gossypium; species Gossypium sturtianum. The sequence continues at coordinate 100,296,098 of CM046955.1, read as the reverse complement.
GTCTTTAGCTTAGTAATTAGTTAATTTAGATTAATAAACAACTTCACTTATTTTAGGCTAAATAATAGAAAGAAACTTAGTATTAGTACTTTTAGTTCCTTTGGGTTTGACAATCCGGTCTTGCCTAAGCTATACTACTGTTCGATAGGTGCACTTGCCTGAATCGTTGTTGTAGTTAGTTTCAGGATCGATCATTATAAATTTAAAACTCTGAAATACAACAATCATCGTCGGATTGTAAAAGGATTTTCGATGATAGCTACTCCGTTAACTAGGTTACTTCAGAAAGACGTGATGTTTGAATGGTCCGATAAATGTCAGAAAAGTTTCGATCTGTTGAAAACTTTGTTAACTGAAGCTCCAGTTTTTGTACAACTAGAATCGGGTAAAGAATTCATGATTTACAGTGATGCTTCATTAAATGGTTTGGGATGTGTTTTGATGCAGGAAGGAAAAGTTATAGCTTATGCCTCGAGACAACTAAAGCCGCATGAAAAGAATTATCCGACGCACGATCTTGAGTTAGCTGCGATTGTGTTCGCATTAAAGATTTGGCGTCATTATCTGTTTGGTGAGAAATGTCATGTGTTTTCAGATCATAAAATTTTAAAGTATCTGATGACTCAGAAAGACTTGAATCTGCGACAGAGAAGATGGTTAGAACTATTGAAAGATTACGAACTTGTGATAGATTATCACCCGGGTAAAGCAAATGTTGTTGCTGATGCACTGAGTCGGGAATCATTGTTTGCATTACGTGCAATGAATACTCATTTAGATCTGTCTGATGATGGTTCAGTGTTAGCTGAATTTAAAGCGAAACCGTTGTTTTTACAATAAATATGTGATGATCAGAAAGTTGATAATGAAATGCTAGTGAAACGAGCTTAGTGTGATTTAAACTCTGATTTTGAATTTTGAGTTGATGTTGATTATTGCTTGAGGTATCGAGATCGAATTTGTGTTCCGAGAAACCCTGAGTTAATTCAGTTTATTTTGAATGAAGAACATAACAGTCGTCTATCTGTTCATCCGGGAAGTACAAAGAAGTATCATGATCTGAAGCAACACTATTGGTGGTCAGGTATGAAACGAGACATTTCTGACTTTGTTTCGAAAAGTTTAGTTTGTCAGCAAGTTAAAGCTAAACACCAGGTTTCGTCTGGTTTGTTATAACCGATTCTGATTCCCCAGTGGAAATGGGATAGAGTGACGAAGGACTTTGTTTCTGGATTGGCTCTGACTCCGAGGAAGAAAGACGCGATTTGGGTTGTTGTTAACCGTTTCACAAAATCTGCCCATTTTATTCCGGTACGATATGATTACTCACTTGATAGATTAGCCGAGCTTTATACTTCTGAGATTGTGAGATTGCACGGGGTGCCACTGTCTATTGTGTCAGATAGAGATCTGAGATTTACTTCGTGGTTCTAGAAGAAATTACAAGAAGCTTTAGGTACTAAATTACATTTTAGTACAACATTTCATCCACAGACGGATGGTCAATCCGAATAGATTATTCAGATACTCAAGGATATGTTAATATGTTGCATTCTTGAGTTTGATTGTACGTGGGAACAATATCTGCCATTGATTGAATTTGCGTATAATAATAGTTTTTAGTCGAGCATTAGAATGGCACCTTATGAAGCTTTGTACGGACACAAATGTTGAACGCCTCTGTATTGGACTGAGCTCAGTGAAAGTATGATACATGGGGTCGATTTGATAAAAGACACTGAACAGAAAGTAAAAGTTAACCGAGATAGTTTGAAAGCAGCGTCTAATCGTCAGAAGTCCTATGCAGACTTGAAACAAAAATTTATTGAATTTGAAATCGGTGACAATGTGTTCTTGAAAGTGTCTCCATGGAAGAAAGTACTCCGATTTGGACGTAAAGGCAAGTTGAGTCCGAGGTTCATCGGACCATATGAGATTATCGAACGTGTTGGGCCAGTTGCGTACAGATTGTTGTTGCCACCTGAGCTAGAAAAGATTCATCATGTATTTCATGTATCTATGCTTAGACGATACAGATCTGATCCGTCACATGTGATTACGCCGTCTGAGATTGAAATCTGACCCGATATGACTTATAAAGAGGAACCGATCCGTATCTTAGCTCGTGAAGTAAAAGAGTTGAGAAAGAAAAGAATTCCGTTAGTGAAAGTGTTGTGGCATCGACACAGAGTTGAAGAGGCTACGTGGGAGCCTGAAGATTTAATGAGACAACAGTATTCGAATCTGTTTAACGGTAAGATTTTCGGGGACGAAAATCTCTAAGGGGGGAGAATTGTAACAGTCTGGTTTTGACCCTAGGCAGAACAGTGGTTTCGGGACCACAAATCCGAGTTAGAAAAATATTTTAATATTATTTTCTGTGTCTATGATATGTGATTAAGCATGTGTGTAAGTTTCGTGATTAAATTTGTCTGTTTGTGTGCTTAATTTGAGCAAAGGACTAAATCGCGTAAATATTAAAAGTGGCTTTCTATTTGATTAATGGCTAAATCAATGTGGCTTTTAAATATGGAGGATTTATGTGGCAATTTAACCACTATTTAAGTAAGTGGGAGGCAAAGGTCATTAATGACCTTGTATTTATATGTTTTATATGATTAATTATAAGGTTAATATAGTAAATGAACTAATAAGTAATGTTATAATAAAAATAACATGAAAATAAGTCATATTGTTAGCCAAAAATATCAAAGGAAAGAAAGAAAATAAACAAAGCTAGGTTCGGCCACATATATTCTTTGATTCAAGGTATGTTTTGCTTCGGTTTTTGATAATTTCTACGTTTTTGTAATCGTTGCTTCGTGTTCTTCAAAACCCATGCTTCAATTTTGTGAATTGATGAATATTTTGAAATGTGCCATTGATGAACTCATGTGTTTTGTAATGTTTGATGGTGAAAAATGAAAGATATGTGTTTGATTAACAAGTTTTGTCTTTGGAGTTTCGATGAAATTGAGTAATTTGTACTTAATTGAGAGAATAATATTTTGAAAGACTAAATTGTGAAATAAATGAAATGTAAGGACTTGTATGAGCTACACGAGAATTCGGCTAGGCATGGGTAACTTGAAATTATGTGTATTTTGTGATTTTTTGAAATAGGGACTAAATTGTCCAAATGTGAAAATGTGAGGGCTAATTTGCAAATTGCCCTAAATATGTGTTTTTGGATTGAATTGAATGAGTTGATGAATAAAAGGGTTAATTTGAATATGTATAGATCAAGAACCGAAGAAAACGGACTTAGATCGCGGGAAATCGAAAGTAATCGAGTAGCCGTGTCTGTTTCCATTAATCAAATCCAAGGTAAGTCGATAAACAAATAAATGTATTTGAATTGAATTATTTGTGTATATATGAGACTCGTATTGCTATGAATATCCATTGAGATGGAATGTATGGGAAATCCGAGCTTACGTATATATCGACAAGTTGTTAAAGTCTGAGAAGTCCCGTTTGAACCTAGGAATAGATAGGAATGCATATGTCATGACATAAGTGTCCGATATTTGATATCATGTAAGACCACGTCTGGGACGTTGGCATTGATTCGAGATTTCGTGTAAGACCACGTCTGGGATGTTGGCATCGATATGAGATTTACGTGTAAGACCATGTCTGGGACATTGGCATCGTATTGATTCGTGTAAGACCCTGTCTGGGACAGTGGCATCGATATTTGGTTACATATAAGACCACGTCTAGGACGTTGGCATTATACAACTATTCCGAGTACTCTGAGCATCCTATTTAGTTCCGAACGGTTCAACGGGCAAGTCCGAGAAACGAATGACTATGTGATTTGCATATATGTTTCAGGTACGTTTGATATGTACACATTGTGTGTATAAGAAGGTAAGTATATTCATAAACTTACCTAGATGAGTTATGTATTTGAATATGTGAATGTAAACGTGTTACATGAATGGACAAGTTATAATTCAATAAAGTATATGGTGATATGCAAGATTGAAAGATGAATGGCTAAGTAAATGTGCCAAAATGAATTATGGCTATGTAATTGAGTTATTAGTTAATTCATATTGATTATATGTTTTGAATGTTTATATGCTAAGTTTATTTCTATATGGCTTACTAAGCTTTTGAAAGCTTACTTTGTGTGTGTTTGTTCTGTTTTATAGATTGTCAAAGCTATTGAAGGCTCGGGACCGTCGAGGATCGTCATCACACTACCTAAGCTCATTTTGGTACCTTTTGGAAATGTTTATATTAAGTATGGCATGCATAGGCTAGTCATTTGGTATATGTTTGAGTTGTAAATAGCCATGTGATTTGGCTAGATAAATGTTGGTAATATGCATGAGTGACTATAATATACGATGCATGTTTTGATATGGCTTGAAGGTATTGAAATGGCCTTATGAATGGTAAGCTTGTTGATGAATTGATGCCATAGTGATTTAGTGAAGTTGTGGATGAATTTTGCTTGGATTTACATGTGAATTGATTTTGCAAATTGGCATGTTTAGAAATGAGATTGAATGTGAAGTTTTGTTGATTATTGGACATCTTTATAGTTGTCAATTGTGCATGAAATGAATTGGTATATTGCTTGTAGGGATAACCCTTGTGTGGGTGGCATCTTGGCCTTGAAAATGGCCTATATTTGCCCACACGGGCGTGTGTCTCGACCGTGTCCCTCGTGGTTGAAATTCAAAACAAGTCAGGATCGACCACGGGATGGACACACAGGCGTGTGACTGGCTGTGTGGTGAAGTCAGTAGCGACCACGGGTGAGGCACACGGGCGTGTCCATGGCCGTGTGGACAAGTCAGTATGTATGCCCTATTTTGACACGGCTTAGACACACGGGCATGTTGAGGCCGTGGGAGGCACACGGCTTGCCCACACGGGCGTGTGACCTTTGTAACTTAGAAAAAAAATTTAATTTTCTGAGAAATTTCATATGTGTTTGGTTTAGTCCCTACCCTACTCTAAAGCATGATTAAGGTCTCGTTGACCTATAAAAGGGACACTTTGATTGCGTTTGATGAAATGTATTATGAAAATTGTAACATCCCGAATTAGGGCCTAGTCGGAACAGTGGTTTCGAGATCACAAATCCGACGAGGAAAATTTTTTTTTTATTATATTTTTATGGTCTACAATTTTACAGAAAGATTTCGTAAAGATTTCGTTGAAAAAAAATTTTGACGTTTGAGCACTCAATTTAGTCAAAAGGACTAAATTGTAAAAAGTACAAAAGTTGAGTTCTATATATTAGAGGTGTCAAATTGCTATGAGTTTTAAATTGGAGGTCCGTAAAAGGTAATTAGACCATTGGATAACTTGATGGACAAAAATGGGCTTGAATAGGACAAAATTGAAAGAAAAGCCTTAAGGGTATTTTAGTCATTTAGTGTTTTTAATGAATAAAAACACAAAATACAAGAAAAAAATCTAATCATCTTCTTCAAGTTGCTGCCGAAAATTTCTAGACTCCATGGCTGTAACACCCCAAACTCGGCCCATGCGGTATGACCGGATCCGGCATGTCACATGAAGAAAGTGTGTAAAGAACTTATTATTCCTACTAAAGTTGATGTTATTAGGTTATAGTTAAGAAAAACAAGTTTGATTATAAATATTCGATAAAAAAATACCACTAATCTCGAGAGGTTGATTGGTGAATCGAAAATCAAACTAGTGAACTTTAAAAAAACCGTGACTTTTGAAAAAGATGTTGATAATTCGAAGGAAAATCCAAGCCAAATTATTTGTACATATTTGTTATGAAATCCGTTTGTTAACCAATTTTGGAAAACCGTTGCTTAAGATCTCAGAAAAATTCCCGTTTAAAACAATTCATGGAAAATAATAAGTATATCAAAACATAAAGCAAAATAAAAACATCAGAGGCCTTATCACAACTTTAAACCCAAAATAGTAAAAGTAATGAAATAAAGCGGAAAAGAAATTTACTAATGTTCGAAAAGATTATTTTCAAAGTATGGCCTCCACCGAGTCATCCATGGGCCCAAGTCTTCATCACTAAGCATCACCTGCAAGGATTAAGAAAGAAAGGGGGTGAGTTACAAGAACTCAATGCATAATCCCCCTTACCATCATCCACTGGGCCTGAACCCGTATAGCAACATCTTGGGCCTAAGCCCATTTACATAACAGTATTTAAAAGAAATGAATGCAACCCAACCTATCCATCCATCACACCCCGACCACCAATCACACTCGTGGGGATCAAGTCAACCCACCCCGCCACTCACACCAATTTGCAAATCAAGTCATTAAAGTATATTACTATTTTTTTGTGGCCACGCCACCGAAATCATAATTAAGCACAATAATAAGCGAATTGTGGCTATGCCACCAGGCTACACTGTTCTCCATACAATTTTTCCCAACCCATGCAATATGTAAAGATGCAACATAAGAAAAGTATATCCACATATATAGCAACCATTAATCTAATGAAATATTTTGATGAATCGACCCATTAAAGCACTTTGGTAAATCGGCCCACTAAGGCATTCTAGCAAATCAGCCCGTTAAGGCTTTTTGGTAAATCGACCCATAGGGGCATTTTCATAAAAACGACCCATTAAAGCTTTTTAGTAATTCGGCCCATAAGGGCATTTTTGTAATTTTACAAATTAATATCGATTTTGACAGATCATAAAATTAACGTTGTTTAAGCAAGTTACTCGATTCTTGCCATATTACGGTTATTAGATTCGTAAGCAACAACGATCTATTTTCCAACATGATGGTGAATCACGAATCTACAGGATTTTGGTGTGAGATTACACACCTGATTACGGTAAGGACTAAACCTTCTTGATCGTCGGCACCTATGTCACCATAACACTCGATTAACTAACAAGAGATAGTGTGTTAATCCAAATCTAAACAATCGGTTTATCACACTTACCCTCACTATCGCGAATGACCACGATCTGCCTATTTTCACCGGATGTCGGTCCACAACCTGGTGGAAAATCCCGAACTGCCGATACTGCCCTACATTTGAACTTGGGAGTAGAGATTGCAAGTCCACTCCCTTTTCGTCCTCCTATCGATTTTCCTTTAGTATCGCTACCACTTGCCTCCATTGGAAGAGTCTCGGTCAGAATAATATTAAAATGAGAGAAGTAGTTGTCTAAGGAGAGGGTTTCGGCTTGCCACTACTTCCGAAAGACCAAAAAGCAGAGGAGAACGAGTTGTTAAGTCCCTAAAATAAACGATTAGACATAACTATCGATCCGTTAAACAAAATAACCGCGTAGATATCGAATGGACCAAGAAGAAACTCCTTACCTTAATCGATGATGAACCCGATTCTCACCGATTCAACTTATGACTAAGGATGAGTCGGCAAGGATGTGAGATTCGGCCAACCCCACAAGAACACTACAAAAAGGATATGATCACGATATAAGGGAGTAGAAGGAAATGGTGTTTCGGTTTTAGAAATAAAGTGAAACAACCGAATGATGATGGTCACACCTTCGGTTATGGAGAAAAGAAGATGAAAGGAAAAGGATGAAGCCACTTACCCGAATCAACCAAGGAATAAAGTGATCAACACGCAAGATGGAGGAGAGAGAATGGCTAGGAGGATTCGGCTACTTAGAGAGAAAAGAACAAGCAAGATTCGGCCATCAAAATATTGACTAAAGAAAAAGAGAGAAGGGTTGAAAAAATGGTGAAAAAGAAAAGAATAGATGGAAAAAGAGGTGTCAGAGAGTTTCGGCCTACACTAAGGAAAAGATGAGCAAAATGGCTTGAGTGTTTCGGCAAACAAAGGAAAAGGTTGGAAAAGAAGCACAAAAAATGTTCAAAAAGATAGAAAAACTTTTCATGCACAAAACTTGTAAAAAGGCTATAGGAAATTCGGCTCCCTAATTCCCCCTACCAAAACCGTAAGTCCCTAACACCAAAAAGATTATGGTTGACCAAATTTTCTTTCCCCAAGCACCTCCCAAAATTCGGCCAACATATCCCCCCTTATCTCTTTCCTTTACTTCTTTCCTTATTTTTCCCTTGATCTCCTCCTTTCTCTTTTCCTTAGTCTTGTTTCCATCATTTGAAAGTCTTCCTTTCCTTCTATAGAGCCATGGCCAACACTTACCATCTTCCACCTAAATAGCACAAAAAAAATATATATTTGCAATAGGTGAGATTCGAACTCCACCCCTTAAGCCCCTTCATGTCACGCCTCACCACTTTGCTACTAGCTCTTCTTGTGCTAGCAAAAAAAGACTCACTTATTCTTTTAAGTCTTGACGTCACTTGCCTTCTCCCCCTTAAGTGCATAAACAAAAAAATTCTACCAAGGCCGAACTCAACCCCAAGCCTTCTTAGGGTCCCTAAACATACACAACTGACACTCTTAGCTAGCCTAACGCATGGTATAATGCAAAACATAAAATCCCGAATTCTAGGATGTTACAATTCTACCCCCTTAAAGAAATTTCGGCCTCGAAATTTACCTGATTAAAAGAGATGAGGGTATTGTTGCCGGATCATGTCCTCAGGCTCCCATGTAGCTTCCTCTGACCCATGATTACGCCATAATACTTTGACTAACGGAACCGACTTCCTTCTCAGTACCATAATATCCCGATCTAAAATCTGCACTGGCTCTTCTTCAAAAGACAAGTCAGGTCTTATCTCAACTTCCTCCACTGGCACTACATGAGACGGATCCGAATGATAACCCCTTAACATCGAGACATGGAATACGCTATGTATCTGACTTAACTTTGGAGGTAACTCAAGCTGATAAGCCACTGGCCCAACACGCTTCAATACCTGGTAAGGTCCAATAAATCTAGGGCACAACTTGCCCTTCTGTCCAAATCTTAAGATCTTTTTCCAAGGTGAGACCTTCAGAAAGACCTGATCACCTACAGAGAACTCTACCTCCTTCCGCTTCAGATCTGCGTATGATTTCTGTTTGTCCGAAGCTTCTTTTAACCAAGCCCGAATTACCTTTACTTTTTCCTCCATCTCCGAGATGAACTCTGGACCCAATAACTGTCGCTCTCCCAGCTCAGTCCAGCAAGTAGGAGTACGACACCTACGACCATACAATGCCTCATAGGGTGCCATCTGAATGCTGGATTGATAACTATTGTTGTATGCAAACTCTGCCTATGGTAGAAAATCTTCCCAACTACCCTTGAAGTCGATCACACAGCCCCTTAACACGTCTTCTAGAATCTGGATTACTCTCTCCGACTGACCATCAGTCTGCGGATGAAACACCGTGCTAAAATTTTGTTTTGTACCCAAAGCATCATGTAAAGTCTTCCAGAAACGTGATGTAAACCTAGGATCCCTGTCTGATATAATAGACACTGGTACCCCATGCAACCTCACGACTTCTGCTATATACAACTTGGCCAACTTCTGCAATGTATAATCCGTACGAACAGGTAGGAAATGAGCAGACTTCGTTAACCGATCCACTATTACCCATACTGAATCTTTCTTAGTAGGCGTTAAAGGTAACCCACTAACAAAGTCCATCGTTATCCTTTCCCATTTCCATAGTGGGATTTTTACCGGTTGTAGCAACCCTGAAGGCAGTTGATGTTTCGCCTTCACCTGTTGACATGTCAAGCACTTACTCACGAAATCAGTAACCTCCCATTTCAACCCTGGCCACCAATACTGCTCACGGAGGTCTCGGTACATTTTGTTTCCCCCGGGGTGCATAGCATATGGGCTACTATGCGCCTCACGCAGAATCATTTGTCTCAATTCCGAATTCCTGGGCATACAAACTCTTCCCCGGAAACACAATACTCCATCACTATTTAATCCAAAATTCCCTATCTCATCACGTTCCACTTGCAGAAGCTTGGAACCCAACCTTTCATCTAACAACTGCTTTTCCTTAATCTGACTTACCCACGCAGGCTTCACTTGAAGTTCAGCTAACAAGCTACCATCTTCATAAAGGCTGAGATGAGCGAGCATCGCTCTCAAATCTGATATCACCTTACGACTCAACGCATTTGCCACTACGTTAGCTTTACCTGGGTGATACTCAATTGAGCAGTCATAATCTTTCAACAATTCTATCCACCTCCGTTGTCTTAAGTTCAACTCCTTCTGGGTAAGGAGGTACTTCAGACTCTTATTGTCCGTGTAGGTAATCGAGTTCTCCCCGTACAGATAGTGTCTCCATATCATCAGAACAAATACCACTGCAGCTAACTCCAAATCATTAGTGGGATAGTTCACCTCATGCGGCCTTAATTGACGAGATGCATAAGCCACCACTCCCCCCCTTGCATCAACACACATCCCAAGCCCGTGTGTGACGCATCATAATAAACAATAAACTCTTTACCAGCCTCAGGCTGAATCAATACTGGCGCTTCTGTCAGAATCTTCTTCAATCTCTCAAAGCTTTCTTGCTGCTTATCTGACCACACAAACGGTACTCTCTTACGCAATAGTTTAGTTAGGGGTGCAACAATCAACGAAAACCCCTCAACGAATCGCCTATAATACCCAGCCAAACCTAAAAAACTCCGAATTTCTGCCACTGACTTCGGTGGTTTCCAGTCCAATACCGCCTCGATCTTTCGGGGATCAACTCTAATTCCCCCGGTAGACACAACATGCCCCAAAAAGGTCACTTCCCTCAGCCAAAATTCACACTTACTGAATTCGGCATACAGATGTTTCTCCCTTAATATCTGCAATACAACCCGTAAATGCGAATCATGCTCCTCTTCAGTCTTTGAGTACACCAAGATGTCATCTATGAGCACCACCACAAACCGATCTAGATAGGGTTGGAAGACTCGGTTCATCATGTCCATAAATGCAGCTGGTGCATTTGTCAACCCAAACGGCATCACCAAAAACTCGCAATGCCCATAACGAGTTCGGAACGCAGTCTTATGAATATCTGCCTCCTTGACTATTAGCTGGTGATACCCCGATCTCAAATCTATCTTCGAGAAGACCGAAGCTCCTCGCAGCTGATCGAACAGGTCATCGATCCTCGGTAACGCTTACTTGTTCTTGATCGTCAACTTATTCAATTGTCTATAATCGATGCACATACGCATCGACCCATCCTTTTTCTTAACGAACAAAACCGGCGCTCCCCAAGGTGACACACTTGGTTGAATAAATCCACGGTCCAAAAACTCCTGAATTTGAGCTTTAAGTTCCACTAGCTCTTTCGGTGCCATTCTGTAAGGAGCACTGGACACCAGAGCCGTTCCTGGCAACAGCTCAATACCAAATTCCACTTCCCGATCCAAAGGCAATCCTGGAAGCTCTCCGGGAAAGATGTCTGAAAACTCTTTCACCATTCTAACACTCTTTACCAAAAACTCTTTGGCATCCAAAGCACTAATAAAGGCTAAGAACGCTTTACACCCCTTTCGTACTAACCTTTCCGCCTTTAAAGCAGATACCACATTAGATAGATAATTTCTTCTTTCACCTATCATCATCATTTCCTTACCCTCTGAAGTTCTTAGTACCATCCGCTTTGTAGCACAGTCCAAGTTTGCATGATGCTTAACCAGCCAGTCCATGCCCAATATAAGGTCGAACTCCCCGAACGGCAGTTCCATCAGATCCGCCAGAAAAACTACCCCCTGAACTTCTAAGGGCACATACCTAAACAACTTATTTACTACCACCGACTGTCCTAAAGGGCTAATCACATTTGTTTCTCTAGCGCAAAATCTCGCATCTAATATTCAAAGTTCCGCACACAAAGACATGCAACATACAAATGGGTGGATCCAATGTCTATCGAGCGGTAAAAGGTACATCAGATATGAAAAACGTACCAGTTATGACATCCGGTGCGTCGCCCTCCTCTCAACGTCTGACCACATAGACCAAACCTAGCTGTCTCACCTCCGTGTTTCCCCTGTTACCGGTACCTCTACCCAGTGCACCCTAACCTCGTCCTACACCATTACCACCTCGACCTAGCCCACGGCCTGTCGGCGGCTGCTGAGCGCCTCCTACTGGCTGCGCAAATCTGTTACGAACTACCTGAGTCTAAGTAGGCTCTCGACAATCCCTAAACCGATGGTCTTTGGATCCACATCTGAAACAACTGTCAGTTCTCTTCCAGCACTCACCTGAGTGAAGTTTCCCACAATCCACACAAGGTTGTAATTGATTGATAGTACCTGGAGCACCAACTAGAAATGGCCCCTCATTCCTAGGCCTTTTCTGAAACCCTCTAGCAGGACCTGAATATCCAGAGTCTCTCTTGTTCCTGCCCCTATCCTTGTCTCGATTTTTCCATTTCGAGTGTTTTACTTCCTCAGCAATATTAGCTTTTTCCACCAGTGTAGCAAAATTCCTCTCCTTCTGTGAGGCTATCAATAGCCGTAACTCATCACGCAACCCGTCCTCAAAATGCACACAGCATTCGTAATTAGTTGGCACTATTCCCCGAGCATACTGACTCAGATGCAGAAACTCTGCCTCGTATACTGCCACAGATCTACTTCCTTGAACCAGATTCAGGAATTCCTTTCTTTGGGCATCTACATAGCTAGCACCAAAATATTTTCCTTGAAATGATGTCTTAAAGAATTCCCAGGTAATACGATCAGTCTGAGTGCCTTCTCGAACAGTGAGCCACCACTGATACGCCTCGTCTCTTAGTAATGACACAAGCCCTTTCAGTTTCTGCTCAGCTGTGCAATCCATATCGTCCATAATCCGCTCCACCGCCTCAAGCCAGTACTCTGCTACACTTAGGGCTACACCCGAAATACCCCTAAAAACTTCGGCCCCATTCGATCTAAGTCGCTCAGATATCGACCCACGAGCTGCCGACCCAGTTCTAGCCCTAGCAACCCTTTCCAGTACCCGCAACATCGCTTGGGATAGAGCGTCGTCCCCTCCCATTCGATCATGTGACCAAGTTTCAGTCACTGGCGAAGCTGGTGCGTCCATTTCCGGCATATGTCTCGATGCCTCAGATACAACTCTAGCACCTCGGCCTCTACCACGGCCACGTCTACCGCGTCCACGTTCTCTAGTGCTCTTGTTCACTAGGTCAATTTAATCTGATTAAAAGTCTTATGGATCAGTATGCTTATTCAGTGTTTATTAAACAATGTTTTATGAAGTATTAGGAGTAAAGTTGTTTAGGCAAAACGTATCTAAAAGTCTCAATCTCTACAGTTTCTGCTCCTAAAGCCAATAGTTCTAGAGTATTCCTGTCATGTGAAGTTTTCTTACTACAGTCATACCACAATAATCATAAAATGAAAACAAACACTTACTGACTTGGTGCCGGATACCCGTGGTGCCATACTTCCTCTAAGACATGTATTTATAAATCAAATTTCAAACAGTTTTTGGAAAATATTTTTGAACCCAAACCACAGCCGAGTTTTGCAACTTGGCTTCGATACCATAAAATGTAACACCCCAAACCCGGCCCATGCGGTATGACCGGATCCAGCATGTCACATGAAGAAAGTGTGTAAAGAACTTATGATTCCTACTAAAGTTGATGTTATTAGGTTATAGTTAAGAAAAACAAGTTTGATTATATATATTCGATAAAAAAAATACCACTAATCTCGAGAGGTTGATTGGTGAATCAAAAATCAAACTAGTGAACTTCAAAAAAACCGTGACTTTTGAAAACGATGTTGATAATTCGAAGGAAAATCCAAGCTAAATTATTTGTACATATTTGTTATGAAATCAGTTTGTTAATCAATTTTGGAAAACCGTTTTTTAAGATCTCAGAAAAATTCTCGTTTAAAACAATTCATGGAAAATAATAAGTATATCAAAACATAAAGCAAAATAAAAATATCAGAGGCCTTATTACAACTTTAAACCCAAAATAGTAAAAGTAATGAAATATAGCAGAAAAGAAATTTACTAATGTTCGAAAAGATTATTTTCAAAGTATGGCCTCCACCGAGTCAACCATGGGCCCAAGTCCTCATCGCTGAGCATCACCTGTAAGGATTAAGAAAGAAAGGGGATGAGTTACAAGAACTCAATGCATAATCCCCCTTACCATCATCCACTGGGCCTAATAACAGTACTTTAAAGAAATGAATGCAACCCAACCCATCCATCCATCACACCCCCGACCAGCCAATCACACCTGTGGGGATCAAGTCAACCCACCCCGCCGCTCACACCAATTTGCAGTCAAGCTGCTAAAGTATATTATTATTTTTTTGTGGCCATGCCACCGAAATCATAATTAAGCACAATAATAAGCGAATTGTGGCTATGCCACCAGGCTACACTCTCTCCACAAGGCTATGCCACCACGATCTGCCTATTTTCACCAGATGTCGGTCCACAACCTGGTGGAAAATCCCAAACTACCGATATCGCCCTACGTTTGAACTTGGGAGTAGAGATTGCAAGTCCACTCCCTTTTCGTCCTCCTATCGATTTTTCTTTAGTATCGCTACCACTTGCCTCCATTGGAAGAGTCTCGGTCAGAATAATATTACAATGAGAGAAGTAGTAGTCTAAGGAGAGGGTTTCGGCATACCACTACTTCCGAAAGACCAAAAAGCAGAGGAGAACGAATTGTTAAGTTCCTAAAATAAACGATTAGACATAACTATCGATCTGTTAAACAAAATAACCGTGTAGATATCGAATGGAACAAGAAGAAACTCCTTACCTTAATCGATGATGAACCTGATTCCCATCGATTCAACTTATGACTAAGGATGAGTCGGCAAGGATTTGAGATTCGGCCAACCCCACAAGAACACTACAAAAAGGAGATGATCACGATATGAGGGAGTAGAAGGAAATGGTGTTTCGATTTTAGAAATAAAGTGAAACAACCGAATGATGATGGTCACACCTTCGGTTATGGAGAAAAGAAGATGAAAGGAAAAGGATGAAGCCACTTACCCGATTCAACCAAGGAAAAAAGTGATCAACACGCAAGATGAAGAAGAGAGAATGGCTAGGAGGATTCGGCTACTTAGAGAGAAAAGAACAAGCAAGATTCAGCCATCAAAATACTGACTAAAGAAAAAGAGAGAAGGGTTGAAGAAATGGTGAAAAAGAAAAGAAAAGATGGAAAAAGAGGTGTTAGAGAGTTTCGGCCTACACTAAGGAAAAGATGAGCAAAATGGCTTGAGTGTTTCGGCAAACAAAGGAAAAGGTTGGAAAAGAAGCACAAAAAATGTTCAAAAAGAGAGAAAAACTTTTCATGCACAAAACTTGTAAAAAGGCTATAGGAAATTCGGCTCCCTAATTCCCCCTACCAAAACCGTAAGTCCCTAACACCAAAAAGATTATGGTTGACCAAATTTTCTTTCCCCAAACGCCTCCCAAAATTCGGCCAACATATCCCCCCTTATCTCTTTCCTTTACTTCTTTCCTTATTTTTCCCTTGATCTCCTCCTTTCTCTTTTCCTTAGTCTTCTTTCCATCATTTGAAAGTCTTCCTTTCCTTCTATAGTGCCATGGCCGACACTTACCATCTTCCACCTGATTAGCACAAAAAAATATATTTGCAATAGGTGAGATTCGAACTCCACCCCTTAAACCCCTTCATGTGACACCTCACCACTTTGCTACTAGCTCTTCTTGTGCTAGCAAAAAAAGACTCACTTATTCTTTTAAGTCTTGACGTCACTTGCCTTCTCCCCCTTAAGTGCATAAACACAAAAATTCTACCAAGGCCCAACTCAACCCCAAGCCTTCTTAGGGTCCCTAAACATACACAACTAACACTCTTAGCTAGCCTAACGCATGGTATAATGCAAAACATAAAATCTCGAACTTTAGGATGTTACAATTTTACCCCCTTAAAGAAATTTCGGCCTCGAAATTTACCTGATTAAAAGAGATGAGGGTATTGTTTCCGGATCGTGTCCTCAGGCTCCCATGTAGATTCCTCTGACCCGTGATTACGCCATAATACTTTGACTAACGGAACTGACTTCCTTCTCAGCACCTTAATATCCCGATCTAAAATCTGCACTGGCTCTTCTTCAAAAGACAAGTCAAGTCTTATCTCAACTTCCTCCACTGGCACCACATGAGACGGATCCGAACGATAATGCCTTAACATCGAGACATGGAATATGCTATGTATCTGACTTAACTCCAGAGGTAACTCAAGCTGATAAGCCACTGGCCCAACACGCTTCAATACACGGTAAGGTCCGATAAATCTAGGGCTCAACTTGCCCTTCCGTCCAAATCTTAAGATCCTTTTCCAAGGTGAGACCTTCAGAAAGACCTGATCACCCACAGAGAACTCTATCTCCTTTCGCTTCAGATCCGCGTAAGATTTCTTTCTGTCCGAAGCTTCTTTTAATCGAGCCCGAATTACCTTTACTTTTTCCTCCATCTCCGAGATTAACTCTGGACCCAATAACTGTCGCTCTCCCAGCTCAGTCCAGCAGGTTGGAGTACGACACCTACGACCATACAACGCCTCATAGGGTGCCATCTGGATGCTGGATTGATAACTATTGTTGTATGGAAACTCTGCCAATGGTAGAAAATCTTCCCAACTACCCCTGAAGTCGATCACACAGCCCCTTAACATGTCTTCTAGAATCTGGATTACTCTCTCCGACTGACCATCAGTCTGCGGATGAAACGCCGTGCTGAAATTTAGTTTTGTACCCAAACCTTCATGTAAAGTCTTCCAGAACTGTGATGTAAACCTAGGAGCCCTGTCTGATATAATAGACACTGGTACCCCATGCAACCTCACGATTTCTTCTATATACAACTTGGCCAACTTCTGCAACGTATAATCCTTACGAACAGGTAGGAAATTAGCAGACTTTGTTAACCGATCCACTATTACCCATGCTGAATCTTTCTTAGTAGGCGTTAAAGGTAACCCACTAACAAAGTCCATCGTTATCCTTTCCCATTTCAATAGTGGGATTTTCACCGGTTGTAGCAACCCTGAAGGCAATTGATGTTCTGCCTTCACCTGTTGACATGTCAAGCACTTGCTCACGAAATCAGTAACCTCCCGTTTCAACCCTGGCCACCAATACTGCTCACGGAGGTCTCGGTACATTTTGTTTCCCCCGGGGTGCATAGCATTTGGGCTACTATGCGCCTCACGCATAATCATTTGTCTCAATTCCAAATCCCTAGGCATACAAACTCTTCCCCGGAAACACAATACTCCATCACTATTTATTCCAAAACCCCCTATCTCACCACGTTCCACTTGCATAAGCCTAGAACCCAACCTTTCATCTAACAACTGCTTTTCCTTAATCTGACTTACCCACGCAGGCTTCACTTGAAGTTCAGCTAACAAGCTACCATCTTCATAAAGGCTGAGATGAGCGAACATCGTTCTCAAATCTGATATCACCTTACGACCCAACGCATCTACCACTACGTTAGCTTTACCTGGGTGATACTCGATTGAGTAGTCATAATCTTTCAACAATTCTATCCACCTCCGCTGTCTTAAGTTCAACTCCTTCTGGGTAAGGAGGTACTTCAGACTCTTATGGTCCGTGTAGATAATCGAGTTCTCCCCGTACAGATAGTGTCTCCATATCTTTAGAGCAAATACCACTGCAGCTAACTCCAAATCATGAGTGGGATAGTTCACCTCATGCGGCCTTAATTGACGAGATGCATAAGCCACCCCTTTCCCCCTTGCATCAACACACATCCCAAGCCCGTGTGTGACGCATCATAATAAATAATAAACTCTTTACCAGCCTCAGGCTGAATCAATCTCGGCGCTTCGCCGGAATCTTCTTCAATCTCTCAAAGCTTTCTTGCTTATCTTATCGACGACCATACAAACAAGACTCCCTTACGCAATAGTTTAGTTAAGGGTGCAGCAATCAACGAAAACCCCTCAACGAATCGCCTATAATACCCAGCCAAACCTAGAAAACTCTGAATTTTTGCCACTGACTTCGGTGGCTTCCAGTCCAATACAGCCTCAATCTTCCGAGGATCAACTCTAATTCCCCCGGCAGACACAACATGCCCCAAAAAGGTCACTTCCCTCAGCCAAAATTCACACTTACTGAATTTGGCATACAGTTGCTTCTCCCGTAATATCTGCAATACAACCCATAAATGTGAATCATGCTCCTCTTCAGTTTTTAAGTACACCAAGATGTCATCTATGAACACCACCACAAACCGGTCTAGATAGGGTTGGAAGACTCGGTTCATCATGTCCATAAATGCAGCTGGTGCATTTGTCAACCCAAACGGCATCACCAAAAACTCGTAATGCCCATAACGAGTTCGGAACGCAGTCTTATGAATATCTGCCTCCTTGACCTTTAGCTGGTGATACCCCAATCTCAAATCTATCTTCGAGAAGATCGAAGCTCCTCGCAGCTGATCAAACAGGTCATCGATCCTCGGTAACGGGTACTTGTTCCTGATCGTCAAGTTATTCAATTGTCTATAATCGATGCACATACGCATCAACCCATCCTTTTTCTTAACAAACAAAACCGGCGCTCCCCAACGTGACACACTGGGCCGAATAAATCCACGGTCCAACAACTCCTGAATTTGAGCTTTAAGTTCCACTAGCTCCTTCGGCACCATTCTGTAAGGAGCATTGGACACCGGAGCCATTCCTGGCAACAACTTAATACAAAATTCCACTTCCCGATCCGGAGGCAATCCTGGAAGCTCCCCGGGAAAGACGTCTAAAAACTTTTTCACCGTTCTAACACTCTCTACCGACAACTCTTTGGCATCCAAAGCACTGATAAAGGCTAAGAATGCTTCACACCCCTTTCGTACCAACCTTTCCGCCTTTAAAGAAGATACCACATTAGATAGATAATTTCTTCTTTCACCTATCATCATCATTTTCTTACCCTCTGAAGTTCTTAGTACCATCCACTTTGTAGCACAGTCCAAGTTCGCACGATGCTTAACCACCCAGTCCATGCCCAATATAAGGTCGAACTCCCCGAACGGCAGTTCCATCAAATCCGCCAGAAAAACTACCCCCTGAACTTCTAAGGGCACATCCCTAAACAACTTATTTACTACCACCGACTGTCCTAAAGGGCTAATCATAGTTGTTTCTCTAGCAGTAATCTTAGATCTAATATTCAAAGTTCCAGACACAGCACATGCAACATACGAATGAGTGGATCCAATGTCTATCAGAACGGCAAAAGGTACATCAAATATGAAAAACGTACCAGTTATGACATCCGGTGCGTCGCCCTCCTCTCAACGTCTGACCGCATAGACCAAACCTGGCTGTCTCACCTCCGTGTTACCTCTGTTACCGGTACCTCTAGCTAGTGCACCCTAACCTCGTCCTACACCATTACCACCTCGACCTGGCCTACGGCCTCTCGGCGGCTGCTGAGCGCCTCCTACTGGCTGTGCAAATCTGTTACGAACTACCTGAGTCTGAGCAGGCTCTCGAGGGTAATCCTTAAACCGATGGTCTTTGGATCCACATCTGAAACAACCGCCAGTTCTCTTCCAGCACTCACCCGAGTGAAGTTTTCCACAATCCACACAAGGCTGTAATTGATTGATAGTAGCTGGAGCACCCACTCGAACTGGCCCCTCATTCCTAAGCCTTTTCTGAAACCCTCTAGCAGGACCTGAATATCCAGAGTCTCTCTTGTTCTTGCCCCTATCCTTGTCTCGATTTTGCCGTTCTGAGTGTTTTACTTCTTCAGCAATCTTACCTTTTACCACCAGTGTAGCAAATTTCCTCTCCTTCTGTGGGGCTATCAATACCCGTAACTCATCATGCAACCCATCCTCAAAATGCACACATCGTTCGTAATCAGTCAGCACTATTCCCCGAGCATACCGGCTCAGACGTAGAAATTCTGCCTCGTATACTGCCACAGATCTACATCCTTGAACTAGATTCAGAAATTCCTTTCTTTGGGCATCTACATAGCTAGCACCAACATATTTTCCTTGAAATGCTGTCTTAAAGAATTCCCAGGTAATACGATCAGCCTGAGTGCCTTCCCGAACAGTGAGACACCACTGATACACCTCGTCTCTTAGCAATGACACAACCCCTTTCAGTTTCTGCTCAGCTGTGCAATCCAGATCGTCCATAATCCGCTCCACCGCCTCAAGCTAGTACTCCGCTACACTTGGGGCTACACCCGAAATACCCCAAAAAACTTCGGCCCCATTCGATATAAGTCGCTCAGATATCGACCCACGAGCTACCGACCCAGTTCTAGCCCCAGCAACCCTTTCCAGTACCCACAACATCGCTTGGGATAGAGCGTCGTCCCCTCCCATTCGATCATGTGACCCAGTTTCAGTCACTGGCGAAGCTGGTGCGTCCATTTTTGGCATATGTCCCGATGCCTCAGATACAACTCTAGCACCTCGGCCTCTACCACGGCCACATCTACCGCGTCCACGTCCTCTAGCGCTCATGTTCACTAAGTCAATTTAATCTGATTAAAAGTCTTATGGATCAGTATGCTTATTCAGTTTTTATTAAACAATGTTTTATGAAGTATAAGAAGTAAAGTTGTTTAGGCAAAACGTATCCTAAAGTCTCAATCTCTACAATTTCTGCTCCTAAAGCCAATAGTTCTAGAGTATTCCTGTCATGTGAAGTTTTCTTACTACAGTCATACCACAATAATCATGAAATAAAAACAAAGACTTACTGACTTGGTGTAGGATACTCGTGGTGTCGTACTTCCTCTAAGACATGTATTTATAAATCAGATTTCAAACAATTTTTGGAAAATATTTTTGAACCCAAACCACAGCCGAGTTTTGCAACTTGGCTCTGATACCATAAAATGTAACACCCCAAACCCGACCCATGCGGTATGACCGGATCCGGCATGTCACATGAAAAAAGTGTGTAAAGAGCTTATGATTCCTACTAAAGTTGATGTTATTAGGTTATAGTTAAGAAAAACAAGTTTGATTATAAATATTCGATAAAAAATACCACTAATCTCGAGAGGTTGATTGGTGAATCGAAAATAAAACTAGTGAACTTTAAAAAAACCGTGACTTTTGAAAAAGATGTTGATAATTCGAAGGAAAATCCAAGCTAAATTATTTGTACATATTTGTTATGAAATCCGTTTGTTAATCAATTTTGGAAAACCGTTGTTTAAGATCTCAGAAAAATTCCCGTTTAAAACAATTCATGGAAAATAATAAGTATATAAAAACATAAAGCAAAATAAAAATATCAGAGGCATTATTACAACTTTAAACCCAAAATAGTAAAAGTAATGAAATAAAGAGGAAAAGAAATTTACTAATGTTCGAAAAAGATTATTTTCAAAGTATGGCCTCCACCAAGTCATCCATGGGCCCAAGTCCTCATCACTGAGCATCACCTGCAAGGATTAAGAAAGAAAGGGGGGTGAGTTACAAGAACTCAATGCATAATCCCCCTTACCATCATCCACTGGGCCTGAACCCGTATAGCAACATCTTGGGCCTAAGCCCATTTACATAGTCGTATTTTAAAGAAATGAATGCAACCCAACCCATCCATCCATCACACCCCCGACCAGCCAATCACACCTGTGGGGATCAAATCAACCCACCCCGCCGCTCACACCAATTTGCAGTCAAGCTGCTAAAGTATATTATTATTTTTTTTGTGGCCATGCCACCGAAATCATAATTAAGCACAATAATAAGCGAATTGTGGCTATGCCACCAGGCTACACTGCTCTCCATACAATTTTTCCCAACCCATGCATATGTAAAGATGCAATATAAGAAAAGTATATCCACATATATAGCAACCATTAATCTAATGAAATATTTTGATGAATCAGACCATTAAAGCACTTTGGTAAATCGGCCCACTAAGGCATTCTAGCAAATCGGCCCGTTAAGGCATTTTGGTAAATCGACCCATAGGGGCATTTTCATAAAAATGGCCCATTAAAGCTTTTTAGTAATTCGGCCCATAAGGGCATTTTTGTAATTTTGCAAATTAATACCGATTTTGTCAGATCTTAAAATTAACGTTGTTTAAGCAAGTTACTCGATTCTTGCCATATTACGGTTATTAGATTCGTAAGTAACAACGATCTATTTTCCAACATGATGGTGAATCACGAATCTATAGGATTTCGGTGTGAGATTACACACCTGATTATGGTAAGGACTAAACCTTCTTGATCGTCGGCACCTATGTCACCATAACACTCGATTAACTAACAAGAGATAGTGTCTTAATCCAAATCTAAACAATCGATTTATCACACTTACCCTCACTATCGCGAACGACCACAATCTGCCTATTTTCACCGGATATCAGTCCACAACCTGGTTGAAAATCCTGAACTGCCGATACCGCCCTACGTTTGAACTTGGGAGTAGAGATTTCAAGTCCACTCCCTTTTCATCCTCCTATCGATTTTCCTTTAGTATCGCTACCACTTGCATCCATTGGAAGAGTCTCGGTCAGAATAATATTACAATGAGAGAAGTAGTTGTCTAAGGAGAGGGTTTCGGCTTACCACTACTTCTGAAAGACCAAAAAGTAGAGGAGAACGAGTTGTTATGTCCCTAAAATAAACGATTAGACATAACTATCGATCTGTTAAACAAAATAACCGCGTAGATATCGAATGGACCAAGAAGAAACTCCTTACCTTAATTGATGATGAACTCGATTCCCACCGATTCAACTTATGACTAAGGATGAGTCGGCAAGGATGTGAGATTCGGCCAACCCCACAAGAACACTACAAAAAGGAGATGATCACGATATGAGGGAGTAGAAGGAAATGGTGTTTCGGTTTTAGAAATAAAGTGAAACAACCGAATGATGATGGTCACACCTTCAGTTATGGAGAAAAGAAGATGAAAGGAAAAGGATGAAGCCACTTACCCGATTCAACCAAGGAAGAGAGTGATCAACACGCAAGATGGAGGAGAGAGAATGGCTAGGAGGATTTAGCTACTTAGAGAGAAAAGAACAAGCAAGATTCGGCCATCAAAATATTGACTAAAGAAAAAGAGAGAAGGGTTGAAGAAATGGTGAAAAAGAAAAGAAAAGATGGAAAAAGAGGTGTCAGAGAGTTTCGGCCTACACTAAGGAAAAGATGAGCAAAATGGCTTGAGTGTTTCGGCAAACAAAGGAAAAGGTTGGAAAAGAAGCACAAAAAATGTTCAAAAAGAGAGAAAAACTTTTCATGCACAAAACTTGTAAAAAGGCTATAGGAAATTCGGCTCCCTAATTCCCCCTACCAAAACCGTAAGTCCCTAACACCAAAAAGATTATGGTTGACCAAATTTTCTATCCCCAAGCACCTCCCAAAATTCGGCAAACATATCCCCCCTTATCTCTTTCATTTACTTCTTTCCTTATTTTTCCCTTTATCTCCTCCTTTCTCTTTTCCTTAGTCTTCTTTCCATCATTTGAAAGTCTTCCTTTACTTCTATAGAGCCATGGCCGACACTTACCATCTTCCACCTGATTAGCACAAAAAAAAATATTTGCAATAGGTGAGATTCGAACTCCACCCCTTAAGCCCCTTCATGTGACACCTCACCACTTTGCTACTAGCTCTTCTTGTGCTAGCAAAAAAAGACTCACTTATTCTTTTAAGTCTTGACATCACTTGCCTTCTCCCCCTTAAGTGCATAAACACAAAAATTCTACCAAGGCCCAACTCAACCCAAAGCCTTCTTAGGGTCCTTAAACATACACAACTGACACTCTTAGCTAGCCTAACGCATGGTATAATGCAAAACATAAAATCCTGAATTTCAGGATGTTACAATGGCTAAGGGTTTCAAGCTTTTCAAGCTTCATAGTAAGTGTTTCTGAGCCCCATTTTTAATGTTCGTCGTATTTTTGAAATCCCGGTAACTTAGTTTAGCTATTTCTACCATTATTTTGAGCTAGAGTTTAATTTTAAAAATTGACCCATGTTGAATAATTGTGTATTTTGATGAATTTTGGTAGATTATGTATGTTTCTGATTAGAGAAACAAGTTTTATTAGATGATTTTCGATGAAATCGTATAAAAGAGGTTAAACTGTAAAAGTTATAAATTGGTCATAAGTGTGTGAATTAGTGAAAATTTCAAGTTGCCATAGAAGAGAAAAATGATCAGCATGTTATAAAAAATAAGAATAAGGGCTGAAGTTTAATTTACGAGCATTGGGGCAAAAGTGAAAATATGTGAAAGTTTAGGGGTCAAAGTGCAATTTGTAAAACAATTATGATTTTTGGACCCATATGAATGATGTGACTAATTAGTAGGCTAAATGTGATATAGATCAAGGAAATCGAGATTCGGGCTTAAATCGGGAAAATACAAGGTTATGGATTAAAATGGTAAATTATCGTTTCTGGATCCGAGGTAAGTTGGTGTGTTAATAATAATGCAATAATGTCGTAATGTATACTTGAAACCTAAATTATTGTAGTAAATTGATTTTTTTCTGAATTACATGTTTAGTATATTATGTTGGTGAATTGATTTAATAATATGTTTATGATAAAAGGTGACATGGAA
This sequence comes from Gossypium sturtianum, assembly GCA_025698515.1. Classification (NCBI taxonomy): domain Eukaryota; kingdom Viridiplantae; phylum Streptophyta; class Magnoliopsida; order Malvales; family Malvaceae; genus Gossypium; species Gossypium sturtianum. The sequence continues at coordinate 100,271,603 of CM046955.1, read as the reverse complement.
AATGGGTTGAAATGTTATGCGTAAAGGTGTTTTCTATGACTATGGTTATTATGTGAAATGGAAAGTTGATATGTAAATAATGCATTTATTTTACTTTTTCAATAATTATTTTGCTAGATATTATGGAAATCATTAGGTGATAACTAAAATATGAAAATGTATGGAATGAGAAATTCTCGATTTAACCTTCAGAAAACTGAGAGATACGGACAATATGTAGCTAGGTCACACGAGTGATAAGGAACCTTCACCGTGTGCACAAGAAAGCTACGATATGACAAAATTTGATATGTAGCTAGGCCACATGGATGATAAGGGACTTTCACCATGTGTGCAAGAAAGCTACGGGATAATAATTTCATATGTAACTAGGTCACATGTGTAATACTGTGTGTATACCATATGTACAAGAAAGTTACGGGTTATGAGTAGCTAGGTCACATGAGTGGTTCCTAGTGTTGGACGCCATGTAGACAATTACGAGATGGAATGGCTAGGTCACATGGGTGATAAGGGACCTTCACCATGTGTACAAGAAAGCCGAATTATGTGTAGGTGGAGCTATGTGCTCAGACCACCGAGTATTGGGCATTTTTCGAAGGGGTTCAACGAGATAACTTACTAATGGTGATTGGTGCGATCATGTTATGAATAAGTGCAGGTGTGAATGTGACCAATTGAGAAATGTGGCAAATGTACGTGTGGGCAAGTGTTTTTGTGAACAAGGGTGCATGTGACCATGTGACCATGTGTGTATGTGCATAATGTGTTTGATATGTGATACGTGATTGAAATTGTGGTAAGGATGATATGGTGTAAGCGCCATTATGAGTACTCGTAAATATTGGTGATGATTATTCATTTGTATGGCTAGTATTGAACATGCTTGGTGTTATGTGTGCATATATGGAAGTAATATAAAGAAAACATGGGAGAGTAAAATTTTCATTAAAATAGATTGAAACAAAGAATGATTCACGTGATTTTGAAAAATCACCATAAATAGTAGAAATTGAATTATATACTGAATGAGAGATGAAATTAAATCTTATTGAGTCTATTTTCACATAAAAGAAATGGTGTGAGTAAATAAATTTTCTATTATGAGATATTTAAATTTTGGTGAGACAGGGTCCGAATGGTTTTGGAAATCCCCTGTTCCAAATTTAGAAAATCACTAAAATTTGGATAAAAATGGTTATGGTGTGTAATTTATATTCTCAGAATCCTTGGTGAGTCTACTTTCGAGAGAGACAAACAGGAAGGTTATCCAAACTCTGTATAATGAGAAATTTTTGTTTTAGTGAAGAGGTGTTAGAGCTATCGAACAGAGAAATAGGGGAATCTTTAATGAATAAACTGTATTGATTGGCTAAACCAAAAATTCTGGAAGGTAAGAAGATATGTGAGTCTAGTTTCAGGAAAAAATTACGGATCTTAATTTGGAGTTCCGTAGCTCCTGGTATAAATAATTTAATGACTGTGACTCGAGAAAATAGCTTAACTAGAATTTGAATAAATAGAAAGAATATGAAAATAGCATGTTATCGCATTGCTTATTATTTTCATTCGAGCTTACTAAGCGTAAAGCTTACTCCTCCTTTCCATTTATTTTAGTTTTGTCAGTCACTCGTGGTTGGAGATCGTCGAGAGCAACATCACGCTATCGAGCCATTATCCTTGGAGTATTGGCATATGTATGTTAAATGTTTTCAAGTGAGTGGCATGTATAGGGACTTAATTTTTCTATGATGGATGTTGTTGTGATTAGTCAAATGTATTGGCTTATATTAATTTGTTGATTATAGCCATGAGATGTAGCTTATGATGATTTTGGCTTGTAAGCCTATTTGTCCATGGTATGTGTTAATGTCTTGTTATGTGGTATAAGTGATTAAATAGATGACAAGGTCAAATGCATGTGTTTGAAAAGTTCTAATTTTGGGCGAAATTTTGGTAACCCGGTTTTGTATGATTGTGAATGTTTAAGTCCGGTAACGCCTCGAACCCTATCCCGGAGTTGGATACCGGTAAGGGGTGTTACAAAAAGTCCGTAAAAGTTTCTAATTGTCCGGTAATGCCTCTCAACCCTAATTTGGCGACAGATACGGGTTAGGGGTGTTACAGCAGATTAAACTAGTTTTCACACTATAAGAGCTTGAATATAAGCATTTTAATTAAGTTTTAATTTCATTTTAGTAAGTATTAATTAAGATAATAAAATGTGTAATTCGAGTCTTTTATTGACCTTAGGGGTCGAAAAAGGCCTAAGAGTGAGCTAATATACTTTGTGAGTGTGTAGGAGACCATTAAAAGGCGCATTAACTCAATATTGGTCGTTAGGTTACAACTTGGAGCATACAATGTCGCAACATAGAGAGCAGAATAGAAGAATTCCAAGACTTACTTCAATGTCGCGACACAGCCGGAGGATGTCGCAACATACCCCTAAAGACACCCTAAAGCTGAGCATACTGGCCTTGATGTCGCGACACAACACGTATGGGAAATTAATACGAACCAGGGGAGTTTTGGTCCACAAAATTAAAATTTAAGCTTAAGAATGTTAGCTGACCTAGTGTTAAGGACGACAGCCATTCCAGGTCTGTAAATAGGCTCAGCTAACACATGTTAGGGACACTTTTTGATATTGTAATTTTTTTTCTTTAGATTTAGTCTTTAGTTTAATTCTTTTCTTAGGTTTTATATTTATGTTCTTGTTACTTACTTTTGTGGAGAAATCGGATTCTAGAATTATTCTCAAATTCTGTGATGATTTTTCTCTTAAATTCAATACAATCAGGTTTCTTCTAAACTCTATTCTTGAAATTGTTCTTTATGTACATTCTTTAATTCAAGTTTATATTGTTTACTAGATCCATGAGGAACTAATCCTCCTGTAGGGAATTAGCGAGTGGAGGTATGAATAGTTAACTATTTTGTAGGGATTTCTTAACGAATTAGTTGTGCAGGAAAGGAAGAACTTAAAACCCTAGGCCTGACAACATTGGGAAGTCATCAAGGTGGGAATTAACCCAATTTTGGTATGGATTATCAGTAAACACCTTAACCCTGAACCAACCTAGACTATGAGGTCAGAAGATAAGTACTTCTTGTTGACTCAATATTTCAGTGGACGTATCGAAAGATCCTGCTGGTGTATTGACTAGTTGATTGAACAAGAAAGCCCGAGACGACAGTTGATTATTACTACTGAAGCAAGCTAATCTTCCATGTTCAGATTTGATACATATTTTCTTATTTGATTTCTTGTTTTTCATTTATTTATTTTTATTTCCTTTCGTATTATTATGATTTATTAAAAGAACCTTTATTTTAATTCTTCATACTATAACCTGATTAGAGTATTAATTAGATCTACTTATGTTTAAATTAGAATTAATTTAGTGCTCACCTCCTTTGGGTACGATCCTCAGAGTACTTACCTACTCCATTGTAAGCATATTACAACTTGACTTGTAGGCTTGCGAATACCACTTTTTCAGATCTTTTGTGCAGGATTTCTACTCTGGACTACGTCAGGAGGTGGTAAATAGTCTATCAGGACAGTAAACATAGGAGAGTCCTCCAAAAATAGTAAACATTGGAAGTTCACCAGGAAATTAAATATGGAACCTGATGAATAGGACCATAGCTCGACTATGACAACATATAGTCCACCAAGACACTAAACATGGTGTAGTCCGCTCGGACATTTCAACACAGGATAGTCCACTAGAGCAATAATTATGGGAAAACCGCAAACAAGGAAAAAATGATTAGAAGAAAAAATGAATGGGTGGACAAGTAATAGTTTTACAAAAGGTCGTAGGAATCCGTTAATGAATATAACTGAGGAAAGACTATCAAAATAGTTATCGTGAAAGCCAAAAGGGGCATATGGGTGGTAACCCAATAAGATTTAGAAAGGGGAAGTAACGTACCAATAATGATTGGGGTGAAGACAAGTGAGAGAAGTTGTATTCAAGGATCGTAGATGTGGATCCACCATTAAGGTCCACTAGAAGGCATACAATAAAATTGGTATGTGGGAGAAATGTACCAATAAGGGGTACCAAGAGATAGATATGTCTGTCAAGACTATTCCTATTAGAGGAGGATCTATCGCAAGTACAACCACCACGAAGTTAGTTCCCAAAGGAAAACCTCACATAATAGAAATCGCAAACTCGTACGGTTGATGAGATAACCGTCTGATAGAAGTCATCGACCAGAACGGTTCCTTGCAGACGGATGTGTTTCACCTTAAAGGAAAGGTATAACGAATAGGATTGATTACCAATGAGTAACCCACACAACATTGCAACCCAAATTAGAAATTTTTTCAAAAAAATATCAGTGGGGTAATTTTGTAATTTTTCTAAACATTTGTGCCAAGTTATAGATAAGAAAAATATCTCTAGAAATTTTCTGAAATAATTTCTTCAGAGGATTTTCTCTCTACAACTTTCTCATGAATTCAACTGTGCGTCAAATTGTAACAGCCCGATTTAGGGGCTAGTCGGAACAGTGATCTCGGAATCACTAATTCGAGGTTAGAGAAAATTATTTTCATGATATGTTATGTGATATAACATGTTTATAAGGATGCATGGAAATTTTGGTGCCTTAATTTTAGCGAATTCTAGCTAAATTGTGAAAAAGGACTAAATCGCATAAAGTGCGAAAGTTCTATTTTGATTGCTAGAGGTGCCAAATAGTCATAGAATATTAATTGGAGGTCCCAAATGTGCAATTTGGCCTTGTTAAATGTGTTGGCCTGCCATAGAAAGTTAAGGGGACAAGAGCATTAAATTTTGGTCAAAAGTTAGTGATATTAGTTGACAAATGAATAAAAAAAAGATAAAATAAGCAAAAGCTATCATCTTTTTTATTTCTTCTCTTCTTCCACCAAAAACAGTAGCCATGGGAGGGGTTTTTGAAGCTTAAAATTTTAGCAAGCAATTCTCCTCACAAGTAAGTGATTTTGATGATCTTTCTTGATAAAAATTGTACTTTTGGAGTCCCCAAAGCTTAAGCTTTCTAAAGAGGGGACTAGTTTGCAAAATGGTTGAAAGTCTAGGGACTTGCCATGATAGATTTCATGTTGTTTGATGATTTTTATGGAAGAAAATGAATGATAGAATAATGAGAAACAACTTTTGTGAAAGATGTTTTCATGAATACACTTATTTGAGACTAAAATGCAAAAGTTGTAAATTGTCCATAAAGGCATGAAATAGATGGAATTGTGGATAGTTTTAAGAGGATAAAATGTTCAGCTAGACTTGTTTAACAAGAAAATATGATGAAAATTTATTTACAAGCCTAGGGGCAAAATGGTAATTTTTCCAAAGTGTGGGGGCAAAATGGTAATTTTGCCAAAGTGTGGGGGCAAAATAGTCATTTTTGCCTAAAGTTTAGATTATGGTATATCATGATTTATAAGAGATTAAATCAGTAAATTTCATTGTTCTAGATCAAAGAAAATGAGTTTCAGACCTAGAACGGATGAAAAGAGAAATGTGGACAAAAAGTCCTTTTCGGCTCTTTCGACATCGAGGTAAGTTCATGTGCGAATGTTGCAATTACTTATGAGCTTATTTAGAATTCCAATGTTGTATGGAATGTATATTATTATATGAATGTATGAAATGTCTCTTGATGAGATGTGAATGGAATTGAATTTAGAGTAATGGGAAAGGTGTATAGCATGATAGGATGATGGTTAAAACCTCGATTAAGACCATATTGGAATATGGCCTCGGGGTAAGAATTAGTAAAAGACCATGTCAGGGACATGGCATCAATATGTTAATGTATGTAAGACCCAATTGGGGTATGATGATGATGAGAACTATGTGCATGAGACTCAAGAGAGTTATTTAACAATTCGCATGATTCAATGTATGTGGTTGCACCATGAGTAACACAAGTCTGTGTAAAACTGAATTAAGATGAACTCATTATATGATGAACCCCTAGTGGTGTTTTTGTAGTTGATGCACTGTGTGAATGAGAACGAGTATCATAGAAAGTTAAGTAAGAATAGAAACATGTGAGAATGTTCTCGAATGAACATTTGAAATAGAGATATACTTGTGGATTATTATCCATGAATGTAAATAACGGTGAGCTATGTACGATATCACCTTATTGATGGTGGTGATGGGCTGTGTGCGATACCATCAACTGTATTATTTATTGGTGGGTTGTGTGCGTTACCACCTGATTGATTATTAATTGATGGGCTATGTGCTATACCATCGCTTATAAATGACTGGTGAGCTAAGTGAAAAATCACCTTAGGTATAAATGATTGGTGGGCTATGTGCGATACCACCCTGTAAGAGATTCAATGGTGGGCTAAGTGCGTAACCACCGAGATATTAGTAGTACGAGCGACTTATTGAAAATGCTTGATGTGTTGTTTTATATGATCATGTGGTGATCAATGCAGGAATGTATGCTAATTAAACGAGCAATTGGCTTGTGACATGGTAAGAATGTGGTAAGAGATTGAATGAGTAAGTTTCAAGAATAGTTGAGTAAGTAACCATGAGTTTATGAGAGAAACTCTTCATGATACTATGTAACTAAGTATACAATGAATATCAATGTTGACACTTATTGCAGATGAGCTTACTAAGCATTATTACTTACTCCTTTACTTTTCTCATCTCTTATAGGTTATATTAACTAGCTCGGGTTAGAGACCGCCGGAGATGCTTTCACACTATCGAACAGACACTTGGTATGAGGTATCAAGTCCTTATGAGTCATGGCATATATAGGGATTATTATAAGGTTGATTAAGTCCTAATTGATGTAGCCAAATTGTATTGGCCTAAGAGAACCTAGAGTTGGTTGTAAATGTATTTGATAAAGTTCTCCCTAGTGTATGGGATGAAAACCTTAACTCTTTAAGGATTAAATGTATTAATTCATGTGTTCTAATGGATGATTGAGAATGTTTTGAAGTAGTATATGAATGTATGCAAACAAGAGTAGTAAAAAGCTTGGTAAGATAGTTTCTAAGTGCCCACACGGATAGACACACGGGCGTGTGTCTAGGCCGTGTGCACCCTGCACCTTAGTACCTTAAGTCAGAATAGACCACGGGCTGATCACACGGCCGTTTGTTTAAGTCGTGTGATACGCACGGCCAGTACATGGGCGTGTGCCTACGCCGTGTTGAATAAGTCAGTATATCAAGGTATAGCACACGGTTTAGGCCCACGGGCGTGTCAAGACCGTGTGTGATTAGTTAGTGTCGACCACGGGTTGAAGGCACAGACATGTAATAGAGTACACGGACGTGTTCCCAAACCGCATGGGCGTGTGCCTTAACCGTGGGGCATTTGGCAGAATGCTTGGGTTTTTAAGCACGGTTGTTGAACATGGGCGTGTGTGTCTACACCCGGGCGTGTCTCGTTCTACATGGGCGTGTGAGCCCTGTATTTGAAGAGAAAAATTTAAAGAATCGTAAAATTTCTGGATTAGTCTCGAGAGCCCTTGTGTGTATGAGTGAGGCCTCGTAAGTCGAGAATAAGGTGATTGAGGTGACTAAAGAGAGTAGTCACGATTAGCCTAAGTGGCGACCGTGAGGTTTTAGTACCGTAATGTCTCAAGCCCGGTTCCGGCGTAGAACCTGGGTAAGGGGTGTTACACAAATAATGACCCAAAGCTCTCTTTATATAATGAGAGTTTAGAGAGTTCAACTATGATTAAACTTAATCACTTTAATATTAAATTAATATAATATTTATCAAGAAAAATATTATATTAAATTTAATATTAAGATTTAATATTAAATTAATAAAAAAACTATTAAGATAATGATTAAATTAAATTTAATATTAAATCTATTAAAATAATATTATTTTTGAAATAGTTAGTCTGAAATCATATTCTCTGGTAATGTCCCAGTAGGAGTGTAATTCTTCCACTGTTCAACCACCTAAGACCCACTGCCGCCGACGATTTTTCGAACACCGGAATGCTGCCGACACCCTGGGCTAATTCGGTTTTTGTCAGTTCAGTCTGGGCTAGTGACAACTTGATTGGTTTGGTCCAGCCACCGGTTGGACCGTCAGCCCGGTTTCACATACCATGATTGAATACTCCATATTGTATACTCTTTACGAAAGCAATTCATCCAATTGCTTTATCCAATTACCTCATCATGTGTGTGTTACCCTCATATGATATTCTTGATTCCTTTGAGTTAAGTCCGTTCTCTCAATACAATCTTATTTTATCTTATTGTCACTATTTTGTCTTCTGAATGATTAATATGATCACCGTCAACAAATGACTGTGATAAATTGCTTATTCAAGAACGAGCAACCCATAGCCACTTTCCATATTTATCAATCCAAACAATGCCAATGAGAAGATATTGTTAACTCTTTATTTGAGCTATAAATTCCACTATTGCTAGTAAAACTATGTCATACACAATTCATGTACCCAACATACCAGATATGTAATGCCCCGAATTTGGGCTTAGTAGATTTGGGCCTATTGGGTTGTAACGCCCTAAAAATCTCGAAACCCTAATTTTTGTGCATTGTAGTATGTATGTGTAGCACTTGGAATATTAATTTTAAGGTATTATCGGGATTATTTAAAGCCTTAGAGATAGGGGAGACCATAGGGAAAAATTTATTTTTTCTTGCTTTAGTGGACCCTTGTCTCAGGCATTAGGCCTCTTAAGCAGATTAAGAGAAAATAAGACACAAATGGGCTTGTGGTCCAGTGGTAAGTGGCGTCACTTGGGAGCTATAAGGTGGCGCGTTTGTAAGCTGAAGAGGTCGAAGGTTAGAGGCTTAGGAGTGGCATTTTGTGGAGTGTTTATTTTAAAGTATGGACGACCAGAGTTGTGTTGGTTTTGAACTCTTGCCCTGGAGAGTTTGAAGTAAGCAGGTATGTTGGATGTGGAGGAAATTTCGGATAAGATTGAGGTGTTATCAGGGAGAAGAGTTAGGAGATGAGGAGAGGGAGGAGTTGGTGCTGAATGGGACTGTGGGGAAAGGAGTGTTCGGCTGGTGGCTATAAAAGGAGGGGGCCGAATTCTAGAAAGGTTTTTTGAGCTCTCTTTAGTTTTTCTTTTTCCCCCCTAATCAGTTTTCCTATAGCCGAATTCTCCCTATTGCCGAAATCTCCTAAAGCTAAATTTCTTTTTGTCGAATTCTCTCTTAACCAAACCCTTCTACTGCCGAATTGCCATCATCTTCTCTTGTCGAAATTCCTATTTGTGCCAAACCCTTGTTGTTTTCCTCCATCATAAACCGATTGTTATTCACTACCAGTCAAGGTTAAAAAGCCGAATTTAGGCCGCAGGATCGAAACTGGATTTGGTAAGTATTCAGTTAACCTCTCTTGTAAGTCTTGTTAAAAGCCGAAAGGCTATCTAACTATCTTGTCGTTAATTCTGTGATAACAAGGATACGGTTCCAAGATCGCAAGCGTGGTAGGATCGTTAAGTGACTTGTGTGGTTGAAGTGAATGACCGAATGTGTGGATGACTTGTGTGGATTACGAGTCACCCAAAATTTTGATGGTGTATGTGTGAGTGCAGATCTAGGGAACACTTGTGATTAGTAGCTAAGGAAGGGCTATTAGAACCCGGTGGCACACGGTAAGGTTTCGGCTTTTGAGTAAATATTTTTGATTAAGTATGGGTGGTTGATTGAAGGTTGGTTGGTTGTAGGATCAAGGCTAAGGATAGGATAGCACGTCGCAGTGATCAGGTGTGTACAAACACTACACACACGATATCGGCAATGCCAGAAAGCCGAAAAGCCGAAAGTGGCTAAACGGGCCCAGTGGGCCTTGAGCCTAAGTTTTATGAAATGGATTGATTTGATTATATGAACTGAGTTAGGCATGCATATTACATGATCTGTAATTGATTTGGGCCTAATGGGCCGTAAGGATGTGATTTGGGCTTGATGGGCTTTATGGGGACGTAGACAAGTATGCTAGGGCTTACTAGACTTTAGGCCTAGTTCTGAACAACTCTTAAACCACATAAGACTTAATCTAATAATTAAACATGTCCGTGGACAAGTCGCTGGGTTAGAGTGTGGCAACATACATATGCATGTCTAGGAGTGGATCTAGGGAGAGCTTGGTACTTAAGCGGTCCTAGTGGCCCACCTCCTCTTTTCTGGAATCCTACCTGGTGCATAGTGTCTGTTCACTTTAGCCGCAAGGACTTGTTTATGGGCCAAAGTTCATAACTAAAACCCGAGAGGGACTAAATACCCCTGATTTGAAAATTACTAAAATACCCTTAGTTTGAAAATTACCAAAATATCCTTAGATTTGTTAAATTACTAAAATACCCCTGATTTGAAAATTACCAAAAATACGCTTAGTTTGAAAATTACCAAAATATCCTTAGATTTGTTAAATTACTAAAATACCCCTGATTGTAAAATTACCAGAATACCCTTGATTTGCGGAATCACCAAAATATCCCTGACTTACAAAATTACCAAAGTACCCCTGATTTGCAAAATCACCTAATTACCCCTGTAGAGTAGATTTACGGAAATACCCTTTGGTAGTGAAATGACTAAAATACCCCTAAGTGTCGAATGTGTGAAAATGTGTATGTTGCATTCATATGATATTCTGTTTAGGATGCATATGGGTGGGAATTATGGTACGGAGGAAGAATTTAAGGATCGCATAGTCGCTTGACGACTGTGGATCCACCGGTGGCTTTAAGCCCATTTTATGATTAGCGACTTTGCCGCAACGTTGAAATAGTGCGCGATGGTGCTACCGTTGGTGTGTAGGGGATGGGTGGGTTGATACTTATATCCCCACAGGTGTGTAGGGTTGGAAGGGAAATGGTGTGTAGCGGATGGATTTTTGGGGAGGGTTTGCATAACCTTGTTTCCGTGTGGTATGACATAATATGATATGATATGAGGTCATTGTGGGCTAAGGCCCAAGACCACTGATTTTGATAGGGCTTAGGCCCAATGTGATAATTGTATACTGAATTGAATGCCAAGGGTTGTACACACTGAGTTTCGAAACTCACACCCTTTTTATTAAATGTTTTAGGTGATCCTCAGTAAACGGCTCGATGTGGGAGAAGAATCGGAGATGGCCACACTACAAGACATTTAGAATATTTATTTATTTGTTTCAAAAGACATGGTTTTAATTGCTTTATTTTCATTGGATGTAATAAGGCCTTGTACTCCGATTTGACTTTAGAAATTTTTGGTTTTATTGTTCCATCTGTTTACTTAATTACTAAACCTAAGCAGATTTCTTATGTTTAAACTTGGGTTCCTGAAATACTTTAAAATGTTATAAAGGGGCTTTTATCATTACTTAACAAGACTTAAGGAATTTGGGCTTTTGGGTCTTAAATTTTCACTTAGCAAAATCGTTTGAATTGTGCCTTTAATGTGACATTCCCGGATTCGGCCATAACGTCTGGGCCGGGTTTAGGGGTGTTACAAGATATTAGCTAGATCATCTTTAGAGCATAAGCCTCCATTTATGTCAAAGCACATGAGTTACATATGCATGGTCAGTGACTAACTCAGGGTTTAGGTAAATTACACCATGAATGTCACAAGTGAATTACTTCACAAGTGGATCAGAATTAATTCATCTTGGGTCCTGTGTAATTCATCATTTTGCCAATGAATACATCTATGTTTCTACCCGTGGAGTCAACTTCTCCGGTAGCCAAGACTAGTCATCTCCTCATTTGGAATTGTAGACGACATAATAATCCTTCTCAAAATTTGAATCGAACGCTCACTTTGATTTTTTTATGGGATTACAGTTTCGTTTAGATTATCTATAAAAGTAAGTTTTCTTTCTCGCAATGTAAACGTTCTTACAATGCCACTTATCATTAGTTTGAACTTATACAATCAATAAGCTAATATTTGTTTGTCACAATTTTGCTATGCGTGAAAAATATGAAAGACAGAAATAAAAAAAAAACATAAAATGAAATGTGAAATTTATTTATTCATCATTCAAATACATAGAAAACAATTACATGTTTAATACAATATGAGCACATTTCCCAACAATCTCCCACTTGCCCTAGTGAAGTAAATGTGTCATGTTTCACATTCCCATATCCTCTACGTGTTTGTTAAAACTCCTAGTTACAAGAGTCTTAGTAAATAGATCCGCAAGGTTATCTTCAGAAGCTACTTTCACCACATCTATAATTCCATCAGCTACTGCCTCTCGTATCAAGTGATAATTTCGCTCAATGTGTTTCTGTAACAGCCCGGTTTTAGTTAAATCAGAACAGTGGTTTCGGAACCACAAATTTGAGGTCATAAAATTATTTTAATATTATTTTTGGTATTTACAACATGATATTTGATATGTGTGAAAATTTCGTGATTTAATTTTACCTTTTGTGTGCTTAATTTAATAAAAGGACTTAATCGCGTAAAATGTAAAAGTAGCATGCTATATGTTAAAGTGCTTAATTGTTTTAATTAATTAAAGGTGAGGTTTTTATGTTGTAATTTGACCATTGAATTTATGAGTGGACGATTTTGGGCATGTATTATATGGTTTTCAAATTAAATTATAAAGGTTAATTATGTAATTTAGTAATAATAGTTAATAAAATAAAACATAAGTAAAAACACATGCATGTTCATCTTTTTGTTGGCCGAATGTGAGAAGAAAGAAGCCATTGTTGAAGCTTTTAATTTCAGCACCTAGAAAGCTTGATTTAGGTATGTTCTTTGCTCGGTTTTTGATAATTTTTACGTTTTTGATATCGTTGCTTCGTATACTAGCTAGCCCATACTTAAATTTTTGAATTTGTTGATGAATTCATGAAATGCCATTGATGAATAATTAAGCTTTTTGTTGTTTGATGATGGATTATAATAGTTTGATGTTAGATTATCATGTTTTACTAAGTGATTTTTGATAAAAATGCTTGTTGTGGATTAAATTATGAAATTTGAAAATTTAGGGGTCGAAATGTGAAATAAATGGAATTAATGGGCTGCTAGGGACCTAGGGAAGATTCGTCCAAGCATGGGTTTAAGGAAATTTTGTGTATTTTGTGTTGTTTTGAAATAGGGACTAAATTGAGAAAATGTGAAATATTAGGGGCTAAAGTGCAAAATGCTCATTTATGTGTTTTTGGATGAAAATGAATGAACTTGTAATTAAATAAGTTAAATTTAAATTGATTTAGATCAAAAAAGGAAGAAATCGGATTTGGATCAGGGGAAGTTGAAAGTTGTTGAATAGTCGTTCCGATCCGTTCGTTTTCGTACGAGGTAAGTTCATATGCAAATAAACATTTTTAAATTTAAATGTATATATTGCCAAATTGAACTGTACATAGTTATATATATTGCCGAATTCAATTGAGCATTGGAGAATTTGTTTCGAGCATGAATTGATTGAATTACGAAGTCGAAAGCCCCGTATGAGCCTTAGGAATAGTATAGGATACTGATGTCATGACATTAGGACTTTCGAGGTGTGATTTCATGTAAGACCATGTTTGGGACATTGGCATCGTATATGATTCGTGTAAGACCCTGTGTGGGAAAGAGGCATCGATATGTGATAACATGTAAGACCATATCTGGGATATGGTGTTGTATGTTATATATGTGTTTCTGAGTATCCTTAACGATTCTGAATGGTTCAATAGGCAATGTCAAACGAGTCCGAATGTGAATTTGAGATAAACAATTTAGGTACGTATAAGGTTTATATGTTCATTGAAAATTGAAGTAAGTGAAGTTACTTATTGTGGTATTATGGAATATATGAGAAAAGTAATTGTATATGTGTAAGAGATTAGTTAAATGTAACCTATTCGAATTGAATTATTAATGTTCTTGTGATGTTTTATTTGCTTATGGCTTACTAAGCTTTTAAAGCTTACTTTGTGCATTCTTTTTCTATTTTATAGTTATATAAAGTTAGCTCGAGCTCGGAGATCGTCAAGGATCATCATCACACTATCGATCGCTATTTTGATACTTTGAAAGCTTGCACTTTTGACATGTGGCATGTATAGGCTAGTTTCAACATGGTTTGTTTTGAATTGTATATAAATAGCAATGCGAGAATGGCTTGATAACGATATTAATGTTTTTGAATGATCGACCTTGTTAATATGCTCATTTTGAGACGTATGTTTGATGAACATGTGATTAGGCTCGAGTAATTACGTAGTTAATGGATGTGTTTTCGATTTGTGATACATGTTTGTTTGTGGTTTGGTTTTTAAAGGTCAAGTTGGTTAGTTTAATGTTTGATTTTTGTTATGAGCATAAAGTGTTAATGACGAATTATAGTAGTAAAATGGCTACTTGGATTCGGTTACTTCTTAGTAAATAATGACTATGTTTTAGGTATGTATTTGTTGGTTATATGGATACTTATAAAATGACATATTGATGTTTGTATTCGGTTATGAAATAGTACAATTATTTTAATATTGAGTCATGGAATTTGTATGAATTTTGAGGCTATTTTGATGATCGAATTAATGGTTCATTGGATGATTGAATATACGATGTCTAGACATGATATTTCGCATGTGAATTAGGTATAATTTGACTTGTTTTATTGTAATGCACATGAGCTGATAATAATTACAATTGTTTTTTGGTTATTAACTGATGCATGCTTATGTTTTATATATATGTATGCCTATTAAGCCGTGTGGACCTTATCTTACAATAATGTGTGAATGTGCATAATATACGAATTGGTTTGTTCATCAAATAGTTAACGGAGTGGGGTAATTACGGTTTGGTATTTGTGTTTAGAAATGGCTTTCGTTTTTAGGGTGAAATGCGAATATTATGATAGCATTAAAAGTATATTTGGCCATGGTGTAATTTTAACTATAGTCTATTATGCTAATGAATATTATGCCTTGTAATATGGTTGGTATGGTTTAAAATGCTAATGTGTATAGATAAATAAATGGTATGTTTGGTATTTTGTTAAAGGAATGAAATTGCACTAAAGGATGTCTTAATGTATGCTCGATATATGAGATGAATTATGTTTGATTAAGATTTAGGTATTCGAATGCCATGCAATTGATGGTCACATGGTTCGAACTCTATATTTATGAAGCACGTGCACTATGGTTTTGATGATTTTTAGATGGTTCGTAATTTGGTTAGATAAACGACATTGATATGGTTGAATATTGAAGCATGATTCGTATATATGAAATGACTAGAAAAAGCATTATTGATTTTGGTTGATTATGTGATTCAAATATATGAATTTGACTTGTAGAAATAAGAGGATGATTATTAATTGAGTTCGGAAAAAAACAAAGTTTTGTAAAGGAGATTCTATTACTTTGTGCTTAAATTGAAATAAATGACTGTTCTAATTTGTGTATTTGATCGGTAATGCCTCGTAACCCTAATCCGACGACGGCTATGGGTTAAGGGTGTTACATTTTATTGGTATCAGAGCTACGGTTTAGTCGATCCTAGGACTAACGTAGCGCGTGAGAGTCTAGCTATACATGCCATAAATATAAACTGCGATAGTGTGATGATTCCTGACAATTAAAATGTGTTTTTGTATAATAAATGGATCACGATCGAGCCGTAGCTGATGATGTGGAAAGTAATGTGCATGCTCCCGCTCAAGGGGCAGCACCGGCTGATTCTAGGCTAATTAAGAGTAGCCACGAGGGAGAGGCTAAACAAGCCTTCTTCCATATGATGAATGAATGGTTCACATAGTATATCCAGACAAATCTGGCTGTTCAACAACCTCCACCCCTGCCTAATCCTCCTCAAATACCTGTGATACCTCAAGTTAACGATCCGATGCGATTGAATAAGCCTCCGGTTGATAAAATCAGAAAATATGGGGCCGAAGAGTTCGTAGCTACTGGTGATGATGATGCTGAGCGAGCTAAATTTTGGCTTGATAATACGATCCGGGTGTTCGATGAACTATCCTGTACTCCTGGTGAATGTATTAAATGTGCCGTATCTTTGCTTTGAGACACTGCGTATCACTGGTGGAATACACTGGTATCGGTGGTTCCAAAAGAACGGGTTACCTGGGAGTTTTTTTAGATTGAATTCCGAAAGAAATATATCAGTCAGAGATTAATAGATCAGAAATGCAAAGAATACCTTGAGTTGAAACAGGGTCGCATGACCGTGACAGAATATGAGCGGGAATTTGTGAGACTCAGTAGATATGCCCGGGAATGTGTTTCGACTGAAGCTATTATGTGCAAGAGATTTGAGTGTGGTTTAAATGAAGACATCAAGTTATCAGTCAGGATTCTTGAAATCAAAGAGTTTGTGGTACTCGTTGAGCGAGCATGCAAAGCTGAAGAACTCGGGAAAGAGAAAAGAAAAGCTGACTTTGAAGCTAGAGATTCATGAAAAAGATCATCGAATAAGTCAGTTTAGTCGGCATCAAAGAAGTTCCGAGATGATTTTAGCCGTTCAAAGGCTACTGCGGGTTATTCCAGACGAGATCGAGACAGACCACCTATGAGTTCGAAAGCTACTTCAATAGCTAGTGTTGGAAATGTCTGATCAAATCAACCTGAGTGCAAACATTGCGGTAAACGACATCCCGACAATTGTAGACTGAACGATCGAGCTTGTTTCAAATGTGGATCATTAGATCATTTCATCCGTGAATGTCCTAAGTTGGCTGAATAAGACTATCTTGACAAAACCAATCCTCTCAACAACTTCATAAGGTCCAATATATCGATATCTTGATGCTTCAAATTGCATAAGACTTCTACCTATCTGACGCTGCTTTCAAACGATCACAAATTAGCTTTGCCTTCTCTTCAGTCTCACGAACTAAATCCAGTCAAACAACTCAGTTTTCATCCAACTTCGTCCAACAGAATGGAGTTCTACACTTCCTACCATACAACGTCTCAAATGGTGCCATGCGAATACTCGCTTGGAAATTGTTATTGTAAGCAAACTCTGCTAAGGGTAGATATCGCTCCCAACTACCACTAAACTTGATCACACAACTTTTAGAATTTGCAAGAGATGCCATGTCTTCTAGAACTTGGATTAGCCTTTCAGATTGGCCATCAGTTTGTGGGTGATAAGCTGTATTGAAAGTAAGCTTCGATCCGAACACCTCTTGCAAACTCTTCCAAAACCTTGAAGTAAACCTCGGATCCCTATAAAAAATAATCGAAACTGGAACCCCATGAAGATGAACAATCTCAGCAATATAAAAATTTGCTAACTTCTGCAACGAATAATTGGTTTGCACTACTAAGAAATGTGCACTCTTCGAAAATCAATCAACTATAACCCATATTAAATCTTTCCTCGAATGAGTCAATGGCAAACCTGAAACAAAATCCATAGTAATCCATTCCTACTTCCATCCAAGAATTGCAATAGGTTGTAACAACCCCAAAGTAAATTGATGTTCAGCTTTCACCTTTTGACACACCAAACATCGAGCCACAAAATTTGTAACGTCACGCTTCAACCCGGGCCACCAATAAATCTCGCGAAGATCATGATACATTTTACCACTACTGGGATGTACAAAGTAAGGGCAACTATGCGCCTCAGTAAGGATCACTTTCCTTAAATCCACATCTTGCGGCACACACAATCTACCTCGAAAATTCAAAATACCTTCCACATCAATATCAAAATCTCCCTTAACACCTTGCTGCACTTGTCGAATCATTTTCAACGAATCTCAATCTAACGATTGTTTTTCCTTAATCTGTTGCGACAAACTCGGCCTCACTTGAAGTTTAGCACACAAACCACCATCACTTGCTAAACTCAAGCATGCAAACATAGCTCTAAACTCTATCATCGACTTCCTACTTAAAGCATCAACAACAACATTCGCTTTGCCAGGGTGATATTCAATCACACAGTCATAGACCTTTAAAAGTTCAATCCAATGCTTTTACCTTAAATTCAACTCGTTTTGGGAGAGGAGGTACTTAAGGCTCTTATCATTAGTGTAAATCACACAACTCTCTCTATAAAGATAATGGTCCCAAATCTTAAGCCCAAACACCATAGCAGCTAACTCCAAATCACGAGTAGGATAGTTCCGTCTGTGCGTCTTCAACTGCCTTGAAGCATAAGCTACAACTTTACCCTCTTGCATCAAAATACAGCCAAGTCCCAAATATGAAGCATCACTATAAACTACAAAATCTTTTCCAGGCTCTTATTGAATCAACACAGGTGCATTCGTCAACACTACCTTAAGCTAATAAAAACTCTTCTACCATTCATCAGTCCACTCGAACACCACACTCTTCTGAAGTAGTTTCATTAAGGGTGCAGCAATGAGAGAAAACTCTTCAACAAATATACGATAGTAACCAACTAAGCCTAAGAAACTCTAAACTTCAGTAACACTATTAGGCGGCTTCCATTCTAAAATTGCCACAATCTTCGTTGGGTCCACATGAATCCCTTTTGCCGAAACCACATGACCTAAGAATGCCACTTCCTTAAGCCAAAATTCACATTTACTCAAATTCGCAAACAATTGTTTATCCCGAAGAATCTGTAGAACAACCCTTAAGTGCTCATCATGATCCTTCTCAGAATGAGAATACACCAAGATGTCGTTTTTTGAAGACAACCACAAACTGATCCAAGTATGAATGGACCACACAATTCATCAAATCCATGAATGAGGTAGGAGCATTAGATAATCCAAACGACATCATCAAAAACTCATAGTGCCCATACCGAGTCCTAAAAGCTGTTTACAACACATCTGACTCCTTCACTTTTAACTGATAATACCCATATCTAAGATCAATCTTCGAAAACACCGTTGTACCTTGTAACTGATCAAACAAATCATCCATTCGAGGCAAAGGATACTTATTCTTAATAGTTAACTTGTTCAACTACATATAATCAATACACATTCTCATTGTACCATCCTTCTTCTTTACAAACAAAACCGGTGCACCCACGGAGATACACTGGGTTGAATAAACCCTCTATCCAACAACTCTTGCAATTGAATCTTTAACTCCTTGAGCTATTTTGGTGCCATGCGATAGGGCGCAATAAACACTGGTGTAGTACCAAAATAGAGCTCAATACAAAACTCAACTGCACGATCCAGTGGAAAACTAGACAACTCTTTAGGAAACACATCAGAAAAATCCCTCACAATACGAATATCCTGAACTCTCAACTCCTTACTAACTGAATTCATCACATAGGCTAAGCAAGCCTCACAGCCTTTTCCTATCATCTTTTTAGCCTTCATTGTCGAAGCCATATTAGACATAAAACTCGATCTTTCACCAACAACAACTATTTCCAAGCCATCACTATCTCTCAAGGTAGTTTGCTTAGTCTCAAAATCTACCTTAGCCTTATGCTCAATTAACCACTCTATACCAAGTATCACATCAAATCCATAAAATAACAATTCAATAAGATCAATAGGGAAAACATTTCCTTGAATCGTAAGAGGGCATCTACGATAAACTCTATTCACTACTACACTATCACCAAAGTAACTAATGACAGTCAGACCCAAACCAATAGTCACAACAGGAATCTCTAACTTACTAGCTAATTCACTCAAAATGTACGAATGTGTAGATCCAGAATAACTTAAGGCAAACAATAGAATAGATCGCAACGTGAAAGTACCTACAATAACATCAGTCAGCTCTTGATCATCGGGTTCTCTAACAGCATAGACACGAGCGAGACCTACAGATTCAACCTGTGTAGCAAAAGTATGAGCAACAATCCGCTGTCCAACCAATCTCCCAGTACCTCTACCACAACCACGGCCTCTAGCAGGCATAATAACAGATGTCGAACTCTTAGTCTGTGAAATCTCAACCCTAAGTGGACAATCCCTCAGAAAATGTTCTTTCGAACCACATTTAAAACATCCACCTGTCAACTTCGAACACTCTCTAGAATGCCTACGCTCACAGTGTACACAAAGCAGCCATCTAGAACTACCTACTGAACCACTAATACTAACCATAGTACTACTCTGCTGCTTAGGTTGGCTCGGTCGAGTCTCACGTCTCGTACCTCTACCAGAGACATAACTATCACGCCTTCTCTTAGATAGTCAACCCAATACACTATCAAAAGCTCTCTTGTCAGAATCAGTAACCACAGAAGGAGGCGGCTCAGCTAAGGTCTCCTCCACAGCCTTAGCTCTCTCAGCTAACTCATTAAACATCGCTATAGGCTAAGCTACCAAATAAACCTGAATCTCACGGTTTAGCCCAAAACGGGACCTCTTACAATGGTCCCTTTCAGAAAGAATCATCTCAAGTGCATACTGACTAAGTCACAAAAACTCAACCTCATAATAAGCCACTGATAAATCACCCTAAATCAGGTAAAAGGAATTCACGCTTACGAGCCTCCATATACTGCTCGCCCATAAACTTCCTTTTAAAAACCTCAAGAAAGTAGCTCCAAGTCAACCTATCAGTAACAATACCTCTCCTAATTGTATTCCACCAACGATGACCCTCACCGTTGAATCAGGACACATCACAACCCAACTTCTCCTCAATAGAACAGGACATCTGCTCGAGGATCCTTTCAACTCTCTCCAACCAGTACTCAGCTATGGTTGGATCAGTACCTTTCACCCCATGAGAACTCTTTACCACCCAATGCCCGAAGACGTTCAAGCAGTAACCCACGATTAACAGGTGCAGAATTGGTAGGTGCAGAAGAAGGGTTAGTACCAGCAATCCACTGAAACGCTCCCATCATGGCTTCCATACGGGAGGTGCATAGGATGTATCATCCTCTTAAGCACAAACTCTCACATTAACACATTTAGGAGGCATATCTAATAATCTAGCATACACAAAAACAAATAAACGATGTGAGTGGCAGGAATGATCCAAGTCTCGTTCCTACAAACAAACTTTAGGGTTAAAGGCAATGTTTTCTCGTTCCTACCCGACATGCATCACAAACAAGAGATATCTCATTCAATTCAAGGAACCATAATAATTTAATCACTTGGGTTTCCAAGATTCATGGGTTATGAAACCCTAATCAACACATCAACAACAATCACCTAGGTCCGAGAGTTATTGGAAATAGGCTCTAATACCACCAAATGTAACACCTTATACCCGGCCTGGTCGCCAAGCCCAAATACGGGATGCCACACCACCGTCTCATCTCATGTACATCAAATAGGAAACTAGATCCAAGCAAACCGATCTTCTTTTGTTAGCCCGCATAAGTCTTAAGCCATCCAAATAGTTAATTAACATTGTTACATGGAAATCATTCGTTAGTCGGTCTTACATATAGTTAGAATCATGCATAAGGGCTAATTAGCAAAATTTCATAAAACTGCTCATTGGTATCAATATTGACATTTAGGGTATTGATATTTTCTTTTAATGGTATCGATACCACTTGGAAAAACGATACCAAAGTAGCTTACTATTTTTCGGCAAAAAATCCTAATTATAAAAAATTATTGGTACTTGCTATAAATTATTGGTACTTTAGTCCCGAGTATCGATACTTGAGATAAGGAATTGATACCAAATCCATATTCTATTTTCCTATAAGTTTTAATTCACAGAGGTATCGATTTTTAAAGCCAACTATCAATTCATCTGCTACTGAAGCTAAAAATGCAGCATAAAAGAGCAAATAATTCATCTCAAATAGTTCATAAGCAACAAGCATCAAGTACTTTTTTTTATTTCATCATGTTATGGCTAAATTTATCAATTCAAAGTGTCCAATCATCCAAGCAAGAATTGTTATGCCAACATCAATGTTTGAAAATTCTAACATAAAAATAACATGAAAATCTTATAAGCCAAATCAAAATGTTTACAAATCAATAACCCAAAATAGTTCTACCACATTGCCTATTTCCCCCAATACGAATATAAATAATAGATACCTACGATGAATAACCAGTCTTCCTTGGATCACTCCCTCGGTAACCACACTGCCCACACCGTAACGTCACTAATTTATATATGTTGAAATGAGTGGGTGAGCTTTAACAAGCTCAGTGAATGCGAAGAATTTCCACAACGCAAACATAACACCATGCAACACAACCAATCATTTACTCACAAGTACCTTATTTTTAAGTCTAACATCATATAGCATTAAATCATGGATCATCTAATAGTTCATTCTCATAATGCATACGTACCCATTCAAGCATATAACATATTCCATAGGATTACATAAAATATGATAAGATGGCACTTGGGTTATGAAACATATAGTCAGCTCTACCATCACGCATCGGATACACGGATCTCCATTACACCGCATAGACACATAGAGTAAAACATATCCCAAAAGTGAAGCATTTAGCTAACACTCTCATTATTTCCCCTCACATATCTCGTTTAGTGGAGCTTAGCTCTCATTCCCTTATCCCTCAAAGCATGTCACAGGGCCTCAATGACCAAAACCACTGTACGTATAAGTGAGTACTCATAATCCTATGGCATGCCAACTATATCCAATGGTTCCAAGATCACAAAACCAAAATATCTGAAACAACACATATTATTTACCGATTATCCATGCATTATCACTACATATTAGCATCTTTTGCAAAACACCAGCATAGTCATATAACATATGTATTACACATTCATTTCATGTATATAATTCCACTTTACACAATAATCACCATACTCACTTATCACATTTCATGCACAACACATAACAATAAGATAATTATAGATTCAAGAAAACTTACACTTGAAACTTAGAGTAGGGGTTTAGGCTACATCTAATTTCCCAAATAACACATGACTCATATTTACAAGTAGCAATTCCATACACTCACCACTCTATGCTTTTGTCGAAAAGCCAAAAGCTCAACTAACGCTTCCCTAGCTCGTAGCAAGCTCTAACGAATCCAAAGATTTACACACAAAAATCATACAATAGCCATGGTCAAATAACAACAAAAACTTCACCCAAACCAACTAAAATGCAAGCTTTAAGCTAAGTTCCCTTGTAACTTAAACTATTAACATAACAAAATTTAAATACTAATATCTCAATCTATACTCAACCCTTTTGCCTAAAACCAATTCCATTCATCTAATTAATTATCTACACCTAATTCGTAACCTTCAAACTAGACAAATCTACTCAATTCATGATATCGACATTTTTCGACATCTTTTAGGCATTTTTAACAAAATTCATTAAAACGTGAGAAATCGTTAACGAAACTTTAAGATAAGTTTAAAAACCTTCTAATCATGGTGAAATAAGTTGGAAATTTTCCTTGAAACCACGTTTTATGCAGAATCCTAAAATCCACCATTAATGGCTCGATTTTTGGCTTTTATTTAAAACAGGCGACTTAAGGGCTAATAATTCAGTTTTAAAGACTAGATATCATAAGAAACTCATAGGAATTCAAAAAATTATCTTTGATAGAATATTAGACGAGTTTTGATGCAATTCTAAAAAATCCACGTTTGGAGAAGATGATGAAATCTATGGAGTTTTTGAGTGTTTTTCTTGATGATTTATGATGGTAAATGACTTAGGAATGATAGGAAATCAAAGTATTATGGTTTGGGAATAAAAATTAAATTGAAATAGCAAGGGGAAAACAAGGGACGACGAGCTTGGTGTTTAGTTCGTGAAAACAAACCAGGGAATGGGGTTTTTAAGTTCAATTTTAAAAACTGGTTAAATTGTTACATAAATGCACATTGTTTTGACCCTTTTACAAATCAGTCCCTTTCCTAAAATTAAGGACATCTAATACTCATTTCCGACATAACTTTATGAAAACCATTATCGAAAACATTATCGAGTACCATCTTTATGAAAATTTGAGCTTATATAGGCCTAAATTCCTAAAATACCCCTAAAAATCCTAAACCCTATTTTGGTGTATGACACACTATGACAGATTCCCCTATGTTGTTGATTGCTTGTAGGTTTTTCTACAACTTTCTCGAGAATTTAACTTGGTGATTATTCTACAACTCCCAAAAGTTCATCGAGTACCACTTTACTTCGAGGCTTAAAGTTATCCATGTAGTTTTCCTCGAGGAAAGTAGCATGAGTAGAAACTTTGATCTACTTTCTTTCAGATTGTAGAATATTCCACCTTTTATCCCTTTTGGATATCCTACAAACATGCTGAATTCAGTCCGTGCATCCAACTTCTTTGCATCCTTACCCAGAACGTGTGCTAGACAACCCCATATTCTAAAGTAATTTAGAGCGACTATCTTTCCATGCCACAGTTCATAAGGTGTCCTACAAACAGACTTGGTTGGTACATCATTCAGGTTATAGCAAGCCGTTTGTATTGCATATCCCTAGAAGGAAGTAGAGAGCTATGAATAGCTTAACATTGAACGAACCATGTCAAGCAAGATATCCTATGAGAGTAATTGACCTGACGTTACAATAGTTATTTTAGGTCATTTCTGCACTGAATGAGTTTATTTTATAAAACTTTTAGAAATAAATATTACATTTTCGGTATTAGTAGGTTAGGAATAAAAGTTAATAAAAATAAGTGTTTTTACACATTTTCTACTATGTTGATGATCTGTAAGGTCGATTTGGTTCTTCTGAGTGACTAATGAGCTAATTCAGTGTGTAGGATGTTTATTGAGGTCCAAGAATACAAGGAATAATGATTGGGTTGTGAGACAAGTAGCCAAATAAGCTAACAACACTGCCAAAGGCCTGGAACGCAGTCGACGTCAAGACGAGGAATTCCCTCTCGTCACAATGACGCGATGAAGAAATGAGAATAATGGCACAATGTTTATGTCGAGATGAAAAGCATTCCCACATCCGAATCATGAGACTTGGTATGGAAGAAAAGAGTTGATTCCCTTGGAAAATATTTTGGGGAAATTTTCATATTTGGACCCTGGCTTTTAGTAAAATATTTTATTGATTGGTATCTAAGTGTATCTTGAGTTGAGTGGTCACCAAGTAGGCCGTTGCCTATATAAGCAACCTTAAGGTCACCAGAGTTGTGATCATACTTAGGCCCAGATAGTTTTCTATTCAATTTTAGTTTTCTTTTCTTTTCATGTTCGTGTAGTCGAAACTTTTTCTATTCCGATGTGCAGACAATTGATAAACCGAAATAGTAATATATTTTAATCCCACATTTAGCATACTTTGGATGATTTATCCCTTGATTTATGTAAAAAGGTGCTCTTAATCCTTTCTTTTCATGTCTTATATTCAGGAAAGCACCCAAGAATAAAAAGAACGAGAAACGGGCTCAAAACGGACCAAAATGGGCCAAAGAAGAAGTCGACATGGCCTGGACTAAAGGCCACATGGCCGTGCCTCCTCAAATATAGTAGAACATGGCCTGATGTCGATCTATACGGCCGTGCCTCACTAACGGAGTCCAACACGGCCTGACCACGATTCACACGGGTGTGTGCCATGGCCGTGCCCCTGCCATGGAGTAGAGTAATTTCACTCGGAAAAGGATACTTAGGGGCAAAGAAACACATTCCAAAAGCCTATAAATACACCCTAAGCATGACCTAGAAGGGAGAGTCGAAGGGAGTCGACGGGCGGTCAGCTAGGCCAAGGAGCCGAGTCGAAAAGGTCAGATTTGTGGGAAACTCTCAAGGGATAGCCAGTTGATCCATCTCAATAAGCCGAAATTCTACTTAAGACGGAGGATCTCCTCTTCAATTCCTTCAGGGGGTTTTTAGGGATTTCTTATGTTTTGTTTTATCTTTTCTTCTGAGATGTTTTCTTTTACTATTATGAACTAAACCATTCAGATACCTGAAGGGGGATGAAACCTAGATGAATCTTGTTATTGTTTTCTGAACTATATGATAAATACTTGATTTGTTCTTAATTATGTGTGCTTAATTCTTGTGTTGATATTTCGCGGATATTAATTCAAGTTGAATGTGCTTAGGTGGTGGAGAAAAAGTCCCTGCTTAAGAGTAGATCTAGCATAATTAAGCGAAGTTGATCGCACACCTAGAGATAGGGTGACGAGATTTTGCCGGATTAGGGTGAAACCTATTATGGGAATCCATAGATTGATTTACTGCTATTCAAGGGGTTACTAATGGGAATAGATTTCAATTAATTAACCTAGGGTTAGACGTTATTCGCCTCGAGAGAGGGTTTAATACAAATTAGGGAGTCTTACGGATCAAGTCAAGTGAATAAATCGTCTGGTTCAGTGTTAGATAACAAGTGGAGTCTAGGTGGATTCTTCCTAAGGGTATCATCTTAATCAACTGAGTTTTTCCCAAGTATTTCCCCAATTCATTCTTTTTGTCTTTGCGTCTTTAGCTTAGTAATTAGTTAATTTAGATTAATAAACAACTTCACTTATTTTAGGCTAAATAATAGAAAGAAAGTTAGTATTAGTACTTTTAGTTCCTTTGGGTTCGACAATCCGGTCTTGCCTAAGCTATACTACTGTTCGATAGGTGCACTTGCCTCAATCGTTGTCATAGTTAGTTTCCAGGTTCGATCATTATCTTTATGAATTTTAAAACTCTGACTTCACAGCGATCAAGTTTTTGGCGACGTTGCCGGGGAACTAAAATATTAAGAAAGCTCTATTTTTATTACTTTAGCCATTATTTTTTATTTTCTGCAATTTAATTTTATTTTTAAGTTTAAATTTTAACTTTGCTAAATTTTTCTTTCTTTCTTTTCCTAGCAGGTACCTCTAGTTTATGACTAGAAGGAACCCGAGAGGACCACTAGTATACGTGTAATATCCCGGGTTAGGGGCTATTTTGTTGTTGCATGAAATTGCATGTGTTGGTGTGCTGTGTTGCTGTTTGTGTAGTTTCGGGGCTTAATTGTAGGCTAGGAGTGTGCCTGAGTAGGTAGGAAAATTTTTGTTTTAGGCCTAAGTCAGGGGAGCTGATGGAGCTGGGGTATAAGAGTTTTATGTGGTGTTTTGTTGAACAAAAAGTGAGCTGGCAAAGTGGCAAGCATGCGTTACTTGGGGAAGCTTGGTGTGGCGTCATCTACTTGTGGTGGAGGTCCAGTGTTCGAGCTGCAGAGTCCCCATTTTGGCTTCTTTTTGGGACGGCATGGAGGAGAGGTAGAAGGCTAGTGAAATTCTACTTGGACTTGGTCTTCACTTTCAAATGAAAGGTGGAGAGTGATGGTAGGAATAAGACTTGGTAAACTCATTTGAAATGAGTGGTTGGGAGCTATTGGGGGGATTTAGCCGAATTTGGGGGAGTGTGGAGTGGGGGAAGTGGACGGCATGGTATGGTGTTGGAGGGGCCGAAATGCATTTGGCATTTTGGGTGTGTTCGATCACTTTTGTCAAAGAAATTCGTACATTTTCTTCTTTTGGAAACCGAGAGTTCAAGAGCATTCAACTGAAATTTGCTGTTTTCTCTTAAGTTTTCTTGGTAGCCGAATATCCCCTCTTCATGTTCTTTTTCTTTTTGTCATTTGTGTAAACCGAATGGTATTTTCTCTTCTCCATAATTCTTTCGTTGACTTAAAAACATTGATAGCCAAAACTAATACCTTTTCTTATGATATTTTCGTCTCTTTTCTCTTAATACACTAGTGCCGAATTCACATTGCTCTCTTAGCCGAATTTCCATTTATTTTCTCCCATTTCTTGAAGCACTTGAGCCGAATATCTCTTCAACCATTGACCGATTTCTTTCTTCTCTTAAACCACATCTATTTCTTTTATTATTTTCTTTTCTAGTTGTGGCCGAATCCTCCCTTGGTGATTGCCAAATTTCCTTCTAGCTTGTGTTTTCATTTTGGCCGAATCTCTCCTCTCCCTTGTAGCTCTCTTGGCCGAATATCAGTGAAGGGTGGATCTTGGTTGGTTGTTCAATCCTTGAACAAGGAGTCAATTGGTAAGTGGAGGGTAAGTGATTGGTGTTAGTATTGTTAGTTCAATATTTTGTTTCCGATCAAGTCAAGGGTGATTAGGGATTAATTATTTGTCTTATAGGGTGCCGATTGTTGGAAGGAGAACCACTGTTGGTTCGAGGTTTGGTTGGAAACCAAACCATTCACAAGAGTAAGGTAAGGGATTGAAATTAACCCCTTTGGGTTTATATGTCTTTGGCCGAATGGTCTTAGTGCCTAATCCTGTGTTGGCCGATTGTTATAGGAGCTTGTTAATCGAGGGACATAGATCGGTCGTTGGGATCTTTAGACTCGTAATTACCAGGTGTGTAAACTAACACACTGATACTTAGTAATGTTATTAATAAACCTGCTTGCCTGTTAAAAACCATAACAGTATGATGGACATTTGGATACCTAAATGGGGTAGGTGTACGATTCGGGTAAGTCTGTTCTATTATGAGTACTATTAATGGTATATGATATCGTGATCTATGTTATGTATACTATGTGATATAATGCTTGGTATGTTGGCATAATATGCATGATTTGTATGATATGCATGATCACATGAGTTGGTATGATGATGGGTGATATGAGTGGAGGGGGCAGTGATATTTTGTGCTGACGAGCACCAGTGTTTTGGTAACACACTTTGTGACTTTGGGTCACCAGAGGTTTGGCACCTCCAGAGGTTTGGCACCTCATTGCGACTTGTCCCTGTGGTTTGACACCACCGTGGGTTGGCCCCACTTGAGATATGGGATCGTCTGCGCTAGTGATTGGGTATCACACGATGGGTTGGCCCCATCATTCGATTATTGTGACTACGGTCACCAAAGTGGTTTGGTACCACATTTGTGTCTTTGAGACACCGAGGTTGGGCACCTCATTGCGACTCGTCCACGTGGTTTGACACCACCGTGGGTTGGCCCCACTTGAGATATGGGATCGTGCGCTAGTGATTGGGTATCACACGATGGGTTGGCCCCATCATTGGATTTGTGACTTCGGTCACCAGTGCTTTGGTAGCACAAACGTGTCTTTGGGACACCAGTGGTTTGGCACCACATTGACGGATATTGTGTCTTTGGGACACCAGTGTTTTGGTAACACATTGTGACTATATGTCACCAGTGGTTTGGCACCACCAGTGGTTTGGTACCACACGGGGTAGAAAAAGGAGATACGGATGGTTAGGATCGGGTTGCATTAATTGTGTTGCTATGTATGATGTGTGTTAGCATGTTGTTTCATCGGGAGCGGGATTTATGCACCGAGTCATTCGACTCACCCTCTCCTTTGACATGTCGGTGACTCGTGAGACGCGGACATGGGCCGGTGGACTCGGGATGCACATGCCATGCCTTAATAAAAGTTTTGCTCGGACTATTCACTTTGGGTACTTTAGCTTAGTTATTTTTATTTGAGGTTTAATTTGGATTTGTAAAGGCCTTTAAATTATGTTTTATGATGGTTATGTTTTAATTAGATTCTCAACTTTGCTTAACAAATAACTTGGTATGAAATTTTACTAAAAATTTGGTAAGATAATGTTTTCAAAACTATATCGCGATGTGCTTTAAACTATACCATCGGGTATCTCACTATGTTTTGCTATAAAATAAACTCAAGTGATTTTCAAACCAAACTCGATATTCTACCCAGTCAAAAATGTTTCAAAATAGTACTAAGAAACTATTGGAAATACTAAATGAAATCAACTCGCGTTTTTACTATATACTTTGGATAAGTTTTCAAAATCTACTCAAACAGGCCTACCCAATTTTCTTCAAGTTCACTATGGTTTTCGCCCGCTTTTAAACGAAAAATCTTATCTCTCAAAAACGTTTCCCCCGTAACATACCAGATTCGGACGTGGTGTCCTGTCCGGGTTTGGGGTGTTACAATACGACAGTGATATTGAAGCTACCGCTCGTAGAAATCGCAGAGAAAATTAGGCGAGCCCTAAATTACCAAGAAGAAGAGCGAGAAGACAGATCCAATCCTCTTTGAAGGGATGGGCGAAAATAATCCACCACCACAAGATGTGGCGAGAAAATAATGCTCCGCGTACTATGTATGATTATGCTAAACCTCATTTAACAGGAGCCGAATCTAGTATTGTTAGGCCTGCTATAGCCGCTAATAATTTTGAATTAAAACCTAACACTACAAATGATTCAACAATTTGTTCAACTTGATGGTTTGCAGGGCGAAGATCCAAACACTCATATAGCAAATTTTTAGAGTTTACGTGATACCTTCAAAATAAATGGAGTTTCGATGATGCCATAAGGCTTGGTTATTTCCCTTTTATTAAGGAATAAAGCCAAACAGTGGTTAAACTTCGTTACCACGGTCAATCACCACATGGGATCAAATGACCGAAAAATTTTTATTAAAATATTTCCCACCGGCCAAAATGGCCAAATTACGGAATGATATCTCTTCTTTTGTGCAGATGGATTTAGAGACATTATATGACGCATGGGAGAGATATAAGGATCTCTTGAGAAGGTGTCCGCACCATGGTTTACCCTTGTGGCTCCAAGTCCAAACTTTTTATAACGGTGTAAACCCCTCAACGAGGCAACTAATTGATTCACCCAGTGGGAACACGAATAATAGAACTCTGAAGCGACTTACAAGTTTATTGAAGAGATGTCACTGAATAACTATCAGTGGCAGGTTACAAGGACCAAACCAACAAAATCAGCCGGAGTTTTCAACATAGATGCAGTAACCATGCTATCAACATAGGTAGAGATGATGAATAAAAAGCTTGATAGTTTGTGTTCTTCGCAGGTACATCCATGTCTGCAAAGACGCAAAGTGGGAACGTGGCGAATCTGAGTACCCACCCTACCAACCGAGCACACGAGGAAGCGAGCAGGATGAACTATATAGGTAACAATTTCAGATCTAATAATAACCCATATAGTAATAATTATAACCCAGGTTGGAGGAACCACCCAAATTTTTCGTGGGGAGGTCAAGGAAATCAAGGAAATCAAAGACAACAACCTCCTTAAAATTTCCAAAATCACCCTATCCACGGGAGAAGAAGCCAACCTTGAAGAGATGCTTGACAAGATTCATGGCATCCACAGAAAACCATCTCCAAGACACTGAAACTACCCTTAATACCCAACAAGCATCGATCAAAGGGATCGAGAGCCAAGTTGGAGAACTTACTAAGTCGGTTGGGGAAATTACTAAGTCGGTTAGGCGACTTAGTAAGATAGTTTCGACATTCGATCGTAGAGATTTTTCTAAAGAAACAGAGCAGTAAAGGCGATTACATCGAGAAGTGGAAAGGAGTTAGTCGAACCAAAGAAAAAAATACTACATTAAGATGACAAAGCAAAGGATGAGGGAGTTGAGGATGTAACTCCAGTGCGTAAAGAAAGTAAACCATCAATCCCATACCCAGCAAAGTTGAAGAAGGACCGATTATATGCCCAATAC
Source organism: Gossypium sturtianum (assembly GCA_025698515.1). Classification (NCBI taxonomy): domain Eukaryota; kingdom Viridiplantae; phylum Streptophyta; class Magnoliopsida; order Malvales; family Malvaceae; genus Gossypium; species Gossypium sturtianum. The sequence continues at coordinate 100,240,236 of CM046955.1, read as the reverse complement.
GGTAAATTTCTTGAACTTTTTAAACAAATACATATTAACTTACCCTTTGTTGAAGCCATTTCACAGATGCCGACATACGCAAAATTCTTAAAAGAACTCTGACGAATAAAGGAAGTTTGAAGAAGTATCAAGCTGTGGAGCTTAATGAAGAATGTTCACCATCCTCCAAAACAAGTTACCAACCAAATTAAAAGACCCGGAAGTTTTACTATTCCTTGTTTAATTGGTAGTTTAAATATTAAGAAAGCATTAGTTGATCTAGGTGCCAGTATTAATTTAATGACTTATAAAATGTTTAAACAACTAGATCTAGGGGAACCAAAACCCACTAGGATGAGTATTCAATTAGCTGATAGATCGATTAAATATCCTAGAGGAGTTATCGAGGACGTTTTGGTAAAAATTGATAAATTTATTTTCCCTGTTGATTTTGTTGTGCTTGACATGGATGAGGATATTGAGGTTCCCTTAATTTTAGGGCGCCCTTTTTTAGCTACTGCTAGGGCTGTTATCGATGTAGGTGACGATAAACTTGCATTAAGAATAGGCGATGAGGAAATTATTTTTCAGATTTATGATGCCATGCGATATTCTAAAGAACAAGATGATTTTTGTTATTTTGTTGATACTACTGATCATATCATTCAAAACTCATTACAGGAAATTTTACAGGACGACACGATGGAACTGTGCCTGACTCAAGAAGAGGGGGAAGAAGATGAAGTTGACAAGCTGAATCTGAATACATCTTCATCTAGACAAACGGAAAAATAGATCATTGAAGTCAATGAAGAACTAAAACAAAAACCCTCTATTGATAAGCCACCCAAATTAGAATTAAAACAGTTGCCGAAACACTTAGAATATGCATTCCTCGGGGATAATTCTATGCTACCCGTAATTATCTCTTCAGAATTGGAACCCAAGGAAAAAGAGGAGTTGATACAGGTACTAAGAGAACATAAAAAAGCCATAGCTTGGAAAATCTCTGACATTAAGGGAATAAGCCCATCGTTTTGCACCCACAAAATTTTAATGGAAGAGGAATACAAGCCATGTGTGCAACCTCAAAGACGATTGAATCCCAACGTAAAAGAAGTTGTGAAAGCTGAGGTAATTAAACTTCTAGATGTTGGAATAATTTATCCTATTTTTGACAGTAATTGGGTAAGTCACATGCGAGTTGTTCCAAAGAAAGGAGGCATGACGGTGGTAGCCAACGAGAAGAATGAACTAATTCCCACTAGAACGATTCTGAGTTGGAGAGTGCGCATTGATTACGGGGAAGGTGAACGCGCCACTAGAAAAGATCACTTTCCTTTGCCCTTCATTGATCAAATGTTAGAAAGGTTATCTGGGCATATGTACTATTACTTCCTAGATGGACTCTCCGGCTATTTCCAAATCCCAATAGCACCTGAAGATCAAGAGAAGACAACATTCACATGTCCATATGGTACGTTTGCTTATCGTAGAATGCCTTTTGGATTATGTAATGCTCCTGCTACTTTTCAGCGTTGCATGTTGGCAATCTTTGACGAACTTGTGGAAGACATTATGGAGGTATTTATGGACGATTTCTCGGTATTCGGTAATTCTTTCCATCTTTGCCTTAAAAACTTAAAACGAGTTCTAATGAGATGTGAGGAGACAAATCTTGTCTTAAATTGGGAAAAATGCCACTTTATGGTACAAGAGGGAATTGTATTAAGACAAAACTTCTAGTAAAGGAATTGAGGTAGATAAAGCAAAGGTCGAAACCATAGAAAAATTACCTCCTCCTAGTTCAGTTAAGGCTATTAGAAGCTTTTTAGGACATGCAGGATTTTATAGAAGATTTATTAAAGATTTTTCTAAAATAGCTAAGCCTCTAACAAAATTGCTAGAAAAAGATGTACCTTTTAATTTTAAACAGGAATGTTTAGATGCATTTAATATTCTTAAAGAGAAATTAATAAACGCCCCAATTATAATTGCCCCTGATTGGAATCTCCCTTTTGAACTAATGTGTGATGCAAGTGATTTTGCAATAGAGTGCGAGTTTTAGGACAAATGAAAAGACAAGCATTTCCAAATAGATTTATTACGCCCGACAAGACATTAATGAACCGCACAAGAAAATTATACTACTACTGAAAAGAATTACTAGTCGTGGTCTTTGAATTTGATAAATTCAGACAATATTTAGTATTATCTAAAGTTGTCGTTTACACTGACCACTCTGCTCTTCGTTATCTATTAACTAAACCTGATGCAAAACCACGACTCATAAGATGGATTTTACTTTTATCAGAATTTGACACGGAAATACAGGATAAGAAGGAGTGAAAACCTTGCAAGTGAGATCACCTCTCTAGGCTTGAGAACCCACATCTCGAAGAGCTCGACGAAAGTGAGATAAACGACTCATTCCCTGAGGAACAACTCTTTTCTATAACCTGCTCCGAGGTACCATGGTTTGCAGATATTGTGAATTATTTATCCGCTAGCGTCCTACCGAAAAAGCTAACACATCATCAATAAAATTGATTCTTCTCTGATGTGAAGAACTATTTCTGGGAGGACCCCTTTCTTTTCCGCATTTGTGCAGATCAAGTAATTCGAAGATGCGTTACAAAGACAGAAGCAAACAAAATCCTACAACATTGCCATTCAGGACCTTCAAGAGGACACTACAGTGGCATTAAGACAACACATAAAATACTCGAATCAGGTTTTTGTTGGCCCACTCTATTCAAAGATGCAAACAGGTATGTCGCTTCATGTGATAAATGCCAAAGAACAGGTAATGTTTCTAAACATGATGAAATGCCTCAAACATATATGCTATCTTGTGAAATATTTGATGTATGGGGTATTGATTTTATGGGTCCATTCCCAAGTTCATTCGGAAATAAGTACATCCTAGTAGCAGTTGATTACATGTCAAAATGGGTGGAAGCTGAAGCTTTACCTACCAATGATGCCAGGGCAGTAATTAAGTTTCTTAAGAAACTACTTTCTCGATTTGGAACACCTAGGGCCATCATTAGTGATAGGGGTACTCATTTTTGTAATACTCAATTTGATAAGGTCTTAAAAAAATATGGAGTACACCATAGGATAGCTACTCCATATCACCCTCAAACCAGTGGGCAGGTAGAAGTAGCAAACCGAGAACTTAAGCGGATCTTAGAGAAAATAGTTGAATCCAACAGGAAAGATTGGGTAATAAAAGTAGACGACGCTTTATGGGCCTATAGAACAGCCTTTAAAACCCCTTTAGGAACATCCCCGTACAAACTTGTCTACGGGAAAAGTTGTCATCTACCATTTGAGTTAGAACATAAAGCTTACTGGGCTATAAAATTTTTGAATTACGATACTAAAACTGCAGGTGAGAAGAGAATGATGCATATGAACGAGCTTGACGAATGGAGAGATGATGCCTACGAGAACTCGAAGCTATACAAGGAGGCAACAAAGCGACGCCATGACGCTCGTCTAAAGAAATCGAGACAATTTAAAGTAGGGGACTTGGTCTTGCTATACAACTCGAGGCTTAAAGCTGTTCCTGAAATCAAAATCAAGATGGTCAGGTCCATTCATGATCAAAACAATTTTTCCCTATGGCACAATCGAGGTAACTCATCCCACTCAAGGCACATTCAAGGTAAATGGTCACGGACTCAAAATCTATAATGGTGAAGATTTTAAGGATATGAGAGAGGAGCTTCAGCTCCGTGAACTTTCTTTCTAAAATGAAAACAGGGTAAGTCTAGCTTAAGACTTTAAAGGAGCGCTTCTCGGGAGGAAACTCGAGCATTAACCACACTAACATTAGATTCTTAATTTTTAGCATTTAATCCCATACTAATTAATTTAATAAAGCGCAGGTTTTAGACCACACGGCCTTGCACACGGGCATGCCTGTGGCCGTGTGGAAGCCATGGAACGAAACACGAGTGTACTTATAGACGTGCTCAACAAAGGTGATTTTTATCCTCAACACGGGCTACGATAATAGCCCCACGCTCGTGCTTCACAACCGTGGACTATACTGACTTGTCAAACACGGGAGGAACACGCCCGTTTTGAACAACCATGTGAATAAGAACACGGGCGTGTCACTTTAACCACGGCCGTGGTCAAGCACTCTGATCGAGCCCAAAATTTGAAAATAGCGAAAAGCACGGGCTGAAAAGAACTGAGCACGGGCGTGGCCCTTACCCATGCTCCCACCCCTATTTAAGCAATTTAAACCGCTCATCTTCCCCAAACCAACCCTAAATCGATTTTCTCAGCCTCTTTTATCCCAAATCCGGCCACCATACCCGAAATCACCTACATTTTAACCCTCAAAACCCATCAACCTTCCCTTCTCTCCGAAACCCATACAAAAACCATACCCACGCCCTCGCCACCATCGTGCTGCAGGAAGCCCATGCCCTCGCCGCTGCCGTGCACCCCTAAAAAATCACAGCACCACCATGCTCCGCCCGTGTTCCGTCGATTCACACCACCACCACAGGACCCAGCTGACGATGAGGACCTCTGAGTTCTTCTATTTTCCTTATGTTTATTTTCTTTATTTTTATTTGTCTTAATTTAAACCCTTTTGCCTTTATGTTTCACACCTCTATTTTATTCATATTATCATTGGCTATCTAACCTTAGAGTATTAATAACAAACACTTATTTAATTCTGCCCCCGAGACATCTAACTACTGACTTCGCAGTTTCAACTGAACACTCCAAAATAACAAATAAATCAACAGGAGTAATTCACTGCTACATAAGTCATTTGCCACCTCCAACTCAAGGAATCCATCCAAAATTCAGGAAGTATTCTTTCTCCCCATATGATTTTCTTATCACCATGCTATTATCTATCTTTGTACATTGAGGGCAATGTACATCTTAAGTATGGGGGGTGAATCTTAGACGTGCCTAATTTTTTGCATTATTCCCAAAATCCTGAATTTAGTCTTGTTTTTAAGTAAATTCCTCATATTACTAATTAGGATGAAATTTCTAATGATTTATGATTTTTATTGATATGTGTTAGATTAAGTCATTGATAATTGTGCATTGATAATTAAATTCTAAGAATACTAGAGAATCAAGCATGATAAGTCTATTTTTTAGAAATAAAATATTTTTTCTAGGTTGTCGAACTGAGTTTAAATATTACTTTGAAGTTTGAAATTTACGAGGTTGATATCCAAATACCCATAATTTTTGTGTGTTTTTGATCCCTATAGAGAATATATTCTTTTCCATGCTCACTTTATTGATTATGAGTATGTCAACATTGATTTGTTATTCTAGAACTTGCCTCGTTTATACATATTGAGACCACACCTATGATTTGATATACAGAGATGATAAAGGCACCTTGGTTTTAACCCACTAACTCCATTAAAAGCCTACCTTCACAATTAACCCCTAGTGAACCCCTTTTAATCCTAACAACCCTTTTTATTGACATAACCGCTAATTTCAACCCAGAAACCCTTTATTTTTGTTATCCCCATTCCTTTGACTACCCTTATATCGAGATTTGATTTGATTAATAGCATAACTATGTTTTTTTTAGTAATTTATCCTTTGTTATGTATTTATGATTTGTTCTTAAAAAAAATCGAAGTATAGTCATTATTCATTATTAGTTTTGTGATTAAGTGAGCTTATACGTTTGAATTCCAAATATTGAAGAAAAAGCTCGTATTATTAAGGTTTCAATTCATTATGTAATTATTCAGTTTATTGTTTCTAGTTAGGTAATTTATCAATTCAATCTCGATTCTAACCTTCTAATTCAGCCTTTATCCATACCTTAACCCTAGCCCCGTTACAACCCTAATTAAAGACCTTTTGATTTGTGCATCATCTCATATTATAGTGGTGGAGATTTGATTTTCAGGCAAGCCTATGGGATTAAGTTTTCATGTTCGACTTTTGAGCGCTTTTTCCTGAACCTTAAACACTTTGAGTGATTTGAGTGAATCTCTAGTGAGGATGTCAATCCTTGTCGGTTTTGAATTAAAGGTAATTATTTAGATAAGGGGAGACGCCTATATTTTCGAGCTACAAATCTATGACTTAGATTGTTTGAATCCTTAGGACTCTTTGAATTGAATTATCCATGTATAAATTATCTATGAATTATGCTAAGACATTGTTGATAGGAATTATGAATTATAGAAAGTTCGTTTTAATTGTGAGTTGAGAATTTTTCTTGAGGACAAGCAAAAGCTTAAGTGTGGGGGTATTTGATAAACCGAAATAGTAACATATTTTAATCCCACATTTATCATACTTTTGGATGATTTATCCCTTGATTTATGTAAAAAGGTGCTCTTAATCCTTTCTTTTCATGTCTTATACTCAGGAAAGCACCCCAAGAATAAAAAGAACGAGAAACGGGCTCAAAACGGGCCAAAATGGGCCAAAGAAGAAGTCGACACGGCTTGGACTAAAGCCCACACGGCCGTGCCTCCTCAAATATACTAGAACACGGCCTGATGTCGATCTACACGGCCGTGCCTCACTAACGGAGTCCAACACGGCCTGACCACGATTCACACAGGCGTGTGCCATGGCCGTGCCCCTGCCGTGGAGTAGAGTAATTTCACTCGGAAAAGGATACTTAGGGGAAAAGAAACACATTCCAAAAGCCTATAAATACACCCTAAGCATGACCTAGAAGGGAGAGCCGAATGGAGTCGACGGGCGGTCAGCTAGGCCAAGGAGCCGAGCCGAAAAGGTCAGATTTGTGGGAAACTCTCAAGGGATAGCCAGTTGATCCATCTCAAGAAGCCAGAATTCTACTCAAGATGGAGGATCTCCTCTTCAATTCCTTCAGGTGGTTTTTAGGGATTTCTTATGTTTTGTTTTATCTTTTCTTCTGAGATGTTTTCTTTTACTATTATGAACTAAACCCTTCAGATACCTGAAGGGGGATGAAACCTAGATGAATCTTGTTATTGTTTTTTGAACTATATGATAAATAATTGATTTGTTCTTAATTATGTGTGCTTAATTCTTGTGTTGATATTTCGCGAATATTAATTCAAGTTGAATGTGCTTAGGTGGTGGAGCAAAAGTCCCTGCTTAAAAGTAGATCTAGCATAATTAAGCGGAGTTGATCACACGCCTAGAGATAGGGTGACGAGATTTTGCCGAATTAGGGTAAAACCTAATATGGGAATCCATAGATCGATTTACTGCTATTCTAGGGGGTTATTAATGGGAAAAAGATTTCAATTAATTAACCTAGGGTTAGACGTTATTCGCCTCGAGAGAGGGTTTAATATAAATTAGGAAGTCCTACGGATCAAGTCAAGTGAATAAATCGTCTGGTTCAGTGTTAGATAACAAGTGGAGTCTAGGTGGATTCTTCTTGAGGGTATCGTCTTAATCAACTAAGTTTTTCCCAAGTATTTCCCCAATTCATTCTTTTTTTCTTTGCGTCTTTAGCTTAGTAATTAGTTAATTTAGATTAATAAACAACTTCACTTATTTTAGGCTAAATTATAGAAAGAAAGTTAGTATTAGTACTTTTAGTTCCTTTGGGTTCGACAATCTGGTCTTGCCTAAGCTATACTACTGTTCGATAGGTGCACTTGCCTCAATCGTTGTCATAGTTAGTTTTCAGGTTCGATCATTATCTTTATAAATTTTAAAACTCTGACTTCACAGCGATCAACAATCGTGAATGGAGATTGCTTTGGATCGACACTTCAATATATTTATCAATGAGCATTCTCTATCTCTTTCTTTATTCTTTTATTTATGCTTCGTTAACTTGTTCACTTAATTGTTTGAATATGAGAATAATTTCTTGTTTTTTATTTATATTTCGCATAATTCGATTAATAAACTAATTTATTTGTTAAGTAATTATCTATCTAAAATTTTGTATTTATTCAAGGGTACTTAGTATATTAGGGAGTGACGCCCCTAATAGAATATCGAGACAGGTGAGACTAAGAGGGTATCCTGTCGTGTATAACTTGTGCCAAGTGGTGAGACCGGAAAGGTATCTGTATGTCTAGGAAGAGACTGAAAGGATGACTTAGATGTTAATCCTTAGTGAAGATGAATCGGTAGGGTAGTCATAACTAAGGGTGATAAATAACTCAATCTAGGATAATTAATTATTTAAATAGATAATTAGGGATTTAATCAATTATAGGCTAGAGGTTCACATTATCAACACTAGGAATAGGAAAGTCCTTTAGGTTAATTTAGGGTAGTTAATTTACTTAGTTTATTGGATTAGTAAATATTTTCCGTAATTGTTTTAATATTAATTTCTCCAATCTGCAATCCTTGGGTACAATCCTCGAAATACTTAATAGTGTTTCATTGTAAACTTTACTATATTACAATTTGACCTGTATGCTTGGGACACCGTCATTCTTATTTTATATATTTTTGGTGTACTATTTTTACTATAAATGATAACACGTTTATATGCGTTCAAGTTGTTGGCGCAGTTGTCGAGGATTGTGACGGTAAAATATTTATTATATTGATTACTGTAAAATAGTATTAATCTAAACACAAATGACCTAGATAGTGTTCTAAACTTTATTTAATTAATTACATTTAAAAAAATAGTATTATTATTATTTTTACCTTGTTTATTATTTTTACTTTTTCTTAGTTAAGTAAGTATTTTTATTTTAATATTTTTTATGTACCTTATCGATTATTAGATTTAATCATGAACAGTTTTTTTTATAATTCGGTGTATAAGCAATCCAAATTGAGTTGGTTGTACAAAGATTCGACAAACCAATGGAGTCGAGATTACAAAGACGAGCGGCCCAAGTGTTCGAACGAAATCTCACCTAAGACGAGCAAGTATACGTACGTAATGGATCGAGATTTGATGAACCAATGGGACAAGGTTGAAGTATATGAGGAAGGAGTAAACGAACAATAGGAAATTATGGAGAACCAAAAGGCGCTTATGCTAGAACTTTACCAGAGAAGAAACGAGACTAACTACGTTGGAAGACAGAGATGAGGGACAGTTGGAAACATCAGAACATCTAACCGAAACTCCTTGTGACTTGTATGACTATATGTTCGAACAAGAATGTCACGAACAAGAATTCCAGGCTAAATTAAAGTGAAACCCTCGACAGTTGGATCAATTAGAGGGCATTTTTTGACAAAAATCCCAAGCGGCTACTCCAATGGAAGAGGTCATACATGATGTCTCCAATTTCGATCTGAATGACCAATGTACTATTGATAGTCATTCGGGATTAAATTTTGAAAGTCGACGAGAGTTTGGGTCTAAATACAGGATCGAATTTAATATAAACGAAGATGTCTCTGATCCAATTAACAAATATATAGAATTATAAGTAGTAGTAGACGTAGAGGTAGTGTTAACCACTAACTAGGAGCTTAAACTGATTCTGAGTGAAGGTGTAGACGAGCTGATACACTTTCTAGCCGTAACCGAGGAGATCCCAGTCGAAGAAATTGAATAGTTTATCTCATTCTTGTTCGATGAAGAAGATAAAGCTTAGGTTGGCTGAACCTCGTGCGACATACAGGCAAAGTGGCTTGAGCCAATAATACCCTGAAAAATAATTTGAGGTTCGCTTGGATTTGGCACCAAGTGGCTCATGATGTAGATGTCGCATCGGTCGAAGATAAGGTGATATCATTGGCATCAACAGAGGATGTTGGTTTAAATTTCTCGATAGAAGAAAAAATGGCAAATCAAAGTATCGAGGACTAGATGGAAGTTCTTCTGCAGGGGCAATATGGATCGTCCTGACTTTAAAAAAGGACTTCAATTTTAAATTTTGTTTATCTTAATTTTTTTTGTTTTTATTATTAGTTATATTGTATGATTTAGAGTTTTAATTTGATGTTAGAATTGGAAGAAAATATGTTTCTGGGAGAAATAGAAGAGCTAGGAGTTATTTAAAGGCAATTACAGACAATGGACGGATTTTGACAAGTCTCGAAAAGTTTCAATTGGAGCTATGTTGCAACATAACAAAGTTATGGCACAACACACACACTTCGAAGCAAGAAACATGAAAAATGAGAGTCGTGTCCCGCCATGCATACCTTGTGGCGTGACATGACCACTTCGAAGCAAAAATATAAGAAAAATTCCTATCATGTTGCGCCATACCTACTCTTGCAATTTCCAAAAACATTCCATTTTTGGTCCGATGTGATATTGAAATACCTACCCTAAGTTTTCACGACAAGTCGTACCCTAGACGGCTTCCATATATTACCCTTACTAGTAACCATAGTCTCCAAGCCTCCTCAAGCAACCGGCACCCCCCATGACATCCCACTCATCGGGAATTTACACTCCTTTCGTCGTTCACTTGTTTTGAAATCCCTGAAAGATGGCCAACTACCTTCCCAACATAGAATTGATAGCTGATAATTTCAATCGTAGAGAAAGGGAGCTTGGAATTCACCTTCAAACCATTTGACGGAAATCTCCTTTTAAAGGGAAAAGTTTCGAGCCTTGACATCTTTGATGAGAAAAAATAGAGATATAATCGAATCAAACGATCGAGAAAAGATCTGTATGATCCCTAAGGGACGACAAAGAGAAAGAGTAAAAGCTCAAACGTCAAAGATGAGGGGACTCATGGACATGCCCATCTCGGAGTGGAAGACATGATGGATGCAAGACATGGGTGATATTCAGATTCGCATTGCGTAATAAAATTGATGGCCAACATAAACACCACTCCCATATGTAACACCCCTAACCCATCTCCGTCGTCGGATTAGGGTTACAAAGCATTACCGTACAAATTAGAACAAGTAACTTCAATATAAAACAATTATGAAAGCTCAATATCAATCATTAATAATTCTTTATAATTATCGTAAGAACATACTTACTGGCCTTAAACCGAGCTTACTAGACCCTTAAAGCATTTTGGGAACATTCGAGGACCATAACAAAACAAATCAAAATAATTTTGGAAAATGTTGAAAAATTTGGAAACAAGGGCCACACAGCCGTGTGACATAGCCTAGACCGTGTGAACATTCGAAGTCTAGACACAAGGCCATGTCCTAGCCCGTAGGTCTACCCATGTGGGTATTCAAAATAGGGTCACACGGTTGTAGTGCAGGCCGTGTGTCAAACCGTGTGTGCATTCTATGTTGGGTCACACACCTGTGTGCCAGACTGTGTGGAACGTACACTTGAAATATAAAATGACGAACGACCGTGTAGGGTGGCCGTCTATGGCACACAGCCGTGTGACAGCCAGTGTCTCAGGTCGTGCGCTCCCTTAATAACCCCTAAAACATGCCATTTCAAATACCATTTCTTAACCACTAAGCCATACCATCTATAACAACTTTCACATAAATAAATCACGTTCAAAGACCTCTAAAACATGTCAAAAATCATTCAATAAAAACATAACTAATGTGCCTTCATTAAACACCACAACTCATTCACTTAAACACATCAAATTCAACACCATAAGTCCATGACCAAAACATATATCACACACACCCCATTTTGTTACTCATTCTCAAATCATACCTCTTAGTCATACTTCTTTACAAGACATACATAAGTGACCAAACTCACCTATTAACACAAACATATAACAACTAATGTCAAGACTTATACATATGCAAAAAGGTTAAGCATAGCCTCAAACATCTCACATGGTCAAGTTAACAATACATTTCTATTACATTCAAAACATACCAATTCAGCCATTCAAAAACATATCAATCAACTAGTTCTTTCCTAACTTCAAAAGTCCACGCACAACCATTAACAAAAGGTGTTAAGGCATACTAAAGCTTGACATGACTCAAATCATAGCAAATTGACATATAACCCTATACATGTCATTTATAACCATTTCTATATATTCAAAAGCTACCAAAATGGATCGATGGATAGTGTGATCATGCTCTGATGTTGATTCCAACCATTCAGGCTTTCTGATGATCTACAAAACATAGAAAAACGACTACGTAAGCAACTAGTGCTTAGTATGTAACACCCCTAACCCGTATCCATCGTCGGAATAGGGTTACGGAGCATTACTGGAACTTTCAGAACATTTACAAATAATTCATGTAAATTACTATTCATTAACCGAGATTATTGATATCGTCCCTTAAATGGACCCTCGAGGCCCGATACAAGCATTAGAATCGAGTCGGGACTTAATCAGAAATTCTAAGAATTATTCGTGAAATTTCAAAAACTTTCTAAGTTACAGGGCTTACACGCCCGTGTGGTCCAAGGGACACACCCATGTGACCCTAGGACACGCCCGCGTGCTCTGAGCCGTGTTCGACCCGTGTAACTCTCTGACTTGTGCACATGGCCATGCCACACGCCTGTGTGCTAGGCCATGTGGTTAATTAAATTCTTCGAAATTAGGTACAGGTTTCACACGGCCAAGGCACACGCCCGTGTTCTAGACTGTGTAGCACACACAGCTGAGACACACGCCCGTGTCTCTCTCCTGTACTCACTCCCGAGCATTCTTACTTTTCTCGAATTTAAGATACAGGGGACACACGGGCTAACCACACGCCCATGTACCAGGCTGTGTGTCACACACGGTCTAGACACACGCTTGTGTGTCTGCCCATGTGGACAAAATAAAGCCATTTATAGCTTCATTTCTCACCCAAAATTTTTACTAAGTTCCTGCACCAAACTTACATCCAAACATCAACCAATCCAAGCAATGAATTCAAGTAATTTTTAACATCTAATATGATATATTGTTACATGCATTCATGCTTTTAATCTTACCTTTTATAAGCATACTCATTTAACCTTTCTTAATCAATCAGTAATAAACACTTATGTTATCTCCATAGAATAAACTTAATACATGTATACATATACCAAAACATAATCATCACTAGCCATTCCAATAGCTAGATTACAATAATCATTTACATTTACATGCCAATATGGCCAATTTAACCTATACATGCCACTATAACCATAATTGATTTACCATATGTACCGAAATAGGCCGATGGATAGTGTGAGTGATCTCTGCCAAGCTTCCAATCCAACGAGCTTCCGATTTACTATAAAACAGGGAAATAAAACTAAGTAAGCATTACATGCTTAGTAAGTTCGTATAACATGGTACTTAACTTACCATTCATTCTATTTTGAGGTAACTATGTAAGGCACATTCTTTCAATTCGACCTCAAGCCCTACACATATCCTCATTGCCCTTATTAGTACATAAAGCAAAGGCACATTCATTCAGAATTGTATTAGGACATAAAACTTCTAGTAAAGGAATCGAGGTAGATAAAGCAAAGGTCGAAACCATAGAAAAATTACCTCCTCTTAGTTCAGTTAAGGCTATTAAAAGCTTTTTAGGACATGCAGGATTTTATAGAAGATTTATTAAAGATTTTTCTAAAATAGCTAAACCTCTAACAAAATTGCTAGAAAAAGATGTACCTTTTAATTTTAATCAGGAATGTTTAGATGCATTTAATACTCTTAAAGAGAAATTAATAAACGCCCCAATTATAATTGCCCCTGATTGGAATCTCCCTTTTGAACTAATGTGTGATGCAAGTGATTTTGCAGTAGGTGCAGTTTCAGGACAGCGAAAAGACAAGCATTTCCAGCCGATTTATTATGCGAGCAAGACATTAATAGTCGCACAAGAAAATTATACTACTACTGAAAAAGAATTACTAACTGTGGTCTTTGCATTTGATAAATTCAGACAATATTTAGTATTATCTAAAGTTGTCGTTTACACTGACCACTCTGCTCTTCGTTATCTTTTAACTAAACCTGATGCAAAACCACGACTCATAAGATGGATTTTACTTTTACAGGAATTTGACCTGGAAATACAGGATAAGAAGGGAGCTAAAAACCTTGCAGCAGATCACCTCTCTAGGCTTGAGAACCCACATCTCGAAGAGCTCGACGAAAGTGAGATAAACGACGCATTCCCTAAGGAACAACTCTTTTCTGTAACCTGCTCCGAGGTACCATGGTTTGCAGATATTGCGAATTATTTAGCCGCTAACGTCCTACCGAAAAAGCTAACACATCATCAAAAAAAGTGATTCTTCTCTGATGTGATGAACTATTTCTGGGAGGGCCCCTTTCTTTTCCGCATTTGTGCAGATCAGGTAATTCGAAGATGCGTTACAAAGACAGAAGCAAGCAAAATTATACAACATTGCCATTCAGGACCTTCAGGAGGACACTACAGTGGCATTAAGACAGCACCTAAAATACTCGAATCAGGTTTTTATTGGCCTATTCTATTCAAAGATGCCAACAGGTATGTCGCTTCATGTGATAAATGCCAAAGAACAGGTAATGTTTCTAAACGTGATGAAATGCCTCAAACATATATGCTATCTTGTGAAATATTTGATGTATGGGGTATTGATTTTATGAGTCCATTCCCTAGTTCATTCGGAAATAAGTACATCCTAGTAGCAGTTGATTACATGTCAAAATGGGTGGAAGCTGAAGCTTTACCTACCAATGATGCCAGGGCAGTAATTAAGTTTCTTAAGAAACTGTTTTCTCGATTCGGAACACCTAGGGCCATCATTAGTGATAGGGGTACTCATTTTTGTAATACTCAATTTGATAAGGTCTTAAAAAAATATGGAGTACACCATAGGATAGCTACCCCATATCACCCTCAAACCAGTGGGCAGGTAGAAGTAGCAAACCGAGAACTTAAGCGAATCTTAGAGAAAATAGTTGAATCCAACAGGAAAGATTGGGCAATAAAAGTAGACGACGCTTTATGGGCCTATAGAACAGCCTTTAAAACCCTTTTAGGAACATCCCCGTACAAACTTGTCTACGGGAAAAGTTGTCATCTACCATTTGAGTTATAACATAAAGCTTACTGGGCTATAAATTTTTTGAATTACGATATTAAAACTGCAGGTGAGAAGAGAATGATGAAGATGAACGAGCTTGACGAATGGAGAGCTGATGCCTACGAGAACTCGAAGCTATACAAGGAGGCAACAAAGCGATGCCATGACGCTCGTCTAAAGAAATTGAGACAATTCAAAGTAGGGGAGTTGGTCCTGCTATAAAACTCGAGGCTTAAACTGTTCCCTGGGAAACTGAAATCAAGATGGTCAGGTCCATTCATGATCAAAACAATTTTTCCCTATGGCACAATCGAGGTAACTCATCCCATTCAAGGCACATTCAAGGTAAATGGTCACCGACTCAAAATCTATAATGGTGAAGATTTTAAGGATATGAGAGAGGAGCTTCAGCTCCGTGAACTTTCTTTCTAAAATGAAAATAGGGTAAGTCTAGCTTAAAACTTTAAACGAGCGCTTCTCGGGAGGCAACCCGAGCATTAACCACACTAACATTAGATTCTTAATTTTTAGCATTTAATCCCATACTAATTAATTCAATAAAGCGCAGGTTTTAGACCACACGGCCTTGCACACGGGCGTACCCGTGGCCGTGTGGAAGCCATGGAACGAAACACGGGCATACTTATAGCCGTGCTCAACAAAGGTGGCTTTTATCCTCAACACGGGCTATGATAATAGCCCCATGCTCGTGCTTCACAACCGTGGACTATACTGACTTGTCGAACACGGAAGGAACACGCCCGTTTTGAACAACCGTGTGAATAAGAACACGGGCGTGTCACTTTAACCACGGTCGTGGTCAAGCACTCTGATTGCACCCAAAATTTGAAAATAGCGAAAAGCACGGGCTGAAAAGAACTGAGCACGGGCGTGGCCCTTTCCCGTGCTCCCACCCCTATTTAAGCAATTTAAACCGCTCATCTTCCCCAAACCAACCCCAAATCAATTTTCTCAGCTTCTTTTATCCCAAATCCGGCCACCATACCCAAAATCACCCATATTTTAACCCTCAAAACCCATCAACCTTCCCTTCTCTCCGAAACCCATACAAAAACCATACCCACGCCCTCGCCACCACCGTGCTGCAGGAAGCCCACGCCCTCGCCACTGCCGTGCACCCCTAGAAAATCACCGCACCATCGTGCTCCGCCTGTGTTCCGTCGATTCACACCACCACCACAGGACCCAGCTGACGATGAGGACCTCTGAGTTCTTCTATTTTCCTTATGTTTATTTTTTTATTTTTATTTGTCTTAATTTAAACCCTTTTGCCTTTATGTTTCACACCTCTATTTTATTCATATTATCATTGGCTATCTAACCTTAGAGTATTACTAACAAACACTTATTTAATTCCGCCCCTGAGACATCTAACTACTGACTTCGCAGTTTCAATTGAACACTCCAAAATAACAAATAAATCAACAGGAGTAATTCACTGCTACATAAGTCATTTGCCACCTCCAACTCAAGGAATCCATCCAAAATTCAGGAAGTATTCTTTATCCCCATATGATTTTCTTATCACCATGCTATTATCTATCTTTGTACATTGAGGGCAATGTACATCTTAAGTATGGGGGGTGAATCTTAGACGTGCCTAATTTTTTGCATTATTCCCAAAATCCTGAATTTAGTCTTGTTTTTAAGTAAATTCCTCATATTACTAATTTGGATGAAACTTCTAATGAATTATGATTTTTATTGATATGTGTTAGATTAAGTCATTGATAATTGTGCATTGATAATTAAATTCTAAGAATACTAGAGAATCAAGCATGATAAGTCTATTTTTCATAAATAAAATATTTTTTCTAGGTTGTCGAACTGAGTTTAAATATTACTTTGAAGTTTGAAATTTACGAGGTTGATATCCAAATACCCATAATTTTTGTGTGTTTTTTAGCCCTATAGAGCATATATTCTTTTCCATGCTCACTTTATTGATTATGAGTATGTCAACATTGATTTGTTATTCTAGAACTTGCCTCGTTTATACATATTGAGACCACACCTATGATTTGATATACAGAGATGATAAAGGCACCTAGGTTTTAACCCACTAACTCCATTAAAAGCCTACCTTCACAATTAACCCCTAGTGAACCCCTTTTAATCCTAACAACCCTTTTTATTGACATAACCGCTAATTTCAACCTAGAAACCCTTTATTTTTGTTATCCCCATTCCTTTGACTACCCTTATATCGAGATTTGATTTGATTAATAGCATAAGTATGTTTTTTTTAGTAATTTATCCTTTGTTATGTATTTATGATTTGTTCTTAAAAAAAATCGAAGTATAGTCATTATTCATTATTAGTTTTGTGATTAAGTGAGTTTATACGTTTGAATTCCAAATATTAAAGAAAAAGCTCGTATTATTAAGGTTTCAATTCATTATGTAATTATTTAGTTTATTGTTTCTAGTTAGGTAATTTATCAATTCAATCTCGATTCTAACCTTCTAATTTAGCCTTTATCCAACCTTAACCCTAGCTCCGTTACAACCCTAATTAAAGACCTTTTGATTTTTGCATCATCTCATATTATAGTGGTGGAGATTTGATTTTCAGGCAAGCCTATGGGATTAACTTTTCATGTTCGACTTTTGAGCGCTTTTTCCTGAACCTTAAACACTTTGAGTGATTTGAGTGAATCTCTAGTGAGGATGTCAATCCTTGTCGATTTTGAATTAAAGGTAATTATTTAGATAAGGGGAGATGCCTATATTTTCGAGCTACAAATCTATGACTTAGATTGTTTGAATCCTTAGGACTCTTTGAATTGAATTATCCATGTATAAATTATCTATGAATTATGATAAGACATTGTTTATAGGAATTATGAATTATAGAAAGTTCGTTTTAATTATGAGTTGAGAATTTTGCTTGAGGACAAGCAAAAGCTTAAGTGTGGGGGTATTTGATAAACCGAAATAGTAACATATTTTAATCCCACATTTAGCATACTTTTGGATGATTTATCCCTTGATTTATGTAAAAAGGTGCTCTTAATCCTTTCTTTTCATGTCTTATACTCAGGAAAGCACCCCAAGAATAAAAAGAATGAGAAACGGGCTCAAAACGGACAAAAATGGGCCAAAGAAGAAGTCGACACAGCTTGGACTAAAGCCCACACGGTCGTGCCTCCTCAAATATACTAGAACACGGCCTGATGTCGATCTACACGGCCGGGCCTCACTAACGGAGTCCAGCACTGTAACACCCTGGTTCTAGGGGTTAGGCTTTTGGTCTGAGCTCAGGTGTTGGCACACTTCAGTGTGTGGTTGGGTAAGTGTTAGGGGTCCTGAGAACCCTAGGTGGTGGTGGAAAGCCTTAGGAAATTTTTAGTTTTAGGGGTTAAAAGGGGAGCTTGGATAGAGGGGGCCTTAAGAGAAATTTTGGTGAAGTTTTGGCATAAAGAATGGCTTGGCAGAGTGGCAAGGAGGCGCCACATAAGGCATGGGAAAGTGACGCCTCAAGGGGGAGCTGGAAGGGGTCTCATGTTCGATTCGCAAGGGCAGCAGATGGGGCTTTGTTTTTGCGTCATTTTGGTGAGGTGGTGGACGGTTTTTGAAGGCTTAATAGATGGATGAAGACTTGGTCTTCCTTTTTTCGAATTCGGCTAGGAAGGAAGGATTAAAGTTTGACTCATTCAAACCTTTTAGAATGGATGACTAGGAGAAGAGATGAGTTGGAGGTTATTTTGAATTTTTGAAGGGTTGGTGTAGAGTGAAAGTAGGAGGATTTTTGGGAGTTGGTGGGGGTTGAGTTGTTGGCCGATTTAGTGGTATAAATAGGGGGGGAGGTGCTCACCTTTGGTCATTTTTTTTTTCTTTCACCATTTGTTTTCTCCCTTGCCGAAAGTTCTTCCCCTTTTCTTTATTTGTTCTTCCCCTAGTCTCTTGCCGAAAGTGAGTCAAAGCAAACCCCTTTCCATCTCATTTCTTTGTAGCCAAAACCAAAGTGGGCATAACCCTTTGTGCACCTATTTCCCTCTCCTTCATGCTTTCCTTTTAAACCTTGCTTAAACCGAAATCACCTTTAGAGCTCCGCCATTGCCGAATATCCCAAACTCCATCTAGGAGCCTTGCCGAATCATCCATCCTCTCATTCTCTCTGCTTGTGGTTTCAAGTCGGTGAAGCCGAATCTTATCTCTTGTGGTAGCCGAATTGGTGGGGAGCCTCAAGTCTTGGAAGATATCATCTTGGATTAATAGCTTGGTAAGTGGTTTGGGTAAGAATATTTAGTAAGTTTTGTTACTTAGTTTATGACTTATGACTCGGGGTTTAATCGTTGTTCTGATTAAGTGTTCTGATGGAGGCAACAACCAATCAGTGGGCAAGGAAAGTCCCTATCCCGGTTCAAGAAGAGGGTTTGTCTCGGCGGTTCGGGATTGGCCACCGGGGTGTGGGCCAGCAGCGGGGGATAGTTATAGGCAGATAGCTGTTGTTTCGTTGAGTGATAGCATAGAGATCGAAAGCTTAGAACTGCAAGTGATAAGGTGCGTAATCATCGCACTATTTCTGTGGTTTTGGTTTGCTAATGTGTTTACATATGCGTGATGTGTGATGGCCGAGTATAATGGCTTGAATGGTGAGTTATTTATGATATACACATGATATGATAATCAACATGTGATGCTTACTCTTTTGTTATAATCTGATATGTTATACTTATGCATACATACATGGGAGGTGGACTTGATCGATGAAGGAATGAGTGTACATATGATGTACGTGGTCTAATGTTAGCCTCGGCTACATTAGCGCTTGATGGTTAGCTTTGTGCTACCTCAAGGGAGATGTTGGCTAGGTGCCCATCTCGGCGGTTGATGGCTATGTGTATCACCGTAGCGGATTATGGTTTTGGGATCACTTTGGTTGATCGGTGGCTTAGCCACGGCCTTGAGCAGCGAGTTGCCAAGGTAAGGTTTATGGATCACGATGTGATCGGTGGTGGATTAGCCACGACCTTAGGCGGAGTCCGCCAAGGTTGGTGTTACTGATTGGATAGTAGGTTGAAATGAGATGCATATTTGCATGACTTGTTATGAGAACGGTATGGTTATGGGCCAAGCCCATACGTATGGAATATGTGTTTTGATTATGCACGAGTCGGTGGACTCACCTATTCTCTTAACCATTTCGTGATGCGTAGAATTGGGCCGGGATCGGAGAGGACACATGGTGGCCCATGCAGAAAAAGAAGAGTTTAAATATTTTTAAGCTTATTTATATTAAGTATTTGGGTTTAAATATTGATGTAATAAGGGCCTTGGAACTATTTATTATTATTTTTGGTACTATTTATTTTAATTTAATTATGGTTTGATTAATTTGATTTACTATGTGAAATTGATTTTTATATTAGCACCCTATTTATTCAATATATTTATATATATAAGTAATAAAGTGTTTTTAATGTGGACATTTTCATAATACCAAAGTTTAAAGAATACTTTTAAAAGTACATGGGTTTTTATAAAAAAGTTAGTCTTACTGTTTTATTCGATGTTAACAAGGATTTTCCACCGTCTTTTCCGCAGTGACATAACCAGATTCGGTCGTAGTGAATGGGACGGGTTTGGGGATGTTACAGATTGGTATCAGAGCTCGGGTCAAAACTCGGCTTTGAGGGTTTTGGGCCCGAAATAGTTTTCAAAAATGGGCTTTATTAAAAATAGGCTTTCATAAAAGTTTTCAGGTTATTTTGGCATGGCACCTGTACCTCCGGCCCGAAGTCCACCAGGTAAGTACTTCTAGCCTTTGAAGTGTTTGGTTATTATGAATTATTACGGGTTTAGATTGGGCTCGTAGATTAGAATATTCAGGCTGTTGGACCCTAGGATTAGTCTACTCAAACATATGCATAAAACTTAAAGCTCTTAAACAAACCTGTGAAGTAAGTCGCCGAGTTAAGGTGTGGTAACCTTGGTGCGCATGTCTAGGATTGGATCCGGAAGAGCTTGGTACTTAAGCAGTCCTAGCGACTCACCTTCTCTTCGCAGGAATCCTACCTGGTGCGTAGCTACGGTTCACCTTAACCAAGAGGACTTGTTCATAGGCTAAACCGATTATTAAAACCCGAAAGGGAATTAGCCTTGCTGTTTTAAAACTCTTAGTGTTAAAAAAAAATTTCAAAATTTTACCTCTTTGGTTTGTGAAACCCTAAATTTGATCTTAAAAGACATTTTCTTGATTTACAAAATTTCCCAAAATGCCCTAGTGGCAAAATTACAAAAATGCCCTTGTGTTATAAAATTACCATATTACCCTCAACTTTTGATAAAATGATTTTTACTTTACAAAATACCAAAATTTTGAGGTTTCAAAATATTAAGATACTCTGGTTTGTAGAAATTTACGAAAATACCCCTGGTTGATAAAATTACCAAAATGCCCATGATTTCCAAAATTACAAAAATAACCCTACTTTCTTTAAAAATTTTACAAACACACTTTGTTGAAAAAAAACTTTTAAGATGACCCACGAGATTTTGTAAATTTTGAAATATCTTTAAGTTGGAAAAACTATTTTCAAAATGGACCACGATTTATTCTTGAAATACCCATTAGGAAAAATGACTAATTACAGTGGGTAGAAAATGAAACTTGATTGCTCGAAAGAACTACTACTCGGAAACTTCATTGCATAAAATTGCTCGTGGATAAAACAGTGAAACAAGAATTTCTAATGCATAAAACTTTCTAAACAGACTAAATCGAGGCGCTAGATATGAGTTCTAGGGCGTGGTGGTCGCAATACTCGTGGGCGTGGTAGAGGCGGGATGTCGATGTCATACGAACCGGTTGGGTCTCGCCATGGGTCGAGAGCGATGTACCGCCACCACCGTTGAGGTGGAACAGCGAGGATCGGGCCCGGAGTAGACGACGCAGATGCTCGCGAGCTATCTTTGCGGGTGCTTGAGCGAGTAGCGAGAGCCAATGGGGCGATGGGACTAGGAAGTTAGTGCCCAAAGGCTTAGGCGAATGGAGCCGAGGTTTTCGGTGGAGTGTCCGGGGTAGCTCCAAACGTGGCGCAGCTTGGGCCGGAGCGATGGAAAGGATTATGGGCGACTTAGACTTGACCTGCGAGGAGAAGCTTAAGGGTGTTGTTTCATTCTTTGCGAGATGAAGCCTACCGGTGGTGGCTCATCGTTAAGAAAGTACCCTGCGGATCGAGTGGATGGGGTTACTTTAAGATCAAGTTCGAGGGAAGTATGTCGGATCAAGCTATGTGGATGCTCGGAGGAAGGCGTTCCTCAATCTGTGTGCAAGGTAGCAAATCGATAGCGTCTGAAGGCCGAGTTTACTGCGTTTGAGCCGGTATGCTCGAGGAATCGTGGCAACCGATTATGAGAGATGCGTCGATTTGAAGATGGGCTACGGGATGAGTGCGAGTTTTGATTGCTCCGCATAGCGGGAAGAGACTTTGCCGTATTAGTGGAGAAAGCTCGGATAGTTGAGGAGGTCAAGAAGGTTGAGAGACGAGAATAGGGACGGAGAAAGGAACAGGATAAGAGAAGTGTTGGAGCGCCGTAAGTGGTTGAGAGGGTTCGAAAAAGACCGAGAGTCGAGACTCCTGTTCGTATTGCTAAGCCGACCACCACCGGAAATCCAGATCGTCCGTGTGCGCAGTGCGGAAGGTATCATGTTGGCGAGTGCTGGAATCGAGTTCGAGAATGCTTCGGATGTAAGTCCAAGTCTCATCTGATTAAGGATTGCCCCCAGAATCCGAATGGGACTCGGACGGTAGGTCAAGGTTATGTGGAGCCGGCGGAGGTGGTCGACCAAGCGGCAAGAGGCCGTGGTCCAACCATGGAGGAATGGTTCCGTGAAGGTCGTGGAGCGATGAACCGCGGTAATGGTGGCACCGAGGCAAGACGACCAAGACCGGTTTATGCGATCCGTCGAAGGAGGATAATGATGTGCCTGATGTGTCGGTTGGTAAGTTCCTTATATCTGGAATTTGTTTTGTTGTTTTGTTCGTTTTGGTATTTGTTTGTTTGGTTGCTCGTAAAATATTGGGACTTTGGGTATGAACTTAGAATCAGTGCCTAGAAGTATGTTAGCTCTTTAAGATCGAGTGCTTGCAGATTTTTTCTGGGTAGTTTAGCCAAGTAATTTCGAGGACGAAATTATTTTAAGGAGGGTAGAATTGTAACACCACAGGTTCTAGGGGTTAGGCTTTTGGTGCCGAGCTCAGTGTTGGCACACTTGGGTGTGGTTGGGTAAGTGTTAGGGGTCCCGAGAACCCTAGGTGGTGGTGGAAAGCCTTAGGAAATTTTTAGTTTTAGGGGTTAAAGGGAGCTTGGATAGAGGGGGCCTTAAGAGAAATTTTGGTGAAGTTTTGGCACAAAGAATGGCTTGGCAGAGTGGCAAGGAGGAGCCACATAAGGCATGGGAAAGTGACGCCTCAAGGGGGAGCTGGAAGGGGTCTCATGTTCGATTCGCAAGGGCAGCAGATGGGGCTTTGTTTTTGCGTCATTTTGGTGAGGTGGTGGACGGTTTTTGAAGGCTTAATAGATGGATGAAGACTTGGTCTTCCTTTTTTTGAATTCGGCTAGGAAGGAAGGATTAAAGTTTGACTCATTCAAACCTTTTTGAATGGATGGCTAGGAGAAGAGATGAGTTGGAGGTTATTTTGAATTTTTGAAGGGTTGGTGTAGAGTGAAAGTAGGAGGATTTTTGGGAGTTGGTGGGGGTTGAGTTGTTGGCCGATTTAGTGGTATAAATAGGGGGGAGGTGCTCACCTTTGGTCATTTTTTTTTCTTTCACCATTTGTTTTCTCCCTTGCCGAAAGTTCTTCCCCTTTTCTTTATTTATTCTTCCCCTAGTCTCTTGCCGAAAGTGAGTCAAAGCAAACCCCTTTCCATCTCATTTCTTTGTAGCCGAAACCAAAAGTGGGCATAACCCTTTGTGCACCTATTTCCCTCTCCCTTCATGCTTTCCTTTTAAACCTTGCTTAAACCGAAATCACCTTTAGAGCCTGCCATTGCCGAATATCCCAAACTCCATCTAGGAGCCTTGCCGAATCATCCATCCTCTCATTCTCTCTGCTGTGGTTGCAAGTCAATGAAGCCGAATTTTATCTCTTGTGGTAGCCGAATTGGTGGGGAGCCTCTGAAGTCTTGGAAGATATCATCTTGGATTAATAGCTTGGTAAGTGGTTTGGGTAAGAATATTTGGTAAGTTTTGTTACTTAGTTTATGACTCGGGGTTTAATCGTTGTTCGATTAAGTGTTACGATGGAGGCAACAACCAAATGTCGAGTGGGCAAGGGAAAGACCCTATCCCGAAGTTCAAGAAGAGGGTGTCTCGGCGGTTCGGGATTGGCCACCGGGTGTGGGCCAGCGAATGGGATAGTTATAGGCGGATAGTCGTTGTTTCGTTGAGTGATAGCATAGAGATCGAAAGCTTAGAACGCGCAAGTGATAAGGTGCGTAATCATCGCACTATTTACGTGGTTTTGGTTTGCTAATGTGTTTACATATGCGTGATGTGTGATGGCCGATTATAATGGCTTGAATGGTGAGTTGTTTATGATATACACATGATATGATAATCAACATGTGATGCTTACTCTTTTGTTATAATCTGATATGTTATACTTATGCATACATACATGGGAGGTGGACTTGATCGATGAAAGACGGAGTGTACATATGATGTACGTCGTCTAATGTTAGCCTCGGCTACATTAGCGCTTGATGGTTAGCTTTGTGCTACCTCAAGGGAGATGTTGGCTAGGTGCCCATCTCGGCGGTTGATGGCTATGTGCATCACCGTAGCGGATTATGGTTTTGGGATCACTTTGGTTGATCGGTGGCTCACCCACGGCCTTGAGCAAATGAGTTGCCAAGGTAAGGTTTATGGATCACGATGTGATCGGTGGTGGATTAGCCACGGCCTTAGGCGAGAGTCCGCCAAGGTTGGTGTTACTGTTGGATAGTAGGTTGAAATTTGAGATGCATATTTGCATGACTTGTTATGAGAACGGTATGGTTATGGGCCAAGCCCATACGTATGGAATATGTGTTTTGATTATGCACTGAGTCAGTGGACTCACCCTATTCTCTTAACCATTTCAGGTGATGCATAGAATTGGACCGGGATCGGAGAGGACACATGGTGGCCCATGCAGAAAGAAGAGTTTAAATATTTTTAAGCTTATTTATATTAAGTATTTGGGTTTAAATATTGATGTAATAAGGGCCTTGGAACTATTTATTATTATTTTTGGTACTATTTATTTTAATTTAATTATGGTTTGATTAATTTGATTTACTATGTGAAATTGATTTTTATATTAGCACCCTATTTATTCAATATATTTATATATATAAGTAATAAAGTGCTTTTAATGTGGACATTTTCATAATACCAAAGTTTAAAGAATACTTTTAAAAGTACATGGGTTTTTATAAAAAAGTTAGTCTTACTGTTTTATTCGATGTTAACAAGGATTTTCCACCGTCTTTTCCGCAGTGACATAACCAGATTCGGTCGTAGTGAATGGGCCGGGTTTGGGGATGTTACAAGCACGGCCTGACCACGATTCACACAGGCGTGTGCCATGGCCGTGCCCCTGCCGTGGAGTAGAGTAATTTCACTTGGAAAAGGATAGTTAGGGGCAAAGAAACACATTCCAAAAGCCTATAAATACACCCTAAGCATGACCCAGAAGGGAGAACCGAAGGGAGTTGACGGGCGGTCAACTAGGCCAAGGAGCCGAGCCGAAAAGGTCAGATTTGTGGGAAAGTCTCAAGGGATAGCCAGTTGATCCATCTCAAGAAGCCAGAATTCTACTCAAGACGGAGGATCTCCTCTTCAATTCCTTCAGGGGGTTTTTAGGGATTTCTTATGTTTTGTTTTATCTTTTCTTCTGAGATGTTTTCTTTTACTATTATAAACTAAACCCTTCAGATACCTGAAGGGGGATGAAACCTAGATGAATTTTGTTATTGTTTTCTGAACTATATGATAAATACTTGATTTGTTCTTAATTATGTGTGCTTAATTCTTGTGTTGATATTTCGTGGATATTAATTCAAATTGAATGTGCTTAGGTGGTGGAGCAAAAGTCCCTGCTTAAGAGTAGATCTAGCATAATTAAGCGGAGTTGATCGCACGCCTAGAGATAGGGTGACAAGATTTTGTCGGATTAGGGTGAAACCTAATATGGGAATCCATAGATCGATTTACTATTATTCTAGGGGGTTATTAATGGGAAAGAGATTTCAATTAAATAACCTAGGGTTAGACGTTATTCGCCTCGAGAGAGGGTTTAATATAAATTAGGAAGTCCTACGGATCAAGTCAAGTGAATAAATCGTCTGGTTCAGTGTTAGATAACAAGTGGAGTCTAGGTGGATTCTTCCTAAGGGTATCGTCTTAATCAACTGAGTTTTTCCCAAGTATTTCCCCAATTCATTCTTTTTGTCTTTGCGTCTTTAGCTTAGTAATTAGTTAGTTTAGATTAATAAACAACTTCACTTATTTTAGGCTAAATAATAGAAAGAAAGTTAGTATTAGTACTTTTAGTTCCTTTGGGTTCGACAATCCGGTCTTGCCTAAGCTATACTACTGTTCGATAGGTGCACTTGCCTCAATCGTTGTCATAGTTAGTTTCCAGGTTCGATCATTATCTTTATAAATTTTAAAACTCTGACTTCACAGTGATCAACAATCGTGAATGGAGATTGCTTTGGATCGACACTTCAATATATTTATCAATGAGCATTCTCTATCTCTTTCTTTATTCTTTTATTTATGCTTCGTTAACTTGCTTAATTTTTTGAATATGAGAATAATTTCTTGTTTTTTCTTTGTATTTCGCATAATTCGATTAATAAACTAATTTATTTGTTAAGTAATTATCTATCTAAAATTTTGTATTTATTCAAGGGTACTTAGTATATTAGGGAGTGGCGCCCCTAATAGAATATCGAGACAGGTGAGACTAAGAGGGTATCATGTCGTGTATAACTTGTGCCAAGTGGTGAGACCGGAAAGGTATCTGTATGTCTAGGAAGAGACTGAAAGGATGACTTAGATGTTAATCCTTAGTGAAGATGAATCGGTAGGGTAGTCATAATTAAGGGTGATAAATAACTCAATCTAGGATAATTAATTATTTAAATAGATAATTAGGGATTTAATCAATTATAGGCTAGAGGTTCACATTATCAACACTAAGAATAGGAAAGTCCGTTAGGTTAATTTAGGGTAGTTAATTTAATTAGTTTATTGGATTAGTAAATATTTTCCGTAATTGTTTTAATATTAATTTCTCCAATCTGCAATCCTTGGGTACGATCCTCGAAATACTTAATAGTGTTTAATTGTAAACTTTACTATATTACAATTTGACCTGTATGCTTGGGACACCGTCATTCTTATTTTATATATTTTTGGTGTGCTATTTTTACTATAAATGATAACACGTTTATATGCGTTCAAGTTGTTGGCGCAGTTGTCGAGGATTGTGACGGTAAAATATTTATTATATTGATTACTGTAAAATAGTATTAATCTAAACACAAATGACCTAGATAGTGTTCTAAGCTTTATTTAATTAATTACATTTAAAAAAATAGTATTATTATTATTTTTACCTTGTTTATTATTTTTACTTTTTTTAGTTAAGTAAGTATTTTTATTTTAATATTTTTTATGTACCTTATCGATTATTAGATTTAATCATGAACATTTTTTTTTTTATAATTCGGTGTATAAGCAATCCAAATTGAGTTGGTTGTACAAAGATTCGACAAACCAATGGAGTCGAGATTACAAAGACGAGCGGCCTAAGTGTTCGAACGAAATCTCACCTAAGATGAGCAAGTATACGTACGAAATGGATCGAGATTCGATGAACCAATGGGACAAGGTTGAAGTATATGAGGAAGGAGTAAACGAACAATAGGAAATATGGAGAACCAAAAAGCGCTTATGCTAGAACTTTACCAGCGAAGAAACGAGACTAACTACTTTGGAAGACAGAGATGAGGGACAGTTGGAAACATCAAAACATCTAACCGAAACTCCTTGTGACTTGTATGACTATATGTTCGAACAAGAATGTCACGAACAAGAATTCCAGGCTAAATTAAAGTGAAACCCACGACAGTTGGATCAATTAGAGGGCATTTTCTGACAGAAATCCCAAGCGACTACTCCATTGGAAGAGGTCATACATGATGTCTCCAATTTCGATCCGAATGGCCAATGTACTATTGATAGTCATTCGGGATTAAATTTTGAATGTCGACAAGAGTTTGGGTCTAAATACAGGATCGAATTTAAAATAACCGAAGATGTCTCTGATCCAATTAACAAAGATATAGAATTATAAGTAGTAGTAGACGTAGAGGTAGTGTTAACCACTAACTAAGAGCTTAAACTGATCCTGAGTGAAGGTGTAGACGAGCTGATACACTTTCTAGCCGTAACCGAGAAGATCCCAGTCAAAGAAATTGAATAGTTTATCTCATTCTTGTTCGATGAAGAAGATAAAGCTTAGGTTGGCTGAACCTCGTGCGACATAGAGGCAAAGTGGCTTGAGCCAATAATACCCTGAAAAATAATTTGAGGTTCGCTTGGATTTGGCACCAAGTGGCTCATGATGTAGATGTCGCATCGGTCGAAGATAAGGTGATATCATTGGCATCAACAGAGGATGTTGGTTTACATTTCTCGATAGAAGAAAAAATGGCAAATCAAAGTATCGAGGACAAGATGGAAGTTCTTCTTCAGGGGCAATATGGATCGTCCTGACTTTAAAAAAGGACTTCAATTTTAAATTTTGTTTATCTTAAATTTTTTTTTGTTTTTATTATTAGTTATATTGTATGATTTAGAGTTTTAATTTGATGTTAGAATTGGAAGAAAATAGGTTTCTGGGAGAAATAGAAGAGCTAGGAGTTATTTAAAGGCAATTACAGACAATGGACAGATTTTTGACAAGTCTCGAAAAGTTTCAATTGGAACTATGTTGCAACATAACAAAGTTATGGCACAACACACACACTTCGAAGCAGGAAACATGACAAATGAGAGTCGTGTCCCGCCATGCATACCTTGTGGCGCGACATGACCACTTCGAAGCAAAAATATAAGAAAAATTCCTATCATGTCGCGCCATACCTACTCTTGCCATTTTCAAAAACATTCCATTTTTGGTCCGATGTGATAGTCAAAGACTTACCCTAAGTTTTCACGACAAGTCCTACCCTAGACGGCTTCCATATATTACCCTTACTAGTAGCCACAGCCTCCAAGCCTCCTCAAGCAACTGGCAACCCCCATGACATCCCACTCATCGGGAATTTACACTCCTTTCGTCGTTCACTTGTTTTGAAATCCCTGAAAGATGGCCAACTACCTTCCCAACATAGAATTGATAGCTGATAATTTCAATCATAGAGAAAGGGAGCTTGGAATTCACCTTCAAACCATTTGACGGAAATCTCCTTTTCAAGGGAAAAGTTTCGAGCCTTGACATCTTTGATGAGAAAAAATAGAGATATAATCGAATCAAACGATCGAGAAAAGATCTGTATGATCCCCAAGGGACGACCAAGAGAAAGAGTAAAAGCTCAAACGTCAAAGATGAGGGGACTCATGGACATGCCCATCTCAGAGTGGAAGATATGATGGGTGCAAGACATGGGCGATATTCAGATTCGCATTGCGGAATAAAATTGATGGCCAACATAAACACCACTCCCATATGTAACACCCCTAACCCATCTCCGTCGTCGGATTAGGGTTACAAAGCATTACCGTACAAATTAGAACAAGTAACTTCAATATAAAACAATTATAAAAGCTCAATATCAATCATTAATAATTCTTTTTAATTATGGTAAGAACATACTTACTTGCCTTAAACTGAGCTTACTAGACCCTTAAAGCATTTTGGCAACATTCGGGGACTATAACGAAACAAATCAAAATAATTTTGGAAATTGTTGAAAAATTTGGAAACAAGGGCCACACAGCCGTGTGACATAGCCTAGACCGTATGAACATTCGAAGTCTAGACACAAGGCCATGTCCTAGCCCGTAGGTCTACCCATGTGGGTATTCAAAATAGGGTCACACGGTTGTAGTGCAAGTCGTGTGTCAAATCGTGTGCGCATTCTATGTTGGGTCACACACCTGTGTGCCAGACTGTGTGGAACGTACACTTGAAATATAAAATGACGCACGGCCGTGTAGGGTGACCGTCTATGGCACACAGCCGTGTGACAGCCAGTGTCTCAGGTCGTGCGCTCCCTTAATAGCCCCTAAAACAAGCCATTTCAAATACCATTTCTTAACCACTAAGCCATACCATCTATAACAACTTTCACATAAATAAATCACGTTCAAAGACCTCTAAAACATGTCAAAAATCATTCAATAAAAACATAACCAATGTGCCTTCATTAAACACCACAACTCATTCACCTAAACACATCAAATTCAACACCATAAGTCCATGACCAAAACATATATCACACACACCCCATTTTGTTACTCATTCTCAAATCATACCTCTTAGTCATACTTCTTTACAAGACATACATAAGTGACCAAACTTGTAATATCCTTAAATCAGGGTCTCTGCATTTTGTGTGTTCGCATGTGTTATTGTGCCTACTGTGCTAGTTTAGCATGTTTTGGGGTCCAGGCATGACCTCGGGTTAGGCCTGAGTCATGGCTAAAATTTTTGTTTTAGTGCTTAGAGAGAGAGAGAGCTAAGGAAGTTAGGGGTGAAAAGAAATTGTCGGAGGTTTAGACACAAACAACCTAGTGGAAAAGTGGCAAAGGAGGCGCCACTAAGGTACCAGGAAGGTGACGCCACATGCAGGGAAGGGGGAGCTCAGGTTTGAGTAGCAGAAATCTCATTTTCTGCTTATTATTTTGACGCCAAGCTGAGGAAGTGGTGTGCTCAGGATGGACTCTGGAAGATAAGGATGGAAGGAGTCAAACAGATTTGAACAGATGAAGGTGAGGAAATTTAGGAGTTTGAACCTTTCAAACTCATTTGAATGAGGGGTTAGGAGGATTTTGAGGAATCGGCTAAGGGAGACTTAGTGTTGGCCGAAAGTTGGACTGTGGGGAGGAGGAGTAATCGGTTTTGGTGCTTGGGAAGAGGGTGTGTCGAATGTCTATGGTAGTTTTAGGGAATATTTCGGCAAGTGGGGAGGGTCCTTTTCTCTTGAGTTTGAGTAATAAGCCGAAACCCCTCTTGCTTTCCTTCTCACTTTGGTTTTCTCTTTTCGGCATTCTTGGTGCTTGGCCGAACCACCCTTGCCATTTCCTTGATAAGCTGAAACCATATATCCATCATCTTCTCTTCTTTGGTTCAAACATTGCTAGCCGAAAACCATATCCCCATTCCTTCTTTTCTTCTATCTCTTCATTCTTTGGTTAGCCGAAACTCCCTAACCCTTTTTCTGAGTTGCATTTTCTCTTCTTTGCCGAATCTTGGTTCTATTTTCTTCTCCATCTTTACCATCTTCAAAAGCCGAAACCTTTTGAGTTCTCTTCTTCTTCTCTTCTTTCAAGTGTTTGGCCGAATACCCTTGGCCTTATTTTTCTTCTCTTTTCTCATGATCTAGTCTCCATTGAAGTGCCGAATCTATCTGTTCCTTTTTGAGTCATAGCCGATTCTCTTGGTAAGTGACTTCTCTTCTATCTTCCCTTCCATTAAAGATCTGTATATTAAACTTCATTCTTGTTCTATGTTGGTAGCCGAAACCCTTAACATTAATAGGGTGTGCTGATCTTTGGTGGTTGGTGGCTGAATCAGTCATTAAAGTAAGGGGGCGACAAACTCTTTTGGTTTCGGGATTCATGCTATGGCCGAATGGCTTTTAGATTTCTAATGATGTGTTAAAGCCGATTGTAGGGGGAAGTGTAGCCGAATACAGTGGATCTTCGGGATCTAAGCGATCTAGGTAAGGGTTCTAACGTTTTGGGATCTATTTCATATTCTTTCAAAGCCGAAGGCTAATAGTGTTTGAATGCTAGGGCTTGGCCGATTGCAAGGGAGGTTCATCACATAGTTTCGGGATTTGGTTGGAAACCAAATCGACATTAAGGTAGGTGTTACCTTCATGCGACATATCTTTCGGGATTTCTAGTTGAGCTAAATAGGCCTTTGGTTACTAACAAAGTGTTGGACGATAGTAGGAAAGGGGGGAAGGCAAACGTTTTGGGATCTCGTTAGCTTCGCGTAGTTTCGGGATTTCGCTTAGATCTACGAATAGTCAGGTGTGTAACGCTTACACACTTCGTTAGTATGATATGTTTATTATGTTACTGTTAATAGCCATTGAAACCGGTAGTTATGCCTTGTGGGCATGAGCGTGGACTCCGGGTAAGTCCCCTGATTATGCATCTCGATATATGCCATCCTGTCATTGTTTAATGCTATGCCATGTGTTATTTGCATCATCATATGTTATTATACCACGATTGATATGGACATGATGGTGGGATTGTTGAGAGGAGGGGG
Organism: Gossypium sturtianum; assembly: GCA_025698515.1. Taxonomy (NCBI): domain Eukaryota; kingdom Viridiplantae; phylum Streptophyta; class Magnoliopsida; order Malvales; family Malvaceae; genus Gossypium; species Gossypium sturtianum. Next base: position 100,207,827 of record CM046955.1, on the reverse strand, counting down.
AAGAATTATTTGGACTGTCACCAGTGGTTTTGACCACACGACGGGTTAGCCCTGTCTTGATACTATTATTTGTGACTAAGTCCCAGTGGTTTTGACCACATATATGATATTGTGACTACGGTCACCAGTGGTTTTTACCACATATGGATATTGTGACTCGTCCCAGTGGTTTGGTACCACAGTGGGTTGGCCCCACATGTTGATTACGGGATTGCCATCAGTGGTTTTGACCACACGATGGGTTGGCCCCATCACTTGATTTGTGACTACGGTCACCAATGGTTTTGACCACACTTATATATTTGTGACTTGGTCACGATGGTTTTGACCACCGTGGGTTTTGACCACACGGGGTATATAAAGGAGATCGGATGGTTAGGTTTTGGGGTTGCATGATTTGCATGTTTTACTGATGATTTACGTAAGTGCTTGCACTATCGGGTTGGGGATTTATACACTGAGTCTCGGTGACTCACCCCTTCCCCTATATTTTGCAGATGAGGCTTAGATCGCGGATTTGGAGCCGGGGAGGACTCGAGGTGGCCATGCTATTTATTTTCGGGTTTTGACTTTAAATTAAAATTCCGGTTTTTATTTATTTACTTTAAATTTGGTTTTGGTTTTGTAATAAGGCCGCTAAGTATTATTTTGGGTTTTTTTTATATATACTTGCTTTTATTTTGATTATATTATGCATGTTCTTAATAATTTGATTTGCTTAAATAACCGGTAAAAAGCCAAAGATTCAGCTGTGGAGAGTGTCCGAACCGTGAGGGAATTTGCTGATGTATTCCCAAAGGAACTTCCGGGTTTGCCTCCTGACCGCGAGGTTGAGTTCGGTATAGACTTGTTACCCGAAACCACACCGGTGTCTATTGCCCCGTATAGGATGGCGCCGAAAGAATTGGTGGAGTTAAAGGCTCGGATTCAGGAGTTGCTGGACAGAGGTTTCATCCGGCCGAGTGTATCACCTTGGGGAGCACCTGTGCTTTTTGTTAAGAAGAAAGACGGTACTATGCGGATGTGTATAGACTACCGCCAGCTGAATAAGTTGACGATCAAAAACAAGTATCCGTTGCCAAGGATAGAACGACTTGTTTGATCAGCTTAAGGGTGCATCGGTATTCTCTAAGATAGATCTCGTGTCGGGTATCATCAATTCAAGGTGAAGGAGGCTGATATCCATAAAACGGCGTTTCATACTCGGTATGGGCATTACGAGTTTCTGGTGATGCCATTCGGGTTGACCAATGCGCCGGCAGCATTCATGGACATGATGAATCGGGTGTTTCAACGTATTTTGGATCGGTTCGTCGTAGTGTTTATAGACGACATTTTGGTGTACTCGAAATCAAGAGGAGCATGATGCGCATCTACGGGTGGTTCTACTGTGTTTTGAGGAGAAGCGGCTATTATTCGCTAAGTTTAGTAAGTGCGACTCGGCTTAAGGAGGTAACTTTCTTGGGTCATGTAGTATCACCGAGGGATTAGGGTGGATCCTCGTAAGGTTGAAGCAGTGTTGGATTGGAAACCACCTAAGTCGGTTCTGCGATTCAAGTTTTCTCTGGTTTGGCGAGTTACTACGTAAGGTTCGTAGAGGGTTTTCTTTGATCGCAGGCGTCGACTAAGTTCTTGAGAAAAGGGGTTCCGTTTGTGTGTGGTCTAAAAACAACAAGAAAGTTTTGACAAGTTAAAGAAGATTCTGACTGAAGCTCCGGTTCTGATTCAGCTAGAGGCAGGGAAGGAATTCACGGTCTATTGTGATGCATCACATATTGGCTTAGGGTGTGTGCTGATGCAAGATGGAAAGGTGGTCGCTTATGCGTCTCAGCAACTAAGGCCTCATGAGGGTAACTATCCGACACATGACTTGGAGTTGGCTGCAGTGGTTTTTGCCTTGAAGATTTGGAGGCATTACTTGTATGGGGAAAAGTCGATAGTCTACACGAATCACAAGAGTCTGAAGTACCTCTTGACTCAGAAAGATTTAAATTTGAGGCAGTGAAGGTGGATCGAGTTGTTGAAGGACTACGACTGCTCGATTGAGTACCATCCGGGTAAGGCTAACGTAGTAGCTGATGCGTTGAGCCATAAGGTGGTAACAGATCTGAGGTCGATGTTTGCTCACCCTAGTCTATATGATGACGGGAGTCTGTTGGCGGAATTGCAAGTAAAGCCGACTTGGATTGATCAGGTTAAGGAGAAACAGCTGATAGATGAGGTTTTGAGTGCTCGGAGGTTGCAAGTGCAGAATGGTGAATCGGAGGGTTATAGTTTGGGCAGTGATGGAGTACTGTGTTTTCAAGGGAAAGTATGTATGCCCAAGGACGTTGAGTTGAGACAGCGGATTCTTCAGAAGCTCATAGCAGCCCATACGCTATGCATCCCGGAGGCGATAAGATGTATCGCGATTTGAGGACCACCTACAGTGGCCAGTCTTAAGCGGAAATAACGAGTTTGTGGGCAAGTGTTTGACATGCCCGCAAGTTAAGGCCGAGCATCAATTACCGCCGGATCGGGCTGTTGCGGCCGGTAAATATTTCGCGATGGAAATGGGAAAGGATTACGATGGACTTCGTTAGTGGGCTTCCCCACGCCTAGCAAGAAAGACTCAGTTTGGGTAATTGTGGATCGTCTGACTAAATCGGCTCATTTCATACCAGTCCGAGTTGACTATTCACTCTAGAAGTTAGCCAAGTTGTATGTGGCCAAGATAGTAAGGTTGCATGGAGTGCCAGTGTCAATTATCTCGGATAGGGATCCCAGGTTCACGTCGAGGTTTTGGAAAGCTTTGCATCAGGCATTGGGTACGAGGTTGGATTTCAGCACGACTTTTCATCCGCAGTCTGATGGACAGTCTGAGAGGGTAATCCAGATTTTGGAAGATATGTTAAGGGGCTGTGTTCTGGATTTCAGTGGTAGTTGGGAGGAGTATCTACCATTGGCAGAGTTCGCTTATAACAACAGTTATCAAGCGAGTATTCAGATGGCACCATATGAGGCACTATATGGACGGAAATGTCGTACTCCAATGTGTTGGACAGAATTGGGTGAACGGCAGATGTTGGGTCCGAAACTAGTTACAGAAATAGAGGATAAGGTTAAGGTGATTCGGACTCGTCTTAAGGAAGCGTCGACAGGCAGAAGTCTTACGCCGATCTTAAGCGCAGGGGATATAGAGTATGCGGTGGGTGACAAGGTCTTTCTGAAGGTATCGCCATGGAAAAAGGTGTTGAGATTTGGGCGAAAAGGCAAGCTAAGTCCTAGGTTTATCGGGCCGTATACAGTGTTGAAGCGAGTGGGACCGGTAGCTTATCAGCTCGAGTTACCGGCAGATTTAAGTCAGATTCACAACGTCTTTCATGTTTCAATGCTTAGGCGCTATCGGTCAGATTCATCATATGTCGTGCCAGTTGTGGAGATAGAGGTGAGCTCAGACTTGTCTTTCGAGGAGGAACCGGTACGGATTTTGGATCGGGATGTCAAAGTTCTGCGTAGGAAGTCAGTCCCTCAACTCTTCTGACCAGGTAATTTCGAGGCTGAAATTATTTTTAAGGGGGGTAGAACTGTAATATCCTTAAATCGGGGTCTCTGCATTTTGTGTGTTCGCATGTGTTATTGTGCCTACTGTGCTAGTTTAGCATGTTTTGGGGTCCAGGCATGACCTCGGGTTAGGCTTGAGTCATGGCTAAAAATTTTGTTTTAGTGCTTAGAGAGAGAGAGAGCTAAGGAAGTTAGGGGTGAAAAGAAATTGTCGGAGGTTTAGACACAAACAACCTAGTGGAAAAGTGGCAAAGGAGGCGCCACTAAGGTACCAGGAAGGTGACGCCACATGCAGGGAAGGGGGAGCTCAGGTTTGAGTAGCAGAAATCTCATTTTCTGCTTATTATTTTGACGCCAAGCTGAGGAAGTGGTGTGCTCAGGATGGACTCTGGAAGATAAGGATGGATGGAGTCAAACAGATTTGAACAGATGAAGGTGAGGAAATTTAGGAGTTTGAACCTTTCAAACTCATTTGAATGAGGGGTTAGGAGGATTTTGAGGAATCGGCTAAGGGAGACTTAGTGTTGGCCGAAAGTTGGACTGTGGGGAGGAGGAGTAATCGGTTTTAGTGCTTGGGAAGGGGGTGTGCCGAATGTCTATGGTAGTTTTAGGGAATATTTCGGCAAGTGGGGAGAGTCCTTTTCTCTTGAGTTTTAGTTATAAGCTGAAACCCCTCTTGTTTTCCTTCTCACTTTGGTTTTCTCTTTTCGGCATTCTTGGTGCTTGGCCGAACCACCCTTGCCATTTCCTTGATAATCCGAAACCATATATCCATCATCTTCTCTTCTTTGGTTCAAACATTGCTAGCCGAAAACCATATCCCCATTCCTTCTTTTCTTCTATCTCTTCATTCTTTGGTTAGCCAAAACTCCTTAACCCTTTTTCTGAGTTGTGTTTTCTCTTCTTTGCCTAATCTTGGTTCTATTTTCTTCTCCATCTTTACCATCTTCAAAAGCCGAAACCTTGTGAGTTCTCTTCTTCTTCTCTTCTTTCAAGTGTTTAGCCGAATACCATTGGCCTTATTTTTCTTCTCTTTTCTCATGATCTAGTCTCCATTGAAGTGCCGAATCTTTCTATTCCTTTTTGAGTCATAGCCGAATCTCTTGGTAAGTGACTTCTATTCTATCTTCCCTTCCATTAAAGATCTGTATATTAAACTTCATTCTTGTTCTATGTTGGTAGCCGAAACACTTAACATTAATAGGGTGTGCTGATCTTTGGTGGTTGGTGGCCGAATCAGTCATTAAAGTAAGGGGGCGACAAACTCTTTTGGTTTCGGGATTCATGCTATGGCCGAATGGCTTTTAGATTTCTAATGATGTGTTAAAGCCGATTGTAGGGGGAAGTGTAGCCGAATACAGTGGATCTTCAGGATCTAAGCGATCTAGGTAAGGGTTCTAATGTTTTGGGATCTGTTTTATATTCTTTCAAAGCCGAAGGCTAATCATGTTTGAATGCCAGGGCTTGGCCGATTGCAAGGGAGGTTCATCACATAGTTTCGGGATTTGGTTGGAAACCAAATCGACATTAAGGTAGGTGTTACCTTCATGCGGCATATCTTTCAGGATTTCTAGTTGAGCAAAATAGGCTTTTGGTTACTAACAAAGTGTTGGACGATTGTAGGAAAGGGGGAAGGCAAACGTTTCGGGATCTCGTTAGTTTCGCGTAGTTTCGGGATTTTGCTTAGATCTACGAATAGTCAGGTGTGTAACGCTTACACACTTCGTTAGTATGATATGTTTATTATGTTACCGCACATAGCCATTGAAACCGGTAGTTATGCCTTGTGGGCATGAGCGTGACTCGGGTAAGTCCCCGATTATGCATCTCGATATATGCCATCATGTCATTGTTTAATGCTATGCCATGTGTTATTTGCATCATCATACGTTATTATGCCACGATTGATATGGACATGATGGTGGGATTGTTGAGAGGAGGGGGAAGAATTATTTGGACTGTCACCGGTGGTTTTGACCACACGACGGGTTGGCCTGTCTTGATACTATTATTTGTGACTAAGTCCCAAAGTGGTTTTGACCACATATATGATATTGTGACTACGGTCACGGTGGGTTTTGACCACATATGGATATTGTGACTCGTCCCGGTGGTTTGGTACCACGATGGGTTGGCCCCACATGTTGATTACGGGATTCTCATCGGTGGTTTTGACCACACGATGGGTTGGCCCCATCACTTGATTTGTGACTACGGTCACCATGGTTTTGACCATACTTATATATTTGTGACTTCGGTCACGATGGTTTTGACCACCAGGTGGTTTTGACCACACGGGTAGATAAAGGAGATCGGATGGTTAGGTTTTGGGGTTGCATGATTTGCATGTTTTACTGATGATTTACGTAAGTGCTTGCACTATCGGGTTGGGGATTTATACACTGAGTCTCGGTGACTCACCCCTTCCCCTATATTTTTCAGATGAGGCTTAGATCGCGGATTTGGAGCCGGGGAGGACTCGAGGTGGCCATGCTATTTATTTTCGGGTTTTGACTTTAAATTAAAATTCCGGTTTTTATTTATTTACTTTAAATTTGGTTTTGGTTTTGTAATAAGGCCGCTAAGTATTATTTTGGGTTTTTTTTATATATACTTGCTTTTATTTTGATTATATTATGCATGTTCTTAGTAATTTGATTTGCTTAAATAACCGGTAAAAAGCAACGTTTTCAAAATTATATTTCTTCCGGGTTTTCAAACCTTACCATCAGGTAATAATCTATACAAGATGATAACAAACTAACCTAAGTGATTTTCAATTTTAATTTCTTAAACAACTCCAAACACAAATGGTTCTTAACTCGACTATGCTTAACTCACTTGGTTATAAATAAGTATCGAAAGGTTTTCCAAAACTATAAACAACAAATGGATTTCCAACAAAAGAAGGTTTTTCCGGGTTTTAAAGCAACCAAAAACGATTTCAACTATACTCTACACGGGGTTTTCTAACCTTTTAAACGGTAAAGGAGTTTTCAATAGAAATAAATCGGCAAACTTGTTTTACTCAAAACGTTTTCACTCCGTAACATGCCAGATTCGATCGTGGTGTGTTGATCGGGTTTGGGGTGTTACAAAACTCACCTATTAACACAAACATATAACAACTAATGTCAAGACTTATACATATGCAAAAAGGTTAAGCATAGCCTCAAACATCTCACATGGTCAAGTTAACAATACATTTCTATTACATTCAAAACATACCAATTCAGGCATCCAAAAACATATCAATCAACTATTTCTTTCCTAACTTCAAAAGTCCATGCACAACCATTAACAAAAGGTATTAAGGCATACCAAAGCTTGACAGGACTCAAATCATAGCAAATTGACATATAACCCTATACATGTCATTTATAACCATTTCTATATATTCAAAAGCTACCAAAATGGATCGATGGATAGTGTGTTCATGCTCTGATGTTGATTCCAACCATTCGAGCTTTCCGATGATCTACAAAACATAGAAAAATGACTATGTAAGCAACTAGTGCTTAGTATGTAACACCCCTAACCCGTATCCGTCGCCGAAACAGGGTTACAGAGCATTACTGGAACTTTCAGAACATTTAAAAATAATTCATGTAAATTACTATTCATTAATCGAGATTATTGATATCGTCCCTTAAATGGACCCTCGAAGCCCAATACAAGCATTAGAATCGAGTCGGGACTTAATCGAAAATTCTAAGAATTATTCGTGAAATTTCAAAAACTTTCTAAGTTACAGGGCTTACATGCCCGTGTGGTCCAAGGGACACACCCATGTGACCCTAGGACACGCCCGTGCTACAGGCCGTGTTCGACCCCGTGTAACTCTCTGACTTGTGCACACGGCCATGCCACACGCCTGTGTGCTAGGCCGTGTGGTTAATTAAATTCTTCGAAATTAGGTGCAGGTTTCACACGGCCAAGGCACACGTCCGTGTTCTAGGCTGTGTAGCACACACGGCTGAGACACACGCCCGTGTCTCTACCCTTGTGCTCAATTCTGAGCATTCTGTTTTCTCGAATTTAAGATACAGGGGACACACGGGCTAACGACACGCCCATGTACCAGGCTGTGTGTTACACAAGGTCTAGACACATGCTTGTGTGTCTGCCCATGTGGACAAAATAAAGCCATTTATAGCTTCATTTCTCACCCAAAATTTTTACTAAGTTCCTGCACCAAACTTACATCCAAACATCAACCAATTCAAGCAATGAATTCAAGTAATTTTTAACATCTAATATGATATATTGTTACATGCATTCATGCTTTTAATCTTACCTTTTATAAGCATACTCATTTAACCTTTCTCAATCAATCAGTAATAAACACTTATGTTATCTCCATAGAATAAACTTAATACATGTATACATATACCAAAACATAATCATCACTAGCCATTCCAATAGCTAGATTACAACAATCATTTACATTTACATGCCAATATGGCCAATTTAACCTAAACATGCCATTATAACCATAATTGATTTACCATATGTACCGAAATAGGCCGATGGATAGTGTGAGTGATCTCCGCCAAGCTTCCAATCCAACGAGCTTCCGATTTACTATAAAACAGGGAAATAAAACTAAGTAAGCATTACATGCTTAGTAAGTTCGTATAACATGGTACTTAACTTACCATTCATTCTATTTTGAGGTAACTATGTAAGGCACATTCATTCAATTCGACCTCAAGCCCTACATATATCCTCATTGCCCTTATTAGTCATATATTCCATAATAACATCAAAACATGTTTGGGCTCACAACAATCAAGTTTCCAGGCATATATGCTTTCCACAACATGTATTTATTTAACATGTATAAATCATCTCTTTATATTACAAGTATAATTTCATAATAGTTCATCTCGAGTTCAAATTATTTCATATCAGAACTTTACTCTTATTACTCGAAATATCAATGTCACACGAGTAGTAGTACACTCAAAGTATACAAGTCTATAATCAAGGATGAACATATTCATCAAATGAATTCCATGTACAAATATCATCATCTCATGTATTTCAGACAAATACGTGTAATAACTCATTTCTTATTCATATCTTATCATGTCAGGATTTTTACCCGTTGAATTTATTCGGAATATTGATGGATACACAGGTAGTACACACAAAGTGTACAAATCAATAAATCTGTCAATTCATATTCAATGGTACCCGCAAGGTACTATTTCAGAGAGTACACTCTCTAGCCACACATATATACAACAGGATTACCAGTCCAAGCTAAATCCTTTTTATGACATATGCTCTAAAGAGCTTGATCTGGATTACCCGTCCGGGCTAAATCCAATCCATAACATATGCTCGAGAGGACTTATATCAGGATTACCCGTCCGGGCTAAATCTTTTTTATAATTAGGTAAATGGAATTACTCGTCCGAGCTAAATTCCGTTAGCAAAAAATGCAGGACCTCATTCATTTCGAGAAATCACATATCCATCGAAGTTTCCATTTATTCAAACGGAATTTGTCATTTTCCAAGCATTATCAGGCATGTGATTATTTCATACATTTAATATATTCACATAATTCAAATAAACACATTCCACATTCATTTCAAGTACATAAGTAACATTTTTATCATTTATCATTTATCGGGCCTTACTATTGATCGGGCTTCACCAAGTATACTTCCAATGTCATATACATATAATATTTATACAATTCACAAGCACAACATTTAATTCAAGCATATAAATACACGAACTTACCTCGATAAATGTTCGTGTATATATAATCTACTAATCCGACATTTTTCTCTTTTCCTCGTTCTAGCTCCGAATTTGGTCCATCCGGGTCTATACGAGTAAATTTAACTATCACATTTTGTATACAAGTGGACTCAATTTACATCCTAGGCAAAATTACCATTTTGCCCCTAACTTTTCCATAAATTCTAATTTCGTCCCTAAGCTCGAAAAATGAAATTTATGCAATTTACTCTCTATTCCAAGCCTAACCAAAATTCCATCACAAAATTTAAAGCACATGTATTCATAAAAATTCAGAATTTTTCGTCAATTTTCACAACTTTACATTTTAGTCCCTAAATCATGTTTTCATCAGAAATCACTTTGTAAAAGTTGTTTATCTATCAACAACCTTTCATTTTCTACCATAAATTTCAAATTTTCAGCATATTTATCCATGACCCACATTTCATACTTTGATAACTCTTCAAATTAATCTCCCAAATAGATATATTAAGCTATCCTGGTTTCAAAAATATCAAAATTACTAAAAACGGGACAAGAAAACTTACCCAATTTGGCCAAGAAAGCTTGCTTTATCTTTCCAAGGGTTTCCATGGAATATTTTGGGGAAGAAGATGAGAAAATAAGATGATAATTCTTTTATCATCTTTTAATTAATTAAATTATTTCAATTTCCAATTTAGTCCTTAGCCTTTTTCTAATTTTCCATGGATGAATCATCCAAAAATATCTACTAACTTTTCATAAATGGTCTAATTACCATATAAGGACCTTGAATTTAAAGTTCTATAACTATTTAATCCATTTAGCTATTAGAACACAACTTTTGCACTTTACACGATTTAGTCATTTATCAAATTAAACATGTAATCGATAAAATTTCTTTACGAAATTTTCACACAATATTATTATCATACTGTAGATCATAAAATAGTATTAAAATAATTTTTATTTCCTGGGCTCGGATCTGTGGTCCCGAAACCACTGTTTCGATTTTATAAAAAAAATAGGCTATTACATAGTATGTAACGCCCCAAAAATATAGGGTCTTTAATTTTTCATGTTCTAACAAATTACTTGTTTGCTTTAATGGCTAAGTGATTTGGGTGTGTATGGGGGTATTTGAGAAGCATGGGTTCAAGTCTTGGCTCTTACAGAATTTTATATTTTTCCCTTAAATGAACCTGGACACTGGCACTTAGGCTTTATTAATAATAATGTTTGTTTAATGACACAAGAAGAGCTTGTGGCCTAGTGGCAACTGGAGTGTTGTGTAACTATGAGGTCTGAGGTTCAAATCCTGGGAGAAGCAATTGAGTGTTTATTTTGCTGCTTGAGCTGGGAAGGTAGAAGAGTTGGACTGAAACACTGCTAATGAGGTGTTTGAATTGGTCATGGAGAGATTGTAGGAGCATATCGTGGAGTGGATTAAGGGAGAGTATTATGGAGAGAATCAAGGAAGTGGAAGTGTGTAGGAGTGTGGGTGCCAAATTGGGGGATAGGAAATTCGGCTGAGGAGTTTTTCCTTATTTTTGGTCAGTTTTGTCACCAGTTTTTGGACTTTTCTCCCTTTTCTCTCTAGTGCCGAATTTGCAACTTACCACTCGTGCATTTTTTCTTTTCGGTTCCGGCTGTTCTTTATTTTGCAAGTGACCATTCCCTTCTCTCTTGAATCAACCTCTGCACAAACTCTCCTTTCAAGTTTGGTCTCATCGCTTTTCATTTCTCTCGCTTATTTTGTTTCAAATAACCCCACCTTTGCCTCTCCCTTGTGTTTCTTTTCTTTTTTGACAGTTGGTAGGTGGTGACCGAAAGTTCCTCTCCTCCCTTCTTGATTGGCTTCTCTTCTTACTTGGACTGAAACCCAAGTGTTGTCCCTCTTTGATTCGATTCTGCAATGGCTCTAACAGTCGGTAAGTGCTCAAAATCCATCCTCTTTTTTACTTTTAAAATTGAATACATCTATGCTCTTCCTTTCTTTTCCAAAACCGAATAACCCCATTAATCGATTGTTATTGCATTCTTCTTGTACTACACCCTTTGCGATTCCAGGGTCTTCCTCAAGGAGTGGTGAAGTGTGAACAGCTTGGAGGAGTCACACTTTCGTTCTCAAAACGTCCGGTAAGGTAATAAAGATTACCTCATGTTTTTGGGGTTGGCTGAATATGCCCTACCACTTACTAATCACTTCTTGACTGTACTTTAGGAAGGCAGTGAAGGCGTGTGATCATTTTTGGACAGCGATCGTTGAGGGATTAAGATCAGCCTCATTCAAACAAGGTAAGAAAGATATCTCGGATTAAGTGCTATTAAGAGGGTGTTACCCTAACAATTAAGGACTAACATCTTATCTCAATGATTCTAGGTTGGGTGCTCGTAGATCTTGGAACGACGCCCTAAAAAGGTGTGTAATCACACTATCTCCGCTATGAATCGGCAAAAGCCGAATAGCCGAAACGTCAGCATTTGAGGCCTCACGAGCGTCCAAACGCTCGTGTAGAAAAACTGAGCCCACAACCGTGGGTGGTAGATTGTAGAGGCCACCACGAGTGTTCTCGTGCACTTGGGCCGTCAAGGGCCTCGTTGGACCGAAATGGGCCGTGTGGGCCCAATGGGCTCGTGGGCCCCACATGGATAAAATTTACGAAAAGTGGCAGAAACTGGATTGGGCTATGTAGAGCACATAGCCGTGATTAAATTTGGGCCAGATGGGCCACACGAGCGTATGGGCCCATTTGGGCCGAATATTGGGCTTTGGGCCCATTTACACTGTTTCGACCAAATGGATTATCTATGTCGCTCGAGGCGACTGTAGGCCTTTGAAAAGGTCGTTAACTGTACCGAGACCCCTAATGAGTAAAATGACTGAAATACCCCTAGTGAGTAAAATGACCAAAATACCCCTAAAGGGAAAAATTACCGTTTTACCCCTAATACATGAAAATGACTATTTTACCCCTAGAGATAGATTGACAGATGAAAATATGTACTGTATGACTGTACTGAGTAGGACATGTTGCATTCACGAAATATTGATGACATGGCATACTGCATGGGGTTGGGATTCTGTTATGGAGGAAGTATCACATCGGTGGCTCTGCCACACATACTATCATCGGTGGCTCGCCACACATATCGATCTTGGTGGCTCGCCAAAATTATCATTCTCGTGGCCTTGCCACATATATCGCATCTTGGTAGCTCTGCTACGTTATTATTATTGGCAACTATGCTGCAATATTGGTGTGAGGGCTGGGTAGGTCGACTTTGTCCCCACGTGGTGTGTTGGGTTGGTACGCGTGGTGTGCTGGCTGGATTGGGGTGGGTTTGCATACTTGCACCTTTACGATCTCAGATCGGGCTTAGGCCCACACTTTGCATCATTCTCGAACAGGCTCGTGCCCGCATCATTCTCGCATGTACTACTGATTGAGTGATAGGGGATTACACACTAAGTTCTCGTAACTCACCCTTTTCTTTTAATTGTACAGGTAATCCCCAGACTTAGTGGATTTGGAGCCGCGAGGGACTCGGAGGGGGCCACACGAGCGAGGACGTCTGTTTAAACGTAGTTAATTAAATATTTTCTTTTGGGTTTATATTTTTGTAAAAAGGCCTCTGGTAATTTTTAATTTCTTTTCATTGGGTTTTTAATTCTTATTTTGAACTGCTAAACGGATAAAAATAAGTTTTCAATTATGGTCTTATTCATTTCCCGTCATACTTTCATATTTTCTTTCAACCATGGTCTTATTCATTTCCCATCATGTTGTTATAGTGTCTTTCAACTATGGTCTTACACGTTTGAATTGTGATGCCATAGTGTCTTTCAGCTATGGTCTTACTCGTCTGAATCGTGATGCCATAATGTCTTTCAGCTATGGTCTTACTCGTCTGAATCATGATGCCATAATGTCTTTCAGCTACGGTCTTACTCGTTTCTGGTATGGTGCCATAGTGTCTTTCAACTATGTCTTATTCATTTTCAAGTATAGTGCCATAGTGTCTTTCAACTATGGTCTCATTTATTTCTGATATAATGCCATATTATCTTTCAACTATTCGCTTAGTCATTTCCTTCAAGCTAATGAACTTGATTCACATATACACAATTAGATATTAAATAATTGAAACAATAACAAATTGATCTAACCAAGTTATGAACTTACCTCGACTGAAATAGTTACTAAAACGAAGTTGACAGCTAGTTCGAAACTTTAGCTTTTCCTCGATTTAAATCCAATTGTAGCATTTCTTGATCTAAATAATATAAATTCATTTAATTAAACAATTCAAATAGCTTAAAATAATTAATTCAAGCCTATAACCCATTTTAATATGAATTTACAAAATTGCCCCCACCTTTTTCCTTTTATGCAATTTAGTCCCTAGACCCATAACATGCAAATTTACCATTTTTAAAAGAGAACCCATGTTAGCTGATTTTCTTAGGGGTCCAAAATAGCCCACATCTTTCACAAATTCACATTAGTTCTCTTTAATTTTACTATTTAAACTATTTAATCCCTAACATTCAAAATCACTTAACAAAAATACTTATATCTAGCTATCAACTTTAATAATTCATCCATTAAAATAAATAAAAAACCACAAAATCATTCATGGAAAATCCCTAAACCTTTCACTATTTTACAAATTAACCCTCGGGCTAGTTAGATTAAGCTTATATGAGCTCAAAAACATAAAAATCATTAAAAACAGGATCAAAATCACTCACCATGCATGAAATTAAACTTTGTCAAAAACTTCATCCTAGCTATGGCTTCATTCGGTTTTGGAAAACAAAAACAAAAGGTTGAAGATGATGGTATTTCTTTTATCATCTTTATTTTATTTTTAATTTTCCTAATTACCATATTAAACCAAATTTCATTGAATGCAAAAACATGATCATCCACTATATTTAAATTAGGTAGAATTACCACTTAAGGCCCTTATTTCATGCTTTTTACCCTAATTAATGCAAATAAGTCTATAGCGATTAACTTTTGCAACTTTGACAATTTGGTCCTGTTTACTTAACTAACTATTTAAACGTTAAATGTCTGGACCAAATTTTAATACACCTATATAACCACTCTGTAAATAGTTAATAAAATTATTTACAGGTTTGGTTTATAGAAACGAGGTCTCAAAACCTCATTTTCTAAAACCATTTGACTTTAAGGATTTACCACTTGAACCTACTTATTCATTCGAATACATAAATTATCAAATCGCAACTTATTATAATATTATATTTTACTCATAAAATTAAATACTAATTTTTACGAACTCACTTGTTGGATTTGTGGCTCTATGTAACGCCCCAAAATTTAAGTACTTATTTTTGTATGTTTGTAACGCAAGTACTAGTATGCTTTATTGGTTAAGTGATTTGGGTGTGTTTGGGAGTGTCTGAGAAGTCTTGCGTTCAAGCCTGGGCTTGTGCAAAAAGTTTTGTTTTTAAGGAATAAACCCTTGCCTATAGTTAGTAGGCTTTTAAATTATTGTGGGTAAAGCAAGACATAAAAAGTCTACTGGTCTAAGGGGTAAGTGGCGTGTTACCTGTAACACCCCTTACCCGTCTTCAAGCCGGGACAGGGTTCGAGGCATTACCTAACAAATCTTGCTTAAACATCTCTAATAGGGTTAGAAAGTCTAGTCTAAACCCATCGCTTACTTATACTTGGCCTAAGAGGCCCTAAACATACTTTCGAGAGGTATCGAGACTATTCCGGGGACATTTACACGTTCAAGAAACTTTTCAACAAAACAGGGGTTACACACCCGTGTGAGTCTAGGGACACGCCTGTGTGCCCCTCAGACATGCCCGTGTCTACCACCCGTGGTTGAAACTGACTAATTTCACACGGCCTTGACACGGCCGTGGCCTTGGCCCATGTGCCAAACCTTAGCATTCTGACTAATCCACACAGCCCACACAAACGCCCGTGTGTTTCAACCGTGTGGCGATTTAAATTCCAAGTGCATGGTGCAGACTTCACACGGCCTGGGCACACGCCCATGTGCTAGCCGTGCCACTCACACGGTCTAGACACACGCCCGTGTGTCTACCCATGTAGAAAATTAGAAGGCTATCTACCAAGCCCTTTGCCACCCTACATTGCAAACATACATACTCCAATTCCATTCAATGTAATTCATGACCCAAAGACACATCTAAATACTCAGTTTAACATTCATACACAAGGGCATACACTTCAAGAAAATCACTTTCTTTAAACAAAAGAATTGCCAAGTATTTGCCTAACTTAAGGCCATTTACAAAATGACTTTAGTAACATACATAGCCAACACTTTGGCTAACAATTTCAACTTAACAAAATACTCGAGTCCTATACATGCCATACTAAAAATAAGTCTAAATTGTTATACCAAAGTGATGTCGATAGTGTGATTTCTGAACTCCTACGTCCACGATCCTCGAGTTATCATGGCAATACTACAAGGAAGAAGGGCAATGAAAGGGGTAAGCATAAAGCTTAGTAAGTTTGCATGAATATAAATAGCAACAATAAGCTCATAAAATAATCCATCCATGATATTAAATAAACATACACAAGTTATAGGCATCTTGCCATAGTTACTCACAATTGCCCTTATTTAGCACATACCATGCCACATGTCGTAAACGTTTCTTCGTGACTTATTCATGAGTACCTGTATTCACTCATTCATATGACTTTAGTGCAAATCTCATTTCTACTTCTAAACTCATCTACTTATCCCTTTAATCACTAAGGATAGTCAAAAATGTATATTCGACGCCGTTCATGTAAATACGAAGCCAATGCCACATCCCCGAGGTGGTCTTACATGGAGTTACTTCTAAATGCCAATGCCATATCCCGGATATGGTCTTATATGGACTTTCACATCAATTATCGATGCCATATCCCGAATATGGTCTTAACGAGTTTCTTATTCTTTTTTGAAGCCATATCCCGGATATGGTCTTATACGGGATCTTAACTCGGTGCCGAAGCCATGTCCCGGACATGGTCTTATACGGGACTTTATCTGATTCATATCTCGATGATAGCAATCCCATATTCATTATAGTCCACTAGGACTTCAACATCATACTTAACATCAATTTATCATTTCAATGAAGTATCATACATCAATGTGATACCAATCAATTTCAATTATGCTAACATAAATATTTCATTAATCACATACAAACTTACCTCTATTTCAAAATGAGCTAGCTCGACGATTTAGTCCGAGACTTTGTTCTTTCCCCGATCGAGGTGGATCCTAGGTTCTTCTTGCTCTATAACAATAATTTAGCTCATTTTAATCACCTCATTAATAAAGCATTTCAATAATCATGCTTAGGCAAAATTACTATTTTGCCCCTAGACTTTGGCAAATTGACCATTTTGCCCCTAGGCTCGAAAATAAATTCTAATCACATTTCTACCTTCAACAAGCCTAGGTGAACATTTAATACTCTTATAGCTATCATCAAAACTCAACATTTCACATATTTACTACAATTTTGTAACCTTTTCATCAAGGTCCAAATTAGGTGTTTTCAAGACAACACGTTTCACAAAAGTTGTTCATCCAACAACTAAGACTCATTTTCTTCCATAAAAATGCAGCAAATAGCAATGAAAGCTCTCATGGTAAAACTCTAAACTTTGCATCATATTGCGCAATAGTCCTCTCATTTGAAAGCTTAAGTTCTAGGGGTCTTAAAAGTACAATTATCATAAAGAAAAATCATCAAAATCACTTACTAGAATGGATGAGAGCTTGCTAAAAATTGTGAGCTTTCAAACCCCTATTTTTCTTGCAAATTTCGGTGGAGAATGATGGAGAGAAAGATGATATTTTCTCTTTCTTTATTCTAATATTAAACTGGTCAAACAAGTCATCAACTATCAACTACTTTGACCAATTTTTTGTCCATCTTCGTCTCCTATGCTAGTCCAGGGCCGGTCAAGCATATATTGGGGGTCTAATTGCCTTTTAAAGACCTCTAAATTACATTCTAAGACTATTTGCCACCTTTATCTTATAGAATGGAACTTTCGCACTTTATGCGATTTAGTCTTTTTTTGCGATTAAACATGAAATCGCTAAAATTAAAGCACCAAAATTCTCATGCACATATACTATCATGCTCCGACTCATAATATAACATGAAAATAAATTTCTCAAGTCTCAGATTAGTAACCTCGAAATCACTATTCTGACTAGCCCCTAAATCGGGCTGTTACATTACCTATGCCAGATGACTGAGGTTAGAATCTTGATGGGGGCAGTGGAGTATTTATTTTGCTACTGTACCGTGGGAGGTGTTGTGGGTTGACTAAAAGAATGAAGTGGTTGAGAAGAATTCAAATTGGGTAGTTGAATGGGATTTGAATTGGAGGGTTGAGAGATTGGAGGAGGGATTTTAGGAGAAAATCAAGGGGAGTGAGAGGAGAGGGAGTGTTGTGCCAAAAGTGGACTCTGGGCACTTAAGAATTTCGCCAGAGTGTATGCTCCTCATTTTCGGTTTGTTTTGTTTTCCCTCTGTCGAAATCTCCTCTACCACTTTTTGCATTTTTCTTTTCCCTCTTCTTTCTCTCCCTCAAGTCTTGTGTTGTCAATATTCTTCATTCCAACCCTGTGGATTCGTTGTTATTTTGCTATTTTGCTCGATTTGAATCCTTACTCTTCCCGAAGACGTGTGTCGAATTTTGTTAGTGACAAGTGTGCTACATCTTGTGGTTCCATTCGGTCTTGTCTTTCCCACGTCTGATTTTTCCTTCACCTCTTTTGTCAACTCTTTTTCTTCTGCTTCCCCCTCTATGCCATTCCCTACTTTCTTCCCTCGCTTCTGTGATCATCATCTTTTTCTACTCTCTGTTGAATTACTGTGACATTAGCCCTTTCTTTTGGTGTTATTATGCCGATAGTTTATTTCCCTATTCGTGGTTTGGCATTTTTTTTGTAAGTGGATTTCAGGTTTGGTTCAAACTATTCATACGATTATTGGTTAATAAGGGTTCGGTTGAATTGCAAAAACTAGTGATCTTTTCGGTTTCGACGGTTTAAGTGGGGCACGCCTCGGTTGTTCAAATGAGGTAAGTGGATGTCAACGAAGCGATTAAGTGGGTCGAGTAGAGTCATTTTAAATTTGTTGGTCTTACGACTAATCGATTTTTTATGTTTTGAACTTAGACTTGGAGGGCTCGAGGACTGAGTGCGCTATCTTCGTAACCAGGTGTGTAAACACTGCCCAAATCGTAAACCGACAAAAGCCGAAAATTAGGACAATTGACGCTACACGAGCGTGCGCTCGCTCGTGTGGTAATCTAAATGCATAAAACATGGGCGTTAGACTATTGAGGCCACCATGAGCGATTTCGTGGTCTTAGGCCATTTTGGGTCACATTGGGCCGAAATGGGCCGTGTGGGCCCAACGAGCTTATGGGCCCCACACGGGTAAACCACACGAACATGTGGAGAATATTGGGCCAAACTGTGTAATGTTCATGACTGAGACCAATTCTGGGCTATGTGGGCCACACAGGCGTGTGAGGCCAGATGGGCCCGCATTATGGGCCTTGGGCCTATTTTCACTGTTTGACTGTTAAGGTTGCACGGGTCGCCCGAGATGACTGTGCACCTACTGATGGGTCGATAAGTATACCTAGACCCCCAAACTGATATGAAATGATTGTTATCCCCTTATGATATAAAATGACTATTATGCCCCTATGATATAAAATGACTGTATGCCTTATGTTATGTATGAATGTATATGAGCATGTCACGACATATATGTTGCATACATGTGTGATATGTTGCATGGGATGGGATTATTATGATTGGAGGAAGTGTACTGTACTGGCAGCCCTGCTGCAAATACTGTTTAGTGCCGCAACCGGTGCTAATTTTTGAGTGTAGGAATGGGTGGGTGATTTTATCCCCACATTGGGCTAGACAGAGTGGAGTGTAGAGGCTGGTTGGGTAGGATTTCTGATTGCATGCCTGAACTGTTACTATCACTGAAATGGGCTAAGGCCCACACTAATACTGATACTGTAATGGGCTAAGGCGCAACTGATCTGAATTGTTATTGATTTGGGCTTAGGCCCAGACTGTACTTGCCTACGGCCCGATTGGCCATTTTGCTTATATGGAGTTACACACTGATTTTTTGTAAACTCACCCTCTATTTATCTGTACAGGTAATCCTCAGTCTTAGGCCAATCGGTGCTGTGAGGGATTCGGAGGTGGCCACACAACCGCACCTATTTTTATATTTGAGTTTTATTTCCAATAAATTTGATTTGGGTATTTGTTCTGTAATAAGGCCTCTTTAAATTTTAACTTTTAATTTGGGGATTTTACTTATTTTAATTCACATCTGAGAGTAGTGGGACGCGGATTTTCAAAAGATAAATTCTTTTCAAAACACCACGTTTTTGCAACATGCTATAAAAGCTTCCGTATCAAACATTGTTTTAAAGTATAGTAACAAACTAATATGATCAATGTTCTGCTAAAAACAACTTGAGTTTTAAAAGAACAAGATACCCTAAAATTTTCGTTAAGATCATAAATGAGATTTAATAATAAGAATGGATTTTCCAAAGAAACTATGTTTTCGGAAAACACTTCAATGTGATGTCGCCGGATTAGGCCATAACGTTTGGGCTGAGTTTGGGGTGTTACATTTAGTGGTATAAGAGCCAGGTTGTAAAACTCGGCTGTGGTTTTTGGGTTTCTTCTAAAAACTCAAAATTTTCAAAAAGAACTGTTCCAAACGATTTGGAAGTATTTTGAAATATTTTTACTGAATGTGTGGTACACCGAATCTCCGGCGCCGATGTGTAAGTCCTCTAAAACTTCTATTTGTTTAAAGTGAAATATTGAGACTACTATAGGTAGTAGACTGTACTGAAATATTCTGGTTAGGGAAAACTAAAATTGTAGTAAGACTGCGTTCTGCGAAAACAAACTCTTAAATACTAATATTGCTTTCCATAAGATATTTGTTAATCAACACTGGAACTGTAAACTGATGCATAAAATTGTTAAAAACAGATAATACATAAATTGATAATGAGCACCAAAGGTACTCGTGGAAGGGGTACAAGAGGCCGTGGCAGAGGCCGTAGAGGTGCTCGGGCTAGGTCTTCGTCATCGGGTCACATGCTTAACGATGAAGCTAGAGAGGCACCGGCTTCACCTGTGACTGAGACTGGGTCTCACGATCAAGCGGCTGGGGATGACGCATTGTCCCAAGCTATGTTACGAATTCTGAAGTGGGTCGCTGGGCCCAACGCTGGTATTGTGGGTCATGGGTCGGTTACAGAACGACTTCGATCTAATGGGGCTGAGATTTTTAGGGGTATTGTTAGAGTTGCCCCTAACGTGGCTGAATATTTGATTGAGGCCACAGAGAGGATCATGGATGACCTCGATTGTACCCTCGAATAGAAACTAAAAGGTGCAGCGTCATTGTTACGAGATAAAGCCTATCAGTGGTGGCTTACAGTTAAAGAGGGTACTCGGGCCGACTGATTGACATGGGAATTCTTCAAGACTGCTTTCCAAGGGAAGTATGTGGGTGCTAGTTATTTGGATGCCCGGAGGACGGAGTTTCTAAATCTGACTCAAGGGGATAAATCAATGGCTGAATATGAAGCTGAATTTTTGCGATTGAGCCGCTATGCGTGTGGGATGGTGGCAACTGAATATGAGCTGTGTGTTCATTTTGAGGACGGCCTCAGGGATAGTCTGAGAGTTTTGATAGCTCCACAGAGGGAGCGAGATTTTTCCTCACTGGTACATAAGGCGAAGATTACCGAGGAGGTGAAGCTTACTGAGCATCAGATTCGAGAAAATGGTAGGAATAAGAGGGATTCAGAGCCCTCAAGTTCCGTTCAGAGGCCGAAGAAAAAGGCCAGAGTGGATGGGCCGGTCAGATTTGGGGCCCCTAATGCTGCCACTGGACCACAGCCATGTGTTGACTGTGGTAGATGCCATCAGGACGAGTGTTGGAAAAGGATTGGGCATGTTTGAGATGCGGATCATTAGAGCACCGTATCAGAGATTGTCCACGGAGGCCCGAACAGATGCAAGTTACAGGTCGGGGTACTGTACAGCCGCCGAGAGGTGTTCAGCAGCCACCGAGGGGCCGTGGTCAGGCCAGAGATGAAAATGCTATGGGCCGTGGTCATGGAGCACCGGGCAGAGGTGCTGGTCAGGCTGAGGTGAGGCAACCAGCTCTGGTTTATGCTACACATCGCCGAGAGGACAGAGACGCCCGAGACATTATTACTGGTACATTCTTTATCCTTAATGTACCTTATACTGCACTGATTGATGTTGGGTCTACGCATTCGTATATAGCATGCTCGGTGTCTGAGACTTTGGGTATAGTGGTTGAAACCACTATGAGTGAGGTTACTGTGTTGAGTCCTTTGGGCAGTCAGACAAGGTAAACAAATTGTTCAGAGATGTACCTTTGGAGGTTCAAGGAACCATCTTTTTGGCGGATTTAAGGAAACTGCCATTTGGAGAATTCGACTTAATACTGGGCATGGATTGCCTGGTTAAGCATCAAGTGAAGTTTGATTGTGCTACTAAACGGGTGGTACTGAAAATTGTAGAGGGTGATGAGGTGGTGGTAATAGGGGAGCATCAGAATTATTTGTCAAATGTGATTTCTGCCCTGAAGGCCGAGAAGTTGGTTCGTAAGGGTTGTGAGACGTATATAGCCTACATCGATGTTTTTGATTCTGAGGTTTCGTCTGTTAAAGATATCAGAACAGTCAAACATTTTTTGGATGTTTTTCTCGATGAACTACCTGGACTACCTCCAAACCGTGAAGTTGAATTTGGGATTGAGCTCCTACCGAGTACAGCCCCAGTGTCCATCGCTCTCTATAGAATGGCACTGAAGGAGCTAGTGGAGCTTAAGGCTCAGATTCAAGAGTTACTGGATCGAGGGTTCATCCGCCCTAGTGTGTCTCCATGGGGAGCACCGGTGTTATTTGTGAAAAAAGAAGGCTGGATCCATGCATATGCGCATCGACTATCGGCAACTGAATAAATTGACTATTAAGAATAAGTACCCCCTGCCAAGGATTGATGATCTATTCGACCAGTTTCGAGGAGCTTCGGTCTTCTCTAAGATTGATCTTCGATCAGGGTACCATCAACTGAGAGTCAAAGATGCTGATATTCACAAGACAGCATTTAGGACTCGTTATGGTCATTATGAGTTCCTGGTGATGCCGTTTGGACTGACGAATGCACCAGTAGCTTTTATGGACCGATGAACTGAGTGTTCCAGCCTTATTTGGATCGGTTCGTAGTGGTTTTTATAGATGACATCTTGGTGTATTCGAGAACTGAGGATGAACATGACGCTCATCTTCGAGTTGTTCTGCAGATTCTGAGGGAGAAACAATTATACGCTAAGTTTAGCAAGTGTGAATTCTGGCTATGAGAGGTAACATTTTTGGGCCATGTTGTATCTGTTGAGGGAATTAGAGTTGATCCTCAGAAAATTGAAGCTATTTTGGATTGGAAGCCGCCTAAGACGGTATCTGAAATTCGAAGTTTTCTGGGTCTGGCAGGGTATTATAGACGTTTTGTTGAGGGGTTTTCGTTGATTGCTGCACCTATGACTAAATTATTGCGTAAAGGGGTGCCGTTTATCTGGTCTGATAAGCAGCAAGAGAGTTTAGAGAAACTTAAGAAAGTTCTGACAGAGGCCCCTGTCATAATACAGCCAGAGTTTGGGAAAGAATTCACTGTCTATAACGATGCATCAAATGTCGGTTTGGGATGTGTGTTGATGCAAGAGGGTAAGGTAGTGGCATATGCGTCTCGCCAGCTTATGTCTCATGAAGCAAATTATCCGGCGCATGACTTGGAGTTTGCCACGGTGGTATTCGAACTAAAAATCTGGAGGCATTACTTGTACGGTGAAAAGTGTATCATTTACACAGATCATAAGAGCCTCAAATACCTCCTCACTCAGAAGGAGCTAAATCTTGGGCAGCGTAGATGGATTGAGCTGCTTAAGGATTATGTTTGTTCGATTGAATATCATCCTGGTAAGGCCAATGTGGTGGCTGACGCATTGAGCCGTAGGGCTATGGCGAATCTGAGGGCGATGTTTGCTCGTCTCAGCTTATTTGATGACGGAAGTTTGTTGGCTGAACTTCAAGTTAAACCGTCGTGGATTGAGCAGATTAAGGGTAAACAGTTGGAGGATGGGTCTTTGGGTCCTCGATTCTTACAGATTGAGAGTGGGGATGTAACACCCCTTGCTCGGGTTCTACACCGGGAACCGGGCCCGAGGTGTTACCGAACTCAAACTGCTTAATCGCCATTTAGGCTCAACGTCATTACTCGATATAACCTCATTCTCGACTTACGAGGGCTCACTCATACACACGAGGGCTCTCGAGACTAATCCGAAACTTTTACGATCCTTAAACTTTTTCTCTTATATATAGGTCTCACACGCCCGTGCAAGATTAGACATGCCCGTGCATGGACACACACGCCCATGTTCCCTAGCCGTACTAAAAACTCAAGCATTCTGCCAATTGCCCCACGGCCATGGCACGCCCGTGCTCCCCAACCGTGGTGAACACTAACTAATCCCACACGCCCTAGGCACACGCCCGTGTGACTAGTCTGTGGTCTATTCTATTTTCAAATATTAACATGCAGAGGACGCACGGCCACAGCACACGCTCATGGGCTGACTGTGTGTCACACATGGTCTAGACACACGCCCGTGTGTCTACCCACATGGTCAAGAACAAGACTAAGTGTCAAGTTCTTTTCACCCTTCTAACATACACAACATATACTCATTTAACACCATCATAATCAACTCAAATTGAAGTGCATTCTCACATAGAAAACTATATCTTTCTTTCATATAATGTAATAGCCAACAACCATGGCATTATACAAAATAAGCTATCCATCTATAGGCCAACACATCTTAGCCATTTACAACAAAATTTACTAAACTATCTAGCCCCTATACATGCCATATACAAAACATTAAGTTTCATGTACCAAAGTGTGCTGATATGTGGGCTATCTTCCGATGATCCTCGTATCTCGATTCAACGCTTTTAATCTATAAGACAAGGGAAAAGAAAGAGAGTAAGCTTTGAGCTTACTAAGTTTACACATAAACAATTAAGCATCATAGTATAAGCCCAACCACAATTAGCATTATGCCAACATATAATATACAACTATGCTTACTCTTTCTATCCCTTACCATATTACCAACACATCATGAGTCACATGCTCATAATTATTGAAATGCACCCCTGCATTCAATATCACATTTACGTAATATACAACACATCATTATTTATCGTAATACATCCATACAGTCAATCCACATAACTTATCCACACAGCTCATCCATACAACTAGTTCACATAACTAATCCACACTACTCATCCACACATTTAATACACACAATCAATCCACACAGCCAATATCTCGGTGGTTTCGCACTTAGCACACCACATTTGATTAATAAGGTGTTATCACACTTAGCCTACCACAATGGTATTCGTAGTGATTCAGCACATAGCTCACTAGATGATATACCTCACGATAGCATCGCACATAGCTAGCTCATCGTCAATATGCATTAGGATGGTATCGCACTTAGCCTACCATCTAGCATTATCACAACACATGCACAAGTCTATTTACCCAATTATTCATCCATTCACATTTATATTACATTCATTCTACTCGAACCACATAGGTTCCCAACCATTCTCATTCATTCTCATTCATGCTACACCCTAGCTAGCATTTACAAATTGTAAGTATGAAGGCATTGTTTATTCATAGACTTACATCGATATTCAAAAGTATTGAAATGTGCAATTTAGTCCACCACCTTGCTTTTGCCTCGGTTTCAATCCGGGCTTCGTCTTTCTTGATCTATAATGAATAAATCAGCTTATTCAATACACACATTGACTAAATTGGCCCACATCTCATACTCTAGCAAAATTACTATTTTGCCCCTAAACTTTCTCATATTTACACTTTAGTCCCAAAGGCTCGTAAAGTGATTTTTATTCAACTTTCTACTCTTTCATGCTTAGACGAACCACTTACACAACTAAAGCATTCATCAAATCTCACTAAATCACCCATGTATGACCAAACTTAAGATTTTCACAACTAAGTCCCTACATGCATTTTTATGGAAAATCACTTAGCAAAAGATGTTTCTACTACATCAAGCCTTCATATTCTTCCATAAAACATCAAAATACATGCAAGTCATACATATGTACATTTTTGAACATCCATGATAGCTCACCAAATAGCAATAAATAGCTTACTCATGCTACCGGGACTTCAAAAATACGAAGAATATCAAAAACCGGGCTTAGGAGCACTTACTAGCAAGCTTGAAAAATTGTAAGAACCCTAACAATGGCTTCTCAAATTTTCGGCAGCTATGTGAAGAAGATGAATGAATTTCTATCATCTTTTCACCTATTTTAATCACTTAATTGATAAATGACCAAAATGCCCTTTTTGATAAACTTTCAATTTTAACTCATCCATGCCCATTTTTGTCCAAAAATTAGAATTTGGATAATTTGCTATTTAAGGACCTCTAATTAATAATCTAAAGCTATTTCACACATATAGCTTCTAGAAACACACATTTTGCAACTTTTACAATTTAGTCCTTTTGGACAATTCAACCACAATTTCACAAAATTGCTTCATGAAACTTTCACACTAGCATGCATACATAATATAAGCCTCAAAAACTCATTCATGACCCTCGGATTTGTGGTCTCGAACCACTATTCTGACTAGGCCCTAAACTGGGATGTTATAGGGGAAACTTCAGATTTTGGACTGAATAGCGAAGGGGTACTGTGTTTCCGTGGGAGAGTCTGTGTACCAAGGGATACTGATTTGAGGTAGTCTATAATGCGAGAGGCACATAGTAGTCCTTATGTTATGCATCCCGGCGGGAATAAAATGTACCGAGAACTTCGTGAGTTATATTGGTGGCCAGGTCTTAAGCGTGAAGTTACCGACTTTGTGAGTAAGTGTCTTACTTGCCAGCATATTAAGGAAGAACATTAGTTACCTTCAGGGTTTCTTCAGCCAGTTAAAATTCCACTTTGGAAGTGGGAGAGAGTAACTATGGACTTCGTTAGTGGGCTACCCCTAACGCCTACTAAGAAGGATGCAGTATAGGTCATTGTGGATCGGTTGACCAAGTCAGCCCATTTCATACCAATTCGTACTAATTACTCCTTGCAGAAGCTGGCTAAACTGTATGTGGCTGAGATAGTGAGACTACATGGGGTACCAGTTTCCATAATATCAGATAGAGATCCTCGCTTCACGTCTTGGTTCTGGAAGAAGTTACATGAGGCTTTGGGTACAAGGTTGGACTTAAGTATTGCGTTTCATCCTCAGACAGATGGTTAATCAAAAAGGGTGATTCAAATACTGGAGGATATGTTAAGGAGTTGTGTAATAGATTTCAGAGGCGGTTGGGAAGACTATTTGCCATTGGCAGAGTCCGCATATAACAATAGCTACCAGTCTAGCATACAGATGGCACCTTACGAGGATTATATGGTCGTAGGTGTCGTACTCCTTCGTGTTGGACTGAGTTAGGCGAGCGGCGTGTTTTGGGCCTTGAATTGATTTCTGATACCGAGGACAAAGTTAGAATAATTCGGGATCGATTAAAGGCGGCATCTGACAGACAAAAATCGTATGCGGATTTGAAGCGCAAGGAGATTGAGTATTCTGTGGGGGACTTTGTTTTCTCAAAGTCTCGCCATGGAAGAAGGTACTGAGATTTGGACGGAAGGGCAAGTTGAGCCCTAGGTTTATTGGTCCTTATCGCATACTGAAACGTGTGGGACTGGTTGCCTATCAACTTGAGTTACCTCCAGAGTTGGATCGGATTCATGATGTGTTCCACGTCTCTATGCTGAGGCATTATCGCTCTGATTCCACACACATGATATTGACTGAGGAGATTGAGGTTAGACCGGACCTGACTTTTAAGGAGGAACCAGTTCAGATTTTAGATCGTAATGTGAAAATTTTGTGGAAGAAGTCTATCCCACTGGTTAAGGTACTTTGGTGCAATCACAGTTCAGAGGAGGCCACATGGGAACTCGAAGTGGCGATGTGTCAACAATACCCTCATCTATTTTGGTCAGGTAAATTTTGAGGCCGAAATTTTCTTTTAGGGGGTAGAGTTATAACGCCCCAAAATTTAAGTACTTATTTTTGTATGTTTGTAATGCAAGTACTGGTCTGCTTCAGTGGTTAAGTGATTTGGGTGTGTTTGGGAGTGTTTGAGAAGTCTTGGGTTCAAGCCTGGGCTTGTGCAAAGAGTTTTGTTTTTAAGGAATAAACCCTTGCCTATAGTTAGTAGCCTTTTAAATTATTGTGGGTAAAGCAAGACATAAAAAGTCTGCTGGTCTAAGGGGTAAGTGGCATGTTACCTATGCCAGAGGACTGAGATTCGAATCTTGGTGGGGGCAGTGGAGTATTTATTTTGCTGTTGTGCCATGGGAGGTGTTGTGGGTTGACTGAAACACAAAAGTGTTTGAGAAGAATTCAAATTGGGTAGTTGAATGGGATTTGAATTGGAGGGTTGAGAGATTGGAGGAGGGATTTTAGGAGAAAACCAAGGGGAGTGAGAGGAGAGGGAGTGTTGTGCCGAAAGTGGACTCTGGGCACTCAAGAATTTGGCCAGAGTGTATGCTCCTCATTTTCGGTTTGTTTTGTTTTCCCTCTGCCAAAATCTCCTCTCCTCCTTTTGCATTTTTCTTTTCCCTCTTCTTTCTCTCCCTCAAGTCTTGTGTTCCCGATCTTCTTCATTCCAACATTGTGGATTCATTTTAATTTTGCTATTTTGCTCGATTTGAATCCTTACTCTTCCCAAAGACGTGTGCCGAATTTTTTTAGTGAGGAGTGTGCTACATCTTGTGGTTCCATTCGGTCTTGTCTTTCCCACGTCTGATTTTTCCTTCACCTCTTTTGTCAACTCTTTTTCTTCTGCTTCCCCCTTTGTGCCATTCCCTACTTTCTTCCCTTGCTTCTGTGATCATCATCTCTTTCTGCTCTCTGTTGAATTACTGTGACATTGGCCCTTTTTTTGGTGTTATTGTGCCGATAGTTTATTTCCCTCTTCGTGGTTTGGCCTTTTTTTTGTAAGTGGATTTCAGGTTTGGGTCAAACTATTCATATGATTATTTATTAATAAGGGTTTGGTTGAATTGCAAGAACTAGTGATCTTTCGGTTTCGACGGTTTAAGTAGGGCAGGCCTCGGTTGTTCAAACGAGGTAAGTGGATGTCAACGAAGCGATTAAGTGGGTCTAGTAGAGTTGTTTTAAATTCATTGGTCTTACGACTAATCGATTGTTTATGTTTTGAACTTAGATTTGGAGGGCTCGAGGACTGAGTGCGCTATCTTCATAACCAGGTGTGTAAACACTGCCCAAATCGTAAATTGGCAAAACCCGAAAAGTAGGACAATTGACGCTACACGAGCGTGCGCTCGCTCGTGTGGTAATTCGAACGCATAAAACGTGGGTGTTAGACTATTGAGGCCACCATGAACGATTTCGTGGTCTTAGGTCATTTTGGGCCACGTTGGGCCGAAATGGGCCGTGTGGGCCCAACGAGCTTGTGGGCCCACACGGGTAAACCACACAAACGTGTGGAGAATGTTGGGACAAATTGTGTAATGTTCATGACCGAGACCAATTCTGGGCTATGTGGGCCACACGGGCGTGTGGGCCCACATGGGCTCGCATTATGTGCCTTGGGCCAATTTTCACTGTTTGACTGTTAAAGTTGCACGGGTCGCCCGATACGAATGTGGACCTACTGATGGGTTGGTAAGTATACCTAGACCCCCAAACTGATATGAAATGACTGTTATGCCCCTATGATATAAAATGATTGTATGCATTATGTTATGTATGAATGTATATGAGCATGTCACGATATATGTTGCATACATGTGTGATATGTTGCATGGGATGGGATTATTATGATTGGAGGAAGTGTACTGTACTGGCAGCCCTGCTGCAAATAATGTTTAGTGCCGCAACCGGTGCTAATTTTTGAGTGTAGGGATGGGTGGGTGATTTTATCCCCATATGGAGTGTTGGGCTGGACAGAGTGGAGTGTAGAGGCTAGTTGGGTGAGATTTATGATTGCATGCCTGAACTGTTACTGTCACTGAAATGGGCTAAGGCCCACACTGATACTGATACTGTAATGGGCTAAGGCCCAACTGATATGAACTGTTATTGATTTGGGCTTAGGCCCAGACTGTACTTGCCTATGGCCTGATTGGCCATTTTGCTTATATGGGATTACACACTGAGTTTTCGTTAACTCACCCCTCTGTTTATCTGTACAGGTAATCCTCAGTCTTAGGCGAATCGGTGCTGTGAAGGATTCGGAGGTGGCCACACAATCGCACCTGTTTTTATATTTGAGTTTTATTTCCAATAAATTTGATTTGGGTATTTGTTCTGTAATAAGCCCTCTTTAAATTTTAACTTTTAATTTGGGGATTTTACTTATTTTAATTCACATATGAGAGTAGCGGGACGCGGATTTTCAGAAGATAAATGCTTTTCAAAACACCACGTTTTCGCAACATGCTATAAAAGCTTCCGTATCAAACATTGTTTTAAAGTATAGTAAGAAACTAATATGATCAATGTTCTGCTAAAAACAACTTGAGTTTTAAAAGAACAAGATACCCTAAAATTTCTGTTAAGATCATAAACGAGATTTAATAATAAGAATGGTTTTTTCAAAGAAACTTTGTTTTTGGAAAACACTTCAATGTGATGTCGCCGGATTCGGCCATAACATCTGGGCTGGGTTTGGGGTGTTACACTCTGAAACCAGCGTTTCTAACACTAGTGAAAAATTGGTTGTTACACCAGATATTTTTGAGAGGTTTCAACCGTCGGGTGAGGACACTGAATGAAAAAATGATGAGGAGAAAGACAATAAGAAGACCCCGATTGTGCCATGGAATTATGAGTGAGTATTTCGACCAGACAACTCATCGGTGAAGGGTATGCTGATTTGTGTAACATCCCGCAGGTGGGCCTGGAAGTTTTGGCCTCACAAGTAAAGGGTTCGCTAGTGTTCTGGCGAACTAGGTGTTTGCTAAGGTTTATGTAACAGCCCGTTTTCGGTAAAAATAGAACAGTGGTTTCGGGACCTCAAATCTAATTCCGAAAAGAAAATTTATTTTAAAATTATTTTATGGTCTACATACGATAGTAATGTCGTACAAAAATTTTGTAAAGAAATTTTACCGATTACATGTTTAATTTGATAAAGGACCAAATTGCACAAAGTGCAAAAGTTGAGTTCTACTAGCTAAAGGGATTAAATAGCTATGGAATTCAAAATTTGAGGTTCTTAAATGGTAAATAGACCATTAAAAATGCTTATTTGTTAAGGATGATGATTCATCCATGGAAAATAAAATAAAGAAAAGGATGAAATTGGAAAGTGAAAAAAATAAAGATTATAAATGATAAAAAAAATGAAAATATCATCAATTTATCATCTTCTTCCCCAAAAAAATACATGGAAACCCTAGGAAAGAGAAAGCAAGCTTTCTTGGCTCAATTAGGTATGTTTTCTTGTCCCATTTTTAATAATTTTTATATTTTCAAGATCGTAATAGTTTAATTTAGCTATCTCGGGGACTAATTTGTAAAGTTATTAATGTAACATCTCGATTTAGGGCCTAGTCAGAATAGTGGTGCGAGACCACAAATCCGAGGTATATGTATGAGTTTTGAGGTTTATGCTATGTTTGCATGTTAGTGTGAAAGTTTCATGAAGCAATTTTTGTTAAATTGTGGTTGAATGGTCCAAAAGGACTAAATTGCAAAAGTTGCAAAATGTGAGATTCTAGAAGCTAATTGTATGAAATAGCTTTGGATTATTAATTAGAGGTCCTTAAATAGTAATTATCCCAAATTCTAATTTTTGGACAAAAATGGGCATGAGTGGATGAAATTGGAAAAGTTTGACAAAGGGGCATTTTGGTCATTTGTCAATTAAGTGATTAAAAAGAGAAAAATATGACAAAAATTTCATTCATCTTCTTCTCCAAGCTTCCGAAACTTTCAAGAAGCCATTATTAGGGCTCTTCAATTTTTCAAGCTTGCTAGTAAGTGCATCCAAGCCCCGTTTTTGATATTCTTCGTATTTTTGAAGTCCTAGTAACATGAGTAAGCTATTTTTAGCTTTATGTTGAGCTAGGATTGATGTTAAAAAATGTACCCATGTATTACATGCATGTATTTTGATGTTTTATGGAAGATTATGAAAGCTTGATGTAGTAGAAACATCTTTTGCTAAGTGAATTTCATGAAAAATGCATGTAGGGACTAGTTTGTGAAAGTCTTGAGATTGGTCATACATGAATGATTTAGTGAGAATTTATGATTGCTTTAGTTGAGGTTATGAATCGGCTAAGCATGAAATGGTAGAAAGTTGAATAAAAAAATCACTTTACGAGCCTTGGGGCAAAAGTATAAATATGAGGAAGTTTAGGGGCAAAATGGTAATTTTGCTAAAGTATGGGATAAGGGTAAATTTAATCAATGTGTGTATTGAATGAGTTGATTTATCAATATAGATTAAGAAACACGAAGCCCGGGTAGAAACCGAGGCAAGAGCAAAGTAGCGGACTAAATTGCACACCTCCATACTTTTGAGTATCGAGGTTAGTTTACGTATACACGATGCATTTATGCGTACACATTGTTAATGCTAGCTAGTGTGTAGCATGATTGAGAACCTATTCAGTTTTAGTTGAATGAATGAGATAGTAGTTGTGAATGGATGAATGTATTACAAAGTAGACATGTGAATGTGTAGTGATAATGCTTGATGGTGGGCTAAGTGCGATACCACCTTGATACTTAACAATGATGGGCTGTGTGTGATACTATTGTTAAGCATATTAGTTAGTGAGCTATGTGCGGAATTACTATAATTATCCTTTGTGGTTGGCTATGTGCGATACTACCTCATGATCTGATTGTGGTGGGCTAAGTGCGAAACCACCGAGTAATTTAGTTGTGTGGATGTATTATTGAGAAATAATGATGTGTTGTATTTTGAGTAAATGTGATATTGAGTGCAGGGGTGCATGTAAATGATTATGAGTATGTGACTCATGATGTGTTGGAGATGTGGTAAGGGATAGAAAGAGTAAGCATAGTGGTGGATGTGAATTACATATGTTAGTATAATGCTAATTATTGTTTAGCTTATACTAGAATGCTTAAATTGTTTATGTGTAAACTTACTAAGCTCAAAGCTTACTCCTTTCTTTTCCCTTGTCTTATAGAGAAAAAGGATTGAATCGTGATACGCAGATTAATCAGAAGATCGCCCACACTATCAGCACACTCCGGTACATTAGACTTAATGTTTTGTATATGGCATGTATAGGGGGTAGATAAGTTAGTGAATTTTGTTGTATTGGCTAAGATGTGTTGGCCATTAGATGGATAAACTATTTTGTATAACGCCATGGTTGTTGGCTACTTTATTATATGAAAATATGTAGTTATCCTTGTAAGATTATGTTTCAATATAAGTTGATATTGGATGAGTTGAATGTGTATATGTTGTATGAGCTAGATGGGTGAAAAGAGCTTAGCATATAGCTTTGTTGTTGTCCATGTGGATAGACACACGGGCATGTGTCTAGGCCATGTGTGGCACACGACCAGCCCACGGGCGTGTGACTTAGCCATGTCAATTTGGCAGATTCGAGTAGTGTAGGCCACGGGCTAGCCACACGGGCGTGTGCCCTAGCCGTGGGACATTGGCAGAATGCTTGGGTTTTCATGCACGGGATGGGGGCATGGGTGTGTGTGCCCTCCACGGGCGTGTCTAATCTTACACGGGCGTGTGGTCCCTGTATAGATGGAAAAACTTTAAGATAGTAAAAGTTTCCGATATGATCTCGAGAACCCTCGTGTATATGAGTAAGGTCTCGTAAGTTGAGAATGAGGTCGTTTTGGTGACTAAGAGAGAGTAGTCACATTGAGCCTAAGTGGCGATCAAGTGGTTTTAATTCGGTAATGCCTCGGGCCCGGTTCTGGCATAGAATACGGGTAAGGGGTGTCACATTTAGTGGTATCAGAGCTATGGTTTAGTCGATTTTAGGACTACCGTAGCGGGTGTAAGGGTCTAGCTATACATGCCATAAGTGTATAATGATAGTGTGCTGGTTTCTGATGATTTTAAACATTGTTTTATATAGTATATGGATCCCGATCAATCGACTACTGATGAAGCAGCTAGTAATGCGCCGGCTCCTGCGCAAGGTATCGTGTCTGTTCAGAGTGGACCCGAGGTTAGGGGTTAAGGGGAAGAGGCTCGAGAAGCCTTTCTCCAGATGATGAGTAATTGGTACTCGGATTATGTTCGAGCGAACCCTAATGCTCAACCTCCTCCACCTCCTCCTATACCTCAGCCAATTCCAGTGGCTCCTCAAGGTATTGATGTAGTGAGGATATCGAAACCCCCAGTGGATAAGATTAGGAAACACGGGACTGAGGAGTTTAGAGCTAAGGTAGATGATGACCCCGAGAGGGTAGAGTTCTGGCTAGAGAACTCAATGAGAGTATTCGATGAACTCTCTTGTACACCTGAAGAGAACCTGAAGTGTGCCGTATCTTTGCTGAGGGACTCGGCATACCATTGGTGGAAGATGTTGATGCCGGTAGTCCCGAAAGAGCGGGTGACGTAGGACTTCTTTCAGGAAGAGTTCCGGAAGAAGTATATAAGCCAGTGATTTACTGATTGGAAACGGAAAAAATTTCGTGAGTTAAAGCAAAGAAGAATGACAGTAGCAGAATATGAGCGTGAATTTGTTAGGCTTAGCAAGTACGCGCAAGAATGTGTGTCGACGGAGACCATCTTGTGTAAAAGGTTCGGAGATGGACTGAACGAGGACATTAAACTCCTAGTGGGTATTTTGGAGTTGAAAGAGTTTATGGTGTTGGTTGAAAGGGAAAGTAAGGCTGAGGAGTTGAGTAAGGAAAAGAAAAGGGCTGTGATTGAAGCCCGAGATGCGAGAAAGCGACTGATAGGCAAATCATATCAAGCCCAGTTGAAAAGGTCCAAGGAAGTGAATCCTCGGACGATAGCACTAGTAGGATATTCACATCGAGACTTGGACAACACTCGTTCGGGTTCGAGAGTCCAAGCCACCTCAATGGAAAGTGTGGGTAATCTGAAGAACAAACCGGAGTGTCCACGTTGTGGTAGGTATCATATCGGAGAGTGTTGGGGAAACAACCGAAGTTGTTATAAGTGTGGTTCCCCCGACCATTTTATCCGAAATTGCCCCGAGAGTGATGACAAGGAAGAGAAGCAAGAGATAAGACCTAGTGATGTGTCTGCAAGGGGTAGACCACCAAGGAACCCGAAAGGTGGGACTAGTGGTAGAGGTGCGTCCAGAGACTTTGCTGTGAGACCGAAGGGTCGGGCACCTGCGAGGACGTATGCCATTCGCGCCCGCGAAGAGGCATCATCCCCAGATGTGATAACGGGTACTTTTTCTCTTTTTGACACCTTTGTTATTGCTCTAATAGATCCAAGGTCTACTCATTCTTATATTTGTATGAGATTGGAATCTAGTTTGAGTATGACCGTTGAGTTTACAGATATTGTGGTTAAGGTGTCAAACCCGTTAGGTAAGCATGTGTTAGTGGACAAGGTGTGTAAGAATTGTCCTTTGTTGATTATGAGTCATTGTTTTCCGACAAACCTTATGTTGTTGTCGTTTGATGAGTTTGACTTAATTCTTGGCATGGATTGGTTGACTACCCATAATGTCTTAGTGAACTGTGGTAGTAAGTTTATCGAATTGAAATGTGAGAATGGAGATGTTGTTCGGGTTGTATCAGGTGGATCAGATAGTCTACCAGTGATGATTTCTTCCCTAGTGGCTGAGAAAAGGGTGTGAGTCCTATCTCGCCTTTGTTTTGAATACTCAAGAGGTTTGAGTAAAGTTTGAAACAGTGCCGGTGGTATGTGAGTATCCAAATGTATTTGATAAACCGTAATAGTAACATATTTTATCTCCACATTTAACATGCTTTTGGATGATTTATCCCTTGAATTATGGAATTTGGTGCTCTTAATCCTTTAATTTCATGTTTTATACTCAGGAGAGCATATGAGCATGAAAAGAACAGAAAACGGGCTTAAAACGGGCCAAATGGGCCAAAGTAGGAAATCAACATGACCGTGCCCCTTTAGCAGGCTCGAACACGGCCTGGATTCGATTCACAGGGGCGTGCCACACGGGCGTGTCCCTGCCGTGACAAAGAGGAATTTCACTCGAAACAGGGTACTTAGAGGCAAAGAAAGACATTCCAAAAGCCTATATAAACACCCTAAAGGCCAACCTTTAGGGGGGCGTCCAGCTAGGCCAAAGAGCCAAGCCAGAGAGGTCAGAATCGTGGGATTTACTCGAAGAAAGCCAGTTGACTCATCTCAAGAAGCCGAAATCATACTCAAGACGGCGGATCTCTCCTTCAATTCCTTCAGGGGGTTTTAGGGTTTTCTTATGTTTTGTTTTATCTTTTCTTCTGAGATGTATTCTTTTATCATTATGAACTAAACCCCTCAGATACCTGAGGGGGATGAAACCTAAGACGGATCTTGTTATTGTTTTCTGAACTATATGATAAATACTTGATTTGTTCTTAATTATGTGTTCTTAATTCTTGTGTTGATATTTCAGGATATTGATTCAAGTATTGATGTGCTTAGGTAGAGGAGGAATAGACCCTGTCTAAGAGTAGATCTAGCATAATTAAGCGGAGTTGATCGCAACCCTAGAGAAAGGATGACAAAAATCTACTGGATTAGGGTCAAACCTAATATGGGAGTCCATAGATCGAGTTAATGCAATTCCAGGGGTTTTAATTAGAAAGAGATTTCAATTAATCAACCTAGGGTTAGACGTTAGTAGCCTCGAGAGAGGTATTAATATAAATTAGGGAATCCTACGAATCAGGTCAAGTGAATAAATCATCTGGTTCAGAGTTAAATAACAAGGGAAGTCTAGGTGGATTCCTCCTTGGGTATTGTCTTAATCAATTGGATTTTCCCCACAAGTATTTCCCCAATTCATTCTCTTTGACTTAGCGTCTTTAGCTTAGTAGTTAGTTAATTTTAAATTAAACAATAATTCACTTCAATTCTTAGGCTAAATAATAGAAAGAAAGTTAGTATTAGTACTTTTGGTTCCTTTGGGTTCGACATTCCGGTCTTGCCACTAAACTATACTACTGTTCGATAGGTGCGCTTGCCTCAATCATTGTCACAGTTA
Organism: Gossypium sturtianum; assembly: GCA_025698515.1. Lineage (NCBI taxonomy): Eukaryota > Viridiplantae > Streptophyta > Magnoliopsida > Malvales > Malvaceae > Gossypium > Gossypium sturtianum. Next base: position 100,171,063 of record CM046955.1, on the reverse strand, counting down.
GTTTCTAGGCTAGATCATTCATTATATAAATTTTTAAGACTTTGATAACGATCAAGTTTTTGGCGTCGTTGTCGAGGAACCAAAATATTAAGAACGCTCAATTTTTATTACTTTAGCCATTTTTAATTTTTGCAATTTACTTTTATTTTGTTTTTGACATTGGTAATTTTCTTTCTTTTATTTGTTCCTTGCAGTACCTCTAGTTTATGACTAGAAGGAACCCGACAGACTCTTAATTTCTGACAGTGATATTGAAGGCAATCGTTCGCGAAATCGTAGAGAAATAAGGCGAAGCTTAAATTACATAGAAGAAGAGCAAGAGGACGATACTAATAACACGGAAGAGATGGCTGATCACCAGAATAACCCACTCCCTCCTGTGGTTGCCGAAAATCCTCCTCCTCGAACTATGTATGATTATGCTAAACCTAATTTAACAGGAACTGAGTCAAGTATTGTTAGACCTGCTATTGCTGCAAATAATTTTGAATTGAAACCTAACACTATACAGATGATACAACAGTTTGTTTAGTTTGATGGTTTGCAGGATGAGGATCCTAACACACACTTAGCGAATTTTCTTGAATTCTGTGATACCTTCAAAATAAATGGCATTTCTGATGATGCCATCCGCCTTCGGTTATTTCCCTTTTCTTTGAGGAATAAAGCCAAACAGTGGTTGAATTCTGTTCCACGAGGATCAATCACTACATGGGAGCAAATGACCGAAAAATTTTTATTAAAATATTTTCTGCCGGCTAAAACGGCTAAGTTAAGGAATGATATCTCTTCTTTTGTGCAGATGGATTTAGAGACACTTTATGATGCATGGGAGAGATACAAAGATCTATTGAGAAGGTGCCCACACCATGGATTACCCTTGTGGCTACAAGTCCAAACCTTTTATAATGGTGTAAACCCTTCAACCAGGCAGTTGATTGATTCAGCTACCGGCGGAACTTTGAATAACAAAACACCTGAGGCTGCCTACGAGTTTATAGAAGAGATGTCATTGAATAACTATCAGTGGCAAGTCACAAGGACAAGGCCAACAAAAACAGCCGGAGTTTTCAACCTCGACATAGTAACCATGCTATCCAATCAGGTAGAACTCTTAAATAAAAAGATTGATAGTTTTTATGGTTCTTCACAGGTACATCCAGTTATGCAGTGCGATACAAATGGAGGAGGAATGAGCAACACAGAATATCCACTTTACAACCTGAGCACTGAAAACAAGCAAGCTCACTATATGGGTAATAATTTTAGACCTTAAAATAACCCTTATAGTAATACTTATAATCCAGGTTGAAAGAACCACCCCAATTTCTCATGGGGTGGCCAAGGAAATCAGAGACAACAACCCCTCCCAGGCTTCCAACAAAGAAATTTCTACCCACAAGAGAAAAAGCCGAACCTTGAGGAGATGCTAACAAAATTCATCAGCGGTGTCGAAACCCGTTTCCAAAACACAAAAACAACACTCAAAAAGCAAGAAGCATCGATTCAAGAGATCAAGAATCAGTTAGGACAACTTACCAAGATCATATCAGAACGACCACAAGGTAGACTACCAAGCAACACTGAAACTAACCCAAAGGAGCAAATTCAAGCCATAACAGCTCATGATGGTGTAGGGTTAGATGAGCCCAATTTAAGGCAAGAGAATGTGGTAGAAAAAGGTAAAGCTGAGGAAAGTCATGATAAGCCAAAATCGGTAATTAAAGAGTATCAACCTCGCATACCATATCCCAAAGCAATAAAAAAAGACAACAAAGAGGAACAGTACAGTAAGTTTCTTAAACTTTTAAAGAAATTACATGTCAACTTACCATTTCTTGAAGCTCTTTTGCAGATGCCAGATTCAGGGAAATTTTTAAAAGAGCTTCTGACAAACAAACGAAAGTTAGACAAGGAGTCACATGTGGAACTAAACGCTGTATGCTCAGCAATGTTGCAAAATCGACTACCACGAAAATTACAAGATCCAGGGAGTTTTACAATTCCATTCTTAATTGGTAGTTTATCTGTTGATAATGCTTTAGCTGATTTAGGGGCAAGTATAAATGTTATGCCTTATAAAATGTTTAAACAACTAGGTCTAGGGAAGCCCAAACAAACTAGGATGAGTATTCAATTAGCTGATAAAACTATTAGAATTCCTAGGGGTATAATCGAAGATGTACTCGTGAAAATTGATAAATTCGTATTCCCAGTAGACTTTGTTGTTTTAGACATGGATGAGGACAACACAATCCCTTTAATTCTGGGAAGACCCTTTTTAGCAACTGCTAGAACTAAAATTGACATTGATACAGGTGAACTCATACTTCGTGTAGGTGACGAGACAGTCACTCTTCAGGCTCTTGACTCGGCTAGAACATCAAGAAATCAAGGTGAGAAAATTAATTTTATTAATGACCATTCGGTTAAACCTTCTTTTCAGGAGGTACCATGGAACAACACAGCTGAGCCAGATCTGATACCTCATGCCAACAAAGAAATAACTCATGAGGATCGAAGGCTTCATATTGATGAACTAGACGAGTGGAAGACACATTTCAAGGAAAAATCAAAATCACACGAAGCAAAACCAAGGGAACCCCCAGACGAGCTTATAGGAACGGCAAATCACTTCAAGATATGAAATCAGGTATTGTTGGATAAGAAAGACCCTCGAATATCTCCTTCAGACCTTAATACAAAAGAAGGAATATCTTTTAAGGTAATCAATGTTTTCCCATACGAAACAGTCGAGGTAAGTAACCCTATTTTCGGCACTTTTAAAGTAAACGCTACTCGACTCGAGTTATTTCATGATAGTAGAACTGATAGCATAAGAGAGGATGTTCAACTCTTCAAACCACCATGAATGTGCGAATGAGAGGTAATTCTAGCTTAAGACTTTAAACAAGCGCTTCTCGGGAGGCAACCCGAGCACTAACTCTGTTTATTTTTACATTTATTTCTACTTTTATTTCTCCTTTTTAGCATCTAATTATTAACTAACCAAAGTGCAGACGGACATCCGTACTGACATGGCAGAGGTAGTACGAGCCAATGACGAAAGATTCCCAATATCACAGACGATTATAAATGGCCACGGCCGTGCGATATGGCCGTGGCCGACACTGAGAGAAGTCACACGGGCTCCGACTAAACACCATGGTCGTGCGATACAGTCGTGGTCGACACTGTTTTATCAAACATGGGCGTGGTGACCACGAAACGGGCGTGGGAAAAATGAATAAAGCACAACACAGTCGTGTGATACGGCCATGTAACCCAACACGCCCATGGTACACGGGCGTGGGTATGTACCAGACCTGAAATCTCTATTTAAAAACACCCCTCTCCCTTTCCCACCTACTGTAACACCCCATACCCAAGTCCGAGACTGAGACTGGATACGAGACATTACCATACTTGAACTTAAGGAAACATGTACTTACGGGCTGTAAAATTTTGTTTCGAAACAGAAACTTCTCTTTCTTAATCAAAACATACATTTCATGGGCCTACGAGGCCTTAAACACCTATCCGGAAACTTTCAAAACTCAATCAGGAACTTTTCCTCGAAACAGGGGTCACACGCCCATGTGACTTGGGACACGCCCGTTACCCCTAAGACATGCCCGTGTCTTCCACCTATGGTCGACACTGACAAATTTCACACGGCCTTGACACACCAGTGGCTTTGGCCCGTGTGCTAAACTTTGGCATTCTAACTTATCCACACGGTCCATAAACACGCCCGTGTACTTCAGCCGTGTGGCAATTCAATTTACAAGTGCAAGGTGCAGACTTCACACGGCCAGGGCACACGCCCATGTGCTAACCATGTGTCACACATGGTCTAAACATACGGCCATGGGATTAGCCCGTGGTCTATTCTGACTTAAAACACTAATGTGCAGGGGACACACGGCTTAGACACGCGCCCGTGTGTCTATCCGTGTGGGCACCTAGAGGCTATTTTCCAAGCCAATTGCCACCCTGATATCAAGATCAATCCAATACTCAATTCAATAACTCCAGTATTACATCTAACATGAACAAGGATGCATACTTCATTGATAAATAAAAACATACACACTTAATCATTCATGACCCATCTCTTTGGCCATATACAAAAAAAAGAATACTAAGCTTGATAGGCAACACTTTGGCTAATTCTAAAACATAACTCAAAATGAAATGCTTCATATACATGCCATACTTAATATAGACAACTTGGCTATACCAAAATAGTGATTGATAGTGTGCTCCGAGCTCCGATGATGATGATCCACGAGATTGGCTTGGCGGGACTACATGAAAAGAAAGAATTAAAGACGTAAGCATTTCGCTTAGTAAGTTTGCATGTAATGCATATAACAACGTATATATATATATATACTTAACATACTCATTCATCATAAGCAAAGGCATTGCTAAATTCACATGCTTGAGCTTACTTACTCTTAATGATTCTTACACTTATCATGGTACTTACTAGTCTCGTGCTTGTAAGGTAAACAAGGTACCTGTATCACTTAATCATATAGATTAGCATTCTTTTATACGGTAAGTATAATCTTAACTTCATCATTCGTAACATGAATAATACTCTTAGTTAACTTTGACTAGCATACTTTGATGATAGCTTTACTTGCTTAACTTTCTTGCTTTCTCATTTATTTGTTACTCTTTTGCCTGATGAATTACTATGAATAACCGAGGATATTGAATCTCATCTCACTAATATCTCGATGCCAAAGCCATACCCTAGATATGGTCTTACATGGGAGCTCTCATGGTGCCGATGCCATGTCTTGACATGGACTTCTACGAAGTCTTCCTTGTGTGTTCCATTGGGAACTTACCATTGCCATGTCTTGACATGGTCTTACTTGGTATCTTTACTCATGAACGGGTTAATGCCGAGCCTTGGCTTGGACTTACATGAAATCTTCCTTGTTACCCACCAATGCCATGCCTTGGCTTGGACTCACATGGGATCTTTATCTCATGATAGCTTTTCAATGCCAAGACTTGTCTTGGACTTACATGACATCTTTACTTGGAGACTCACCAATGCCATGCATTGGCTTGGGATTATATGGGTCTTCATCTCATAATAACTCTTCAATGCCAAGACTTGTCTTGGTCTTACATGTTAACTTGCTTGATTGCCGATGCCATGCCTTGGCTTGGTCTTATACGGACTTCCTTGTCTCATGTGATAGATCGAGTATCCTAAGTAATTCAACTTCAATCGGGACTTTCTCATACTTAATCTCATTGATTTCTTTGTTTAACATAGAATCAAAAATCTCATGGAATTAAGATATATTCTACATCATATTAAGCAATTCAATGATATTAATCATAAAGCTTAGAAATCATACAAACTTACCTCAATGTACAAAATGTATGTAGAAATGCAAATTAGTCCTCGACTTTGTTCTTGCCTCGGTTTCGATCTGAGCTTCGTCTTTCTTGATCTATAATAATAATTTAGCTTATTTAATACACACATTGACTGAATTGACTCTTAACTCATACTTCGACAAAATTACCATTTTGCCCTTAAACTTCCTCATAATTACACTTTTGCCCCAAGGCTCGTAAAGTGATTTTTATTCAACTTTCGTGAACTTCATGCTTAGCTGATTCATTCTCTTAACTTTAGCAAAAATCAATTCTCACTATTTCTATCATGTATGACAAATTTCACAACTTTTACAAACTAGTCCTTACTAGCATTTTTCATGAAATTCATTTAGGAAAAGATGTTTATCTAACATCAAACTCTCATAATCTTTCATAAAACATCATTTTACAAGCATGTCATACATGGGTAGATTTATGAACATGAATTCTAGCTCAACTTATAGCTATAAATAGCTAATTCATAATACGAGGACTCCAAAAATACGAAGAATATTAAAAATGGGGCTAGGATGCACTTACTAGCAAGCTTCAAAAATTGAAGAACCCTAGCTTTGAGTCTCTCAAATTTTCGACACAAGGGAAGAAGATGAATAAGATTTTTGTCATCTTTTTCCCTTTTTAATCATTTAATTGATAAATGACCAAAAAGCCCTTCTCACTAAACTTTCAAAATTTCTAACTCATGTCTATTTTTGTCAAAAAAATTATAATTTGGGCAAATTGCTATTTAAGGACTTCTAATTAATATTCCAAAGCTATTTCATACTAAAAGCTTCTAGAATCTCAAATTTTGCAACTTTTGCAATTTAGTCCTAATGGACCATTCAATGACAATTTCATAAAATTTCTACATGAAACTTTCATACTATCATGCAAACATATCTTAAACCTCAAAACTCATTTTACTACTTCGGATTTGTGGTCTCACATCACTGTTCCGACTAGGCCCTAAATCGGGATGTTACAATTCTCCCCCTCTTAGGAATTTTCGTCCTCGAAAATCTTACCAGCAAATAGGTTTGGGTACTGGTTTCCCATGCTCTCTTCTGGTTCCCACGTAGCTTCCTCTATCCCATGTCTTTGCCACAACAATTTCACTAGGGCAATACTTTTATTTCTTAGCGGTTTGACTTCCCGAGCTAAAATCTCAATTGGTTCTTCACCATAAGTCATGTCGGGATGAATCTCTATCTCTGACGGGGCAATTATATGTGAAGGGTCTGATCGGTAGCGTCACAACATGGACACGTGAAACACATCATGTATCTTTTCTAACTCTGATGGCAAAGCCAATCGATAAGCTACCGGCCCAACTCTCTCAATAATCTCATATGGTCCGATAAAACGTGGACTCAACTTGCCTTTACTGGCCAAATCGAGAACCTTTCTCCATGGTGACACTTTCAAGAAAATTTTATCCCCGACACGATACTCTATCTCTTTTCTTTTTAAATCGAGTAGGATTTTTGTCCATCGAAGCGACCTTTAAACTTTCTCGAATTACTTTCACCTTCTGTTTGGTTTCTCTAACCAAATCAACCCCGTGAATCAGGTTTTCCTTGAGTTCAGTCCAATATAAAGGCGTTCGACACTTACGCCCATATAAAGCCTCATAAGGCGCGATCTTCAAGCTCGACTGAAAACTATTATTGTAGGCAAATTCTACTAATGGGAGAAACTTTTCCCAACTGCCTTGGAATTCAAGAATACAACACCGGAGCATGTAACACCCCAAACCCTGGTCTATGCGTTAAGACCAGATTTGGTATGTCACACAAAACGAACATACATCTAGTCATTTATTGATTTAAATAAAACAGATCCTCAAAACTATTTTGGAATTGAAGTTTATTAAAAATCGAGGTTAATTTAAAATCTATGATTTAAGACATAAGAGTTTATAAATTAAAACTTAGAAATTAATTGGTAACAATTTTACGAGAAGTTTAAAAGAGTTCAAAAGGAAATTTGAAAAACAAGATTCGTAAAGAATTTTACAGAAAAATTTACGAGAATAAAATATTTAAGAAAAACCCCTTTTTGCACGAGAATTTAAGAAAACATTTATTAAAAATAGAATAGTCCCATTTTAGTATTTAAACATAATTAAAATCAATCCACAAGTAAAAATCCATAAAAATAATACCAGAGGCCTTATTACATCATAGCTGAAATAGTAATTAAATAAAAATACTTAAGAGTAGTTCAAAGTTCACAAAAACCATCATTCGAAGTATGGCCTCCACGAAGTCATCCCCCAGCCCGCATTAATGATCGTTTACCTGAGATGGGTAAAGGAAACGGGGTGAGTTACTTAGAACTCAGTGTGAACCCTCTTACCAAGTCCACTGGGCCAAAACCATTTAAGCATTTAATTGGGCTTGAGCCCATTTACAAATGTACAATATAACAAGTTTAAAAATGTATGTGATATGCAATTCCCAACCAAGCCTAAATTTCCAACCGCTACACACCACCCGTACCAACCAGCACACCTGTGGGGAGCTTTAGTCACCCACCCCGCTAACACACCAACTGGGCATTAAGTCATATATTAAACTGGGCATGAAGCCATCAATCGGGCACGAAGCCATTAATCGGGCACGGCCCATTAATCGAGCACGAAGCCATCAATCGGGCACGAAGCCATTAATCGGGCACGAAGCCATTAATCGCACACGAAGCCATTAATCGGGCATGAAGCCATCTTCTCTTCGTCAAATATCCCAACCCATGCAATCATGTATATAAAATGCATGACAATTCATTCATATATAATAATTTCAGCATAAGGCTCATTATAAAAGTTATCACAAACTGGCCCATTTCACATTTTGGCCCACATAATCTCATATCACATTTGGCCCATTTAACAATTATCACATATGGCCCATTTATCAAATATCACATATGGCCCATTTAACAATTATCACATATGGCCCATTTATCAAATATCACATATGGCCCATTTATCAAATATCACATATGGCCCATTTATCAAATATCACATATGGCCCATTAAGTCACTTTTATCGATTTAGCCCATTAAGGGCAATTTCAAAATTTTCATAATCTTGATACCAATTTCATAGTTTTTACGATTAAAGTGATAAAATAAACCATTTTACCCGATTTCACCAACTTTGTGATTTTAATCTAGCATTATTACGATGTGGTTAACTAACCCGCGAGATATGGTGTAAGATTACACACCTGATTACGGTGAGCACTACACTTTCCTGATCGTCAACACCTAAAAACGTTATAACACTCTATTAGAACACTAATACTTAATATAAATCTATGCTAAACATAAGCGATCTAGATCCTTACCCTCAGAATCTTGAGCAACTACTATTTGGCGGTTCTCCCCGGTTGACGATTCACAACCCGGTGGAAAATCCCGATTAGCTAATGGATCCGAACTACGAACAACTTCGAATAATTGATTCTCCCCGGATGAGGGTCCACAACCCGGTGGAAAATCTCGAATGGCCGAAACAGCTGTTCGCTTGAATCTAGAGGGAATAGCAAATCCGCCCCTCTTTCGAACACTATTCACCACCCTTTTCGACCCTATCTTGCTTGCCTCCATTGACAAAAGAATATTAGTCCAACTAATATTTTGGAAATTTAGTTTATAGGTTTTAAGGGCGAAATCGGCTTACCACGAAATCTTACGTTCACGGGATGAAAATCGAGCGATAACGTTCCTAAGATAAAACTGATTAGTAACCCATCTTTGACGAAATAACGAGTAATATGGAAGTCCTTGATAGAAACCCTTGCCTTAACACTTTGAACCGAATCCTAGCGATCCACGATGATTACGAACACTCCGAGTTTCGCCCTTCTCTATATCACTATAAAGACGAGAAAGATTGTCTAAGAGAAAGAGATAGAGGATAATTTCGGTCAAAAGACCCTCCCGAACAAAAGTAGATTCGGTAAAAAAAAGGATGATAAATAAAGAAATCGAAGAGGGTTCTTACCGATTAATCAAAACGAATGCAAAGAAAATGATTGATAAGAAAATATATAAGAAATGGAAATTTCGGCTATGAAGATGATTATTAATATTCGGCCATGGTGAAAGATTTTGGAAAAGAAATAGTGATGTTAAGAGTTCTTTACAAGAAGAAAGAAAGGAGAAAAAGAAATAAAAGAGAAAGCGTTTATGTGTAAATTTTCAATGATGGAAGATGAACAAAGAAATTATCTTGGGGTTGGTGTATATTCGGCCAAAAAGAAAGAAAAAGAATATGACCTTTCAAGATTGTATGGTTTCGGCACAAAGAGGAGAAACTTGGGAAGAATGAAAGATGATATTAATTTGGTCTAGAAGAAATGACCAAAACCAAAACAAAATTTACCTATTGCACAAGACACAATCGGCTAGGGAGAGAAGTTGTGAAGAGAAAAGGAAAAATGCACTAATTTGCTAAAGCATTATGGCCAACTAGCTCCTAATCCTTACCAATATTCGGCCAACCCCTTCTAACCCCAAAACTGTCCAAGTACATTGGCCAAAAGTCAAAGTTTAGCCACCCCAAAGTTTCCAAAACATCACCCTTGTTTCATGCCTTATGTCCCCCCCTTACTTGCCTTTTCCATATGATTCTTTTCCTTAAGTTCACTCTTACCATATCTCTTAGCCATCATACCATAAAAATAAAAGTCTAACTTACCAAGAATATGATGCTTGGCTGACACTTGCTAGGAAAGAGCAAAAATTAATATTCACAAAATGCATACTAGGGGATTCAAACCTCTCCCCTCAAGACCATACATGTAGCGCATAACCTCTTCACTAATGGCTCTTTTATGCTATATTTTTGTAACATCCTAAAATAGGGCCTATGCATTTTCGGTTTAATTGTATGAAGTGACATGTTTTAAGTATTATGAATAAATTTTGAATATTTTTAGAAACCCGGAAATGAGTGAAAATAAGTTAGAAATGAACATTTTGGAAACACAAAATGTATGGAAATGTTAAGTTTAAAAATGGAAGGTGAACATTTTTGGAAACTTGGAAATGTAAGGAAATGTCAAGTTTACAGAGCCGATCGAAAATTTTTGGAAACTTAGAAATGACCTAGAAATGACGAGTTTTAAGGTTTAAAAGGGGAAATTAAGGCAAGGTGGCCTTAAAAGAAAAAGTTTGTGAAATTTGACACACAAACAGGCTTGGAAAAGTGGCCTGAAGATGCCACTTAGGGCTTCTAGAAATGGCGCCACATGCAAGGTGTTGGGCCTAAGTTCGAGTCACATGGGAAGCAAATAAAAGAAATTTTATTTTGCTACAAGGAGCAGAGAGGTGGACGACACATGGCTATAAATTAGGAGCTTTTATTATTTTGTAAATAGTGGATAAATAAGGGATTTATTTATCATTATTTTCAAGAGATAATTGTTGGATTAAATTCTTTTAATTTGAATAAAGAGATAAAGAGGAAAATAAGGGAGAAGTGATGGCCAAGTAAGGGACTTTGAGTTTAATAATTTCGGCTAAGTAAGGATAGTTCTTTGAATTATCTTTTATTTTAAGTGATAATTAAAGGATAAAGTTATCAGATAGAGGAGTGGTGGCCAAGTAAGGGACTTCTTAGATGATAATTTCGGCTATAAAAGGAAGGAAGGAGGGCTACTCATCAATTTGTGCTTCCTCCTTTCTCTGCCGAATTCTTAGTGCTCTCTTCTTTTCTTTTCTTTCTTTTCTTTTGTCAAGCCGAAATTAAGTAATTGTTGGAACCTAGCCGAATATTTTCCTCTCCATTAGAAGCCATAGCCGAATCCTCCATCTTTATTCTTCCTTTTCTTTTCTTTCTAATCCCTCCAAAAGCCGAAAGTTGTGAGATCATCATCTAGCCATAGCCGAATCTCTGAAGGTTGAAGTGAAGGTGCAATCGATTTCTTCAAGTAAGGGTAAGATCTCATTCGGTTTCATCCTTTTTTCTTAAGATTTGCCAAAATCTAGGACTAACCCCATTAATATCTTGTTGCCGAAACTTTGAAGAGATCTTTCGGGATTTACTAAGTGTCGACTACAAGGAAGGAGAAGTTCTTTTCCCGAAGGTACACCATAGGCCACGTGTTCCCTAGTTATTCGGTGAGTTTCGGGATTTAAAATCCACAAGGTAAGTTTAAGTATACTAATCCTACTAGGATTTGGATTTATGGCCGAATGGCTTTTTATTAAAGTAGTAGGTGATTAATCAAATGTAGGGATTAAGGATCCAAGCATTAGATCAAGCTTTTCGGGATCTCAAGGAAATTTTAAGCGAATCAGGTGTGTACCCCACACTAACTTTTAATAAGATTGATGGTAATATGTAAAATATGCATGTTTATAAGAATGTGGCTAAGGTACCATAATATGGTACAAAGTACTCAGTCGTTTCCTACTTCCACTAGGATTATGAAATATGTTATTTATAACATGTGAAAATTTATAAGAATGTGAATTTAAGTATGATATGCATGATATGAATAATATGGGTCATTCGGGATATATGAAAAAGGAGAAGTGAATGTGATGACTACGGTCTCACTATCTCGAATGTGGTGACTTCGGTCACATTATCTCGAATGTGGTGACTTCGGTCACATTATCTCGAATGTGGTAACCGGTTACATTATCTCGAATGTGGTGTCTCATGACACAATTATCTGTGGCTATGCCACAAATTTTATATGGGCGATGAGCACGTCGATCGCAGCCGCGCGCTTCGATGGTGTGTAGCGGATGGAGGTTGACTTAGTAGTCCCCACGGTGTGACCGGCGGTGCGGGGTGTGTAGCGGATGGACAACTAGGTTTGGGTTTGGGAATGCATCATAACTTTTGTATTCTATGTTTTGAATGTGTAATATGTGATATGCCCGATTCTATTATGATTTAGTGTCGTGTACACATTGAGTCTGTTTGACTCACCCTGTTGGGAACATTTTTCGGTGATGAATAGTGATGGACCGGGACAGCGAACTTGTGGTGGCCATGCTCAACATGAAGTTTATATTTTTGAGGACTCTTGAATTTATTTTCGTACTTTGAATTATTTTGGGAATTATTTGATGTAATAAGGCCATAAGGCCATAGTTGAATTACTTTACACTTATTTTTATTTATTATAATTATGAATTTTATCTATTAAAATTTAATTTAAAATTTCTTTTAAACTAAACCCTAAATATTTTGTCACTTAAGATAAAAGGGATTTCAATATAAAACGAACCTGTTTTCAACACAAGCCCAACCCAAAACAATATTTTTCTTAAAATTACACAAGTTTTCCTAAGAACAAAAGAATTTTGAACCGGTTTACTTGAGGAACATACCAAATCTGGTCAAAGCTCGTGGGCCGGGTTTGGGGTGTTTCAATTTTTATCACTTAATTTCCTTAAACATCAAGGTTACTTGTTCCACTTCAATAAAGTATTCATTACTAAAATTTATTCTAATTCTGAATAAATCCCGAGCCTTCTCAAGACTATATTAAACACACAAATTGAATCATTCACAAGCTAAGCACCAAAATTATGCAACATATCGATACTCAATTTTTAGGATGTTACAATTCTACCCCCCTAAAAGAAAATTTCGTCCTCAAAATTTACCTGGTTAAAAGAGGTGAGGATATTGTTGTCGAATTGCGTCCTCAGGCTCCCACGTAGCTTCCTCCGCTCCGTGATTACGCCATAGAACCTTAACCAACGGTATCGACTTCTTTCTTAGCACCTTAACATCTCGATCTAAAATTTTCACCAGTTCCTCCTCGAAAGACAAGTTTGGCCTTATCTCCACTTCTTCTACCGGTACTATGTGAGACGGATCTGATCGATAACGCCTTAACATAGAGACATGGAAGACACTATGAATCGACTCAACTCCGAGGTAATTCAAGGCGATAGGCCACTTTGGTCCTACACGCTTCAACACACTGCAGATCGTCCAATGAACCTAGGGCTCAACTTGCCCTTCCTTCCAAATCTGAAAATCTTCTTCCAAGGTGAGACTTTCGAAAAGACTCGATCTCCACACCAGTAAACTCAATATCCTTACGCTTGGATCCGTATATGACTTTTGTCTATCCGAAGCTTCCTTTAATCGTGCTCGAATCACCTTTACCTTTTCTTCCGTCTCGGATACCATTTCAGACCCAACAACCGCCGTTCCCCAATTCAGTCCAACAAGTAGGGTACGACACCTACGACCATATAACGCTTCATAAGGTGCCATTTGGATACTTTGGATTGGTAATCAAGTATTATACGCGAACTCTGCCAACGGTAGAAAATCTTCCCAACTACCTCTGAAATCAATCACACAACCCCTTAACATGTCTTCCAAAATCTGGATTACTCTTTCCGACTGACCATCTAACTGAGGATGAAAAGCCGTACTAAAGTCTAACTTTGTTCCCAAAGCCTCATACAAAGCTTTCCAAAACTGTAATGTAAACCTAGGATCCCTGTCCGATATAATAGACACTGGTACCCCATGCAACCTCACAATCTCCGATATGTACAACTTAGCCAACTTCCACAGCGAGTAATCCGTACGAACTGGTAGAAAATGGGCAGTCTTCGTTAACCGATCCACTATCACCCAGACGAAATCTTTCTTAGTAGGTGTTAAGGGTAACCCACTAACAAAGTCCATCGTTATCCGCTCCCATTTCCATAAAGGAATCTTTACCGGTTGTAACAATCCCGACGGTAATTGATGTTCCGCCTTAACTTGCTGACACGTCAGGCACTTACTCACAAAATCCGTAACTTCCCGTTTCAACCCTGGCCACCAATACTGATCACGAAGGTCTCGATACATCTTATTTCCTCCGGGGTGCATAGCATAAGGGCTACTATGCGCCTCACGCAGAATCATTAGTCTCAAATCCGAATCCTTGGGCATACAAATTCTTCCGCGAAAACACAGTACTCCATCCTTATTCAATCCAAAATCCCTTATTACACCATTTTTAACTTGCTGAATTAAGGGTCCCGACTTTTCATCTGATAACTGCTTCTCCTTGATCTGTTCTAACCACATAGGCTTCACCTGAAGTTCCGCTAGCAAACTGCCATCTTCAAACAAACTAAGATGAGCAAACATTGCTCTCAACTCCGATATCACCTTACGACTCAACGCGTCTGCCACCACCTTAGCCTTTCCAGGATGATACTCGATTGAGAAGTCATAATCCTTTAACGGCTCCACCCACCTCCGTTGTCTCAAGTTCAACTCCTTTTGGGTAAGGAGGTACTTAAGACTCTTATGATCCGTATAAATGATCGACTTTTCACCGTAGAGATAGTGCCTCCAAATTTTTAAAGCAAAAACTACCACAGCCAACTCTAAGTCATGGGTAGGATAGTTGACTTCGTGCGGCCTCAACTGACGAGATGCATAAGCTACCACTTTACCACCTTGCATCAACACACATCCCAAGCCCGTGTGTGACGCATCGCAGTAAACAATGAACTCTTTTCCAGCCTCAGGTTGAATCAGTACTGGCGCTTCCGTCAAAATCTTCTTCAGTTTCTCAAAACTCTCTTGTTGTTTATCGGTCCACACATACGGTACTCCCTTTCGCAACAGCTTAGTTAGGGGTGTAGCAATCAACGAAAACCCCTCAACAAAGCGTCTATAATAACCAGCCAAACCTAAGAAACTCCGAATCTCAGCCACTGTCTTCGGTGGTTTCCAATCCAACACAGCCTCTACCTTCCGAGGATCAACTCTTATTCCTTCAGCTGACACCACATGACCCAAGAAAGTCACTTCCTTCAGCCAAAATTCACACTTACTGAATTTGGCATAAAGTTGCTTATCTCGCAGTATTTGCAATACTATGCGCAAATGTGAGTCATGCTCTTCTTCATTCCTCGAGTATACCAAGATATCATCTATGAACACCACCACGAACCGATCTAGATAGGGTTGAAAGACTCGATTCATCATGTCCATAAATGTAGCTGGCGTATTGGTCAAACCAAACGGCATCACCAAAAACTCATAATGTCCATAACGAGTTTGGAATGCTGTCTTATGAATATCTGCCTCCTTAACCTTGAGTTGATGATAACCCGATCTCAAATCAATCTTGGAGAAAACTGAAACTCCTCTCAATTGATCAAACAGGTCGTCGATTCTCGACAATGGATACCTATTCTTGATCGTCAATTTATTCAACTGCCTATAATCAATACACATACGCATCGACCCATCCTTCTTCTTGACGAACAAAACCGGTGCTCCCCACGAAGACACACTCGGTCAGATAAATCCCCGATCCAATAATTCTTGAATTTGTGCTTTAAGCTCTGCTAACTCATTCGGCGCCAGTCTGTAAGGAGCAATGGACACCGGAGCCGTTCCAGGCAAAAGCTCAATGCCAAATTCTACTTCCCGATCTGGAGGTAGACCAGGAAGTTCTTCGGGAAAGACATCTAAAATTTCTTTCACCGTTCTCACACCTTCCACTGATAATTCCTTGGCATCCAAAGCACTAATGAAGGCTAGGAACGCTCCATACCCTTTTCGCACCAACTTTTCTGCTTTTAAAGCAGATACCACATTTTCCAAAAAGTTCCTTCGCTCGCCTATCATTACTACCTCCTTATCATCCAAAGTCCTTATTGACATCCACTTTTCAGCACAATCCAATTGCGCTCGGTGCTTTACCAACCAATCCATGCCCAAAATAAGATCAAACTCGTCGAAAGGCAATTCCATCAAATCCGCCAAAAATATATTTCTTTGAATTTCTAAAGGCACGTCTCTATACAATTTATTCACAATCACAGACTGTCCTAAAGGACTAATTACCGTCATCTCTCTATCGGTAATCTCAGATCTAATATTCAGGATTCCAGATATAGCACTAGCAACATATGAGTGGGTAGACCCGATATCTATCAAACCAGTAACAGGTACATCAAAGATGAAAAATGTACCAGTTATCACATCAGGTGCATCGCCATCCTCCCGATGCCTGACCGCATAGACCAACCCCGACTGTCTTGCCTCCACGTTACCTCTAAAGCCATTACCTCGACCCGGTGCACCTTGACCACGTCCAGCACCATTACCACCACGACCTGGACCACGGCCTCTCGGTGGCTGCTGAGCGCCTCTAGCTGGTTGTGCATCAGAGTTACGAGCTTCTTGAGTCGGAGCAGTCCGTTGAGGGCAATTCCTAAACTGATGGTCCTTAGAACCACATTTAAAACAACCACCGATTCTCTTCCAGCATTCCTCGGGGTGTCGTCTCCCACAGTCAGCACATTCTCAAATCTGATTGGTAGCCACTAGTGCTCTAGCTTGAGCTAGCTCATCATTCCGATGCCTCTTTTAGAACCTTTTAGCAGAACCCGAGCACTTAAAATCCCTCTTGCCTCTGACTCTTTCCCGGTTCTGGCGTTCTGAGTTCTTAGCCTCTTCGACTATCTTGGCTTTTTCCACAAGCGTGGCAAAAATCCTTTCTTGTTGCAGGGCTATCAGTACCCGTAACTCATCGTTCAGCCCATCCTCAAAACGTACACAACGCTCATGATCAGTTGGCACTGTTGCGCGAGCATATCGACTTAAGCGAAGAAATTCTCCCTCGTAAGCTGCCACTGTCTTATTCCCTTGAACAAGATTTAGGAATTCCTTCCTCCGGGCATCCATATAGGTTGCCCCGACATACTTCCCTTGGAAAGTAGCTTTGAAGAAATCCCAAGTAACACGTTCAGCCTGGGTGCCTTCTCGCACAGTAAGCCACCATTGATACGCCTCGTCCCTCAACAAGGACACGGCTCCTCTTAGTTTCTGCTTGGCAGTACACTCCAGGTCATCCATAATCCGCTCTACAGCCTCGAGCCAATATTCCGCAACATTTAGGGCTACACCAAAAATACCCCTAAAAGTCTCAGCACCATTAGATCTGAGCCGCTCTGATATTAATCCTCGAGCCACTGGCCCCGTTCTAGCCCCAGCAATCCTTTCCAAAACTCGTAACATTGCCTGAGACAAAGCAATGTCTTCCCTCATACGGTCGTGGGATCCAATATCCGACACAGGTGATGCCGGTGCATCCATTTCTGGCATATGTCCCGATGCCTCGGACACGGCTCTAGCACCTCAGCCTATTCCACGGCCACGTCTACCACGTCCACGTCCTCTAGCGCTCATAATAACTAATTTGGTTTAATCTGATTACAAGTTCTATGAATCAGAATACTATTTCAGTGTTTATTAACGATATATTATGAGATATATAAGAGATAGAGTTGTTTTCGCAATCACATCCTATAGTCTCAATCTCTACAGTTTAAACACCTAAAACTAGAAGTTCTAGAGTGTTCTTATGATCCTATCACAATAATAAACATTCAATATACGAATACATACTTGACTTGGTGCCGGATGCTCGTGGTGCCATACTACCTTTAAAACATAAATTCTATAAATTCGAAACAGCTTTAAACAAAAATTGTTGTTGAACCCAAACCACAACCGAGTTTTGAAACTGGCTCTGATACAATAAAATGTAACATCCCAAACCCTGGTCTATGCGTCCCCAAACCCTGTTCTATGCGTCAAGACTAGATTTGGTATGTCACACAAAACGAACATACATCTAGTCATTTATTGATTTAAATAAAACAGATCCTCAAAACTATTTTGGAATTGAAGTTTATTAAAAACCGAGGTTAATTTAAAATCTATGATTTAAGACATAAGAGTTTATAAATTAAAAACTTAGAAATTAATTGGTAACAGTTTTACGAGAAGTTTAAAAGAGTTCAAAAGGAAATTTGAAAAACAATATTCTTAAAAAATTTTACAGAAAAATTTATGAGAATAAAATATTTAAGAAAAACCCCTTTTTGCACGAGAATTTAAGAAAACATTTATTAAAAATAGAATAGTCCCATTTTAGTATTTAAACATAATTAAAATTCATCCACAAGTAAAAATCCATAAAAATAATACCAGAGGCCTTATTACATCATAGCTGAAATAGTAATTAAATAAAAATACTTAAGAGTAGTTCAAAGTTCACAAAAACCATCATTCGAAGTATGGCCTCCACGAAGTCATCCCCCGGCCCAAGCCTCCATTAATGATCGTTACCTGAGATGGGTAAAGGAAACAGGGTGAGTTACTTAGAACTCAGTGTGAACCCTCTTACCAAGTCCACTGGGCCAAAACCATTTAAGCATTTAATTGGGCTTGAGCCCATTTACAAATGTACAATATAACAAGTATAAAATTGTATGTGATATGCAATTCCCAACCAAGCCTAAATTTCTAACCGCTAGACACCACCCATACCAACCAGCACACCTGTGGGGAGCTTTAGTCACCCACCCCGCCAACACACCAACTGGGCATTAAGCCATATATTAAACTGGGCATGAAGCCATCAACTGGGCACGAAGCCATTAACTGGGCACGAAGCCATCAACTGGGCACGAAGTCATCAACTGGGCACGAAGCCATTAACTGGGCACGAAGCCATTAACTGGGCACGAAGACATTAAATGGGCATGAAGCCATCTTCTCTTCGTCAAATATCCCAACCCATGCAATCATGTATATAAAATGCATGACAATTCATTCATATATAATAATTTCAACATAAGGCTCATTATAAAAGTTATCACAAACTGGCCCATTTCACATTTTGGCCCACATAATCTCATATCACATTTGGCCCATTTAACAATTATCACATATGGCCCATTCATCAAGTATCACATATGGCCCATTTAACAATTATCACATATGGCCCATTTATCAAATATCACATATGGCCCATTTAACAATTATCACATATGGCCCATTTATCAAATATCACATATGGCCCATTTAACAATTATCACATATGGCCCATTTATCAAATATCACATATGGCCCATTTATCAAATATCACATATGGCCAATTAAGTCACTTTTATCGATTTAGCCCATTAAGGGCAATTTCAAAATTTTCATAATCTTGATACCAATTTCATAGTTTTTACGATTAAAGTGATAAAATAAACCATTTTACCCGATTTCACCAACTTTGTGATTTTAATCTAGCATTATTACGATGTGGTTATCTAACCCATGAGATATGGTGTAAGATTACACACTGATTACACGGTGAGCACTACACTTTCCTGATCGTCAACACCTAAAAATGTTATAGTGCTCGATTAGAACACTAATACTTAATATAAATCTATGCTAAAGATAAGCGATCTAGATCCTTACCCTCAGAATCTCGAACAACTACTATTTGGCGATTCTCCCCGGTTGACGGTTCACAACCCGATGGAAAATCCCGGTTAGCTAATGGCTCTGAACTACGAACAACTTCGAATAATTGATTCTCCTCGGATGAGGGTCCACAACCCGGTGGAAAATCCTGAATTGCCGAAACAGCCCTTCACTTGAATCTAGAGGGAATAGCAAATCCGCCCCTCTTCCGAACACTATTCACCACCCTTTTCGACCCTATCTTGCTTGCCTCCATTGACAAAAGAATATTAGTCCAAATAATATTTTGGAAATTTAGTTTATAGGTTTTAAGGGCGAAATCGGCTTACCACGAAATCTTACGTTCACGGGATGAAAATCGAGCAATAACGTTCCTAAGATAAAACCGATTAGTAACCCATCTTTGATGAAATAACGAGTAATATGGAAGTCCTTGATAGAAACCCTTGCCTTAACACTTTGAACCGAATCCTAGCGATCCACGATGATTACGAACACTCTGAGTTTCGGCCTTCTCTATATCACTATAAAGACGAGAAAGATTGTCTAAGAGAAAGAGATAGAGGATACTTTCGGTCAAAAGACCCTCCCGAACAAAAGTAGATTCAGCAAAAGAAAGGATGATAAATAAAGAAATCGAAAAGGGTTCTTACCGATTAATCAAAACGAATGCAAAGAAAATGATTGATAAGAAAATATATAAGAAATGGAAATTTTGGCTATGAAGATGATTATTAATATTCGGCCATGGTGAAAGATTTTGGAAAAGAAATAGTGATGTTAAGAGTTCTTTACAAGAAGAAAGAAAGGAGAAAAAGAAATAAAAGAGAAAGCGTTTATGTGTCAATTTTCAATGATGGAAGATGAACAAAGAAATTATCTTGGGGTTGGTGTATATTCGGCCAAAAAGAAAGAAAAAGAATATGACCTTTCAAGATGGTATGGTTTCGGCACAAAGAAGAGAAACTTGGGAAGAATGAAAGATGATATTAATTTGGTCTAGAAGAAATGACCAAAACCAAAACAAAATTTACCTATTGCACAAGACACAATCGGCTAGGGAGAAAAGTTGTGAAGAGAAAAGGAAAAATGCACTAATTTGCTAAAGCATTATGGCCAACTAGCTCCTAATCCTTACCAATATTCGGCCAACCCCTTCTAACCCCAAAATCGTCCAAGTATATTGGACAAAAGTCAAAGTTTAGCCACCCCAAAGTTTCCAAAACATCACCCTTGTTTCATGCCTTATGTCCCCCCTTACTTGCCATTTCCATATGATTTTTTTCCTTAAGTTCACTCTTACCATATCTCTTAGCCATCATACCATAAAAATAAAAGTCTAACTCACCAAGAATATGATGCTTGGCCTACACTTGCTAGGAAAGAGCAAAAATTAATATTCACAAAATGCATACTAGGGGATTCGAACCTCTCCCTTCAAGACCATACATGTAGCGCATAACCTCTTCACTAATGGCTCTTTTATGCTATCTTTTTATCACTTAATTTCCTTAAACATCAAGGTTACTTGTTCCACTTCAATAAAGTATTCATTACTAAAATTTATTCTAATTTCGAATAAATCCTGAGCCTTCTCAAGACTATATTAAACACACAAATTGAATCATTCACAAGCTAAGCACCAAAATTATGCAACATATCGATACTCAATTTTTAGGATGTTACAGAGCATATTTTCGAGTACTTGTATTAACCTCTCTGACTGACCGTCAGTTTGAGGATGAAAAGCTATACTAAAACTCAATTTTTTACCCAAGGTCTCTTGTAACTTCTTCCAAAATCTGGAGGTGAATCTCGGATCTCTATTCAATATGATTGACAAAGGAACTCCATTTAGCCTTACTCTTTCTGATACATACAAGTTTGCCAACTTGTCGAGTGAGTAATCCACTCGTAAAGGTATGAAATGGGTCGACTTCGTAAGTCCTTCAACCACAACCCATACAACATCTTTCTTGCTTGGTGACAACGGTAAACCCGTTACAAAATCCATGGTGATACGGTCTCATTTCCACTCGGGAATCGAAATGGGTTGAAGCAAACCCGAAGGTACTTGGTGTTCAACCTTTACTTGCTGACAAATCATGCATTTGGAAATAAACTCTGAAATATCTTTCTTCATTCTTGGCCACCAATACTGTTGCTTCAAGTCATTATACATCTTGGTACTACCCGGATGTACAGATAAACATCCGTTATGTGCCTCATGCAAAATTTTCTGAATAAGCTCCTCCTTTCTCGGTACACAAGTTCTATCTTTGAACATCAAACTTCCATTGGGACTAATCTGGAAATCGGACTCAACATCTGTCTCGCACTGAGCTCTCTTGACTTGCAATTCACTATCTTCTTTTTGAGCTTCAATGATCTCTTGGAGAAACATTGGTCTAGCTCTCAACTCAGCTAGAATAGAACTATCGTCGGATAAAGTCATCCGTGAATTCATTGCCCTTAATGCAAATAGGGACTTTCTACTCAAAGCATCAGCGACCATATTTGCCTTTCCGGGATGGTAGTCAATGACCAACTCACAGTCTTTTATCAACTCTAACCATCTCCGTTGCCTTAAGTTCAACTCTTTCCGCGTCATCAAGTACTTCAAACTTTTGCGATCGATGAAAATCTGACATCTTTCACCATATAAATGGTGTCTCCAAATCTTCAATGCGAAGACTATGGCAGCCAACTCTAAATCGTGCATTGGATAATTCTTCTCATGGGGCTTTAGCTGTCTTGAGGCATAAGCAATCACTTTGCCTTCTTGCATAAGTACATAGCCTAATCCATTTAAGGATGCATCAATGTATATCACGAACTCTTTCCCTGTCTCGGGTTGTACTAAAATTGGAGCTTCTGTCAATAATACCTTTAGTTTCTTGAAACTTTGTTGGCATCTTTTTGTCCACTCAAACTTCACATTTTTCTGTAACAATTTTGTCATCGGAGTTGCAATCATGGAAAACCCCTTGACGAATCGTCTATAATAGCCAGCTAGGCCTAAAAAACTTCTAATCTCAGAGATATTCTTCAGTGGATTCCAGTCCATTATGGCTGAAATCTTACTTGGATCTACTCGGACTCCATCTCCCGAGACAATATGTCCCAGAATTCCTACTTCCTTGAGCCAAAATTCACTTTTACTAAACTTGGCATAAAGCTGATTTTCTCGTAAAGTCTGCAAAACCGTTCGTAGATGCTCAGCATGCTCATTCCCATCTCGAGAATAAATCAATATGTCGTCGATAAAAATGACTACAAACTTGTCGAGGTATGGTCTGAAGATGCGGTTCATTAAGTCCATGAATACCGTAGGAGCATTGGTCAATCCAAAGGGCATGACTAAAAATTCATAATGCCCATACCTCGTTTGAAAAGCGGTCTTGGATACATCTGAATCCTTTACTCTCAACTGGTAGTACCCAGATCTCAAGTCTATCTTAGAGAACATAGTAGCCCCCTTCAATTGATCTAACAAACCATCGATCCTTGGCAATGGGTACTTGTTCTTTACTGTCACTTTATTAAGCTGACGGTAATGTATGCACAATCTCATGGTGCCATCTTTCTTTTTCACAAATAAAACTGGAGCACCCCATGGAGAACAACTTGATCTTGCAAAACCTTTATCTGTCAAGTCTTGCAACTATGACTTCAACTCTCTCAACTCCGTTGGAGCCATTCTGTAAGGAGTAATAGATATTGGTACAGTACCAGGAGATAGCTCAATGTTGAACTCAATCTCTCTAACTGGTGGTAGTCCTGGTAATTCCTCGAGAAAAACATCCAAGTACTCACATACTATCAGTACTGACTCAATCTTTAACTCTGTTTCTCTATCATTCATCACAAAGGCCAAATATGCCTCATACCCTTTTCTTATGTATTTCTGTGCCGTCATATGAGAAATCATTACCGGCGATCTACCTTGTTTGTCTGATTCTACATGGAAAGTGTCCCTATTCTCACATCTCATCTCAATATATTTCTTCCCACAATTTACTATTACATCATGAGTGGTCAACTAGTCCATACCAAGAATGATGTCAAACTCATCAAATGGTAACAACATAAGGTTTGCTTTAAAATAATGACCTCTAATCATCAATGGGCAATCATTACATACTTTATCAACCAGCACACTTTGGCCTAATGGATTAGAAACTTTAATCACAAATTCTGTAGACTCTATAGGCATACTCATACTAGATACTAGTTTCATGCAAATGTAAGAGTGTGTGGATCCGGGATCTATTAAAGCAATAACTTTAATATCATGAAGAGAAAAGGTACCCGTAATAACATCAGGAGAAGATGCCTCTTCGCGAGCGCAAATGGCATACGCCCTTGCAGGTGCCCTACCCTCGGGTCTCGCAACCTACTCTTTAGGGTTACCTCTACCACTTGCTCCACTACCCGGGTTCTTCTGCAGTCTTTCTCTGACCATACTCCCAGATCTCGGGTTCTGTGCTCTCTCTTCCTTCATCGTCTCAGGGCAATCTTTTATAAAGTGGTCTTGGGAACCACATCTGAAACAAGCATTTTCATGCGCTCGGCACTCACCAAGATGACGTCTACCGCACTGTGGGCATTCCGGTTTATCAGATCGAATGTTCCCCACACTAGCGATCAAGTAGTCTCGTGCCTTATTTCCCGAATCTTATTTACCCTTGTTTCTACTTGAAAACCACAGTGGGTGAAGCCGATCGGGTGGAGAGACCTCTTGACTTCTTGGAAGAAGGTTGGAATGACTTATTCCACTTGTCTCTCTCTCTCGAGTCACGAGACTCCGTTTGATTTTCTCTTCCCTTTACTAGCTCTTGGCTTTACAAGCCCGCTCCACTAACACAACAAATTCTTTTAATTCTAGGACAGCAACAAACAACTTAATGTCCTCATTTAGTCCATCTTCGAATCTCTTGCTCATGATGGCCTCGGTGGATACACACTCGAGCGCATTTCTTGAGTCATACAAACTCACGCTCATAATCGATTCTGAGACATCTTGCCTTGCTTGATTCTAGAAATTCCTTTCTCTTACGATCGACAAATCTTTGACGATATACTTCTTCTCGAACTCTTCTTGAAAGAACTCCCACGTGATCTTTTCTCGTTGTACCATCGACACTAAGGTGTTCCACCATTGCTAAGCGAGAATCTCTTAAAGAGAGACTACACACTTCATGCATTCCTCGGGGCGTGCATGACAATTCATTGAATACCACGATGGTATTCTCTAACTGAAGTCGGCCTTTTTCGGATCATCATCCTTTTTAGCCTGAAATTCTTCTGCCCCATGTTTCCTGGTCCTATCAACCGGAGGCTTCTCTCCTCTTACCACCTCTACTACTTGAGGGGCTACTGGGATAGGTTGAGGAATAGGCGGGGGTGGAGGGGTTTGAGCATTCGGGTTCGTACGAACAAACTCCGTATACCACGTGTTCATCATATGGAGGAAGGCTTCTCTAGCCTCTTCTCCTCCTCTCTGACTCACCGTAGTGGGTCTATTCTCATTCTCGTTAGGCACCGTCCCTTCAGCGGGAGCCGACGCATTACTTTCTACGTCATCCGCTATAGCTCTTTCGGGATCCATTTACTATATGTATAAACATAATTTAAGTCGTCAGGAGTCGTCACACTATCATTATAAAAACATTCTTACGTATGGCATGTATAGCTAGACTCGTGCTCGTGCTACGTTAGTCCTAGAACCGACTAAACCGTAGTTCTGATACCACTAAATGTAACACCCCATACCCAAGTCTGAGACTGAGACTGGATACGAGACATTACCATACTTGAACTTAAGTAAACATGTACTTACGGGCTGTAAAATTTTGTTTCGAAATAGAAACTTCTTTTTCTTAATCAAAACATACGTTTCATGGGCCTACGAGGCCTTAAACACCTATCCGGAAACTTTCAGAACTCAATCGAAAACTTTTCCTCAAAATAGGGGTCACACGCCCATGTGACTTGGGACACGCCCGTGTACCCCTAAGATATGCTCGTGTCTTCCACCCGTGGTCGACACTGACTAATTTCACATGGCCTTGACACACCCGTGGCTTTGGCCCGTGTGCTAAACTTTGGCATTCTGACTTATCCACACGGTCCATACACACGCCCGTGTACTTCAGCCGTGTGGCAATTCAATTTACAAGTGCAAGGTGCAGACTTCACACGGCCAGGGCACACGCCCATGTGCTAACCGTGTGTCACACACGGTCTAAACATACGGCCGTGTGATTAGCCCGTGGTCTATTCTAACTTAAAACACTAATGTGCAAGGGACACATGGCTTAGACACACGCCCGTGTGTCTATCCGTGTGGGCACCTAGAGGCTATTTTCCAAGGCAATTGCCACTCTGATATCAAGATCAATCCAATACGCAATTCAATAACTACAGTATTACATCTAACATGAACAAGGATGCATACTTCATTGATAAATAAAAACATACACACTTAATCATTCATGACCCATCTCTTTGGCCATATACAAAAAAAAGAATACTAAGCTTGATAGCCAACACTTTGGCTAATTCTAAAACATAACTCAAAATGAAATGCTTCCTATACATGCCATACTTAATATAAACAACTTGGCTATACCAAAATAGCGATTGATAGTGTGCTCCGAGCTCCGATGACGATGATCCACGAGATTGGCTTGGCGGGACTACATGAAAAGAAAGAATTAAAGACGTAAGCATTTCGCTTAGTAAGTTTGCATGTAATGCATATAACAACGTATATATATATATACTTAACATACTCATTCATCATAAGCAAAGGCATTGCTAAATTCACATGCTTGAGCTTACTTACTCTTAATGATTCTTACACTTATCATGGTACTTACTAGTCTCGTGCTTGTAAGGTAAACAAGGTACCTGTATCACTTAATCATATAGATTAGCATACTTTGATACGGTAAGCATAATCTTAACTTCATCATTCGTAACATGAATAATACTCTTAGTTAACTTTGACTTGCATACTTTGATGATAACTTTACTTGCTTAACTTTCTTGCTTTCTCATTTATTCTTTACTCTTTTGCCCGACGAATTACTATGAATAACCGAGGAAACTGAATCTCATCTCATAAATATCTCGATGCCAAAGCCATACCCTAGATATGGTCTTACATGGGATCTCTCAGCTTGGTGTCGATGCCATGTCTTGACATGGACTTATACGAAGTCTTCCTTGTGTGTTCCATTGGGAACTTACCATTGCCATGTCTTGACATGGTCTTACTTGGTATCTTTACTCATGAACGGGTTAATGCCGAGCCTTGGCTTGGACTTACATGAAATCTTCCTTGTTACCCACCAATGCCATGCCTTGGCTTGGACTCACATGGGATCTTTATCTCATGATAGCTTTTCAATGCCAAGACTTGTCTTGGACTTACATGACATCTTTACATGGAGACTCACCAATGCCATGCCTTGGCTTGGGCTTATATGGGTCTTCATCTCATAATAACTCTTCAATGCCAAGACTTGTCTTGGTCTTACATGTTAACTTGCTTGATTGCCGATGCCATGCCTTGGCTTGGTCTTATACGGACTTCCTTGTCTTATGTGATAGATCGAGTATCCTAAGTAATTCAACTTCAATCGGGACTTTCTCATACTTAATCTCATTGATTTCTTTGTTTAACATAGCATCAAAAATCTCATGGAATTAAGATATATTCTACGTCATATTAAGCAATTCAATGATATTAATCATAAAGCTTAGAAATCATACAAACTTACCTCAATGTACAAAATGTATGTAGAAATGCAATTTAGTCCTCGACTTTGTTCTTGCCTCGGTTTCGATCTGAGCTTCTTTTTTGTTGATCTATAATAATAATTTAGCTTATTTAATACACACATTGACTAAATTGACTCTTAACTCATACTTCGGAAAAATTACCATTTTGCCCCTAAACTTCCTCATAATTACACTTTTTCCCCAAGGCTCGTAAAGTGATTTTTAGTAAACTTTCGTGAACTTCATGCCTAGCTGATTCATTCTGTTAACTATAGCAACAATCAATTCTCACTATTTCTATCATGTATGACAATTTTCACAACTTTTACAAACTAGTCCTTACTAGTATTTTTCATGAAATTCATTTAGGAAAAGATGTTTATCTAACATCAAACTCTCATAATCTTTCATAAAACATCATTTTACAAGCATGTCATGTAACATCCTGAAAAGGGCCTATGCATTTTTGGTTTAATTGTACGAAATGACATATCTTATGTGTTATGAATATATTTTGAACACTTTTGGAAATCTGGAAATTTATGGAAATGTTAAGTTTAAAAGAGGAAAGTGAACATTTTTAGAACCTTGGAAATGTAAGGAAATGTCTTGTAAGGAAATGTCATGGAAATGTAAGGAAATGTCTTGGAAATGTAAGGAAATGTCTTGTAAGGAAATGTCATGGAAATGTAAGGAAATGTCAAGTTTACAGAGCCGATCGAAAATTTTTGGAAACTTAGAAATGACCTAGAAATGACGAGTTTTAAGGTTTAAAAGGGGAGCATATCTTCGAGTACTTGTATTAACCTCTCTGACTGACCGTCAGTTTGAGGATGAAAAGCTGTACTAAAACTCAATTTTGTACCCAAGGTCTCTTGTAACTTCTTCCAAAATCTGGAGGTGAATCTCGGATCTCTATTCGATATGATTGACAAAGGAACTCCATGTAGCCTTACTATTTTTGAAACATACAAGTTTGCCAACTTGTCGAGTGAGTAATCCACTCGTACAGGTATGAAATGGGCCGACTTCGTAAGTCTATCAACCACAATCCATACAGAATCTTTCTTGCTTGGTGACAGCGGTAAACCCATTACAAAATCCATGGTGATACAGTCCCATTTCCACTCGGGAATCGAAATGGGTTGAAGCAAACACGAAGGTACTTGGTGTTCAACCTTTACTTGCTGACAAATCATGCATTTGGAAACAAACTCTAAAATATCTTTCTTCATTCTTGGCCACCAATACTGTTGCTTCAAGTCATTATACATCTTGGTACTACCCGGATGTACAGATAAACATCCGTTATGTGCCTCATGCAAAATTTTCTGAATAAGCTCCTCCTTTCTCGGTACACAAGTTCTATCTTTGAACATCAAACTTCCATTGGGACTAATCTGGAAATCAGACTCAACATCTGTCTCGCACTGAGCTCTCTTGACTTGCAATTCACTATCTTCTTTTTGAGCTTCAATGATCTCTTGGAGAAACATTGGTCTAGCTCTCAACTCAGCTAGAATAGAACTATCGTCAGATAAAGTCATCCGCAAATTCATTTCCCTTAATGCAAATAGGGACTTTCTACTCAAAGCATCAGCGACCACATTCGCCTTTCCGGGATGGTAGTCAATGACCAACTCACAGTCTTTTATCAACTCTAACCATCTTCGTTGCCTTAAGTTCAACTCTTTTCGCGTCATCAAGTACTTCAAACTTTTGCTATCGGTGAAAATCCAAGCCCCATTACAACCCTTTTTAAAGACCTTTTGATTTCTGTATCATATCATTACAACCCTTTTTAAAGACCTCTAATTCAACCTTTATCCACACCTTTAACCCAAGCCCCATTACAACCCTTTTTAAATACCTTTTGATTTGTGTATCATATCATTTTACAGTGGTGGAGATTTGATTTTCATGCAAGCCTATGGGATTAACCTTTCGTGTTCAAATTTTGAGTGCTTAATTTTGAACCCTAAACACTTTGAGTGATTTGAGTAAATCTTTAGTGAGGATGTCAACTTTTGTCGATTTTGAATTAAAGGTAATTATTTAGGTAAGGGGAAACACCTATTTTTTGTACTATAAAAACTATGACTTTGATTGTTTGAATCTTTAGGAACTTTCTGGTTAAGTTATCAATGTATGAATTACCTATGAATTATGATGAAACACTGTTGATGAAGGTTATGAATTGAGGAAGTTCGTTTTAATTGTGAGTTGAGAATTTTGCTTGAGGACAAGGAAAAGCTTAAGTGTGGGGGTATTTGATAAACCGTAATAGTAACATATTTTATCTCCAGATTTAGCATGCTTTTGGATGATTTATCCCTTGAATTATGGAATTTGGTGCTCTTAATCCTTTAATTTCATGTTTTATACTCAGGAGAGCATAGAAGCATGAAAAGAACAGAAAACGGGCTTAAAACAGGCCAAATGGGCCAAAGTAGGAAATCAACACGGCCTGGGCCCAAAGCACACGGTCGTGCCCCTTTAGCAGGCTCGAACACGGCCTGGAGTTGATTCACACGGGCGTGCCACACGGGCGTGTCCCTATCGTGACAAAGAGGAATTTCACTCGGAACAGGGTACTTAGAGGCAAAGAAAGACATTCCAAAAGCCTATATTGTAACACCCCACACCCAGCCTAGACGTTACAACCAGATCTGGCATGTCACATGGAAAGGTTGTTAAAGAAACTTCGCGATCGTTTAAAAATTTCAAATTTTGTTTCCATTTTGAAAATTAGGTTCGTTTTAAAGGTTTTCTTACAAACTGTTATAAATATTACTAAGACCGAAAATTTGTTTTATAACACCAAAAATCAGGTTCCGTGGTTTTTGCAAATGTGTCGTTTTGAAACAATTGTTGTAGTTTTGAGAAAATCCCGAATTTATTTATCTATAGTTTGTAAACCGTTCATTAGTATTTTGGAAAAACAGTTATTTACGTTTTTAGGGAAAACCCTGTATTGACCATTTCATAATAGGTACTAACCGCATTAAAACAAAAACCAAAATAAAATCCCAGTGGCCTTATTACAAAACATAATCCCAAATTAAAATAGAATTTAAAGTAAAGTAAAACGGAATTTACTAAGCAACGATGTATGGCCACCACAGAGTCCGTCTCGGCTCCAAATCCTCAAAGCTAGGGATTGCCTGCAAAATTAAGCAGAGGGGTGAGTTACGAGAACTCAGTGTGTAATCCCCCAATCGAACGTTAATTGGGCCCGAGCCCATTCAGATACAAATTGGGGCTTAGCCCTTACGAAATCAAACTGGGCAAAGCCCTTACGGAAACGAACTGGGCCTGAGCCCTTTTAGCATGGTAAAACAAATAAATGAATGCAATGCAACCCAGCCCAACCTAATAATCCATCCGCTACACACCACCTGTTCCAGCCAAAACACACCAGTGGGGATTTCTACAATCAACCCTCATCCGCTACACACCTCGATGCGGTCATCATGTCTCCATCGCCAAAATTGTGGCGATGCCATCAAATAATGTGACAGAGTCACAGAAATATGTGGCAGAGCCACCGAAATGATGTGACAGAGTCACCGAAATAATGTGGCAGAGCCACTGAAATACACTTCCCCTTTCATCAATATCATATCCCCACCCCATGCAACATATCATGACATAGTAATTTAGTGCATGCATAAACATACCAATATAACGGATAGTCAGAATACATAGTCATGCTAATTCAACCCAACAGGGTATAATCATAGATTTACTCACCTGGCCCATTTCTAAACTCACCTGCTAGGGAACCTTATAGCTTACTCAATAGGGTATTTCGGCTTTTAGCCGACTAACAGAATAATATACAGCAAACGAATAAGAGTGTGAAATTACACACCTGATTACGCGAAGAACTATACACTCCTGATCGTCGTCACCTATGTCAACACATTACACAATTAACTAACAAATGGAAAAATCTTTATTCCACATCTAGTCAAACGATTTACTAACACTTACCCTCACTATCACGAACAACTACGATCTGTCTATTCAGATCCGATGTCGCCCCTCTTCTACAACCCGGTTGGAAATCCCGAACGGCTGATACCCTATGCCATTTGAACTTGGGAGCAGAGACTACGAGTCCACTCCCCTCAGGCTCCCTTAACGCAACCTTCTCAGATCGACTATCCCTCGCCTCCATGAAGAAAATCTTGATCAGTAAAGTACTTTCAGAGAGAAACTATGGTTGGCTAACAAAAAGGCTTGGTTATGGCAGAGTAAAACGAAAGGAGAAACTGAAATGAAACCAAGAAGAGAACTCCTTACCTTACTTACCAACACACTTCCAAAAACTAGGAGCTAGAAGAATGATGAGAGTGTATGCCAACACTCTTCCAATCCGGCCTTAGACAAAAGAATAGAGTAAGATTTTCGGCTTCCAAAAATAGAGACAAGAAGTGAACAACACACTAATCTAGCAGAAGGGCACCACTAACCTTAGATCAGAGATGAGTTGAATAGGAATAGGAGATTCGGCACTTAACACCAATGATGAACTGAATGGAAAGATAAAATTTGGCAAACAACGGACCCTCAAGCCTCAGTCTACAAAATGTTCGGCTATTGATTAAAGAAGAGAAGAACCGATTCCAAAAGAGAAGAGTAAAGGTTCGATCAATGGAGAAAAAAAAATATAGAGAAGCAAAGAAAAAGACCTGGGGGTTTCGGCTATGGTGAAACTCAAGAGAGGAATGGTAAGAGGATAGTTTGGAAAAGAGTAGCTAGAGAGAGATGACAAGAAAAGTTTCGGCTCACTGTTGTTTAGGTGACAAACAAATAAAATGCATGAGTAAAGAATCACATTCAAGAGAGTTCGGCTTGTGGTGAAGAAGAAAAAGTAGAAAAGAAAGAAAAAGAAGAAAAGGATAGGAAGGTTGAGGCTTCGGCTATAATGGTCAAGAGAGAAAAAATAAGAACAATCAGAATAGCCACTCAAGATTTCGGTAAAGAAAAAGAAAGCAATATTTTCCCCAAAATGCTAAGACCGAAAATGCACACTAGCCACTCTTGAAAGAAAATGGCACACTCACACCAACCAAAACCGAAAATGCTCCAAAAGACTCTTCTATCTTTTTCCTCTTTTGACCGAATTACTCCCCCCACACACTTCCCATTTTCGGCCAACTCCTTCCACACACCAAATCCCTTGATTCTCTCCTCCACTCACTCTCCATCCACCATTTGAAATGGTTTACCAATTCAAACTCCCCAAACTCCTCTCTTCCATCCATTCAAACCCGTTTGACCCATTCAACTCCTCCTTGGTAAAGTCCCAGCCGAAAGCCACCTTTTCTCCACCTTGGGCACAAATATAAAGCCCCATATGCCAGCAGATGGGATTCAAACTCCTCCCCCTTTGATCTACTAGTGACGCCACATCCACTCCACCTTGTGCTCACTTGTGCTAGCAATTTACCAACATTTTCTCTTAACCCTTGCCACCAACAGCCTTCCGCCTTAAGTGCCCAAAAAGTAAACTTTCACCAAAGCTCTGGCTCGAACCCGAGCCTCCCCAGGACCCCCGAACACACCTAAATGACAAGCTAAGCGAGCTAAATGCATGCCACAACACAAAAATGCCAGACCCCTAATTTAAGGATGTTACAGTTCTACCCTCTTAAAGAAATTTCGGCCTCAAAATTTACCTGATTAAAAGAGGTGAGGGTATTGCTATCGCATCGCCTCCTCCGGCTCCCACGTGGCTTCCTCTGAACCGTGATTACGGCACAATACTTTAACCAGTTTAACTGATTTCCTCCTCAATACCTTAATATCCCGATCCAAGATCTGCACTGGTTCTTCTTCGAAAGACAGATCAGGTCTCACCTCAATTTCTTGCACCGGCACAACGTGAGATGGATTTGAACGATGGCGTCTTAGCATCGAAACATGGAATACATTATGTATCTAACTCAACTCTGGTGGTAACTCAAGCTGATAAGCCACTGGTCCTACACGTTTCAACACTCGATAAGGCCCGATGAATCTGGGGCTCAACTTGCCCTTCCATCCAAACCTTAAAACCTTCTTCCAAGGTGAGACTTTCAAGAAGACACGATCCCCCACTGAAAATTCTATCTCCCTACGCTTCAGATCCGCATACGATATCTCGCTATCGTAAGCTTCTTTTACCGGGTCCCAATCGACTTAACCTTTTCCTCCATTTCTCGAGATCAATTCGGACTCCAACAATCGTCGATCACCTAACTCGTCCCAACGGTGTAGGGTACGACACCTCACGACCATACAACGCCTCATAAGGTGCCATTTGAATGCTGGACTGATAACTGTTATTATACGCGAATTCAGCCAACGGCAGGTAATCTTCCCAACTACCTCTGAAGTCAAACACGCAGCCCCTTAACATGTCTTCTAGAATCTGAATTACCTTTTCTGACTGACCATCAGTCTGTGGGTGAAACGTTGTGCTGAAATCTAGCCTTGTACCCAAAGCTTCATGCAATGCCTTCCAGAACCGCGATGTAAACCTAGGGTCTCTGTATGATATGATAGACACTGGTACCGCTTCTCTCTCAAAATCTGCAGAACTGTCCGAAAATGAGAATCATGCTCCTCCTCCGTCCTTGAGTATACCAAGATGTCATCTATGAATACCACCACAAATCGGTCTAGATAGGGTTGAAAGACTCGGTTCATCATATCCATAAAAGCAGCTGGTGCATTACTCAATCCGAACGGTATCACTAGAAACTCGTAATGCCCATACCGAGTTCAGAACGCAGTCTTATGAATATCTGCCTCCTTGACCTTCAACTGATGATACCCCGATCTCAAATCTATCTTCGAGAAAACTGAAGCTCCTCACAGCTGATCGAACAGGTCGTCAATCCTTGGTAGCGGGTACTTGTTCTTAATAGTCAACTTGTTCAATTGGCGATAGTCAATGCACATACGCATCGACCCATCCTTTTTCTTGACGAACAATACCGGCGCTCCCCACGTGATACTCTGGGTCTAATAAATCCACGGTCCAACAGCTCTTGAATCTGAGCTTTTAGTTTGGCCAACTCATTCGGTGCCATCCTGTAAGGAGCGATGGACACTGGAGTCGTTCCTGGCAATAGCTCAATGACAAATTCGACCTCGCGATCCGGAGGCAATTCCAGAAGTTCTTCAGGAAATACATCTGGAAACTCCTTCACGGTTCTAACCTTTTCAACCGATAACTCCTTGGCATCAAATGCGCTGACGAAAGCCAAAAATGCCTTGCACCCTTTTCGCACCATCTTCTCGGCCTTAAGCGCTGAAACCACATGAGACAGATAATCCCTTCTTTCTCCTATCACAATTACTTCCTCGTCCTCTGGAGTTCTTAAAACCATACGCTTAGCAGCGCAATCCAAATTTGCACGATGCTTAACTAGCCAGTCCATGCCTAAGATCAGATCAAACTCGCGGAATGGTAATTCCATCAAGTCTGCCGGAAATACTACTCTTGAACTTCTAAAGGCACGTTCCTAAATAGTTTGTTCACTACCACCGATTGTCCTAGAGGGCTAACCACAAACATTTCTCTAGCAGCAACCTCAAATTTAATACCCAGAGTCCCAAACACAGTACAGGTAACATATGAATGTGTAGACCCAATATCTATCAAAGCTATAAAGGGTACACCAAATATAAGAAACGTACCAGTTATGACGTACGGTGCGTCGCCATCCTCTCGACGTCTAGCTGCATAGACCAGTCCGTGTTGTCTTGCATCTCAGTATTACCGCACTCTCCGCCTGTGCTCCACGACCTCGTCCAAACCCATTTCCCCCACTGGTTGGACCACGACCCCTTGGTGGCTGCTGACCACCTCTCCCAAACTGTGCAAATCCCTGACCTATCCTCTGCACCCTAGCAAGCTCTTGCGGACAATCCTTTATCAAATGATCCCTAGATCCACACTTAAAACATCCTCCCGTTCTTCTCCAACACTCCCCCGGATGTGTTTTCCCACACTGTGCAAACGGTCGCAACTGACCTACAGCAATAAGCATCCCCAATCGAGCTGGCCCATCAAACCTAAGCCTCTTTTGAAAACCCCAGAAGAACCTGACGACCCAAAACTTATCTTACTCTTACCCCTATCCTTATCTCGATTCTGCCTCTCAGAATGTTTCACCTCTTCGGCAATTTTTGTTTTCTCGATCAGAATGGCAAAATCTCTTTCTCGCTGCGGAGCTATCAGTACTCGCAGCTCATCCCGCAGACCATCCTCGAACCGAACACAATGTTCATAATCAGTTGCGATGATACCCCGAGCGTAACGGCTCAAGCGCAAGAACTCCACCTCATATTCAACCACGGACTTATTCCCCTGGACCAAGTTCAGAAATGCCTTCCTCTAGGCGTCCACATAACTCGCCCCAACATACTTTCCCTGGAACGCTGTCTTAAAGAAGTCACAGGTGATACGGTCCGCTGAAGTACCTTCCCTCACTGTGAGCCACCACTGGTACGCTTCATCTCGTAGGAGGGGCACTGCTCCCTTCAATTTTTCCTCCGCCGTGCAGTCCAGATCATCCATAATCCGCTCAACTACTTCTAGCCAGTATTCAGCTACGTTTGGGGCCACACCAGAAATACCCCTAAATATCTCAAATTTCCATTTGCTCAAGTCGCTCAGAATAGATTTTCGACTCTCGATCCAAAGGCTTGCTCCAAAGAACCCGCTCCAACACCGCAGGCATTGATTGGGACAAAGCATCGTCCCCTCTAGTTCTGTCCCGAGACCCTGCCTCTGCTATTGCTGATGCTGGCACTTCGCCTTCCGGCACATGTCCTGATTCTGAGGATCCATCCTCAGCACCTCGGCCTCTACCACAGCCACGTACACCACGTCCACGTCCTCTGGTGCTCATGTTCGCTAGATCAAATTAATCTGATTAAAAATTTTATGAATTAGAATATCATTTCAATGTTTATTAATAATGTTTTATGCAAAGCGAGTATAGTAGTTGTTTTCGCAAATCGAATTCCCTAATGTCTCAGTGTCTAAAGTCTTAACTCGTATAGCTAGCAGTCATAAAACACTAATTCTAATAATTCCTACTAAAATCATTTCATAATATCAAACAAAGTCAGGAGACTTACGGATTTTGTACCAGAGACTCGGGTGCCATACTTCCAAAAAGACATATATTTTCCTAAACCATATTTTAAACCAATTTTGGAAAACATTTTTGAACCCATTTCACAGCCAAGTTTTGCAACCGGGCTCTGATACCAAAAATGTAACACCCCACACCCGGCCTAGACGTTACGACCGGATCTGGCATGTCACATGAAAAGGTTGTTAAAGAAACTTCACGATCATTTAAAAATTTCAAATTTTGTTTCCATTTTGAAAATCATGTTCGTTTTAAAGGTTTTCTTACAAACTATTATATATATTACTAAGACCAAAAATTATTTTATAACACCAAAAATCAGGTTCTGTGGTTTTTAGAAATGTGCCATTTTGAAACAATTGTTGTAGTTTTGAGAAAATCTCGAATTTATTTATCTATAGTTTGTAAACCGTTCATTAGTATTTTGGAAAAATAGTTATTTACGTTTTTAGGGAAAACCCTGTATTGATCATTTCATAATAGGTAC
Organism: Gossypium sturtianum; assembly: GCA_025698515.1. Classification (NCBI taxonomy): domain Eukaryota; kingdom Viridiplantae; phylum Streptophyta; class Magnoliopsida; order Malvales; family Malvaceae; genus Gossypium; species Gossypium sturtianum. The sequence goes on along the minus strand of CM046955.1, from coordinate 100,133,930 downwards.
TAACCGCATTAAAACAAAAACCAAAATAAAATCCCAGTGGCCTTATTACAAAACATAATCCCAAATTAAAATAGAATTTAAAGTAAAGTAAAACGGAATTTACTAAGCAACGATGTATGGCAACCACAGAGTCCGTCTCGGCTCCAAATCCTCAAAGCTAGGGATTACCTGCAAAATTAAGCAGAGGGAAGAGTTACGAGAACTCAGTGCCAAATCCCCCAAACGAACGTTAATTGGGCCCGAGCCCATTCAGATACAAATTGGGGCTTAGCCCTTACGAAATCAAACTGGGCGAAGCCCTTACGGAAACGAACTGGGCCTGAGCCCATTTAGCATGGTAAAACAAATAAATGCATGCAATGCAACCCAGCCCAACCTAATAATCCATCCGCTACACACCACCCGTTCCAGCCAAAACACACCAGTGGGGATTTCTACAATCAACCCTCATCCGCTACACACCTTGATGGCAGTCATGCTGCTCATCGTTAAAATTGTGGCAGTGCCATCGAAATAATGTGACAGAGTCACCGAATTATGTGGCAGAGCCACCGAAATGATGTGACAGAGTCACCGAAATAATGTGGCAGAGCCACCAAAATACAGTTCCCCTTTCATCAATATCATATCCGCACCCCATGCAACCTATCATGACATAGTAATTTAGTGCATGCATGAACATACCAATATAACGGATAGTCAGAATACATAGTCATGCTAATTCAACCCAACAGGGTATAATCATAGATTTACTCACCTGGCCCATTTCTAAACTCACCTGCTAGGGTATAATCATAGATTTACACTCCTGATCGTCGTCACCTATGTCAACACATTACACAATTAACTAACAAATGGAAAAATCTTTATTCCACACCTAGTAAAATGATTTACTAACACTTACCCTCACTATCACGAACAACTACGATCTGTCTATTCAGATCCGATGTCACCCCTCTTCCACAACCCGGTGGGAAATCCCGAACGGCTGATACCCTACACTGTTTGAACTTGGGAGTAGAGACTACGAGTCCACTCCCCTCAGGCTCCCTTAATGCAACCTTCTCAGATCGACTAGCCCCCGCCTCCATGAATAAATTCTTGATCAGTAAAGTACTTTCAGAGAGAAACTATGGTTGGCTAACAAAAAGGCTTGGTTATGGCAGAGTAAAACGAAAGGAGAAACTGAAATGAAACCAAGAAGAGAACTCCTTACATTACTTACCAAGACACTTCCGAAAACTAGGAGCTAGAAGAATGATGAGAGTATATGCCAACACTCTTCCAATTCGGCCTTAGACAAAAGAATAGAGTAAGATTTTCGGCTTCCAAAAATAGAGACAAGAAGTGAACAACACACGAATCTAGCAGAAGGGCACCACTAACCTTAGATCAGAGATGAGTTGAACAGGAATAGGAGATCCGGCACTTAACACCAATGATGAACCGAATAGAAAGATAAAATTTTGCAAACAACGGACCCTCAAGCCTCAGTCTACAAAATGTTCGGCTATTGATTAAAGAAGAGAAGAATCGATTCCAAAAGGGAAGAGTAAAGGTTCAATCAATGGAGAAAAATAAAATATAGAGAAGCAAAGAAAAAGACCTGGGGGTTTCGGCTATGGTGAAACTCAAGAGAGGAATGGTAAGAGGATAGTTCAGAAAAGAGTAGCTAGAGAGAGATGACAAGAAAAGTTTCGATTCACTGTTGTTTAGATGACAAACAAAAAAATGCATGAGTAAAGAATCACATTCAAGAGAGTTCAGCTTGTGGTGAAGAAGAAAAAGTAGAAAAGAAAGAAAAAGAAGAGAAGGATAGGAAGGTTGAGGTTTCGGCTATAATGGTCAAGAGAGAAAAAATGAGAACAATTAGAATAGCCACTCAAGATTTCGGTAAACAAAAAGAAAGAAATATTTTCCCCAAAATGCTAAGACCGAAAATGCACACTAGCCACTCTTGAAAGAAAACGGCACACTCACACCAACCAAAACCGAAAATGCTCCAAAAGACTCTTCTCTCTTTTTCCTCTTTTGATCGAATTACTCCCCCCACACACTTCCCATTTTCGGCCAACTCCTTCCACACACCAAATCCCTTGATTCTCTCCTCCACTCACTCTCCATCCACCATTTGAAATGGTTGACCAATTCAAACTCCCCAAACTCCTCTCCTCCATCCATTCAAACCTGTTTGACCCATTCAACTCCTCATTGGTAGAGTCCTAGCCGAAAGCCACCTCTTCTCCACCCTGAGCACAAAAATAAAGCTCCATATGCTAGCACATGGGATTCGAACTCCTCCCCCTTTTCTCTACTAGTGACGCCACATCCACTCCACCTTATGCTCACTTATGCTAGCAATTTACCAACATTTTCTCTTAAGCCTTGCCGCCAACAGCCTTCCGCCCTTAATTGCCCAAAAAGTAAAATTTCACCAAAGCTCTGGCTCAAACCCGAGCCTCCCCAGGACCCCCGAACACACCTAAATGACAAGCTAAGCGAGCTAAATGTATGCCACAACACAAAAATGCCAGACCCCTAATTGAAAGATGTTACATATAAACACCTTAAAGGCCAACCTTTAGGGGGGCATCCAGCTAGGCCAAGGAGCCAAGCCAGAGAGGTTAGAATCGTGGGATTTACTCGAAGAAAGCCAGTTGATTCATCTCAAGAAGCCGAAATCATACTCAAGATGGCGGATCTCTCCTTCAATTTCTTCAGAGGGTTTTAGGGTTTTCTTATGTTTTATTTTATCTTTTCTTCTGAGATGTTTTCTTTTATGATTATGAACTAAACCTTTCAGATACCTGAGGGGGATGAAACCTAAGATGGATCTTGTTATTGTTTTCTGAACTATATGATAAATACTTGATTTGTTCTTAATTATGTGTTCTTAATTCTTGTGTTGATATTTAAGGATATTGATTCAAGTATTGATGTGCTCAGGTAGAGGAGGAATAGACCTTGTCTAAGAGTAAATCTAGCATAATTAAGCAGAGTTGATCGCAACCCTAGAGATAGGATGACGAAAATCTATCGGATTAGGGTCAAACCTAATATGGGAGTCCATAGATCGAGTTAATGCAATTCTAGGGGTTTTAATTAGAAAGAGATTTCAATTAATCAACCTAGGGTTAAGCCTCGAGAGAGGTATTAATATAAATTAGGGAATCCTACGGATCAGGTCAAGTGAATAAATCGTCTGGTTCAGAGTTAAATAACAAGTGAAGTCTAGGTGGATTCCTCCTTGGGTATTGTCTTAATCAATTGGTTTTTCCCCACAAGTATTTCCCCAATTCATTCTCTTTGTCTTAGCGTCTTTAGCTCAGTATTTAGTTAATTTTAAATTAAACAATAATTCACTTCAATTCTTAGGCTAAATAATAGAAAGAAAGTTAGTATTAGTACTTTTGGTTCATTTGGGTTCGACATTCCGGTCTTGCCACTAAACTATACTACTGTTCGATAGGTGCGCTTGCCTCAATCATTGTCACAGTTAGTTTCTAGGGTAGATCATTCATTATATAAATTTTTAAGACTTTGATAACGATCAGTATTTTTGGAAGAGTTACCCAGATTACCTCCAGTGAGAGAGGTCGAGTTTGGGATTGAGTTAGTTCCAGGAACGACACCTATTTCAATTGCTCCGTATAGGATGGCACCTTTAGAGTTGAAAGAACTGAAGGTTCAGTTACAAGAGTTGTCAGATAAGGGTTTTGCAAGACCGAGCTACTCACCGTGGGGTGCTCCGGTACTATTTGTGAAAAAGAAAGATGGGTCTATGAGGTTGTGTATAGACTATAGGCAACTTAACAAAGTGACGGTGAAGAATAAGTATCCTTTACCAAGGATTGATGATCTTTTTGATCAACTGAAAGGAGTTACAGTGTTCTCCAAGATCGACCTGAGGTCTGGTTATTACCAGTTGAGAGTGAAAGAGTAAGATGTGTTGAAAACTGCATTTCGAACAAGGTATGGCCATTATGAGTTTTTAGTCATACTGTTTGGTTTAACAAATGCACCTGTAATTTTTATGGATTTGATAAACCGTGTCTTCCGATCGTATGTGGATAAGTTTGTGGTTGTCTTCATTGACGACATATTGATCTATTCTCAGGATAAAAATGATCATGAGGAGCAATTGAGAATTGTCTTGCAAACTTTAAGGGATAAGCAGTTGTATGCTAAGTTTAGCAAGAGTGAGTTTTGGCTCTGAGAGGTCGGATTCCTAGGACACATTATGTCGGGTGATGGTATTAGAGTTGACCCGAGTAAGATTTCGACTATTGTGGATTGGAAATAGCCGAGGAACGTGTCAGAAGTCAGAAGCTTCTTGGGATTGGCAGGATATTACAGATGTTTTGTAAAGGGGTTCTCTGTAATTGCTACCCCGGTGATGAAATTATTGCATAAGAATGTCAAGTTTGATTGGACTGAGACATGTCAGCAGAGTTTTGAGAGATTGAAAACATTGTTGACTGAGGCAGCGGTTTTGGTTCAACCAGAATCGGGGAAAGAGTTCATGGTTTTAGTGACGCGTCGTTTAATGGTCTCGGTTGCATGTTGATGCAAGAGGGTAAGGTAGTTGCTTACGCCTCAAGGCAGTTAAAACTGCATGAGAAGAATTATCCTACTCATGATTTGGAGTTGGCTGCGATTGTTTTCGCGTTAAGGATTTGGCGACATTATTTATATGGTGAGAAGTGTCGAATCTTTACGGATCAAAAGAGTTTGAAGTATTTGATGGATCAGAAGGATTTGAATTTGCGATAGAGACGGTGGCTTGAGTTATTGAAAGACTATGAGTTAGTCATTGACTACCACCCGGGAAAAGCGAATGTGGTTGCGGATGCCTTGAGTAGGAAATCCTTGTATGCTCTAAAAGTTATGAGCACGAGTTTAGCATTGTCTGATGATTGTGCTATATTGGCAGAGTTGAGAGCTAAGCCACTATTTGTTCAACAGATATGTGAGGCTCAGAGAAATGATAGTGAGATGCAAGCCAAGAGAGCTAAGTGTGGATCAAAAAGTGATTCTGATTTTCGAGTGGGTTCGAATGGTTGTTTGTTGTACCATGACAGGATTTGTGTACTTAGAGATGAAGAATTGATCCGAAAGGTTTTGCATGAGGCACATAGTGGTTATTTGTCAGTACACTCGGGCAGTACGAAAATGTACAATGACTTGAGGAAATTTTATTGGTGGCCGGGTATGAAAAGAGATATCTCTGAGTTCGGGACAAAGTGTCTGATTTTTCAACAAGTGAAAGTTGAGCATCAAGTGCCTTCGAGATTGCTTAAGCATGTGATGGTTCCCGAATGGAAATGGGATCGGATTACCATGGATTTTTTGACGGGGTTGCCTATAACTCTGAAAGAGAAAGATGTTGTGTGGGTTGTTGTGGATAGATTGACAAAGTTGGCTCATTTTATTCCAGTACGTGTTGATTATTCACTGGACAAGTTAGCCGAATTGTATGTTGCAGAGATAGTGAGGTTACATGGTGTGTCTGTGTCTATAATATCGGATAGAGATCCGAGGTTTACTTCGAGGTTTTGGAAGAAGTTGCAAGAGGCTTTGGGTACAAAGTTGAACTTTAGTACCGTATTCCATCCACAAATAGATAGTCAGTCTGAAAGAGTGATTCAAGTTCTCGAAGATATGCTTCGATGCTGTGTGTTAGAATTCGAAGGTAGTTGGGAGAGGTATATACCTTTGGTCGAGTTTGCCTACAACAACAGTTATCAGTTGAGTATACAGATGGCACCGTATAAAGCTTTGTATGGTCGTAAGTGTCAGACTCCTCTGTATTAGTACCATGGATTTTGTTACGGGCTTGCCTATGACCCCGAGAAAGAAAGATGCTGTGTGGGTTGTCGTAGATAGACTAACGAAGTAGACTTACTTTATTCTAGTACGTGTTGATTATTCACTGGATAAATTAGCTGAGTTTTATGTGGCAGAGATAGTAAGATTGCATGGTGTGCCTGTATCCATTATATCGGATAAAGACCCGAGATTTACTTCGAGGTTTTGGAAGAAGTTACAGGAGGCCTTGGGTACGAAGTTGAATTTTAGTACTGCATTTCATCCTCAAACCGATGGTCAGTCCGAGAGAGTAATCCAAGTTCTTGAGGATATGCTCCGATGTTGTGTGTTAGAGTTTGAAGGTAGTTGGGAAAAATACCTACCCTTGGTCGAACTTGCTTACAACAATAGTTATCAGTCGAGCATACGGATGGCACCGTATGAAGCCTTGTATGGTAGTAAATGTTAGACCCCTTTGTATTGGACCGAGCTGAGTGAGAAGCAAGTTCATGGGGTTGATTTGGTTAAAGAGACCGAGGAGAAAGTGAAAGTTATCCGGGATAGTCTGAAGGCTTCTTCGGACCGGCAAAAGTCGTATGCGGATTTGAAAAGAAAAGAAATTGAATTTCAAGTGGGCGACAAGGTATTTCTAAAAGTGTCACCGTGGAAGAAAATATTGAGATTTTGTCAAAAAGGTAAATTGAGCCCGAGACTTATAGGGTCGTATGAGATTACCGAGAGGATTGGGCCAGTGGCATATCAGTTGGCTTTACCGGTAGAGTTAGAGAAAATTCATAATGTGTTCCATGTATCAATGTTAAGGCGTTATCGCTCCGATGCTTCGCATGTGATTCCCCCAACAGAAATCGAAATACGACCAGATATGACATATGAGGAAGAGCCGATTAAAATTTTGGCTCGAGAGGTGAAACAGTTGAGGAACAAGGATATAACCTTAGTAAAAGTGTTATGGAAAAAACACGGTGTAGAAGAGGCTACTTGGGAACTGGAAGAAGCTATGAGGGAGCAATATCCAAACCTCTTTACCGGTAAGATTTTCGAGGGCGAAAATCCCTAAAGAGGGGGAGAGTTGTAACAGTCTGGTTTTAGGGCTAGTCGGAACAGTGGTTTTGAGACCACTAATCTGAGGTCAAGGAAAATTATTTTGACGTTAATTTATGTGCTGTACATGATTATATGGATGCATGAAAATTTTGGTGTTTTAATTTGAGTGATAGCATGCTTAATTGCGAAAAAGGACTAAATCGCATAAAATGCGAAAGTTCTATTTTTCATGGTAGAGGTGTCTAATAGCTAAAGAATGTAATTGGGAGGATTTTAAAGTGTAATTAGGCCATTTATCTAGTGATGGCCGGCCATGTGCATAGGGGAGACAAGGGCATTTAATTCTTGGTCAAAATTTGGGTGAATTAGGTGATAAAAGATGAATAAAATATGGTAAAGAGAAAAGCTATCATCTTTTACTATTCACTCTTCCTCTCCACCGAAAATTTCAAGCTTAGAGGGGTTTTGAATGCTTTAAAATTTCAGCAACTCATCTTCTTCACAAGTAAGTGATTTTAGAGATCTTGCTTGATGATTTTTGTATTTTTGGAGTCCCCAAAGCTTTAGCTAGCTAATGAGGGGACTAATTTGTCAAATGGTTGAAGGTTTAAGGACTTCCCATGAGAGATTTTATGTTGTTAACTGAGTTTTTATGGAAGAAAATGAATGTTAGTGAGATGAGAAACAACTTTTGTGAAAGGTGTTAGCATGAAAACACCTAAATAGGACTTAAATGCAAATATTTAAATTGTGTCATAAATGTATGAAATAGTTGTAATGGTGAGTAGTTGTAAGAGAAATAAATGTTCATCTATGCTTGTTCATTGAGAAAATGTGTTGAAAAATAAATTACGAGCCTAGGGGCAAAATCGTAATTTTGCCAATGTACAAGGGCAAAATGGTCATTTTTACCCAAGTATAGAATTTGAAGTATTATGATCATAGAATGATCTAAATGAATAAATTTCATTGTTATAGATCAAGAAGAGTGCGGAATCAACCTTGACCGAGGAAAAGGCAAGGTGACGGATTAGATCGTTGGTTATCACGTTTTGCACCGAGGTAAGTTTATGTGTAAACAATGCATGATTGTGTAAATATTGTGTGGTTAACTAGTGTATGGCAAGATCAAGAACATGTGTGGTTCAAATGGATTGAATGTGGAAATTGTTTAATAATTATTGTATGAATGATGAAATAGTCATATAAATATGTAATGTCGACACTTTTGGTAGGCTAAGTGCGATACCACCTTGTTGCTAATTTACGATGGGATATGTGCGATACCATCGTCTATTCATCTTTTGGTGGGCTATGTGCGATACCACCATAACTAATCTTTTTGGTGGGCTAAGTGCGAAACCACCGAGTGGCTTGACTGTGTGAAATCGAATTAGAAATAGAGAATGTTGTATTATGTGACCTTGTGATACTAAGTGCAGGGAAACTCTTAATGAGTGTGTGCATTAAGATGTGAGATGGTTGAAATGTGGGAATGGAGAAAATGAGTAAGCATGCAATGAATGTGAATTGCTTCTTACTTAGCACGTAATGCTATGTATTTGTTCAATACATGTTATAATGTTGTGTTGTTTATATGTAAACTTACTAAGCTTAAAGCTTACTCCCCCTTCTCTTTTTCCCTTATTTTATAGAGTTTAAGAGCTGAGCCGGGATATGCAGCTAACCGGAAGACCGCCTACACTATCAGCTCCTCTCGGTATACCTAGACTTAATGATTTTGTAAATGGCATGTATAGGGGCTAGACTAGTTAGATTATTTTGTTATTTTGGCCAAAGGTGTATTGGCTCTTGTTAAGACATTTAATTTTGTAACTTGCCATGCATGATGGCTCATTTTACCATCTATGAAATTACGAGGTTATCTATGGGAGTTCATGATGAAAATTATGAGATGTTTATTAGCATGTTGAATAGATTCATGTAATGTAAGCTATAAGGGTGCTAAGAGCTTGGCAAATAGCCTTGTTCTTGTCCACATGGGTAGGCACACGGGCGTGTGTCTAGGTCGTGTGAGACACACGATCAAGCCATGGGCGTGTGCCCAGGCCATGTGAAGTCTGCACTTTGAAATTGGAATTTTAATGGTCGCACGGTTAAAGCACACAGGCGTGCCTAGGCCGTGTTGAACAAGTCAGTATATTAAGGTATGGAACATGGTTTAGGCCCACGGACGTGTCAAAACCGTGTGTGATTAGTCAGTGTCGACCAGGGGTGGAAGGCACAGACGTGTAATAGGGTACACGGGCGTGTTCCCAAACCGCATGGGCGTGTGCCTTACCCATGGGCATTTGGCAGAATGCTTGGGTTTTTAGGCACGGTCAGGGGACATGGGCGTGCGTGTCTATGCACGGGCATGTCTAATCTTGCATGGGCGTGTAGACCTGTTTTTAAAGGAAAAAATTTAAGATTGGAAAAACTTTTGGATTAGTCTCGAGAGCCCTCGTGTGTATGTGTGAGGCCTCATAAGTCGAGAATGAGGTTATAGAGAGTAATTATGCGATCAAGTGGTTTGAGTTCGGTATCACCTCGGGCCCGGTTCCTGGCGCAGAACCCGGGTAAGGGGTGTTACAGACCACGGGTGGAAGAGATGGGCGTGTCTAGGCCGTGTGAAGTTGGTCAGGGTCAACCACGGGTGGATGGCACGGACATGTCTTAGGGGCACACGGGCGTGTCCCTAGACCAACACGGGCGTGTGGCCCCTGTTTTGTTGAAAAGTTCCTGAGCTCGTAAAAACTCCCAAAATTGTTTCGATACCTCTCGGAGGTATGTTTGGGGCCTCTTAGGCCGAGTACGTGCAAGTGATGTGTTTAAACGAAATTTTATAGCCCGTTTCGAGATGTCAAGTGAGATTAGTTAAGTAATGCCTCAATCCCGGTCCCAGCTTCGGGCACGGGTAAGGGGTGTTACAGGTAAGGGGTGTTACACAAGCATTGACAAGATGTAAAGCATATATTAAGGTATCTTAAAAGAACCAGAGATTATATGCTTGTGTATTATGGGGAGAACTTTACTCCAACAGGATAGACAGACTCAGACTTCCAAACCTGTAAAGATTTGAGGAAATCGACATCGGAAAATGTATTTGTCCTAGGTCATGGAGCCATAGTTTGGAGAAGTGTAAAACAAACTTACACTGCTAACTCTACTATATAGGACGAGTATGTGGCTGATTCTGAGGCAACAAAAGAAGCAATATGACTTCGAAAGTTCTTAACCGATCTTAAAGTCATTCATGGTACATAAAAAGCTATAACATTGTAATGTGATAACAGTGCTGCAATAGCTAATACCAAGGAAATGAAAAGCCATAAGAGGATGAAACACATTGATCGGAAGTATCACTTGATAAGAGAGGTAATAGTTGAAGGAATTATAGATGTGGTGAAAGTAGCTTCTGAAGATAAAATTGCGGATCAGTTTACTAAGACTCTTGTAACTAGGAGTTTTAACAAAAACGTTGAGGATACGAGAATGCGGAACATGACACATTTACTTCACTAGGTCAAGGGGGAGATTGTTAGGAAATGTGCCCGTATTGTAGTAAACATGCAATTATTTTCTATGTATTTGAACGATGAATATATAAATTTCACATTTCATAGTTATGTCTTCTGTATTTTTGTCTTTCATATTTTGCATGCATAGCGAAATTGTGACAAACAAATATTAGCTCATTATTTGTCTAAGTTCAAACTGATGATAAGTGTCACTATAAAAACGTTTACATTGCGAGAAAGACAACTTACTTCAGTAGATAATCTAAACGAGTCTAAAATCCTGTAAAAGAATCAAAGTGAACATTTGATTCAAATACTGAGAAGGATTACTATGTCGTCTACAATTCCAATTGAGGAGATGAATAGTCTTGTCTATAAGAGCAGTTGACTCCACGGGTAGAGACATAGATGTATTCATTGTCAGAATGATACATTGGACTGGACCCAAAACGAATTAATTCTGAATCCATTTGTGAATTAATTCTCTTGTGACATTCATGGTGTGATTTACCTAAATCCTGAGTTAGTCACTCACCATGCGTATGTAACTCATGTGCTTTGATATAAGTGGAGGCTTATGCTCTAAAGATGATTGAGCCGATAGCTGGCATGTTGGATACATGACTTGTGTATGGCATGGCTTTACTAGAAACAGTGGAATTCATAGCTCAATTAAAGAGTTAACTATTAAGAATACACAATGGTGACAATGAGATAAAATAGGATTGTATTTAGTGAACGAATGTTACTCAAAGGAATCAAGGATATTATATGAGGGTAACAGACACATAACGAGGTCATTGGACAAAGCAGTTGGATGAATTGCTTTCGTAAAGAGTATACAATAAGGAGTTTTCAATCATGGTACTTATTATAGATTGACTTCATGATTAAGTAATTGCAAATTATTGGAACTATACTTCTGGACATAATTGCAATTACTAGAGCCTAATTGTATATTTTCTATTGGTCTCTCCGCTAGCTGAACAAAAGCTCGATCTAACTGCATTTGAAGTAGAAGTAAATTCTATGACTTTGGAAATAATTTAATTGAGTCGATTCATTTAATGTGGAATTAAATTGGACGGTCGTAAGAATTGTTCAACTAGAGAATTTGATTAAAGAATTTTCTTGAAAAATTAATTTTGAAATTCTTAGTGACTTTTGGGAAAATTAATTTTGATCAAGTAAAATTAAATTAATAAAATTAATTAAAATTAATATGATATTTTTGGAAATTAATTTTCAAGTTAGAGAATTAGCCCAATGGGTAATTAAACTTAAAAATTGGACTTGAGATTGTAAATTGGGCCCAGGAGCCCAAAACTAAGACCATGACCCAAAAATTGGTCAAACCGGGCTGATGGTCCAACCGGTGGTTGGATTGGACCGGTCGGGTCGTGACTGGCCTGGAGCGAACCGACAGATATCGAACCAGCTCGGGGTGCCGGAGGCATTCCGGTGGCCGTTAAATGGTCGGCGGCAGTGGGTCTTCGGTGGTTGAGTAGTGGAAGAACTACACTCCTACCAGAGAACTTGAGTTCAGGTTAACTATTCAAAAAATAATATTATTTTAATAGATTTAATATTAAATTTAATTTATTATTTATATTGTAGATACATATTTTATTAATGTAATAAGATTTAATATTATATTTAATCTAATATTTATCTTGATAAATATTATATTAATTTAATATTAAAGTGATTAAGTTTAATTATAGTTGAACTTTCTATACTCTCCCTAAATAAAGAGAGCCTTCGGTCTTTATTTACAAACAATTGAATTCAAGAGAAAGTTGTAGAAAGAAAATTTTTGATAGAAATTATTTCAGAACATTTCAAGAGATATTTTTTATATTTACAACTTGGACCAAACGTTTAGAGAAATTGCAAAATTACCCCACTGGTAATTTTTGTGAAATTTTTTTTGATTCGAAGTGAGCCCATACTCGATAGAAGCGAGCCCACACTCGACAGAAGTGAGCTTGAGGATAATGGAGAAGACTACTCAGTTGAAGCGTTCAGCCTAGACTAATAGAAAAAGTACAATTTTGATTAAGCGTTTATTACTTTAGATATCACAACCAAGTTCTTATTTTGAGAAGTGTTTTTTTATAACTCGGGTTTTTCCCTAAATTTATTTTTCGCTGCGTTTTTCAAACCCGATTTTCCATCAAAAGGAACATCAGCTTTACTCCACCGAAATAACTGCTCCCCGTCGGAGAGTCCTCTTGTGTTCATGGCTGTGCTGGCCTTCGTATAAGAAGGAAGGTTAAAGATATCGGCTGTATGGAAATGGAGGAAAAAGTTATGCTGATTATAGCGGGAAGCACCACAGTTTTTTCTTATGATTATGACCTCAAACTTCTATACGTAATTTATAAGGCAACATCTACGGGCATCTAAAAAGTTTGAGCTCGTGCCCACATAACAACCGTCAACTAGCTCCCCCGTTATACTCCGTCAATGACCTCATGGTGGCCATCGACTGAGACGCATATAAGAATCTTGTGTCTTGCAAGTAACCACGAATTTCGGTATTTGGACTTTTTGACAAGTTATGTATAAACCCCTCTAAAGCACGATCATTAGCCTATTTATATTGACAAAAAGATTAATTCAAAATATATTAAAAAATAAAAAAATTTGAATTGAATTGAATTGAAAATAACGAAATTTAAAATTCTATCTTACCATTATTACTTGGGCAGCATAAATGTGCTTGTTGCCGAAACGAATTAGAAAGCTTGCCATTTGTGAAAATTTAATCGAAACGAATGATATTCTAAATAATTAAATAAAACTATAATATTTTAAAACAAACGTATCGGAAAATTTAGAACAAAATTTGAGAAAATTGAGAGAATTGAAAGAGTTAAAAGCTGGTATTTATAGGAAAAAAATTTACCGTTAGGGCCTTTAAAATTTTTTACCGTTTCCAACATTCAACAAACCGTTAGGGAAATGACTGTTGGAGGAAAGCGCACCCAGCTAGACATGTTTTCACACACTCTCTCCAAAAACGACTTATTTCTCTAATTAAAAAAAGTGGCCTAAAAGGTCAATTAGAAAAAACGGCATATAAGTCTAATTTAGCCAACTAGTTTGTATAATTTTTCTTTTAAGTGAATTTAAACTTTTTTATTTTACTTTTTTAATTTTTTTTCCCTTATATTTATTTTCCTCTCCTTTTCTCTATTTCTTTTTCGCTCTTCTTCAAATTAAGGGTTAGAAAATTTAAAATCTTTTGATTTTTGAATTAGACGAATTAAGCTAACTTGCTATAGGGATTTTGGGCTTTGTGAGACAACAAGCAAAGTCTTGAAATAACCATTTCACAGTCTCCTCTAAATAACTATTCTAGGTAAGTTTTGCATAATCACAAGAAAAAAAAACGACAACCGAACAAAAGCAAAAACCTCAACACTAAATTAGTAAAAATAAAATAATAAACCAAAATAAATTAAAGATTTGAAAGGAAAAAAAGGATAGAAATTTGATTTTCTTAAGTAATTCTAGAAAGTATTAGGGTTTCAAATTTAAGGCTTGGAGAGTGTAATAAAAAAAATATTAAAAACCCAAAGGATTAAGAGGTGGCAGACTCCAACAAAAAAGGATGAAAAATTGTGACTTTTTTTTTTCAAATTTATACTTTAGGGTGTTTTTTTTTAGAGGAAACAAACTAATTAAGAATATGAAAAGAAAAGGTTAAGAGGAATCCACTATTAAAATTTGGAATGATTTTGGATTTGGAATGTGGTGATCAGTGGTTGCTAAAAGCTGGATTACTTTTATTGATGGTCTAATTTTGTAAATATAAGTAGGTTTATATCAACGGATTACTCATCTATTAGTATATGATGAATCTATACCAATACATCCTATTATTGTTGGTATAGGAGTATCTATAATGACAAATCAGATTTATTCGTCAATATAGGTTTTATATATACTAACAGTTTTATTAGCATCGTCAGTAGAGGTTGTATTCTAAAAAGGTTAAAATAAGACATAGGTCTCTAGACTTTTTGTAAATTTTAAATTTTGTCCTGTCTAGTCCATCAGGATTTGAGCTTCCTAGGAAATAACTTTAGCCTTGAATTGAAAAACATGACTCTTTGACATTCTCTAAATTCTCGAGGTTGTATACATTTGTCATGCCATCTCTTAGTCTTTTCTTTGTACATCTTGGCATTCTCGTACGAAAACAACCTTAATTTCTCCAACTCATCAAGTTGTAACATTTTTCTCTCACCAGCTTGCTTTAGATCCAATTTTAATTGTTTCAAGGCCTAGTGAGCTTTATTTTCCAACTCAAGCGGCAAATGACATGCCTTTCCAAAGACTAACCGATAATGATTCATTTCTAACAATGTCTTGAAAGCTATTCGATAGGCCTATAGAGCATCATCAAGCCTTCGGGACAAAGCTCTTCTTGTAACATCCTAAACTCTAGGGGTTTGAAAAATTTGTGTTATTGCATGTTATGCTTTTTTTGTGTGTGGTTTAAGGGCGTTTAGGGGCCCTAGGGAGGTCTGGGGTCGAGTTTGAACCCTGGAAAAATTTTGAGTTTTGGGCCTTTAGTGGAGGGGGCAGTTGGAAGCAGGACTTAAGTATAATTGGATGTTTTTTGTGACACAAAGTGAGTAAGTGGCTCAGTGGGGTGGCATCACAAGGGAATCATGGAGGAGGAGAGTTCGAGTCCCACAGGTAGCATCTGGTGGCTTTTATTTTTATGCTAAGGTAGAAGAGGAGGTGGAGTTGGAATGGGATTCTGCTTGGTGAAGGTTTGAAGTGGTCAAACCGTTTGAATGGATGATGGGGAGTGGATTGTGGAGGAAAATAAGGAAAGGATCGTGGGATTCAAGTTGATGGAGGTGTTGGCCGAATGTGGGGGTCTATGAGGGGAGAATTTCGATCAAGAAAGGGTATGTTGTGAGAGTATATTCGGTCATGTGGGATGTGTGGGGTGCCGAATTTGCTAAGTTCCTTTTTGGGTTTTTGTGAGTAGTGTGACGTTTCTTAGTGTGCCATTTCGGGTTTCTTTATTCATTTTTTGCTTGTGCCGAACCTCTCAACCCTTCTTCTCCATCTTTTCTTTTCATTTGTGTGATAGCCGAACCTAAAGAAATTGACCACTCGTGTTTTCCTCTCCATCTGTTCTCTTCAAACTTTCGTCTTCTTTTCCTCTTTTGTTCTCATTATAGCCGAAACATTTCCTCTCCTCCACTATTCTTCTACTACTCTTCTCCTTAAGCCGCATATTTCCTTTTGTTCCATTTGAATCCTTTTTCTCATTTAGCCGAATTTGGTTTCTCTGAGGTTTAGGGTGCTTGTGAGTGTTGAATCTTCTTGCATTCCATTCAGCTTCTCTCTGTTCAAGGTAATGTTTTCTTCTTTTTCTTCTTTTCCATCTCCTTTACTTCTCCTAATGAACCGAAACAATCATCTTCTAACCCTTTTGCTCTGACCGAATCTATATTTCCCTAGCACTCCTCCATCTTGTGCTCTTTTCTTTATCAAATCAGTGCAAATCTCTACTTTAAATAGGTGGTGGGCATCCTTGAAGGCTGAATCTGTTGTTGTTCGATTCTTCACTAATCAAGGTAAGGAGTTCTCTCCTTGGTTTCATTGTGTCTTTTCTCTTTTCGTTTCGCTTTGCCATAACCGAACCTTCTTGTTAGACAATCACCATTCTTTCACTGTGATACTTTACTGATCAAGATTTTCTTGTAGGGGATTACACACTGAGTTCTCGTAACTCACCCCGCTGCTTAATTTTGCAGGTAATTCCTAGCTTTGAGGATTTGGAGCCGAGGTGGACTCTGTGGTGGCCATGCATTGATTCTTTAGTAAACTCCGTTTTACATTACTTTAAATTTATTTTAATTTGGGATTATTTTCTGTAATAAGGCCACTGGGATTTTAATTTGGTTTTTGTTTTTAACGCATTTACGATTTATTATGAATTGATCAAACGGGGTTTTCCTAAGAACGTAAATAACCGTTTTCCAAAATATTAATGAACGATCCACAAATAATTGATAATTAAACATGGGATTTTCTTAAAATACAATCACTATTTTCAAAACGTCGCATTTCCGAAACCCACTGAATCTGATTTTTGTTATAAAACAAGTTTTCGGTGTTAGTAATAATAATAACGTTTTGCAAGAATACCTTAAAAAGGAATCTGATTTTCAAAATAAGAACAAAACTCGAAATTTTCAACAATCGCGTAGTTTCTTTAACAACCTTTCCATGTGGCATGCAAAACCCGGTCGTAACCTCTAGGCCGGGTTTGGGGTGTTACACTTCTGTTAGGTCGTACCACCTTCTCAAGGATTCCTTTTATCTCATGGTTCGTAAGCTCAACTTGCCTATTCGTTTGTGGATGATAGGCAGTTGATATTTTGTGCTTCACATCATACTTGTCAAGCAACCAATTAAGCCATTTATTTACAAAGTGAGATCATTCATCGTTAATTATAGCTCTAGGAGTCCCAAACCTTGTAAATACATGCTTATGTAGGAATCACATGACAACCTTAGCATCATTCGTTGGGTATGCCTCAACTTCCACCCACTTGGATACATAATCAACAACCACTAGGATGTACCTATTACCATAAGAAGAAGGAAACGAGCCTAGAAACTCAATACCCCAAATGTAAAATAATTCTACCTCTAAGATGTTTGTCAAGGGCATCTCATTCCTCCTTGATATGTTTCCAGTCCTCTGGCATCGATTGCAATTCTTTACATATGAAAATGCATCTTTAAACACTGTAGGCCAGCAAAATTAGACTTGTAAGATCTTTGTTGCAATGCAGGAACTACCTAAGTGTCCCCCACTTGGAGATGAATGGAAGTGGCATAGGATCTTGTCAATCTCGCTTCCAGCTACTCACTTCCTAATTATATTATCTGCACACTGTTTAAATAGAAATGCCTCCTCCCAGAAATAATACCTACTATCATGAAGGAATTTCTTCCTTTGTTGACATGTCATTCCGAGAGGCATTATTCCACATGCTAAATAATTTGCATAATCGGCAAACCAAAGAGTTTTATGGATTTGACTTACCTAAAAAATATGCTCATCTAGAAAATTTTCATTAATAGGATCAAGCGAGTGAGTTACCTCATTTTGTTCCAACCTCGACAGAAGGTCGACTACTTGATTTTTAACTCCCTTTTTGTCTTAGATCTCAAGGTCGAATTCTTAGAGTAAGAGTACCCACTGAATTAACCTCGGTTTAACATCTTTCTTTGTGAGTAAGTATTTTATGGCCGCATGATCAATAAAAACTTTGACTTTTGTACCTATAAGATATGAACGGAACTTGTCAAAAGAAAAAACTATAGCGAAGAGTTCTTTTTCAGTTACCATGTAATTAAGTTGGGCTCCTGTCAAACTTTTGATTGCATAGTAAATCGGATGAAACACTTTGTTTCTTCTTTGACCCATCATAGCTCCCACAGCAAAATCACTAGTGTCAGACATCAACTCAAAATGAGAGTTCCAATCTAGTGTAATGATTATTAGGGTTGAGATTAACCAATTTTTCAATTCTTCAAAGGCTTCCAAGCATGCTTTGTTAAATTCAAAAGTGGTGTCTTTCTCTAATAAAGTACACAAAGGCTTAGAAATTTTTGAAAAATCTTTGATAATCCTTCGATAAAAACCGACATGGCCTAAGAAACTTCTTACTCCTTTCACAATGACTAGAGGTGGTAACTTTTTAATTACCTCCACCTTTACTTTGTCAACTTCGATCCTCTTTCTAGATATTTTGTGTCCTAAGGCAATTCCCTCCTTAACCTTAAAATAACATTTCTTCCAGTTAAGGACAATATTTGTCTCCTCACATCTCTTCAGTACCTTAGCCAAATTACTCAAACACATATCATATGAATTACCAAAAATAGAAAAATCACCCATGAATACCTCAAGAAAATTTTCAACCACATCAGTAAATATTGCCATCATGCATCGTTGAAATGTTGCAGGTGCATTACATAAATCGAAAGGCATTCGCCTAAAATCAAATGTACCGTACAGGCAAGTAAATGTTGTTTTGTGTTGGTTTTCCAGTGCTACAAATATTTTATTATATCCCAAATATCCATCTAAGAAACATTAATATTTGCTACCTGCCAACCGATCCAACATCTAGTCCATAAAAGGCAGCAAAAAATTATCATTTCGAGTTGCCTTGTTAAATTTTCTATAGTCAATACAGATTCTCCAGCCCATAGCTGTTCTCATAGGGATTAACTCATTATGTTCATTCTCCACAATCGTGATTCCAACTTTCTTTGGTATACACTATACCGGACTTACCTGTGAACTATCTGAGATGGGGTCGATAATTCCTGAATCTAACCATTTAATGACTTCCTTTCAAACTACCTCTTTCATAATAGGATTGAGTCTTCTTTGCCCATCAATTCTAGCTCTTTCGCCCTCCTCTAAAATAATCTTGTGCATAAATAGGAATGGCTTATTCCTCAGATATCAGCTATGGTCCAACCGATTGCCTTTTTAAATTTCTTTAAGACTTTGATCAACTACTCTTCTTGGCGTTCTGTTAGTTCTATTGAAATAATCATAGGCAAAGTAGAACAGTTACCTAAATAAGTTTATTTCAAATTAGAGGGAAGTACCTTAAGTTCAAGTTTGGGCGATTCCTCAATTGACAACTTCGGTTGTGTGTATTCTTGAGCTTCCAACTCCAATGGTTCAAATTGTGTTGGTTGAACATAGTCCTTCGGATTGACTTCTATCAAAGCCATATTTTCCTTATCTTGTTCATCTTCCAATGGCTCAGACCTTATGGTGTTTTCCAATGGGTCTTTTACATAATTGCTATCC
The DNA here is from genome assembly GCA_025698515.1 of Gossypium sturtianum. Lineage (NCBI taxonomy): Eukaryota > Viridiplantae > Streptophyta > Magnoliopsida > Malvales > Malvaceae > Gossypium > Gossypium sturtianum. Next base: position 100,114,655 of record CM046955.1, on the reverse strand, counting down.
TCTTCTGTAGAAACTAAGGCTTCTAATTCCTCCATCACTGTACATTCTTCCACCAGATCAGGAAATTTCACGGCTTTAAGAACATTGAATGTTACCTGATCATCTTGAGCTCTCATTGTGAGTTCACATTTCTGCATGTCTATTAGTGTTCTTCTTGTTGCTAGGAAAGGTCTCCCCAGGATGATTGGTACTTCCTTATCTGCTTCAAAATCTAAGACAATAAAATCAACAGGAAAATAAACTTATCTACATGTACTAGAACATCCTTGATCTTTCCTTCTGGGTATGTCAAAGATCGATCCGCCAGCTGGAGTGTCATAGTCACGGGTCTTCACCTATGCCCAACATCTTAAAAATAGACTTTGGCATCAAGTTGATGCTCACTCCTAAATTGCATAAAGCTTTACAACAGTAAGATTCTCCAATATTATAGGGAATAGTCAAGCTTCCAGGGTCCTTCATTTTTGGAGGTAGCTTATTCTATAGGAATGCACTGCACTCCTTTGTTAGTGCTACAGTCTTGAACTCGGTAAGTCTTTTCTTCTTAGAGAGAATGTCCTTCATGAACTTGACATAGTTAGACATTTGTTCTAAGGCTTCTACCAATGGGATATTGATGTGAAACTGCTTTAGAACATCCAGAAACTTCTTGAATTGCACCTTCTGTTTTTGTTGCTTGAGTCTTTATGGATACGGAGGTGCTGAAACCTTAGCTTGGATCGAACAACTTTTCTGAGGTATTGTATCTACATCTGAAGAAGGTGATAGCTTATCAGAATTCACTAGTTGAGATTTTACCTCTTCAGACTTTGTCAAATCTGGCTCTTCTGGTGCAGGAATTTCAAATGTTGGTTGATCTTCCTTTTTTCTTGGCAAGTTCATCTTCAACCTCAACTACGTTGGGTTACAAAGTCTTTCCACTTTGTAAAGCAACTACTTTGCAATGTTCCTTACTCAAATTCCTTGGATTTTGTGTCACTTGGCAAGGCTCATTGTGGTCCATTACGAAGCTTCATTGTAACACCCCTAATCTGTCTTTTTGTCGTCGATTAGGTTTCTGATTCATTATAGTACAAGTCAGAACATTTAACTTACAATAGAAATAATCATGAAAATTAATTGATAACATTAAATAACTCAATTTAGCTATAGTAAAAATATACTCACAGGCCATAAATCGAGCCTACGGGGCCCTAAAAATAGTTTGGAAACATTTAGGGATCATTTTTAAACAAAACAGAAAAGTTTGGAAAAATTGGAAAACAGGGGTCACATGGCTGTGTGACATAGCCCAGACCATGTGAGAATTCAAAGTATGGACATACAGTCGTGTCCCAGCCCATGTGTTCACTACCATATGTATACATTTCTTTCCTATTCAAACCACTTCACAAAGTTATTAGGTCTATAAGAACATACTAACCATTGAAACATGTAACATATCATGATAAAGATCTCAATGTATAAACCATTCCTCACATTTTTAATTAACTCTCTTATCAATTTCAAATGCACATTCACATATTTCATTTCATATTTCCATGACATAGCCCATTGTATATACTTACCTATTCAAATTAAACTTTAATCACCCGTTGAACCAATAGAATAACATTGGATACTTGAGAATGCTCAAATAAAGTGTGCCTGTACATGTAATTGTAACCATATCTGTAATGTTCACACGAGCTGTGAAATAGGCTTGCTCACACAAGCTGTGGGTCGGTATGTTAAGCTACATGATGTTGCTCACATAAGCTGTGGAGAATCCACAACAAATGCAAGACCTCATCCATCAGTAAGACATCCAAGACCAACACCCAAAATCGTATAATCCCTAATAACATGTCATTTGTATCCTAAGTATTCACAAGGTTTAAACAAGATATACTCCTTGTCAATTCCTAAACTTCTTTTCATTACACCATTTCATGTATAAATCCATAAAGTTCACATGTAACCAATAATTATACTAACATTACGATTTAGTCCAAAATACTAATTAACAACTTATAATCAATTAAAGATATACAAAACATAACCTTACTCAATTATTCATCCAAAATACAAATTGACATGTTTAAACATTGTACGAACTTACCTTGACTAACACGGTTGTAAAAGTAAAGCCAATGACTAATACGACACATTAGCTTTTCCTCGATTCAAGTTTGGTTGATTCGTTTCTTGATCTAAATAATAATTTCATTCATTTAAATAATTCTAATAGTTTTAAAAAATTAGTTCAAGCTTATAACCCATTTTAATGAGAATATTAAAAATTACCTCTAATATTTTAACTTTTACGCAATTTAGTCCCTAAATCCAAAACTTGCAATTTCACCATTTTTAAAGAAAAACACTATTAGACGAATTTCCTAGGGGTTCATGACAGCCCATAATTTATACCATTTCACATTATTATCATTGAATTTTACTATTTTCTCAAATAGACCATTAAACCTTAAAATAATAAAAAATCACTTAACAAAATATGTCTATTTAACAATCAAGCTTAATAATCTATCAATTAAATTCACAAACACTACAAACTCATTCATGGCAAGTCCCTATACTTTTAAAAAAATTACAAATTGACCCCCAGGCTAGCTAGATTAGGCTAATATGAGCTCAAAACATAAAAATAACTAAAAATAGACATCAAACACATACCATGCATGAGATATTCAACTTGGTCGAATGTTCACCTTTAAAAATGGTGTTCTTTGCTCCAAAAATCGGTGAAAGAAAAACAACTAAGGAAGATGACACCATTTCATTCTTTTATTTATGTTATTTTTTTATCTAATTACCACTTTACCTGTAGGTTATTAACTTATAAAATAACAAAATCATACCCATAATTGTCCACTATTAATGTCTATGGTGTAATTACCATCTAAGCCCATTAATTTACTTTTTCAAAGCTATTTTAACATTAAAATTTCTGAACCAAATTTAATACGAATCTAATCAAGGCTCATAAATATTAAATAAATGTTAAAATACTAACTTGCTTATTGGAATCGGGGTTTCGAAACCACTATTTTTGACAACACTAAAAACGGGTTGTTATATCCGTAGCTAACTGACCCATTTGGTTTTCCAAATTTTTCAGTGTTGCTGCTTGGCTTTGGATTAAGGTGTCATTCTTCACGATGTACGCCTTCAAAAAATTCTCCAAACTATTAGATGATTCAACTTGTGGTGGTTACTTCAAGAAAAGTTGGGATGGTTTAACCATGAAGGATTATAGAATTTGGACTATAGTCATTGTCCGCTTCTATTCTGGTTTTGATTTCCTACATAGTAAACAAACTCAGGATTTGATGGACAATTCTTAAATGAATGACCGTCCCCACAATAAACATAAGAAACATTGTCGAATTGACTTGGCTGTTGGGCTGCAATATCATTAAAACCATTAGTAGTAAACTATTTCAACATTGAGGAGATAAAAGATACTTGAGTTGAGAGTGAAGTCATGCACTTCGACTACTCGTATTTTTGAAGCTGATCGGTTTGTCGACCACTGGTAGTTATTACTGGCTATTCTTTCGATGATTTCATAAGCCTGATTATAAGACTTAGAAAAGACAGTACCATTCGTAGAACCATCTACCAGAGACCATTATAAAACATCTTCAGCTGAATGCAATGCAGAATCTCGTGGTGAGGGCATTTGTGTAGTAACTCTTTGAATCTTTCTCATGCCTCGTATAGTGATTCGTCATCCATTTGCTGAAAAGTGGTTATCTCATTCCGCAATTTAGCACTTTGTCTAGGTTGAAAATACTTTACCAGAAAGCGTTCTGCGAATTCTTGCCAAATAGAAATTCAGCTTGGTGGTTGATATGCAAAAATTCGGTGTAGCAAATTAAACTAGTTTTCATTATATTTAATTTAAGTATCTTTAGTTTTACTTACATTCAATAAAATGTGTAAATTGTGTCTTTTATTGACCCTAAGGGCCAAATGAGGCCTAAGAGAGAGCTAACATACTTTGTTAGTGTGCAGGAGACCATCATAAGGCATTTTAGGATGATATTGGACACTATGTCGCAACATGGGAGGACTAATGTAGCAACATAGGGAACAAAATGAAAAAAACTCAAGTTCTCCTTCGATGTTGCGACACGGACTGACCTAAGGTTTTGGTCTATACAATCAAACTTTTAAGCTCGGGAACATTAGCTAACCTAGGGTTAATGACGACACCACCTGAAGACTATAAATAGGCTTATTTGCAACTTGTTATGGACACCTTTTTCATTAACCTAGTTTTTTTTTTAAGATTTAGTTTCGTTTTCTTAGGGTTTTAGTTTTTTGTTTATTTTGTTCGTTGTTTTCTTTCAAGAGATTTGGATTGTGGAATCATTCAGCTTTGTGGATATACACTTAATACCAATACAATTAGGCTCTTTCATTTACTCTATCTCGTCGATTTAATTAGTATGCTTTCTCTTTACATAGATTATATATTGTTTATGAACACCATGAGGAACTAATCCTTCTATGGGGGATTAGCAAGTGGAGGTATGATCTGTTAACTATTTTGTAGGGTTACTCAACGGATCAGCTATTTGGGACAGGAACAACATGAAAGAAACCCTAGGCCTGACGACCCCGATAAGTCATCAATGTGGGAATTAAACCAAAATTGGTATTGCCCATTTGTGAACACCTTAACCTCAAACCAGTCTGGACTGTGAGGTCGAAAGATAAGTAGTTCTTGCTGACTCGTTATGTTAGTGGAAGATCGAAAGATCCAACTAAGGTAGCGACTAGTTGATTGACGAGGAACTCGAAGTGACAGTTGATGGAAATTACTAAAGGGAGCTAATCACCCATAATCATATTTGATTTATTCTTCCTTTTTAATCTATTGAATTTTATCTTTTTGTGTTGTTTTATTTTTATTATAAAAAACCCAAAAATTCTTTATTTTATATTCTTCGTACTATAAGTAAATTTAAAAGTACTAATTATATCTTTTAGTGTTTAGGTTAGAATTGATCTAGCCCTCGCCTCCCTTGGGTATAATCCTCAGAGTACTCACCCATTCCGTTGTAAAACTATATTACAACTAGACTCGTATACTTGCAGATACCACCTCGTAATTCTATATTTTATTACAGTATTTACACTCTAGACGTTAGTACATCCGGAGGTGGTCAGTGGCAATGAATTAATCCATGCCCGTGCTCTATCTCAAAACGAGTATGGAAACAACTTCGGTTACACCGGCTATTTTGAAGGAATTTCTAACCTCCATGAAAACTCGAAGGTGAAGGTGTGGATCTTTTGTGGGCATTCCATTAAACTGGCCCACCGTTTGAAGCATCTGAAACATCAATGCTTTAATTCAAATTGTGGTGCCTCGATCTCCATTTTCCTAATTCTCGTATTTAGCCCATTAAAAGGTGGCACAACATACTGCCTTATAGCTCGATCCCTATCATCAGCAATAAGGATTGGAATACGAGCATTAATGGCTCCATTCCCTTGAAAATCATTTTGATTTTCAAGGTACATTTATTTGGCTTGTCTTTGGGCTAGTGTTTCTCGTCTTTTTTGTCTAAATGTTCGCTCAATTTCATGTCTACATGGAGTAAATCGATGATTTGATCTATGCTCATAAACACCTGAAAAGAAAGTCACAAAAAATAAAAATAATAATTAAATAAAAATAATAAAACCAAATTGCAAGAAATAATTTCACAAATAATGATTAAATTAACAGTCCCCAGCAACGGCGGCAAAAACTTGGTTCACGACGGAATGTGCAAGTGTACATAGTCATTATTAAGTAATAAGTAAGTAAAATAATTATCGTCTCCACAAAGACTATATTTAAATTGATAATTGTAAGATTACTATTCACAAGTTGGTAAAGAAACACAATAATTTGGAATGATAGATGTTAAATTAAATTAATTAACTAAATGCAAATTAACCTAAATGCAAATGAGTTGAAAAATGCAATGAAATGGTTTAGTAACAATTTCACAAGTTTAACAATAATAACAAAAATAAGCTAGAATAATTACAACACTTGACTCAATTCACTCTTCATCATGTTTAACAATGTTCCAAAAAAGAATTCCATGGCAACTCGATCATTCATTAACTTGGATTCTAATATAAGTTCTTTTGAAATCTTATACTTAGAAAAAAAAAACATGAATATTTTTATGTCCATTTTTAACTAAGGATTCCTTAGAATTTATGTGAAGTAACAAGGACGAATTAGGTTTGAAACAATTTAATCACACAACCCTAAAGTTATGCAAGATAATAGAGCTCTATCGAGTTATTACAAACCTTTAATTTAATTAGATTAGGATCTAAATTAAGCACGCACCTTCCAATTATCGTGTCCATTAATTGCCATCTGATTAGGATTGATAAAATAATTCTAATGCACCCAAACATAATGTAATGCATGAATAACATGAATGATTTTAATTGGAAGCATGAACGACTGAGGCACAGAACATCATAAACATGAACTAAAATGAATTTTATCGAACTATTGCAATCATTCCAACTAAAAAAAATTAAGTCATCATTGTTAATGGAAAAACAATTAAACAATTTGCAAACACATTTGAATAACTAAGAACAAAAATAAAGAATTAGGAAGAAGGAACTCTTGATGATTTCAGCGATTCTCCGAAGACCGATCGTGGTGGCTTCCTCCAATTCTCGTGATTTCTCCTTCGCAAACTGCTCCTCAAGGTGGCTGGCCAAGAGTTTCTCAAGGGAAATACTAGCTAGAGGGAACTGGGGAAATGGATGGCTTATGTGTGGAAGAGAGGAAAGAAAGATGAGAGAAAGATGATAGAAATGTGAATTGAGGGATGAATGCAATAAGAGATGGGAAGTGGTATCTATACTAGAGGAATGGATTGAGAGTTTTCTAAAATTAGCATGGAGATCCCTTGGATTTATCCCTTGCTTGGTCGGCCATAAATTGTGGAGAGAGGGTTGAGTGGTTGCTTAATTCATTCTTGATTTTATGCATGAATCATGCAAAGGGTTGGACGATTTTCAAAGGTTTAGTTGGGGGCTGATTTCTAATATTTTTCACACATGTAAGGATCTTCAATTCAAATATTCCAAAGCTAATTTGGGCTGATTTTCATGCCTTAGCTGATTTGGGCTCTTCTCCCCCTTGTTGGACAATTTAATAATGCAACTAGCTAGCAGACTAGCCCTTCTCAGCAACAGACTTTCAACTAGGTTTAATCAATCTTTTCTAGGTCAAATTTGTTGTCTTTTTCGTCCACATGAAGTGGATTTTAGCTCATGTCCATGTGTGTTTTTATCGGCTCTTACATTTATCAACTCAATGGTCCAACTGCAGCAAATTGAGTAAAAATTAACATGTAACATAAAATAGTAAAATTATGTAAAATTAATACTTAATTTCAAAAAATTACACACTTTACAAAAATTATGCCCAATTTCTTAATATGAACTAAAATGACTCAATTAGCTGTCCATATACTTGAAATTTGTATAGATTATAAGTAAAAAGGTGCTAAAAAACTATATAATTTAGATGTATAAAGCACCCACACTCCTAGTGTTGGAGAAGGAGTAGCTGAAAAGGAAAAACCTGAGAGTGAACCCACACAAGTCGAAACCGATGATAGGCACTTTCCACCACCACCACCTAGCCCAAAACCCATACCCTTTCTGAGCTGTTTAAAGGAGAAGAAGAAGAGAGATGATGAAGAGTTCAAAAACTTCCTCAATATGTTTAAAGCCTTGAATGTGAATCTCCCTTTGTTAGAACTTCTTGAGAACATGCTCAAATATGCTAAATTCCTTAGGGAAGTAATGTATCGTCAGAGGAGAATAGAGAGAAGAGTGCAAATTGCACTTAATGAAGAATGTAGCGCAGTAGTGTCTAGGAGAGTTCTCCCAAACTAAAAGATCCCGGTATCTTGACCATCTCCATTGAGATAGGAGGAATGAGTTTCGGGAAGGTCTTGTGTGACTTAGGAGCCAGTATCAACCTCATGCCATTGTCAATTTATAGGAGGTTAGGTTTTGGGGAGCTTAAGGAAATATAAGTCACCCTATAATTAGCCAACTGATCTTTAGTATGCCCCAAGGGATTCCTTGAAGATGTGCTAGTGAGGGTTAGACAATTCATTTTTTCAGTTGACTTTATCGTGCTTGGCTTCAAGGAGGATCTAGAAATTTTGATACTCTTAGGGAGACCTTTCTTAGCCACATCTAGGGCCACCATAGACGTAGGACCGTGAGAATTGACTATGGATATAGAGGGAGAAACTGAAGTTTTCAAATGTGTCAAGCCTAAGTCTAGGTCAGAGGAGGCGTTACCATCACAAGAGTATAAGTGCCAAGTCATTGAGATGAAAGATTATCATGCTAACGGATTTGCAAATTTCATGGAATTGTGTAATTTTTCAAGTGTTCGTGGACCATGTAAGAGAATCTAGAAAAGAACGAGGATAAGGAAGAAAATACAAGTTTCAAGAGGCTTTAGTGCTTGCTGAAAAAAAGACTTGTTCGAGTGTCAAGGACAACGATGAAATACCATTTTGGTGGTGTTACTGACTGCCTGAAGTATGATTTTTAATTCGCTTCTTGTGGCGAATGAACAAGGATTTGTAAATAATTAGATTTTTTGAGCATGGACTCCCTTTATTTCTGCATTTAGATTTGAATTTTAATTTGTGTTAGTTTAATTTTAGACTTGGTAGGTTGGATTTTTGAAGATTGAAAGGAAAATTGATGATTTTTTTTTTTGTGTTTTTAGGGGTTAGTTTAGTGAAATCGTGGTCCCCATTAGGGGATATCGCGACTTCCTGGATAGTTTTGAAAGGGACCAAAAATCTTTTGGGTATCGTGATATCGAAGCCCTGATATCGCGATACCCAAGTTGGGTCACGAGATGCCCGGTTTCAAGTGTCGTGACCCGCGTGTTTTGGAGGCATTTTTAGCCTCCAAACACCCTAAAACCCCCAGTCTTCTCATTTTTCCCCAAATCTTTCATTCTAATTCCCTAAAAACTCTTCCTCCTCTTTATTTTCTCTCAATCTTCCTTTTCAAATCCTTTCAAACTTCTTTCAAATCTTTGGCCTCTTTTCTTTATTATTATTTTTTTTAATTATATTGTTGCAGGTTTGAATCCTTCATTGCTTGGGATCGATCGTGAAATGTTGCCTCAATCACGTTAACTAACAACGAAACAACTCAATTTAATCTTCCTTGCTCTAAATAGTCTTTTTTATTATTTGTTATTGTCATTCATTTTAATTCTCGAATACTATAGTTATTTAATTATTGGTTAGTTGAGTAGTTGGGATTATTTTAAATTCAATTGCTTGTTGTAAGAAAAAGAATTTTCAAAATGCCACCAAGATCCCCTAAACGATTTCAAGGTCAAACCCACCCTATCTAGTTAACGAGATATAACGAGGAAAAATTTCTGTCCAAATAGGCAGAAAAATATTTTCAATCAATACAAGGTCAGTCGTTCATCTATGAACATGGTTTTGACTTAGCCGCCTCAAATTGCAAAGAAATTTGGAATTTAGTTCGTCACCATTTGTAACACCCTGGTTTAGGGGCTGTGCATATTGGGTATAAATCAAGTGTTAGTAGGTTTTTGGGAGTGCTTGGATGAGTTTTAGAGGTTCTAAGAATGCTTGGATGAAAGGGAAAGGCTTTGGAAAATTTTGGATTTTTAAGTAATAAAGGAATTAATTGGGAGAATAGGACACATGAGAGGCTTTGGCAAAGTGGCTTCATGCGCTGCTTAAGGGGCTGGAAGTAGCGCCTTTGAGGGTCTTGGGTTCGAATCAAAGAGGCAGCAGGCTGGTTTTAATTTTTGGATCTTGGCGTTACAAGGCGGGAGGCCTTAAAAAAGAAGTGGGGGCGTGTTTTGACACAAGAAGTAGCTGGTCCAAGTGGCTAGCGTGCGTCACTTAGGCGCTGGAGAGAGGAGAGAGCGCGGGTTCGAGGGCTGGAGCAGCACTTTTGGGCGTTTTATATTTTGCTTGTGATGGGCTGAAGTAGGAAGGGTTTAAAAATAAATTTGGGGGCTTTATGTCATAAAATCAAAGTGGCCGAGTGGCACAGGCGTTGGGGGTAAGGTGTGCGGCGAGATGGTTCCGAGTTCGAACCATGTGAGTGGCATTTGGGGTTTTATTTTATTTTATTCTTTTTGGCAGCATATTTGAAGGTGGGACGGTTTTTGGATGCTAAAAAGGTGGATGAAGACTTGGTCTTCTTTTTTTGAATTTGGCTAGGTAGGTTTGACTTTTTCAAATCTTTTGAATGGATGGAAGGAGGTGTTTTAGGAGAGTTTTGAGGATTTTTTTGGGAGCTTGGAGCTTGGCGATTAGTATAAATAGGGGAGGTGTTCATTTATTTTCACCATTTGCTTTCTCTCCCTTGCCGAATTTTGCTTCCCAAAATTCCTTGGGTTGCCGAAACTTCCTTCTCCAAATTCTTTTGCTCTCACATTTTCCAAATGGCCAAAACTTCAAGGTCATATAGCTATCTTCTTCTCCTCATTTCTTTTGAGCCAAAACCACTCCATTTTATCCCTCAAACCTTTATCCTCTTTTCTATTGCCGTAACCTCTATCCCTTTTCATCCGTTTTCCTTCAAGCCGAACCCTTACTTCCTTGGTGGTGGCCGATTCTTGTTAGAGGAAGGGTAGTGGTTAGCAAGGTAAGGGTGTGTTAGTTTTGCTATGGTTTCTTGTCTTGGCCGAATGGCCTTAAGTGTTACTTGTTTTGTGTAAGGTCGATTATAGGGGAGGAGAGCCTAGCGCAGGAGACCTTTCGGGATTTGTTTAGTCAGCAGTGCAGTGGTATAAGGTTGCGTTTCGAGGGTAGATCGTTTGTGCTATTAAGGTGCGTAATCATCGCACTATTTCTCGGTTTGATTGCTAACGTTTAAACACCTGTGTTAGGTGTGGTAGCCATTTATAATGGCTTAAGTGATGAGTACCGGTGATGGTAAGATTGTTTGTGATGTATAATTGTATATGTGTATATTTATATACCTATGTGATACAATGACTTAACATGAAGCATCTATATATTTGCATGAGGTGGGGTTTGATTCGATGAAGGAGGAAGTGTACACGAGGTGTACGTGGTCTAATGATAGCTCAGGCTACATTAGCGCTTGATGGTTAGCTTTGTGCTACCTCAAGGGAGATGTTGGCTTGGTGCCCATCTCGGCGGTTGATTGCTATGTGCATCACCGTAGAGAGGATTCGATATTTGGATCACTTTGGTTGATCGGTGGCTCAACCACGGCCTCGGCAATGAGATTGCCGAGGTAAGATTTATGGATCACGATGTGATCAGTGGTGGTTTATCCACGGCCTTAAGCAGGGAGTCTGCTAAGGTTGGTGTTACGGTTGGAGTGGGTTGGGCTGAGATGCATATGTGCATGACTTGCTATGTGAATTGTTTGGTATGGGGCCAAGCCCATACGCGGGAAACCTGTGTTGTGATTATGCACTGAGTCAGTGGACTCACTCTTTTCATTAACCATTTCAGGTGATGCGTAGGGTTTTGGGCCCAAAAACATTTTTTTAAAATGGGCTTTTCAAAGATATGGGTTTTCAAAAAGTTTTCTCCGTAACAAACCAAATTCGGTCATAATGTTTGGGCCGGGTTCGGGTTGTTACAAATTGGTATCAGAGCCCAGTTCAAAGCTCGGCTGTGGGGGCCCATGGCCCAAAAATGTTTTGGTAGGCCTTAGGGAATGATTTTTGGTTTTGAATAGCATGGCCCGAGTCTCCGGCACCAATCCACCCAGGTAAGTACATTTAAACCTCTTGGTGAATTATATTTTGTAGAAGGGTAGGAAGCATGGAACGTAGATAGACTTATAGGACTTGGTCCCTAAGGTTAGATTACTCAAACACAAACGAAGCATAAGACTTAATGAATTAAACCAACCTATGACTTAGTCAATGAGCTAGGGTGTGGTAACCCCTGTACGCATGTCTAGGATTGGATCCGGGAAGAGCACGTATTTAAGCGAGTCCTCGTGACTCACCTCCTCTTCGCAGTATCCTACAGTGCGTAGCTTCGGTTCACCCTAACTCGGAGGGCTCGGTGGTGTGGTAACCTCATGCGCATGTCTAGAAAGGTTCGGTGAGAGCTTGGTATTTAAGCGGTCTGCGTGACCCACCTCCTCTTCACTCGAATCCTGCCTGGTGCGTAGCTTTGGTTCACCCTGACCAGGAGGGCTCGGTCATAGGCTAAACACAAAGATTAAAACCCGAAAAGGGAATTAGCCATGTTTCCGAAAAGAATGAAACAACAAACCCTAATGTTTTCAAAACTTGTGCAATAACTTTTTTCAAATCAGGGACGTTATTTTTACAACGTTTTTGAAAAACTTGATTGTGGAAAATTACGTAAATGCCCTTAGGGGTAAAATTACTAAAATGCCCTCGGTTCATAAAATATTAGTTCAATGGTTTTGCTCAAAAATTTCAACTATTTTACAAATATTCAACAACTTAGCTTTGGAAATCATCATCAAAATATTTTGGTTCGGAAAATTACGAAAAATACCCTGTAGGAAAAAGACGAAAATACCCCAGGTTAGAAATGGGCGAAATGTCCGATGAGCGAATAAGTATGGAAAGTATTAAGGAATGGATGCATGAACTTCTTTGTGCGAACTAGGGTAGGAAACTGGAACCTTGTTTGCTCGAAAGAATCTCTGATTAAAACTCTATCCATAAAATTTCTTCGTGAATAAGAAAGTGGAACAAACGCTAATGCATAAAATTTTTCTTAATCGATTAAAAGCGCGGTAGAAAGTATGATAGTTCTTTAAGATCGAGTGCACAGAAAGAACGTAGGATGACGAGTTAAGGATGCGCGATTGAGCGATAATAAGTAATTTCGAGGACGAAATTATTTTTAAGAGGTAGAATTGTAACACCACTGGTTTAGGGGCTGTGCATATTGGGTATAAATCAAGTGTTAGTAGGTTTTTGGGAGTGCTTGGATGAGTTTTAGAGGTTCTAAGAATGCTTGGATGAAAGGGAAAGGCTTTGGAAATTTTTTGATTTTTAGGGTATAAAGGGGAAAATGGGCGGGAAGGCCTTAAAAATAAATTGGGGAGTTTAAAACACAAGAAAGGATCTGGCAAAGTGGCGTGGAGGTGCTGCTTGGAGGTTGTTGGGCGCATGTTCGAGCTGCTGGAGCAGCGTTTGGCATTTTTAATTTTTGGGTAAACGGCCTGGGGAGGTCTTATAAATAAATGGTGGGGTAAATTGGCATGGAAGTCGGGCCAAAGAGGTGGCTAGGGACGTGGAAGAGAGGGTGCGGTAGTAGGTCCCGCGTTCGAACCGAAGCAAAGAAGGGGATTTTATCTTTTTCTGTTTTAGCGTTAGAAGGGAACTAAGGAGGGAAGGCCTAAAAGAAATTATGGCGCGTTTGTATCACAAAACAACGCTTTGCCCAAGTGGCACAGGGCGTTACTTGGTCGCATGGGTTCTAACAGGTCCCATGTTCGAGACCTATGGGCGTGGGTGGTTTTTCTTTTATTTTGCAAAGAATGGGCGAGCGATGGGCGGCAATAGGGAGGAGAGACTTTCTCTCTTTAAACTCTTAATTTTTATTTAGATAAAGAGGATATTACTTGGTATTATTTGGATTATTAAGAGATTAAAAGTGGATTATTAGGAGATTAATTTAAATTATTTTTAATTAGTTCAAATGTGTGGCCAAGAGTAACTTGGAGTGTGTTGCGAAATTTAAACTCTTTCTATGAAGAGTGGACTGACAAGCAATAAGAGGGGGTGCCAAATCCTTTATAAACCCTTAGCTACCATCTTGATTTTTCTTTTAGACATTTTTAGTAGTAGCCGAATTTCTTCTTCACTCCCTCCTCCTCCATTATTTTCTCTCCACTCTCATCTTCTCAAAGAAACCAAAAACTCTTCTCCTCTTCTTTTTGACTCGAGTTGCATCCTCATCACCTCCTCTTGTCGAATATTCCCTCTCTTGTTGCCGAAACTCCATCTTCTTCTCCCACTGTTTTTATTCTTCTTTTTCCAATAGCCAAAACCACACCTTTGGTTGCCGAAATTCCCTCCTCTATTTTATGGTATTGGCCGAATATTAAGTGGATAAATCTCTTCAGATTTTTGGTGGTCAATCGACTTGGGAAGGGTAAGTGTATGGCCGAATACCTGTGGATTTTCTCTTTAATGTTCTGTCGACTTTTATAAGGAAAAGTGCCAATTTCGGCAATTGATTATGAAGCCTCTAAACACTTCTCGATAATCAATCTCTTTTAGGTACTCCAGAATTTTAAGCAGTCGACCCAAGCCTCTAATCCCTAGTGTTCGTTTTTGGTAAGTAATGGTAAGATCTAATTTAAGCAAGTTATTTAGTTAGTGTTTAAGCCGAAGACTACTAACATAAGGTTGCCGATTAATAGGAAAGCAGAACGCTTGGAGTAGTTATTCAAAGGCACTCGGGTAAGGATTCGGGTTCAAAAGGAGAACCCTTTTAAATATTTGGTTTGGCCGATTAGGCCATAGTGCTAATTCTAAGGTTGGCCGAATATAGGTGCAGAGAGATCTAGGGAGGCCGACTCCTCTTTTCGGGACTTAGGACTATCATCAATATCAGGTGTGTACATACACACTTATAGCAGTTAATGTTTGTGTTAAATATATGTTGCCTGTAAATCTGCTTGATATAGATACGGATCTAGTACCTCAAGGGTACAAGCGAGGATTCCGTAAGTCTCTCATTATCATACGAGATTATTATGCTTTTGGGAAGCATGGTTCATATGTTACATGTGATAAATGTATGAGATCTATTCATGATTATTTGACTATTGTGGGTTAAATGAGTGGAGGGGCGATGATATTTTGTGTCTTTGTGAGCACCGTGTTTTGGTAACACACTGTGACTACGGTCACCGTGAGGTTTGGTACCTCCAGAGGTTTGGTACCTCATAGCGACTCGTCCACGTAGTTAACACCACCGTGGGTTGGCCCCACTTGAGATATGGGATCGTCTGCGCGGTGATTTGGTATCACACGATGGGTTGGCCCCATCACCCGATTTGTGTCCACGGACACCGTGTTTTAGTAACACATCGTGACTACATGTCACCAAAGTGGTTTGGCACCACCAAGTTGTTTTGGTAACACATTGTGACTACGGTCACCATGGTTTGGTACCACATGGGGTAGACAAAGGCGTTTGGTTGGCTAGGTTGGGGCACATAATATTCTCGCATATTAATCAAGTTATGTTGTGTATGGAAATGTTTTTAAAAGGGGGGAAGGGTTACATCTCGAGTCTTGGTGACTCACCTTCTCCTTTAACATTTTTTCAGTGACTCGTAGATGGCGGTTGAGGAGCCGGTTGGACTCGAGGTGGCCATGCAATGGACTTGAATAAATTGAACTTTAAACTTAGCTATTTCATTTTATTATTGGTTTATTTTTATTTTGGATGTAATAAGGCCTCCATAAACTTTACTTTTGTTATTTCTTATGTGTTGGATACTTTGTTTTAAACTATATTATTAAAACTGCATTAAAATCACATGTTTTCTTAAATTAACACGAAAATGTTTTATCGTGCCATCGGGCACATTCGGAATTTGTATAATAACCTGACTCAATTAAATTTCCAAATTAAATCTAAGTATGGTTTCGGCAAGATAACCAAAAACGAGAAGTTTTCAACAAAACTTAAATTGGTTTTAAAATGGTTTTCAAAAAGTTTTCTCCGTAACAAACCAAATTCGGTCATAATGTTTGGGCCGGGTTCGGGTTGTTACACCATTGGTGGAACAAATTTGCGGTTTTATTAACTATGTTTATTAACTTATGCCAATTTAAAATTTGTAGAAGATGATTGGGTATACGTAAGGCGTGAGTGGATAGACATTTCCCCAGAAATTATCTGTGAACATTACGATGTTCCTTTTCATCCAAAGAACGATATTTAAAACATGGATATTGATCGTTTTTCAAATATGGATATAGATGTCGTTTTGAAATTTTTAACCACAGATCTTACTGTATGGAAACGTGATGGAGGCACTGAATTTCCACTTTCTTTTAAACAAGCAATGATGTTCCCCATAGCTAAGATGTGGATGTGATTCATCTGCACACGTGTTAGCCCTTTACTCAATACTAACACCGTTAATGTTTTCGAGTTGTGCTTCTTTTCTCCATTTTATAGTGCAAGCGTATTTGCATAGGGAATTAGATTAATCATGAAATGAAGAAGTGTGAGGTAGAAGCTAAAGTGGGAATCTATTTTCCTAACTTGATTACGGATTTATGTCGTAAAAAGAAGGTGAATATTGTAACGCGTGGTTTGTGCAAGTGTACACAGTCGTTGTCAAGTAATAAGTAAGTATAAGGGTTATCGTCTCCATAGGGATTGTGTATGTTAATAAATATTTTGAAAAATTAATATTAACAATTTGGTAAGAAAAACACAATAATTTTTAGTGTTGAAAAAATAAATGACTAGATGCAAAGAGATCCCTAATGCAAGTTAACCTAAATGCAAATGAAATGAATGGTTAAAAATAGATCAGATGGATTTAGCAGTAGAATTCACAAGATTTTAACAATGGTAACATGCATAGGCTAGAATAATTACATTATTTAACTTTGTTCATTTTCATCATGCTTACAATGTTCCGGAATAATAATCCAAGGCAACTCGATCTTTCATGAGTTTGAAACCAAAATTATGTCCTTTTGGAATCTTTTACTTAGAAAAACATGCATTTTACTGATCATATTCAACTAAGGGTTTCTTAGAATTCATGTGAAGTAATAGAGACGGGTTAGGTTTGAAACAATTTAATCATATAAACCTAAAAACTATGCAAGATAATAGAGCGCTTTCGAGTTATTATGAACCTTCAAATTAGACGAGTTAGGATCTAAATTAAGCATGCACTTTTCAATTATTGCATCCATTAATCGTCGTCAGGTTAGGATCGTTGAACTAATTCTAATGCATCGAATCACATATGAATGAAATACATACTTGAGTTTAATTGAAAACATGAATGATTGAGGCACAGAACATCATAAACACAATATAAATGAACTTTATTAAATTAATGTAATCATTCTAGTTAAACAAAATTAAGCTATCATTATTAATGAAAAAACAACAAAGCAATTTGCAAACATAATGAATAATCAAGGAAGAGAAAAACGGAAGAAAAAACTCTTTGATAGTGTGATCATTAGTTGTGGAGGCTTCCTCCAATTCTCACAGCTGCTCCTTCACAAACTGCTTCTCAAGGTGGCCGGCCAAGAGTAAGTTTTTTCTTTGAGAATTACTTAGCTAAACAGGGAAATGGGATGGGTGGAAAAGAATGAAAGTTAGAGAGAAATTAGAGGATGGATGAATGTGTGTTTTAAAGGATGAAACGAAGAATGATTGAGGGATGATTGAATAGTGGAATGAGAGGGTCTATTTATACTAGAGGGATGGCTAGTAGGTTTAACTAAAAATAGCATTTTGAATCCCATGATATGCTCTCATGCTTGGCCGGCCATATATTGTTAAAGGGAGTGGTTTTTGGTTGCTTGATTCAAGCATGATTTCATGCTTGAATCAAGCAAGGTGGTGGACGGTTTCAAGGGTATTTGTTGAAGGCTGATTTCTGAATGTTTTGCAAGTGTGAGGACCTCCGAATAAATATCCCAAAAGTTAATTTTGAGCTGCCCAAATGTCGTTGCTAAATTGGGCTTCATTCTCCCTTATTTGGATGGGTTGATGACCCAAATGCTTGCCAGACTTGTTCATCAATTACACCAACTTCAATTGGATCAAATTAATTTCTTCATGACCCAATTTTCCTTGCCTTTGTTGTCCATGTAGAGTGAAATTGGGTCATGTCCATGTAGCTTTAATTTATAAGCTATGCATAAGTCTTCGGTCCAACTATAAAAAATAAATCAAGATTAGTATGTATCATAAGATAATGAAATTATGCACAAATTTAATGCAAAATAACACAAAATTGCATTCTTTATTAAATCATGCCCATTATCTAAATATGAACAAAACTCACCCAATTAACTATTGAATACTCGAAATTAATATTATTTTTAAGTAAAAAGGTGTCATAAACTACTAAAAAAACCTATATAATTTAGAGTTTACACACCCCCAAACTTAATCCATTGCTCGTCCCGATAATGCAAATAAAAAATTTTTGGTAAAATAATCTTGCAATAAGTTTAAATAAAATTCGTAAGTCGAATCAACTTTTGCACATAAACATACATAAACAAAGTCATGCTCACAAAACTCTTTTTGTTGATAGGTCATTCACATGCAAACATTATTTCATAATTTTATACTAGGTAAGGGAAAATTCTAACATAAGTCATAGAGTGCATGCTTTTCAAGGTCATACATAACATTCACCATTCAATAAAAGTTTCCTTATCAATTAGACAGAGCAATCACGTGATTTAATTGATGTTCCTCATATGTTAAACTTAGGAATTCCTCTCCATTAATGTAGGGATAAAGAGAAGTGATTTTTTAGGTTCAGTAATCTTAACCCTAACTTTTGTCTTAGATCCTTTCGAGGTACATCCTTCCTACTAATGTGTTTTACCACCCCCAAACTTAATTTTAAGCTTTATGTTCAACAATACTCCTCAATACTTGAGTATTTATTTTACTCTTTTTGCTTGATATTTGAACAGAGATTTTTCTCTCTCTTTGTTAAACATACATAGAACATATACATCTTTTTGAATTTTCCCTCGATCTTTGCTCACCGAGACAAGTATAGTTAAGATAAGTGCAAAAATAGGATAAAACTTAAAAAGATGGTAATATGGCTTATGATGTAGGTGAATAACAAATAAATAGGCTTAAAGGCTCAAACTAAGGTTTCAAGGGTAAAATTCATATGGTAGGCTTGAAAGGCTCAAACGATCCAAAGAAAATGTGCCTATATCATGTTTAGATTCTTATACCTCCTAGGATCTCGCCTCAAGAAAGTTACTATGTAAATTCTAAGGACTTAAACCTTCATGCATGTATATTTCTAAGGAAACTAAATTTTTAGGGTAAAAGATTACATAAAACCTAAGAACATACAACCAATCCATAACTCAAGATAACATAAAAAAAAAAAAACTCAGAAAAAATCGAAAATCATACTTGCATTTGAGAAAACTTATGAACAGATGTAACACCCCAAACCCGGCCCAAACACCCCGACCGGATTCGGCATGTCACTAAGAAGATTTTAGAAAAACTTTTCGCATCTATTATTATTTTTTTTAAAAAAACATAGTTTAAACGTTTATCGGGAAAACTTAATAATTTGAAAATTAAGTAAAAGAAATAAATTTTAATTAATGCCTTAATGAATAAAATCGAAATTTTGCCTCTGAGTTCTAGTATTTAAACACATGCCTTAATTTCAATTAATCAAAAAAAATCTAAATGCATGGAAACCCGAAAACCGAAGCATAAAACCAATAAATGTATCCAAAGGGCCTTATTACAATAAAATATAAAAATGTATAAATTGAAAATACTAAGGAAAATAATAAAATCAACATCTTTTATTGAATCAAAATGAATCCATGCATGGCCACCTTGCGCCCTCTCTCACCCCAAATTCGATGCACTAGGTGTTACTCTGAAAATGTTAAACAACGGGGTGAGTCATGAGACTCGCAGTGCAACCCTCATGCACCATCGAGGTTGGGCCTTAGCCTACGAGCAATGAATAACAAAATATCATACAACAGAATTATGAAAAGCCCATGCCAATCCTAGATCCATCCGCTACACACCACCATTTACCCGCCAATCACACCATTGGGGATTTCTACAATCAACCCACGCGCGACACACCATCGATGGCGGTCATGCTGCAGATTAGTCGCTCATCGCCGACGGTGACATAGTCACGCGAATGGATCGTGGCGAGCCACTACAACAGATCGTGGTAGAGCCACCAGA
This sequence comes from Gossypium sturtianum, assembly GCA_025698515.1. NCBI lineage: Eukaryota > Viridiplantae > Streptophyta > Magnoliopsida > Malvales > Malvaceae > Gossypium > Gossypium sturtianum. The sequence continues at coordinate 100,094,622 of CM046955.1, read as the reverse complement.
ACAGAACACTTCCCCTTTTATCAATCACCCAACCCCGTGCAACATAGAAATCGACATAAATATCATATCATGTTAACGGAGACATTCAATTAAGAATGACAGAAATCACTAACCTGGTGATTCGCCTTTACCCACCACGGGTTTTCAACAGCCATGCCAATATTTCGGTATTTAACAGAATATAACAGGTTTATATGCATACTAATCAAGCAATCTAAATGATGTGAGAATGTTACACACCTGATAAATACGTAGGACTACCCTCTATGTCGATACCCTTGCTAATCGGATCTACTACCCTTTGTCTAAATCTTTGTTCAAAATATGGAAGAACGCGAGGTTGAGGTTTCCCCTATACCAATTAGACCCCTGAATTAGGGTGATTCGAGTGCTACTGATTTAAAACCTTAGGCGATTGGATCTCCTTCAAATCCCGGAATGCCGTGAAAGAAAGAAAAACACAAGATCAGTCTCCATATAGCCATTCGACTAGGGTCTCTAAAAAACGGGAAAAGATTGAATCACGCGAATTGTAACACCCCAAACCCGGCCCATTCGTTACGACCGAATTTGAAATGCCACTGCGGAAAAACGTTTGAAGATTGATTTCACTTTTGGGAAAAACATTAAAAATTTTGTCATTTGAAAACCATGTCCAATTAAAAATTCTAAATAATATAAGCTTGATAAAAATATCCAAATTAAAACTTTATTATAAGCTTTTAAAATATAAGTTGCCAAAATTAAAAGCACTTCCCAGTAATAATTTAATGGTCGTCTAGCTTAAACATAATAAAAATGTTCAATCACTTTAATGGGCCTTATTACAATAAACACTTAATCAAAATACTGAAAATATAACTACTTAATTAATTAAAATATCTTTCTGCATGGAAATCATGTTCGCATGGCCACCTTTGTATCCACTCCAACCCGGTCCAAAAATCACGATCACCGCGATGTTTAATAAAAATTGGGTGAGTCATACGACTCGATGTGTAATTAGTCCACTCGAATTCCACCCACATGTTAACCACATATTAACTCATATATCGGATATCAATTATTAAATTCACATGTTATCACATTCGGCTTGGCCCATATTCATATCACATTCATCTAATAGGGTAGTTAACCACATAATTTCCACATACCGGGCTTAGCCCATTTCCACACCGATCCACATTCATATACTGGGCTTTGCCCATTTCCACATTAATCCACATATCATATTGGGCTTGGCCTATTTCCACATATGTTCACATACGAAATCATGCAATTATGAAGCCCAACCCAAACCTAGGGTCCATCCGCTACACACCCCTTATCCAACCTACCACACACCAGGGATTATCAAATCACCCTCTCCTTTTCACTCCAAAGGCAATCACCGCCGGTCCGTGCAATTAAGCACAATAGTCCACAACGCGACATCGGTCGGTGCCAATCCACGATGTAGCCGTAGCTAACACTAAAACCACGATGGGACACATAGTCACTCATCAACCACGATATAGCACATAGCCGATATCAACCACGATGAGGCACATAGCCACTCATCAAGCCACGCGAACTAAATCACAATTAATCCACAACGTGACCTCGATCAACGTCAATCCACGATGTAGCTCAAGGCTAACATCAAACCACGTCACTAAGTACACCCGCACCTTCTTTCATATCATATCCCACCCATGCACATGCCACATAAAATAATGATACAATGTAATGATGCATGAGCATGTTCATCAAGCATATTATCACATATTCATATTAATAATCACATATCATCGGTTTGGTACTTACCGATTATCGACATACCCTTGAGGGTATCCTTATCACAATTTCCACTGCACTAGTTAGCACATTCATAACACATACACATTTCACATACATATCATATACCCGGAAAACGATGGGTTAATCACACACCTGTCTATTTAGCGAAATCCCGAACTACTTGAATCTAACACGATCTAGAATCTCGAAACTCTTCTTATTCCCGTCGATTTGCTCCTAAGAACCAAAGTCAGAAATCGATCATCACCTAAGCTCATAAAATGGCCTATGGCCGAATATCAATACTTCCTTACCTTGCTTACCAAATCCCGAAAACTACTCCTTGCTCTTGAACTGTCGAAATCCCTAAGTGAAACCACATCAAAATCGGCTTAAGCATAAATTCATAGAAAAATAACCCTTGGCCGAATACCATACTTGCTTACCTTAATCGCCTGATCCAAAAACTCCTCTAATACTCCTCTTGTCGGCTATATACAAAAGACACAATGGTAAGGCACTATGAATATTCGGCTATCCATAGAAATCAAGACCACCCTTGATTTGGCATACCAAAGAGATAGAAGAACGGTTAGGAGAGAACTCTTACTTACTATAGAGAATCGATTGGAGCAACCTTCAACCAATGACACCTCAGGCTTCTATCACTTAAGGCAGAGAAAGAGAGAATATGGCCATCAAGATTCGGCTATGCCCTTAAAAAGGTGATTCAATATTCGGTTATCTCTTAAAAGTAGATGTAGATGGAAGAAAAGAGGTATAAAAGTGGCTAAGAGATTTCGGCAATGGCTCTCAATGGGGATGAAACATTCTGGCTAAGGTCTTGAATGATAAAGGGTCATTCGGCCATTCAAGCAAAGGTGTAAAATTGGGGTTGAAAGAAAATAAAGATGAAGAAGAGTATGTAGAGGAATTTCTACACACACTAAAAGGAAGAAAAAGAACCCAAAAACACCTATAACCCCTTTAAATAGTTTCGGCCCTATCTCCTCTTCATGGCCGAATTTGCTTACCCAAAAGAGCCCCATGCTTGGCCACCACGTCAACTCATTATCATATCCCAATTTAATCTTCTACTATGTCTCTTCAACACCCATTCAAATTAAATTGAATTTAATCTACAATTATCTTACCTATTTAAAATAATAAATCACATAATTATCCCCTGTATCCACCAACTTAAAATAAAATAAACAATAATATCCCTTACTAATATCCCATTTAATCTCTTATCCTATCTCCTAAAATAAATAAAATAAAATCTCATTTGATCTAAATAAAGCCATAATTATCCTATATTAAAATAAATAAAACTACTCTTAGCCGAAATTTAAGAGGAGAAACAAGCTTAATCCTCACCCAAGTAGAAGTCCATTTGCCGTCCAACCTCTCCCTTCCCTGCCTTGACGCATCAGCAAAAATAAAACCACCCCTCCTTGCTGCTCACAAGCCTCGAACCCAAGACCTGCTGGAGCCCTTGGACGCAAGCTGCAGATAACGCTCCAGGCCACTTTGCCAAGGCGTTTTTTTTGTGACATAAACTTGCCCCAATTCGTTTTAAGACCTCCTTGCCTAGCTCCCCCTTGCCTTAAGGCCAGAAACAAAATAAAAACACGCCTCTGCTTTGTCAACAAGGCTCGAACTTGAGCCCTCTTGAAGCTCCCTTTGCATAGCGTCCAAGCCACTTTACCGGGCTCACTTTCATGTCCAAAAGTCCTTACAATTATTCTTAAGGCTTCCTTAGCCCAACTCCCTTTTAACGCCAAAAATAAAAGTCCATTGCTTCCTACGTTGCTCGAACCCAATACCAAAGACAAATCATTTCCGAGCCCTTAAGTGGCGCCTTGCGACCACTTTACAAAGGCTTGTTTTATGCCAAACACGCCTAAGATTTTTCCCTTAAGGCCTCCCCGGCCTTGCTCCCTTTAACGACAAAAATAAAAACTCCCAAGTTCGATTCCTGCAGCTCAACCTCCTCCCCTTGGCACTCCACTTGACGCAAACTCCCAAAGCACCTGTGTGGCGTCCCTTGCCACTTTACCACACGGCTACTTGTGTCCTAAACTCCCCAAAACTTTTCTTAAGGGCCCCTTCACCCAGCTCCCCCTTTTATACTTAAAATCCAATATTTTCCCAAAACTTTCACCTACACCCTAGGGTTCTCAAAACCCCTAAAACACCTCCAAATACACTTAAAGCCTACTACACTTGAGTTATGCTCCAAATATTTTAACTTAAGGTAAAAACATAGAAATTCATTGTCTTTAGAACAACATTTTATAATTAAAATGCAAAGTAAAAATTTGATTAGTACAAAATATCCGGGTTAAAACTTTAATAAATATTTTAAAAATATAAATTTCTGAAAATAAAAACATTTCCAAATAATAATTTAATCGTCATCTAGCTTAAACATAATAAAATGCTCAAATACTTTAACTGGGCCTTATTAGAATAAATAATTTAACAAATATACTTAATAATATCTTTGCTTTTAAATAAATAAAACGCCTTCTCGCATGGGCCACCTCGTATCCACTCCAACCCAGTCCGATCAACATTTCTCACCGCGATGTTGGTAAAAATTGGGTGAGTCATACGACTTCGGTGTGTAATTAATCCACTTGAACTCCACCCACATAACAAACCACAAGTGAACCCACATACCGATATCAATGCACTTATTCACATTATTTCACTTATTGGGCTTGGCCCATATCCACATTAATCCATATAACATACCGGGCTTGGCCCATTTCATCATCAACCCATATGACAGATAATGAGTTTATGCAAAGTGCACCCAACCCAACCTAGGGTCCATTCGTTACACCTACCTTGGCGCACTGCTTTGCCCAAGGCCGTGGCTAATCCACCGATCAACTAAGTGATCCCACATATCTTACCTTGACGGACTGCTTGCTCAAGGCCGTGGCTAAGCCACCGATCACCCGAGTGACCCCACATGTCAATATCCACGAGGTGACTCGAGGTCATCCTCAATCCACGGTGATGCACACAGCTATCATCCGCCGAGATGTGGCACCTAGCCAACACCTCCCTTGATGAAGCACATAGCTAACATCAAGCGCTAATGTAACACAAGGCTAACATTAGACCACGTACATAAAGTACACCCTTTCCTTCGATAGTCACATTCATATCCCATCCCATGCACATGCAACATATGATAATGTCATAACATAGTAAAATAATGCATGCACATGCTATTCGGCATACAAACATATTCTCATTGGCATATTCACATTCTTAATAATTAACACGACACTGATTTCCGATATACCCTTAAGGGTAACCATTCACAATCGCCATCGCACATATTAGCATTTACACAACACATACAATATACCATAAACCCGGAAAACGGTGGGTTAATCACACACCGATCACTTGGAGAACTACGCTTTCGTCATCGATGCTATCACTAGGCGATACTACTACGCTATTTGCCTACTTTCTTGTTCGATTTGGTCCACACCCCGTGGCCAATCCCTAATCTGCAGAAGAGATCTCTTCTTAAACTTGGGGATAGAGACTATCCCTTGTCCTCCTTGATCGACACTCGAATCCATTAATGATATCTTAATCAAAAACATTCGGTTAACCGATAACATTATAATCCAAATATACCCAATCTAAACTATACTTACTGAATATCCGAACTTGGATCCCAAGGCTTCTCTTTTACCACCATCGACTTGGCCCTAAATACACATAGCCAAAATCGATCACACTTAATACCAATAATATGGCCTAGGGTAGAATATCATACTTGCTTACCTTAATCACTTTAATTCCAAAAAGGCTCCTTAGTGTTTCCTTGATAAAAAAAATCCCGGGAAACTCCCTCAATGCACCTTGACGGTAGCTACACATAAGAGAACATATCACTATGGCCTTAATGGACATTCGGCCCACCTTAGACCAAAGCCCACTATAGATTTCGGTATACTTATGAAGAAGAACTCAAAACCGATTGCTAGGAGAGAACTTACTTACCACTACGCCAGCACCCTTAGAGAAACGACTTCTAGATCCCAAAAAGAAAGAGTTTCGGCACCTTAATGATGAAAAGAGATCACGCCAAAGTGGAGGGGATTTATGCTTAGAGGATTCGGCAATAAAGAACAGGGGTAGAGGGGTTTCGGCTTTTGTCAAGTAATGGAAGAAAGAATAGTTCTTGGGAAGATGATGATTTCAATGAACAAAGCAAAGAAGAAAAGATACATATGGCTACTTCAACATTCGGTTTTGGCTTCAAAGAAAAGAGAGGAAAAGAGAACCTCTTTTGACTAAAAACTTTCGGTCAAAGAGGAGAATGAAGAAAAGAAATCCCAAGAGCTGATCATCCCCTATTTATACTACCCAAATTCGCACACCTATCTCCACTATCAAATCCCAATTTAATCTCTTATTTTATCTCTTAATTACCTATTCAAAATAAATACAATAAATCTACAATTATCCTTTTATCAGCTCATTCAAAATAACTTGAATTAATCCTTACTTATTTAAATAAAATATCACCATAATTATCTTCTATCTACTCATCTAAACTAAATAAAATAAATCAACCTTTTATTCAAAATAAATTGAATAAACCAACATTTATCTTACCTTATAGTCGAATTTCCAATAAATAATAACCAAGCTTATCACCTCCTAAAATAAATAAAATAAAATCTTATTTATCCACTATCTATAGCCAAATATTTAAAAGAAACACAAGGCCTATCCTTACCTTCCAAAGTCCCAAAGTCACCCATCTCTTCTCCCTTGCCTTGACGTCACATGCAAAAATAAAATAACACACCCATTTGCTGCCCCCAGGTTTCGAACATGGGACCTGCTGGAGTCAGCACACGCTGCCAGCCACTTTGCTGCTAGCTCCTTTGTGACATAAACTCCCCACAATTCCTTTTAAGACCTTCTTAGCCACGCTCCTTACTGACGCAAAAATAAATGTCCATTTGCTTCCCACGCTGCTCGAACCTCCTACCTTCCTCCCACTTATGGCGTCACTCCTCGCCTAAGCCTTAAGTGGCGCCTTCGCCACTTTACTGTGCCAACCCTTGTGTCATAAATCCAACACAAATTTTCTTAAGGCTTCCTTAGCCCAACTTCCCTTCTTAACTTAAAATCCAATTATTTTCCAAAGCTTCCACCTTCATCCTAGAGTTCTAAAAACCCTTAATACACTTCTAAACACTGCCAAAACCTACTAACTCATGAATTATGCACGAACGCATAACCCATAATCTTGGATGTTACAGTTCTACCCTCCTTAAAAAATAATTTCGTCCTCGAAATTACTTACTAACGAATAATCGTACATCTTAACTCACCGCACTACGCTTATGCTGCGCACTCTGATCTTAATAGAACCATCATACTTTCTAGGCACAATCTCTAAGTTCACGTCCCCTAGAACTCATTTCTAACGTCGCGATTTAATCTGATTAAAAAGTTTTATGCATCAGAATTTTTTTCCACTTATTAACCGCGAACAATTTTATGAAGTAAAGTATTTAGAAGTAGTTCTTTCGATTACACAAAGGTTCAGTTCAAGTTCACTACTCTAATTCAGAGGGTCACATTCACATTCATAAACAGAGACACATTCATTCACTACACTTCTATGGTCATTTCAGTCCTTTCCCAACCCAGGGGTAATTTCGTCATTCGTCCTATAAGGGTATTTTGGTAATAAACCAGGGTAAATTTGAAAATCTTTATAAATCAAAGGTTTATTCCAAAATTTACAGAAACTCGGGGTTATTTTGAAAATTTACTTTCCGAATCAGAGGTGTTGCAAAAATTTCAGAAATCGGGGTCATTTTGGTAATTTTTGTAAGTCAGGGGCATTTTCGTAAATTTATTTTTTATTTTTTTTAAAATCAAATTTCGCAAAATAGAGATTTATTATTTTTGCAAAGTAGGAATATTTCATTAAAAGTTGTGGTAGTATGGAAATTTCAAAAAAATTCAAACTAGGGCATTTTAGCAATTTCACCACTAGGGGTATTTAGGTAATTTTGCCAACCGAATATAACTCGAAAAAATATTTTTCCAAAGTCTAATTTAGTGTTTTCAAATCAGAAAGGGTAATTTGGAGATTTAGAAACTAAGTTTTTTTGTAAATAGTAAGGCTAGTCCCTTTCGGGTTTTAATCATTGGTTTGGCCGGTGACTAAGTCCTCTTGGTTAGGGTGAACCGTAGCTACGCACCAGGTAGGATTCGAGTAAAGAGGAGGTGAGTCGCTAGGGCTGCTTAAATACCAAGCTCTTACTGAATCCACTCCTAGACATGCGCACAATGGTTGCCACACCCTAGCTCGGCGACTTAGTCACGGGTTTGTTTAATGGTCCTTAAGTCTTATGCACTTGTGGTTGAGTAGACTAGTCCTAGGGTCCAATAGCCCTAATCTACTAATCTACGTTCCCATAAAATCCCATATAGTTCACATATTCAAACCACTTCAATAGCCAGAAGTACTTACCTGGTGGACTTCAGGTCGAAGATACAGGTGCCATGCCAGGATAACCTGAAATAAAAGTCCATGTTTTGAAAAGCCCATTTTAAAAAAAATATGTTTTTGGACCCAAAATCCACAAAGCCGAGTTTTGAACCTGGCTCTGATACCAAACTGAAACACCCCAAACCCGACCCACAAGCCCTGACCGGATCTGGTATGTCACTGCAGAAACCGTTCGAAAACTGATTTCACTTTTTGGAAAAACGTTAAAAATTTTGTCATTTGAAAACCATGTCCAATTAAAAATTCTAAATAATATAAGCTTGATAAAAATATCCAAATTAAAACTTTATTATAAGCTTTTAAAATATAAGTTGCCAAAATTAAAAGCACTTCCCAATAATAATTTAATGGTCATCTAGCTTAAACATAATAAAAATGTTCAATCACTTTAATGGGCCTTATTACAATAAACACTTAATCAAAATACTGAAAATATAACTACTTAATTAATTAAAATATCTTTCTGTATGGAAATCGTCACTGCATGGCCACCTTTGTATCCACTCCAACCCGGGTCCAAAAATCACGATCACTGCGATGTTTAATAAAAATTGGGTGAGTCATATAGACTCGATGTGTAATTAGTCCACTGAATTCCACCCACATGTTAACCACATATTAACTCATATATCGATATCAATTATCAAATTCACATGTTATCACATTCTCGGGCTTGGCCCATATTCATATCACATTCATCTAATAGGGTAGTTAACCACATAATTTCCACATACTGGGCTTAGCCCATTTCCACACCGATCCACATTCATATCTTGGGCTTTGCCCATTTCCACATTAATCCACATATCATATTGGGCTTGGCCCATTTCCACATATGTTCACATACGAAATCATGCAATTATGAAGCCCAACCCAAACCTAGGGTCCATCCGCTACACACCCCTTATCCACCTACCACACACCAGGATTATCAAATCACCCTCTCCTTTTCACTCCAAAGGCAATCACTGCCGTCCACGTGCAATTAAGCACAATAGTCCACAACGCGACCTCGATCGGCGCAAGACTAATCCACGATGTAGCCCGTAGCTAACACCAAAACCACGATGGGACACATAGTCACTCATCAACCACGATATGGCACATAGCCGATATCAACCACGATGAGGCACATAGCCACTCATCAAGCCACGCGAACTAAATCGCAATTAATCCACAACGTGACCTCGATCAACGTCAATCCACGATGTAGCTCAAGGCTAACATCAAACCACGTACTCGAAGTACACCCGCACTTTCTTTCATATCATATCCCACCCATGCACATGCCACATAAAATAATGATACAATGTAATGATGCATGAGCATGTTCATCAAGCATATTATCACATATTCATATTAATAATCACATATCATCGGGTTCGGTACTTACGGATTATCGACATACCCCTTGAGGGTATCCTTATCACAAATTCCACTTTGCACTAGTTAGCACATTCATAACACATACACATTTCACATACATATCATATACCCTAAAACGGTGGGTTAATCACACACTGTCTATTTAGCGAAATCCCGAACTACTCGAATCTAACACGATCTAGAATCCCGAAACTCTTCTTATTCCCGCGATTTGCTCCTAAGAACCAAAGTCGAAATCGATCATCACCTAAGCTCATAAAATGGCCTATGGCCGAATATCAATACTTCCTTACGTTGCTTACCAAATCCCAAAACTACTCCTTGCTCTTGAACTGCCGAAATCCCTAAGTGAAACCACATCAAAATCGGCTTAAGCATAAATTCATAGAAAAATAACCCTTGGCCGAATACCATACTTGCTTACCTTAATCGTTTCAGATCCAAAACTCCTCTAATACTCCTCTTGTCGGCTATATACAAAAGACACAATGGTAAGGCACTATGAATATTCGGCTATCCATAGAAATCAAGACCACCCTTGATTTCTCAGCATACCAAAGAGATAGAAGAACGGTTAGGAGAGAACTCTTACTTACTATAGAGAATCGATTGGAGCAACCTTCAACCAATGACACCTCCGGCTTCCATCACTTGCGACAGAGAAGAGAGAATATGGCCACTGAAGATTCGGCTAAGCCCTTAAAAAGGTGATTCAATATTCGGTTATCTCTTAAAAGTAGATGTAGATGGAAGAAAAGAGGTATAAAAGTGGCTAAGAGATTTCGGCAATGGCTCTCAATGGAGATGAAACATTCGGCTAAGGTCTTGAATGATAAAGGGTCATTCGGCCATTCAAGCAAAGGTGTAAAATTGGGGTTGAAAGAAAATAAAGATGAAGAAGAGTATGTAGAGGAATTTTGGCACACACTAAAAGGAAGAAAAAGAACCCGAAAAACACCTATAACCCCTTTAAATAGTTTCGGCCCTATCTCCTCTTCATGGCCGAATTTGCTTACCCAAAAGAGCCCCATGCTTGGCCACCACGTCAACTCATTATCAAATCCCAATTTAATCTCCTACTATGTCTCTTAAACACCCATTCAAATTAAATTGAATTTAATCTACAATTATCTTACCTATTTAAAATAATAAATTACATAATTATCCCCTGTATCCACCAACTTAAAATAAAATAAACAATAATATCCCTTACTAATATCCCATTTAATCTCTTATCCTATCTCCTAAAATAAATAAAATAAAATCTCATTTGATCTAAATAAAGCCATAATTATCCTATATTAAAATAAATAAAATTACACTTATCCTACTCTTAGCCGAAATTTAAGAGAAGAAACAAGCTTAATCCTCACCCAAGTAGAAGTCCATTTGCCGTCCAACCTCTCCCTTCCTGCCTTTGCGACGATCAAAAAAATAAAACCACCCCTCTTTGCTGCTCACAAGCCTCGAACCCAAGACCTGCTGGAGCCCTTGGACACAAGCTGCAGATAACGCCCCAGGCCACTTTGCCAAGGTGTTTTTTTTTGTGACATAAACTCGCCCCAATTCGTTTTAAGACCTCCTTGCCTAGCTCCCCCTTGCCTTAAGGCCAGAAACAAAATAAAAACACGCCTACTGCTGTCAACAAGGCTCGAACCTGAGCCCTCTTGAAGCTCCCTTTGCCGCAAGCGTCCAAGCCACTTTACCAGGCTCACTTTCATGTCCAAAAGTCCTTACAATTATTCTTAAGGCCTCCTTAGCCCAACTCCCCTTTTAACGCCAAAAATAAAAGTCCATTGCTTCCTACGTTGCTCGAACCCAAGACCAGCACAGTGTCATTTCCAGGCCCTTAAATGGCGCCTTGCAGCCACTTTACCATGGCCTGTTTTATGCCAAACACGCCTAAGATTTTTCCCTTAAGGCCTCCCTGGCCTTGCTCCCTTTTAACGACAAAAATAAAAACTCCCAAGTGCGATTCCTACAGCTCGAACCTCCTCCCCTTGGCACTCCACTTGACGCAAACTCCCCATCACCCAGGTGGCGTCCCTTGCCACTTTACCACACGGCTACTTGTGTCCTAAACTCCCCAAAACTTTTCTTAAGGGCTCCTTCACCCAGCTCCCCCTTTTATACTTAAAATCCAATATTTTCCCAAAACTTTCACCTACACCCTAGGGTTCTCAAAACCCCTAAAACACCTCCAAATACACTTAAAGCCTACTACACTTGAGTTATGCTCCAAACGCACAACCCCTAATCTAGGATGTTACACGAATCGACACTTACCTTCAGTTTCCTTCAAGATTCGGCACAAGAAGACACCACAGAGGAAATTTGGCAATCACAGGGGATGAGATCTAGGGATTTCGACTTTTAAGAAAATCCCAGAAAGATGAACAAGAGAGATACTGATGCGTTTTCGGCTACAAGAACCAAACAAGAGCGTAGTTTTGGCTTTTAGTGAATGGAAGAAGAATAACAATGGGGATTAGAAGATTCGGCTAGGGGGAATTTCAAAGAAGAAAAGAAAGGGTGAGGGAGGTGGTGATTTTTGGCTTTTGGAAGAGAAAAGATGAGAAAAGAAAACAAATGAGATGGCCTTCAAACTTTCAGTACACCCTTTGCCATACTAAACCGATTCTCCCCCCTCTCTTGTGTTTAATTTTCGGCCAACTCTGCAACCCAAAGGATAGCTCTCATCTTTTTCCCTTATCCTTATCAAAACTCACATCTAAAAGATTCCTACATCACACCACTCCTTCCCTTTTTTCTGCTCATTATCCACTTAAATAAAACATTAAAAGTCCCTAAATTTTAGCCTTGTTGCTATCCCCTCCCTTGCTCCCTTTTAAGTGCCAAAATTGGCCCAATTTCTTGGGCCCCATGCAGCCACACTTGGGCCTCCTCACCTGCCCAAAACGTCACTTAAAGCTCCCCCCTTTTCTGCGCCCCTTGTGACTGGGCCACAAGCTCGATTTGCTAACTTAAACAATAACTACTATATTTTAAGCCCTAGAGTGTCTAAACAGAATGTTTAGTCAAAGCCTCGGCCCAATCCTTGAGCCCAATCTGGACCTCTAATTCTCAAATTAACACATTAAACATGTCTACACATTAAACGCATAAGCCCATTAATTCGGGATGTTACAACAGACATTTTTTTTAACATCATTTTATTTTAGCATACTTATGCGTAAGCATCGAATCATACTTAAGAAAATTTTAAAATTCATGCACATATTACCTTACCCCTTTAAAAAGAAGCAATGTCTTCATTGCAGAAATAAAGTAATGAATGAAAACTGAACACCAGGTAGAGTTGCAAGAAAATAGAGGTGAGTCATGAAGACTGCTTAAGTACCAAGTATTTCTTAACAATCCAATCCTAGACATGTTCATTCACATTACCACACTACTTTGCTTTTTATTGGAGAAGAGGCATTGAGCTTAATTTATTCATATTTGCAATTTCCTACTTATTGTGTGAAAGCAAAAGACTAAATAAAAATATAAATGCTTAAAAATAAATACTAAAGAAAAATAAATAAAATAAATTCCTCCCCCTTTTTATTAATTTGTGTCATCCCCTTTTTTTTTGAGGTTGTTGCAACGTGGGGAAGTGATGCTGTGGCGAAGGGAAGGGGTAGTGTGTGTTGGATATTTTTCTCCTCATCATTGTTTTGGCCCTCGAGCCCAAAATTGAAGAAATTTTATTACATGCACTAAAAAAAAACTTGACAGAAATAAAATGATTAAACCTTTGGCCAACTTGACCCTCTTATTGAACATAAAATAAAAAATTGGAAATAAAAATGAAAATGAAAAAAAATTTCTTTTGGGCTACTTAGAAAATTTCTTCTCGAAAATTTACATCAAATTAAATTCCCAGGAAAGGTTGGAGGGGTCACAAATGGTCTCGCTTAAGTTCCAATCTCCTTAGATAGAATTAATTTGAAGTGCTAATTTAAGAAAAATAATTTCTAAGCATGCCATTTATTCAAATAAGAGAAAAAATTGAAAATAAATTAACAACAAAGAGAGTGAAGAGAATTCCCTTAATGTTATTGATGATTGTCACTGACAAAGGCGATGTCAAACAACCATTTATCATACCAATTGTGTCCATCAAGAAAGAAGAGATAATGTTGCCCATCAATTATGTTCAATATTTGATCAAAGAATAACAGCAGGAAATGGTCTTTCTGTTTTGCTTTGCTCAACTTTCTATATAATACAAATCTGCCTACACGTGATGATCCTTAATGAAATCAGTTCATTTTCTGCTATACCTTCTTTCTTTGGTACAAATCCCACACACTGACTGTCATAGATGGGATTCATGATCCTTGCTTTTAACCATTAAGACTCGAGTTTCCTAGGATCAAACACTCGAGATTGAATCAAACTCTTCTGTCCCTTGATAGATTCATTTTTAGTATTTGATGACCTTTTCAAAACCGTTAAGTCTAGCTCGAGTGACTCTTCTCTTGATGGGTTAGGTTGCTTGTACTCATGTGATAATAGCTCTAATGACTCGAATTGAATTTTTTAACTAAATTCTTTCAAGTTAGCTTCCAAAGATGTATCATCCTCATCTTGATATGGAAACTCAGACAAAATACCTTCCAATGGATCATTATATTCTAATTTTGTAGGAACCAGAAGATCTTCCTCTGAGACAGCAGAACAATCTTTAACCTTATCATGAGATCTTATGACCTTGAGTACATTAAAGGTCACCTGTTCATCTTAAACTCGCATGGTGAGTTCACCTTTCTGTACATCGATTATCATCCTACCTGTTGCAAAGAAAGGTCTTCCTAGGATGATTGGTACTCCTTTATCTACTTCAAAATCTAAGATAATAAAATCAGCAGGAAATATGAATTGATCAACACATACCAAGACATCCTTAATCTTTCTTTCTAGATATGCCAAGGATTGATCCGCTAGTTGGAATGTAACTGTAGTCAGTCTAGCCTTACCAATACTTAATCATCTAAACACAGACGTAGGCATCAAGTTGATACTCGATCCCGGATTGCATAAAGCCTTACCATAATAGGATTCTCCAATATTGCAAGGTATGGTGAAACTTTCTAGATCCTTCAACTTAGGAGGCAACTTGTTCTAAAAAATAGGCTACATTCAGTAGTTAGGGCTACAGTTTCAAAAATTCCTTCATAGCTTTCGCATAATTTGACATTTGTTCCAAAGCTTTCACTAACGGAATGTTGATAGGTAGTTGTTTCGACACATCCAATATTCTCTTAAATTAAGTATCTTGTTGTTTATGTTGCTGGAGTGTTCGAGGATATATTGGTTGTGGAACTTTGGCTTGGATTGGATAGCTCTTTCGAGGTAATACATCTGCATCTAACGAAGAGGTTAGCTTATCAGAATTGACTAGTTTAGATTTTACCTCTTACGAATTTGTAGAATTTGGCTTCTCTGGTGCAAGAATTTTAATTGTTGGTTGATTTTCTTCTTTCTTGGGAGGTTCATATTTAACCTCAACCTCCTTGGGTTCAAAAGTCCTTCTGCTTCGTAAATTGACCGCTTTGCAATTCTCCTTGCCCAATTTTCTTAGGTTCTCCGTGTCACTGGGCAAAGCTCCTTGTGGTCTTTCTTAAAGTTCATTGGCTAACTGCCCCATTTGGTTTTCCAAATTTCTCAAAGTCACATCATTCTTCGTCGTGGATGCATTTAATAAGTTTTCAAGATTATTAGAAGACTCAGCTGTTGGAGGATTTTCTATGTTGCTTGGTACAGCAACTTGGGGTTTGCTTTTAAGCTTATTAGCTAATTGTCCCACTTGATTTTCTAGATTCTCCAATGTTGTTGCTTGGCCTTGAATCAAGGCATCATTTTTAGCAATGGATGCCTTCAACAAATTCTCCAAATTTTTAACTTGCGGTGGTTATTGAACTTGTTGATTGAAAATAAGAGGTTGATTTGCTCTATGCTACATGTAATTATTGTTCGGTCCACCTCCTTGGTAATGGAATAGGGATTAACCTGCAACATGATTTAAATCGTTAGTAGTAAACTGTTTCAGCATTGAAGAGATAAATGATACCTGAGCTGAGAGTGAAGTAAGGGTGTCTACTTCATGCATTTTGGCTACTCGTTTTCCTGAAGTTGCTTGATTTGTCGGTCATTGGTAATTGTTTTTGGCTATTCTCTCGATAATCTCGTAAGCCTCATTATAAGACTTTGACAAGAGAGAACCATTCGCAGAAGCATCTACCACCAACCTTGTGTGTGCATTGAGACCATTATAAAATATTTCCAACTGGATACAATGCGAAATCCCATGATGGGGGCATTTATGTAGTAGCTCTTTCAATCTTTCCCATGCCTCGTATAGAGACTCATCATCCATCTGCTAAAAAGTGGTGATCTCATTCCGCAACTTAGCATTTTTTGCTAGGTGGGAAATATTTTACCAAAAAGATTTCAACTAATTCTTGCCAAGTAAAAATTGAATTGGATGGCAACGAACTAAACCATGATCGTGCTCAATCTCACAGAGAGTATGGAAACAACTTCAACCTAAGTGTGTCTTCAGTTGCACCAGCTATCTTGAAGGAATCACTCACCTCCATAAACAATCGAAGGTGAAGATGTGGATCTTCTGTGGGCATTCCACTGAATTGGCTTATTGTTTGAAGCATCTAAAACATCACAAGCTTTAATTTAAACTGTGGTGCCTCGATCTCTGGTCTCCTAATTCCAAGATTTAGTTCATTAAAAAGTGGCACGGCATACTGTCTTATGGGTCAATCCCTATCATCAGCAATAATGATTGGATTTCAAAAATTAGCGGCTCCATTCCCTTGAACATCATTTTGATTCTCAAGGTCCATTTCTGTGGCTTATCTCTAAGCTAATCTTTCTCGTCTTCTTTGTCTAAATGCCCATTCAATTTTAGGGCCTACAGGGAGCAAATCAATGATTCGATCTATACTCATAAAGACCTTAAAAGAAAACAAAAAAAAATAATAATAAAATAATAAAATAATTAATTTTTTAATTTAGAAATTAAAAAAAACTAAATAAAAACCAGATTACAAAGAATAATTTCACAAAAATGATTAAGGGTATAGTCCTCAGCAACAGCGCCAAAAACTTGTACCGCGTGGTTTGTGCAAGTGTACACAGTCGTTATCAAGTAATAAGTAATTATAAGAGTTATCATCTCCACAAGGATTGTATATGTTAATTAATACTTTGTAAAATTAATATTAACAATTTGGTAAGAAAAACACAATAATTTGTAGTGTTGAAAAAAATAAATGATTACATGCAAAGTGATCCCTAATACAAGTTAACCTAAATGCAAATGAAATGAATGGTTAAAAATGGATGAGATGGATTTAGCAGTAGAATCCACAAGATTTTAAGAATGATAACATGCATAGGCGAGAATAATTACATTATTTAACTTAGTTCATTTTCATCATGCTTACAATGTTCCGGAATAATAATCCAAGGCAACTCGATCTTTCATGAGTTTGAAACCAAAATTATGTCCTTTTGGAATCTTTTACTTAGAAAAACATGCACTTTACTAATCATATTCATCTAAGGGTTTCTTAGAATTCAGGTGAAGTAATAGGGACGAGTTAGGTTTGAAACAATTTAATCACATAAGCCTAAAAACTATGCAAGATAATAGAGCTCTTTCGAGTTATTATGAACCTTCAATTTAGTCGGGTTAGGATCTAAATTAAGCATGCACTTTTCAATTACTGCGTCCATTAGTCGTCATCTGGTTAGGATCGCTCAACTAATTCTAATGCATCAATCACGTATGAAAGAAATACATACTTGAGTTTAATTGAAAACATGAACGATTGAGGCACAGAACATCATAAACACAATTTAAATGAACTTTATTAAATTAATGTAATCATTCTAGTTAAACAAAATTAAGCTATCATCATTAATGAAAAAACAAAAAAGCAATTTGCAAACATAATGAATAATCAAGGAAGAGCAAAAAGGAAGAAAAAACTCTTTGATAGTGTGATCATTAATCGTGGAGGCTTCCTCCAATTCTCACAGTTGCTCCTCGACAAACTACTCCTCAAGGTGGTCGGCTAAGAGTAAGTTTTTTCTCTAGGAATTACTTAGCTAAATAGGGAAATGGGATCGGTGGAAAAGAATGAAAGTTAGAGAAAAATGAGAGAATGGATGAATGGTGTTAAAGGTTGAAATGAATAATGATTGAGGGATGATTGAATAGTGGAATGAGAGGGTCTACTTATACTAGAGGGATGGCTAGTAGGTTTGCTAAAAATAGCATTTTGAATCCCATGATATGCTCTCATGCTTGGCAGGCCATATATAGTGGAAGTGAGAGGTTGTTGGTTGCTTGATTCAAGCATGATTTCATGCTTGAACCAAGCAAGGTGGTGGACGGTTTCAAGGGTAATTGTTGAGGGTTGATTTTTGATTGTTTTGCAAGTGTGAGGACCTTCGAATAAATATCCCAAAAGTGAATTTTGAGCTGCCCAAATGCCCTTGTCGAATTGGGCTTCATTCTCCCTTATTTGGACTGTTGATGACCCAAATGCTTGCCAGACTTGTTCATCAATTACACCAACTTTAACTTGATCAAATTAATTTCTTCATTACCCAATTTTCCTTGACTTTGTTGCCCATGTGGTTTTAATAAATAAGCTATGCATAAGTCTTTGGTCTAACTACAACAAATAAATCAAGATTAGTATGTAGCATTAAATAATTAAATTATGCACAAATTTAATTCAAAATAGCACAAAATTGCATTCGTTATTAAATCATGTCCATTATCTTAATATGTGTAACAGCCCAAATTTCGGTGAAATCGGAACAGTGGTTTTGGGACCACAAATCCGAGCCGAAAATATAATTTATTTTTATTTTATTTTATGGTCCGTAATATGATAGAAATGTCATGTGAAAATTTTGATAAGAAAATTTTACCGATTATGTGCTTAATTACTAGAAGGACTAAATCGCATAAAATGCAAAAGTTAGATTCTAGTAGCTAGAAGGATCAAATAGCTATGAAATTCAAAACTTAAGGTCCTTATATGGTAACTAGAACATTAAAGAAAGTATGTAGATATTTTTGGATGATTCATCCATGGAAAAATAAAAAAAAAGGCTACGGGCTAAATTGGAAAGATTACAAGTTATTAAATGGCAATTTAATTAAATGAAAAAGAAAAAAAATTCATATCATCTTCCCCAAATGTTTCCATGGAAACCCTAGGAGAGAGGATGAAAACTTTTCAAGCTCAATAAGGTATGAAATCAAGTCTCGTTTTTAATGATTTTTATATTTTTGGAATCGGGATAGTCTAATCTATCTATTTGGGGGAATAATTTTAAAAGTTATCAAGGTATGAAATTTGGGTCATGGATGTATATGCTGGAAATTAGAAATTTATGGTAGAAAATGAAAGATTATTGATAGATAAACAACTTTTACAAAGTGATTTTTTGATAAAAACATGATTTAGGGACTAAAAGTAAACATGTGAAATTGAAGGAAAAATTCTAAAATTTTATGAATACATGTGCTGAAAATTTTGTAATAGGGCTTTGGTTAGGCTTGGAATAGGGAGTAATTTGCACAAGTTTCATTTTCCGAGCCTAGGAACGAAAATGGAATTTATGGAAAAGTTAGGGGCAAAATGGTAATTTTGCCTAGGATGAAAATTGAGTCCACTTGGATGTGAAATGTGATAAATTAATGTTAAATTTACTCGTATAGATTCAGATAGACCAAATTCGGAGCTAGAACGAGGAAAGAGGAAAATGTAGGATTAGTAGATTTATGTACACGAACATTTGTCGAGGTAAGTTCGTGTAATTAAATTGTATATATATTTTTATGCTTGAATTAAATGTTGTGTTTTTGAATTGTATAAATGCCTTAATTATGTGAAATGATCACATATTCGTCAAAGCCCGATAAATGAAATGTGTCTGATCAACAATAATGCTCGATAAATGATAAGTGATAAAAATGTAAATTTTATGCTTGAGTTGAATTTGAACATTTGAATTGCATGGATGTAAAAATGTATGAGATTGATCACATGCCTGATAATGTTTGAAAAATGTTAAATCCCATCTGAATAAATGGAAAATCGATGGATATGTGATTTCCCGAAATGAATGAGGCCCTGCATTTGTTGCTGGTGGGATTTAGCTCGGTCGAGTAATCCTAATGACCTCATTTCTAAAAGGATTTAGCCTAGACGGGTAATCCTGATGCAAATACTCTCGAGCATATGTTATGGATTGGATTTAGCCCGGACAAGTAATCCAGATCAAGCTCTTTAGAGCATATGTCATAAAAAGGATTTAGCCTGGACTGGTAATCCTGTTGTATACATGCTGTAACACCCCTTACCCGTATTCAACGCCAGAACAGGGCTCGAGGCATTACCGGACTTATAACACAAGCATTCACACAATCCTGAGTCATAAATTCCCATCCAAATTAAAAACTTTTCATACACATTCATATCGTCCCTAAAACGAGCCTACGAGGTCCAAAACATGCTTTGGAGGTGGTTCAGGACTAAACCGAGAACTTTAGAAAATTTTACAAAACTTAGAAAATTTTTGCTAGAAGCAGGGCTCACAAGCCCGTGTGGTCCAAGGGACACGCCCGCGTGACCCTAGGGCACGCCCGTGCTTCAGACCGTGTTCAAATTAGGGTGGTCTCTGACTTCTGTCACACGGCTGTGCCATACGCACGTATGCTAGGCCGTGTGTGCCACACGCCCGTGTCTCTGCTCGTGTGCTCAATTTTGGCCATTCTGTTTTGCAACAATTAAGGTGCAGGGGACACACGGCCGGAACACATGCCCGTGGGGTAGACTATGTGTCACACACGGTCTAGACACACACCCGTGTGTCTACCCGTGTGGACAAAAACAAGGCTATTTACAAAGCCATTTTACCACCCTCACTTACACACATCTATACAACATCTCATGGCACAAAATCAAGCATGAGAGAGCAACCAAATAATATACAACATCTCATGGCACAAAATCAAGCATGAGAGAGCAACCAAATAACCATAACCAAGACAATAACATGTCATTCTCATGCCATTATTTATCATGCTTAGAACATCAAACTCTCCACACCAAATCATGCAAGATTCCACATATACAAACATTTCACATTCTTGTCATAAATAACATTTCTATCATTCACCAAGCATACCATGACCATATCACCAAAGTCATTAGAAAACATATATATATACTTAGGCTTACAACCATGATAGCCCAAATAAACCAATCTACATGGCCAATTATCAAAACAAGCCTTTGACAATCACAAGCCAACACATTGGCTTCAATCACAATGACACACTTAACAAATGACTAAGTCCCTATACATGCCATAGACTTAAAATACTTGAATCCACTATACCAGAAATGATAGCTTGATAGTGTGATAGGATCTCCGGCGAACTCCAACCCGAGCTAGCTCAATGACCCTATGAGACATTGGAAAGGAAGGGGGTAAGCTATATAGCTTAGTAAGTTCATATGCAAATAATACAAAACATTATTCATACACTTGACATACAAATAACTTAACAAATATTAACATAAATGTCATTTAAAATTCAATAGGATCTCCGGCGAAATCTAACCCGGGCTAGCTCAATGACCCTATGAGACATTGGAAAGGAAGGGGGGCAAGCTACATAGCTTAGTAAGTTCATATGCAAATAATACAAAACATTATTCATACAATTGACATACAAATAACTTAACAAATATTAACATAAATGTCATTAAAAATTCACTAACACAACTTACTCAATCCCAATCTTACCAACAGCTCATCATATAAATAACACAACATATTTCCACATGAATGTCATTAAACTTCATGAGTATAATTTACTCAATCACATTCTTGCCTATAGCTCATCACATGAATAACATAACATATATCAATATAAATGTCATTAAACTTCATAAATGTCATATGAACATAAATGCCATTTGATATCAACATAACACATATAAACATAATTATCATATATCAAGAGCTCATCATATGGATTACATATCACGTATCAACATAAATGTCATTTAAGCTTCATACGCACAACTTATTCAATCACAGTCTTACCAATTGTTCATCATATACTGAGCTCATTTTCTTTGAGTTTATCGTACATACCTGTACCATCTCATAACATATTCACATACTTTCTTATCTTTGACATACCCGTTGAATTTCCTGTTGAACCACTTTGAATACTAAAGGATATTCGGGGATCTCGAACACACAGTACCGTACCAATGCCATATTCCAGATATGGTCTTACATGTAATGTTGTATCGATGCCAATAGCCCAGCTATGGTCTTACACGAAGTCTCACATTGATGCCATGTCCCAGATATGGTCTTACACGTAATCTTAGTGACCCTAATGTCCTGACATTTGTATCCTGTCTATTCCTAAGGTTCAACCGAGATTTCTCGCTTGTCGGAACTTTGACGAATACTGACATAGAGTCAGTCACAATTCATACAACTTTAAAGCATTTAAAATATAAATATGACAATGCATTATTTACATACGAACTTACCTCGACATAAAAATGGCAAAAAAAGGCTAAATCGTCAAATACTCATTTTTCCCCCGTTCTAGGTCCAAACCTCTTTTTTTCTTGATCTATAATATCACATTTAACTTATTCAATCATTATACTATTCAAATTATCCCAAAATCACTTTATGGCAAAAATTACATTTTTTCCCTAAAGTTTGACATGTTTACAATTTAGTCCATAGGCTCGTAAAATGATTTTCATTCAATTTCTTCATTACCCATGACTAGCCGAACCTTATACATGCTCATAAAAACCCACATTTTTAATTTATTCACATTTTTACACCATGTTTTATAACTTTTACAAACAAGTCCTTTTAGGCATTTTTACTGAAAATCACTTAGCGAAAGTCGTTTATCATACATCAAACATACATATTCTACCATTAGACATCAAAATACACAAACATCCATCGTGGGTAAAATTTTAGACCTTGACCTCTCTTCCAAATGATGGTAGAAATAGAAAGATCGAGTTACAACGACTTTAAAAATGTAAAGAATATTAAAAACAGGGCTAGAACGGACTTACAATCAAGCTTAAAAGTGGCCAAACCCTACCTATGGCTTCCCCCTTATGAATTTCGGCCATGAGGAATAATATGGACAAATATTGGCTTTTAATTTGGCTTTTTAATTCATTTAATTACCAAATTACCAAAATGCCCTTAATGAAAAACTTTGAAAACATACCAAACCATGTCCGTTTTTGTCCACCAACTTAACCTGTAACATCCTGAAAATGGGCCTATGCATTTTTGATTTAATTATATGAAATGGCATGTCTTATGTGTTATGAATGTATTGTGAACATTTTTGGAAACTTGGAAATGTAAGGAAATGCTTTGGAAATGTTAAGTTTAAAAGAGGAAAGTGAACATTTTTGGGAACTTGGAAATGTAAGGAAATGTCTTAGAAAATGTTAAGTTTTAAAGTTTAAAAGAGGAAAGTGAACATTTTTGGGAACTTGGAAATGTAAGGAAATGTCTTATAAAATGTTAAGTTTTAAAGTTTAAAAGAGGAAACTAAGGCAAGGTGGCCTTAAGAAAATTAATAGAGGAAATTTGACACAAGAACGGGTTTGGAAAAGTGGCAAGGAGACGCCACTTAAAGCCCATGAAGTGACGCCACAAGCAAGGGAGAGGGCCCGAGTTCGAGTCGCATGGGAAGCAAATAAAGGATTTTATTTTTGCTACAAGGAGCAGAGGGAGGTGGATCGACACTAAGGAACTCCGGGGAGGAGTTTTATTCTCTTTAAAATTCGGCTAAATAGATGGGTACATGATGGATAATTATTGGTATTTTTAATAAGAGATAATTAAAGGATTATTTCTATTAATTTTAAATAAGGTGATAAAGCTATCAAAATAGAAGTGATGGCCAAGTAAGGGATTCTAATATAGTAATTTCGGCTACCAGAGGAAAAGAGGGCCATTCATTCTTTCTTTCAACCCTTCTCTCTCTGTCGAATTTCCTAGAGCATTTGTTCTTCTTCTTTTTGTTAGCTAAAGCCGAAAACTCAAGATACCATCATTAGCCGATTTCTTTATACCAATCAAAGAGCCAAAATCAAGATCTTTTTAGCCTACATAGCCGAATGTTGTTAAAGGCTCAAGCAAGGATTGCCGATTCCTAAAGTAAGGGTAAGATCTCATTCGGTTTCATCCTTTTTCTTTTAAGATTTGCCGAAATCTAGGACTAACCCCATTAATATCTTGTTGCCGAAACTTTGAAGAGATCTTTTGGGATTTACTAAGCGTCGACTACAAGGAAGGAGAAGTTCTTTTTCCGAAGGTACACCATAGGCCGCGTGTTCCCTAGTTATTCGGTGAATTTCGGGATTTAAAATCCACAAGGTAAGTGTCTATAGCATTCGGCCAAGGCCATGTTTGGTAAATATATGTGTTCATTAATTATTCAAAAGCCGAAACTAATCTATTCAAGTAATCTAGTGATTGCCGATTTCAAGAAAGAAGGATACAAAGTT
Source organism: Gossypium sturtianum (assembly GCA_025698515.1). NCBI lineage: Eukaryota > Viridiplantae > Streptophyta > Magnoliopsida > Malvales > Malvaceae > Gossypium > Gossypium sturtianum. Next base: position 100,070,235 of record CM046955.1, on the reverse strand, counting down.
TTCGGCATTTGATTAGACATCAATCGACACTAAAGGGTCTTAAAAGATCTAAAGTGATAGATCGGTTTTTCGAGATTTCAAGGAATTCGTTAAGCATACCAGGTGTGTACCCCACACTATCTTTTAATAAGATTTATGGCAATATTTAATATTAGCATGTTTATAAGAATGTGAATATGGTTAAGGTACCATACAATGGTACAAAGTACCCAGGTACGTTTCCTACTCCTACTAGGGTTATAAATATATGTTATGACTCATACGTGAACAGTGAGAAGAATGTGAAATTTGGCATGTTAATGCATAATATGTATGATATGGGGCATATGGGTTATTGAAAAAGGGGAAGTGAATGTGGTGATCTAAGACCACGATATCTGAATGTGGTGACTTCGGTCACATTATCTGAATGTGGTGAATTAAGACCACGATATCTGAATGTGGTGACTTCGGTCACAATTATCTAATCTGGTGGCTATGCCACAAATAATTATAAGGGCGATGAGCACGTCGACTGCAGCGACTGCCTTCGATGGTGTGTAGCGGATGGAGGGTTGACTTAGTAGTCCCCACGGTGTGCAGGATGGTACGGGTGATGTGTAGCGGATGGCATCTAGGTTTGGGTTCGGGTTGCATCACTTTTTTTTCATATCTGTTATATGAATATGCATGTGTTATGATAATGTATGCCTGAGCTATTAAATTTTAGTGTTGGTTACACATTGAGTCTGTTGACTCACCCCATTGTGGGAACATGTTCAGTGACGAATGATGATGGACCGGGACTACAGAACTTGTGGTGGCCATGCTCACTTTGAAGTTTATTTTATTTGGACATTTCATTTCATTTAAGTACCTTAAATTATTTGGGTTTGTTTGATGTAATAAGGCCATTTGTTGAACTATTTCATTGTTTTATTATGGTTACAAATTTTTATTAAGTTAAAGATTAAGTAATTTATTCTAAATGTACTCTATACGTTCTATCACCTAAAATTGAAAAAGGGTTTTCATTATAAAACAATTTTGTTTTCTACTCGAGCCCAACTCAAAACAATCTTTCTTTCAAAACACACCATTTTCCAAAGTAACAAATGAATTTTGAATCGGTTTTCTTCGGGGAGCATACCAGATCCGGTCAAGGCTCGTGGGTCGGGTGTGGGGTGTTTTAGTTTGGTATCAGAGCCAAGTTTTAAACTCTCGGCCTGGGGTTTAAGGCCCAAAACGTTTTCAAATCGAGCCCAAGTAAGTTTTATGAAAATATTTTTGGAAATAAGCAGGTTTTTCTGGCATGGCACCTAAGTCTCCGACCCGCAGTCCACCAGGTAAGTACCCCTATCTATAGTATGAATTGTAGAAGGGTAAGAATGGAACGTAGAATAGTATGGTAGGTACTTGAACCCTAGGACTAGTTTACCCCAACAATTACATAAGACTTAAGTGACTAATTAAACAACCCTGTGACTTAGTCGCCGAGTTAGAGTGTGGCAACCCATCAGCGCATGTCTAGGATTGGATCCTAAGAGCACAGTACTTAAGCAATCCTAGTGACTCACCTCCTCTTCACTGAATCCTACCCGTGCGTAGCTTCTGTTCACCTTAACCAAGAGGACTCAACACAAAGCTAAACACCATAACTAAAACCCGAAAGGGATTAGCCACATTTTCATGGAAACCCTAGTTTTGTTTTTTAAAAAAAGTCAACAAACTACTCTTTTATTGTGAAAATTATTATCTCCGGAAAATTTCCTAAAAAAATTTCTAAGTTTCAAAATTACCAAATACCCTCAGACACAAAATTTCCAAAATACCCCAGAAATGCAAAATTACCAAAATACCCTTACCGACAAAATCACCAAGGAATCTTATTTTGAAAAAATTACTTAAAATAACCTCAGTAGGGCAAATGACGAAAATACCCACTGGATAGGAAATGACATGAAATGTCTCAAGAGTGAATGTGTATGGGAGATACTATGGAATGGATGTCACGGAATGAATGAATGTTTGAATGAATGTACTTCTCTGAATTAGGATAGAAGATTTGAACTTTGATTGATCGAAAGAACCACTATTAAACTTCTTTCATAAAATTTCTTCGCGAATAATAAGTGAAACAAGGACTAATTCATAAAACTTTTTAATCAGATCGCGACGATAGAAATGAGTTCTAGAGGACGTGGACGTAACGCATTTGAGGACGCCGTAGAGGTAGAATGACCGTGTCGAACCCGTTAGATCGGGTCAAGGATCTCGAGAATGAGGTACCACCACCACCACCACCAAGCAATGTTGGTGCCGAACAACGAGATCGATAGGAGACGATCTTTGTATCGCAGTCGTGGCTTTGTGAGTTCTTGAGTTGGTGGCTCAGTGCGGGAGGAAAATTCGGGAGCTCGAAAGTCGGTACTGAGCGACTTCGTGCCAACAGAGCCGAGGTGTTCGAGGAGTATCGTGTGGCACCCGCATCTGCCGAGTATTGGTTGGAGGCCACTGAACGAATTATGGATGAGCTTGATTTGACCCCTGAGGAGAAACTGAAAGGAATGGTGGCATTGCTACGCGATGAAGCGTATCAATGGTGGCTCACAGTTCGTGATGGTGCCACGGCTGAGGATCTGACCTGGGAGTATGTTAAGGCCGCATATCAGAAGAAGTATGTCGGCACAAGGTATACTGATGAGCAGAGGAAGGCTTTTCTGGGGCTGGTTCAAGGGAATAAGTCTGTAGAGGAGTATGAAGCTGAATTTTTAAGGTTGAGCCGATATGCTCGAGGAGTAGTGGCTACGGAGCATGAGCGGTGTATCCGGTTCAAAGACGGTTTAAGGGATGATCTAAGGTTGTTGATAGCTCCACATCAGGAGCGGGAATTTTCTGCGTTAGTAGAAAAGGCAAAAGTAGCTGAGGGAATTAAGGATTCTACAAAGCAGAATTTCGACCGGAACAGGCAGAAAAGAGGTTTTGGACCGTCAGGATCATCTGGGAATAAAAGGCCTAGAGTTAATGGGCCGCGAGGTCAGCATGCTGCTACAAGGGGGCAGTATCGTACTTGTGATCAATGTGGGAAAAAGCACTTAGGGGAGTGTTGGAAAAAGATAGGAGGATGCTTTAGGTGTGGGTCCAGGGACCATATGATCAAGGATTGTCCTATGAAACCGGATGGAAATCGACCAAAGAGCTCGTAATGTTAATCAAGTGGTAGAGGTGGGCAGCAGACCTCGCCGAGGCCGTGGTCAGAATGGCCGAGGTAATGGTGCAGGTAGAGGACGTGGAGCACCGGGTAGAGGTGCTGCTAATTCTGAGGCAAGGCAACCGGGTTTGGTTTATGCGATTCGCCGGAGGGAGGATGGAGACGCGCCAGACGTCATAACCGGTACGTTTCTTGTATTTGGAAAACCTTATCATGCTCTGATTGATGTGGGTTCGACCCATTCCTATGTTGCATGTAGTGTAGTGGAAACACTAGGCCTAGACTCTGAACTCTCTCGTAGGCGCGATGATCGTAGTAAGCCCATTAGGCCAAACTGTAGTGGTGGATAAGATCTTTCGGAGTGTACCTCTAGAGATTCAGGGAGTGAAATTTCGAGCCGACTTAATGGAACTTCCTTTTGGAGAATTCGACCTTATTCTTGGCATGGACTGGCTAGTGGAGCATCGAGCTGTGTTGGATTGGGTAGCTAAGCGAATGGAGTTGAGGACCCCGAAGGATGAGGTGGTCATTATGATATGAGAAAGAAGAAACTACCTGCATAATGTAGTTTCAGCGTTAAAGGCGGAGAAAATGGTTCGGAAAGGGTACAAGGCATTTCTGGCCTTCGTTAGTGCCGTGGACGAAAAAGAAGGGGGAATTAGTGGAATTAGAACGGTAAGGGACTTCGTGGATGTTTTTCCAGAGGAGCTACCAGGAATACCCCCAGATAGGGAGGTGGAATTTGGTATAGACTTGCTACCGGGAACAGCTCCTGTGTCAATCGCTCCATACCGAATGGCACCAAAGGAGTTAGTTGAGCTCAAGGCTCAGATCCAAGAGTTGTTGGATCGTGGGTTTATTCGACCCAGTGTGTCTCCATGGGGAGCACCGGTCCTGTTTGTAAAGAAGAAGGACGGAACTATGCGCATGTGCATAGATTATCATCAGTTGAATAAGCTGACCATCAAGAACAAGTATCCTTTGCCAAGGATAGACGACTTGTTCGATCAGCTTAAGGGGGCCGCCGTATTTTCAAAGACCGATCTAAGGTCGGGATATCATCAGTTGAAGGTAAGGGAGGCGGATATCCATAAAAGCGACCTTTAGGACAAGATACGGCCATTTTGAGTTTGTAGTAATGCCGCTTGGGGTGACGAACCCACCACCGCGTTCATGGATATGATGAACCGGGTTTTTCAACCTTACTTGGATAGGTTTGTCGTTGTGTTCATCGACAACATTTTGGTATACTCGAAGTCAGAGGAAGAGCATGATGAGCACCTATGGATAGTGTTACAAGTATTAAGGAGAAGAAGCTCTATGCCAAATTCAAAAAGTGTGAATTTTGGCTTAAGGAGGTGGCATTCTTAGGGCATGTGGTGTCCGCAGAGGGAATAAGGGTGGATCCTAGGAAGATCGAAGCAATGTTGGATTGGAAACCACCTAAGTCCGTGGCTGAGATCCGTAGTTTCTTAGGTTTGGCAAAGCTATTCTGAAGGTTTGTAGAAGGGTTCTCATCAATAGTCGCGCTTTGACGGTTGTTGTAGAGGAAGGAAGTACCCTTTGTATGGACGGATAAGCAACAGGAGAGCTTTGAGAAGCTCAAGAGGGTTTTGACCAAGCTCGGTGTTAATTCAGTGGAGGCGGGAAAGGAGTTTGTGGTGTCTTGTGGCGCTCAGATACGGGATTAGGGTGTGTTCTAATGCAAGATGGAAAAGTAGTCGCTTATGCGTCTCGGCGATTAAGGCCACATGAGGTTAACTACCCAACCCATGACTTGGAATTGGCGCGTGAGTGGTTTTCGCTCTTAAGGTTTGGAGGCACTATCTTTATGGAGAAAAGTCGATAATTTACACGGATCACAAGAGTCTCAAGTATCTGTTGACTCGTAAGGAGTTAAACTTGAGACAATGAAGGTGGGTGGAGTTATTGAATGATTATGATTGTGCGATAGAGTACCACCCGGCAAGGCGAATGTGGTGGCGGATGCCTTAAGTCGGAAAGTGGTATCGGACACGAGGCGATGTTCGTACACTTGAGTTTGTATGATGATGATGGAGTCTGTGGCGGAATTGCAAGTCAAACCAACATGGTTGAATGAGGTAAAGGAAAGTCAGTTGGTGGATGAGGACCTAAGAGTTAAGTTGCAACAAGTACACAACGAAGAGTTAGAGGATTTTGGTGTTAATGATGAGGGAGTATTGTGCTTCAAGGGAAAGGTCCGTATGCCAAGAACGAGGAGTTAAGACAGAGGATTCTTCGGAAGCGCATGGTAGCCCTTATGCTATGCATCCCGAGGCACTAAGTCAGCACAGGATCTAAGGGATCAATTTTGGTGGCCAGATCTTAAACGGGAAGTTATTGAATTCGTGGGAAAATGTCTGACGTGTCAGCAAGTTAAGGCTAAACACCAGGTTCCATCGGGACTACTTCAGCCAATCAAGATCCCGCAATGGAAGTGGGAGAGAATCACCATGGACTTCGTTAGTGGGCTTCCCCACGCCTACTAAGAAGGACGCGCGGTATGGGTAATAGTGGACCGTTTGACCAAGTCCGCGCACTTCATTCCGGTAAGAGTTGATTATTCTCTTCAGAAGTTGGCCAAATTATATGTGGTGGAAATTGTGAGGTTACATGGAGTGCCGGTGTCAATCATTTCGGATAGAGACCCAAGATTTACGTCTCGATTTTGGAAGGCACTTCATCAAGCTTTAGGCACTAAGTTGGATTTCACTACGGCCTTTCATCCACAGTCGGACGGGCAATCCGAATGGGTAATCCAAGTGTTAGAGGATATGTTGAGGGGCTGTGTGATGAACTTCAGAGGAAGTTGGGAGGAGTATTTGCCTTTAGCAGAGTTTGCGTACAACAACAGCTATCAAGCCAGCATTCGGATGGCACCGTATGAAGCGTTGTACGGTCGGAAGTGTCGAACTCCTACGTGTTGGACTGAATTAGGAGAACGTCGAGTTTTGTGTCTAGAGTTAGTGGCAGAATCTGAAGAGAAGGTTGAGATAATTCAGGCACAGTTGAAGGAGGCATCTGATAGACAAAAGTCGTACGCAGACCTCAAACGGAAGGAAATAGAGTTTGAAGTGGGGATCAAGTGTTTACGAAAGTCTCGCCTTGGAAGAAGGTGATGAGGTTTGGTCGCAAAGGGAAGTTAAGCCCAAGGTTTATAGGGCCCTATCGAGTGTTGAAGCGAGTTGGACCAGTGGCATATCAGTTAGAGTTGCCACCGGAGTTGAAACAGATGCACGACGTATTCCATGTTTCCATGCTACGTCGATATCAATCGGATCCATCTCACGTGAGTAATGCGGTTGAAGAGGTGGAGCTAAGGCCGGACTTATCCTACGAGGAAGAGCCGATTCGGATCTTGGAACGAGGCGTGAAAGTGTTACGGAGGAAGTTAGTTCCTCTAGTCAAAGTGTTATGGTGCAACCACGGATCGGAGGAAGCTTCGTGGGAGCCGGAGAGAGGAATGCGACAAAGAATACCCTCATTTATTTTAGCCAGGCAATTTCGAGGACGAAATTATTTTAAGGGGGGTAGAACTGTAACATCCTGAAAATGGGCCTATGCATTTTTGATTTAATTATACGAAATGGCATGTCTTATGTGTTATGAATGTATTGTGAACATTTTTGGAAACTTGGAAATGTAAGGAAATGCTTTGGAAATGTTAAGTTTAAAAGAGGAAAGTGAACATTTTTGGGAACTTGGAAATGTAAGGAAATGTCTTAGAAAATGTTAAGTTTTAAAGTTTAAAAGAGGAAAGTGAACATTTTTGGGAACTTGGAAATGTAAGGAAATTTCTTAGAAAATGTTAAGTTTTAAAGTTTAAAAGAGGAAACTAAGGCAAGGTGGCCTTAAGAAAATTAATAGAGGAAATTTAACACAAGAACGGGTTTGGAAAAGTGGCAAGGAGACGCCACTTAAAGCCCAGTAAGTGACGCCACAAGCAAGGGGAGAGGGGCCCGAGTTCGAGTCGCATGGGAAGCAAATAAAGGATTTTATTTTTGCTACAAGGAGCAGAGGAGGTGGACGGCACTAAGGACCTCCAGGGAGGAGTTTTATTCTCTTTAAAATTCGGCTAAATAGATGGGTACATGATGGATAATTATTGGTATTTTTAATAAGAGATAATTAAAGGATTATTTCTATTAATTTTAAATAAGGTGATAAAGATATCAAAATAGAAGTGATGGCCAAGTAAGGGATTCTAATATAGTAATTTCGGCTACTAGAGGAAAAGAGGTCCATTCATTCTTTCTTTCAACCCTTCTCTCTCTGCCGAATTTCCTAGAGCATTTGTTCTTCTTCTTTTTGTTAGCTAAAGCCGAAAACTCAAGATACCATCATTAGCCGATTTCTTTATACCAATCAAAGAGCCGAAATCAAGATCTTTTTAGCCTACATAGCCGAATGTTGTTAAAGGCTCAAGCAAGGATTGCCGATTCCTAAAGTAAGGGTAAGATCTCATTCGGTTTCATCCTTTTTCTTTTAAGATTTGCCGAAATCTAGGACTAACCCCATTAATATCTTGTTGCCGAAACTTTGAAGAGATCTTTCGGGATTTACTAAGCGTCGACTACAAGGAAGGAGAAGTTCTTTTTCCGAAGGTACACCATAGGCCGCGTGTTCCCTAGTTATTCGATGAATTTCGGGATTTAAAATCCACAAGGTAAGTGTCTATAGCATTCGGCCAAGGCCATGTTTGGTAAATATATGTGTTCATTAATTATTCAAAAGCCAAAACTAATCTATTCAAGTAATCTAGTGATTGCCGATTTCAAGAAAGAAGGATACAAAGTTTTCGGCATTTGATTAGACATCAATCGGCACTAAAGGGTCTTAAAAGATCTAAAGTGATAGATCGGTTTTTCGAGATTTCAAGGAATTCGTTAAGCATACCAGGTGTGTACCCCACACTATCTTTTAATAAGATTTATGGAAATATTTAATATTAGCATGTTTATAAGAATGTGAATATGGTTAAGGTGCCATACAATGGTACAAAGTACCCAGGTACGTTTCCTTCTCCTACTAGGATTATAAATATATGTTATGACTCATACGTGAACAGTGAGAAGAATGTGAAATTTGGCATGTTAATGCATAATATGTATGATATGGGGCATATGGGTTATTGAAAAAGGGGAAGTGAACGTGGTGATCTAAGACCACGATATCTGAATGTGGTGACTTCGGTCACATTATCTGAATGTGGTGAATTAAGACCACGATATCTAAATGTGGTGACTTCGGTCACAATTATCTAATCTGGTGGCTATGCCACAAATAATTATAAGGGCGATGAGCACGTCGACTGCAGCGACTGCCTTCGATGGTGTGTAGCGGATGGAGGGTTGACTTAGTAGTCCCCACGGTGTGCAGGATGGTACGGGTGATGTGTAGCGGATGGCATCTAGGTTTGGGTTCGGGTTGCATCACTTTTTTTTCATATCTGTTATATGAATATGCATGTGTTATGATAATGTATGCCTGAGCTATTAAATTTTAGTGTTGGTTACACATTGAGTCTCATGACTCACCCTGCTGTGGGAACATGTTCAGTGTGACGAAATGATGATGGACCGGGATGGCGAGAACTTGTGGTGGCCATGCTCAGCTTGAAGTTTATTTTATTTGGACATTTCATTTCATTTAAGTACCTTAAATTATTTGGGTTTGTTTGATGTAATAAGGCCACTGTTGAACTATTTCATTGTTTTATTATGGTTACAAATTTTTATTAAGTTAAAGATTAAGTAATTTATTCTAAATGTACTCTATACGTTCTATCACCTAAAATTGAAAAAGTGTTTTCATTATAAAACGATTTTGTTTTCTACTCGAGCCCAACTCAAAACAATCTTTCTTTCAAAACACACCATTTTCCAAAGTAACAAATGAATTTTGAATCGGTTTTCTTCAGGGAGCATACCAGATCCGGTCAAGGCTCGTGGGCCGGGTGTGGGGTGTTTCATAACCAATGGTCTAATTACCATTTAAGGACCTCTAATTTAAAATCTCATACCAATTGGACACCTCTAACATATAGAATTTAAGTTTTGCACTTTTTACAATTTAGTCCTTTTGACTAAATTGAGTGCCCAAACGTCAAATTTTTTGAACGAAATTTTCAGGAATCTATTTCGTAAAACTATAGACCATAAAAATATAATAAAAATAAATTTTACTTTGTCATATTTGTGGTCTCGAAACCACTATTCCGACTAGACCCAAAATCGGGGTGTTACAACTATCCCCCCTTTAGGGATTTTCGTCCCCGAAAATCTTACCGGAAAATATGTTCGATTTCCATGTAGACTCCTCTGTCTCGTGACACTGCCAAAGAACTCTCACTAAGGTTATGCTTTTATTTCTCAAATTTTTAATCTCATGTCAAAATTATGATCAATTATCCGTTATACAACACATAGGCTGAATCATAATCCCTATCGGAGAATTCATACTCAGAGAGTCCAATCGATACCATCGTAACATAGATACACAAAACACATTTTGAATCTTTTTCCAAGGCAATGCTTTCGGAATCATGCTATCACTGAACAGGAAGTTCATATTCTCATGTTTCAAATTCACATACGTTTTCTAATAATTTGAAGTAGATTCTAAACTGCCACGAATCACTTTTACTTTTTGTACGATTTCTGATCGGATAGTCTCTAAAACATTAAACTCAACTAATCTATCATGTCACATACCCGATCACCAGAACATCTATTTCAAATAACTGTACATTTTATTTGTAACACCCCTAACCCGTATCCGAGACTGGAGTAGGGTTACGGAGCAATACTGGAAATTTCAGAACATTTTCAAATAATTCATGATATTTATTGTTCATAGCGAAACTGTCCACTTGGGTCATAGTCACTAAATTATTTATATCTTAAGCTACAGAATTCAAAATTAAGATCCTCTTGATGTTTTAGAAACTAGACTCAAATATCTTTCTACCATACAAATTTCATAATTTATAATTTATCCAATAAATACGTTAATTCTTCAAACTTATCCATGTTTTGCTGTTTGACAATTTCGATCTTTCTTCACTAAAAATTAATTATCTCTTAGTACGAGATTTAGATGATGTTTTAGTTTGTTTCTATTGAAAGTAGACTCATTAAGAGTTTAAACATACAAATTTAAACCCGCAAGTAGTTTTATAAAATTTTTAATGATTTTCCAAAGTCAAAACAGGGGAAACCGAAATCAATCTGACCTTGTCTCACAAAAATTTAAATATCTCTTAAAATTAAATTAGTTTGCTTACATAGTTTCTTCTATGTAAGACTAGACTCAATAGGATTTAATTTAGTATTTTATTAAACCTCTAATTCGATTTCCATAATTTTTGGTTAATTTTCAAAGTTGGACTACTGCTGCTGTCCAAAACTGTTTTAGTGAAAAATATTGATAACTAAGTTTATAACACCTTCACTTCCTTTCAATTAAACCCTATACATGCCATATAAACCTTAAGATGCACAATAAAATTTACCAAAGTAATCTGGATAGTGTGCCCTGATGTGTTGATCTGATCCACCGATTTCACGTCAATCTACAAAGAACATTAAACACACAGGAGTAAGTTTATGTAAGCTTAGTAAGTTCATAGGCATAGAAAATAATTATTACCGAACATCTTCTAACAATTATACAATATATAATTTCACTAATTCTTCTAACAATTATACAAAATCAATGACAAAATTCAATTGATTGAGCTCAATATCAATAATTAATCAATTTCAATCTCTTGGGTCCATTTATCGCTTACTTTTCTTAATCAATTTAGGGAACAATTACGAAATTGAGTACTTCGTTTTCACAATGCCATAGTATAACTATGGTCTTGCACATAATCACATATCACACACCGAAGCCATAACCCAGCTATGGTCTTACACGGAAGCACATATCACACTGATGCCATAGCCTAGCTATGGTCTTATACGGAAATCACATATCACACCGATGCCATAGCCCAGCTATGGTCTTATACGGAAATCACATATCACACCAATGCCTTATCCCAGATATGGTCTTATACGGAAATCACATATCACATATCGCCATGGTCCAACCATGGTCTTTTTCGTCAATGCGTATGAGTCACTGAACGAAAGTACTCAATCCAATGTTCCACTAAATTAGAACTTTTATTCAAACATTCATATTTTCACAATTATCTCAGTTTAATAACATTCATATACAATAACATACCATAGCATTCATGAATTTTTCATAACAATTCATTAAATTTAGCCATATGAACTTGCCTGGGCCAATCAGTAGAATTTGTAAAAATTCAAGGACTAGTTTGATATTTTATCTTTTTCGTGTTTATCTTTGGATTCCTGATATGATGAAAAATATGAAAAACCAGCTTGAAAACCCTCTCCTATGGCGTTTTGGTTGAAGAAAAATGATGAAATCTCTAGATTTTTTAATTTTGTCTTTGTTTTATATGTTTAATTTGCAAAATTTCCAATTTTGCCCTTGTTTCTCCTTATTTTCTTGCTGATTTTCTTGCCCAAACCGTCCAACCCATATAATTTGGGCCTAATTGCCTTTTAAATACCTCCTTATTAGTTACTTAAGCTATTTAATCACAATTTAACAAATTTTGCACTATTTTCAATTTAGTCCTTTTTAATTAATTGACTATCAAAACGTTAAAATTTTCTAACGAATCTTTAATACTAACTCAATGACACTCTATAAATATTTATAAAAAATATTTATGGCTCGACTTATGAATTCGAGGTCTTGATACCTCGTTTTAGACCCAATTTACCTATTAAATTCTTTTTAAATCACAAAATTCACTAATTCAAAAATTCTTCTAAATTCACACTTGACCCATAATTATTAATTTATTAAATTTTCAAACTTACTTGTCGGATTTAGTGATCTCAAATCACTGTTTCCGACACCACTGAAAATTGGGCTGTTACATTATTACTCCCTGAATGAATAAACGAACTACTACTGAGCTTCGTACAAAATTTTTTGCATAAGCTTTGGATAATTCATTTCACGAATTCTATCTTGGAGTAATGATAACAGTCATCAGGTCTGACCTAAAATTTAGAATCAAAAGTCGTCTCACCCTGTACTCGTTTAGTTTACCACTCACTATCAAATTCCTGAGGTTCTTAATCTTGCAAAGGAAACATCGCTTTAGCTTATAATTTAGCTAGATTCAGACTGTCATCAAATAAGATTAATCATGTATCAAATACTCACAAAATAATCAAAGCTTTTCCATTCAAGCATTTGCAACTTTATCTACTTTCCCGAACGTTAATTGAAAACTGGTCACAATCTTTCAATAGTTCAAGCCATCTATGCTATTTTAATTTCAGATCCTTCTGTGACATTAGATACTTTAAACTCTTGGGATCAGGAAACATATGACATTTTCGTCGGACAACCGGTATCATCAAATTCTCAATACAAACATAAAAAGTGGCCGACTCTAAATCACCAGTCGGACAGTTCCTTTCATGTGACCTTAACAGTCTGAAAGCACAAACTATCACTTTACATTCTCGTATTTAAACACATTCTAATCCATTCGATAGTGCATCGCTAAAAAATTCACAAATTCTTTACTCAATCTAAACTGGACTCAGAATCAGTGCTTCGATTAACAATACCTTCAACTATTTTCAACTTTGCTAACACTCAACAGACCATTCAAACTTTCATAAATGTGATAACTTTATCAATCAAAACAACTTTAACTCATAATAATAATACCATCCAATTAGAACTATTCTAATAGGTACATCCTTGTATCACACCCTTTTTGAATATACTTTCTTCATTCAGACTGTTCGTCAATTTACCCATGAATGTAAAAGATTTTATCTTCTTGCCTGAGGATAAACTTAAATGCATATAACTCAAATTACCCTTCAACTACCCAGTTTGCTCAGATAAAAACAACTGAGTCGATCTCAACTATCAAATAATATCATATCAAAATAGTCCCTTTTTCATGTTGTTAAAACAACTCGAACATACAATCTTTCAAAAATTTCCTCACCAGCTAGTCAAAAGATCTTTACAATTGCATTAGCTCAAGGAAACAAAATATCCTGATTGAACTCATTGACCTTAATCAAACTTACCTGATAAAGAAAACCATTGTACAATTTGAACTTGAGCTTCCACTATCTATACCTTTGCCTATGTCAATTCCTTTCACGAAAATTTAAGAAATCCTGATACCAGATTCACCACGTTCCCATAATCGAACCAGAAATACAACCATAATAGACATAGTTATCACAAGCCAAAGAACACACTTTAAAGATGAGCCATGATTGGTAATTTACGAAATAAAGATGATAAGAAAACCGAGATAAAGAAATCCAAGATACGATACCACACTGGAAGTCCGAGAACATAGCATCATAAGAAAATAATAAAGATCTTGATGATTCCTCAGAGAAAACCAGAAGAAAAACAATGCTTATACGCTATGGAATCAATTGTAACAGAGATAATATATTTTCCAAATATATATACAAAACAACACAATCATCTAGTAGAAACAGAAGAATAGCCTCACATAAATTTTCACCAATAACTTTTATTCTAAACAAAATAGAATAGAATCCCACAGAGAGAAATAAGAAATGCTGCTCATCAACCAACCAGACTAACAGCGCTTTCATCTATCATTATAATAAGCTAGCATTCTCATATGATAAGAATTCCATCAGAAAACGAACAATCACATATATCTCTGAGGATAAATGAATACATAAAATACCCAGGAGAGATCATCATGATCTATTCAATTACTACTATTACACTCAGACATCTTTATGATTCAAATTTCATTTCTCTAACTAATTCTGTCATCACTAATCCCGTATTTTTCCATTCACTAACGAAAATCAATTCGGAAGAAATTCCAGTAAATATATACTTTAGAAATCATACATGAATGAGTCGATTAGCCGAGATTAACTTTTTCTTTAACCGTGACATCGCAACATCCAAATGATCTTTAGAATAACCTGGCATCTTTTCCAGAACTGTATTCACTTGTTAAACTATTATTAACTCTGACCACATTATTAGTCATTCCACTACTGAACTCTTTAGTCTCTTACTTGTGAGCTCATTCAACTTAAATCTCGTGAGATCTCGTTATGAAATACCACATTGGTTAGGGGGTGAGATCGTAAAGCCTCTAACTCGAATCTCATAAATACACACATATAGCTTAGCATTCATCATCAACATAATATCTTCACAATCATATAATTCACTTCAAGCTAATTAACATACATATTTATGTCACACGAACTTTCCGATTACCTTTATTCAAACAAGTGTACTTAAACATACATTCCATAAATTTGAGTAAGTTTACTAATCACATTCACTTAATCAAACAAATTAGTCACATAACATCATATGAACGCAAAATAAACATAGATGTGCTTATCACAATATAAACTTTCATTTCGTGTCACTTTTCCATATTTCAAGAATAATTCCCATTAGACTATTGTAGTTTCGATGGATATTCAGGCAGTATACTCAAGGTATGCATGTCAACAATCCATCAATTCATATTCAAAAGTTCCCTTTTGACACATATTCATGGAGCACACTCTCGAGCCACATATGACATAACAGGATTGCCAATTCAGGCTAAATCCTTTCGATAACATATACTCTAAAGGCTTACTCTGAATTACCCGTCCGACTAATTCAATTTCATAACATATGCTCGAGAGGGCTTAATTCAGGATTGCCGTTCCAGGCTAAATCCTTTTTGCAACATTTAAAACATTTTATCCGTTTCATAAAATCACCATAATCCATCGAAATACAACGTTCAACCGGGACAATGACATTTTATCCATATTTCTCAACTTATGGTTATTCCATTTTGTACATCATCACATACATATCATGAACTCATATTCATACCTTTCCAAGTTTCGACTCATCACAAACACATTTTCAAACATCTTAGTATCACTTTCCGTATTTTCAAAAATAGCTCGGTTGGAAAGCATCTCTGCCTCAACAAAACAATTTCGTCAGAGTCGGGAGATATCACACTATCACAGGTAGTAATATGGCATGTATAGCTAGACTCTCACATATGCAAGGTTAGTCTGAGAATTGACTAAACCATAGCTATGATACCACTAAATGTAAAACCCTTTACCCGTACTCAATGCTGGAACAGGGCTCGAGGCATTACCGAACTTATAACACAAGCATTCGCATAATCCCGAGTCATAAATTCCCATCCAAATTAAAAACTTTTCATACACATTCATATCGTCCCTAAAACGAGCCTACAAGGCCCAAAACATGCTTTGGATGTGGTTCGGGACTAAACTGAGAACTTTAGAAAATTTTACAAAACTAAGAAAATTTTTGCAAGAAGCAGGGCTCACACGCCCGTGTGGTCCAAGGGACACGCCCATGTGACCCTAGGACACGCCCGTGCTTCAAACCGTGTTCAAATTAGGGTGCTCTCTGACTTGTGCCACACGACTGTGCCACACGCTCGTGTGCTAGGCCGTGTAGCACGCATGGCTGAGACACACGCCCGTGTCTCTGCCCGTGTGCTCAATTTTAGACATTTTATTTTGCAACAATTAGGGTGCAGGGGACACACGGCTGGAACACATGCTCGTGGGGCAGACCATGTGTCACACACGGCCTAGACACACGCCCGTGTGTGTACTCGTGTGGACAAAAACAAGGCTATTTACCAAGCCATTTTGCCACCCTCACTTACACACATCTATACAACATCTCATGGCACAAAATCAAGCATGAGAGAGCAACCAAATAACCACAACCAAGACAATAACATGTCATTCTCATTCCATTATTTATCATGCTTAGAACATCAAACTCTCCACACCAAATCATGCAAGATTCCACATATACAAACATTTCACATTCTTGTCATAAATAACATTTCTATCATTCACCAAGCATACCATGACCATATCACCAAAGTCATTAGCACACACACATATATATACTTAGGCTTACAACCATGACAGCCTAAATAAACCAATCTACATGGCCAATTATCAAAACAAGCCTCTGACAATCACAAGCCAACACATTGGCTACAATCACAATGACACATTTAACAAATGACTAAGTCCCTATACATGCCATAGACTTAAAATACTTGAATCCACTATACCAGAAATGATAGCTTGATAGTGTGATAGGATCTCCGGTGAACTCCAACCCGAGCTAGCTCAATGACCCTATGAGACATTGGAAAGGAAGGGGGTAAGCTATATAGCTTAGTAAGTTCATATGCAAATAATACAAAACATTATTCATACACTTGACATACAAATAACTTAACAAATATTAACATAAATGTCATTAAAAATTCACAAACACAACTTACTCAATCCCAATCTTACCAACATCTCATCATATAAATAACACAACATATTTCCACATGAATGTCATTAAACTTCATGAGTATAATTTACTCAATCACATTCTTGCCTATAGCTCATCACATGAATAACATAACATATATCAATATAAATGTCATTAAACTTCATAAATGTCATATGAACATAAATTTCATTTAATATCAACATAATTATCATATATTAATAGCTCATCATATGAATTACATATCACGTATCAACATAAATGTCATTTAAGCTTCAAACGCACAACTTATTCAATCACAGTCTTACCAATTGTTCATCAAATATTGAGCTCATTTTCTTTGAGTTTTTTCGTACATACCTGTACCACCTCATAACATATTAACATACTTTCTCATCTTTGACATACCCGTTGAATTTCTCGTTGAACCACTTGGATTACTAAAGGATACTCGGGGATTTCGAACACACAGTATCGTACCAGTGCCATATCCAAGATATGGTCTTACATGTAATCTCATATCGATGCCAATAGCCCAGCTATGGTATTACACGAAGTCTCACATCGATGCCATATCCCAGATATGGTCTTACACTTAGTGACCCTAATGTCATGACATTTGTATCCTATCTATTCCTAAGGTTCAACTGGGATTTCTCGCTTGTCGAAACTTTGACGAATACTTCCATAGAGTCAATCACAATTCGTACAACTTTAAAGCATTTAAAATATAAATATGACAATGCATTATTTACATACGAACTTACCTCGACATAAAAATGGCGAAAAGGGCTAAATCGTCAAATACTTATTTTCCCCCGTTCTAGGTCCAAACCTCATTTTTTTTCTTGATCTATAATATAAAATTTAACTTATCAATCATTATACTATTCGAATTAGCCAAAAATCACATTATGGCAAAAATCACATTTTTACCCCTAAAGTTTGACACTTTTACAATTTAGTCCCTAGGCTCGTAAAATGATTTTCATTTAATTTCTTCATTACCCATGCCTAGCCGAACCTTATACATGCTCATAACAGCCCACATTTTTAATTTATTCACATTTTTACACCATATTTTATAACTTTTACATACAAGTCCTTTTAGGCATTTTTACCGAAAATCACTTAGTAAAAGCCGTTTATCATACACCAAACATACATTTTCTACCATTAGAAATCAAAATACACAAACATCCATCATGAGTTAACTTTTAGACCTTGACCTCTCTTCAAATTGATGGTAGAAATAGAAAGATCAAGTTACAACGGGGCTAGAACGGGCTTACAATCAAGCTTGGAAGTTGCCAAACCCTAGCTATGACTTCCCCCTTTTAAATTCGGCCATGAGGAAGAATATGGAAAAAAATTGGCTTTTAATTTGGCTTTTTAATTCATTTAATTACTAAATTACCAAAATGCCCTTAATGAAAAACTTTGAAAACATACCAAACCATGTCCATTTTTGTCCACCAACTTAACCAATGGTCTAATTACCACTTAAAGACCTCTAATTTAAAATCTCTAACATATAGAATTCAAGTTTTTCACTTTTTACAATTTAGTCCTTTTGACTAAATTGAGTGCCCAAACGTCAAAATTTTCGAACGAAATTTTTACAAATGTATTCTGTAAAATTGTAGACCATAAAAATATAATAAAAATAAATTTTACTACGTCGAATTTGTGGTCCCGAAACCACTTCTCCGACTAGACCCAAAATCAGGCTGTTACACATGCGTGGCTCGAGAGTGTACTATTTGAAATTATACCTTATGGGTACTAATGGACATGAATTGATAGATTCTGATTTGTACACCTCAAGTGTACTACTGGTGTAACCATCGATATTCTAAATAAATTCAACGGGTAAAACTCTTGACATGAGAAGATTATGAATAAGAAATGAGTTATTACAAGTATCTGCCAGAAATACATGAAAATGATAATATGTGATAATTGATTCATGGAAATCTGAGACGATGATATTTGTACTTGGAATTTGGTTGATGAATATAAGTTCATCCTTGGTTATAGACTTGTACACTTTGAGTGTACTACTACTTGTGTGACATTGATAATTCAAATCAAATATGAGTAAAGTTTTGACATGAAATAATCTGAACTCGAGATGAGCTATTATGAAATTATACTTGTAATACAAAGAGATGATTTATACATGTTAAATGAATTCGTGTTGTGGAAAGCATATGTGCCTGGAAACTTGATCATTGTTGAGCCCATATATGTTTTGATGTTATTATCGAATATATGACTAACAAAGGCAATGAGGATATGTGTAGGGCTTGAGGTCAAATTGATTGAATATTGATAAACCGTAACATATACATATTTTAATCCCACATTTGGCATACTTTTGGATGGTTTATCCCTTGAATTGTGGAATTTGATGCTTCTAATCCTTTAATTTCATGTTTTATACTTAGGAGAGCATAGGAGGGTGAAAAAGAACGTGAAATGGGCCAAAAATGGAGAAAATGGGCCAAAGTAAGGAATCAACACGGCCTGGAGTTCACCACACGGCTGTGCCACTTTAGTAGACTCGAACACGGCCCTGGGCTCGATTCACACAGGCGTTTCACACGGGCATGTCCTTGTCGTGACCCGTTTTAATTCCACTCGGAATAGGATACTTGTGGGCCAAGTAAGGCATCCCGAAAGCCTATATAAACACCCTAGAGGGCAACCTAAAAGGAGAGTTCGATAGAAGGCTTCTGTCAGGGCTTTTGACGAAGAGCAAAGCCAGAGAAGGCTGAATATAGGGAATTACTCGAAGAAAGCCAGTTGATCCATCTCAGAAGTCGGAATCACGCTGAAGACTGAGAATTTTCCCTTCAATTTCCTTCAGGGGGTTTTAGGGTTTTTCTTTATGTTTTGTTATTTAATTTCTTCTGAGATGTATTCTTTTATAAATAAGAACTAAACCCCTCAAATACCTGAGGGGGATGAAACCTAAGACGGATCTTGTTATTATTTTCTGAACTGTATGATAAATACTTGATTTGCTCTTAATTATGTGTTCTTAATTCTTTCTTTAATATTTCAGGATATTGATTCAAGTATTGATGTGCTTATTTGGAGGAGCAAAAGTCCCTGTTTAAGAGTAGATCTAGTATAATTAAGCGGAGTTGAACGCACTCCTAGAGATAGGACGATGAAAATCTACCGGATTAGTGTCAAACCTAATATGGGAGTCCATAAATCGAGTTAATGCAACACTATGGGTTTTAATTAGAAAGAAATTTCAATTAATCAACCTAGGGTTAGACGTTAGTAGCCTCGAAAGAGGTATTAATATAAATTAGGGAATCCTACGGATCAAGTCAAGTGAATAAATCGTCTGGTTCAGAGTTAAATAACAAGTGAATTCTAGGTGGATTCTTCCTCGGGTATTGTCTTAATCAATTAATTTTCCCAAAAGTATTTTCCCAAATCGTTCTCTGTGTCTTGGCATCCTTAGCTTAGTAATTAGTTAGACAAATATCAATCCCCTTTATTTTAGGCTAGATAATAAAAAGAAAGTCAGTACTAGTAATTTTGGTTCCTTTGGGTTTGACATTTCGGTCTTGCCACTAAGCTATACTATTGTTCGATAGGTGCGCTTGCCTCAATCGTGGTGATAGTTAGTTTCTAGGCTCGACCATACATTATATAAATATTAAAACTCTCAGACACGATCAAGTTTTTAGCGCCGTTGCCGGGGACTAAGATATTAGGAACACTAAATTTTTATTACTTTAGCCATTATTTTTTATTTTATTGCAATTTAATTTCTTTTTACTTTTCTAATTTTTTCTTTCTTTGCTTCTGGCAGGAACTTTTAGTTTATGACTAGAAGGAACCCATCAGGACCATTACTGTTTGACAATGAGATTGAAAGTACAGCTCGCAAAAACTGAAGAGAAATAAGGCGAAGCCTACAATACATAGAAGAAGAGCAAGAACACGAAACCAACACTACCGAAGAGATGGCTGACAATAATCCGCTACCTCCTGTAGTTGCCGCAAATTCGATGAATGAAAACCCTGCTCCTCGCACTATGTATGATTATGCTAAACCTAATTCAACAGGAACTGAATCAAGTATTGTTAGACCTGCTGTTGCTGCAAATAATTTTGAACTGAAACCTAGCACTATTCAGATGATTCAACAATTTGTTCAGTTTGATGGTTTGCAGGATGAGGATCCAAACAATCACTTGACAAATTTTCTAGAGTTTTGTGACACTTTCAAAATAAATGGCATTTTTGATGATGCCATTCGTCTTCGGTTGTTTCCCTTTTCATTAAGGAACAAAGCTAAACTGTATTGAACTCGTTACCACGAGGATCAATCACTACATGGGAGCAAATGATCGAAATTTTTTTGTTAAAATATTTTCCGCCGGCTAAAATGGCCAAGTTGAGGAATGATATCTCTTCTTTTGTGCAGATGGATTTAGAAACACTTTACGATGCATGGGAGAGATACAAGGATCTACTGAGAAGGTGCCCTCACCATGGGTTACCATTATGGCTATAGGTTCAAACCTTTTACAACGGTGTGAACCCCTCGACTAGGCAGTTGATTGATGCATTCGCCGGCAGTACACTAAACAATAAAACACCTGAGGCTGCTTATGAATTCATTGAAGAGATGTCACTGAATAATTATCAGTGGCAAGTTATGAGAACAAAGCTAACAAAAGCCGCCAGTGTTTTCAACCTCGACGCAGTAACCATTCTATCAAATCAGGTAGAACTTTTAAGTAAGAAAATTGATGGTTTGTGTGGTTCTTCGCAGGTACATCCAGTGATGCAGTGAGATACAAATGGAGGAGGGTCGAACAATACAGAATACCCACCCTACAACTCTGGCATAGAAAGCGAACAGATGAACTATATGGGTAATAATTCTAGAGCTCAGAATAATCCTTATAGTAACACTTACAATCCAGGTTGGAGGAACCATCCTAATTTCTCATGGGGTGGTCAAGGAAATCAAAGACAACAACCCCCTCCAGGCTTTCAACAGCAACCCTACCCACAAGAGAAAAAGCCGAACCTTGAGGAGATGCTAACAAAGTTCATCGCGGTGTCAAAAACCCATTTCCAAAACACCGAAACAACACTCAAAAATCAGCAAGCATCGATTCAAGGGCTCGAGAACCAAATAGGTCAGCTTGCTAAGCTGATCTTAGAAGACCACAAGGAAACTTGCCAAGCAACATTGAAACTAACCCAAAGGAGCAAATTCACGCCATTATTGTTCACGATAGTGAAGGGTTAGACGAACCAAAACAGAGGCAAGAGAATGTGGTAGATAAGGGTAAGGTTGAGGTAAGCCATGAAAAACCAAAACTGGTAAGAACAGAATACCAACCTCGTGTGCCATACCCCAATGCGATAAAGAAAGACCACAGAGAGGAACAATTCGGTAAATTTCTTAAACTTCTAAAGAAATTACATATTAACTTACCGTTTCATGAAGCTCTTTCGCAGATGCCAGATTCAAGGAAATTTTTAAAAGAGTTTCTAACAAACAAACGGAAGTTAGACGATACGTCGCATGTGGAGCTAAACGCAGTGTGCTCAGCAATTCTACAAAATAAAATACAACGAAAGTTAAAAGATCTAGGGAGTTTTACAATTCTGTGCTTAATTGGTAGTTTATCTGTTAATAACGCTTTAGCTGATTTAGGGGCAAGCATCAATGTTATGCCTTATAAAATGTTTAAACAGCTAGGTCTTGGGAAACCCAAACAAACTAGGATAAGCATTCAATTTGCTGATAAAACTATTAGAATTCCTAGGGGTATAATCAAAGATGTACTAGTAAAAATTGATAATTTCATATTCCCAGTAGACTTCGTTGTTTTAGACATGGATGAGGACAACAATGTTCCTTTAAATTTAGGACGTCCCTTTTTAGCAACTGCTAGGACCATTATCGATATTGATACAGGGGAAGTGACACTTTGTGTAGGTGATGACATGGTTAAACTCAAAGCACGTGATTCTGACAGAATATTTAACGATCAAGAGAATACAAGTCCTGTGAATATAAATAAACTTAACATTCAATCTTCTTTACAGGAAATCTCTCAGGAAAAGATAACAGAGCCAGGATCTAGTGTTCATACTGAGAATACAACTGTTCATGAGGAACGAAGGTTACAAATCAATGAGCTAGATGAATGGCAGACACACGTCAAGGAAAAATCGAAAAAACATGAAGAACCAAAGCAAAACCATGTCAAACTTAAAGATGGGACAACCCAGTTTAAGATAGGAGATCAGGTATTGTTGGACAAGACAGACCCTCGAATCACCACTTCAGACCTTGATACAAACAAAGAAATCCCTTTCATGGTACTCAATGTCTTCCCATACGGAACAATCGAGGTAACTAATCCTGCATTCGACACTTTTAATGCAAACGCCACTCGAATCAAACTATATCATGATCATAGAATTGATAGCAGGGGAGAGGAGTTTCAACTCCTCAAACCACCATGAATACGCGAATGAGAGGTAATTCTAGCTTAAGACTTTAAACAAGCGCTTCTCGGGAGGCAACCCGAGCACTAACTTCACTAATGTCATAATTTTGATTTTTAGCACCTAACTCAAAACTAACCAAGTTAATGAAGCACAATTTTCCTTACCACACGGCCTTGCACACGAGCATGGTCGTGTGGACACCACAGATTTGCACACAGGTGTGGCAGAGATCATACGAACCAAGGACAAAAAAAATTCCCCAACCACGGGCAGTGATAAAATCCCATGGCCGTGCGATACGGCCGTGGTCGACACTGAGAAAGCAACACGGGTGTAAGACACGCTCCCTAGACCGTGGCCGACACTTATTAAAGCAACATGGGCGTGGAAACCTCTACATAGGCATGGGAGAAACGAACGAAGCAGAACACGGCCGTGCGATATGGCCGTGTGACCTAACACGCCCAAGGCACACGGGCGTGGGCACCAACCAGGTTCTAAAGGCTGTTAGGGAATCACCACACCACGACCCTAGAATCCAACACCACCGGCGTATCCTCTTCCAACTCAGCCCGAATTTCCCTCGTTTCTTTTCTTTGACTCCATCCAAACTTCAGGAAGTTTCACTTCTCTTCCTACCTTATGATTTTCTTACTATACTGTGGATATCTATTTTTTTACATTGAGGACAATGTACATCTTAAGTGTGGGGGGTGAATTTTATTAAAAAAAGTTCCTAAATTTTTGCATTATTCTCAAACCCCTGAATTTTGTCTTTTTCTCAAGTCACTTTCTCATATCACTATTAGAACAAATTATGATTGATTTATGATTTTTATTGAAATGTCTTGAATTAAAACATAGGAAGTTGTGCATTGGTTGTTTAAACTTCAAGGATTTAGAGAATCAAGCATGATAAGTTGATTTTTTTTTTAAAATTAAAAATGTAACACCCCAAACCCGGTCAATACGCCACGATCGAATCTGGTATGTCACTAAGGAAAATATTTTTGAAAGAATTGAATTAACAATTAAATTTTGTGAAAAACTCTTTGAAATTCTTTTTTTTGTCGAAAATAAGTTAAAACTGAGATTTACTTTGAATTACATAAAACTTTAAAATAAGTGAATAAATCATAGATAAGAAAACATTTATATCTTTTTAAGAAAATTTGAAATATCACTTTGAAAATCCATTTGCAATTGAGTATAGAAACTTGAATTTTGGAAATCACTTAATTTGTTGAAAACACTTAACTTGTAATTTTTTTTTTCTATCGAACTATTCATATTACCCGATGGTAAGATTTTTAAAACCATTGCGAGTTTTTAGTTTAGAAAACTTTGAGCTCAATTATTAGATTAACCAAGTGACATGCTTAAACATGTTTAGAATAAATCTCAAAGCATATAAATAATCCAAAACCATAATTAAAGAGGCCTTATTACAAATCCATAAAATATGAAAACCCAAAATTAAAATATAGTATCCAAATGGAAGTTCATGTAAAACCAAACTTTATTGCATGGCCTCCTCGAGTTCATCCGGCTCTATATCCGCGATCTCACGAATCACCTGAAAATATAAGGGAGAAGGTGAGTCACCAAGACTCAGTACATATTCCCTCTCCCGGGTAAATACCACATACTTACACAAATTATAACAAAGCAACATATATGTATAATGCACCCAACCTAGCCATCCATAACTCCTTTTCTACCTCGTGTGGTACCAAACCACTGGTGGTGCCAAACCACTGGTGTCCAAAGACACAAATGTGATACCAAATCACCGGTGACCGTAGTCACGAATAATCCATCTGTGGGGCCAACCCACGTGTGATACCAAATCACCGCGCATTTATCCCATATCTCAAAAGTGGGGCGAACCCACGGTGGAATTAACCAAAGGGACAAGTCGCTATGAGGTGCCAAACCTCGGTGTCCAAGACACGAATGTGATACCAAATCACCGGGTGGTGCCAAACCACCGTGTCCAAGACACGAATCATCAAGTTGTGGGGCCAACCCACGTGTGATACCAAATCACCGCGATTTCGATCCCATATCTCAAAAGTGGGGCCAACCCACGGTGGAATTAACCACGTGGGGGCGAGTCGCTATGAGGTGCCAAACCTCCGTGTCCAAGACACGAATGTGATACCAAATCACCGGTGGTGCTAAACCACCGTGTCCAAGACACGAATCATCAATCTTCCCCCTCCTCTCATATTGCCCATACCAATGCAATAGATAGACAAATCACGCCAATAAACTTTGATATGTATCTCATAACGAATATATCATAAATCGTAGATCATAATTTCAATCCACATGTATTAACAATAAATTGAAACGGACTTACCCAAATCCTCATTCATACCATCATGGTATCATATCCAGATCTCATCGATTTACCCACTTTCATAATATGATTAGTTATAACACACAAATATACATATATAAACTAAGTTATAAAGTGTGTAAGATACACACCTTTCACCAACGCAAGAACTAACTCCCGAATCCGATCTACGCACTAGAACACCTTGTCCTACAATCGGCCAATACTAAAATTATGAACAAAGGCCATTCGGCCATACTACTAAATCCCAAAGAGTTATCACTTGTAATACCAAATCTTACCTAAACTTACCCAAATCGATTGACAAAGAAACGAGGCTTAGTTTGATTTCTTCCAACGTCCCGAAAAGCCTAAAAGAATAATCGGTTCCTAAAATGGTTAGAACCTTGCAAACCAATGCCCAAAGATTCGGCCTTTGACCACAAGAAAATAACTTGGAAAAGAGAAAAGAATTTAAAGAGAATCGGCCATGAACACTTACCCTTTTCCAGAATCGATTGATGAAAAATCAAAGAGAATCTACCCTTGAATATTCGGCCAAAACAAAACAATAAGAGAAAGGAAAAAATTCGGCAAAATGATTAAATGGTCAAAGAAATTCGGCTATGGTTGATTTGATTTAACAATAAGGATTCGATTAAAGTTGAGAAAGAGAAAGGAAAACAAAAGAAGAAGATGGAAGAGATTTCAATGGGAGAGGAATGTTTATGACTTTGAATAAAATAAAAGAAAGTAAAGAGAGATGGAGAGATGAAAGTTTCGGCCAAGAGAAAGTAGGAGAAATGTGATTATGAACCAATGTCAAAGAAGAAAAAGAGAGAGATGTGGGAGAGAGAGAGGTTCGGCCAAACACTATTTTGCCTAAAAGAAATGTGCACAAAATGCCCAAAAAAATCAAATGTTGTTTCGGTTTCAAAAGGATGAATGAAAAGAAAGAAAAAGTAGGATTTGGTTCCAACAAAATAAGGCTAAAACCAAAAGGAATTTTGCACTAAAAGCATAGTACACATTCGGCCAAGGAGGGAGTTTTTGGAGAGAAAGAAAACAATACAAAAGATGCACAACAAGCAAAGGTTGACCAACTATCCCCCCAGCCACCTAACAACATTCGGCCACCCCTAGACACCCATGCCGCCCACATACATGCACTAAAGGCCTAGGATTACTTTCCAAAACATCCTCTATATTCCATGCCTTTTGTCCCCTCATCATACCATAACCTTAAGATTCCTATCCCCTATTTCATGCTTTCCTTTTCCAAAATTCAACTTTACTAAAACTTAAGGTCCAACCTATCATAAACATAGGTTGACCGTCCATCAATGCTAGAACACAAAATAAAGTCTTCAAAAATGCTTTCCATGATACTCGAACCTCTAACCTCAAGCCACCTTTCAAGCTCCTTAACCAACTTGCCACTTACTCCTCTTATGCTTTAATTAACCCTTAAATTAACTTAAGTGCTAAGCTCACTTAATCCAATTCATTAAATAAACCATACTAAAAATTTATTCTAGCTTCCTAAATAAAACCAAGCCTTCATAAGACTATGCTAACACACAAAATTCATACCCGAGCCAACACAAATAATACTCAAATTTTGGGATGTTACAATTCTACCTCCCTTAAGAAAATTTCGTCCTCGAAATTACCCGATCAAAAGAGTTGAGGATACCGCCGCCTCATTACATCCTCCTCCTGCTCCCACGTAGCTTCCTCCACGCCATGATTCCGCCATAAAACCTTCACTAAAGGAACCGTCTTCCCACGCAAAACTTTCACATCTCGATCTAGGATCTCGCACAGTTCTTCTTCTATCGCCGATCTGGACTCACCTCTATTTCCTCATCGCCACAACATGCGATGGATCGTAACGATAGCGTCTAAGCATGGAGACATGGAACACATCGTGAATCGACTCACTCTGATGGCAACTCGACCTGATAGGCTACTGGTCCCACTCGTCTCAACACCTTATACGGTCCAATGAACCTTGGACTTAACTTGCCTTTTCTCCCAAATCTTAACACTTTCTTCCATGGCGAGACCTTCAGAAGAACTTTGTCACCCACGGCAAACTCTATATCCCTCCGCTTGAGATCGGCATATGACTTCGCCTATCCGGCTTCCTTCAGACGAGCCTAAATCATCTTAACCTTATCCTCGCCTCTGCGCAACCAACTCGGGTCCTAACATCCGACGCTCACCCAACTCTGTCCAAAGAAGTAGGTGTGCGACACCTCCTACCATACAACGCCTCATATGGTTCCATCTTAATGCTTGTCTGGTAACTATTATTGTATGCGAACTCACTAATGGTAAAAACTCTTCCCACCGCCTCAAGTCCAATACACAACCTCCCAACATATCCTCTAAAATCAGATAACTCTTTTCGATCGCCTGCCGATCGTGGATGAAATGCAAGATCTTTGAATCCAACCGCGCACCCAAAGCCCGATGCAACGCTCTCCAAAACCTCGATGTAAATCTAGGATCTCTGCTCGAGATGATCGACACCGTACACCGTGTGCAACCTCACTATCTCCGCTACATACAACTTAGCTAACTTCAAGCAAAAATCCATCCTTACTGGAATGAAATGAGCTAACTTAGTCGACGATCCACAATCACCCAAATCAATCCTTCTTACTAGGCGTAAGAGGTAATCCACCGCAAAGTCCATAGTGATCCTTTCCCACTTCCACTCGTGGAATCTTCATCGGCCGAAGTAACCTGACGATGGCGATGCTCGCCTTGCCTCACGACACGTCCGACATTTACCCACAAACTCGCCACCTCACGCTTGCACTGCCACCAAAATCGCTCTCTTAAATCCCGATACATCTTGCTTCCTCCAGATGCATAGCATATGGGCTGTTATGTGCATCCCGAAGAATCCTTTGCCTCAACTCAACATCCTTCTAAGCATACAAGCTCTCCCTTTAAAACACGAGACTCCATCGCTGGATAAACTATATTCCTCTAAACCTCCGTTCAACCTCGCAACCTCCGATCATTTAAACCATCATCCTCTAACCGCTTCTCCTTGATTTGATCTAACCAAGTCGGCTTGACTTGCAATTCTTGCCAAAAGACTCCCATCATCGTATAAGCTAAGTCGAGCAAACATCAATCAAATCGATATAACCTTACGGCTCAACGCGCGTCGCCACCACGTTAGCCTTGCCGGGATGATATTCGATCGAATAAATGTCGTAGTCCTTCAACAACTCGATCCATCTACGCTGCCTCAAGTTCAAGTCCTTCTGAGTCAAAAGATACTTAAGACTCTTGTGATCCGTGTAGACTATCGACTTCTCTCCATACAAATAGTGTCTCCAAATCTTCAGAGCGAAAACCACTGCAGCTAATTCCAGATCATGCGTCGGATAATTAGCCTCATGTGGTCTCAATCGCGAGATGCATAAGCCACTACGTTCCTTCTTGCATCAAAGACACATCCCGCATCAAGATGTGATGTATCACAAGAAACCGTGAATTCCTTGCACGCCTCGGGTTGAATCAAAACCGAGCTTCACTCGAATCTTCTTCAACTTGTCGAAACTTCCTTGCCGCTTCTCGGTCCACACAAATGGAACTCCTTTCCTCAATAACTTGGTCATAGGTGCTGCTATCAAAGAAAATCCTCTACAAATCTTCGATAATACCCCGCTGCACCCTACAAAACTCCGAATCTCACCCACCGACTTAGGCGGCTTCCAATCCAACATCGCCTCAATCTTCCGAGGATCCACTCTAATCCTCACCGATACTACGTGACCCAAGAAAGTCACCTCCTAAGCCGTAACTCGCACTTACTAAATTTGGAGTACACCGCTTTTCCCTCGAAATTTGCAACACTACTCGCAAATGCGCATCATGCTCCTCCTCCGACTTTGAGTATACCAAAATATCGCCTATAAAAACCACAACAAACCGATCCAAAAAGCTGGCTGGAATACTCGATTCATCATATCCATGAATGCTGCCGGCGCGTTAGTCAACCCAAACGGCATTACCAGAAATTCGTAGTGCCCATATCGAGTACGAAATGCCGTCTTATGGATATCAGCCTCTTTCACCTTTAGCTGATGATATCCGGACCTTAAATCAATCTTGAGAAAACCGCGCCCCTTTAAGCCGATCAAACAAGTCATCTATCCTCGGCAAAGGATATTTGTTTTTGATCATCACTTATTCAATCAAGCGAGTCTATACACATTCGCATCGTACCATCCTTCTTCTTGACGAAGAGTACCGACGCTCTCAAGGCGAAACACTTGGTCGAATGAAACCTCGATCCAACAACTCCTAAATCTGAGCCTTTAATTCCATCAATTCCTTCAAAGACATCCTATACAGAGCTATAGACACCGGCGCTGCCTCGAATGTGATCTATACCAAATTCAACTTCACGGTCCGGAGGTAGTCCCGAAAGTTCTTCAGAAATACGTCAACATATTCCTTTACCGTGCGGACATTCCCCACATTAGACTCCTTAGCCTCCAACGCACACACATGGACCACGAATGCCTCACAAATCTTCCTAACCAACTTCACAAACTTTCAACGCAGATACCACGTTGGATAGATAATCTCTTCTATTACCTATCATGACCACCTCTTCGCCTCAATCGACTTCAAAACCATGCGCTTAGCAAATAAGATTCCAAACTTGCTCGGTACTTGGCCAACCACCCATCCCAAGTATCGATCGAACTCCTCAAATGGCAATTCCATCGGATCGCCTACGAACACTACCCCTTGGAGTTCTAGGGGTACATCTCTATACACTTTATTTACTTCTACGGAGTGACCTAGAGGGCTAAGCACGCTCATCTTCCTAGAAGTATTCTCGAGTCTAAGTTCATGGTCTCTACAATACTACTAGCAACATACGAATGTGTCGAACCCACATCTATCAAAGCCGTATATGGTACACCAAAGATTAAGAACGCACTGGGTTATGACGACGTGCGCGCCGCCTCTCCTCTCAACGCCTCACCGCATACACCAAACCAGCCGTCTTGCCTCGGTGTTGCCGCACCTCTGCGATGCTCCTCGACCTCGACCGAACCATTACCTCCTCTACCATTACCACGACCTCTATGTGGTGGCGGTCCTCATTTCAACCGAATCGAGCACCACCTTGACCCTCTCGATCGATTCTGGCTAGCTTACGTGACGCCTCTCACGATGATCCAAATGAGCCACACTCGAAACATCCTTTCCCTCGGTCCAACATTCGCCCCAATGATATTTCCCACATCGATTACACCGCGCTAGTCCTCGATTAGCGATGCAATGTGCCTCCTGCATCGATTCGCCCACTTTGCCTAGCCTCTTTTTGAGAATTACCACGATCCCGATGATCCGTAACCTCTCTTATGCTTGTTTCGGCCGTAACTCGCTTTGCGATTCCTTGATTCCTTCGGGCTATCTTAGCCTTTTCAACCAAAGCGAAGAAACTCTCGCTCCCGATGTGGAGCAATCAACAATCTCACTGCGTCCTCAAACCATCTTCGAATCGAACACATCGCTCGTGTTCAAGCCACAATACCTCCAAAGATACCGCTCGGTCTTAAAAATTCTCGCCTCATATTCTCGACACGGACTTACTACCTTGGATCAAACTCAAAATGCCTTACGCTGCACATCAATGTAATTAGACCCAACGTATTTCCGACGACACGCGCCTTGAAATAATCCCAAGTGAGATCCTCCATTGCAAAGACCATTTTGTACCGTGAGCCACCACCGATATGACTCACCCCAAAGAAGCGTCACGATCCCTTTCAGCTTTTCCTCGGCTTTCGGATCCAAATCATCCATGATTCGCTCTGTCGCCTCTAGCCAATATTCAGCCACACTAGGAGCCACGCCAAAACACCTCGAAATACCTCACTCTATTGGCTCAAGTCGCTCGAATACGGATTTACGAATTCCCGCGCCTCCACCTATTCCAATACCCTCTCAAGAACTCGCAGCATCACCGAGACATCTGCGTCATCCCCGCTTGATCCTCGTTGCTCAACTCCAACCGCCGTGGTGGGGGTATTGGTACCTCATTTTCGGATCCTTGACCGACCTCACCGCTCGCATACGACCATCCTACCCGACCGCGCGTCCACGAATCATACGACCTCGACCGCAGTACTCATGTCTAAAGTCACAACTTATCTCGATTTAAAAGCGTTATGCATTAGTCATTATTCCACTTTCCTTAAAACACGCTTTATGAAAAGTTTTAATAAGAGGTTGTTTCATGAGTACATTCAACCTATAGTTTTGGGTCTCTAGAGTAATTCCTACTACTATACAACCATGCCAACATCATCATATCATATCATCAAAATCAACGGTTTGATGTACTTACTGAGCGGATCGATGTCGAGACTCGAGGCCATGCCTTTCCAACCATATAATTTTCAACAAAACATTTTAAAATCCATTCTTTAAAACATTTTGGGCCTCGGGCCCACAAATGTAGTTTTTGAACTCGGCTCTCGATATTAATTTGTAACACCCCAAACCCGGTCCAATACGCCACGACCGACTGCGGTATGTCACTAAGGAAAATATTTTTGAAAGAATTGAATTAACAATTAAATTTTGTGAAAAACTCTTTGAAATTCTTTTTTTTTTTGTCGAAAATAAGTTAAAGCTGAGATTTACTTTGAATTACATAAAACTTTAAAATAAGTGAATAAATCATAGATAAGAAAACATTTATATCTTTTAAGAAAATTTGAAATATCACTTTGAAAATCCATTTGCAATTGAGTATAGAAACTTGAATTTTGGAAATCACTTAATTTGTTGAAAACACTTAACTTGTAATTTTTTTTTCTATCGAACTATTCATATTACCCGATGGTAAGATTTTTAAAACCATTATGAGTTTTTAGTTTAGAAAACTTTGAGCTCAATTATTAGATTAACCAAGTGACATGCTTAAACATGTTTAGAATAAATCTCAAAGCATATAAATAATCCAAAACCATAATTAAAGAGGCCTTATTACAAATCCATAAAATATGAAAACCCAAAATTAAAATATAGTACCCAAATGGAAGTTCATGTAAAACCAAACTTTATTGCATGGCCTCCTCGAGTTCATCCGGCTCTATATCCGCGATCTCACGAATCACCTGAAATATATAGGGAGAAGGTGAGTCACCAAGACTCAGTGCATATTCCCTCTCCTGTAAATACCACATACTTACACAAATTATAACAAAGCAACATATATGTATAATGCACCCAACCTAGCCATCCATAACTCCTTTTCTACCCCGTGTGGTACCAAACCACCGGTGGTGCTAAACCACTGGTGTCCAAAGACACAAATGTGATACCAAATCACCGGTGACCGTAGTCACGAATAATCCATCTATGGGGCCAACCCACGTGTGATACCAAATCACCGCGCATTTATCCCATATCTCAAAAGTGGGGCCAACCCACGGTGGAATTAACCACGTGGACAAGTCGCTATGAGGTGCCAAACCTCCGTGTCCGAAGACACGAATGTGATACCAAATCACCGGTGGTGCCAAACCACTGGTGTCCAAGACACGAATCGTCAAGTTGTGGGGCCAACCCACGTGTGATACCAAATCACCGCGCACGATCCCATATCTCAAAAGTGGGGCCAACCCACGGTGGAATTAACCACGGGACGAGTCGCTATGAGGTGCCAAACCTCCGGTGTCCGAAGACACGAATGTGATACCAAATCACCGGTGGTGCCAAACCACCGTGTCCAAAGACACGAATCATCAATCTTCCCCTCCTCTCATATTGCCCATACCAATGCAATAGATAGACAAATCACGTCAATAAACTTTGATATGTATCTCATAACGAATATATCATAAATCGTAGATCATAATTTCAATCCACATGTATTAACAATAAATTGAAACGGACTTACCCAAATCCTCATTCATACCATCATGGTATCATATCCGGATCTCATCGATTTACCCACTTTCATAATATGATTAGTTATAACACACAAATATACATATATAAACCAAGTTATAAAGTGTGTAAGATACACACCTTTCACCAACGCAAGAACTAACTCCCGAACTCGATCTCCATCAAGCACTAGAACACCTTGTCCTACAATCGGCCAATACTAAAATTATGAACAAAGGCCATTCGGCCATACTACTAAATCTCAAAGAGTTATCACTTGTAATACCAAATCTTACCTAAACTTACCCAAATCGATTGACAAAGAAACGAGGCTTAGATTGATTGCTTCCAACGTCCCCGAAAGCCTAAAAGAATAATCGGTTCCTAAAATGGTTAGAACCTTGCAAACCAATGCCCAAAGATTCGGCCTTTGACCACAAGAAAATAACTTGGAAAAGAGAAAAGAATTGAAAGAGAATCGCCATGAACACTTACCCTTTTCCAGAATCGATTGAAGAAAAATCAAAGAGAATCTACCCTTGAATATTCGGCCAAAACAAAACAATAAGAGAAAGGAAAAATTTCGGCAAAATGATTAAATGGTCAAAGAAATTCGCTATGGTTGATTTGATTTAACAATAAGGATTCGATTAAAGTTGAGAAAGAGAAAGGAAAACAAAGAAGAAGATGGAAGAGATTTCAATGGGAGAGGAATGTTTATGACTTTGAATAAAATAAAAGAAAGTAAAGAGAGATGGAGAGATGAAAGTTTCGGCCAAGAGAAAGTAGGAGAAATGTGATTATGAACCAATGTCAAAGAAGAAAAAGAGAGAGATGTGGGAGAGAGAGAGGTTCGGCCAAACACTATTTTGCCTAAAAGAAATGTGCACAAAATGCCCAAAAAAATCAAATGTTGTTTCGGTTTCAAAAGGATGAATGAAAAGAAAGAAAAAGTAGGATTTGGTTCCAACAAAATAAGGCTAAAACCAAAAGGAATTTTGCACTAAAAGCATAGTACACATTCGGCCAAGGAGGGGAGTTTTTGGAGAGAAAGAAAACAATACAAAAGATGCACAACAAGCAAAGGTTGACCAACTATCCCCCCAAGCCACCTAACAACATTCGGCCACCCCCTAGACACCCATGCCGTCCCCATACATGCACTAAAGGCCTAGGATTACTTTCCAAAACATCCTCCATATTCCATGCCTTTTGTCCCCTCATCATACTAAAAATTTATTCTAGCTTCCTAAATAAAATCAAGCCTTCATAAGACTATGCTAACACACAAAATTCATACCCGAGCCAACACAAATAATACTCAAATTTTTGGATGTTACAAAAAATTTGCTAGGTTATTTTCCCAAGTTTAGGTATTATCTTGAAGTTTGAAGTTCACAGGGTTAACATCAAAAACCATAATTTCTGTGAGATCTTGAGCCTTTGAGAGCATTTTCTTTTCTTGCTCACTTTTATTGTTGCTTTGAGTGAGTCAATACTGATTTGTTATTCTAGAACTTGCTTCGATTATGCATGTCAAGACCACACTTTTAATTTGAAATACTGAGATGATAAAGGCACCTAGGTTTTAACCCACTTACTCCATTGAAAGCCTACCTTCATAATTAACCCTTAGTGAACCCCTTTGAATCCTAACAAACCATTTCTTGACTCACCCGTTAATATTAACCCAAAACCCATTTTGTATTTGTTATCACCATTTCTCTTGACTACCCCTATATCGAGATTTGATTTGATCAGTTGCTTAACTATTTTCTTTACTTCAGTTGTTAAATTCTATCTTATTATTGTATGTATTGATTAAAAAAATTGGAAATCTATTCATTATTAGGTCTTTGTTATTGGAGTTTAAGCAGTTAATTTCACATTTTGGGAAGAAGCTCGTATCATTAGTATTAAGGTTTCAATTGATGTAATTATTCAGTATTAGTCTAATTTATCTAGTTAGGTAATTTATCAATTTAATCTCGATACTAACCCTCCTCTTTCAGCCTGTGACACGCCCCCTAACAAAGCCACGTTACAACCCTTTTTAAAGACCTTTTGATCGATGTATCATTTAAATTTATAGTGGTGGAGATTTGATTTTCATGCAAGCCTATGGTAATAACTTTTCATGTTGACTTTTGAGTGCTTAATTTATCATCCCTTAAACACTTCTAGTGGTTTGAGTGAATCCTTAGTGAGGATGTTAACTCTGTGACATTTTTAATAAAAGGTGATTACTTAGATAAGGGGGGAATACCTATGTTTTCATGAATAAAATGCTCAACTTGGATTATTTGAAACTTTGATGTTCTTTTAGTTGAATTCTCAATGTCTGATTACCTATGGATTATTTCAAAACATTATTGATAAGAGTTATAAGTTGAGAAGAATGAATTTTAATTGTGAGTTGAGGATTTTGCTTGAGGACAAACAAATGCTTAAGTGTGGGGGTATTTGATAAACCGTAATATATATATATTTTAATCCCACATTTGGTATACTTTTGGATGGTTTATCCCTTGAATTGTGGAATTTGATGCTCCTAATCCTTTAATTTCATGTTTTATACTTAGGAGAGCATAGGAGGGTGAAAAGAACGGGAAACGGGCCAAAAACGGAGAAAATGGGACAAAGTAAGGAATCAACACGGCCTGGAGTTCACCACACGACCGTGCCACTTTAGCAGACTCGAACACAGCCCTGGGCTCGATTCACACGGGCGTGTCCCTGTCGTCACCCATTTTAATTCCACTCGGAATAGGATACTTGTGGGCCAAGTAAGGCATCCCGAAAGCCTATATAAACACCTTAGAGGGCAACCTAAAAGGAGAGTTTGACAGAAGGCTTCTGTCAGGGCTTTTGATGAAGAGCGAAGCCAGAGAGGGCTAAATATAGGGAATTACTCGAAGAAAGCCAGTTGATCCATCTCAGAAGCCGAAATCACGCTGAAGACTGAGGATTTTCCCTTCAATTTCCTTCAGGGGGTTTTAGGGTTTTTCTTTATGTTTTGTTATTTAATTTCTTCTGAGATGTATTCTTTTATAAACATGAACTAAACCCCTCAAATAAATTAGGGGGATGAAATCTAAGACGGATCTTGTTATTGTTTTCTGAATTGTATGATAAATACTTGATTTGTTCTTAATTATGTGTTCTTAATTCTTGCTTTAATATCTCAGGATATTGATTCAAGTATTGATGTGCTTATTCGGAGGAGCAAAAGTCCCTGTTTAAGAGTAGATCTAGCATAATTAAGCGGAGTTGATCGCACTCCTAGAGATAGGACGACAAAAATTTACCGAATTAGGGTCAAACCTAATATGGGAGTCCATAAATCGAGCTAATGCAACACTAGGGGTTTTAATTAGAAACAGATTTCAATTAATCAACCTAGGGTTAGACGTTAGTAGCCTCGAAAGAGGTATTAATATAAATTAGGGAATCCTACGGATCAAGTCAAGTGAATAAATCATCTGGTTCAGAGTTAAATAATAAGTGAAGTCTAGGTGGATTCTTCCTCGGGTATTGTCTTAATCAATTGATTTTCCCAAAAGTATTTTCCCAAATCATTCTCTGTGTCTTGGCGTCCTTAGTTTAGTAATTAGTTAGATAAATATCAATCCCCTTTATTTTAGGTTAGATAATAAAAAGAAAGTTAGTACTAGTAATTTTAGTTCCATTGGGTTCGACATTCTGGTATTGCCACTAAGCTATACTACAGTTCGATAGGTGTGCTTGCCTCAATCGTGGTGATAGTTAGTTTCTTGGCTCGATCATTCATTATATAAATATTAAAACTCTCAGACACGATCGAATATGCCTTATATATTTATCTCAAAATAGAATAAATGGTAAGTTAAGTACCATGTTATATGAACTTACTAAGTATACAATGCTTACCCCATTTTATTTTCCCCTGTTTTAGAGTAAATTGGAAGCTCGTTGGATTGGAAGCTTGGCGGAGATCACTCACACTATCCATCGGCCTATGTCGGTATAGTATGGTCAATCAATTATGGTTGTAATGGCATGTATAGGTTATATTGGCCACATTGGCATATAAATATAAATGATGCTTGTAATCTAGCCATTGGAATGGCTAGTAATGGTTTGATTTGATATATTTGTAATGTCATACTATAGAAGCTACACATGTGTTAAGTAATTGATCAAATTATGCCTATCATATGGACTAAACCAAGGAAAGATAATAAACATGTATGCATATAATGGTATACCATGTTGAATGATAGAATTTGCTTGATTTGAATGCTTGAAATAGTTTGTAATTGAATGTGAGTTTAAGTGCAAGTCATTGGTGTGATTTTGGGTGAGAAAGGAAGCTAGAAATGGCTTTATTTTGTCCACACGGGCGGACACTGGGGCTTATGTCTAGACCGTGTAACACACGGCAGAATGCTTAGAATTGAGCACACAGGCAGAGACACGGGCGTGTGTCTCAGCCGTGTGGGAGACACGGTCTTGAACACAGGCGTGTGTCTTGGCCGTGTGAAACCTGCACCTAATTCGAATTGAATTAATTAACCACACGGCCTATCACACGGGTGTGTGGAATGGCCGTGTGGCACAAGTCAGAGAGCACCCTAAATCGAACACGGCCTGTTGCATGGGCGTGTCCTACGGTCACACGGGCGTGTCCTTTGGACCACACGGGCGTGTGAGCCCTGCACCTTGGAAAATATTTTAAATGTCACGAAAATTTTTTAGAGTTACCAATTAAGTCCTGACTCGATTGTAATGCTTGTATTGGGCCACGAGGGTCCATCTAAGGGACTTTACGAATGATCTCCGTTAGTAAATAGTGATTTACATGATTCATCTGAAAATGTTCTGAAAAGTTTTGGTAATGCTTTGTAACCATGTTTCGGTGACAAATACGGGTTAAGGGTGTTACATTTAGTGGTATCGGAGCTACGGTTTAGTAGGTTCTCAGACTGAACGTAGCATATGTGGAGTCTAGAAATACATACTATTATATAACCTGTGATAGTGTGATATCTCCCGACTCTGATGAAAATTGTTTTACAAATAGACAGAGATGCTTTCCAACTGAGCTGATTCTGATATTGCTGAAACTGATACTCAAGTGCCCGAGTAAAAATGTTACTTATGTTGAAATGAGACTTGTAAAGGCATGAAATAAAAGTTGTAACATCCTGAAAAGGGCCTATGCATTTTTGGTTTAATTGTACGAAATGACATATCTTATGTGTTATGAATATATTTTGAACACTTTTGGAAACCTGGAAATGTATGGAAATGTTAAGTTTAAAAGAAGAAAGTGAACATTTTTAGAACCTTGGAAATGTAAGGAAATGTCTTGTAAGGAAATGTCATGGAAATGTAAGGAAATGTCTTGGAAATGTAAGGAAATGTCTTGTAAGGAAATGTCATGGAAATGTAAGGAAATGTCAAGTTTACAGAGCCGATCGAAAATTTTTGGAAACTTAGAAATGACCTAGAAATGACGAGTTTAAGGTTTAAAAGGGGAAATTAAGGCAAGGTGGCCTTAAAAGAAAAAGTTTGTGAAATTTAACACACAAACAGGCTTGGAAAAGTGGTCTGAAGATGCCACTTAGGGCCAATGGAAATGGCGCCATATGCAAGAGGAATGGGCCTAAGTTCGAGTCACATGGGAAGCAAATAAAAGAAATTTTATTTTGCTACAAGGAGCAGAGAGGTGGACTGCACATGGCTATAAATTAGAGCTTTTATTATTTTATAAATAGTGGATAAATTAGGGATTTATTTATCATTATTTTCAAGAGATAATTGTTGGATTAAATTCTTTTAATTTGAATAAAGAGATAAAGAGGAAAATAAGGGAGAAGTGATGGCCAAGTAAGGGACTTTGAGTTTAATAATTTCGGCTAAGTAAGGATAGTTGCTGAATTATCTTTTATTTTAAGTGATAATTAAAGAGATAAAGCTATTAAAATAGAAGAGTGGTGGCCAAGTAAGGGACTCCTTAGATGATAATTTCGGCTATAAAAGGAAAAGAGAGGTCATTCTGCATTATTATCTGTTCTTTGAAAGTCTCTACCGAATTCTCTTCACCAAATCTTCTTCTTCTTTTATTTTTGCCAAGCCGAAATACCTTGTGATCTAGCCGAATCCTCCATCTTTATTCTTCCTTTTCTTTTCTTTCTAATCCCTCCAAAAGCCGAAAGTTGTGAGATCATCATCTAGCCATAGCCGAATCTCTGAAGGTTGAAGTGAAGGTGCAATCGATTTCTTCAAGTAAGGGTAAGATCTCATTCGGTTTCATCCTTTTTTTCTTAAGATTTGCCGAAATCTAGGACTAACCCCATTAATATCTTGTTGCCAAAACTTTGAAGAGATCTTTCGGGATTTACTAAAGTGTCGACTACAAGGAAGGAGAAGTTCTTTTCCCGAAGGTACACCATAGGCCACGTGTTCCCTAGTTATTCGGTGAGTTTCGGATTTAAAATCCACAAGGTAAGTGTCTATAGTATTCGCCAAGGCCATGTTTGGTAAATATATGCGTTCATTAATTATTCAAAAGCCGAAACTAACCAAGTTAATTGATTCAATGCTTGGCCGAATGCAAGAAGAGTATAGCGAGAGATTTCAAGACTTGATTCTTAAGTCAAACGGCAACAAGGTAAGTTTAAGTATACTAATCCTACTAGGATTTGGATTTATGGCGAATGGCTTTTTATTAAAGTAGTAGGTGATTAATCAAATGTAGGGATTAAGGATCTAAGCATTAGATCAAGCTTTTCGAGATTTCAAGACCCTTTCTTAAGTATGATAAGTTGTGGATATTTGGTTAAGAATTCGTATATTGATGATTAAATCGATTGTTCGATTAAGTGTGTTGATGGAGGCGAATACCATTCAAGAAGGGAAAGGAAGGTCCCTATCCCGAAGTTTAAGAAGAGATCTGTCTCAGCTTAGGGATTGGCCACCGGGGTGTGGACCAAACGAACAAGAAAGTAGGCAACAGTCGTAGTATCGCCTAGTGATAGCATCGATGATCGAAAGCATAGTTCTCCAAGTGATCAGTGTGTGATTAACCCACCGTTTTACGGGTATATGATATGTATGTGAAATGTGTATGTGTTATGAATGTGCTAACTAGTGCAAATGGAAATTGTGATAAGGATACCCTCAAGGGGTATGTCGATAATCCTAAGTACCAAACCCGATGATATGTGATTATTAATATGAATATGTGATAATATGCTTAATGAACATGCTCATGCATCATTACATTGTATCATTATTTTATGTGGCATGTGCATGGGTTGGGATATGAAAGAAGGTACGGGTGTACTTCGAGTACGTGGTTTGATGTTAGCCTTGAGCTACATCGTGGATTGACGTTGACTGAGGTCACGTTGTGGATTAATTGCGATTTAGTTCGCGTGGCTTGATGAGTGGCTATGTGCCTCATCGTGGTTGATATCGGCTATGTGTCATATCGTGGTTGATGAGTGGCTATGTGTCCCATCGTGGTTTTTGATGTTAGCCTTGAGCTACATCATGGATTGACGTTGACTGAGGTCACGTTGTGGATTAATTGCGATTTAGTTCGCGTGGCTTGATGAGTGGATATGTGCCTCATCGTGGTTGAT
Source organism: Gossypium sturtianum (assembly GCA_025698515.1). Classification (NCBI taxonomy): domain Eukaryota; kingdom Viridiplantae; phylum Streptophyta; class Magnoliopsida; order Malvales; family Malvaceae; genus Gossypium; species Gossypium sturtianum. The sequence goes on along the minus strand of CM046955.1, from coordinate 100,029,158 downwards.
ATCGGCTATGTGCCATATCGTGGTTGATGAGTGACTATGTGTCCCATTGTGGTTTTGGTGTTAGCTACGGCTACATCGTGGATTGGCGCTGACTGAGGTCGCGTTGTGGATTATTGTGCTTAATTGCACGTGGGCGGCATTGATTTCCTTTGGAGTAAAAGGAGAGGGTGATTTGATAATCCCCGTGTGTGGTAGGCTGGATAAGGGGTGTGTAGCGGATGGACCCTAGGTTTGGGTTGGGCTTCATAATTGCATGATTTCGTATGTGAACATATGTGGAAATGGGCCAAGCCCAATATGATATGTGGATTAATGTGGAAATGGGCAAAGCCCAAAGATATGAATGTGGATCAAGTGTGGAAATGGGCTAAGCCGAGTATGTGGAAATTATGTGGTTAACTACCCTATTAGATGAATGTGATATGAATATGGGCCAAGCCTGTAATGTGTTAACATGTGAATAGGATATTTTTATCCGATATATGGGTTAATATGTGGTTAACATGTGGGTGGAATTCAAAGTGGATTAATTACACACCGAGTCCAGTATGACTCACCCAATTTTTATTAAACATCGCAGATGATTCGTGGTGATTGGACCGGGTTGGAGTGGATACGAGGTGGCCCATGCGAAGACATCTTCTTTATTTTATTCATTTATTACTAAGAACTTTTGTTTAATTATTTGTTGTAATAAGGCCCAGTTAAAGTATTTAAGTATTTCTATTTGAATATTTTTATTATGTTAAAGCAAAGTGACGATTGAATTATTATTTTGAAACCGGTTTATTTTTGGCAAAACTATATCCTAAAATGTATCATAAAGTTTTAACCAGGATATTTTTATAAACACCACACTTTACTTAAGATTTTAAATGGTCACCGCTTTACAAACTCAACAAGTTGTCATGATTTTATCTTTAGGTCGAATCTTCTCAAAAGTTTTTCCGCAGATGGCATACCGTGATCCGGCGTGGCTTGTGGGCCGGGTTTAGGGTGTTACAAATTGGTATCAGAGCCCGGTTCAAAACTCGGCTTTGAGGGTTTTGGGTCCAAAAATAATTTTTTTTCAAAGATGGGCTTTTCAAAAGTATGGGCTTTCATAAACTTTTCAAAGTTATTCGGCATGGCACTCAGTATCTCTCGCCCGAAGTCCACTGTAAGTACTTCTAATTGTTGAAGTGACTTGTTTATGTGAACTACTGTTATGGGCTTATTTGGGCTCGTAGATTAGAATATTAGGGCTATTGAACCCTAGGGCTAGTGCACTCAAACACATGCATAAGACTTAAGGACTATTAAACAAACTCAGAAGTAAGTCGCGAGCTAGGGTGTGGCAAATTGTTGTGCGCATGTCTAGGAGTGGATTCAGAAGAGAGCTTGGTATTTAAGCGGTCTTAGTGACTCACCTCCTCTTTACTCGAATCCTACAGTGCGTGTGTAACTGCTCACCCTAACCAAGAGGACTTATTCACTGCTAAACCAATCATTAAAACCCGAAAGGGACTAGCCATGCAGCTTTATAAAATTCCTAGTTTTAAAATCCCTAAATTACCCTTTTAATTGTAGTAAAAGATTATTGTGAAAATTTTTCCAAAATATCTCCGATTTATAAAATTACAAAAATGCCCTCGTATTGTAAATTACTAAAATACCCTTAGTTCTTAAGATTTTCAAAAATACCTCGACGCTTGCTACAATATTTCTACTTTACAAAGATATCAAAAACTTCTGCTTTACAAATAACAAGATACCTGATTTGGAAAATTTACTGAATCGCTTCGACTTCCAAAATTACCAAATAACCTCGATTTCAAATTTTTGCAACACCTCTGATTTGGAAAACAAAATAACCTGAGAGATTTTGTAAATTCAAATACCTTTAATTTGGAAAATATTTTCGAATTGACCCCGATTTATTACAAAAAATACCCTCAGAGGGGAAAAGACGAAATTACCCTGGTAGGGAAATGGATGGAATGGCCATAAAAGTGTAGTGAATGATGTTGTGAATGAATGTGACTTCGTGGAGAAATGAATGTGTCTCTCGCTTATGAATGTGAATGTGACTCCACGAGTTAGAGTATTGAACTTGAACTAGAAACTTTGGTTGATCGAAAGAACTACTTCAACATCTCTTTTCATAAAACTGTTTCGCGAATAATCAATCGAACAAAATTTCGATGCATAAAACTTTTTAATCAAATTAAATCGCGACGTTAGAAATGAGTTCTAGGGGCGTGAACTTAGAGATCGTGCCTAGAAAGTATGATGGTTCTATTAAGATCGAGTGCGCAAAGATAAGCGTAGTGCGGTGAGTTAAGATGTACGATTATTCGTTAATAAGTAATTTCGAGGACTAAATTATTTTTAAGGAGGGTAGAACGTAACATCCTGAAAAGGGCCTATGCATTTTTGGTTTAATTGTACGAAATGACATATCTTATGTGTTATGAATATATTTTGAACACTTTTGGAAACCTGAAATGTATGGAAATGTTAAGTTTAAAAGAGGAAAGTGAACATTTTTAGAACCTTGAAAATGTAAGGAAATGTCTTGTAAGGAAATGTCATGGAAATGTAAGGAAATGTCTTGGAAATGTAAGGAAATGTTTTGTAAGGAAATGTCATGGAAATGTAAGGAAATGTCAAGTTTACAGAGCCGATCAAAAATTTTTGGAAACTTAGAAATGACCTAGAAATGACGAGTTTTAAGGTTTAAAAGGGGAAATTAAGGCAAGGTGGCCTTAAAAGAAAAAGTTTGTGAAATTTGACACACAAATAGGCTTGGAAAAGTGGTCCAAGATGCCACTTAGGGCCTATGGAAATGGCGCCATATGCAAGAGGAATGGGCCTAAGTTCGAGTCACATGGGAAGCAAATAAAAGAAATTTTATTTTGCTACAATGAGCAGAGAGGTGGACGGCACATGGCTATAAATTAGGAGCTTTTATTATTTTATAAATAGTGGATAAATAAGGGATTTATTTATCATTATTTTCAAGAGATAATTGTTGGATTAAATTCTTTTAATTTGAATAAAGAGATAAAGAGGAAAATAAGGGAGAAGTGATGGCCAAGTAAGGGACTTTGAGTTTAATAATTTCGGCTAAGTAAGGATAGTTGCTGAATTATCTTTTATTTTAAGTGATAATTAAAGAGATAAAGCTATTAAAATAGAAGAGTGGTGGCCAAGTAAGGGACTCCTTAGATGATAATTTCGCTATAAAAGGAAAAGAGAGGCCATTCTGTAGATTATTATCTGCTTCTTTGAAAGTCTCTGCGAATTCTCTTCACCAAATCTTCTTCTTCTTTTATTTTTGCCAAGTCGAAATACCTTGTGATCTAGCCGAATCCTCCATCTTTATTATTCCTTTTCTTTTCTTTCTAATCCCTCCAAAAGCCGAAAGTTGTGAGATCATCATCTAGCCATAGCCGAATCTCTGAAGGTTGAAGTGAAAGTGCAATCGATTTCTTCAAGTAAGGGTAAGATCTCATTCGGTTTCATCCTTTTTTTCTTAAGATTTGCCGAAATCTAGGACTAACCCCATTAATATCTTGTTGCCGAAACTTTGAAGTTATCTTTCGGGATTTACTAAAGTGTCGACTACAAGGAAGGAGAAGTTCTTTTCCCGAAGGTACACCATAGGCCACGTGTTCCCTAGTTATTCGGTGAGTTTCGGAATTTAAAATCCACAAGGTAAGTGTCTATAGTATTCGGCCAAGGCCATGTTTGGTAAATATATGCGTTCATTAATTATTCAAAAGCCTAAAACTAACCAAGTTAATTGATTCAATGCTTGGCCGAATGCAAGAAGAGTATAGCGTAGATTTCAAGACTTGATTCTTAAGTCAAACGGCAACAAGGTAAGTTTAAGTATACTAATCCTACTAGGATTTGGATTTATGGCCGAATGGCTTTTTATTAAAGTAGTAGGTGATTAATCAAATGTAGGGATTAAGGATCTAAGCATTAGATCAAGCTTTTCAGATTTCAAGACCCTTTCTGTAAGTATGATAAGTTGTGGATATTTGGTTAAGAATTCGTATATTGATGATTAAATTGATTTTTCTCGATTAAGTGTGTTGATAGAGGCGAATACCATTCAAGAAGGGAAAGGGAAGGTCCCTATCCCGAAGTTTAAGAAGAGATCTGTCTCGCTAGCTTAGGGATTGGCCACCGGGTGTGGACCAAATACGAACAAGAAAGTAGGCAAATAGCCATAGTATCGCCTAGTGATAGCATCAATGATCGGAAGCATAGTTCTCCAAGTGATCGTGTGTGTGATTAACCCACCGCTTTCCGGTATATGATATGTATGTGAAATGTGTATGTGTTATGAATGTGCTAACTAGTGCGTGGAAATTGTAATAAGGATACCCTCAAGGGGTATGTTGATAATCCGGTAAGTACCAAACCCGATGATATGTGATTATTAATATGAATATGTGATAATATGCTTGATGAACATGCTCATGCATCATTACATTGTATCATTATTTTATGTGGCATGTGCATGGGTTGGGATATGAAAGAAGGCGGTGTACTTCGAGTACATGGTTTGATGTTAGCCTTGAGCTACATCGTGATTGACGTTGACTCGAGGTCACGCGTTGTGGATTAATTGCGATTTAGTTCGCGTGGCTTGATGAGTGGCTATGTGCCTCATCGTGGTTGATATCGGCTATGTGCCATATCGTGGTTGATGAGTGACTATGTGTCCCATCGTGGTTTTTGATGTTAGCCTTGAGCTACATCGTGGATTGACGCGTTGATCGAGGTCACGCGTGTGGATTAATTGCGATTTAGTTCGCGCGTGGCTTGATGAGTGGCTATGTGCCTCATCGTGGTTGATATTGGCTATGTGCCATATCGTGGTTGATGAGTGACTATGTGTCCCATCGTGGTTTTGGTGTTAGCTACGGCTACATCGTGGATTGGCGCTGATCGAGGTCACGCTGTGGATTATTGTGCTTAATTGCACGTGGACGGCATTGATTGCCTTTGGAGTAAAAAGGAGAGGGTGATTTGATAATCCCTCGTGTGTGGTAGGTCGGGATAAGGGGGTGTGTAGCGGATGGACCCTAGGTTTGGGTTGGGCTTCATAATTGCATGATTTCGTATGTGAACATATGTGGAAATGGGCCAAGCCCAATATGATATGTGGATTAATGTGGAAATGGGCAAAGCCCAGTATATGAATGTGGATCACAGTGGAAATGGGCTAAGCCCAAATGTGGAAATTATGTGGTTAACTACCCTATTAGATGAATGTGATATGAATATGGGCCAAGCCTGCCGAATGTGTTAACATGTGAATATGATATTTGTTATCCGATATATGGGTTAATATGTGGTTAACATGTGGGTGGAATTCAAAGTGGATTAATTACACACCGAGTCCAGTATGACTCACCCAATTTTTATTAAACATCGCAGATGATTCGTGGTGATTGGACCGGGTTGGAGTGGATATGAGGTGGCCCATGCAAGAAGACATCTTCTTTATTTTATTCATTTATTACTAAGAACTTTTGTTTAATTATTTGTTGTAATAAGGCCCAGCTTAAAGTATTTAAGTATTTCTATTTGAGTATTTTTATTATGTTAAAGCAAAGTGACGATTGAATTATTATTTTGAAACCGGTTTATTTTCTAAGCAAAACTATATCCTAAAATGTATCATAAAGTTTTAACCAGGATATTTTTATAAACACCACACTTTACTTAAGATTTTAAATGGTCACCGCTTTACAAACTCAACAAGTTGTCATGATTTTATCTTTAGGTCGAATCTTCTCAAACGTTTTTCTGCAGTGGCATACCAGATCCGGTCAGGGCTTGTGGGCCGGGTTTGGGGTGTTACAAAAGTATTATAGTGAACATGTTAATGGTACACGGTAAGTGGTATGTGTGTATATATGAAAGTTAAATTTTACGGCTTATGATCTACACCCCTTTACCAGTATAGTTTTATACGATGAAAATTCACAAGATTTATGTTGACTAAGTTCATAAGTGTTAAAGAAGAGTTCAAAGGCTGAATGATTAATAAGGTAGTCAGAATTGAGAATGGGTTAATAAGTAAAGATGGTATTAAAAGAGATATCAGATTTTTCTGAGGATTATTCTGATTTTGTGATGTCATTGCTAATGAAGAAGTTGTTCATGAGTTAACGACTTATCCAGACATGATATGTACAGAACGAATTAGCCAAAAATTCTTCTAAATTGACTCTTTCAGTGAACTGAATAATGTAAGATTATTGATGACCTTATTAGTCAGTGGAATAGTGATTATAACGCCCCAAAAATCTAAGTATTTATCTTTGCATGTTTTTATCACAATTATGTATTTGATTCAGTGGTTAAGTGATTTGGGTGTGTTTGGGAATGTCTGAGAAGTCCTGGGTTCAAGCCTGGGCTTGTGCAAAAAAAATTTTTTTTAGGGAATAAACCCTTGCCTTTAGTTAGTAGGCTTTTAAATTATTGTGTGTATAACAAGACATAAAAAGCCTGCTGGTCTAGGGGGTAAGTGGCGTGTTACCTAGGCCAGGGGACTAAGGTTCGAATCTTGGTAGAGGTAAGGGAGTATTTATTTTGCTGCTGTGCCATGGGAGGTGATGGAGTTTGACTGAAACACTGAAGTGGTTGATAGGAATTCAAATTGACTGGTTGAGGGAAGGTGTGATCAGATGGAGAGGTTTGAGGAGGGATTTTAAGAGAAAATCAAGGGATGAGAGGAGAGGGAATGCTGTGCTGAAAGTGGACTCTGGGAACTCAAGAATTTGACCAAGAGTGGTATGCCTCATTTATTTTTTCCCTTTGGTGTTTTTTTCTCTTTTTGCTTTAGAGGCCGAATGTGGTAGGGGATTTTGGCATATTCTTCTATCTCACATCTTGCCTTTCTGGCAACCTTTCTCTTTGGCTGAATACACCTTTTCCTTTCTTTTCATCTCCTCTTCTCTTCTTTCTCTGTGTTGGCCGAATATTGCCTCTTCCCAATTGGCACTGTGTTGGTCGAATATACCTTATTTGCCTCCTTCGTTTTCTCTTATCTCTTCTCCCTAAACTGTTTCCCCTGATCATTCCTCTCTAGTTGGCACCCAGGTTGATTCAATCGCTATTTTGTCTTCGGGTTAGAGATTGTTCTCTGACAAATCGGTAAGAGCACTCAACTCCTTCTTGCTTTCTTTTAATTCGTATCAAGTTCCCTCATTTCTTACACTGTTAATGCCGAATACTCTTGTGTTTCTCTTGGTTTTCTTAGAACTTCTTGAGGAGTAAAGGAGTTTGAAGTGGTAGTGAAGCGTCTGAAACCCTTCTTTCGTCACTCGATCCAAGGTAACTATTTTGTCTTGCATTGTGAGTAAAGGCCGAATGCTCTTTCCCCTACCTTTGGTGTTTTGTGATGCTGTAAGTTATTACGTATGGATTTAAGCCATATATAAACAACTCTGATTAAGAGAATCCGCTTGTAATGTAGATATTTGTCAAGGAGGTGGTAATCAACCCTCGTCAGTAGTCTAAGAGGGCTAAGCCACCTTTGCTCAACCAAGGCAAGTGTGGTGCTCACGGTAATTCACACGTTTTTGCAAACAGGTGTGTAAACACTGCCCGAATCGTAAACCGACAAAAGCTGGAAAAATATGAAAATTGACACTACACGAGCGTGCGCTCGCTCGCGTGGCAAACCGAACACCTAAAATGTCGACGTTAGACTGTTGAGGCCTCCATGAGCGATTTCGTGGTCTTAGGTCGTTTTGGGCCACGTTGGGCCGAAATAGGCCGTGTGGGCCTAACGGGCTTGTGGGCCCCACACGGGTAAACCACATGGGCGTGTGGAGAAAATTGGGCCAAACTGTGTAATTTTCATGACCGGGACCAATTCTGGGCTATGTGGGCTACACGGGCGTGTAGGCCCACATGGGCCCGCATTGTGGGCCTTGGGCCCATTTTCACTTTTTATACTATAAAGGTTGCACGGGTCACCCAAGATGACTGTGGACCTACTGATGGGTCGGTAAGTACACCTAGACTCCAAACTGATAAAATAACTGTTATGCCCCTATGGTAAAATAACTGTTATGCCCCTATGATATTAATTGACTGTATGCCTTATGTTATGTATGACTATATATGAGCATGCACGATATATATATGTTGCATCCATGTATGATATGTTGCATGGGGGTGGGATTATTATGATTTGAGGAAGTGTATCAGATCGCAATCTCTCTGCAAAATACTATTTAGTGCCGCAACCGGTGCTAATATTGGAGTGTAGGGATGGGTGGGTGATTTTATCCCTACATGGAGTGTTGGGCTGGACGGAGTAAAGTGTAGAGGCTGGATGGGTAGGATTTCTGATTGAATGCCTAAACTGATACTGATACTGTTATGGGCTAAGGCCCACACTGATACTAATACTGTTATGGACTAAGGCCCACACTGATACTGATATTGTATTGGGCTAAGGCCCAACTGATCTGAATTGTTGTTGATTTGGGCTTAGGCCCAGTCTGTACTTTCCTATGACATGTTTGGCTATTTGCTTATATGGGGTTACACACTAAGTTTTTTAAACTCACCCCTCTATTTATCGATACAGGTAATCCCCAGTCTTAGGTAGATCGGTCCTGCGAGGGATTCGGAGGTGGCCACACAACCGCACCTATTTTTATATTTGAGTTTTATTTCCAATAAATTTAATTTGGGTATTTGTTTTGTAATAAAGCCTCTTTAAATTTTAACTTTTAATTTGGGGATTTTACTTATTTTAATTCACGTCTGAGTAGTTATAGGACGCGATTTTTCAAAAGATAGTTGTTTTCAAAACACCACGTTTTTGTAACTTACTATAAAAGCTTCCGCATCAAACCTGGTTTTAAAGTATATTAACAAACTAATATGATCAACGTTCTACCAAAAACAACTTGAATTTTAAAAGAACAAGATACCCTAAATTTCTGTTAAGATTCATAAACGGGATTTAATAACAAGCATGGATTTTCCAAAGAAACTATGTTTCGAAAAACACTTCAATGTGATATCACTAGATTCGGCCATAACGTCTGGGTCAGGTTTCTGGTGTTACATTTAGTGGTATCAGAGCCAGGTTGCAAAACTCGGCTGTGGTTTTAGTGGTTCTTCTAAAACTGGGAATTTTCAAAAGAACTGTTTCAAACGATTTGAAAGTATTGTGAAATAGTTTTACTGGAAGTGTGGTACACCGAGTCTCCGGCGCCGATATTGTAAGTCCTCTGAAACTTCTGTTTGTTTCAAGTGAAATATTGAGACTACTATAGGTAGTAGGCTGTACTGAAATATTCTGGTTAGGGAAAACTGAAACCGTAGTAAGACTGTGTTCTGCGAAAACAAAACTCTTAAATATTGATGTTACTTTCCATAAGACATCTGTTAATCAACACTGGAACTGTAAACTGATGCATAAAATTATTAAAAATAGATAATACGCAAATAGAAAATGAGCACCAGAGGTACTTGTGGAAGGGGTACAAGAGGCCGTGGTAGAGGCCGTAGAGGTACCCGGGCTGGGTCTTCGTCATCGGGCCACATGCCTAACGCTGAAGCTAGAGAAGCTCTGGCTTCACCGGTGATTGAGACTGGGTCTCACGATCGAGCGGCTGGGGACGGCGTATTGTCCCAAGCTATGTTGCGAATTCTGGAGAGGGTCGCTGGGCCCAATACTGGTATTTTGGGACGTGGGTCAGTCACAGAACAACTTCGGTCTAATGGGGCTGAGATTTTTAGGGGTGTTGCTAGAGTTGCCCCTAACGTGGCTGGATATTGGATTGAGGCCATGGAGAGGATCATGGATGACCTCGACTGCACCCTCGAACAGAAACTAGAAGGAGCTGTGTCATTGTTACGAGACGAAGCCTATCAGTGGTGGCTTACAGTTAAAGAGGGTACTCAGGCTGACCGATTGACATGGGAATTCTTCAAGACTGCTTTCTAAGGGAAGCATGTGGGCGCTAGTTATGTGGATGCCCGGAGGAGGGAATTTCTAAATCTGACTCAGAGGGATAAATCAGTGGCTGAATATGAAGCTGAATTTTTGCGATTAAGCCGCTATGAACGTGGGATGGTGGCAACTGATTATGAGCGGTGTGTTCATTTTGAGGACGGCCTCAGGGATAGTGTGACAGTTTTGATAGCTCCACAGAGGGAGTGAGATTTTACCACACTGGTAGATAAGGCGAAGATCGCGGAGGAGGTGAAGCGTACTGAGCGTCTGAACAGAGAAAAGGGCAGGAATAAGAGGGATTTGGAGCCCTCAAGTTCTGTTCAGAGGCCGAATAAAAAGGCCAGAGTGGATGGGCTGGTCATAATTAGGGCCCCTATTGTTGCTATTGGATCGCAGCCATGTGTTGGCTGTGGTAGACGCCATCAGGGCGAGTGCTGGAAAAAGATTAGGGCATGTTTGAGGTCGGATCGTTAGAGCACCGTATCAGAGTTTGTCCATGGAGGCCCGAGCAGATGCAAGCTACAGGTCGGGGTACTGTTCAGCCGTCAAGAGGTGTTCAGCAGCCACCGAGAGGCTGTGGTCAGGCCAGAGATGAAAATGGCATAGGCCGTGGTCATGGAGAACTGGGCAGAGGTGTTGGTCATGCTGAGGCGAGGCAGCCAGCTCTGGTTTATGCTGCACGTCACCGAGAGGATGGAGACACCCCAGATGTTATTACTGGTACTTTCTTTATCTATAATGTACCTTATACTGCACTGATTGATGTTGGGTCTACGCATTCGTATATAGCATGCTCGGTGTCTGAGACTTTAGGTTTAATGGTTGAAGCCACTGCGAGTGAGATTACTGTGTTGAGTCCTTTAGGGCAGTCAGTTAAGGTAAACAAATTTTTAAGAGATGTACCATTGGAGGTGCAAGGAACTGTCTTTTTTTGCAGACTTAATGGAACTTCCTTTTGGAGAATTCGACTTAATACTGGGCATGGATTGGCTGGTTAAGCATCAAGCGAATTTAGATTGTACTACTAAACGGGTGGTACTGAAAACTGTGGAGGGTGAAGAGGTGATGCTAATAGGGGATTATCGGAATTATCTGTCCAATGGGATTTCTTCCTTGAGGGCCGAGAGGTTGGTTTGTAAGGGGTGTGAGGCGTATCTAGCCTACATCAGTGGTGTTGATTCTAAGGTTCCGTCTGCTAAAGATATCAGAATAGTCAAAGATTTTTCGGATGTCTTTCCCGATGAACTACCTGGGCTACCTCCAAACCGTGAAGTTGAGTTTGGGATTGAGCTCCTATCAGGTACAGCTCCAGTGTCCATCGCCCCTTATAGAATGACACCGAAGGAGCTAGTGGAGCTTAAGGCCCAGATTCAAGAGTTACTGGATCGAGGGTTCACCCGCCCTAGTGTGTCTCCATGGGGAGCACCGGTGTTATTTGTGAAAAAGAAGGATGGATCCATGCATATGTGCATCGACTACCGGCAACTGAATAAATTGACTATTAAGAATAAGTACCCCCTGCCGAGGATTGATGATCTATTCGACCAGTTTCGAGGAGCTTCGGTCTTCTCTAAGATTGATCTCCGATTGGGGTACCATCAACTGAGAGTCAAAGAGGCTGATGTTCAGAAGACAGCGTTTAGGACTTGTTATAGTCATTACGAGTTCCTTGTGATGCCGTTTGGATTGACGAATGCACCAGCATCTTTCATGGATTTGATGAACCGAGTGTTCCAGCCTTATTTGGATCGGTTCGTTGTGGTTTTCATAGATGACATCTTTGTGTATTCGAGAACGGAGGACGAACATGACGCACATCTTCGAGTTGTTCTGCAGATTCTGAGGGAGAAACAATTATACGCTAAGTTCAGCAAGTGTGAATTCTGGCTAGGAGAGGTAACATTTCTGGGCCATGTGGTATCTACTGAAGGGATTAGAGTTTATCCTCAGAAAATTGAAGCTGTTTTGGATTGGAAGCCGCCTAAGACGGTATCTGAGATTCGAAGTTTTCTGGGTCTGACAGGGTATTATAGATGTTTTATTGAGGGGTTTTCGTTGATTGATGCACCATTGACTAAATTGTTGCATAAAGGGGTACCATTTGTCTGGGCTGATACGCAGCAAGAGAGTTTTGAGAAACTTAAGAAGGTTCTGACAGAGGCCCTTGTCTTGATACAGCCAGAGTCTGGTAAAGAATTCACTGTCTAGAGCGATGCATCACATGTCGGTTTGGGATGTGTGTTGATGCAAGAGGGTAAGGTAGTGGCATATGCGTCTCGCCAGCTTAAGTCTCCTGAGGCGAATTATCCGACGCATGACTTGGAGTTGGCCGCGGTGGTATTCGCACTGAAAATCTGGAGGCATTACCTATACGGTGAAAAGTGTATCATTTACACAGATCACAAGAGCCTCAAATACCTCCTCACTCAGAAGGAGCTAAATCTTAGGGAGCGTAGATGGATTGAGCTGCTTAAGGATTATGACTGTTCGATTGAGTACCATCCTGGTAAGGCCAATGTGGTGGCTGACGCACTGAGCCGTAGGGCTATAACGGATCTAAGGGCGATGTTTGCTCGTCTTAGTTTATTTGATGATGGTAGTTTGTTGGCCGAACTTCAACTTAAACTGTCATGGATTGAACAGATTAAGGGTAAACAGTTGGAGGATGGGTCTTTGGGTCCTCGATTCCGACAGATTGAGAGTGGGGAAACTTCAGATTTCAGACTGAATAGCGAAGGGGTACTGTGTTTCCGTGGGAGAGTCTGTGTACCAAGGGATACTGATTTGAGGCAGTCTATACTATGAGAGGTGCATAGTAGTCCTTATGCTATGCATCCCGGTGGGAATAAAATGTACCGAGACCTTCGTGAGTTATATTGGTGGCCATGTCTTAAGCGTGAAGTTACCGAATTTGTAAGTAAGTGTCTAACTTGCCAGCAAGTTAAGGCCGAACATCAAATACCTTCAAGGTTGCTTCAGCCAGTTAAAATTTCACTTTGGAAGTGGGAGAGGGTAACTATGGACTTAGTTAGTGGGCTGCCCCTAACACCTACTAAGAAGGATGCAGTATGGGTCATCATGGATCGGTTGACCAAGTCAGCCCATTTCGTACCAGTTCATACTGATTACTCCTTGCAGAAGCTGGCTAAATTGTATGTGGCTGAAATAGTGAGACTGCATGGGGTATCGGTTTCCATAATATCAGATAGAAATCCTCGTTTCATGTCTCGATTTTGGAAGAAGTTACACGAGGCTTTGGGTATAAGATTGGACTTCAGTACGACGTTTAATCCTCAATCAGATGGTCAATTTGAGAGGGTGATTCAAATACTGGAGGACATGTTAATGAGTTGTGTAATAGATTTCTGAGGCTGTTGGGAAGACTATTTGCCACTGGCAGAGTTTGCATATAAGAATAGCCACCAGTCTAGCTTACAGATGGCACCTTACGAGGCATTATATGGCCGTAGGTGTCGTACTCCTTCGTGTTGGACTGAGTTGGGCGAGCGGCGTGTTTTGGGCCCTGAACTGGTTTCTGATACCGAGGACAAAGTTAGATTAATTCGGGATCAATTGAAGGCAGCATCAGACAGACAGAAGTCGTATGCGGATTTGAAGCGCAAGGAGATTGAGTATTCTGTGGGGGACTTCGTGTTTCTTAAGGTCTCACCATGGAAGAAGGTACTGAGATTCGGACGGAAGGGAAAGTTAAGCCCTAGATTCATTGGGCCTTATTGCATACTGAAACATGTGGGACCGATTACCTATCACCTTGAGTTACCTCCATAGTTGGATCGAATTCATGATGTGTTCCACGTTTCTATGCTGAGGCGTTATCGCTCTGATCTCACACACGTGATTTCGACTGAGGAGATTGAGGTTAGACCGGACCTGACTTTTGAAGAAGAACCAGTTCAGATTTTAGATCGTGATGTGAAAGTTTTGAGGAAGAAGTCTTTTCCACTGGTTAAGGTACTTTGGCACAATCACAGCTTAGAGGAGGCCACGTGGGAACCCGAAGAGGCGATGCGTCAACAATACCCTCATCTATTTTGATCAGGTAAATTTCGAGGCCAAAATTTTCTTTTAGGGGGGTAGAGTTGTAATGCCCCAAAAATCTAAGTATTTATATTTGCATGTTTTTATCACAACTATGTATTTGATTCAGTGGTTAAGTGATTTGGGTGTGTTTGGGAGTGTCTGAGAAGTCCTGGGTTCAAGCCTGGGCTTGTGCAAAAAGTTTTATTTTTAGGGAATAAACCCTTGCCTTTAGTTAGTAGGCTTTTAAATTATTGTGTGTATAACAAGACATAAAAAGCCTGTTGGTCTAGGGGTAAGTGACGTGTTACCTAGGCCAGGGGACTGAGGTTCGAATCTTGGTAGAGGCAATGGAGTATTTATTTTGCTGCTGTGCCGTGGGAGGTGATGGAGTTTGACTGAAACACTGAAGTGGTTGATAGGAATTCAAATTGAGTGGTTGAGGGGAGGTCCGATCAGATGGAGAGGTTTGAGGAGGGATTTTAGGAGAAAATCAAGGGATGAGGGGAGAGGGAATGTTGTGCCAAAAGTGGACTCTGGGCACTCAAGAATTCGACCAAGAGTGGTATGCCTCATTTAATTTTTCCCTTTGGTGTTTTTTTCTCTTTTTGCTTCAGAGGCCGGATGTGGTAGGGGATTTTGGCATATTCTTCTGTCTCACATCTTGCCTTTTTGGAAACCTTTCTCTTTTGCCGAATACACCTTTTCCTTTCTTTTCATCTCCTCTTCTCTTCTTTCTCTGTGTTGGCCGAATATTACCTCTTCCCAATTGGCACTGTGTTGGCTGAATACACCTTATTTGCCTCATTCGTTTTCTCTTCTCTCTTCTCCCTAAACCATTTCCCCTGATCATTCCTCTCTAGTTGGAACCCAGGCTGATTCAATAGTTATTTTGTCTTCGGGTTAGCGATTATTCTCTGACAAATCGGTAAGAGCACTCGACTCCTTCTTGCTTTCTCTTAATTCGTACCAAGTTCCCTCCTTTCTTACACTGTTAAAGCCGAATACACTTGTGTTGCTCTCGGTTTTCTTAGAACTTCTCGAGGAGTAAAAGAGTCGCAAATGGTAGTGAAGCATCCGAAACCCTTCTTTCGTCACTCGATCCAAGGTAACTATTTTGTCTTGCATTGTGGGTAAATGTCAAATGCTATTTCTCCTACCTTTGGGGTTCTGTGATGCTGTAAGTTATTACGTATGGATTTAAGCCATGTATAAACAACTCTGATTAAGAGAATCCGCTTATAATGCAGATATCTGACAAGGAGGTGGTAATCAACCCTCGTTAGTGGTCTAAGAGGGCTAAGCCACCTTTGCTGGCAAGTGTGGTGCTCACGGTTATTCGCACGTTTTCGCAAACAGGTGTGTAAACACTGCCCAAATCGTATACCGGCAAAAGTCAAAAAAATATAACAATTGACGCTACACGAGCGTGCGCTCGCTCGCTTGGCAAACCGAATGCCTAAAATGTGGGCGTTAGACTGTTGAGGCCACCATGAGCGATTTCGTGGTCTTAGGCTGTTTTGGGCCGCGTTGGGCCGAAATGGGCCGTGTGGGCCCAACGGGCTTGTGGGCCCCACACGGGTAAACCACATGGGCGTGTGGAAAAAATTGGGCCAAACTGTGTAATTTTCATGACCGAGACCAATTCTAGGCTATGTGGGCCACACGGGCGTGTAGGCCCACATGGGCCCGCATTATGGGCCTTGGGCCCATTTTCACTATTTGACTGTAAAGGATGCACGGGTCGCCAGAGACGAATGTGGACCTACTGATGGGTCGGTAAGTACACCTAGACCCCAAACTGATAAAATGACTGTTATGCCCCTATGATATTAATTGACTGTATGCCTTATGTTATGTATGATTGTATATGAGCATGCACGATATATATATGTTGCATCCATGTATGATATGTTGCATGGGGATGGGATTATTATGATTGGAGGAAGTGTATCAGATGCAGCTCTGCTTGCAAATCATGTTTAGTGCTTTGCCCTGGTGCTAATATTGGAGTGTAGGGATGGGTGGGTGATTTTATCCCCACATGGAGTGTTGGGCTGGACGGAGTGGAGTGTAGAGGCTGGATGGGTAGGATTTCTGATTGGATGCCTAAACTGATACTGATACTATTATGGCCTAGAAACACGCCCGTGTGTCTACCCACATGGAGAAGAACAAAGCTATTTGCCAAGTTCTTTTCACCCTTCTAGCATACACAATCATGCACTCATACAACACATCCATAATCAACTCAAAGTCTTACAATCTCACATAGATAACTTCATCTTTTCATATAATAAAGTGCCAACAACTATGGCATTATACAAAATAGATTATCCATCTAAAGGCCAACACATCATAGCCATAAACAAAAAAATTCACTAACTTGTCTAGCCCCTATACATGCCATATACAAAACATTGAGTCTCATGTACCGTGAGTGTGTTGATAGTGTGGGCGATCTTCCAATTGATCCTCGTATCTTGATTCAACACTTTCGCTTCTATAAGACAAGGGAAAAGAAAGGGAGTAAGCTTTGAGCTTAGTAAGTTTACACATAAACAATTAAGTAACATAGTATAAGCTAAACAACAATTAGCATTATACTAACATATAATGTACAACTATGCTTACTCTTTCTATCCCTTACCACATTTCCAACACATCATGAGTCACTTACTCATAACCATTGACATGCACCCCTGCATTCAATATCACATTTACACAATATACAACACATCATTATTTCTCAATAATACATCCACACTGCTATGCTACTCACTATCACATCCACACAGCAAATCTCTTGGTGGTTCCGCACTAAGCCCACCACAATCAATTAATAAGGTAGTATCACACTTAGCCTACCAACAAGGTATTCATAGTGGTTTCGCACATAGCCCACTAGATAATATACCTAACGATAGCATCGCACATAGCCAGCTCATCGTCAATATGCATTAGGATGGTATCGCACTTAGCCCACCATTTAGCATTATCACAACACATTCACAAATCTACTTACTTAATCATTCATCCATTCATTTCACTTGAACCACATAAGTTCTCAATCATTCTCAACCATGCTATACACTATCTAGCATTAACAAATTGTAAGTATGAATGCATTGTTTATGCATAGCCTTACCTCGATACTCAAAAGTATAGAAACGTGCAATTTAGTCCACCACTTTGCTCTTGCCTCGGTTTCGATCTGAGCTTTGTCTTTCTTGATCTATAATGAATAAATCAGCTTATTCAATACACACATTGACCAAATTGACCCATATCTCATACTTTGGCAAAATTACTCTTTTGCCCCAAATCTTTCTCATAATTACACTATTACCCCCAAGGCTCGTAAAGTGATTTTTATTCAACTTTCTAGCCTTTCATGCTTAGCCGAAACACTTACTCAACTAAAGCAATCATCAATTCTCATTACATCACACATGTATGACCAAACTCAAGATTTTTACAAACTATTCCCTACATGCATTTTCTATGGAAACTCATTTAGCAAAAGATGTTTCTACTACATCAAGCTTTCATAATCTTCCATAAAACATCAAAATACATGCATGTCATACACGGCCACATTTTTTAACACCCATCATAGCTCATCAAATAGCTAAAAATAGCTTACTCATGCAACAAGGACTTCAAAAATACAAAAAATATCAAAAACGAGGCTAGATGCACTTACTAGCAAGCTTGAAATTTTGAAGAACCCTAACAATGGCTCTCCCAAATTTTCTGTGACCTTGGAGAAGAAGATGAATGAATTTTGTCATCTTTTCTCCTATTTTAATCACTTAATTGTTAAATGACCAAAATGCCATTTTTGACAAACTTTCTATTTTAACTCATCCATGCCCAAATTTGTCCAAAAATTAGAAATTGGGAAAGTTGCTATTTAAGGACCTCTAATTAATATTCTAAAGCTATTTCATACAAATAGCTTCTAGAAGCTCACATTTTGCAATTTTTGCAATTTAGTCCTTTTGGACAATTCAACCGCAATTTCACAAAATTGCTTCATGAAACTTTCACACTAGCATGCATACATAGCATAAACCTCAAAAACTCATTCATATACCTCGGATTTGTGGTCTCGCACCACTATTCTGACTAGGCCCTAAATCGGGATGTTACAACTCTCCCCTCCTTTAGAGATTTTCGCCCCCGAAAATCTTACCAGTAAAGAGGTTTGGATGTTGCTCTCTCATAGCTTCTTCTGTTTCCCACGTAGCCTCTTCCACACCGTGTTTTTTCCATAACACTTTCACTAGTGCTATTCTCTTATTTCTCAACTGTTCCACTTCTGGAGCCAAGATCTTAATCGGCTCTTCATCATAAGACATATCCGGTCTTATCTCAATTTCCGTCGAAGGAATCACATGTGAAGGATCAGAGCGATACCGTCGCAACATCAACACATGAAACACATTATGAATCTTTTCCAACTCTACTGCAAAGCCAACCGGTATGCTCTCGCCCACTCTATCTCTGTAATCTCATACGGCCTATGAATCTTGGACTCAATTTTCCTTTTCGTCCAAATCTCATAATCTTCTTCCATGGGGACACTTTCAAAAACACTTTGTCGCCCACTTCAAACTCAATTTCTTTTCTTTTCAGATCTCCGTATGACTTCTGCCGGTCCGAAGCAACTTTCAGACTATTACGGATTATTTTCACTTTTTCCTTGGTATCTTTTACTAGATCGACCCCATGGATCTACTTCTCACTAAGCTCGGTCCAATACAAAGGAGTCCGACACTTACGACCATACAGGGCCTCATACGGAGCCATCCGTATACTTGACTGATAACTGTTGTTGTAAGCAAATTCGACTAAAGGTAGATATCTCTCCCAACTACCCTCGAATTCTAACACACATCATCGAAGCATATCTTCGGGAACTTGAATCACTCTTTCAGACTGACCATCGGTTTGCGGATGGAACGCAGTACTGAAATTCAACTTTGTTCCCAAAGCCTCTTGCAACCTCTTCCAAAACCTCGAAGTGAACCTCGGATCCCTATCCAATATTATAGACACAGGTACACCATGTAACCTCACTATCTCTGCAACATACAACTCAGTTTGTAACACCCCATACCCGAGTCCGAGGCTAAGACCGGATACGAGACATTATTATGCTCGAACTTTCTTAAACATGTACTTACGGGCTATAAAATTTTGTTCCAAATTAAAAACTTCTCTTTCTTAGTCAAATCAGACATTTCATGGGCCTACGAGGCCTCAGACTTACGTCCCAAAACTTTCGGAACTCATCTGGAAACTTTCTCTCGAAACAGGGGTCACACGTCCGTGTGACTTGGGACACGCCCGTGCACCCCTAAAACATGCCTGTGTCTTTCACCCATGGAGGATACTGGCAAATTAAACACGACCTGGACACATCCGTGGCCCTGGCCCGTGTGCCAAACCTTGGCATTCTGACTTATTCACATGGTCTGTACACACGCCCGTGTGCGTCAGCCATGTGACAATTGAATTTCTAAGTGTCAAGTGCAGACTTCACACGGCCTTGGCACACGCCCATGTGCCAACTGTGTGTATCACACGGCCTGAACAAATGGCCGTGTGACCAGCCCATGGTTTAATCTGACTTAAGATACTAAGGTGCAGGAGACCCACGGCCTAGACACACACCCGTGTGTCTATCCGTGTGGGCACTTAGAGGCTATCTTACCAAGCCTTTTACCACTCCCGTTTTCATACATTCATATACTACTCCAAAACATTCTCAAATCATCAATTACAACACATGAATTAACACATTTAATCATTAAAGAGATAAAGTCTTTATCCCATACACTAGGGAGAACTACTCCCAATACAAATATAGCCAACTTAAGCCATCATCTATGGTCATACACAACCAACTCTAGATTCTCTTAGGCCAATACAATTTGGCTACATTGGTTAGAACTTAATCAACTTTAAAAGAATCCCTATACATGCCATGACTCATAAGGACTAGATACCTCATGCCAAGTGTCTGCTCGATAGTATGAAAACATCTCCGGCGGTCTCCAACCCGAGCTAGTTAAAATAACCTATAAGGGATGAGAAAAGTAAAGGAGTAAGCAATAATGCTTAGTAAGCTCATCTGGATAATGTGTCAAATATTGATATTCATTGAATATACATAATTACAAAGTATCATACCGAGTTTTCTCATTAACTCACGGTTACTTGCTCAAATATTCTTGAAACTTACTCATTCAATCTCTTACCACATTCTTACCATGTCACAAGCCAATTGCTCGTTCAACTAGCATACATTCCTGCACTGATCACCACATGATCATATAACACAACACATCAAGCATTTTCAATAAGCTGCTCATGCTACTAATATCTCGGTGGTTTCGCACTTAGCCTACCATTGAATCTCTAATAGGGTGGTATCGTACATAGCCCACCAATCATTTATACTTATGGTGGTTCCGCACTTAGCCCACCTTTCATTTTACATTCATGGATTGTAATCCACATGTATATCTCTATTTCAAATATTCATCCGAGAACATTCTCACACACTTCTATTCTTACTTAACTTTCTATGATACTCGTTTGCATTCACACAATACATTAATAAATCTATCTCATGCAACTAAAGTGTATTGAATACACATAACCCACTAAGGGTTCATCATACACTGAATCCATATCAATTCAATTCTAACATACACTTGTGCTTTTCGTGGTACAACCACATACTTTCTTCCTTTCCACATATACGTTGAATCCCTCAAGTTATTAAATAACTCTCTTGAGTCTCATACTCATAATGTCACATAGAATTTATACCCCAATAGGGTCTTACTTGCATTAATATATCGATGCCATGTCCCTGACATGGTCTTATACGAATTCTTACATTGAGGCCATATTCCAATATGGTCTTACACGAGACTTTAACTATCATCATATCATTCTACATACATTTCCCATTACTCTTAGATTCAATTCTTTTGACCTCTCATCAAAGATATTTCATACATTCATAGAGTAAATATACATTCCATACAACATTGGAACATTAAATTAACTCATACATAATTGCAACATTCGCACATGAACTTACCTCGATGTCGAAAGGGCCGATAGGGACTTTTGCCCTCATTTCCCTTTTCATCCGTTCTAGGTCCGAAACTCGTTTTCTTTGATCTAGAACAATGAAATTTACTGATTTAATCACTTATAAATCATAATACACCATAATCTACACTTTAGGCAAAAATGATTATTTTGCCCCTACACTTTGGCAAAATTATGATTTTGCCCCTAGGCTCGTAAATAAATTTTCATCACATTTTATTGTTAAACAAGCCTAGCTGAACATTTAATCCTCTTACAACTATCCACAATTCCAACTATTTCATGCCTTAATGAACAAATTACAACTTTTGCATTTTAGTCCCAATTAGGTGTTTTCATGACAACACCATTCACAAAAGTTGTTTCTCATCATCCTATCATTCATTTTCTTCCATAAAAACTCATCAAACAACATAAACTCTATCATGGTAGGTCTCTAGACTTTCAACCATATTGCAAACTAGTCCTCTCAATAGCTAGCTTAAGCTTTGAGGACTCCAAATATACAAAAATCATCAAAAATAAACACCAAATTGACTTACTTGAATGGAGTAAAGCTTGCTGAAATTTTAAGCTTTCAAACCCCTCCCATGGCTGATATTTTCGGTTGGAGAAGAAAGAAAAATAAAAAGATGATAACTTTAGCTTATATCATCTTATTTTATTCAATTTTCCAACTAATATCACCAATTTTCTATCATAATAAATGCTCTTGTCCCCTATGTACTATTATGGCCGACCAACTCACTTAAATAAGGCCAAATTGCACAATTGGGACCTCCAATTAATAATCCATAGCTATTTGGCACCTCTAGCAAATAAAATAGAACTTTCACACTTTATGCGATTTAGTCCTTTTTCACAATTTAGCTAGAATTCGCTAAAATTAAGGCATCAAAATTTTCATGCATCCTTATAAAAATGTTATAACACATAACATATCATTCAAATAATTTTCTCTAACCTCAAATTAGTGATTTCGAGATCACTGTTTTGACTAGCCCCTAAATTGGGCTGTTACACAGTTAACTTATCCAGTGAATAATCAACACGTACTGGAATAAAGTGAGCCGACTTCGTTAGTCTATCCACAACAACCCACACAGCATCTCACTTTTTCTTCAGAGTCATCGGTAACCCCGTCACAGAATCCATGGTAACCCGATCCCACTTCCATTCGGGTACCATCACTGGCTGAAGCAATCCCGAAGGCACTTGATGCTCAGCTTTCACTTGTTGACAAATCAGACACTTTGTCACGAACTCTGAAATATCTCTTTTCATACCCGGCCACAAATAAGACTTCTTCAAGTCATTATACATTTTCATACTACCCGGATGTACTGACAAACATCCACTGTAGGCCTCATGCAAAACCTTTTGGATTAACTTCTCATCTCTAGGTACACAAATTCTATCACGGTATAACAAACAACCATTCAAGCCCACTCGAAAATCGGAATCACTTTTTGACTCACGCTTATCTCTCTTAGCTGACATCTCACTGTCAATTCTCTGAGGTTCACATATCTGTTGAACAAATAGTGGCTTAGCTCTGAACTCTGCCAATATAGCACCATCATCAGACAATGCTAAACTCGTGCTCAAAACTCTTAGAGCATACAAGGATTTCCTACTCAAGGCATCCGCAACCACATTCGCTTTTCCCGGGTGGAAATCAATGACTAACTCATAGTCTTTCAATAACTCGAGCCACCGCCTCTGTCGCAAATTCAAATCCTTTTGATCCATCAAATACTTCAAACTCTTGTGATCCGATAAGATTCGACACTTCTCACCATATAAGTAATGTCGCCAAATCTTTAACGCGAAAACAATCGCAGCCAACTCCAAATCATGAGTCGGATAATTCTTCTCGTACGGTTTCAACTGTCTCAAGGCGTAAGCGGCTACCTTACCCTCTTGCATCAACACGCAACCGAGACCATTAAACGATGCGTCACTGTAAACCATGAACTCTTTCCCTGATTCTGGTTGAACCAAAACCGGCGCCTCAGTCAAAAATGTCTTCAGTCTCTCGAAACTCTGTTGACATGTCTCAGTTCATTCAAACTTGACATCTTTGTGCAATAGTTTCGTCATCGGGGTAGCAATCACAGAGAACCCTTTTATGAAATGTCTGTAATATCCTGCTAATCCCAAGAAACTTCTAATTTCCGATACGTTCCTCGGCGATTTCCAATCCACAACAGCCGATATCTTACTCGGGTCAACTCTAACACCATCACCCGACACAATGTGTCCCAGGAATCTGACCTCATAGAGCCAAAACTCACTCTTGCTAAACTTAGCGTACAACTGCTTATCTCTTAAAGTTTGCAAGACAATTCTCAAATGTTCTTCATGATCATTCTCATCCCGAGAATAGATCAATATGTCGTCAATGAAGACAACTACAAACTTGTTCTGAAAACACGGTTCATCAGATCCATAAAAATCGCCGGTGCATTCGGTCAAACCAAATGGCATAACCAAAAACTCATAATGGCCATACCTTGTTCGAAATGCGATTTTCAACACATCCTGCTCTTTCACTCTCAATCGATAATAACCGGACCTCGTGTCTATCTTGGAGAACATCTTTGTAGCTCCCTTCGCTGATCAAAAGATCATCAATCCTTCGTAAAGGATACTTATTCTTAACGTCACTTTGTTAAGCTTTGTCTATAGTCTATACACAACCTCATAGACCCATCTTTTTCTTCACAAACAATACCGGAGCACCCCACGGTGAGTAGCTCGGTCTTGCAAAACCCCTTATCTGTCAACTCTTGCAATCGAACCTTCAGTTCTTTTAACTCTAAAGGTGCCATCCTATACGGAGCAATCAAAATAGGTGCCATTCCCGGAACTAACTCAATCCCAAACTCAACCTCTCTCACTGGAGGTAATCTGGGTAACTCTTCTGGGAATACATCCGGATACTCACAAACCACTGGCACTGTTTCAAACTCTACTCCAACCTCTCGAGTATTCAACACAAAAGCAAGATAGGACTCACACCCTTTTCTCAAGCATTTATCAGCCACTAAGGAATAAATCATCACTGGTAGACTATCCGATCCACCTGATTCAACCCGAACCACATCTCCACTCTCACATTTCAAATCAATAAACTTACTACCACAGTTCACTAAGACACTATGGGTAGTCAACCAATCCATTCCTAGGATTAAATCAAACTCATCAAACGGCAACAACATTAGGTTTGCTAGAAAGCAATGACTCTTAATCAACAAAGGACAATTTTTACACACCTTGTCCAGTAACACATGCTTTCCTAACGGGTTTGGCACCTTAATCACAAAGTCCGTAGACTCAACAGTCATACTCAAACTAGATGCCAATCTCATGCAAATATAAGAATGAGTAGACCCTGGATCTATTAAAGCAATAACAAGGGTGTCAAAGAGAGAAAAAGTACCCGTTATTACATCAGGGGAGGATGCCTCTTCGAGAGCGCGAATGGCATACGTCCTCGCAGGTACCCGACCCTTCGGTCTCACAGCAGAGTCTCTAGATGCACCTCTACCACTATTCCTGCCTCTCGGGTTCCTTGGTGGTCTACCCCTTGCAGACACATCATTGGATCTCATCTCTTTCTTCTCTTCCTCATCGTCCCTCTCGGGGCAATTTCAGATAAAATGGTCGGGGGAACCACACTTATAACAGTTTTGACTGTTACCCCAACACTCTCCGGTGTGATATCTACCACAACTTGGACACTCCGGTTTACTCTTCGGATTGCCCACACTTTCCATCGAGGTAGCTTGGACTCTCAAACCCGAACGATTATTGCCCAAGTCTCGATCACGAATAACCCATCAGTCTTTGTCATCCTAGGACTCACTTCCTTGGACCTTTTCGACCGGGCTTGATACGACTTGCCCATCGGCCTCTTTCTAGCATCTCGGGCTTCACTCACACCCTTTTCTTTTACAGTACTCAACTCTTGGCCTTTACTTGCCCTTTCGACCAACACTACAAATTCTTTCAACTCCAAAATACCTACTAGGAGTTTGATGTCCTCATTCAATCCGTCTTGAACCTCTTACACAATATGGTTTCACATGCCGACACACATTCTTGAGCGTATTTGCTAAGCTTCTTAACAAACTCACTCTCATATTCCGCTACTAACATTCTTCCTTGCTTCAACTCAAGGAATTCCTTCCTTTTTCGATTAGTAAACCTCTGGCTTATATACTTCTTCCAGAAATCTTCCAGAAAGAAGTCCCACGTCACCCGCTCTCTCGGGACCACTGACGTCAACGTCTTCCACCAATGGTATGCCGAGTCCCTCAGCAAGGATACGACACACTTCAAGCTCTCTTCAGGTGTACAAGAGAGTTCATCGAATACTCTCATCGAGTTCTCTAACCAGAACTCTGCCCTCTCAGGGTCATCATCAACCTTAGCTCTAAACTCCTCAGCCACGTGTTTTCTAATCTTATCTACAGGGGGTTTCGATATCCTCACTACATCAATACCTTGAGGAGCCACAGGAATTGGCTGAGGTATAGGAGGAGGAGGTGGAGGAGGTTGAGCATTAGGGTTTGCTCGAACATAATTCGAGTACCAATTGCTCATCATCTGGAGAAAGGCTTCCCGTGCCCCTTCCCCTTGACCCCTAGCCTCGGGTCCACTTTCAACAGGCACGGTTCCTTGCACAGGAGCCGGCGCATTACTAGCTGCTTCATCAACAGTCAATGGATAGGAATCCATATTCTATATAAAACAAGATTTAAAATCATCAGAAGCCACCACACTATCATTGTACACTTATGGCATGAATAGCTAGACTCTTACACCCGCTACGGTAGTCCTAGAACCGACTAAACTATAGCTCTGATACCACTAAATGTAACATCCCTTACCCGTATTCAACGTCGAAACTGGGCACGAGGCATTACCGAATTAAAGACCTCAAGATCACCACTTAGGCATAACATGACCACTCTCTTTGGCCATCACAACAACCTCAATCCCGACCTACGAGGCCTCTCTCAAACACACGAGGGCTCTCGAGACCATATCGAAAACTCTTACGATCTTAAAATTTTTCCATCTATACAAGGCTCACACGCCCGTGTGAGATTTGGCACGCCCGTGGATGTCACACACACCCATGGTCACTACCCGTGCATGAAAACTCAAGCATTCTGCCAATGCCCCACGGTTAGGGCACACGCCCGTGCTCTCCACCCGTGGTGCACACTGACTACCTTAACACGGCCTAGAGTCTAGACACACGCCCTGTAACACCCCAAACCCGGCCCATGCGTTACGACCGGATCTGACATGTCACATGAGGAAAACGTATAAAGTCCTTGTGATTTGTACTAAATTGAATGTTATTTGGTTATGGTTAAGAAAACAAGGTTGGATGTAAATATTTGATAAAATACAACTACATTTGAGAGGTTGTTTTGATGAATCAAAAATCAAGGTAGTGAACTTTAAAACTGTGGCTTTTGAAAATATTGTTGATAATTCGAGAGAAAATTTCTGAGTTAAAATATTTGTAAAAGTTTGTTATAAAATCCATTTATTAATCAATTTTGGAAAACCGTTGGTTATGCTTTTAGAAAATCCCCATTTAAAATAATTCAAGCAAAATAATAAATACGTCAAACATAATGCAAAAATAAAATATTCCGCAGGCCTTTTACAACTTAAAAACCCAAAATAGTAAAAGAAATAAAGTAACGTAAATAGAAATTCCAAAGTTCAAGAACACCATTTCTCAAGTATGGCCTCCACCGAGTCATCCATGGCCCCAAGTCCTCGTCACGAGCATTACCTACAAGGGTTAAGGAAAAGGGGAGTGAGTTACAAGAACTCAGTGTATAATCCCCTTACAGCTTATCCACTGGGCTGAATCCATTTAGCATTATCTTGGGCTTAAGCCCATTTAACATACACTTGGACCGAAGCCCATTTACAAAATGAATATATTTATATATGTGCAATGTATGAAACCCAACCCATCCTAGTAATCCATCCGCTACACACCACCCGTACCTTCCCATCACACCAGTGGGGATCAAGTCAACCCACCCCGCCAAACACACCAATCGCAGTAAGATGCCATTTAATATATATTGTGGCCAAGCCACCACTGCATCAAACTGCTTTTATAATTTTGTGGCAAAGCCACCAGAGTCATAATTATGCGTGGCATAGCCACTATACTGATTGTGGCGAGCCACCGAAATATCATATACGGTAATATAACCGGCACACACCTTTGGTAAAAATGATCGACAGTCGTCGTTAATTCATATGTTAGGCACATAGCCCCGGTAAATACGTTTAGCATAAAGCCATAATCACGATGGCACAAAGCCATATTTAGGTTGGCACATAGCCATTATCAGAATTTGTGGCAGAGCCACCAGAATCAGAATGAAACATAATAACAAACATTTTTGTGGCAATCCCACCGGGCTACACTTCTCTTCAACATTTTTCCCATCCCATGCAAATTATGTAAATGCAACATACATAATAAAGCATACATAATAAAGCATAATATCCACAAATATAAACAACAATCATTGATTTAGAGATTTATTACGGTAAATCAGCCAATTATAGAACTTTGTAAATCGGTCCACTAAAGCATTCTAGCAATTCGGCCCATAGGAGCATTTTGGTAAATTGGCCCGTAGGGGCATTTTCATAATTCGGCCCATAAGGGCATTTTGGTAATTTGGTAATTTTACCCACTAAGGGTAATTCGGTAATCTCGCAACCCAAACTTAACTACTAATGTGGGGCATAAAAATTGAAATTGTCCATCTGCGTCATATTGACTAAACTGACTATAACTCGAGCTAGGAAACTCGAAATTTAGATCCGTAAATTTTCCTTGAAACTAGACTCATATATAT
Organism: Gossypium sturtianum; assembly: GCA_025698515.1. NCBI lineage: Eukaryota > Viridiplantae > Streptophyta > Magnoliopsida > Malvales > Malvaceae > Gossypium > Gossypium sturtianum. The sequence goes on along the minus strand of CM046955.1, from coordinate 100,001,075 downwards.
TCTTACAAAATTTTTTCCAGAATTTTTGGCTTAGCCATTTAGTACACTTTATTCATTAAAGTTTCCCTTGTTTCACTGACCAACGGTTCTGACCTCTCTTACCCTAAATTCAAATATCTCACTGTACCGTTTTCATATGTTGCTCCCACTTGTTTCTATTGAAAATAGGCTCACTAAGGAATCTATACATATAAATTATAACCACGAAGTCATTCAGAACCAGTCTCACTAAAATTAAAATATCACAGAATATAAAATTTCTCTTTCTACTCCGTTTCTTTCATATGAAAATAGGCACAGTAAGCTTTAATTTGATATCTTATTCGCTTTCTAATTCCCTTTCTCCTATTTTTCGTGATTTTTCAAAATCACGCCATCACACTTGACCAAACTGTTTCATTACAAAATATGGTTACTACTACGAACATACATACGCACGCCCGAGTGGTCACGGATGTCGGTTTCTGGTTTTCTTTGGTATTTCGACCGAATCATAGAACATATCATACAAACATTCAGAGAGGTATGAGATTACACACCATTTCAAACATGTATTTGGAAGGGTACGGGATTACACACCTTATTCGGAATCCGTAACACGATACTCTTCGCGGCACCTAAAGGTACAATCGGTTAACAATTAGTCCAAAGCCCAATTTTCAACTTCAACCAAGTATTGCGATTGATTAACAATCTATATCACTTACCAACAATCCGAGTCTCTTATTACGAGGGATAGGTGGTCGAGCGATTTGGTCCCTAAAAATAAACGATTAGTCATCACCTCTATACCGTTTAGCAAACTAACCGATCAACGAAAAAGATCAAAAAGAACCATGACGAATCCCTTACCTTGACAATAATAGATCCCCTTCTATCGATTTCCTTAAGGCTAGAAAGATGATGAGAGTGTAAGCTAACACTCTATCGATCCGGCCCACACCAAGAGAACCAAGAAGATGGAAGTAGCAAAGAATAGATTCGGCCTTGGTCAAAAGAACAGGGTGAATAATTGGTTTTTAGAAGAGGGAGTAAAAGAGAAACAAGAAGAAAATAAAAGAAGAGGAAGAACACTACCTTGCAACCACTGAAAACCTGAGAAGGCAAAGAAGCTTCGGTAACCACAAAAACCAAGTTTCGGCTATGAGATGAAGTTGATGTTTCTGTTATGGGTTGAAGGAAAAAGAAGACTGAAGAAAGGGTTGAGAATAGAAATAAATATCACAAAGAAATTTGACAACACAATTTTAGAGAAAATAACCCAAAAAGCTTGAAGTAAAAGTCTTCAAAATGCACAAAAATGCCAACAACTTTCGGCACACTCACATACTAATGGTCGAATATCCTCCCTAAACACACCTCCCAAACCATGTATCATCTTTACCAAAAAAATGAATGTTGACCCAAAATAATCTTTCCAAAACATTCTCCACATAATAGGCCAACATGTTCCCTTCTCTTACCTTTTTCCTTCATTTCTTTCTCTCTTTTCCCCTAGTCTTCCTCCTTACCATATTCCTTAGCCATCTTTCCCAAATTAAAAAGTCTTTCTTACCTTATTAAAGCCTTGACCGACACTTTGGATGAATAGCACAAAAATAAATCCAAAATTTGCAAAAGATGGGATTTGAACCCCTTCCCTCCATGCTCTCCACTTGATGCCTTAACCTCCTTGCCATATGCTCTCTTATGCTAGCAAAATACACACTTATTACTTTAAGCCTTGATGCCACTTGCCTTTTCCCCTTAAGTGCTCAAATACAAAAATTTACCTATAGCCTAACTTGAACCCGTAACTTTCCAAAATCACCTTCCTAATAAGTCCAACTTGAAATAATGCCGTTCTCTTGTTCTCAAAAATTTTAAACACTCCTACGCCCAAGGCCCATTGGGCCCAATCCTACTAGGCCCAATTTCAGGTCGTTACACGCCCGTGGCCAACACTGATTAACACACAAGTTCTAGGCACACGCCCGTGTGACAAGTCCGTGGTCTAATCTAATTTAAAATACTAACATGCAGGGGACACACGGCCAAGTCACACGCCCATGAGCTGACTGTGTGTCACACATGGCCTAGAAACACGCCCGTGTGTCTACCCACATGGAGAAGAACAAAGCTATTTGCCAAGTTCTTTTCACCCTTCTAGCATACACAATCATGCACTCATTCAACACATCCATAATCAACTCAAAGTCTTACAATCTCACATAGATAACTTCATCTTTTCATATAATAAAGTGCCAACAACTATGGCATTATACAAAATAGATTATCCATCTAAAGGCCAACACATCATAGCCATAAACAAAAAAATTCACTAACTTGTCTAGCCCCTATACATGCCATATACAAAACATTGAGTCTCATGTACCAGAGTGTGTTGATAGTGTGGGCGATCTTCCAATTGATCCTCGTATCTTGATTCAACACTTTCGCTCTATAAGACAAGGGAAAAGAAAGGGAGTAAGCTTTGAGCTTAGTAAGTTTACACATAAACAATTAAGTAACATAGTATAAGCTAAACAACAATTAGCATTATACTAACATATAATGTACAACTATGCTTACTCTTTCTATCCCTTACCACATTTCCAACACATCATGAGTCACTTACTCATAACCATTGACATGCACCCCTGCATTCAATATCACATTTACACAATATACAACACATCATTATTTCTCAATAATACATCCACACTGCTATGCTACTCACTATCACATCCACACAGCAAATCTCTTGGTGGTTCCGCACTAAGCCCACCACAATCAATTAATAAGGTAGTATCGCACTTAGCCTACCAACAAGGTATTCATAGTGGTTTCGCACATAGCCCACTAGATAATATACCTAACGATAGCATCGCACATAGCCAGCTCATCGTCAATATGCATTACCATTTAGCATTATCACAACACATTCACAAATCTACTTACTTAATCATTCATCCATTCATTTCACTTGAACCACATAGGTTCTAAATCATTCTCAACCATGCTATACACTATCTAGCATTAACAAATTGTAAGTATGAATGCATTGTTTATGCATAGACTTACCTCGATACTCAAAAGTATAGAAACGTGCAATTTAGTCCACCACTTTGCTCTTGCCTCGATTTCGATCCGGGCTTTGTCTTTCTTGATCTATAATGAATAAATCAGCTTATTCAATACACACATTGACCAAATTGACCCACATCTCATACTTTGGCAAAATTACTCTTTTGCCCCAAATCTTTCTCATAATTACACTATTGCCCCCAAGGCTCGTAAAGTGATTTTTATTCAACTTTCTAGCCTTTCATGCTTAGGCGAAACACTTACTCAACTAAAGCAATCATCAATTCTCATTACATCACACATGTATGACCAAACTCAAGATTTTTACAAACTAGTCCCTACATGCATTTTCTATGGAAACTCATTTAGCAAAAGATGTTTCTACTACATCAAGCTTTCATAATCTTCCATAAAACATCAAAATACATGCATGTCATACATGGCCACATTTTTTAACACCCATCATAGCTCATCAAATAGCTAAAAATAGCTTACTCATGCAATAAGGACTTCAAAAATACAAAGAATATCAAAAACGAGGCTAGATGCACTTACTAGCAAGCTTGAAATTTTTGAAGAACCCTAACAATGGCTCTCTCAAATTTTCGGCAGCCTTGGAGAAGAAGATGAATGAATTTTTTTCATCTTTTCTCCTATTTTAAATACTTAATTGTTAAATGACCAAAATGCCCTTTTTGATAAACTTTCTATTTTAACTCATCCATGCCCAAATTTGTCCAAAAATTAGAAATTGGGAAAATTACTATTTAAGGACCTCTAATTAATATTCTAAAGCTATTTCACACAAATAGCTTCTAGAATCTCACATTTTGTAATTTTTGCAATTTAGTCCTTTTGGACAATTCAACCGCAATTTCACAAAATTGCTTCATGAAACTTTCACACTAGCATGCATACATAGCATAAACCTCAAAAACTCATTCATATACCTCAGATTTGTGGTCTCGCACCACTATTCCGACTAGGCCCTAAATCGAGATGTTACAATATAATTCCAGTCAGATAAAACTACAGGAAAAGAATTTCCCGATATATGATCTTGAATTGACAATTATTGTGATTGCACTGAGAATTTGGTAACAGTATTTGTATGGTGAGAATATCATATACGTACTGATCATAAAATTTTAAAACCCCCGATGGAATAGAAAGATTTGAATATGACACAGAGTAGATGGTTTGAATTATTGAAAGACCCTGATTCAGGTAATTGATTATCATTCAGGAAAAGTAATTATAGTAGCTGATATGTTGAGTAGAAAATTCTTTGTTTGCTTTATGAGCAATAAATACTCGATTGCTATTGTCTGATGAACGAATAATTTTAGCTGAGTATAGAGCTTAATTGATGTTTCTACAATAGAACAGTAAAACTCAGAAAAGTGATATTGAGTTGTGGGTTAAAAGAATACAGTGTGAAGTAATTTTTGATCTAGAATTTTAGAATAGATTCGATAAATGTCTGTTATTCAGAGGTAGAGTCTGTGTACTGAAGGATTTGGAGCTTGTACGAAAAATTCTACAAGAATGATCACAGTGGTACTATGTCGGTTTATCCGGAAAATGATAAGATGCATAATGATTTGAAAAAAAAATATGTATTAGTAGCTCGGAAATGAAATGTGGTATTTCTAAATCTATATTTAAATGATGGATGTATCAGCAAGATAGAGATGATACTTTCAAGATGGTTATAGTCAGTGAAAATACCAAAATGGAAATGGGACAAAGTCACTATGAATTTTATATCAGGATTCTCCCTGACTATGAAAAAGAAAGATACGTTTTGAGTCATTATCGATTGTTCGACGAAGCCTACACATTTTATTCTGGTATGAATGAGTTTCTCACTTGATAGATTGCTTGAACAACCTATTTTTAAAATTGTCAGATTACATGATGTGCTAGCTTCTGTTATTTCTGATAGAGATCTATAGTTCATATTCCAACTCTGAAACAAGTTACAAGAAACTTTAGGTATACGGTTACATTTTAGTTCCGTGTTTCATTTTTAGACGGATGATCAATCTGAACATATGATTCAGATTTTGGAAGATATGCTTCAATGTAGTATACTTGAATTTGAAGGTAACTGAGAAAAAGTATTTGCCTTGGGTTGAATTTATTTATTATACAAATTAATAGTCAAGTACAAAATTATACCGTACGAGGTTTTATATGGTCAAGAATGTAAAACTCCGATGTCTTGGATGGAGTTCAGTGAAAAAGGATACATGTAGTAGGTCTGATTCTTTGAAATCGAAGAAAGATGAAAATGATCTGAGACAGTTTAAAAGAAGTATTTGATCGTTAGAAATCCGATGCGAATCTAAAATGAAAAGAAATGGAGTTTCAGATTGGCAACAAAATATTTATGAAAGTTTCGCCTTGGAATGAAGTTGCCCGGTTTGGCCGTAAAGGCAAATCAGGCATGTGGTCTATCGGGTCATATAAGATTATGGAAAAGAATTAGACCTGTTGTGTATTGATTGGTATTATTATCAGAGATTTACAGAATTCACAATGTTTTTATGAGTATATGTGTTATGACAGTATCGATCAGACCCATCATCTGTTATTACTTTTATAAATGTTAAATTCAGCCTGGCACGACTTACAGTGAGAGATTGATTGAAATTCTGGCACTTGTAGAGAAAAATTGAGAAATAAGAAGGTAGCTTGTTTGAAATTCTGGCACTTGTGTAGAAAAATTGAGAAATAAAAAGGTAACTTTAATAAAAGTTATTTGACAATGACATGATATAGAGGGAGCAACCTAAGAACTGGAGGAAATTATGAGAGAGAGTAATGTCTGAATCTCTTTACTGGTAAAATATTTGAGGACGACAATTCCTTAAGGGGGAGAGTTGTAACAGCCCAAATTTCGGTGAAATCGAAACAAGGGTTACGGGACCACAAATTCGAGCCGAAAATATAATTTATTTTTATTTTATTTTATGGTCCGTAATATGATAGAAATGTCATGTGAAAATTTTGATAAGAAAATTTTACCGATTATGTGCTTATTTACGAGAAGGACTAAATCGCATAAAATGCAAAAGTTGGATTCTAGTATCTAGAAGGATCAAATAGCTATGGAATTCAAAACTTAAGGTCCTTATATGGTAATTAGACCATTAAAGAAAGTATGTAGATATTTTTGGATGATTCATCCGTGGAAAAAAAAGGCTAAGGACTAAATTGGAAAGATGAAAAGTTATTAACTGACAATTTAATTAAATGAAAAAGAAAACAATTTCATATCATCTTCGCCAAATATTTCCATGGAAACCCTAGAAGAGAGGATGAAAACTTTTCAAGCTCAATAAGGTATGAAATCAAGTCCCGTTTTTAACGATTTTTATATTTTTAGAATCGGGATAGTCTAATCTATATATTTGGGGGATTAATTTGAAAAGTTATCAAGGTATGAAATTTGGGTCATGGATGTATATGCTGGAAATTAGAAATTTATGGTAGAAAATGAAAGATTATTGATAGATAAAAAACTTTTACAAAGTGATTTTTGATGAAAACATGATTTAGGGACTAAAATGTAAACATGTGAAATTGAAGGAAAAATTCTGAAATTTTATGAATACATGTGCTGTAAATTTTGTAATGGGGCTTTGGTTAGGCTTGGAATAGGGAGTGATTTGCACAAGTTTCATTTTCGGAGCCTAGGGACGAAAGTGCAATTTATGGAAAAGTTAGGGGCAAAATGGTAATTTTGCCTAGGATGAAAATTGAGTCCACTTGAATGTGAAATGTGATAAATTAATGTTAAATTTACTCCTATAGATCCAGATAGTCCAAATTCAGAGCTAGAACGAGTAAAGAGGAAAATGTCAGATTAGTAGATTTATGTACACGAACATTTGTCGAGGTAAGTTCGTGTAATTAAATTGTATATATATTTTTATGCTTGAATTAAATGTTGTGTTTGTGAATTGTATAAATGCCTTAATTATGTGAAATGCTCACATATTTGTCAAAGCCTGATAAATGAAATGTGCCCGATCAACAATAATGCTCGATAAATGATAAGTGATAAAAATGTAAATTTTATGCTTGAGTTGAATGTGAAAATTTGAATTGCATGGATGTAAAAATGTATGAGATTGATCACATGCCAGATAATGTTTGAAAAATGTTAAATCCCGTCTGAATAAATGGAAAATCGATGGATATGTGATTTCCCGAAATGAATGAGGCCCTGCATTTGTTGCTGGTGGGATTTAGCTCGGTCGAGTAATCCTATTGACCTCATATCCAAAAGGATTTAGCCCGGACGGGTAATCCTGATGTAAATCCTCTCGAGCATATCTTATGGATTGGTTTTAGCCCGAACGGGTAATACAGATCAAGCTCTTTAGAGCATATGTCATAAAAAGGATTTAGCCTGGACTGGTAATCCTGTTGTATACATGCGTGGCTCGAGAGTGTACTCTTTGAAATTGTACCTTATGGGTACTAATGGACATGAATTGACAAATTCTGATTTGTACACCTCGAGTGTACTACTGGTGTAACCATCGATATTCCAAATAAATTCAACGGTTAAAACTCTTGACATGAGAAGATTATGAATAAGAAATGAGTTATTACATGTATCTGCCTGAAATACATGAAAATGATAATATGTGATAATTGATACATGGAAATATGAGACGATGATATTTGTACTTGGAATTTGGTTGATGAATATAAGTTCATCCTTGGTTATAGACTTGTACACTTTGAGTGTACTACTACTCGTGTGACATTGATAATTCGAATAAAATATGAGTAAAGTTCTGACATGAAATAATCTGAACTCGAGATGAACTATTATGAAATTATACTTGTAATACAAAGAGATGATTTATACATGTTAAATGAATTCATGTTGTGGAAAGCATATGTGCCTGGAAATTTGATCCTTCTTGAGCCCATATATGTTTTGATGTTATTATGGAATATATGACTAACAAAGGCAATGAGGATATGTGTAGGGCTTGGGGTCAAATTGATTGAATATGCCTTACATAGTTATCTCAAAATAGAATATATGGTAAGTTAAGTACCAAGTTATACGAACTTACTAAGCATACAATGCTTACCCCATTTTATTTTCCTTTATTTTAGAGTAAATCGGAAGCTTGTTGGATTGGAAGCTAGGCGGAGATCACTCACACTATCCATCGGCCTATGTCGGTACAGTATGGTAAATCAATTATGGTTGTAATGGCATGTATAGGTTATATTGGCCACATTGGCATGTGAATATAAATGATGCTTGTAATCTAGCCATTGGAATGGCTAGTAATGGTTTGATTCGATATAATTTTAATGTCATATTATAGAAGCTACACATGTGTTAAGTAATTGATCAAATTATGCCTATCATATGAACTAAACCAAGGCAATATAATAAACATGTATGCATATAGTGGTATACCATGTTGAATGATAGAAATTTCTTGATTTGAATGCTTGAAATAGTTGGTAATTGAATGTGAGTTTAAGTCATTGGTGTTATTTTGGGTGAGAAATGAAGCTAGAAATGGCTTTGTTTTGTCCACACGGGCGTGTGTCTAGACCGTGTGTGACACATGGCCTACCCCATGGGTGTGTGGCTTTTTCGTGTGTCCCCTGCACCTTAAATTTGAGAAAAATAGAATGCTCAGAATTGAGCACACGGGCAGAGACACGGGCGTGTGTCTCAGCCGTGTGGGAGACACGGTCTTGAACACGGGCGTGTGTCTTGGCCATGTGAAACCTGCACCTAATTTGAATTGAATTAATTTACCACACGGCCTACCACACGGGCGTGTGGAATGGCCGTGTGGCGCAAGTCAGAAAGCACCCTAAATCAAACACGGCCTGTAGCATGGGCGTGTTCTAGGGTCACACGGACATGTCCCTTGGACCACACGAGCGTGTGAGCCCTACACATTGGAAAATTTTTGAAATGTCACAAAAAGTTTTTAGAGTTACCGATTAAGTCCTGACTCAATTCTAATGCTCGTATTGGGCCTCGAGTGTCCATCTAAGGGACGTTACAAATGATCTCGGTTAGTGAATAGTGATTTACATGATTTATCTGAAAATGTTCTGAAAAGTTTTGGTAATGCTCCGTAACCTTGTTTCGGCGATGGATACGAGTTAAAGGTGTTACAATATTAACAAAATTCACTAAATTAATTATTAAATACTCGGAATTAATATTATTTTTAAGTAAAAAGGTGTCATAAATTACTAAAAAAACCTATATAATTTAGAGTTTACAATTATAGACCAAATAGAGAAATCACACCAACCGGCCTATAACATAATTGGTGACTCAATGCTTCACCAATTCCAAGATTTTCACAGAGAACAAATTCAAAATTGGAACCAACGAAGAAAGCACAAAATGGAGATGTCTTCCGCTTCCCCGAAGAGATCCACTAAGACAAAGGCGAAGAAGATTGATGAGCCTACCTAGTAGGAGTGTTGATTCGGCCGCGAAGTGTGTTACAATGTACGACTCTCAGAGTCCATGTAAATAGACATAAACATGTTCGTAAAGAGCCTAGGGGGACAGAGCATACAATAGCCTATCAGATCAAGCGATTCATCCGAGGACAAGGCATCAGAGGAAGATGAAGAAGAATGTGGTGAGAAGAGTAACGATGACGATGATGAGAACAATAAGGAGGAAACTAAAGACAACATGCCATATTGGGATGAATTTTCTGAGATATTTTTTGGCACGTAACCCGCGACAAGAGGGGGACCCATCTTCCAAGAGCCGAGTGAGCAATCTAATTGATAGCGAATCCCAAAACTTATCGTGCGCGGTAAAGGGAAAGGTGTTGCAGGACCGGGTGGAGATGCCAAGGATGACTCAGACTAGCTACATGGCTTTGCAGTTTATTTATTTTAATGTGGAATGTAAACTATTGAATACTTTTAGTTTTTGGACAGTTTTATTTTGTGTTGGTGCATTTTTTGTTTGTTTTTGTTTCTTTTGTGCAGCGAGTTACCCTTAAAGACTATACAACATGTAGAGCTTCAACGAGGCAGTGGACGTCTGACCTAGTCTGATGCTCCATTCTAGGAAAGTCCAGTAACATCCTAACCTTTATTTTGTACACATTGGGGACAATGTGTAATCTGAGTGTGGGGGGTGCACATAAGTTTTATGTGTGTGTATATATATATATTGTGTGTTTATCTAAATTTGTATGCATTTTTTCAAAAAAAAATTCAAAAATGCCCAACATATTTTCCATTTTCATTTTTAAAATTTTCAAAAATACAAAAATATCTTTCTTCTTTGATTTTAATTTTTGTTATTGTATGGTGCTTGGACTTCGGTCGAATAATAAGTTAGTACATATACATATCAAATGAGTATATAAGATTGCTAAACATGTAAATTTTGAATGATGCTAGATAATTTCTTGTTCTTGACTATAGATTAATTAGTTCACTTAGTTAATAGGTATAATATACTAGAGGCAATAAATGAAATGAAAATGTATAAAATGTACCGTAGGATGAATAAAAGATACGGATCCTTGTAGATAAATAATTTGAATTGCTAATTGTTCGTTTAGATAGATGTATGCTTAATAAAATTGTTTTTAGGTGACTAATTCGAGAAGGACCTTAGGCATTGTTCGTATAGCCTTGAGCCTAAAGAACCAACCTTAAACATCACATTATCCCTAGTTCTCGAATTTGAGCCTTACATTACCCTTCTTAATGAACCTCTTTTTTTGAAACCTTGAGCCTAAATTGAGTTCAAAACTCAACTCTTCATTGTCCCTGAACTTTGTAATGCACTATGAAATGGACGTCAACCCATGGACATCGAGGGTTAGGTAGGAACATTATGGAGGTTTCTCATAAAAATTACTCGAGCGATTTGTGAAGAGGGGTTGAGTTAGCTTGTCAATGATTCTCGCTAAAAATAGTGCTTAAAAAGAAAAGAAAAGAAAAATGTGAAAGAAAGAAAAGTGAGGATCAAAATCATTGTGAGGGAAAAAAACATAATGTAAAAATCTCAACAAAAAAAAAAGAAAAAGAAAATAGCATAAAATAGTCTCAAAATCATAGTGCGCAAAATATCAATTATCCTCTTCCACTTTATGAAGAGATAAAGAAGGTGAGAGAAGGTGAAATAAGGTAGTGAGATGTAACGATCACATTTTGAAGGGAATTGGGAACAATGTCGTGTGCTATACTATTCATAGTGCTTGAACCGTTTTAAGATGAACTTTCTTTGAATCTGTACCAACCTCAGCCTCAGAATGTGACAAGTCTAAATGACCTTTGGGACCCGAATAAGTCACCAACACATCAATTTTTAGATATTTTGCATTTGTTAGAATGAGCTTGAACAATTCTTTTTAAATACCTATGAGCAATCCATATAATTTATTTTGACGGACCACATTTGTACAAATGTTCATTTACGTTGCCTTTATCTCAACTGACATTTTAAATATTTGAACTAATAATATTTCCAATAGGTGTAGGTTAATTAGTTAGATATCATTTTTAAATTGCATGTGGAGTAATTCTTGTACAAATTTGATGTTGTATAGCTATATAACTTAATTGTTTGATTTAGTCTAAAGGTCATCTTTTTGCATGTTTTGTGTGTTTGCTTGAGGACAAGCAAAGAATTGAGTGTGGGGGAATATTATATGCCCCAAATTGATGTGGAAAATTAGGCTTTTTTGACACACTTAAGGAGCTTTTTCTCGAGCAAAATAGGGTTTTTAGCTTAGTTTTTCGTTATTTTCTTATTTTTATATTTTTCAGCTAATAAGTGAAAATCTCTCATTTTTGTCTATTTTTTACCCAAATTGGCCAATTGTGCCATTGGGAGGTCTAACATCTGTTTGAGTGATGTAAGGACGTGTCGGAGGCCGAAAACGAGCGAGAACGGCATCTAGGGCAAGGGTGTTGCGATATCCAACCCTTGGAATCGTGATACCTCCGGTAGTATAGAAGACCAAGGAGACCCTTCAATGGTATGGCGACATCCTCTTTAGGTATCGCGATATCCAACTCTCAAGGAAGACGCCAAGTTCAGCACTGCCCGAGATATTGCGATATCCTCTTCTAAGTATCGCAATACCGCCTTCATTAGAGGGACAAACTTGGACAAAAGGACAACCTTAGTCTACCTGACCCATCAATCACACAAGGCCCGTATAGGGGCAATTTTATGTTAGAACACCCTTCAAAACAACCAAAAATTATTGAGGAGGAGAGAGAAACATTTTAGCTTAATTTTAAGTTTAGTTTTCTCTAGTTTTTCTTTAGTTTTTCTCTGCACATTTCTAGGGTTTTTATTTTTCTCTTCTTCTACCTTAGATTAGAGTTTATTTTTCTACATTTACTTCTTATTCTTTATGTTCTTTATGTTAGTTAAGTTAGTTAACATTGTAGCTAAGGTTTATTTACATTTTCAGTCATTGTACCTTGCTTTTAAGACTCTTTAAGCTTTAGTTTAATGTATTTCAATTTACTTCAAATTTGTTAAATCTTGTTCCTTTTATGTTTCTTGCTTTAGATTCTTTGTTAAATGATTTTGGTTTCATGCTATTTAAGTTTTCTTACATAAAAATCTCATCTTTCACATTTTTCTTAAATTTTACTTTTATGGTTGCTTTATTTTCCATTGTTATATTTATTTTCTTAACTTTGAGCATGTGTAGCTAAATCCTTAAGGAGGTTGGTTGATAAATATATGGATAAACTAAAATCTTGGGAAAAAGGACTAAATCGTAACAAATTGGACTAAACTGAATAGAACTAAGAACTTAGGTAGTGACGCCCCTAAGGGAGTATTAAGATAAAATGAGACCGAAAGGTAATCTTGTCGTGCATTCATTCGTTAGCCCTGGATTAATCGACGAGATCGAAAGATAAACCAAACGTAATTCGTTTAAGTTGATAAAATTGAGATCGGAAGATAAAATGGAGCCACTTGGTAATGTATGCAATTTATGTCCATAGTATAAGATTTGGTGAACCACATTGAAGTCAACCAACCCCATTAGTCATTTTCTAGATAGTCCCTCTAGTTTACATTTCTTGCAATTTAGTCCCTAGAGTAGAATATTTAATTTTCATGCAAAATTACTTTTTGTGAATCACCGTAATATAAAATCGTATTAGTAGCCATTTAGTCTCTATTGTGTATGCTAGTTATTACTCAATCGCCTCTTCCTTTAGGTTTGATCCTTGGAATACTTCGGTGTTTCATTGTAAACTATAAATATTACTACTGACTTGTATGCTTGCAGTAAAATCGAGCTTTAAAAATTATTTCATAAATTAGTTGTTTTAATGCCCACGCGTGCAGCCGGTCAGTAGCCAAAGGGCAATTATACCAAAATTAGCAAGTCAACTTATTTTCTTCTTCACAACACCATTCATGCACATAACTCTTTCCTACTTCTACTACGACTAGGGTATCCTAAGAACATCAAAACACCTAGTGCATATTAATTAAGCTCTTTTCATTGAAAATTCCATATTCTTTTAAACAAAAAAAGTTTCTCAAATCTCTTTGTTAATTACTTCTCTCCTATTGTCAAGTTTTTACAAAAATAAGAACCAAGCATTTATCTCTTAGGACTTAAGGTAAGACTCTAATTCTCTATGGGTTAGACGTATAGAAGTAACTAATAAAGTTCACAACAAAGGAAACTAGGTGTTGGATCAGGTGCCCTAAGTGTAGTATTGTCGTCAATATACACTTGTAATTTTTTCGAATAGATTAGTTAATAAAATAAATTTATTTTTTATAATTTTCCTCACATGGATTTTGCACGCAAAGCAAAATAGAAGCAAATGTTGCTTATTGGGTTTCTATTGTTTAAACTGGTACTAAGCGATATTACGTGGTCAGATCGTAGTACGAAAAGATAGCTTGTATTAGTAGACGAACCTAAACATGTCCTTAGTCTAATCATAAATGAGCAAACCAATTGAAAGACTAATATGTTGTCTATCAAGTCCAACTGGGGAGATGCCTTGTCTTGGGCATTAGAGCGGATGCCTCCTAGAAGATAAGACATATCTGTTGTAACACCCCAAACCCGGCCCATTCGTTACGACCGAATTTGAGATGCCACTGCGGAAAAACGTTTGAAGACTGATTTCACTTTTGGGAAAAACATTAAAAATTTTGTCATTTGAAAACCATGTCCAATTAAAAATTCTAAATAATATAAGCTTGACAAAAATATCCAAATTAAAAGCACTTCTAAATAATAATTTAATGGTCGTCTAGCTTAAACATAAAAAAAATGTTCAATCACTTTAATGGGCCTTATTACAATAAACACTTAATCAAAATACTGAAAATATAACTACTTAATTAATTAAAATATCTTTTTGCATGGAAATCTGCTTCTGCATGGCCACCTTTGTATCCACTCCAACCCGGTCCAATCACCACGAATCATCTGCGATGTTTAATAAAAATTGGGTGAGTCATACAGACTCAGTGTGTAATTAATCCACTGAATTCCACCCACATGTTAACCACATATTAACTCATATATCAGATATCAATTATCAAATTCACATGTTATCACATTCTGGGCTTGGCCCATATTCATATCACATTCATCAACCCATATGACAGATAATGAGTTTATGCAAAGTGCACCCATCCCAACCTAGGGTCCATCTGTTACACCTACCTTGGCAGACCCCCTGCTCAAGGCCGTGGCTAATCCACCGATCAACTAAGTGATCCCACATATCTTACCTTGGCAGACTTGCTGCTCAAGGCCGTGGCTGAGCCACCGATCAACTAAGTGATCCCACATATCTTACCTTGGCAGACTTGCTGCTCAAGGCCGTGGCTGAGCCACCGATCACCTAAGTGATCCCACATATCATTCAGTACAATGTGATGCACACAGCTATCAACCGCCGAGGTGGGCACCTAGCCAACACCTCCCTTGATGAAGCACATAGCTAACATCAAGCGCTAATGTAGCACAAGGCTAACATTAGACCACGTACATAAAGTACACCCTTTCCTTCGATAGTCACATTCATATCCCATCCCATGCACATGCAACATATGATAATGTCATAACATAGTAAAATAATGCATGCACATGCTATTCGGCATACAAACATATTCTCATTGGCATATTCACATTCTTAATAATTAACATCGACTGATTTCCTGTATACCCTTTAAGGGTAACCATTCACAATCGCCATCGCACATATTAGCATTTACACAACACATACAATATACCATAAACCCGAAAACAAAGTGGGTTAATCACACACCGATCACTTGGAGAACTATGCTTTCGATCTTGATGCTATCACTAGGCGATACTACGGCTATTTGCCTACTTTCTTGTTCGACGTGGTCCACACCCGGTGGCCAATCCCTAACTAGCGAGACAGATCTCTTCTTAAACTTCGGGATAGGGACCTTCCCTTTCCCTTCTTGAATGGTATTCACCTCCATCAACACACTTAATCGAACAATCGATTTAATCATCAATATACGAATTCTTAACCGAATATCCACAACTTATCATACTTATCGGATGGGTCTTGAAATCCAGAAAAGCTTGATCTAATGCTTAGATCCTTAATCCCTACATTTGATTAATCACCTAATACTTTAATAAAAAGCCATTCGGCCATAAATCCAAATCCAAGTAGGATTAGTATACTTAAACTTACCTTGTTGCCGTTTGACTTAAGAATCAAGTCTTGAAATCTCTGCTATACTCTTCTTGCATTCGGCCAAGCATTGAATCAATTAACTTGGTTAGTTTTCGTCTTTTGAATAATTAATGAACACATATATTTACCAAACATGGCCTTGGCCGAATACTATAGACACTTACCTTGTGGATTTTAAATCCAAAACTCACCGAATAACTAGGGAACACGTGGCCTATGGTGTACCTTCGGGAAAAGAACTTCTCCTTCCTTGTAGTCAACACTTAGTAAATCCCAAAAGATCTCTTCAAAGTTTCGGCAACAAGATATTAATGGGGTTAGTCCTAGATTTCGGCAAATCTTAAGAAAAAAGGATGAAACCGAATGAGATCTTACCCTTACTTGAAGAAATCGATTGCACCTTCACTTCAACCTTCAGAGATTCGGCTATGGCTAGATGATGATCTCACAACTTTCGGCTTTTGGAGGGATTAGAAAGAAAAGAGAAGGAAGAATAAAGATGGAGGATTCAGCTATGGCTTCTAATGGAGAGGAAAATATTCGGCTAGGTTCCAACAATTACTTAATTTCGGCTTGGCAAAAATAAAAGAAGAAGAAGATTTGGTGAAGAGAATTCGGCAGAGGCTTTCAAAGAACAGATAATAATGCAGAATGGCCTCTCTTTTCCTTTTATAGCCGAAATTATCATCTTAGAATCCCTTACTTGGCCATCACTCTTCTATTTTAATAGCTTTATCTCTTTAATTATCACTTAAAATAAAAGATAATTCAGCAACTATCCTTACTTAGCCGAAATTATTAAACTCAAAGTCCCTTACTTGGCCATCACTTCTCCCTTATTTTCCTCTTTATCTCTTTATTCAAATTAAAAGAATTTAATCCAACAATTATCTCTTGAAAATAATGATAAATAAATCCCTTATTTATCCACTATTTATAAAATAATAAAAGCTCCTAATTTATAGCCATGTGCCGTCCACCTCTCTCTGCTCCCTGTGTAGCAAAATAAAATTTCTTTTATTTGCTTCCCATGTGACTCGAACTTAGGCCCATTCCTCTTGCATATGGCGCCATTTCCATAGGCCCTAAGTGGAATCTTGGACCACTTTTCCAAGCTGTTTGTGTGTCAAATTTCACAAAATTTTTCTTTTAAGGCCACCTTGCCTTAATTTCTCCTTTTAGACCTTAAAACTCGTCATTTCTAGGTCATTTCTAAGTTTCCAAAAATTTTCGATCGGCTCAGTAAACTTAACATTTCCATACATTTCGAGTGTTTCCAAAAGTGTTCAAAATATATTCATAACACATAAGATATGTCATTTCGTACAATTAAACCAAAAATGCATAGGCCCTTTTCGAGGATGTTACGATTCTACCCTCCTTAAAAATAATTTAGTCCTCGAAATTACTTATTAACGAATAATCGTACATCTTAACTCACCGCACTACGCTTATGTCGCGCTCTGATCTTAATAGAACCATCATACTTTCTAGGCACGATCTCTAAGTTCACGTCCCTAGAACTCATTTCTAACGTCGCGATTTAATCGATTAAAAGTTTTATGCATCGAAATTTTGTTCCACTGATTATTCGCGAACAGTTTTATGAAAAGAGATGTTCAGAAGTAGTTCTTTCGATCAACCAAAGTTTCTAGTTCAAGTTCACTACTCTAACTCAGGGAGTCACATTCACATTCATAAGCAGAGACACATTCATTTTTCCACGAAGTCACATTCATTCACAACATCATTCACTACACTTTTATGGCCATTCCATCCATTTCCCTACCTGGGGTAATTTAAATCTTTTCCCCTATAGGGGTATTTTGGCAATAAATCGGGGTCAATTCGAAAATATTTTTCAAATTAAAGGTATTTCAGAATTTACAAAATCTCTGGGTTATTTTGTTTTCCAAATCAGAGGTGTTGCAAAAATTTCAGAAATCGAGGTTATTTTGGTAATTTTGGAAGTCAGGGGCAATTCCGTAAATTTTCCAAATCAGGGTATCTTGTTATTTGTAAAATAGAAGTTTTAGATATATTTGTAAAGTAGAAATATTTTAACAAAAGTCGAGGGTATTTTTTGAAAATCTTAAAAACTAAGGGTATTTTAGTAATTTACAATACAGGGGCATTTTTGTAATTTTGTAAATCGGAGATATTTTGGAAAAATTTTCACAATAATCTTTTACCACAATTAAAAGGGTAATTTAGGGATTTTAAAACTAGGAATTTTATAAAATTGCATGGCTAGTCCCTTTCGGGTTTTAATGATCGGGTTTAGCCCGTGAATAAGTCCTCTTGGTTAGGGTGAACGGTTACTACGCACCAGGTAGGATTCGAGTAAAGAGGAGGTGAGTCACTAGGACCGCTTAAATACCAAGCTCTTCACGAGTCCACTCCTGAGACTGCTGCACAACAGTTGCCACACCCTAGCTCGGCGACTTACTTCACAGTTTGTTTAATAGTCCTTAAGTCTTATACATGTGTTTGAGTGCACTAGCCCTAGGGTTCAATAGCCCTAATATTCTAATCTACGAGCCCAAATAAGCCCATAACAGTTCACATAAACAAGTCACTTCAATAATTAGAAGTACTTACCGTGGACTTCGGTAGAGATACAGTCTTTGTGCGTAATAACTCAAAACTTTATGAAAGCCCATACTTTTGAAAAGCCCATCTTTGAAAAAAAAAATTATTTTTGGACCCAAAACCCTCAAAGCCGAGTTTTGAACTGGGCTCGATACTAATTTGTAACACCCCAAACCCGGCCCATTCGTTACGATCAAAATTTGAGATGCCACAATGGAAAAACGTTTGAAGACCGATTTCACTTTTGGGAAAAACATTAAAAATTTTGTCATTTGAAAACCATGTCCAATTAAAATTCTAAATAATATAAGCTTGACAAAATATCCAAATTAAAAGCACTTCCAAAAATAATTTAATGGTTGTCTAGCTTAAACATAAAAAAAATGTTCAATCACTTTAATGGGCCTTATTACAATAAACACTTAATCAAAATACTGAAAATATAACTACTTAATTAATTAAAATATCTTTCTGCATGGAAATCGTCGCATGGCCACCTTTGTATCCACTCCAACCCGGTCCAATCACCACGAATCATCTGCGATGTTTAATAAAAATTGGGTGAGTCATACGGACTCGGTGTGTAATTAATCCACTGAATTCCACCCACATGTTAACCACATATTAACTCATATATCGATATCAATTATCAAATTCACATGTTATCACATTCTGGGCTTGGCCCATATTCATATCACATTCATCAACCCATATGACAGATAATGAGTTTATGCAAAGTGCACCCATCCCAACCTAGGGTCCATCCGTTACACCTACCTTGGCAGACCCCCTGCTCAAGGCCGTGGCTAATCCACCGATCAACTAAGTGATCCCACATATCTTACCTTGGCAGACTTGCTGCTCAAGGCCGTGGTGAGCCACCGATCAACTAAGTGATCCCACATATCTTACCTTGGCGGACTTGTCGCTCAAGGCCGTGGTCGAGCCACCGATCACCTAAGTGATCCCACATATCATTCACCCACGGTGATGCACACACAACTATCAACCGCCGAGGTGGGCACCTAGCCAACACCTCCTTGATGAAGCACATAGCTAACATCAAGCGCTAATGTAACACAAGGCTAACATTAGACCACGTGCATAAAGAACACCCTTTCCTCCGATAGTCACATTCATATCCCATCCCATGCACATGCAACATATGATAATGTCATAACATAGTAAAATAATGCATGCACATGCTATTCGGCATACAAACATATTCTCATTGGCATATTCACATTCTTAATAATTAACACTCGACTGATTTCCGATATACCCCTTAAGGGTAACCATTCACAATCGCCACTTGCACATATTAGCATTTACACAACACATACAATATACCATAAACCCAGAAAACAGTGGGTTAATCACACACCTGATCACTTGGAGAACTATACTTTCGATACTGATGCTATCACTAGGCGATACTACGGCTATTTGCCTACTTTCTTGTTCGACACTGGTCCACACCCGGTGGCCAATCCCTAACTAGCGAGACAGATCTCTTCTTAAACTTCGGATAGGACCTTCCTTTCCCTTCTTGAATGGTATTCGCCTCCATCAACACACTTAATCGTAACAATCGATTTAATCATCAATATACGAATTCTTAACCAAATATCCACAACTTATCATACTTACCGGAAGGGTCTTGAAATCCCAAAAAGCTTGATCTAATGCTTAGATCCTTAATCCCTACATTTGATTAATCACCTACTACTTTAATAAAAACCCATTCGACCATAAATCCAAATCCTAGTAGGATTAGTATACTTAAACTTACCTTGTTGCCGTTTGAATTAAGAATCAAGTCTTGAAATCTCTGCTATACTCTTCTTGCATTCGGCCAAGCATTGAATCAATTAACTTGGTTAGTTTTCGCTTTTGAATAATTAATGAACACATATATTTACCAAACATGGCCTTGGCCGAATACTATAGACACTTACCTTGTGGATTTTAAATCTCAAACTCACCAAATAACTAGGGAACACGTGGCCTATGGTGTACCTTCTGAAAAGAACTTCTCCTTCCTTGTAGTCGACACTTAGTAAATCCCGAAAGATCTCTTCAAAGTTTCGGCAACTAGATATTAATGGGGTTAGTTCCTAGATTTCGACAAATCTAAAGAAAAAGGATGAAACCGAATGAGATCTTACCCTTACTTGAAGAAATCGATTGCACCTTCACTTCAACCTTCAGAGATTCGGCTATGGCTAGATGATGATCTCACAACTTTCGGCTTTTGGAGGGATTAGAAAGAAAAGAGAAGGAAGAATAAAGATGGAGGATTCGGCTATGGCTTCTAATGGAGAGGAAAATATTCGGCTAGGTTCCAACAATTACTTAATTTCGGCTTGGCAAAAATAAAAGAAGAAGAAGATTTGGTGAAGAGAATTCGGCAGATGCTTTCAAAGAACAGATAATAATGCAGAATGGCCTCTCTTTTCCTTTTATAGCCGAAATTATCATCTTAGAATCCCTTACTTGGCCATCACTCTTCTATTTTAATAGCTTTATCTCTTTAATTATCACTTAAAATAAAAGATAATTCAGAAACTATCCTTACTTAGCCGAAATTATTCAACTCAAAGTCCCTTACTTGGCCATCACTTCTCCCTTATTTTCCTCTTTATCTCTTTATTCAAATTAAAAGAATTTAATCCAACAATTATCTCTTGAAAATAATGATAAATAAATCCCTTATTTATCCACTATTTATAAAATAATAAAAGCTCCTAATTTGTAGCCATGTGCCGTCCACCTCTCTGCTCCTTGTAGCAAAATAAAATTTCTTTTATTTGCTTCCCATGTGACTCGAACTTAGGCCCATTCCTCTTGCATATGGCGCCTGTAACAGACCAAATTTGACCCAAATCGGAACGGTGGTTTCGGGACCACGAATCCGAGCCCGAGAAATGTTCTAATAATTTATTTCATGTCTATTATATGTGAATGAAAATGTGTGAAAGTTTCGTAGAGAAATTTTATCGTTTAAGTACTTAATTTGATAAAAAGGATTTAATCGAGAAAAGTGTAAAAGTTGCGTGCTAAAGTGAAAGGTACTAATTTGATTGTGGCTTTTTAAGTGGGTGTACTAAAAGGGCAATTAGCCCATGTGCTATAAAGAGGGACGGCAATGGGCCTTTTTAATCACAAAATTTGATGTTATTTTAGTATGATTATATGTTATATTAGTGTGTTAATAAAATGTTAAAATATATGCTTGTTTTAGCATAAAATAATAAAAACAAGTGGGAAGAAAGAGAAGCTTATCTTGCTCATCTTCTTGGCCGAAAGTTTGAAGAAGAAACTCCATTGCTGGAGCTTGAAATTTCGGCACTTTGGGGCTTAATTAGGGGTATGTATTTTGCTTAGTTCTTGATAATTTTTGCATTTTTGGAATGGTTGCTTTGAATCCTATACAACCCATGTAGAAATTTTTGAGATTTTGGCACATTAAATTCGGCTATGGTTGTATATGCATGACTTGAAATGTTTGATAGTAGATTTCAATTAGTATATGTTAAATCATCCTTTTTGAATTTGAAATTGTGATGAAATTGGATGCTAGGGATTTATTTGAAAAAAATAAAAAGTTTGAAGGACTAAAACATAAAATAAATGGCATGCATGGACACATATGGCTATGGGGGATATTCGGCCAAGCTATAGTGTTGGAAAATTTGGCATATTTTGTGTTTTGTGTAAATTGGACCAAATTGTAAAAATGGAAAACATTAGGGGCAAAATGGTAAATTGCCCAATTGTGTGTTTTGGGACTAAATTGAGATGAAATGCAATTAAATGAGCTAAATTTTAATGTGTTTTAGATCAAGAGCAAAGAAAAACGGAATTAGACCGGGGAAAGACGAAGGTTCTCGAATAGCCGATTCGCACGGACTATCGACAACCGAGGTAAGTCCTTTAGTTAAACCATGTCAAAGAATTAATTATGGTTATCTTGAATATTAAAAATTGAGGAGTTTTAGTATTCTTTTCACCATGGCCGAATGTATATTGGTATGTTAGGTTGGTGATTTTGTTGAGTATGTGATGGGGAATTGTTAGATCGTATAGTGATAAAATGGTTTTGATGGTTCAATGTAAGTATACCCGATTGAATTAGACGAATATATAATAGTTATGAAGTGTGTTGGGAATGTTTAACCGTATTGACATGACTCGGGTTTTTTTATGCCTAGCGTGCCTTGTGCCTGATTCTATTCGGCTTTCATGCCTAGCGTGCCTTGTGCCTGATTCTATTCGGCTTTCATGCCTAGCGTGCTTTGTGCCTGATTCTATTCGGCTTTCATGCCTAGCGTGCTTTGTGCCGATGATTCTATTCGGGCTTTTATGCCCAGCGTGCCTTGTGCCTGATTCTTATCGAGCTTTTATGCCTAGCGTGCTTAATGCCGGTGATGTATTTTATGAAATTGAAATTGAAATTTGTGTTCAAGGCGAATTAAAGCAAACTTATCAAGTTAATCGCTCAGTGAGTATGTAAAGTAGGAATGAACTTCTTACTTATATAAGACAAGGTAAATCAGTGATTTATTACAACTGGCATGCGTTACGAGTGTGGAATATATATATATATGGTTCTAATATATGTGTTCTCGGTTTTACTAATGAATTACATGATGTTGTATCTTGGTCTTTTAGTATGTGGATACATGACTGGGTATTCGGCCACATGAGTGGTAGTGTAATTGATGCCATGGTATAGTAATTGACATTTAAGTGTATAAATGTTGTACCTATGATTACATGATGATATTTTGGGTTTCGAAAGATTTGAATATAAATAAGTAATTCGATTATGAACATGTGGGTAAAGAGATATTTTTCTTACGAATTCATACTTGCTTATATGGGTATGAAATTAAAGTTTGAAAATAAATACGAGTATAAGCCTACAAGTTGAATTGTAGTAATTAAATCGTTGATTTTTAAACGTTATATTTTTTTTTATGAAATTAGGACTTACTAAGCTAGTAAGCTTATCGTGTGAAGTGTTTCTCTGTTTTTTTTTTAGATTAGGTGCAAGCTACAAGCTCGTCGGGATCGTTCGAAAAGTCGCCACACTATCAATCTACATTTTGGGTACTCTTTTATTTTGGTTTTAAATGAAGGCATGTATAGGAAGGACTTGGTCTTTGTCTTGATGAAATTTTAAGGTTCTTGTATATAATAGCCATGCGAATATGGCTAAATTTTTTTGGTTAAATATGCTGTTGTGTTTTTGATATGCACGTTGGTTTATATTGGCAATGTTTATGCATTCTTAGTTGAAGTTTAATCGTTTTTGATAAGAAATTGTATGTATACGAAATGTATCCTTGAATTAGGTATATGGACATGTTCGGTTAGAAGTTAGTTTTTCATGAATTGTAACGAAACAGCTTGTAGTACAGAAATGGTGTGACTTTGAAAAATCACCAAAAATAGGATACCTTGAATTAGAAGGTGAATGAAATATGAAATTAAACCTTATTGTGTCTAGTTTTACATGAAAGAAACAGAGTAGGCAAAAGATTTATATATTATGAGATAATTAAGTTTTAGTGAGACCTGCTCTGAATGAATTCGTGAGTCACTGTTCTGTTTTGGAAAGATTGTAAAAAATTTTAAAAAAATAATTAATAAGAATGGTTTATATGTGTAGAACCCTTAATGAGTCTATTTTTCATTGGTATAAACAAGAACATTATAGGAAATTTTTGCAACGAGATAATTGTATTTTTGTAGAGACAGGTCAGAATTGTCAAGCAGTGTAATAAGGATAACTTTAATGAATAAACTGTACTAATTGACCACAATAAAAATTCTGGAAATATTATGGTGAAAATTTATATGAGTCTAGTTTCAAGGAAAATTTACGGATCTAAATTTCGAGTTTTGTAACTCGAGTTATGATTGATTTTGTCAGCGTGACGCAGTTAGACAGCTTTAAAATTTTACACCCCGAGTTAATAGTCAAGTCTAGTAATGCCACGTACTCGATTCCGGCAAAGGGTTTCGGGTAAGGGGTGTTACATTTGATTGGTATCAGAGCTTACGGTTTAGTCGATTCTATGACTACCGTAGCGCGTGTGAGTCTAGCTATACATGCCTTTATCATATATTGATAGTGTGGTGACTTCGACACTGAACTTTGTTTTATATAGTAAATGGATACCGATCCCGAAAGAGCCGTAGTGATGATGTAGAGAGTGTAGCGCCCGACTGCACACGGATCAGCGCCAGATGAGACTCTCGACCTGTTTCGGGTAGCCACGAAGGAGAGACTAAACGAGCCTTTTATCGATGATGAATGAGTGGTTTGCCCAATTTATTCAAAATAACCCGGTGTACACCAACCTCCACCCCGAATAATCCAACTCCAATTCCTTCAAGACTTCGATGATAGATCCGATGAGATCTAGTAGGCCCCAGCTTGATAAAATTCGAAAATTTGGGGTCAAGAATTTAAAGCCAATGATGATGATGACGCAGAGAGAGCCGAAATGTGGCTGGATAACACTATTCGGTACTTGATGAGCTATCTTGTACTCCGGATGAATGCCCAAGTGTGCTATATCTCATCAAGCGGACACGGCATATCACCGGTGGAATACACTAGTATCGCGGTCCCGAAAGAAAAAGTGACTCGGGATTTCTTCCGTAATGAATTCCGCAAGAAATATATCACCAAAGATTCATTGATCAAAAACGAAAAGAATTCCTTGAGCTCAAACAAGGACGAATGACCGTGACGGAATATGAACGAAAATTTGTCGCTCTCGTGCAGATATGCTAGAGAGTGTGTTTCTCTTGAAGCTATTATGTGTAAAAGATTTGAAGATGGCCGAATGAGGATATAAAGATGTTTGTTGGCATTCTTGAAATTCAAGAGTTTGTGACTTTAGTTGAGAGAGCTTGCAAAGTCAAGAGCTCGGAAAAGAGAAAAGAAAGGCTGAGACTCAAGCTAGAGACATTCGTAAAAGATCTTCTGTAAGGTCTTTCATTCCACCACCAAGAAGTCCAGAGATGACTACAAACGACATAAAGCTACTACAGATCCACCTAGACGGATCGACCTCCTATGAGCTCTCGAGCTACCTCGATAGCTTGCCGTTGTTGGTAACGCTCGAATAGAGTTGAATGCGAGCACCGTGGGAAATGGCACTCGTGGAGATGTAGATTTCATGATCGGTCTTGCTATAAATGTGGATCGCCGATCATTTTATTAGAGAGTGTCCGAGGTTAGGCGAGCGAGAATACGCTTCGTAATACTAAGCCGAGCAACACGTCAATGCGAGGTAGACCACCCGCATATTCGGTGCAATGTAGGTGGTAGTCGAAGGGAACGAAGAACACTACGCTTCGATTCGAGGCTAGAGCTCCAAATAGAGCTTATGCTTTGCACGAGCCGAGAGGATGCTTCCTCCCCGATGTAATTACCGGTACTTTCACCCTTTATGACACTACTGTAATTGCATTAATTGATCCTGGTTCGACTCACTCATATGTGTGTGAAACTTTAGAATTCGGAAAGACTCGCTAGTTGAGTCTACCGAGTTTGTGATTCGTGTGTCCAACCCTTTGGGTAGGTGTGTGCTTGTTAATAAAGTGTGTAAAGATTGCCCGTTGATGATTCAGATTATTGCTTCCCAGCTGATTTAATGTTGTTGCCCTTTGACGAATTTGATATAATCTTGGGTATGGACTGGTTAACTTCACATGAGGCAGTAGTAGATTGTAAAAGAAAGCTTATTGATTTGAAGTGTCGAAATGGTGAGACCATCAGAATTAAATCTTGTGATGTAAATGGGTTGCCTACAGTAATATCTTCAATGTTAGCCCGGAAGTATGTGAGAAAAGGGTGTGAAGCTTATTTGGCTTATGTATTGAATAATAAAATGTCCGAGAAACAAATTGAATCTATATCAGTTGTATGTGAATACCCCGATGTGTTTCCTGAAGAACTACCGGGTTTACCCCCAGTACGAGAGGTTGAGTTTGGCATTGAATTAGTACCGGGGACGACTCCGATTTCGATAGCTCCATATCGGATGGCACCTACTGAGTTAAAAGAATTGAAAGCGCAGTTGCAAGAGCTGACAGATAAGGGCTTCGCACGACCGAGTTTCTCTCCGTGGGGTGCACCGGTTTTATTTGTGAAAAAGAAAGATGGAACTATGCGAATGTGTATCGACTACCGACAACTAAATAAGGTAACCATAAATAATAAGTACCAAGTACCTCGAATTGATGATTTATTTGATCAATTGAAGGGGGCTTCAATGTTTTCAAAATAGATTTGAGATCGGGCTATTATCGCTATGCAGTCGAGATTCGATGTGCCAAAGACCGCATTCGAACGAGGTACGGACACTATGAGTTTTTGGTTATGCCTTTTGGACTCACTAATGCACTCTTTGCTTTTATGGATCTA
This sequence comes from Gossypium sturtianum, assembly GCA_025698515.1. Taxonomy (NCBI): domain Eukaryota; kingdom Viridiplantae; phylum Streptophyta; class Magnoliopsida; order Malvales; family Malvaceae; genus Gossypium; species Gossypium sturtianum. The sequence continues at coordinate 99,974,230 of CM046955.1, read as the reverse complement.
ATGAACCGGTCTTCCGACGCTTTTTGGATCGGTTTGTAGTAGTGTTTATTGATGATATATACCGATCTACTCCAAAAATGAAACGGAACATCTTCGAGCATTTGAGATTAGTACTACAAACTTTGAGGATCAACGATTGTATGCAAAGTTTAGTAAGTGCGAAGTTCGATGAATGAAGTTAATTTCTTGGGTCATGTTGTTTCTGTCGTATTCGGGTGGATCCAAACAAAATAGCAGCCATACTCGATTGGAAACCACCAAAGAATGTTTCCGAGATCCGGTTTCCTAGGCCTCGCGTGGTATTACAGACGGTTTGTAAAAGGTTTTTCTGTTATAGCTACAACGTTAACGAGACTACCGCAGAAAGATGTCAAATTTGAGTGGTCGGAAAGGTGTCGAAAAGTTTCGAGTGTTGAAAGCCTTTTTGACCAAGCCCCAAAGTGTTAACTCACCTGAATCGGGTAGAGAATTTACTATTTTTAGTGATGCTTCCTTGAATGGGTTGGGTTGTGTTTTAATGCAAGGAGGCAAGGTGATAGCCTACGCTTCGAGACAATTGAAGCCGTATGAGAAAAATTATCCAACTCACGATCTGGAGTTAGCAGCCATTGTGTTCGCATTAAAAATTTGGCGTCACCACTTATTTGGCGAAAAATGTCATATTTATTCAGATCAAAAAAGTTTGAAGTATTTGATGACTCAAAAAGACTTAAACTTGAGACAACGCAGATGGTTAGAATTGCTGAAAGACTATGAATTAGTGATTGACTACCATCCGGGGAAAGCTAATGTTGTTACGGATGCGTTAAGTCGAAAATCATTATTTACTCTTCGTGCATTGAACGCACGGGTGACTATGTCTGATGATGGTTCGATCTTAGCCGAGTTACAAGCAAGACCGATGTTTATTCAAAGCAGATTTGTGATGTACGTAAAAGTTGACAAAAAGTTGATTGCTATTCGAATCGCAGTGTGGAAGTGGTACAGAATCGATTTTCAGATAGATGCAAATGATTGCTTGAATTATAAAGGCCGATTGTGTGTTCCAAAGAACTTAGATTTGATACGATGATGATCTGTGTGAGGCCCATAGTGGTCGCATCATCGATACACCCGGGTAGCACTAAAATGTATAACGATTTGAAGCAATTCTATTGGTGGCCCGGCATGAAACGAGATATATCCGAGTTTGTTTCTAAGTGCTTAATCACAACAAGTAAAAGCCGAGCATCGTGTACCGTCCGGATTACTTCAACCAATCATGATACCTGAATGGAAATGGGATAGAATTACAATGGATTTTGTATCCGGTCTTCCTATGACACCGAGCAAGAAAGATTCCATATGGGTTATCGTTGATAGACTGACTAAATCAGCTAATTTTGTGCCGGTACGTACCGACTATTCACTTGATAAGCTTGTCGAACTGTATGTGTCGCAGATTGTAAGGTTGCACGGTGTACCGAGTTCCATTGTTTCAGATAGGGACCCAAGATTCACATCGCGGTTCTGGAAGAAATTGCAAGATGCTTTAGGTACTAAACTTCATTTTAGTACAGCCTTCCATCCGCAAACAGACGGTCAGTCTGAGCGAACTATTTTGATACTTGAGGACATGTTGAGGTATGGGGTTCTCGAGTTTGAAGGTACGTGGGAACGATACCTACCTTTGGTTGAATTTGCTTACAATAACAGTTTCCAATCTAGCATAAAAATGGCACCTTACGAAAGCTTTATACGGGCGAAAATGTCGCACACCGCTGTAATCGACTCGAGCTCGGTGAAAATAAGATCCCCGGGTTGATTGGATTAAAGAAACAGAACAGAAGGTGGTTCTTATTAGGAATAATTTGAAAGTCGCTTCGGATCGACAAAAGTCTTACGCCGATTTGAAACGTAAAGACATCGAATTTCGTGTTGAGATCGGGTGTTCTTAAAAGTTTCACCTTGGAAGAAAATACTCCGATTTGGTAGGAAAGGCAAGTTGAGTCTGAGATTTATTGGACCGTATGAAATCATCGAGCGATAGGGCCTGTTGCTTATAGATTGAAATTGCCCTTGATTTAGAAAAGATACACAATGTATTTCACGCTTTGATGCTTCGCAAATATAGATCGGATCCGTCCCATGTGATTACACCGTCAGAGATTGAAATTCGATCCGATTTGACATATGATGAAGAACCGATTTGTATCTTGGCTCGAGAAGTGAAGAAGTTGAGAAATAAGAAGGTTCCATTAGTGAAAGTATTATGGAATAAACACGGAGTTGAAGAGGCTACGTGGGAGCCTGAGGAGTCAATGAGGCAACAATATCCGACCTTGATTAACGGTAAAATTTTCGAGGACGAAAATTCTTAAGGGGGGAGAGTTGTAACAGACCAAATTTGACCCAAATCGGAACGGTGGTTTCGGGACCACGAATCCGAGCCCGAGAAATGTTCTAATATTTTCTTTCATGTCTATTATATGTGATTGAAAATGTGTGAAAGTTTCGTAGAGAAATTTTATCGTTTAAGTACTTAATTTGATAAAAAGGATTTAATCGAGAAAAGTGTAAAAGTTGCGTGCTAAAGTGAAAGGTACTAATTTGATTGTGGCTTTTTAAGTGGGTGTACTAAAAGGGCAATTAGCCCATGTGCTATAAAGAGGGACGGCAATGGGCCTTTTTAATCACAAAATTTGATGTTATTTTAGTATGATTATATGTTATATTAGTGTGTTAATAAAATGTTAAAATATATTCTTGTTTTAGCATAAAATAATAAAAACAAGTGGGAAGAAAGAGAAGCTTATCTTGCTCATCTTCTTGGCCGAAAGTTTGAAGAAGAAACTCCATTGTTGGAGCTTGAAATTTCGGCACTTTGGGGCTTAATTAGGGGTATGTATTTTGCTTAGTTCTTGATAATTTTTGCATTTTTGGAATGGTTGCTTTGAATCCTATACAACCCATGTAGAAATTTTTGAGATTTTGGCACATTAAATTCGGCTATGGTTGTATATGCATGACTTGAAATGTTTGATAGTAGATTTCAATTAGTATATGTTAAATCATCCTTTTTGAATTTGAAATTGTGATGAAATTGGATGCTAGGGATTTATTTGAAAAAAAATAAAAAGTTTGAAGGACTAAAACATAAAATAAATGGCATGCATGGACACATATGGCTATGGGGGATATTCGGCCAAGCTATAGTGTTGGAAAATTTGGCATATTTTGTGTTTTGTGTAAATTGGACCAAATTGTAAAAATGGAAAACATTAGGGGCAAAATGGTAAATTGCCCAATTGTGTGTTTTGGGACTAAATTGAGATGAAATGCAATTAAATGAGCTAAAATTTAATGTGTTTTAGATCAAGAGCAAAGAAAAACGGAATTAGACCGGGGAAAGACGAAGGTTCTCGAATAGCCGATTCACACTGACTATCGACAACCGAGGTAAGTCCTTTAGTTAAATCATGTCAAAGAATTAATTATGGTTATCTTGAATATTAAAAATTGAGGAATTTTAGTATTCTTTTTCACCATGGCCGAATGTATATTGGTATGTTAGGTTGGTGATTTTGTTGAGTATGTGATGGGGAATTGTTAGATCGTATAGTGATAAAATGGTTTTGATGGTTCAATGTAAGTATACCCGATTGAATTAGACGAATATATAATAGTTATGAAGTGTGTTGGGAATGTTTAATCGTATTGACATGACTCGGGTTTTTTTATGCCTAGCGTGCCTTGTGCCTGATTCTATTCGGCTTTCATGCCTAGCGTGCCTTGTGCCTGATTCTATTCGGGCTTTCATGCCTAGCGTGCTTTGTGCCGTGATTCTATTCGGGCTTTTATGCCTAGCGTGCCTTGTGCCGGTGATTCTTATCGGGCTTTTATGCTCAGCGTGCTTAATGCCTGGTGATGTATTTTATGAAATAGAAATTGAAATTTGTGTTCAAGGCGAATTAAAGCAAACTTATCAAGTTAATCGCTCAGTGAGTATGTAAAGTAGGAATGAACTTCTTACTTATATAAGACAAGGTAAATCGGTGATTTATTACAACCGGCATGCGTTACAGTGTGGAATATATATATATATATATGGTTCTAATATATGTGTTCTCGGTTTTACTAATGAATTACATGATGTTGTATCTTGGTCTTTTAGTATGTGGATACATGACTGGGTATTCGGCCACATGAGTGGTAGTGTAATTGTGGTATAGTAATTGACATTTAAGTGTATAAATGTTGTACCTATGATTACATGATGATATTTTGGGTTTCGAAAGATTTGAATATAAATAAGTAATTCGATTATGAACATGTGGGTAAAGAGATATTTTTCTTACGAATTCATACTTGCTTATATGGGTATGAAATTAAAGTTTGAAAATAAATACGAGTATAAGCCTACAAGTTGAATTGTAGTAATTAAATCGTTGATTTTTAAACGTTATATTTTTTTTATGAAATTAGGACTTACTAAGCTAGTAAGCTTATCGTGTGAAGTGTTTCTCTGTTTTTTTTTAGATTAGGTGCAAGCTACAAGCTCGTCGGGATCGTTCGGAAAGTCGCTCACACTATCAATCTACATTTTGGGTACTCTTTTATTTTGGTTTTAAATGAAGGCATGTATAGGAAGGACTTGGTCTTTGTCTTGATGAAATTTTAAGGTTCTTGTATATAATAGCCATGCGAATATGGCTAAATTTTTTTGGTTAAATATGCTGTTGTGTTTTTTGATATGCACGTTGGTTTATATTGGCAATGTTTATGCATTCTTAGTTGAAGTTTAATCGTTTTTGATAAGAAATTGTATGTATACGAAATGTATCCTTGAATTAGGTATATGGACATGTTCGGTTAGAAGTTAGTTTTTCATGAATTGTAACGAAACAGCTTGTAGTACAGAAATGGTGTGACTTTGAAAAATCACCAAAAATAGGATACCTTGAATTAGAAGGTGAATGAAATATGAAATTAAACCTTATTGTGTCTAGTTTTACATGAAAGAAACAGAGTAGGCAAAAGATTTATATATTATGAGATAATTAAGTTTTAGTGAGACCTGCTCTGAATGAATTCGTGAGTCACTGTTCTGTTTTGGAAAGATTGTAAAAAATTTTAAAAAAATAATTAATAAGAATGGTTTATATGTGTAGAACCCTTAATGAGTCTATTTTTCATTGGTATAAACAAGAACATTATAGGAAATTTTTGCAACGAGATAATTGTATTTTTGTAGAGACAGGTCAGAATTGTCAAGCAGTGTAATAAGGATAACTTTAATGAATAAACTGTACTAATTGACCACAATAAAAATTCTGGAAATATTATGGTGAAAATTTATATGAGTCTAGTTTCAAGGAAAATTTACGGATCTAAATTTCGAGTTTTGTAACTCGAGTTATGATTGATTTTGTCAGCGTGACGCAGTTAGACAGCTTTAAAATTTTACACCCCGAGTTAATAGTCAAGTCTAGTAATGCCACGTACTCGATTCCTGCAAAGGGTTTCGGGTAAGGGGTGTTACAGCGCCATTTCCATAGGCCCTAAGTGGCATCTTCAGACCACGTTTCCAAGCCTGTTTGTGTGTCAAATTTCACAAACTTTTTCTTTTAAGGCCACCTTGCCTTAATTTCCCCTTTTAGACCTTAAAACTCGTCATTTCTAGGTCATTTCTAAGTTTCCAAAAATTTTCGATCGGCTCTGTAAACTTAACATTTCCATACATTTCCAGGTTTCCAAAAGTGTTCAAAATATATTCATAACACATAAGATATGTCATTTCGTACAATTAAACCAAAAATGCATAGGCCCTTTTCAGGATGTTACATCTGTGACTAACTGGACTGACAGTACATCAAATAGGACCTAAGTAGAATAGACCCTGAATTCGTTTATGGATTTATTCACTTGTGACATTCATAATGAAGCATATCTAAATCCTGAGTGGATGGAAGACTATGTATGCGTGACTCGTATACTTTGATGTAAGTAAAAAGCTGAGTTCAAATAGAAAGGAAGCAAAAGCTAGTGCGTTAGGTGTACGACTTCTGTAGTGTGTAGTGTCATTCACAACAGTGGAATTCATTGCCCAAAACATGGGTAAATGATATCTTCTCATTGGAATTATATAGTTGATGAAAAGTAAATGTGGCCACGGTTCATCCGTCTTTGTGATGGATGACTTGATCACTATTTGATAGTGATTAATTTTTCATGAAGAAAGGCGTAATGGTTACTATGAGATAAAATAAGATCATATTGGGAGAACGGATATTATCCCAAAGAGATCAAGGATATACTTTGAGGGTAACACACTTATGACAAGGTCATTGGACGAGCACTAAGGAGAGATCAATCACAATACTATAGTGGAATGACTTCGTGACTAAATGAGTTTATAATTAATAGGTGAAAAGCCAGAACTTAATTATAAATCATTGGAGCCTCAACCACATATGTTCAATCAGTCTCTCCCCTATAAATGAATTGCGTGTTTGAATAAAAATGAACGAAATGAATAGAAAAAGAGAAATAGGAAACATTTAGGAATGATTATGATTTTCTCTGAAATAGAGAAATGGAATCATTTGGAAATGAATGTAGATTTCCAAAAATGAAAATGGAAATTTGCAATCCTATATATGATTACTTAAAAATGGATGGAAGAATGAGTTTATGTTTTTGGACTGTTTTGAAGCCCGAAAATGAAAATAAACCATTCAGTCATAGTGAACATGTTGAATTGTGACATATTGAACGAATTTTCTTGAAATTTTATCGGGGGTAAAATCCTTAAAATTTTATTAGAGTAAATTGGGATGAGAAAATTATTTAATATGTAAATATTAAAGTTTATTTTCGAAAATAGAAAAACTGAATCGGGTTGGATCACATCACAGAGTATTGGGTCAAAAAGCCTAAGAAGTACTCGTAATTGGACTCGATGTGAGAGAGACCCAAAACCCCTCATATAACATGAAGGGGGTGGCAACCTGTAACAGCCCGGTTTAGTTGTGGTGAGTCCGGAATATCGTATCCTCAAGGACTAAAATTACTAGTAATAACTATCTTTTTATTATCTAGCCTAATAATTAAGGGATTTGTTTTTAATCTAAAATTTTAACTAACTAATTGACTATGAACGCGACAAAGAGTGAAAGAAATAATCGAATAAACCAATGATAAAGACAATACCCAAGGAAGAATCCACCTAGACTTCACTTATTATTCTGACTCTGAATTAAATGATTTATTCACTTGACTTGATTCGTAGAAATCCCTAATTTATGTTAATATCTCTTTCGAGACTAAAAACAACTGACTCTAGGTTGATTAACTGAAATCTCTTTCTAATTAAAACCCCTATTGTTGCATTAACTCGATCTATGGATTCCCTTATTAGATTTGACTCTAATCCGATAGATTTATGTCGCCCTATTTTTAGGGTTGCAATCAACTCCGCTTAATTATGTTGGATCTACTCTTAAACAGGGACTTTTGCTCCACTGAATAAGCACATCAATCTTGAATTAATATTCCTGAAAACATTAAAACAAGGATTAAGAACACATAATTAAGAACAAGAACAAGTATTTATCACGTAATTCAAATTTATTGAATAATAAGATTCGTCTAGGTTTCATCCTCCCTAAGTATTTAGGGAGTTTAGTTCATACTGATAGAGGGAAACATCTTAAAATAAGGAAAACTACAAAACATAAGAAAACCAAAAAACTTCGAGAAAAATTGATAGGAGATCTTCCATCTTGATGGGGGTCCTTCTTCCAAGCTGCTCCCCAAATGGCTGTCTTCGAGTATTTTCTGCTTTCTACTCTGTGTGTACCCCTAGGTCCTCCCCTCAGGTTTTTATATAAGCTTTAGAGCACCTTTCTTAGCCCACAAGTAGTCTTTTCCGAATAGAATTAGACTTGGGTTCGGCAAGGACACGCCCGTATGCGATAGCTTAGGCCCTGTTTGATTCTGCTCGTCACACACGGCCGTGTGGTCTTCCCGTGTGCGATAGCCCAGGCCGTGTTGATTTCTGAGGTAGGCCCATTTTGTCCCTTTTTGGCTCGTTTCTCGTTCTTTTCGACTCCCTAAGCTCTCCTGAGTGTAAAACATGAAATTAAAGGATTAGGAGCATCGAATTCATCAAATCTAATGAAAATTCATCCAAAAATAAGCCAAGCATGGGGTCAAAATATGTATAAATTTTAGTTTATCAAATATCCCCACACTTAAGCCTTTGCTTGTCCTCAAGCAAAATCCTCAACTCACAATGAAAATAAAATTCCTCAATTCATAATTCTCATCAATAATGTCTTATCATAATTCACAGATAATTCATACATTGATAATTTAACTAAAAGAGTTCTAAAGATTAAAAAATAAATGGACTCAAAGGTCCTCATCAACAGATGGTTCGCGAGGTAGGGGTGGTGGTGATATGTGGAAGTGCTGACAAATCTGTTGTAGAGTCGCCTCGAGGCCGTCGAATCGTCGAGCGTTGTTGCCCTATGTTTAGCCCGTGTGTTCGTAAATGTTGGTTTCTGAGTCTTGGCCCACGCCCGTGTTCCCTGGGCGTGTTGGGTCACACGACTGAATCACACAGTCGTGTGATGCTTCGTTCGTTTCTCCAACGCCAATGTAGAGGTTCACACGCCTGTGTTAATTAATCAGTATTGACCACGGCCTATAGGCACGGGCGTGTCGCACGCCCGTGTGACTTATTCAGTTTCAACCACGGCTTCTGGGCATGGGCGTATCGCACGCCCGTGTCACTTACTCAGTATCGCCCACGGTCTTAAGGCATGCCCGTGTGGGTTTATCGCATCCCGTGTTCTTTAGTAAGTTTCGACCACGGCAGCATCGCACGGCCGTGGTAATTTATCGCAGTCCGTGTTTTGGGGAAATTTTTTGTCCTATTTCCGCACGGTCTCTGCCACGCTGATGTACCTACTCGTGGTGTCCACACGGCCACGGCCACGCCCGTGTGCAAGGCCGTGTGGGTAGGGAAACTTGCGCCTATTAATTTGGTTAGTTTTTAATTAGGTGCTAAAAATCGAAAATATGGACATTAATGAGGTTAGTGCTCGGTTGCCTCCCGAGAAGTGCTTATTTAGAGCCTAAGCTCGACTCACCTTTCATTCGCATAATCATGGTGGCTCGAGGAGTTGAAGCTCTTCATTCCTGCTATCAGTTTTGTTAAAATAAGGTTTTAGACGAGTACTATTTACGTTGAAGGTGCCAAATTTGGAATGAGTTACCTCGACTGTATCGTATGTGAAAATAATTTGACTTGTTTTATTTTTAGGCTCATCATGGCTCTGCTTTGGTTCATTGTGTACTTTCAATTTCTCCTTAAATTGTGTTCGCCATTCATCTAGTTCCTCGATCTGGAGCCTTCGTTCCTCATGAACAGTTCTATTCTCAATATGAGAGCTAGACCATGGCTCTGTCATCTTTTTCTGAGGAATTTCCTGCAAAGAAGATTTAACATTAAGTTCACTTACATTAACATAACTTATATCGTCTTGATCACTAGGTATTTTAATAGGATCACGAGTTTGGATTTTAATCGTGTCATCCCCTACACGAAGTGTCAATTCACCTGTGCCAACATCAATGATAGTTCTAGCAGTTGCTAAGAAGGGTCGCCCTAAGATTAAAGGTGCATTACTATCCTCATCCATGTCTAGAACAACAAAGTCAACTGGGAATATAAATTTATCGACTTTTAAAAGTACATCCTCAACAATTACCCTAGGAAATCTAATAGTTTTATCTGCTAGTTGAATGCTCATCCTAGTTTGTTTAGGTTTCCCAAGACCTAGTCATTTCAACATTTTATAGGGCATGACGTTAATACTCGCCCCTAAATTAGCCAAGGCATTGTTAGCATCTAAACTACCAATTAACCAAGGAATAGTAAAACTCCCTGGATCCTTTAATTTATCGGGTAGTTTATTCTGTAAAATGGCTGAGCAGACTGCATTTAGCTCTACGTACGATGCATCATCTAACTTCTGTTTATTTGCTAGAAGCTCATTCAAAAATTTGACTGAGTTGGGCATCTGCGAAAGAGCTTCAATAAACGGTAAGTTAATATGTAAATTTTTTAAGAGTTTAAGAAATTTACCAAATTGCTCGTTAGTATGGTCTTTCTTTTTCGCGTTAGGATATGGCACACAAGGTATATGCCCTTTACTTACCGATTTCCGTGCATTGTGGCTTTCCCCAACCTTACCTTTACTTACCACAGGTTCTTGCCTCAGTTCAGATTTAGATTCTACTAACTCTTCATCGTCGCACACCGTGATGGCATCGAGTTGCTCCCTTGGATTAGGTTCAGTATTACTCGGAAAGCTACCATGTGGTCATTCTGAGATCAGCTTAGCGAGCTGACCTATTTGGTTTTCGAGCCCTTGAATCGATGCCTGCTGGTTTTTTAGTGCTATTTTGGTGTTTTAAAAATGGGTTTCTAACACCGAGATGAATTTTGTTAGCATCTCTTCAAGGTTCGGCTGCTTATCCTGTTGGTAGGGTTGTTGCTGGAAGCCTAGAGGGGGTTGTTGTCTCTGATTTCCTTGACCACCCCATGAGAAATTGGGATGGTTCCTCCAACCTAGATTGTAAGTGTTACTATAGGGGTTATTTTGAGGTCTAGAATTGTTACCCATATAGTGAACTTGCACATTCTCAGTGCTCGAGTTGTAAGGTGGGTATTCTGTTATGTTCGTCCCTCCTCCATTTGTGTCGCACTGCATCACCGGATGTACCTACGAAGAACCACACAAACCATCAATCTTTTTATTTAAAAGCTCTACCTGGTTTGATAGCATGGTAACTGCGTTGAGGTTGAAAACACCAGCGGCTTTTGTTGGCTTCATTCTCATTACTTGCCACTGATAGTTATTCAGTGACATCTCCTCTATAAACTCGTAAGCCGCTTCTGGGGTTTTATTATTTAGGGTACCACCGGCGGCTGCATCAACCAATTGCCTAGTTGAGGGGTTCACACCATTGTAAAAGGTTTAAACCTGTAGCCATAATTGTAAACCATGGTGAGGGCATCTTCTCAGTAGATCCTTGTATCTCTCCCATGCATCGTAAAGTGTTTCTAAATCCATCTGCACAAAAGAAGAGATATAAATCTTTAACTTAGCCGTTTTAACCGGCAGAAAATATTTAAGTAAAAATTTTTCAGTCATTTGTTCCCATGTAGTGATTGATCCTCGTGGTAACGAGTTCAACCACTGTTTAGCTTTGTTCCTCAACGAGAAGGGAAACAACCGAAGGCGAATGGCATCATTAGAAATGCCATTAATCTTGAAAGTGTCGTAGAATTCCATAAAATTTGCCAAGTGATTGTTTGGATCATCATCCTGCAAACCATCAAACTGAACAAACTGCTGAATCATCTGAATAGTGTTAGGTTTTAGTTCAAAATTATTTGTAGCAACAGTAGGTCTAACAATACTTGATTCAGTTCCTGTTAAAGTAGACTTAGCATAATCATACATAGTTCGACGAACATGATTCTGATTTACTAGATCTGCAGCGACCACAGGAGGTAGCTAATTATTTCAGGGATCAGCCATCTCCTCGGTATTAGTGATATTGTTCTCTTGCTCTTCTTGTATGTATTGTAGGCTTCACCTTATCTCTCTTCGATTTCTGCGAGCTGTACTCTCAATCTCATTATCATAAAGCAAAGGTCCTGACGGGTTTCTTCTAGTCATAAACTAGAGACACCTGCCGGAAGCAAAGAAAGAGAAAAATTAGAAAGGTAACAATAAAATAAAAATAAATTGTAATAAAATAAAAATGGCTAAAGTAATAAAAATTTAGTGTTCCTAATATCTTAGTCCCCGGCAATGGCGCCAAAAACTTGATGAACCTCGAAACTAACTAATAATTCGACAAAGGCGAGCGCACCTATCGAACAGTAGTATAGTTGTGGTGAGTCCGGAATATCGTATCCTTAAGGACTAAAATTACTAGTAATAACTATCTTTTTATTATCTAGCCTAATAATTAAGGGATTTGTTTTTAATCTAAAATTTAACTAACTAATTGACTATGAACGCGACAGAGAGTGAAAGAAATAATCGAATAAACCAATGATAAAGACAATACCCAAGGAAGAATCCACCTAGACTTCACTTATTATTCTAACTCTGAATTAAATGATTTATTCACTTGACTTGATCCGTAGAAATCCCTAATTTATGTTAATATCTCTTTCGAGACTAAAAACAACTAACTCTAGGTTGATTAACTAAAATCTCTTTCTAATTAAAACCCCTATCGTCGCATTAACTCGATCTATGGATTCCCTTATTAGATTTGACTCTAATCCGGCAGATTTATGTCGCCCTATTTTTAGGGTTGCAATCAACTTCGCTTAATTATGTTGGATCTACTCTTAAATAGGGACTTTTGCTCCACTGAATAAGCACATCAATCTTGAATTAATATTCCTGAAAACATTAAAATAAGGATTAAGAACACATAATTAAGAACAAGAACAAGTATTTATCACGTAATTCAGATTTATTGAATAATAAGATTCATCTAGGTTTCATCCTCCCTAAGTATTTAGGGAGTTTAGTTCATACTGGTAGGGGGAAACATCTTAAAATAAGGAAAACTAAAAAACATAATAAAAGCCAAAAACTTCAAGAGAAATTGATAGGAGATCTTCCGTCTTGTTGGGGATCCTTCTTCCAAGCTGCTCCTAAAATGGCTGTCTTCGAGTATTTTCTACTTTCTACTCTGTGTGTCCCCCTAAGTCCTTCCCTCGGGTGTTTATATAAGCTTTGGAGCACCGTTCTTAGCCCACTAGTAGTCTTTTCCTAATAGAATTAGAGTTGGGTTCGGCAGGGACATGCCCGTGTGACACGCCCGTGTGCGATAGCTTAGGCCGTGTTTGATTCTGCTCGTCACACGCGATCGTGTGGTCTTCTCGTGTGCGGTAGTCCAAGTCGTGTGTATTTTTGAGGTAGGCCCATTTTGTCCCTTTTTGGCCCATTTCTTGTTCTTTTCGACTCCCCTAGCTCTCCTTAGTGTAAAACATGAAATTAAAGGATTAGAAGCATCGAATTCATCAAATCAAATGAAAATTCATCCAAAAATAAGTCAAGCATGGGGTCAAAATATGTATAAATTATAGTTTATCAAGACCCTAGTCAGAATAGTGGTTTCGGGATCACAAATAAATATTTTAATATTATTTTTGGTGATTATAATATGTGATTAAGCATGTGTGAAAGTTCTGTGTGCAAATTTTATCGATTGTGTGCTTAATTAGCAAAAAGGACTTAATCGCATAAAATGTAAAAGCTATGTGTTGATTGTTAAAGTGCTAATTTGTCATGGCTTATTATAGTGTGAGTCCTTATGTTGTTATTAAACCATTGATAAATTGAATGGACATAAAAGCCTATAGTTAGTGGAATTTGAATAAAAATAAAAAGGTAAATATAATAATATATGTCATAAAATAAAACATTAAGTAAAATATACATGTTTGGTTCATCTTTCTTCCATCGAAACTAGAAAAGAAAGAAAGGTTTAAGAGCTTTGAAGGTTTCGGCAAGCTCAAGCTTAAATTGGTATGTGTTTTTAGCTCGGTTTTTGATAATTTCTACGTTTTTGTAATCGTTGCTTTGTGTTCTTTCAAACCCATGCTTTAATTTTTGAATTTGATGGTGATTTTGAGATATGCCATTGATGAATATGTGAGATTTGTGTTATTAGTTGGTGGAATATGAAAGCTTAGTGTTGGGTTAACATGGTCTGTATTTGGATTTTTGGTGAAAATGAGTAATTTGGGCTAAATTATGAAAATGAAAAATTGGAGGACTAAAATGTGAAATAAATGAAATATATGGGCTTGTATGAGTATAGGGAAAATTCGGCCTAAGCATGGTATAATGTAATTATGTGTATTTTGTGAATTTATGAAATAGGGACTAAAGTGTCGAAATGTGAAAATGTGAGGGCTATTTTGTAAAATGCCCTAAATATGTGTGTTTGGACTAAATTGAATGAATTGTTGATTAAATGAGCTAAATTTGAATATGTATAGACCAAGAAAGGAGAGATTCGGATCGAGATCGAGGCAAAGACAAAGTACTCGATTGATCGGCTAGTTTCAGTATTTCGACGTCCGAAATATAATACGTGTTCTTAAATTATGTTTAAATGCTATGACATGAATAGTTATGTGATTTTGGATTAGTAACGCTATGTGTGGAATCGAGTTAGGTGGCACTAAGTGTGCGTATTTGGAAATGAGACCGAGATGATTAGTACTGTGTGTGCGAAATAATAGAAGCTTCGACTTTTTGATTGGCACTGTGTGTGCAATACCGAATTAAGTTCGATTTTACATTATGGCACTAAGTGTACGATGTTAATTAAGCTTCGGCTATGAATTGGGGCACTAAGTGTACGATTGAATTGAAGAGATGGCGAATATTGAATGAATTATGATATCGAGCATTGAATAGCAAGAACATTTGTTAATTAAGTGTTGGCAAAGGTATGTTTTGAACCTATGTGGTTGATGATAATGTTTATGGTTAAATAGATGGATGTATGAGTATTTGGTTGAGTATGATAATGTGTTTAGTTGTGAATCTACCTAAGTGATGATTTATTTATGTATTGATATGGTATTTTTGAGTAATATGTTACTAAGCTCTGAAGCTTACTGTGTGATGTGTTTCTCTGTTTTTCAGTGTTAGTAAAGCTAGCTCGGATCCGGGGATCGTCAGTGACTTAATCACACTATCGGCCATCTATTTTGGTATTTTGAAAGATGTATATATATATGTGGTATATGGCATGTATAGGCTATTAAATTTGGCATGTTTTGAGTTGTATAAATCTAGTCATGAGATATGGCTTAAAAGTTGAATGATGTTAGTATATATATATGTGGTTAAGTGAGTGATGAATATGGTATGTTTCATGCTTAAATGAGTGATGAAAATTATGGTTTCAATGTGAATTGTGGTAAGGTTTGTATAATGCTTGATCTATATGTTTTGGGGATGTGAAATTAAGTGTCTTAGATAGACTTATTTGAGTAGAAATTGAATATAAGAATAGATGGTATAGTTGATGATTATTTGGTGCTTGAAATGGTATGTTTTGGTTGCATTTGAGGCATGAATCGGTATTGGTTTGTGGCATATAGGTGATTCCAAAGTGTGGATGGTAATTTGGCCTTGGAATTGGCCTACAATTGCCCACACGGTTGAGCACACGGGTGTGTGGCTCGACCGTGTCTTTTGAGTTTGTAATTTTATTCAAGTCAGGCTCGACCACGGGCTGGACACACGGGCGTGTGACTGGCTGTGTGGTGCAAGTCAGTGTCGACCACGGGTGAGGCACACGGGCGTGTCACAGGCCGTGTGGACAAGTCAGTAGGTATGCCCTATTTTACCACGGCTTGGACACATGGGCGTGTCCGAGGCCGTGTGAGGCACACGGCCTACCCACACGGGCGTGTGACCTCTGTAACTTCGAAAAATGTTTGAATTTTGAAAATTTTCGTATGTGTTCAGTTTAGTCCCGACCCCTTTCTAACACGTGTTTAAGGTCTCATTGACCTACTTAAGGGACTATATGAATGTGAATTGTTATTTTTGGTTGTGATTTGTTATGAAATGTTCGGAAAAGATTAGTAATGCCTCTTAACCCTAATCTGACGACGGTCATGGGTTAGGGGTGTTACATTTTATTGGTATTAGAGCTACAGTTTAGTCGATTCTAGGACTAACGTAGCGCGTGTGAGTCTAGCTATACATGCCATATATATAATTGTGATAGTGTAATGAATCTTGACAGTTAAAAATGTGTTTTTATATAGCAAATGGATCCCGATCGAGCAGTTGCTGATGACGTAGAGAGTAACGCACCTGCTCCCGCTCAAGGGACGGTGCCGGCCACATCTAGGCCGAATGATAGTAGCCAAGAGGGAGAGGCTAAGCAAGCCTCTTTTCGAATGATGAGTGAGTGGTTTTCGGAGTTTGTTTGAATGAATCCGGCTGCTCCACAACCTCCACCCCCACAAGTACCCGTTGTGCCACAAGTTGTATATCCGATCCAATTGAATAAGCCTCCTGTAGACAAAATCTGAAAGTATGGGGCCGAAGACTTTAGGGCCACAGCTGATAATGATGCCGAGCGAGTTGAGTTCTGGGTCGAGAATACCATTCGAGTGTTTGATGAGATGTCTTTGACTCCTGATGAATGCATTAAATGTGATGTTTTCTTGTTGAGAGATGTGGCATATAATTGGTGGAAAATGTTGATATCCGTGGTTCCGAGAGAGAGAATCACTTGGGATTTCTTTCAAGTTGAATTTCGAAAGAAGTATATCAATCAACGATTCATAGATCAGAAAGTAAAGAGTTTCTAGAGCTGAAACAGGGCCGTATGTCAGTTACGGAGTATGAACGGGAGTTTGTGAGACTGAGCCAATCCACACGGTAATGTGTTTCGACCGAAGCTACTATGTGTAAACGTTTCATTGAAGGGTTGAATGAAGACATTAAATTGTTGGTTGGAATACTTGACTTGAATGAATTTGTTGTGTTAGTTGAAAGAGCCTGCAAAGCCGAGGAGCTTAATAAAGAAAAGAAGAAAGCAGATTCTGAGGCTAGAGATGAAAGAAAAAGATCGATGAGTAAGATGTCTCAACCTTTGATGAAGAGATTTAGAGATGCAAGTAATAGTTCAAATGCTTCGTTTGGACATTCGGGCAGAAATCGTGTGAGACAAAGTGTTGGTCCAAGAACTCAAACTCCGGTCGAATCAAGTGTTGGAAGTGTCAAAAGCAACAAGCCTGAGTGTAGACAATGTGGAAGACGACACGTTGGAGAGTGCTGGGGCAAGTACAATAATAAAACTTGTTATAAGTGTGGATCCCGAGATCATTTCATTCAAGATTTCCCAGAGTTAGCTGAGAAAGACAATGTTCAGAGTGCGAGACCGAGTAATACAACGGCTAGGGGCAGACCACCCGAAAACACCGGAAATATGGGTGGAATCCAAAGAGGGACTACGGATACAGCTGTGAGATTCGAGGCGAGAGCACCTACTCGAGCCTATGCTATTCGCGCACGAGAAGAAGTGTCATCTCCAGACGTCATTAATGGTACTTTTACTCTATTTGATACTGATGTGATTGCATTGATAGATCGAGGTTCTACTCATTCCTATGTGCGTGTGAATTTAGTATCAAGTAAGACTTTACCTGTTGAGTTTACTGAATTCGTGATTAGAGTATCGAACCCCTTAGGCAAGTGTGTCTTGGTTGATAAAGTGTGCAAGAACTGCCCATTGATGTGTCGGGATATTTGTTTTCCGGCTAATTTGATGTTGCTACCTTTCGATGAATTTGATATCATTCTGGGTATGCATTGGCTCACTTTGCATAGTGCTATTGTGAATTGTAAACGGAAGAGTATTGATTTGAGAAGTAAGAATGGTGAAATAGTTCGAATTGAATCCAGTGATTTGAATGGGTTGTCGGCTGTTATATCTTTGATGAAAGCTCTGAACTATGTGAAGAAGGGTTGCGAAGCTTATCTCACATATGTGATTGATACAAAAGTGACAGAAAAGAAAGTTGAATCTGTGCCTGTGGTTTGTGAATTCCCTGATGTGTTTCCTGAAGAACTACCGGGATTACCTCCGATCCGAGAAGTTGAATTTGGTATTGAATTAGTGCCAGGTACGACTCCTATCTCAATAGCTCCGTATATAATGGCACAAACAGAACTGAAAGAGTTAAAGTCTCAGTTGCAAGAGTTGACAAATAGAGGATTTGCACAATCGAGCTTCTCGCCCTGGGGTGGTCCTGTGTTGTTTGTGAAAAAGAAAGACAACACTATGAGGATGTGTATTGATTACCGACAGTTAAATAAAGTAACGATAAAGAATAAGTATCCCTTGTCACGTATTGATGATTATTTTGATCATCTGAAAGGAGCTACAGTGTTTTCTAAGATATATTTTAGATCGGGCTACTATCAGTTGAGAGTTAAAGAATCAGACGTACCGAATACTGCTTTCAGAACGAGGTACGGACATTATGTATTCTTAGTTATGCCTTTTGGACTAACAAATGCTCCTGTAGTGTTTATGGATTTGATGAATCGGATATTTAGACCGTATTTGGATCGTTTTGTGGTGGTGTTCATTGATGATATTCTGATTTATTCATGTGATGAGATGCAACATGCCGAGCATTTGAGAATTGTGTTACAGACTCTACGTGAGAAGCAATTGTATACAAAGTTCAGCAAATGTGAGTTTTGGCTGCGTGAGGTTGGTTTTCTAGGACCTATTGTATCAGTTGCGGGAATACGAGTTGATCCGAGTAAGATTTTAGCTATTTTAGAATGGAAGTCTCCGAGAAATGTGTCTGAAGTCTATAGTTTTCTGGGACTAGTGGGATATTAAAGAAGGTTTGTGAAAGGCTTCTCAATGATTGCGACTCTGTTGACGAAATTGCTTCAGAAAGATGTTAAATTTGAGTGGTCAGAAAAGTGCCAGCAGAGTTTTGAACAGTTGAAAGCAATGTTGACAGAGGCACCTGTGTTAGTTCAACCTGAGTCTGGTAAAGAATTCATAGTTTACACTGACGCATCGTTGAATGGTTTCGGCTGTGTGTTGATGCAAGAAGGCAAAGTCATAGCTTACGCTACGAAGCAGTTAAAGCCGCATGAAAAGAACTATCCGACGCATGATCTTGAATTAGCTGCTATTGTATTTACATTGAAGATTTGGCGTCACTACCTATTTGGTGAGAAATGTCATATATATACTGATCACAAGAGCTTGAAATACTTGATGACTCAGAAAGATTTGAATCTACGACAAAGAAGATGGTTAGAGCTTTTGAAAGACTATGAGCTTGTGATAGATTATCATCTGGGTAAAGCTAATGTTGTTGCTGATGCTTTGAGTCGAAAGTCTATATGTGTTTTGCGAGCAACGAGTACTCAAATAGATCTATGTGATGATGGTTTGATTTTCGCTGAGTTGAAAGTTAGACCGATGTTTATACGTCAGATTTGCGATGCCCAGAAAAGTGATGATGAGATGATAGCAAAACGAACTCAATGTGATTTGAATTCTGATTCAGAATTTTGAGTAGATAACGATGATTGTTTGAGATTCAGAGATCAGATTTGTGTTCCGAGGAATTTAGAGTTGATTCAGTTGATTTTGAACAAAGCTCACAATAGTCGTTTGACAGTTCATCCGGGCAGTACAAAAATGTATAACGATCTAAAATAGTTTTATTGGTGGGATGGTATGAAACGGGATATCTCAGAATTTGTTTCGAGATGTTTGGTTTGTCAGCAAGTTAAAGCTGAACATCAGGTTCCATCCGGTTTATTACAATCGATTATGATTCCTGAGTGGAAATGTGAGAGAATCACGATGGACTTTGTGCCAGGATTGCCTTTATCTCTGAGAAAGAAAGATGCAATCTGGGTGATAGTTGACAGATTGACGAAATCAGCTCATTTTGTTTCGGTAAGAACAGATTATTCACTTGATAAATTAGTTGAACTGTATATTGCTGAGATTGTGAGATTGCACGGGGTACCACTATCTATTGTGTCTGATAGAGATTCGAGATTTACCTCGCGGTTTTGGAAGAAATTGCAAGAAGCTTTAAGCACAAGGTTGCATTTCAGTACTGCATTTCATCGGCAAACGGATGGACAATCCGAGTGGATCATTCAAATTCTTGAAGATATGTTGAGATGTTGCATTCTTGAATTTGAAAGTACTTGGGAAAAGCATTTGTCGTTGATTGAATTCGCATACAATAATAGCTTTCAATCTAGCATTAAAATGGCACCGTATGAGGCTCTTTATGGTCGAAAATGTCAAACTCCATTGTATTGGACTAAGCTGAGTGAGAATAAGATTCACGGGGTTGATTTGATAAAAGAGACTGAGCAGAAAGTAAAAGTGATTCGTGACAGTTTGAAAGCAGCATCAGATTATCAAAAGTCTTAGGCAGACTTAAAACGAAAAGATATTGAATTTGAAATCGGCGATAAAGTATTTTTGAAAGTGTCTCCGTGGAAGAAAATACTTCATTTTGGCCAAAAGGGCAAGTTGAGCCCGAGATTCATTGGACCAGATGAGATCATCGAACGAATAGGGCCAGTTGCTTATAGATTGATGTTGCCACCTGGGGTTTGAAAAGATTCATAATGTATTTCACGTATCGATGCTTCGACGATACAGATCTGATCCATCACATGTGATTACTCCTACTGAGGTTGAGATTCAATCAGATTTGTCATATAGTGAAGAACTTATTTGAATCATGGCACGTGAGATTAAAGAGTTGAGAAATAAGAGAATTTCCTTAGTGAAAGTGTTATGGCACAAACACGAAGTTGAAGAGGCTACGTGGGAGCCTGAAGATATTATGAGAGAGCAATATCCAAACCTATTTACTGGTAAGATTTTTGGGGACGAAAATCCCTAAGAGGGGAGAGTTGTAACAGCCCAGTTTAGACCCTAGTCGGAACAGTGGTTTTGGGACCACAAATTCGAGGTTATAAAAATATTTTAATATTATTTTTGGTGATTATAATATGTGATTGAACATGTCTGAAAGTTCTGTGTGAAAATTTTATCGATTGTGTGCTTAATTAGCAAAAAGGACTTAATCGCATAAAATGTAAAAGCTATGTGCTGATTATTAAAGTGCTAATTTGACATGGCTTATTAAAGTGTGAGTCCTTATGTTGTTATTAAACCATTGATAAATTGAATGGACATAAAAGCCTATAGTTAGTGGAATTTGAATAAAAATAAAAAGGTAAATATGATAATATATGTCATAAAATAAAACATTAAGTAAAATATACATGTTTGGTTCATCTTTCTTCCACCGAAACTAGAAAAGAAAGAAAGGTTTAAGAGCTTTGAAGGTTTCGGCAAGCTCAAGCTTAAATTGGTATGTGTTTTTAGCTCAATTTTTGATAATTTCTACGTTTTTGTAATCGTTGCTTTGTGTTCTTTCAAACCCATGCTTTAATTTTTGAATTTGATGGTGATTTTGAGATATGCCATTGATGAATATGTGAGCTTTGTGTTATTAGTTGGTGGAAAATGAAAGCTTAGTGTTGGGTTAACATAGTTTGTATTTGGATTTTTGGTGAAAATGAGTAATTTGGGCTAAATTGTGAAAATGAAAAATTGGAGGACTAAAATGTGAAATAAATGAAATATATGGGCTTATATGAGTATAGGGAAAATTTGGCCTAAGCATGGTATAATGAAATTATTTGTATTTTGTGAATTTATGAAATAGGGACTAACGTGTCGAAATGTGAAAATGTGAGGGCTATTTTGTAAAATGCCCTAAATATGTGTGTTTGGACTAAATTGAATGAATTGGTGATTAAATGAGTTAAATTTGAATATGCATAGACCAAGAAAGGAGAAATTCGGATCGAGATCGAGGCAAAGACAAAGTACTCGATTGATCGGCTAGTTTCGGTATTTCGACGTCCGAGGTAAGTTCGGATGTAATACGTGTTCTTAAATTATGTTTAAATGCTATGAAATTAATAGTTATGTGATTTTGCATTAGTAATGCTATGTGTGGAATCGAGTTAGGTGGCACTAAGTTGCGTATTTGGAAATGAGACCGAGATGATTAGCACTATGTGTGCGAAATAATAGAAGCTTCGGCATTTTGATTGGCATTGTGTGTGCGATACCGAATTAAGTTCGGTTTTACATTATGGCACTAAGTGTGCGATGTTAATTAAGCTTCGGCTATGAATTGGGGCACTAAGTGTGCGATTGAATTGAAGAGATAGCGAATATTGAATGAATTATGATATCGAGCATTGAATAGCAAGAACATTTGTTAACTAAGTGTTGGCAAAGGTATGTTTTGAACCTATGTGGTTGATGATAATGTTTATGGTTAAATAGATGGATGTATGAGTATTTGGTTGAGTATGATAATGTGATTAGTTGTGAATCTATTTAAGTGATGATTTATTTATGTATTGATATGGTATTTTTGAGTAATATGTTACTAAGCTCTTAAGCTTACTGTGTGATGTGTTTCTCTGTTTTACAGTGTCAGTAAAGCTTGCCCGGATCCGGGGATCGTCAGTAACTTAATCACACTATCGGCCATCTATTTTGGTATTTAAAAAGATGTATATATATACGTGGTATATGGCATGTATAGGCTATTGAATGTGGCATGTTTTAAGTTCTATAAATCTAGTCATGAGATATGGCTTAAAAGTTGAATGATGTTAGTATATATATATGTGGTTACGTGAGTGATGAATATGGTATGTTTCATGCTTAAATGAGTGATGAAAATTGTGGTTTAAATGTGAATTGTGGTAAGGTTTGTATAATGCTTGATCTATATGTTTTGGAGATGTGAAATTAAGTGTCTTGGATAGACTTATTTGAGTAGAAATTGAGTATAAGAATAGATGGTATAGTTGATGATTATTTGGTGCTTGAAATGGTATGTTTTGGTTGCATTTGAGGCATGAATTGGTATTGGTTTGTGGCATATAGGTGATTCCAAAGTGTGGATGGTAATTTGTCCTTGAAAATGGCCTACAATTGCCCACACGGTTGAGCACACGGGCATGTGGCTCGACCGTGTCTTTCGAGTTTGTAATTTGATTCAAGCCAGGCTCGACCACGGGCTGGACACACGCGCGCGTGTGGTGGCGTGTGGTGCAAGTCGATGTCGACCATAGGTGAGGCACACAGCAGCGTGTCTCGGTAGTGTGGACAAGTCGATGGTATGCCTGTTTTGCCACGGCTTGGACACATGGGCGTGTCCAAGGCCGTGTGAGGCACACGGCCTACCCACACGGGCGTGCGACCTCTGCAACTTAGAAAAATGTTTGAATTTCAAAAATTTTCGTATGTGTTCGGTTTAGTCCCGACCCCTTTCTACCACGTGTTTAAGGTCTCATTGACCTATTTAAGGGACTATATGAATGTGAATTGTTATGTTTGGTTGTGATTTGTTATGAAATGTTCGGAAAAGATTAGTAATGCCTCTTAACTCTAATCTGACGATGGTTACGGGTTAGGGGTGTTACACAACCCTAGTAAAAATATAAGGGAGAGTTGTTCACCCCTTTCCTACTCTAAGTAGGATGTTGTTTTTCTATTTAAAATAAACTTCTATAACTCTACAAGCATTTTACCTTCTCTTCCTATAAATAGATGGCACCAGTAGAGCTATTAACACAACTTTTGAGAGATTGTTATTCTGCCGAAAAATAGAGAGAATTTATTCTCAAATTTTAAATATATATTTCCAGAATAAAAATTTTACCGTTTCTTATAAAGAAGAGAGAATTTCTAGTTCTGTGTTTTGGTTCAATAGGTTCGAGCTCACACTAGAAATAGTTTGTGGTACGACAATAGCGGAGAAGATTATTTGGTTGAAAGCAGAAAAACATCAAGGATCAGCTTATCATAAAACACAACTGTGTATTTGGTTAAGGTTTATTGCTATAAATATCACAAACCGGGTCGTTTTCAAAATTTTAATTTTTCATTGTGCAAGAAAACCATTTTCAAACCACACTTTTTTTCTACATTAAGTTCGCCAAAAAGACTAGCATGTTTGAACCTAGGTTCGCTTGTATTTATGTATAAATTTTAATGTGATGTTAGTGACTTGTAACAGCCCGTTTTCCAGTGGTTTCAGGACCACAATTTCGATGTATCAGTCCATAAATATTAATTATTTAATATTTACAAGGACTTTAGTATCGTGTTAAATTTTGGTTAAGAAATTTGAACGTTTAGATAGTTAATTAAGTAAAAAGGGCCAAATCGTAAATGTCGTAGAGTTTAGTTGTTATTAAGACATAAGTTTTAATAATGTATAGAAATAAAATAGGTTTGTTTTAAATGGTAAATAGTCATTTTTTTTAAAATGAGTGGACGGTTTATACATGTTGATTTTGTGGAATTCTCATTTAGCTATAAGGGTAAAATGGTAAAAAATAAATAAAAGCATAAACAAATTAAGAAAATTAGCTATCATCTTTCCCATTTTAGTTTCATCAACCGAAATCAACATTGAAGGGCTCTTTTAGGTTCGACCAAGCATTCACATTGCATATAAGTCCATTTTCCACCCGTTTTTCATGACTTTTATGTTTTTGGGATTGGTTTAGCTCTATCTAGCCAACCCAGGGGTTAATTTGTAAAATTGTTAAATGTTTTGGAAGATATCATTGATGAATTTGGTGTGTTTTTGAAGTTTAATGGTAGAATATGATGCCCGAGTGTTAAATAGGAATATTTTGTTAAGTGATTTTGTATTATTTTTAAGTTTAAAGATTTAATTGAAAAAACTTAAAATAAGCATGGTTTTCTTGAAAAATTTTAGCATGTGTGGAATGTTTAATGATGTAAGTGAATTTGGCACATGGGTTTAAGGACTAATTGTGAAAATAGGCTCATTTTAATATTGAAGACTAAATTGAATTAAATTTAAAATTTTGGGGCAAAAGTGAAAAATTGTAAATAGGAAACTCTTGTGCACTAAATTTAATATTACATGAAATTGAAGCTAATAAATTGAAAAGGAAAAGTTATTAAGTAGTCCTTGAACTTTCATTGTCTTTGCAGATTAGCCTGTGTAAGTTAAATGACGCAACACCCCTAACTCAAATCGTCGCGGAATAAGGTTATGAAGCGTTACCAGACATTTCAGAACTTTTGCCATCATTTCACAATCATAAGATATTATATCATCATATCATAGCAAATCATATTCATAAAGTCCCTTTAAAAGGTCTACGAGACCTTAAACATGCATTAGGAAGGGGTCGGGAGTAAACCGGGCTCATACAAAATATTTCCGAAAACTTAACAATTTACAAAGTTACAGAGGTCACACGCCCGTTTGGGTAGGCCGTGTGCCTCACACGGCCTCAGACACACCCGTGTGTCCAAGCCGTGTCAAAACAGGGCATGCATACTGTCTTGTCCACACGGCCGAAGAGACTGCCCGTGTGCTTAGCCCGTGGTCGACACTGACTTATTTCACACGGCCATCACTGCGCTCGTGTGTGCGGCGATGTCGACCGACTTGATTCGAATTACCAACTTAAATGACACGGTCGAGACACACGCCCGTGTGCTCAACCGTATGGGCAAATATAGGCCATTTGTTTGGCCAATTTTCCACCCAAAATTTGGGTTAAACCTACAACATCCAATAAGCCTGAATTCATACTCCAAAAGCATCCCAAAACATACCAAAACATGCATAATTTAGCTCTTAACTATATCATTTATTTCATATACAAAACTTAACTTAATCATACTAATTCAAAAACACCAACTCCACAATAAAGACATATAAATCATTTATCATTTTAATCCAATTCAATTCATAGCATTACTTATCATATCAACTCCCAAATCATCCATAAAACTTACCATAAATTGATCATTTCATTAGACCAACCATTAGCCATCAAACCATACCAATTTATGCATCATATAGCATGAACTACTCATTCACAACATATTCATTACCTAGCCATATCACATGACTATATTTACACATCTCAAAACATAATCAAAACTCACTAGACTATACATGCCATACTTTAATATATGCATTTTCAAAAGGTACCAAATTATAGTTCAATAGTATGGTGATGATCCTCGACGATCCCTGAGCTTCTCGTAGCTTTAATAATCTATAAAACAATCAAACAAACACACACACAAAGTAATCTTTCATAGCTTAGTAAGTCATAAGCAAATAATGAACAAATAAACATCTACATTTAAATAAACTAACCAAAATCACATAAACATTAACCAATTATACATTTAATATGTTTGCAACTCAAATATTATCACATTCACAATAGCAATATAACATCAACTTTCAAACTCACATATACTCATAAGAACATATTGATTTATCTTTTACCATGTTCAATTCATGTATTCATCATAAACATATACTTACCGTGTTTACATATACATACCACAAAGCACATACCTGAATCCTTTAGTTCGTTTTCAGATCTGATCTCATCTCGATAATGCACGTTGAACCATTCGAAATTAATAAGGATACTCGGATAATCAGAAGGCTCGTACAATGCCAACGTCCCAGACGTGGTCTTACATGTAATCACATATCGATGCCACTGTCCCAGACAGGGTCTTACACGAATCAAATACGATGCCAATGTCCCAGACATGGTCTTACCCGTAAACACAAATCGATGCCAACGTCCCAGATGTGGTCTTACACGAAAACACATATCGGAATCCTATGTCATGACATATGTATCTTAACTATTCCTAAGGTTCTTACGGGGCTTTCAGACGTCGTATCTCGAACATTCCTGGCTCGTAAATATTGCTCCCATGCTCAATTAATTTCAGCATATTAATTTACACAAATAACAATTCAATTCGGCACTATTAATTTAGATACAATAGAATTTAATAACATTATTTACTTTTGAACTTACCTCGGATATTGACGAATGAAATCGACTACTCGACTACTTTCGACTTCCCCCGATCTAATTCTGATTTCTTTCGTTCTTGATCTAAATAAATTAAAATTTAACTAATTTAATCACACATTCATTCAATTTAATCCACAAACACATTTTTAGGCCTTTTTACACTTTAGCCCTTATATTTATACACTTTTACAATTTAGTCCTTAATTCACAAAACACAAAATACACATAATTTAACTATTTCATGCTTAGGCTGAATCTTCCTCATGCTCATACAAGTCCATACATTTCATTTATTTTACATTTTAGTCCCTCAAATTATTATTTTCACAATTTAGCCTAAATTACTCAAATTCATCAAAAATCCAAAGACAAAACATTATAATCTATCACATCTTTTATTTTCTATCATCAAACAACAAAAATCACAAGCTATCATTAATGGCAAAACACAAAATCATCATCAAATTCAAAAATTAAGACATGGGCTTTGTAGTACTCGAAGCAACGATAACAAAAACGTAGAAATTATCAAAAACCAAAACAAAAACATACCTAAATTAAAGCTTCCAATGGCCGAACCCTAGAACTCTTTTGTTCTTTTCTTTCTCTTGAATTTTCGGCATTAAAGGATGAATGAATGCTTTATTTCATGTTTTTGTTTCATTAATATTTACTAATTTAGCTAATTACTAAACTAGCCTTTTTATTTTCATTTAAAATCCACTATCTTAAGGCATTTTTGTCCATAAAAAATTCATAAGGTTTAATAACAACATAAGGACTCCATATAATAAAAGCCATAGCAAATAGATACTTTTACATATAACATGCTAATTTTGTATCTTTGGCAGTTTAGTCCTTTTATCAAATTAAGCATACTAACGGATAAATTAAATCACAGAAATTTCACACATGTAAATTCGCATACTATAAGCACGGAAAATAATATTAAAATATTTTTTTTGACTCGGATTTGTGGTCCCAAAACCACTATTCTGACTAGGGTCTAAACCGGACTGTTACAGTACGGTTTAGTTGCATATTAAGTTAAATGTTATATTAATTATGAATTGAATATTTTGATATAATTTAATTGAAATAATTTGATGTGTGTCAAGAAATTAATTTACTTGAACATTATAATTCGATGTTATATTGAGCCAATGAACGTAGGATAGGATACAATTGACATGCCAATAGGTTTTAATATGCTTTGTACGGGTTTGATTGTGTTGAAAGAGTGATTATTGATTCGTTACTGTTCACTGAATATACCGAAGTCCAGCATTTGTTGCGAGCTTTCAAGTTATATTATAGTGATTCTGGTGTGTTACCGGGGGCGAATGTAAAGCCTTCGGGCATGGAACTTGGTGCCCAGGTGTGTTTCAAAAGGATGTTAGCCTTCAGACAAGGCACTTGGTGCCCAGTGTGTTCTCAGTTGGTTAAGCTCACTTGAGCGTTCTGGTGTGTTTTGGATGGTTAACCGTGTATCCAAATCCGTTAAATCGTTCATCAGACAAATTTTTAAATGATTATATGATTTCTTGATTGCTTAACTTGAGATGATATTGAATGATCTGAAATTATTAAATAGGTTATTCATTAAGTGTATTGTTATTAAAACTCACATGTTGAATGGTTGTGATTCACATGATCATAGTTTTAAAAATTATAATGTGTGAATTATATATAAATTTATATGGTAAGTTTATCGTTTTTGACCGTTGAACTTACTAAACTCTAGTAAATCTTACTCGTATTATTTCTTCTATTTTCTTGTAGATTACATTTTGTGGAAATTGGGCGGTCGGATCAACTCGAAGAAATCACATTATCCAGAGATCTTTTGGTAGTTTTTGGATGTTTACTTTTGGGTTATATGGCATGTTTATATATGTTTAGATATTTGCCTCACATGCTATATTTAGCTTAATATAAAGTGGTTTTAATTTGCTTGTATATGTGCTTTTGTTTTTGGTGTAAATAAGTTCTTGTGAACTTGATTGTGGTTATTTGACATAAGCCTCAAGGAAGTAATTGAAATATGATATAATGGTTGAGAATGTTATCAAGGATATGGGTCGATTTGGCATGAGATATTATAATTATTTAATAACTTTGAATGAAATCTAAATTGGTATGAAATGTGATTTTGATTTTGATATTGAATTGTGGTGTCAATAAGGTCACATTGGTTAGATTTTTAAGTTTTTGAATAGGTAACAATAATGTCTTTTGTATGATAGGAAAAATTGGTATGAAATGAACTTTTAAATGTGAGATTTTACCATTTTGAACCTAAGTATCAATATTTTGGCATTTGATATCGATATTTGACCAAATGAACAGTTTTAAAACAAACAAAATTCCAAATTGGTATCGATTTTTATTTGAGTATCGATACCTTTTCTTAAAATATTGATACCCTAAAATAATTATTGATACCCTTGTTTTGTAAAGAAAACAGTATTCAACTTTGGTATCGATTTTCAGAAAGGTATCGTTTCAGTATTGATACCAACTACATATTTTCATTATTTTCTTTAAAACTTTAGGAATTTTGTAAATATATCTTATTATGTGCTTGGATTCTACAATTCGTTACTTATAGAGATTAAATTATAATATGTTTGATTATTATAGGATTTCAATTATCAATAATTAAGTATTGTTTAGTAAAGTAGTTATCGATTGTTGAATGTTACTGTAGCATCTTTTTACTCGGGTTCGGTGATTAGGTTGGATAAGGGGTGTTACATGACTTGTGTATGCTTGTGAAATTGTGAACCTAATGGAACCACCGACAAGCAATGACAAGGGAAAAATAAAGCTTGTTTAAAGCTTTCAGCAAATTGGTGAGTGTTCAGGGATTGCCACATGTATGTACGACCCATAGTGTTAATCAGGAGCATAGGGTTTTATCCTAAGTTCCGAGAGTAAGCTTTCTTTATATTGCGAATTATGAACAGTGTTTTGTGAGCTCTTCATGACCCGCGAGCTTTATGTTTAAGTAAATGTTTTGACACCATAATTTTCTGAAATCGTTGGATATAATGGCATGCTATAAGATTGAATACTCACCTTTTTGTTTTGTGTTTTTGGCGAGAAGGCCTGGGACAGGTTAGGAGGAATAAGGGAATATCGAGTTAAGCTTCATTCAATGGGATATATTGGTGTGTTTGGAGAGTGCTTAGCTTTATGCTACATTTTGGGACATGTTAAGACTCTTTCAGTCAAAGTGAAGAGCTAGAAGGAGATCCACTTATCCAACAGAAAAGAACATGTGAATAATATTGTGTTTTTCGAAATATTATGTTTTACAGTTTTTTGTACCATGTCGAATATGATTTGGTACTTCCTCGATTTGACCTTCAGTGTGTTTAATTGTATTTACTCCCATTCGAGAAAATATATGCAACATATCAATAAAAATACGACTAACATTTTCCTCAGATAATTGAAATCTCTCTGTTGCATTCGAATTTGATTCTCTATTTCCAAGTGTAACACCCTTCACAAAACAGAAAAGAAAAGAATCATGCTATACCAGACCAAAATATTTCTATACATTTATTAATTATATTAAACACAATTAAAATCATACCATTCATATCCTAACAGTGTTAAATCGAACATATTGAAGCTATAAAACAATTTAAAATGAAGCAGAGACTTAATTGTAACATTTCAGAAAAATGAGGTAAAGATACAAAACGGGGTATACGGTTGATAACCATAAAAGTAACACATTTTAATCCCATGCTTAGCACGTTTTTGGATGTTTTATTATATAATTTTGTGAATTTGATGCTTCTAATCCTTTAATTTCATGTTTCTATACTTAGGTGAGCATAGGAGAGTGAAACGAGTGAAAAATGAGCCACAATCGAGCAAAAAGAGCTGATTTTAGTATCATACACGGGCTGGCCACACGCCCGTGTGCCATCCCATGTCAATTTCGAACCATGTCAGTAATACACACGGACTGGGTACTTTAACACGGGCCTCTCACACTCCTGTGGGAGACACACAGGCTGGCCACACGCCCGTGTGCCATCCCGTGTCAATTTCTAATGATATCAGTATTGCACACGGCCTGGGCATTCTTACACGGGCTGATCACACGCTCGTGTCCCTGTCGAACCCTGTTTCATTTTCATACGGAAAAGGACAATTTTTAGGTATTTTGAGCATTCCAAAGTCTATAAAAACACACTAGAAGAAAACCTAAGGGGATATAGAGGGGAGAACGCAAAAATTACTCGAAGAACGTCGTTGGAATCATCTCGGAAGTAGATCCACTCCAAGATTGAAGATCTCCAATCGAATTTCCTTCGAAGTTTTATTGGGTTTTTCATGTCTTATTGTTATTCTTATTTTGAGATGTTTTCCTCTATGAGTATGAACTAAACTCCCTAAATACCTAGGGAAGACGAAACCTATGATTGATCTTATTATTTAATTATCTGAATTACATGTTCTTGTTCTTAATTATGTGTTCTTATTCCTTGCCTTAATATTTTCAGGATATTAATCCAAGTTTGATGTGCTTAATCAGTGGAGCAAAAGTCCCTGCTTAAGAGTAGATCTAGCATAATTGAGCGAAGTTGATTGCAATCCTAGAAGTAGAACGACATAATTTGCCGGATTAGAGTCAAATCTAATAGGGGAATCCATAGATCGAGTTAATGCGACAATAGGGGTTTTAATTAGAAAGAGATTTCAATTAATCAATCTAGAGTCAGTTGTTTTTATTCTCGAAAGAGATATTAACATAAGTTAGGGATTTCTACAGATCAAAACAAGTGAATAAATCGTTTAATTCAGATTTAGAATAATAAGTGAAGTCCAGGCGGATTCTTTCCGGGGTATTGTCTCTCCCATCGGTTTTCTTCAAATATTTGCCTACTTTATTCTCTGTTTTGTCTTATTAATTAGGTTAGTTGAGATTAGGTTAAAATAAATCCTTTCAATTTATTCGGCTAGATAATAAAAAGATAGTAACTACTAGTACTTTTAGTCCTCGTGGATACGATATTCCCGACTCACCATAGCTATACTACCATTCGATAGGTATGCTTTCCTTTGTCGTATTTTAGTTAGTTCGTGACGTCATCAAGTTTTTGGCATCGTTTCCGGGGACTAGAATATTAGGAACACTTAATTTTATTACTTTAGCCTTTTTTATTTTTTGCATTTTTTTCGCTTTTAGTTTATTATTTGTTTTCTAATCTTTCTTTTGTTTTGATTCTGGCAGGTATCTTTAGTTTATGACTAGAAGAAACTCGACAGGACCTTTATTATTTGATAGCGAAATTGAAAGCACAGCTCGTAGAAATCTTAGAGAAATAAGGCAAAGTCTTTAGTATATAGAGGAAGAGCAAGAGGACGATATCAATCTTATCGAGGAGATGGCTAAAAATCAGAATAATCCGCTACCTCCTATGGTTGCCACGAATCCTGTAAATCAGAATCCTGCTCCTCGTACTATGTCTATGCCAAGCCCAATTTAACTGGGGATGAATCGAGTATTGTTAGACCTGCTATTGCTGCAAATAATTTTGAACTGAAACCTAACACTATTCAAATGATTCAATAGTTTGTTCAGTTTGATGGTTTGCAGGACAAAGACATACTCATTTGGCTAATTTCTTAGAGTTCTACGACACTTTTAAAATTAATGGTGTTTCTGATGATGCCATTCGCTTACCGTTATTTCCCTTTTCATTGAGGAATAAAGCTAAACAGTGGTTGAACTCGTTACCACGAGGTTCCATCACTACTTGGGAACAAATGACCGAAAATTTTCTATTAAAGTATTTTCCGCCGGCTAAAATGGCAAAGTTGAGGAATGATATCTCTTCTTTTGTGCAGATGGATTTAGAAACTCTTTACGGTGCATAAGAGAGGTATAAGGACTTATTGAAAAGGTGCCCTCACCATGGGTTACCTCTATGGCTACAGGTTCAAACTTTTTACAACAGTTTGAACCCATCAACTAGGCAACTAATCGATGCAACCGCCGGTGGGACTTTGAATAACAAAACACCTGAAGCGGCTTATGAGTTTATAGAGGAGATGTCACTGAATAATTATCAGTGGCAAGTCATGAGAATAACGCCGACAAAAGTCACTAGTGTTTTCAACCTCGACGCTGTCACCATGTTATCAAACCAGGTAGAGCTCTTAAATAAAAAGATTGATGGTTTATGTGTTTCTACGCAGGTACATCCGGTGATGCAATGTGACACAAATGGAGGAGGGATGAATACCTCAGAATATCTACCCTACAGTCCCAGCATGGAGAATGAGCAATTGAATTATATGGGTAATAACTCTACACCTCCAAATAATCCTTATAGTAACACATATAATCCAGGATGGAGGAACCACCCAAATTTTTCATGGGGTGGTCAAGGGAATCAAAGATCACAACCCCCTCCAGGTTTCCAACCACTCTACCAGCAAGAGAAGAAGCCGAATCTGGAAATATGCTAGCAAAATTCATTTCGGTGTCAGAGACTCATTTTTAAAATATCGAGGCAGCATTGAAAAATCAGCAATCATCGATTCAAGGGCCTAAAAATCAAATTGGACAGCTAGCTAAGTTAGTTTCCGAAAGGCAACAAGATAGTCTACCTAGTAACACCGAGCCTAACCCAAAAGAGCATGTGAAGGCAGTTACACTAAAGAATGGGAAGGTGTTGGTTGAAGCTGAAAAGAAGATGCCACAGGAAGCTAATAAGGCGAAGGGTGAGGAAGTAAACTCCGACGAGAGTGTAACACCAGTGCTTAAAGAATATAAACCACCGATCCCATATCTAGCAAAGTTGAAGAAAGACCGCTTGGATGCACAATTTGGTAAATTTCTTGAACTTTTTAAACAATTGCATATTAACTTACCTTTTGTTGAAGCTATTTTGTAGATGCCTACATATGCAAAAATTTTAAAATAGCTTTTAACAAATAAAAGGAAGTTTGAAGAGCTATCAACCGTGGAACTCAACGAGGAATGTTCAGCTATTCTTCAAAATAAGCTACCAACCAAATTGAAAGATCCAGGAAGTTTTACTATTCCCTGTTTAATTGGTAGTTTAACTATTGAGAAAGCATTAGCAGATTTAGGTGCCAGCATTAATTTGATGCCTTACAAAATGTTCAAGCAGCTTGGTCTTGGGGAACCAAAACCCACTAGGATGAGTATCCAATTAGCTGATAGATCTGTTAAATATCCTAGGGGAATTATTGAAGATGTTTTAGTAAAAGTAGATAAATTCATATTCCCTGTTGATTTTGTTGTGCTTGACATGGATGAGGGCGTTGAGGTACCTTTAATTTTAGGTTGCCCATTTTTAGCCACTGCTAGGGCTGTCATTGATGTAGGTGATGGTAAACTTGTGCTTAGGGTAGGTGACGAAGAAATTATTTTTAAGATTTATGATGCTATGCGATACTCTAGAGAACAAGATGATTCCTGTTACTCTATTGATCATTCTATTCAAGATTCTTTTCAGGAAATCATTCATAAAGACACGTTGGAACTGTGTCTTGTCCAATGTGATGAGGCAAATGATGATACCACTGAGATGGGGGAGATAATGTAACACCCTGAATTTGGGCCTAGCAGAAATGGGCCGTGTGGGCCCAATGGGCCTGTGGGCCCCACACGGATTAAATTTGCATATTGTGGTAAATGTTAGACCGAGCTGTGTAGTCCACATGGCTAGGGTCATTTTTGAGCGATGGGTCGTGTGGGCCCACTGAGCGGGTGGGCCCCACACGGATAAAATGCATGTTATATGGTTTCTATTGGTTCGAACTGTGCTGTTCGTATAGCCGAGGCTATTTCTGGGCTAATTAGGCCACACGAGCGTGTGGGCCCACTTGGGTCGAGTAATGGGCCTTATGTAACACCCCAAACCTGGCCCAAACACCCCGACCGGATTTTGCATGTCACTAAGAAGATTTAGTAAAACATGTTGCATTTTTTTAAAAAACATAGTTTAAACGTTTATCGGGAAAACTTAATAATTTGAAATTTAAGTAAAAGAAATAAATTTTAATTAATGCCTTAATGAATAAAACTGAAATTTTGCCTCTGAGTTCTAGTATTTAAACACATGCCTTAATTTCAATTAATCATAAAATCTAAATGTATGGAAACCCGAAAACCGAAGCATAAAACCAATAAACAGTAGCCAGTGGCCTTATTACAATAAAATATAAACCAGACAAATTGAAAATACTAAGGGAAGATAATTAAAACAACGTCCTTTATTGAATCATAAAAACAATCCTGCATGACCACCTTGCGCTCCTCTCCAGCCCGGTCCGATGCACTAGGTGTCACCTGGAAAAATGTTAAACAACAGGGTGAGTCATAAGACTCAGTGTGCAACCCTCATGCACCATCAGATTGGGCCTTAGCCCACAGAACAGAATAACAGAATATCATACAACAGAAATTATGCAAAGCCCTTCCCAATCCTAGATCCATCCGCTACACACCACCCTTTACCTGCCAATCACACCATTGGGGATTTCTACAATCAACCCACGCCGCTACACACCATCGATGGCAGACATGCTGCAGTTAGCTGCTCATCGTCAGATTTGTGACATAGTCACCAGAACAGATCGTGGAAGAGCCACTACAACAGATCGTGGTAGAGCCACCAGAACAGAACACTTCCCCTTTTATCAATCACCCAACCCCGTGCAACATAGAAATCGACATACATACAAAACATATCATCTCAATAGAAACATTCACTTATGAATGACAGAAATCACTAACCTGGTGATTCGCCCTTTACCCTCCACGGGTTTTCAACAACCATGCCGGGATTTCGGCATTTAACAGAATATAGACAGATTCATGCATATATATATCAGACAACAAAGATGGTGTGAGAAATTACACACCTGATTACCGATAAAATGATACTTCCTATGTCGATGCTATCCGTAGTCGACACAACTGCTATCTGCCTAAGGTGTTGTTCAGAAGCCGGTCCATAACCCGGTGGCCAATCTTGAACCACTGACATCACACGTTTCTTAAACTTAAACCCAATCCTCTCCTTTGCCTGATCCATATTCGGTTCCATCAAAAGTCCTTGTCAGAACTACTATAACGAAATAGGGTTGTTAAACCATAACATATGGTTAAGATCTCAAATGTGTTAGCAAATCTAACGGAAATCTAAAGAGAACCCCCTTACCTTAAAATCCCAAAATTAGAGACTAGTGATTTCCAGCTTTTAGATCTAGATGATCAGGTTTCCTTCAAATCCCGGAATGCCGCCCAAAACGCAAAAAGAGGGAAAGTATTAGCCTCAATCGACAGCCTTAACAAACCAAGTGGCCATTCGGCCTTGACTCCTAAAAACCAAAAGAGATCTTAAGAAATAACAAGAGTCGAAACCTACCTTAATAGAGGAGATTCGGCTACTCTTAGGAGATTTCGGCTTTTAAGAAAATCTCGGAAAAGATGAACGGGAGGAATACTGATGCGTTTTCGGCTTTTGGAAGAACTAGGAATTGAAAAGATGGGCAAAGAAGTAGATAGAGAGATTCGGCCAAAGAGTTTGAAAGAGAAGAGAAGGTAAATTGTAGGGGTTTCGGTTTCTTACAGAAAGAAAATAAAAAGAAGAAAAGATGATTCTAGTTGCCGAAAAAGAGAGAAAACTTGAGACTATTCTCAGGAAACACAATGAAAAATTCGGCACACCCCCTTGCCTATACTTGAACCGATTTTCCCCTCTCCATGTTTGATTTTCGGCCAACTCTGCAACCAAGAGATCACTCTTATCATTCTATCCCTTATCCTTAACAAAACACTCATCCAACAGAGACCTATACCACATCACTACTTCCCTTTTTTTTTCCTGCTCATTATCCACTTAAATAAAACATTAAAAATCCCTAAATTTTAGCCTTGTTGCCGCCCCCTCCCTTGCTCTCCTTGGGCTACCGAAATTATCCCAATTTCTTGGGCTCCAAGTGGCCACACTGAGGCCCCCTTCTTTTGCCTATTGGCGCCACTTATAGCTCCCTCCTACTGCGCCTCTTGTTCCTGGGCCACAAGCCCATTATGCCTATTTCACTCTCAATACTTTATTTAAACCCCATAGTCCCTAAACAAAATATTTAGCCAAGACCTCGGCCCATTCCCGAGCCCAATTTGCACCTCTAATACTTAAATTAACACATTAAACGTATCCACCCATTAAACGCATAGGCCCAAAAATTCAGGATGTTACAGTTCTACCCCCCTAAAGAAATTTCGTCCTCGAAATTTCCAACTAACTATTAATCATACTACCCAAGTCTCACCACTATGCTTCCGCTGTGAACTCTAATTCTAAAGCCAAAAGAAACACTTAGGATAATATGATAGAGTACGCACCGGTATTCACATCTGGAGCATCTTCGTCCCCTTGGCGACGTGCTGCATAGACCAAAGCTGGCTGTCTCACCTCAGCATAACCTGGACCTCCACCTGGTGCTCTGCGACCATGTCCTGTGCCATTGCCACCATTGGCTTGACCACGGCCCCTTGGTGGTTGTTGACCACCTCTCCTAACCTGATCAGAACCTTGTCCAGCTGGCTATACCTGTTCCACCTGTGGACAGTCTCTCACCATATGATCCATAGATCCACACCTGAAGCATCCACCTGTTCTCCTTCTGCACTCCCCGTAATGTACTTTCCCGCACAAGTTACATGATCGATTCTGACTCCTAGTAGCAGATGTCAGAGCACGAGCTGGCCCCTCAAACCTGGGCCTTTTCTGAAAACTCCCAGATGATCCCGACGACCCAAAATTTCTCTCATTCCTATTCCAATTCTTATCCTTATTTTGCTTCTCAGTCCGCTTCACCTCCTCAGATATTTTAGCTTTCTCAACCAGGACGGCAAAGTCCCTTTCTCACTGTGGTGCTACCAACACTCTCAACTCATCCCGCAATCCATCTTGAACCGTACACAGCGCTCATAGTCGATCGCCACAATCCCTCGAGCGTAACGGCTCAACCGCAGCAAAAACTCCGCCTCGTATTCGAATCTGGACTTACTTCCTGTACTCAAGTTCGTGAATGCCTTCCTCTGTGCATCCACATAGCCGGCCCCAACATACTTTCCCTGAAATGATTCCTTAAAGAAATCCCAGTCAATCCGGTCTACGGCAGTACCCTCCTTTACCGTGAGCCACCACTGATAAGCCTCGTCTCGAAGAAGAGACACGACCCCCTTGAACTTCTCCTCTACAAAGAAGTCAAGGTCATCCATTATACGCTCACTTGCCTCTAACCAATCTCAACTGTATTAGGGGCTACGCCAGAAACACCCCTAAACATCTCTGCTCCGTTGGCTCGGAGTCGTTCTGACACAGATTTTTGAGCTCCTGTGCCCATACCTGCCCCAGCAACCCTCTCTAGAACCCTTAACATTGCCTGAGATACCGCATCATCTCTCGGCCGTGCAGTCTGAAATTCCTCCTCCACACCGGTGGTGATGCAGGCATCTCGTTTCCCGGATCCATGGCGGACCCTCTGGGTTACGACACCGTCATCCTACCCCTACCACGACCACGCGGCGGACGTCCTCGACCCCTTGTACTCATTCTTCCGATTGACATTTATCTGATTAGAAATTTTATGAATTAATAGGTTTCTTCCACTGATTAACCACGAACAGTCTTATGATCAGTAGTTTAAGAGTAGTTCTTTTGAATTCGAAATTACATCTACAAGTTTCAGTCTCAAGTTTGTCTCCTAGTTCTAGGAACCACACACATCAACCATCAACATACAGAAGACATCCATGAACCCACATCCAACACATAGGGTATTCTCGTCATTTCACTACCCAGGGGTATTTTCGTAATTTTATCCTATAGGGTATTTTCGTAATTTTCCGAAATAGGGTTCCTTGGTGATTTTGTGAAAGAAGGGTATTTTGGTAATTTTTGCAATCCGAGGTTATATTGGTAATTTTAAAATTCGGGGGTATTTCGGTAATCCTACAAATCAGGGATATTTTGGTCACTTATAAATCAGGGGTAATTTAGTAATTTTACAAAATAGGATGGCTGGTCCCTTTCAGGTTTTAGTTATAAATTTTGGCCTGTCAACCAATCCTCGTGGCTAGGGTGAACAATCACTACGCACCAGGTAGGATTCTAGCGAAAGGGAGGTGAGTCACTAGGACTGCTTAAGTACCAAGCTCTCCCTGAATCTAATCCTAGACATGCGTATGCCTGTTGCCACACCCTTGTCTTGTGACTTGTTTATAGGTTTGCTCAGTTGAATTAAGTCTTATGGAATTGAAGAGTTGTTTAACTAGGCCTAAGGTCCATCAAGCTCTAACTAGAATAATCTCTACGTCCCTTAAAGCCCATCAAGCCCACATACATATATAACACACAAAGTGAGTTCTCAATACTTACAGCGGACTTGGGAGTGGGCGGACGCTGGTGCCATGCCGAGAAAACCATCTGTATTATTAATAAACATGCATGTTTCCAAAACCCATCTTTAGAAAACGTTTTGAGCCCAAAAACTCAAAGCCGAGTTTTGAACTTGGCTCTGATACCAATTTGTAACACCCCAAACCCGGCCCAAACACCCCGACCGGATCTGGCATGTCACTAAGAAGATTTAGTAAAACATGTTGCATTTTTTTTAAAAACATAGTTTAAACGTTTATTGGGAAAACTTAATAATTTGAAAATTAAGTAAAAGAAATAAATTTTAATTAATGCCTTAATGAATAAAACTGAAATTTTGCCGCTGAGTTCTAGTATTTAAACACATGCCTTAATTTCAATTAATCATAAAATCTAAATGTATGGAAACTCGAAAACCGAAGCATAAAACCAATAAACAATAGCCAGTGGCCTTATTACAATAAAATATAAACCAGACAAATTGAAAATACTAAGGGAAGATAATTAAAACAACGTCCTTTATTGAATCATAAAAACACTCCTGCATGACCACCTTGCGCTCCTCTCCAGCCCGGTCCGATGCACTAGGTGTCACCTGGAAAAATGTTAAACAACGGGGTGAGTCATAAGACTCAGTGTGCGACCCTCATGCACCATCAGATTGGGCCTTAGCCCACAGAACAGAATAATAGAATATCATACAACAGAAATTATGCAAAGCCCTTCCCAATCCTAGATCCATCCGCTACACACCACCCTTTACCTGCCAATCACACCATTGGGGATTTCTACAATCAACCCATGCCGCTACACACCATCGATGGCAGACTTGCTGCAGTTAGCTGCTCATCGTCAGATTTGTGACATAGTCACCAGAACAGATCGTGGCAGAGCCACCAAAACAGAACACTTCCCCTTTTATCAATTACCCAACCCCGTGAAACATAGAAATCGACATACATACAAAACATATCATCTCAACAGAAACATTCACTTATGAATGACAGAAATCACTAACCTGGTGATTCGCCCTTTACCCTCCACGGGTTTTCAACAACCATGCCGAGATTTCGGCATTTAACAGAATATAGACAGATTCATGCATATATATATATCAGACAACAAAGATGGTGTGAGAAATTACACACCTGATTACCGATAAAACGATACTTCCTATGTCGACGCTATCCGTAGTCGACACAACTGCTATCTGCCTAAGGTGTTGTTCAGAAGCCGGTCCACAACCCGGTGGCCAATCTCGAACCGCTGACACTGCACGTTTCTTAAACTTAGGGATTGGGTTTACAGACCCAATCCTCTCCTTTGCCTGATCCATATTCGGTTCCATCAAAAGTCCTTGTCAGAACTACTATAATGAAATAGGGTTATTAAACCGTAACATATGGTTAAGATCTCAAATGTGTTAGCAAATCTAACGGAAATCTAAAGAGAACCCTCTTACCTTAAAATCCTGAAATTAGAGACTAGCGATTTTCGGCTTTTAGATCTAGACGATCAGGTTTCCTTCAAATCCTGGAATGCCGCCTAAAACGCAAAAAGAGGGAAAGTATTAGCCTCAATCGACAGCCTTAACAAACCAAGTGGCCATTCGGCCTTGACTCCTAAAAACCAAAAGAGATCTTAAGAAATAACAAGAGTCGACACCTACTTTAATAGAGGAGATTCGGCTACTCTTAGGAGATTTCGGCTTTTAAGAAAATCTCGAAAAAGATGATCGAGAGGAATACTGATGCGTTTTCTGCTTCTGGAAGAACTAGGAATTGAAAAGATGGGCAAAGAAGTAGATAGAGAGATTCGGCCAAAGAGTTTGAAAGAGAAGAGAAGGTAAATTGCAAGGGTTTCGGTTTCTGACAGAAAGAAAATAAAAAGAAGAAAAGATGATTCTAGTTGCCGAAAAAGAGAGAAAACTTGAGACTATTCTCAGGAAACACAATGAAAAATTCGGTACACCCCCTTGCCTATACTGAATCGATTTTCCCCCTCTCCTGTGTTTGATTTTCGGCCAACTCTGCAACCAAGAGATCACTCTTATCATTCTATCCCTTATCCTTAACAGAACAATCATCCAACAGAGACCTATACCACATCACTACTTCCCCTTTTTTTTCCTGCTCATTATCCACTTAAATAAAACATTAAAAATCCCTAAATTTTAGCCTTGTTGCCGTCCCCTCCCTTGCTCTCCTTGGGCTGCCGAAATTAGCCCAATTTCTTGGGCTCCAAGCGGCCACACTGAGGCCCCCTTCTTTTGCCTATTGGCGCCACTTATAGCTCCTCCTCTTTCGCGCTCTTGTTCCTGGGCCACAAGCCCATTATGCCTATTTCACTCTCAATACTTTATTTAAACCCCATAGTACCTAAACAAAATATTTAGCCAAGACCTCGGCCCATTCCCGAGCCCAATTTGCACCTCTAATACTTAAATTAACATATTAAACGTATCCACCCATTAAACGCATAGGCCCAAAAATTCAGGATGTTACACCTTAGGCCCATTTACACCATTGTGACTGTTTAGGTTACTTAAGTCGCTCGAGGCGACGGTGGACCTTCTGTTGGGTCACTGCGACCCCCGATTTACGAAATTACCAAAATACCCTCGAGTTGTGAAATTACTGAAATATCCCCCGATTTGTAAAATTACTGAAATACCCTCGATTTGTAAAATTACTGAAATACCCCCGATTGTAAAATTACCGAAATGCCCTCGGATTACAAAATTACTGAAATACCCTCGATTGTAAAATTACCGAAATACCCCCAATTGTAAAATTACTGAAATACCCCCAATTTGTAAAATTACCGAAATACCCTCGGTTTGCAAAATTACCTAAATACCCCAGAAGGGTAGGATCACTGAAATACCCTTATAGGGTAAAATGACTGTTTTGCCCTTGTGGGTATATGACTGACTTGTGTTATGATTTGACTGATTTTACTAGGATTGTATGACTGTGTTTTGACTGACTTGATGGTGGTTGTATGATTGATATGCTTTTAATATATGTCTAAATGTTTCTTACCGAGCATGGCCATTTTGCATACACGTGTAATGATTGAGCATGACATACACGACATATTGCATGGGGTTGGGACATTGATACGGAGGAAGTTCTGATAGGGTCACACGGGTCGCATGACGACTGTGGATCCAGTATTGATCTGTGAAGGTCACACGGGTCGCCCGAGACGACTGTAGACTGACGGATGGCTTAAAGCCGGGTAATCTGATTATGGCTCTGTGCCAACCTAAATATGGCTCTGTGCCATCTTGATTATGGCTTTGTCCCAATCGTATTTACACATGGCTATATACCTAACATATATATCGATGACTCTGTGTCGATCATATTTACCCAAGGCTGTGTGCCGATTATATTACCGTCGCTGATGGCTATGTGCCAAACATAATACAGTTACTGATGGCTTTGTGCCAATTATAATATAGCTACGAAAGGCTTAGAGCCGCATATATACTCTAGCAGCTTCACTGCGATTTCGGTTAGTGCCGCAACCGGTGCTAACATTGGTGTGTTGGATGGATGGGTCGATTTTATCCCCACGTAAGTGTAGGGTTGGTACGGGTGGTGTGTTGGTTGGATCAGGGTGGGATGCATCCGCATACTGTTGCATATCTCTTTATGAGATCTGTCACTGTACTGGGCTTAGGCCCACTTGTTCTCTTATTGGTTTGGGCTAGGCCCAATTGATTCTGTTATGGGATGTGAACCAAATGATATTGTAGTGGGCTTTGGCCCACGTATGTTCTGAACTGGACTATCCTGTTACCGTTAGAGGGCTTTGGCCCCGCATTCGCTCTACATTCGCTCGTATCTTGATCGTTACTCTAGTAAGGGGATTACACACTGAGTTTTCGCAAACTCACCCCATTTTTAACTGTGCAGGTAATCCCCAGCCTTAGACGGATCGGTGCTGCGAGAGACTTGGAGAAGGCCACACACTGCTTATGTTTTCCTTTTTGATTGCTTACATTCAAGTATTTTGATTTGGGTTGTAATAAGGCCTCTTTATGTTTCTGGATTTTAAATTTGGGTTTTTATTTATCCGTTAAAAGTAAATCACAGTTTTTCAAAATGCTAATAGTTTTTAAGACAACACTACATTTTCGCTACACTTTCGGAATGGTTTCGTGACTTAATCTTTTTCGTAAATCGATTACTCTCAAAATTAGCTTTCGCAATTAAAAAGATTGTTTGGGAATAAAATTAATAATTTTATTTTCTTAATGTACCACGTGTTAAAAATAAACTAACGTAACTGGGATTTTACTTAAGCTTTCTTTAAGAAAGGTTTTCAATGAAAACATGGTTTTCGAAAAACACTTCAATGTGACACGCCAGATTCGGGCCTAACTCCTGGGCCGGGTTTGGGGTGTTACAGATAAAAATTGAGTTAAACTCTAACGA
This sequence comes from Gossypium sturtianum, assembly GCA_025698515.1. Lineage (NCBI taxonomy): Eukaryota > Viridiplantae > Streptophyta > Magnoliopsida > Malvales > Malvaceae > Gossypium > Gossypium sturtianum. The sequence continues at coordinate 99,930,757 of CM046955.1, read as the reverse complement.
GTCTTTCCCAAGACAAAAGAAGTATGAGGGCATTGAAATGAACGACGAACTAAAACAAAAACCCTCTATTGAAGAACCTCCCAAATTGGAACTGAAGCAATTACCAAATCACTTAGTGTATGCGTTCCTCAGAGATAATTCTACACTACCGGTAATTATTGCTTCAGACTTGCGACCCAATAAGAAAGATGAGCTACTACAAGTACTAAGGGAGCATAAAAGAGCCATAGCTTGGAAGATTTCTGACATTAAAGGGATCAGCCCTTCGTTTTGCACCCATAAAATTTTAATGAAGATGAATATAAACCGTGTGTACAAGCTCAAAGACGACTGAATCCCAACATGAAAGAATTTGTTAAAGCTGAGGTAATTAAACTTCTAGATGCTGGAGTTATTTATCGTATTTCTGACAGTACGTGGGTGAGCTCTGTGCAGGTTGTTCCAAAGAAGGGAGGCATGACTGTTGTAGCCAACGAGAAGAATGAATTAATTCCAACAAGAATAGTCACAGGTTGGAGAGTTTGCATTGACTATAGGAAGTTGAACGATGCCATGAGGAAAGATCACTTTCCCTTACCATTCATTGATTAAATGTTGGAAAGATTATCTAGGCATATGTATTATTGCTTCCTAGACGGACTCTCTGGCTACTTCCAAATTCCGATAGCTCTTGAGGATCAAGAGAAGACAACATTTACATGACCATATAGTACGTTTGCTTATCGTAGAATGCCTTTTGGATTATGTAATGCTCCTGCTACTTTTCAGTGCTGCATGTTAGCCATCTTTGATGAACTTGTGGAAGATATTATGGAGGTATTTATGGACGACTTCTCGGTATTCGGTAATTCTTTCCACCTTTTCCTTAAAAATTTAAAACAAATTCTAATTAGATGTGAGGAGACGAACCTTGTGCTTAATTGGGAAAAGTATCACTTCATGGTTCGAGAAGGGATTGTGTTAGGTCACAAAATTTCTGGTAAAGGGATTGAGGTTGATAAAGAAAAAATTGAAACCATAGAAAAATTACATCCTCCTAGTTCAGTTAAGGCTATTAGAAGATTTTTAGGACATGCTGGGTTTTACAGAAGATTTATTAAAGATTTTTCTAAAATAGCTAAGCCTTTAACAAAACTACTAGAAAAAGACGTGCCCTTCAATTTTGATCAGGAATGTTTAGAAGCATTTAATTCACTCAAAGATAAATTAATCAATGCTCCAATTATAATTGCACTTGATTGGAATTTTCCCTTTGAACTAATGTGTGATGCGAGTGATTTTGCAGTAGGTGTAGTTCTTGGACAGCGAAGAGACAAGCATTTTCAACCGATTTATTATGCTAGCAAGACATTGACGGTCGCACAAGAAAACTACACTACCACGGAAAAAGAATTGCTAGTTGTGGTTTTTGCATTTGATAAATTTAGACAATATCTGATATTATCTAAAGTTGTCGTTTACACTGACCATTCAACTCATCGTTATCTCCTAACTAAATCTGATGCAAAACCTTGACTCATAAGATGGATTCTACTTTCGTAGGAATTTGATTTGGAAATTCAGGATAAGAAAGGGGCTGAAAATCTTGCGGCAGACCACCTTTCTAGGCTTGAGAATCCACATCTCAAAGAGCTCGATGAGAGTGAGATAAATGACTCGTTTCCTGAGAAACAACTCTTGGCTATATCTGACTCTGAGGTACCTTGGTTTGCGGATATTGCGAATTACTTAGCTGCTAACATCCTACCAAAAGGGTTGACACATCATCAAAAGAAGCGATTCTTTGCCGATGTGAAAAATTATTTTTGGGAGGATCATTTTCTTTTTCGTATATGTGCAGATCAAGTAATTCGAAGATGTGTTACAAAGTCAGAGGCAAGCAAAATCCTAGAACATTGCCATTCAGGACCAACAGGAGGACATTACAGTGGGACTAGAACAGCACATAAAACGCTCGAATCAGGTTTTTATTGGCCCACATTGTTCAAGGACGCCAACAGGTATGTTACTTCTTTTGATAGATGCTAGAGAATAGGTAATATCTCTAAATGCGATGAAATGCCTCAAACATATATGCTATCATGTGAAATATTTGATGTATGGGGCATTGATTTTATGAGACCATTCCCTAGCTCATTTGGGAATAAATACATCTTAGTAGCGGTTGATTATATGTCAAAATGGGTGGAAGCTCAAGCTTTACCTACTAATGATGCTAGAGTGGTAGTGAGATTTCTTAAGAAGCTCTTATCTCAATTCGGAACACCTAGAGCAATTATTAGTGATAAGGGTACTCATTTTTGTAATGCTCAATTTGATAAAGTCCTTAAAAAATATGGAGTGTACCACAGAACAGCTACCTTTTATCACCCTCAAACTAGTGGACAAGTTGAAGTAGCAAACCGAGAGCTTAAGTGTATCCTAGAGAAAACCGTAGAATTAAATAGGAAAGATTGGGAGATAAAAGTAGACCACGCTTTATGGGCCTATAGAACCGCTTTTAAAACTCCCATAGGAACATCTCCATACAGACTTGTTTACGGGAAAAGCTGTCATTTACCATTTGAATTAGAGCACAAAGCATTTTGGGCTATAAAATTCCTAAACTATGATCCTAAATTTGCAAGTCAGAAAAGATTGATGCAGTTGAACGAGCTAGATGAGTGGCGAGCAAATGCTTATGAGAACTCTCGATTATACAAAGAAGCGACAAAGCGACTCCATGATGCTCGTTTGAAGCAACCTAAGCAATTTGCAGTTAGAGCTCTTGTTTTGCTATATAATTCAAAGCTCAAATTGTTCCCTGGAAAGCTGAAATCAAGATGGTCAGGTCCATTTGTAGTTCAAACCGTCTTTCCCTACGGCACAATAGAGGTAACTCACCCGACTTATGGCACATTCAAGGTAAACGGTCAACGACTTAAACTTCATAATGGTGAGGATTTTAGAGATGATAGAGAGGAGCTTCAGCTCCGTGAACCTTCGTAAGTAATGAGCACAAGGTAAGTCTAGCTTAAGACTTTAAACAAGCGCTTCTCGGGAGGCAACCCTAGCACTAACACTACTAATTAGTTTATTTTTATCTATTCTTCGTGTTTAGAATGCAAGTTTTTAACTCACACGGCCTAGACACACGGGCGTGTCTCTGGCTGTGTGGACCCCATGGCCTAGACATCCGGGCGTGTTTTCAGCCGTGTAAATTCTCATGACTTAGTTTTAAAACTTTAAATCGACAGTTACCCACACAGCCTGGACACACGGGCGTGTTATTGGCCGTGTGAAAACAGGACTTAAATTTTTCCCAAAAATATCAGAGACACGGCCTACGATTAATACCCACGGCCTGGGTGTGTCTTAGGCCGTGTGAATCTTGGAGCTAAACTTCCCAAGTTTAAAACAAGTCAGGAAGAAACATGGGCAAGGCACACGGCCGTGTACGAGACACGGCCTAAGCCCACGGGCATGGAAGAAGTCACACGGGCGTGGGAGAAGCGAAGGTGATTGCACATGGCCGTACAACACGGCTGTGTGAACCACACGGCCTAGACACACGGGCGTGTCCAGGGTCGTGTGAAAACTGGGTTTAAATTTTTAACGCACACGGGCGTGTGAGAGGTCACACAGGCGTGGGAGAAGCGAAGGAAATTGCACACGACCGTGCGACATGGCCATGTGAGGAACACGATTCGAACACACGGGCGTGTCTGAGGCCGTACGATGGACTGACTTCATTTTTTTATCAAACACGGGCTAAACAGGACACCACACGGGTGTGGGCCACGGCCGTGTGGCCCAACACGTGCCTTACACGACCGTGTCCCCCATTTAAACCCTAACCCCCTTTTATTCCATTTTTCTTTTGTCTCCTTTCTCCTAAAACCCCAAGAGCCCTAGCCGCCGACTGCCCCAAACCCACCCCCTTCTCCGACCACTCTCCCCCTCTCTTTTTCCCCTTTCTTTTCTCTCTTCCCTTCCTTTTTCCTTCCCTTCTCCTCACCGTCCAGCCCCAACCCAACCCCCACATCCTCCCTTCTTTTCCCCCTTACCATAAACCCCAACCGCCCATCCACCACACCTGACACACACACGCGCCGCCAGAACCAACCCGACCCCTACAGTCGCGCCTCCCACTCCAGCGACGCGCCACTGCCGTGATTTCCCTCCCACCGTCAGCCCCCCTTTAGTTGAATTTTGTCAAATTGAATTTTGTGATCGCTTTCTTGCAGATTTATTATGATGAACACACGCGGTAAATACAAGGTTGCTGTCCCCGCTTCAAAAAAGCGGAAGGGTCCTGGCGTAACCTCTTCGAGCGCATCTACCGAGGATCGCCACCCTTATTTACGATTCCTAGCGGGACCTCAGGATGATCTATTTTAGCTTCTTCGCGCACGACCACTCGGCGTGGGCCAATGCATAGATTGGGTCGCTCTGGAGCAGGTCCACCTTGCTGACCCCGTTCGGACCCTTCTGACTACAGCTCCAGAGGACCGCTTCTTTGATATCATCGAGCCCACATATATGGAACTCACTTTGGAACTTTTCTCGACGTTCCAAATACAGTCAGTCATGTCGACGCATGATGAGCCAGGTACCATAACATTCCGACTTGGCGGCTTAGTGCACCAACTGAGTGTCCCAGAGTTTGGAGTTGCCTTAGGCCTTTATACAGAGGAGTTTATGAGTGTCGAAAACTTCCTTCACCTCCACCGCCACATTCATTACCCACCGTCCTCCTGTTGGGCGAATCTTCTCGCAACTACGGGCCCCTATAATCCGAGTCGCTTGAAGGCAACATCTCTCTCTCCGGCTCTACGATACCTTCACGTAATATTAGCTCACACCCTGACAGGTCGGCGAGAGAGCACCGGCGTCTTTAATACTCACGACGCCTATTTCTTATGGAGCATGGCGCAAAGGCATGTATTTGACTTGGCATACTTCATTGCCCTCGCTTTTCGCCATCAGACCGAACGTCACAGGAAGGGCCCTATCTGCTTAGGTCCTTATATGACTCGTATCGCTCGACACTTCGGCCTTTTAGACACACCGGCGCAATCCTCGTTACTCACACTAGTCGGTCGGATGTCCTCGCAAGGCCTATCAACCATGATCCACATGAGAATTATAGAGCGACGTCATGGAGTGGACCCTTCTCAGTACCGATTGTCTCGTTCTGATGCTCAGGATGAACCCGAGGACATCACTGATGATGTTCCTCCCTCTCATGAGGACCAACCTAATCCTCCACCTCCGAGTCACCGACCTCCTTCTTCTGTTGCTACTTTGACAAACATATTCGAATGTCTCACTCGTTTCGAGCAGCAATGCTTTCAGCGATTCAACAGTCTTGAGGCTACATTGCAGCAAATTTGCCACCATCTCCATATTTCATCTTCGGCGTCGACGACTCACGACGCGTCTGATGATGAGGACCTTTGAGTCCATCTCTTTTATTTTATTTTATTTTTATTTTTATTTTTATTTTTATTTTTCGTTTATTTATCTTTTATGTTTCTTATCATTTTTTCAAGACTTGTCTTTTATATTTTGAACTCTATTTTATTTTTTATGGTTGTTCCTAATCGAGTACTCCTTTAATCTTCTTTCACAATTGTGTTTATTTTCTTATCAGTTGCTCAGAGTCATGCTCTACATTTAGCTTTGTCCACCATTCTGTTTTTCACTATTCTGGGATTTCCTCCATTATTCATGGCAGTTTTAGTTTTCTCCCTCTCTTATGATATTCTGTTTATACTGTGATTATATTTCTTTGTACATTGAGGACAATGTACATCTTAAGTGTGGGGAGGTTATTTATATGATTATTTGAAAAATCCCTGAATTTTGTCTTGTGATTAAGTAATTTTCTCATATTACTATTAGAATGAATCCCTATTGATTTGTGATTATCATTGATGTGTTTTAGATTAAATTCATAGGTAATTTTGCATTGATTATTTAAACTTTAAGACATTAAGAGAATCAAGCATGATAAGTCTATTTTCAGAATTAAAATTTGTTAGGTTGTTTCCCTAAATTTAAATATTACCTTGAAGTTTGAGACTTGTGAGATTGACATCAAAAACTGTAATTTTTGTGAGATTTTGAGCCTTTAGAGCATACACTTTTCTTGCTCACTCTATTATTGGTTATGAGTGTGTCAATATTGGTTTGTTATTCTACAACTTGCTTCGATTATGCATGTCGAGACCACACCTTTGATTTGATATACTGAGATGATAAAGGCACTTAGGTTTAACCCACTTATCCTATTAAAAGCCTATCTTCATAATTAACCCTTAGTGAACCCCTTTGAGACTAACAAACCGTTCTTGATTCACCCATTATTATTAATCCATAACTCATTTTTGATTCATTGTTCTCGTTTTATTGACTCCCTTTTTGTCGAGATTTGATTTGGTTAGTTGCCTAACTATGTTCTTTTGTTTCGGTTGTTAAATTTTCTCTTACATGATAAAAAAAATTCACATTTTTTTTACTAGTTCTTTGGTTTGAGCTTAAAATTTAATTTTCTAAGAAGAAGCTCGTGTTATTCTTTAGTAATTTCGATTGATGTGATTATTCAGTAGTAATTTATTTTTCTAGTTATGTAATTTATCAATTCGATCTTGATTCTAACCTTCTTTTTCATCCTTTATCCATACCTTTAACCCAAGCCCCATTACAACCCTTTAAAGACCTTTTGATTTGTGTATCATCTCATTTTATAGTGGTGGAGATTTGATTTTCATGCAAGCCTATGGTAATAACTTTTCATGTTTGACTTTTGAGTGCTTAATTTTTGAACCTTAAACACTTTGAGTGATTTGAGTGAATCTTTAGTGAGGATGTCAAATCTTGCCGGTTTTGAATTAAAGGTAATTATTTAGATAATGGGAAATACCTATGTTTTCATGCTTTAAAAATGTGTGACTTGGATTGTTTGAATCTTTAGTACACTTTTAGTTGAATTATCAATGTGTGATGATTTGTGAATTATGATAAAATATTATTTATGAGAATTATGAATTGAGAAAGTTTAATTTTAATTGTGAATTGAGGAATTTTGCTTGAGGACAAGCAAACGCTTAAGTGTGGGAATATTTGATAAACCATAAAAGTAACACATTTTCATCTCATGCTTAGCACGTTTTTGGATGTTTTATTATATAATTTTGTGAATTTGATGCTCCTAATCCTTTAATTTCATGTTTCTATACTTAGGTGAGCATAGGGGAGTGAAACGACAGAAAAACGAGCCACAATCGAGCAAAAAGAGCTGATTTCAGTATCACACACGGGCTGGCCACACACCCGTGTGCCATCCCATGTCAATTTCGAACCATGTCAGTATTACACACAGACTGGGTACTTTAACACGGACCTCTCACACTCCCGTGAGAGACACATGGGCTGGCCACACGCCCGTGTGCCATCCATGTCGATTTCTAACCATATCAGTATTGCACATGGCACAGGTCAGTAACACCCCTTACCCGGTTCTCTGCTGAACCGGGCCGAGGCGTTACCGAACTCAAACCACTTGATCGCCACAAAGGCTCGTCGTAACTACTCTCTGAAGTCCTCTCAACAACCTCTTTCTCGACTTACGAGGCCTCACTCATACACACGAGGGCTCTCAAAACTAAACTGGAACTTTTTCCAATCTTAAATTTTTTCTCTTTTATACAGGTCTCACACGCCCGTGCAAGATTAGACACGCCCGTGCATGGACACACACGCCCATGTCCCTAAACCATGCCTAAAACCCCAGCATTCTGCCAATGCCCCACGGCCAAGGCACACGCCCGTGCTTACCACCCGTGGTGCACACTGACTACCTTAACACGGCCTAGAGTCTAGACACACGCCCGTGTGGCTAGCCCGTGGCCAACACTGATTAATCCCACACGCCCTAGGCACATGCCCGTGTGACTAGTCCGTGGTCTATTCTAACTTCAAATACTAACATGCAGGGGACACACGGCCAAAGCACATGCCCGTGGGCTGACCGTGGGTCACACATGGCCTAGACACACGCCCGTGTGTCTATCCACATGGCCAAGAACAAAGCTATTTGCTAAGCTCTTCTCACCCTTATAGCTTACACAACATGCACTCATACAACACATCCATAATCAACTCAAATTGAAGTGCAATCTCACATAGAAAACTACATCTTTCTTTCATATAATGTAATAGCCAACAACCATGGCATTATACAAAATACACTATCCATCTAAAGGCCAACACATCTTAGCCATTTACAACAAAATTCACTAACTTGTCTAGCCCCTATATATGCCATATACAAAACATTAAGTCTAATGTACCAGAGTGTGCTGATAGTGTGGGCGATCTTCCAAATGATCCTCGTATCTCGATTCAACACCTTTACTCTATAAGACAAGGGAAAAGAAAGAGAGTAAGCTTTGAGCTTAGTAAGTTTACACATAAACTATTAAGCAACATAGTATAAGCTAAGCAACAATTAGCATTATACTAACATAAGTAATTCACAACTATGCTTACTCTTTCTATCCCTTACAACATTTCCAACACAACATGAGTCACATACTCATAACCATCGAAATGCACCCCTGCATTCAATGTCACATTTACACAATATACAACACATCATTATTTCTCAATAATTCATCCACACAGCTAATTAACTTAATAATGCATCCACACAGCTTCTTTACTCAATAATGCAATCACATGACTAATCCACACAGTTAACCCACACAACAAATGTCTCGGTGGTTTCGCACTTAACACACTACAGTCGATTAATAAGGTGGTATCGCACTTAGCCTACCACAAAGGTAATCATAGGGGTTTCTCACTTAGCCCACTAAACGATATACCTAACAATAGCATCGCACATAGCCAGCTCATCGTCAATATGTATTAGGATGGTATCGCACTTAGCCTGCCATCTAGCATTATCACTACACATTCACATGTCTATTTACTAAATTAAACATCCATTCACAACTCTACTACATTCATTCTACTTGAACCTCATAGGTTCTCAATCAATCTCGAACAAGCTACACACTAGCTATCATCAACAAATTGTGAGTATGAATGCATTGTTTATGCATAGACTTACCTCGGTACTCAAAAGTATTGAGACTTGCAATTTAGTCCACCACCTTGCTTTTGCCTCGGTTTCGATCCGGGCTTCGTCTTTCTTGATCTATAATGAATAAATCAGCTTATTCAATACATACATTGACTAAATTGACCTACATCTCATTCTTTAGCAAAATTACTATTTTGCCCCTAAACTTTCTCATATTTACACTTTAGCCCCAAAGGCTCGTAAAGTGATTTTTATTCAACTTTCTAGTCTTTCATGCTTAGCCGAACCACTTATTCAACTAAAGCTATCATCAATTCTCACTAAAACACACATGTATGACCAAACTTAAGATTTTCACAATCAAGTCCCTACATGCATTTTCATGGAAAATCACTTAACAAAAGATGTTTCTACTACATCAAGCTTTCATAATCTTCCATAAAACAACAAAATACATGCATTTCATACATGACCACATTTTTGAACATCTATTTTAGCTCATCAAATAGCTAAAAATAGATTACTCATGCTATTAGGACTTTAAAAATACAAAAAATATCAAAAGCGAGGCTAGATACACTTACTAGCAAGCTTGAAAAATTGAAGAACCCTAGCTATGGCTTCCTTCAAATTTTCGGCAATGAGGAAGAAGATGAGCATGATTTTGTCATCTTTTCTCCTTTTTAATCACTTATTTGTTAAATGACCAAAATGCCCTTTTTGATAAACTTTCTATTTTAACTCATCCATGCCCATTTTTGTCCAAAAATTAGAATTTGGATAAATTGCTATTTAAGGACCTCTAATTAATAATCTAAAGCTATTTCACACATATAGCTTCTAGAAACACACATTTTGCAACTTTTGCAATTTAGTCCCTTTTGGACAATTCAACCACAATCTAACAAAATTGCTTCATGAAACTTTCACAATAGCATGCATACAAGGCATAAACCTCAAAAACTCATTTGTAACCCTCGAATTTGTGGTCTCGCACAACTATTCCAACTAGGCCCTAAATCGGGATGTTACATGGGCATTCTTACAAGGGCCGATCACACGCCCGTGTCCTTGTCGAACCCTATTTTGTTTTCATGCGAAAAAGGACAATTTTTAGGTATTTTGAGCATTCCAAAGTATATAAAAACACATTAGAAGAAAACCTAAGGGGACACGCAGAGTAGAACGAAGAAATTACTCGAAGGAAACCATCGAAATCAATTCAGAAGCAGGATCTCATTCAAGATTGAAGATCTCCATCAAATTTCTTTAGAAGTTTTTGGGTTCTTTATGTCTTGTTGTTTTCCTTATTTTGAGATGTTTTCCTTTTACATTATGAACTAAATTCTTTAGATACCTAGGGAAGATGAAACCTAAGACAGATCTTATTATTTGATGTTTCTGAATTACATGATAAATATTTGTTCTTGTTCTTAATTATGTGTTCTTAATCCTTGCCTTAATATTTTCAGGATATTAATCCAAGTTTGATGTGCTTAATCAGTGGAGCAAAAGTCCCTGCTTAAGAGTAGATCTAGCATAATTGAGCGGAGTTGATTGCAATCCTAGAAGTAGAACGACATAAATCTGCCGGATTAGAGTCAAATCTAATAGGGGAATCCATAGATTGAGTTAATGCGACAATAGGGGTTTTAATTAGAAAGAGATTTCAATTAATCAATCTAGATTCAGTTGTTTTTATTCTCGAAAGAGATATTAACATAAGTTAGGGATTTCTACGGATCAAGACAAGTGAATAAATCGTTTAATTCAGATTTAGAATAATAAGTGAAGTCTAGGCGGATTCTTTCCTAGGTATTGTCTCTCTCATCGGTTTTCTTCAAATATTTTCCTACTTTATTCTCTGTTTCATCTTAGTAATTAGGTTAGTTAAGATTAGGTTAAAATAAATCCTTTCAATTTATTCGGCTAGATAATAAAAAGATAGTAACTACTAGTACTTTTAGTCCTTGTCGTCTGATATTCCCGACTCACCATAGCTATACTACCATTCGATAGGTGCGCTTGCCTTTGTCGTATTTTACTTAGTTCGTGATGTCATCAACGGTCATGTGACTAAGTCGTGTGATAGCCCAAAGCCATGTGTGTAACAGGCCGATTTTGGGCTTTGTCAGAATAATGGTTTCGAGACCACAAATTCGACGTAAGAAAATTTATTTTTATTATATTTTTATGGTCTAAAATTTCACAAAATGATTTCGTGAAAATTTCATTCGAAAATTTTGACTTTTGGGCACTCAATTTAGTTAAAAGGACTAAATTGTAAAAAGTGCAAAACTTGAGTTCTAGAAGCTAGAGGTGTAAAATTGCTATGAAATTTTAATTTGGAGGTCTTTAAATGGTAATTAGACCATTGGTTAATTTGTTGGACAAAAATGGACATGAAATAGGTGAAATATAATATTTTTAAGTTAGGGGCATTTTGGTCATTTAGTAATTAAAATGAATTAAAAACAAAATTAAAAGCTAATTTTTATCCATCTTCAACCCCATGGCCGAATTTCACAAGGGGAAACCATGGCTAGGGTTTTTTAAGCTTCCAAGCTCGATTGTAAGCCCGTTCTTGCCCCGTTTTTAATGATTTTTACGTTTTTGAAATCTTCGTAACAAGATCTATCTATTTCTACCACTAATTTGAGATATGGTTAAAGTCTAGGGTTTTGACCCATGATGAATATGTGTGTATTTTTGTGTTTAATGGTATAAAATGCATGTTTATGGTTAGAGAAACGACTTTTACTAAGTGATTTTCGGTAAAAATGCCTAAAAGGACTAGTTTGTAAAAGTTATGGAATTTGTCATAAAAGTGTGAATTAGTGGAAATTTTGGGCTGTTTTAGTAATGAAAATAGTTCGGCTAGGCTTAAAATACAAGGAAATTGAATAAAAATCATTTTACGAGCCTAGGGGCAAAAGTGTAAATAAGACAAAGTTTAGGGGTAAAAATATAAATTTTGCAAAAATGTGAATTTAGGCTAATTTGAGTAGCAGGATGAATAAATAAATTAAATGTGTTGTTATAGATCAAGGAAGATGAGATTCGGACTTAGAACGGGGTAAAAACAAAGAGTATGACGAATAAGCTATTTTCACCGATTGTGCTACCGAGGTAAGTTTGTATGTAAATAATACATCGTTTTTATTTATGTTTTAATATTTTGTTATATTATATGAGAAATGGTTGAATATGGAGTAATTATTTGATGTAAATTATGAATTGTGATTGATTATGGATGAATTGGTAAAATGTTGAAAAGTGAGAATTCCCGGTTGAACCTTTGGAATAGAAAAGATACGAATGAGGTAGCTAGGTCACATGTGTGGTACTAAGTGTAGGCCACTATGTGTACAAGAGAGCTACGAGATGGTTTTAGGTCAGTGTGTAGTACTAAGTGCAGGCTATTACGTGTACCAGACAGATAGGTCGCATGTGTAGTACTAAGTGCAGGGTACTATGCGTACCCGATAGCTTCGATCACATGTGTGGTACTAAGTGCAGGCTACTATGTGCACCAGATAGCTTCGGCTACAAGGGTGGTACTATGTGCAGGCCACCGTTTATCTGTAATTATTCCGATGAGTTCAACAGGAAATTGACTAAGTGAAAATACATGTGATCATGTAATGACTAAGTGTAATTGAATATGACTATGTGATGAATAAGTACAGGTATAAGTGTGAAAATTTATGAACAATGTGCTCGATATTTGATCGAACCTTCAGTAAGATGAAATGGAGTAAGTGAAATTATGAAAGAGTAAATTTAGCAACAAAACAGTTTTAGAAAACAGCAGTTGTGTGACTTTGAAAAATCACCAAAAATGGTGGAAATCGAATTAGAGGTTGAATAAGATATTAAATTAAATCTTAATGAGTCTTTTTTCACATAAAAGAAACGGTGTAAACAAAAGAATTTCATATTCTATGATATTTGAATTTTTGTGAGACAGGGTCAGAATGATATCAAAATCCCCTGTTCCTACTTTCGAAAATCATTAAAAATTTTATAAAAAATAATTATGGTTTATAATTTATATTCTTAAATTTCTTAATGAGTCTAATTTCAAGAGAAACAAATGGGAACATTATAAAAATTTTGTATGATGAGATAATTAATTTTTAGTGCAGAGGGGTCGGAACTGTTGGACAGCAAACAGGGGAAACTTTAAAGAATAAACTTTACTTATTGGCTAAACCAAAAATTCTGAAAATTTTATGGTAAGAAGATATGTGAGTCGTTTTCTATGAAAAATTAGCGGATATTAATTTGGAGTTCTGTAGCTCGAGATATAAATAATTTAGTGACTGTGACTCGAGTAGAGAGCTTGAGATGAACATGAATAAATAGTGGAACTATGTGCAATTATGATTGTATTATCTTGAGAACATATTGTGAAGATTTATAGAAGCTTGTTAATAAATAAATTATTATTTACATACTTACTTACTAAGCTATATGCTTACTCCTTTCTCTTTTCCCTTATTTTATAGTGTCACCAAGCTAGCTCGGGATTCGGAGATCGTCGGAGATCCATCCACACTATAAACACTCTTTTGGTATTTTGAAATCAATATTTTGAATTATGGCATGTATAGAGGACTTGGTTATTTTGTTATGTGTCATAATTGATTTGGCCTAAAATGTTGGCCTATGTTATTTGATAGTTCATTTTGTATAAGGCCATTGGTGTTGGCTATTATTGATCAAGTTATATGTATATGATGATGCAATTTATTAGATGCATGACTAGGTTGAATGAGTGTGTGATGAAAATACAAAAAAAATTAAATTTGGATGTAAATTTTATGTCTCGGTTTAGTATGACTGTATGTGTTTTGTTTCGGTAATGCCTCGTACCCTGTTTCGATGTTGAACACGGATAAGGGGTGTTACAATGTGAAGCCATAGGACATGATCGTGTTGACTAACCATGGTTAAGGACTTAAATCGTGTGGAATGAGGCACACGACCATGTCTCTACAACGTGTAACTAACTTTGACCATGTGTGCCAAATTGAAGCCTAAAACACGAAGACCACATGGTAGTGCCATATGCCCGTATGGCACACGCATCGTGTCAAGCCATGTATCAGCTCGTGAGTACCTAATTGATCCTTTTTCCTCAAGTTACCTAATTCAATATCACTTATATCACAAGCAACATTAAACCATCTTACAAACCTAATAAAAGAATCACCAAAACATGCCCAAAACATTTCATAATTCAAACATCCTATGTCCCTAACCAATATGCCACAATTGGCACCTCAATTCAAACAACTTCAAGCTAACATATATTACCATTCAAACATCATTCACAATCCATGTACAATTTGTATACATTCAACTATTATCCACCACACAAGCCTTAAGCAAAATGAACCAAAATGACCAAAGCATTTACATATCACCTTGTCTCAAAACATATCAACACCTAAACTTGCCGTTTTATTCCAGTCATGCCACCATTTTCATACCATAATCAATTTCACATAAACACCATCAAATTCTCAAAACATCAATAAGCCAAATGCATCACATGACCTAAACATAGTTGCCAAAACATCCAAAACATAATTCAATTAAAGATTCCCATTACAAACCAATTCAAACACCAAATTATACATACACACTTGTAAACAAAATGCCTATTTACATGCCACTTGTAACCGATCACAAAATGATAAAAAATCTGCTGAGTTGATCAATGGATAGTGTGAGCTCCGACTTTACTTCCAACCGACAACAACTTTCGATAATCTACAAAGAATCAAACACAACAGACGTAAGCAAATCATTGCTTAGTAAGTTCCCATTAAAATTTCCTTAACTTGCTGATTATAACGTAACTTAAACATGGTACAACTAATTTCACAATCAAGACATGAGTTCATTAATTGCCACATTTTAGGCGAACTGGGTGTTCGCCAAGGTTTAGGCAATCTGGGGTTTTGCCGAAAGAGTATCAGCAATGGGGTTTTCCAGTAGAAGTGTATGCTTGAAGATGTGGTAAGGGGTTTGCCAGTTTATCTACGAGGCAGGTTGGCTAATTTGTTGGTGAGTTGGGGTTTGTCGATTTGTTTAGCGAACTAGGGTTCTCCAGTCAAAGATACAGTCAGACTCAAATTAGGAAATAAAGATATAATGTATCTAGGAATACTTTATATGCAAGTAACATATTTAAGTAATTCAAGTAGGGTATCCTAAGATTATCAAGTCTCTTGGTTCTATAAATCGACCTTTAATTACTGTGAAATTATTCACTTTGAATATTACGCCATCGGTCTTGTTAGGTATGATTGTCGAGTTCGCATTGCATGAATTTTGTATGTTATGTTTTGTTTAAGTAATATGTGTGTTTGTTGCAAACCAGTCGGGCCGTCTATGTAACATCCCAAAAATTAGGGGTTTGTCATATTTGTGTAATTGCATGTTATGCTGGTTCTGTGTGATGTTTAAAGGTATTTAGGGGCCCTAGGGAGGCCTGGGGTCGAGTTGGAGCCCTTGTAAAATTTTGGTTTTGGGGCACTTTAGTAGGGTGAGCTAGTGGAAGCAGGATTTAAGTTTAATTGTTGGTGTTGTGATAACAAAAAAGTGCAAGGTGGCCTAGTGGTGTTGGCGTCACTTGTGAAGCAAGGGAAGTGGGGTTCGAATCCCACAAGTAGCACATGGGGAGTTTTATTTTTATGCTCGGTAAAGGAGGAAGCTGAGTGGAGTTCAAACTCTGCGGGAGAGAGAGAGGACTTGGTCAAGCATTTCAAATGGGTGATGGAGAGTGGATTGTGGAGCAAATGGGGGAGAGAATCGTGGGAATGGAGGGAGAGGAGGTAGTGGCCGAATTTGGGGAAGTGCATGGGGGGTTTCGGTCAAGGGAAGGGTCTTTTGTAAAGGGTGCATTCGGTTTTGGGGAGTGTTGTGTCGTTTCTCTAATTGCCTTTTGAGGAAATTCTTTATTTTTTTGGCATATTTGGCTATTACAAATTTTGTTTTCAACTTCACCTTTTTCTCTTTCGCTTGGTCCTCATTTTTTTTGCTTTTCTTTGATTGTCACTTGTTCACTTTTTGGCCGAAACTCACCCTCCATTGCCCCATTTGTTCTTTGCTACACATAGCCGAAATCCCTATTCTTCTTCTTCTTCAATCTTCTACCCCTTTCATTTGCTCTTGTCAAGTGTCGATTACTTCTTGCTCCATCGTTTCTTTCTCTAGCTAGTGACCGAGTAGGTAAGTATTCAATGCAATTGTGTTTTCTCTTTTCTTATCTGGCCATATTATTTCCTCTTCCTTTGGCCGAATGCATTATACCTTTCTTTCTAATTGTTTTCCTTCTCCATTCAAAGCATAAGCCGAACTTAACCACCCGTTTTATTCTAAACTCCTTTTTGTTCTCTTTTGGTAAGGGCCGAATCAAGTCATCCTTTGCTACCACTTATCATTCTCTTAGCCTTGGTTTTCAGAAGTTGATTGGTAAGTGGGTGTTAGGCCGAATATTGGTGGTAAGATTTTACTCTTTGGTTGATTTTTATTCAAGCCGAAAGGCTCCCATGTTTTTAAGTTGGATGAGAGTTTTTATGGTTAACACTTCTTTTCGGTTTCAACATTTCAAGGGACTCAGCGGGTGTGAATCAAAGGAGCGTTTATACAATCCTCCCTTGCAGTGGAATTTTCAAATTTTTGGGTAAGGAATGTAGAGTGCTTTAGCAATCACAATGTTGGAAGATATTGTATTAAGACTAACCGATTAGTCAACGTTGATCTCAAGTGTTTCGGAAAAAGTACCGAGTATCGCTAATCGCAAACAGGTGTGTCATCCCACACCCCTTCGATTGATTACAAGTGATGTTTTGCGAATCGACCAAAAGCCGAAAAGTCAGAAAACCGGCATCCGTGCCACACGAGTGTGCGAGCGCTCGTAGTGGTACATCAAAATATGAGTCATGACGATAAGTCACGGAGAGTGTCACGAGCACTCTCACGAAATAGAGGCTCATAACGGGCCTACTTAAAGGCCAAACGCGGAGCACTTGGGCCCAATGGGCTTTTCAGCCCATTTGGGCGATATTGTTGGGAAACTACCGAAGGGTAAGTGCGGTTGCGAAATCAAGAATTCTAAGACCGAAACCATGAGAAATTGGCCACATGAGCGTGTGGGGATTACACACTGAGTTCTTGTAACTCACCCTTTGTTTCAACCTTGCGGGTGATCCCGGTGTTAGTGGATTTACGGTGTGGAGGACTCTGAGGTGGCCATACATCGGGAATTATTCTCGTAAACTTAGTAAATTTACGTTTTGCTTTATTTTAGTTTAATTATTGATTTGTGTTAATATTCCTGTAATAAGGCCATTGGTTTATTTTCTTTTAAGTTTTCTTTATTAATCATAAATTTATAGATCGTAGTTTTCCTAAAGCGACACCTCACGATTTCAAATATATCACATTTTAGTAATTCACTTTGAAATTGATTTACTATTATAAACGAGTTTTTGGGTATAATAACAATGATAACAGCAATAATGTTTTTACAAGAAAACCACAAAAATAAATTTGATTTTTCTCAAACAACAAATCTCAATATTTCAAAAAGGAATCCGATTTTTTTTTTCAAACGCGCAAGTCTTTAAACAACTCTTCTATGTGACATACCAGATCCGGTCATAATGTCTAGGCCAGGTTTGGGGTGTTACAGTCTACTAGCAAGGATAAAGGCAAAGCTAAACTTGTTTAAGTTTCTCCATTTTTCGGTGAGTGGTCTAGAATTATTTAAAGTATGTTAACTGTCATGTTGTTCAATTTATACTGATATGTTTTCTTTTATGAATTATGTTTTCTGAAAAGGTAAGTTTTCTAAAAATATATGTTTTAAAGCTACGAACCTTTGTTTTCAAATACGGATTGAAAATATGATTTTTAAAGCACAGTTTTATGCGAGCTCCTATGCGAGCTAAGGTTTTAAAGAATGTTTTCAAAAATGATTTTACAAGTTTTGTATTAGCTAAGCTCTCTATGTGAGCTTAAGTGACAAGTTGTGTATCAGCGAAGCTCCTCACGTGAGCTTAAGTGACAAGTTGTGCATCAGCGAAGCTCCCCTCGTGAGCTTGAGTGACAAGTTGTGTATCAGTGAAGCTCCTCATGCAAGCTTAAGTGACAAGCTGTGTATCAGCAAAGCTCCCCATGCGAGCTTAAGTGTTTGTGCTTCTCAATGATCCCAACTTTATGTGAGCTAGTGTGATATGTCTCAAAGTGCCTGTTCAAAGAAAATGTTTTTTTTAAAAAGTGCGAGTTGGATTAACAATTTTAGGGCGAACCCAAACTCGATTTTTACAGGTTTTTGATAAACAAAATAAGCCTCGCGATTTTAAGGTGAGCCCTACCAAGTATGCTTTAAAAAAAAGTTAATAAGTTTTGGAAACTGTTTTCCAAAGTTATGTTTCCTGACAAAATCTGCGAACTGGGTCTTGCAACCTCACCTGCGAACCCATCACACGAAACATTTTCAAGACTAAAGTTTCTTTTTTCTGTTTCTAAAACATATTCTAACGTTTCTGATTGTTCACTGAGTTCACAATGAACTCACCTACTCCTCTCTTACTTCTTCTCAAGTAAGTAGGTCACAGATAAGCGTTGGTGAGGTTGATGATGTGGCAAGGTGCACTCTTGAGCAAATTTTGGCGAACTTGGGTTAAAGGCAATAGGATTATTGTTGTGGGTTTAGAATTAAATGTTACATTTCTAACTTTATGAATATGACAATATTATTTGAAGTTTAGACTATTTTGATACGTTTAAATTCTTAGTACATTGATTTACGAACCATGTTTAAAGTACTTGTTATTTCATAAATAAAGTTGATGATGTTCATGCATGAGAGTACTATGTTTTATTTACATACAAGATAGATTTATGATTAAGGTTTATTGCATGTTGCGTGCCATATTTACATGCGTACCCCTGACTCTATGATCCTATAAACAAAAGTGGTCCCGTGTAAGTGATGTGAACCTTAATTTTACGCGTACCCCTATTATGATTATTTTATTACATGCGAACCATTAGTAAGATATGCGAACCCATGATTATATGCGAACCCTATTGAAATATAATAACTTTGCATGCATGTTCCATATTATTACGAAGTCTGTCTATTTTCCAAAGCATGATATATCTATGAATTTTTCATATTTAACGAACCTGTCCCTTTGTATGTAATCCTATGATATCTTGTGTGCTTTGCGAACTTATGTTGATTGTTGCTAAGTGAACTCTTGTGTTATGTGACTTCATGCAAAGTCTGATAAGTATGCAAGCATGTGCCTTAAACTAAACTGCAAACTTATATGTTTTCTTGTTATGTGAACTATGTTGTTGTTTGAAAAGTCTAAGTTGTGCTGCAAACACTTACATATGTTATTATGAGGTATGTAAACCTGCTTATGTTTGTTTGTGAAGCTCGCATGTTTGCTTTCTATTTTCACTGTTGTGTTTTAATTTAGTGCAACTTTTGTTAAGACTTAAGTGGTGTGTTGGAAGTTAGGTTGGGAGTCAACAGAGAGTCACTTCGGTGGCTAATGTAGCTCGCCAAATTTAGGTCAAAACTTCTAAATTGGGTTTGGGGTGTTACATAACACATATTCTTCCTCTTCATGATAATTGTTGTGCTCAACTTGTGTAACAATTGTGGTTATTCTTCGTTGAACTTCTTCACTTAATTCAAGGGTATCATAATTCATATCAAAAATCTTTTACATATTATTAAATTCATTCATAACCTGAAAAAGTAACCAAGTGAAAATAATTTCATATTTTGTGACATTCTATACAACATAAAGAAACTTGAATAAAAGCATACCATAAAAAGTATCATACATTAGTTTTACACATAAAAAAAATAGCATAGTCATATCACACTAATAACCCTAAGGACCTTATGATGAAGGCGGTTGATGTAATGGTTGGAAGGGAAATGAGGATGTTGCCAACAAGGATTAAAATGATGCATTTGGATTTTGTTCAACATACTCACTTCGAAGCCACCAAACCCTAACATTTGGATCTAAGATAAAAAAACACCTCTCGTTTCACCGGCATTTGGAACATTTTAATGGCAAAAAAGTACAGTTCATTTTTTTTTTTGAATTTTATCTCCCAAAGCACGCAAAGCATCCATTACATCTAAAATTAAGAGTGAGGAAAATATTTTCATTCACCGATTGTAACACCCAAACCAGTCTATGCGTTAAGGCGAGATTTGGTTTGTCACACCGAAACGAACATCCAAAATTTCTCTAATGATTTAAGTAAAACAGTAATGCAAGACCTTTAGAAATAAGGTTTAATAAAAACTAATTACAATGATTATGAATTAAGAAAAATACTTGTTTGAAATCTTATATATATATATTAGTCAAAACCTTAACGTAGTTTTAAAAGAATTTGAAAGAAATTGAAAAGTAATTTAGGTGTCCAAAATTGTTATAAAACACAATATTTTTAAGAAAACTTTATAGATTTAACATAAGCCCATATTAAGAGTCTTAAAATAAAATTAAATCCATCCACACATAAAAATCCATAAAAATATAATTAGAGGCCTTATTACATCATACCCAAAATAGTAATTAAAATAAGTAACTTAAATAAAGTTCATAGTTTATAAAACCCAAGCTCGTAGTATGGCCTCCACCAAGTCATCCCCGGCCCAAGTCCACATCAATTTCCATTACAGAGATGGATAATAAAACGGGGTGAGTTACAAAGAACTCGATGTGTAACTCACTTACCACCATTATTGGGCGGACCATCAAGGCATTAATTTGGGCTTGAGCCCAATTACAAAATGTCAACGATATAAATATGAAATAAATATATAAAATGCATGTAAAAAATGAATTTCCCAAACCAAGCCTAATTTTCCATCCGCTACACACCCCCGTACCAACCAGCACACCTGTGGGGATCAAGTCAACCCACCCCGCCAAACACACCAATCGTAGGCATTTAGCCTTTTAAATAATATTGTAGTGCACTCTGAACTAGATTGTGACATAGTCACCGAACTAGAGGCATGAAGCCAAATTTTGTGGCAGAGCCACCGAACTAGATTCATGGCCACAGGCCTTACTTCTCTTCATCATGTATCCCATCCCATGCAATTATGTATGAATAACAAACTTTAATCATAAATAATTTATCAAGTAACCCATAATACAAATGAGTTTTTAATAAAACTTTTCATTTGGGCCTATTAAACAAAATAGTATTTAGCTTGTAAGGCAATCAAATGAACTTTGACCCATATTTTGAACTAGAAGGTTTTTGGCCCATTTTATCGATCTAGCAGTTTTTATGGCCCAATTTATCGATCTAGCAGTTTTATGGCCCAATTTATCGATCTAGCAGTTTTATGGCCCAATCTATCGATCTAGCAGTTTTATGGCCCAATTTATCGATCTAGCAGTTTTATGGCCCAACCTATCGATCTAGCAGTTTTATGGATTTACACAAAAGTACTAATTACTACAACATTTCCGATTTGGCCATTTTTACGATTTATCAAATTTCTTACGGTTTAGTATCTAACCCGAAAGATAAGTGTGAAGTTACACACCTGGTTATAGTGAGAACTAGACTTTCCCGCTCGTCAACACCTATACGTATCACGATAAATTAGAATCACTATATTTTATTAACGAAATCAATCTTAGAAATTAACGATCTAACTTTTACCCTCGGATTTTCGAACTACTTCTACTTGCGGTTTCTCCCCGATTGATGGTTCGTTAACCGAATCAAATCCACGAACAAATAATGGTTCGGGAGTGCGAACTACTTCAAACAATTGATTCTCCTCGGATGAGCGTCCACAACCGGTGGGAAATCCGGATTCTTTGAAAGCGATCCTTTGTTTATACTTAGGGGAATAACGGAACCACCCCTCTTCCGAACACTATTCACCGCCCTTTTCTTCCCTATTTTGATTGTCTTCAAAGACAAAAGATCGTTAATCAATCTAATATTACATCGAAATATGACTAAGGGTTTAAGGGTGAAATTTGCTTACCACAAAGATCCTTGTTCCAAAATAAGAGAATCGAGCAAATCGTTCTATGATACTCACGAACACTTGAGTTCCGGTCTTCCACTATCGCACTAAAGTATAACAAATAAAAACGTTAATAGAATGAACGTTCATTTCGATCTAAGAAAGCCTTTATACCACTATCAAGATTCGGCCATGACAACTATTAACTAACATGAACTAAAAAGAATTCTTACCTATTGTCCACGGTTGAAAAGAGATGATTGAGAAAGATGTTTATGAATAGAGAAAGATTCGGCCTACGATTAATACCCACGGCCTGGGTGTGTCTTAGGCCGTGTGAATCTTGGAGCTAAACTTCCCAAGTTTAAAACAAGTCAGGAAGAAACATGGGCAAGGCACACGGCCGTGTACGAGACACGGCCTAAGCCCACGGGCATGGAAGAAGTCACACGGGCGTGGGAGAAGCGAAGGTGATTGCACATGGCCGTACAACACGGCTGTGTGAACCACACGGCCTAGACACACGGGCGTGTCCAGGGTCGTGTGAAAACTGGGTTTAAATTTTTAACGCACACGGGCGTGTGAGAGGTCACACAGGCGTGGGAGAAGCGAAGAAATTGCACGCGACCGTGCGACATGGCCATGTGAGGAACACGATTCGAACACACGGGCGTGTCAGAGGCGTCGATGGGTGACTTCATTTTTATCAAACACGGGCTAAACAGGACACCACACGGGTGTAGGCCACGGCCGTGTGGCCCAACACGTGCCTTACGACCGTGTCCCCATTTAAACCCTAACCCCTTTTATTCCATTTTTCTTTTGTCTCCTTTCTCCTAAAACCCCAAGAGCCCTAGCCATGATGCCCCCCAACCCACCCCTTCTCCGACCACTCTCCCCTCTCTTTTTCCCCTTTCTTTTCTCTCTTCCCTTCCTTTTTCCTTCCCTTCTCCTCACCGTCCAGCCCCAACCCAACCCCACATCCTCCTTCTTTTCCCCTTACCATAAACCCCAACCGCCCATCCACCACACGACACACACACGCCCGCGAAACCAACCCGACCCTACGGTCGCGCCTCCCACTCCAAACGACAGCGCCATCTGCCGTGATTTCCCTCCCACCGTCAGCCCCCTTTAGTTGAATTTTGTCAAATTGAATTTTGTGATCGCTTTCTTGCAGTTATTATGATGAACACACGCGGTAAATACAAGGTTCTTGTCCCCGCTTCAAAAAGCGGAAGGGTCTGGCGTAACCTCTTCGAGCGCATCTACCGAGGATCGCCACCCTTATTCTGATTCCTAGCGGGACCTCGGGATGATCTATTTTAGCTTCTTCGCGCCACGACCACTCGGCGTGGGCCAATGCATAGATTGGGTCGCTCTGGAGCGAGTCCACCTTGCGACCCGTTCGGACCCTTCCGACTACTGACTCAGAGGATCGCTTCTTTGATATCATCGAGCCCACATATATGGAACTCACTTTGGAACTTTTCTCGGCGTTCCAAATACGATCGATCATGTCGGCGCATGATGAGCCAGTACCATAACATTCCGACTTGGCGGCTTAGTGCACCAACCGAGTGTCCCGAGTTTGGAGTTGCCTTAGGCCTTTATCTGAGAGGAGTTTATGAGTGTCGAAAACTTCCTTCACCTCCACCGCCACATTCATTACCCACCGTCCTCTGTTGGCGAATCTTCTCGCAACTACGGGCCCCTATAATCCGAGTCGCGCTTGAAGGCAACATCTCTCTCTCCGGCTCTCGATACCTTCACGTAATATTAGCTCACACTGCACAGCCGGTCGGCGAGAGAGCACCGGCGTCTTTAATACTCACGGCGCCTATTTCTTATGGAGCATGGCGCAAAGGCATGTATTTGACTTGGCATACTTCATTGCCTCGCTTTTATCCATCGGACCAGAACGCGTCACGGGAAGGGCCCTATCTGCTTAGGTCCTTATATGACTCGTATCGCTCGACACTTGGCTTTTTAGACACCGGCGCAATCCTCGTTACTCACACTAGTCGGTCGGATGTCCTCGCAAGGCCTATCAACCATGATCCACATGAGAATTATAGAAGCGGCGTCATGGAGTGGACCCTTCTCGATCTGATTGTCTCGTTCGATGCTCGGATGAACCCGAGGACATCAGCGATGATGTTCCTCCCTCTCATGAGGACCAACCTAATCCTCCACCTCCGAGTCACCGACCTCCTTCTTACATTGCTACTTTGACAAACATATTCGAATGTCTCACTCGTTTGACGACAATGCTTTCAAATGATTCAACGATCTTGAGGCTACATTGCGACAAATTTGCCACCATCTCCATATTTCATCTTCGCGTCGACGACTCACGTAGCGTCGATGATGAGGACCTTTGAGTCCATCTCTTTTATTTTATTTTATTTTTATTTTTATTTTTATTTTTATTTTTCGTTTATTTATCTTTTATGTTTCTTATCATTTTTTCAAGACTTGTCTTTTATATTTTGAACTCTATTTTATTTTTTATGGTTGTTCCTAATCGAGTACTCCTTTAATCTTCTTTCACAATTGTGTTTATTTTCTTATCGAGTTGCTCGAGTCATGCTCTACATTTAGCTTTGTCCACCATTACATTTTTCACTATTAGGATTTCCTCCATTATTCATGGCGTTTTAGTTTTCTCCCTCTCTTATGATATTCTATTTATCTTTGTGATTATATTTCTTTGTACATTGAGGACAATGTACATCTTAAGTGTGGGGAGGTTATTTATATGATTATTTGAAAAATCCCTGAATTTTGTCTTGTGATTAAGTAATTTTCTCATATTACTATTAGAATGAATCCCTATTGATTTGTGATTATCATTGATGTGTTTTAGATTAAATTCATAGGTAATTTTGCATTGATTATTTAAACTTTAAGACATTAAGAGAATCAAGCATGATAAGTCTATTTTCAAATTAAAATTTGTTAGGTTGTTTCCCTAAATTTAAATATTACCTTGAAGTTTGAGACTTGTGAGATTGACATCAAAAGCTGTATTTTTGTGAGATTTTGAGCCTTTAGAGCATACACTTTTCTTGCTCACTCTATTATTGGTTATGAGTGTGTCAATATTGGTTTGTTATTCTACAACTTGCTTCGATTATGCATGTCGAGACCACACCTTTGATTTGATATCTTTGAGATGATAAAGGCACTTAGGTTTAACCCACTTATCCTATTAAAAGCCTATCTTCATAATTAACCCTTAGTGAACCCCTTTGAGACTAACAAACCGTTCTTGATTCACCCATTATTATTAATCCATAACTCATTTTTGATTCATTGTTCTCGTTTTATTGACTCCCTTTTTGTCGAGATTTGATTTGGTTAGTTGCCTAACTATGTTCTTTTGTTTGATTTGTTAAATTTTCTCTTACATGATAAAAAAAATTCACATTTTTTTTACTAGTTCTTTGGTTTGAGCTTAAAATTTAATTTTCTAAGAAGAAGCTCGTGTTATTCTTTAGTAATTTCGATTGATGTGATTATTCAGTAGTAATTTATTTTTCTAGTTATGTAATTTATCAATTCGATCTTGATTCTAACCTTCTTTTTCATCCTTTATCCATACCTTTAACCCAAGCCCCATTACAACCCTTTAAAGACCTTTTGATTTGTGTATCATCTCATTTTATAGTGGTGGAGATTTGATTTTCATGCAAGCCTATGGTAATAACTTTTCATGTTTGACTTTTGAGTGCTTAATTTTTGAACCTTAAACACTTTGAGTGATTTGAGTGAATCTTTAGTGAGGATGTCAAATCTTGCGGTTTTGAATTAAAGGTAATTATTTAGATAATGGGAAATACCTATGTTTTCATGCTTTAAAAATGTGTGACTTGGATTGTTTGAATCTTTAGTACACTTTTAGTTGAATTATCAATGTGTGATGATTTGTGAATTATGATAAAATATTATTTATGAGAATTATGAATTGAGAAAGTTTAATTTTAATTGTGAATTGAGGAATTTTGCTTGAGGACAAGCAAGCGCTTAAGTGTGGGAATATTTGATAAACCATAAAAGTAACACATTTTCATCTCATGCTTAGCACGTTTTTGGATGTTTTATTATATAATTTTGTGAATTTGATGCTCCTAATCCTTTAATTTCATGTTTCTATACTTAGGTGAGCATAGGGGAGTGAAACGACAGAAAAACGAGCCACAATCGAGCAAAAAGAGCTGATTTCAGTATCACACACGGGCTGGCCACACACCCGTGTGCCATCCCATGTCAATTTCGAACCATGTCAGTATTACACACAGACTGGGTACTTTAACACGGACCTCTCACACTCCCGTGAGAGACACATGGGCTGGCCACACGCCCGTGTGCCATCCATGTCGATTTCTAACCATATCAGTATTGCACATGGCCTGGGCTGTAACACCCCTTACCCGGGTTCTACGCTGGAACCGGGCCCGAGGCGTTACCGAACTCAAACCACTTGATCGCCACAAAGGCTCGTCGTAACTACTCTCTGAAGTCCTCTCAACAACCTCTTTCTCGACTTACGAGGCCTCACTCATACACACGAGGGCTCTCAAAACTAAACTGGAACTTTTTCCAATCTTAAATTTTTTCTCTTTTATACAGGTCTCACACGCCCGTGCAAGATTAGACACGCCCGTGCATGGACACACACGCCCATGTCCCTAAACCATGCCTAAAACCCCACGATGCGCTTGTGCCCCACGGCCAAGGCTGCACACGCCCGTGCTTACCACCCGTGGTGCACACCGACTACCTTAACACGGCCTAGAGTCTAGACACACGCCCGTGTGGCTGGCCGTGGCCAACAACGATTAATCCCACACGCCTAGGCACATGCCCGTGTGACTAGTCCGTGGTCTATTCTAACTTCAAATACTAACATGCAGGGACACACGGCCAAAGCACATGCCCGTGGGCTGACCAGTGGGTCACACATGGCCTAGACACACGCCTTGTGTGTCTATCCACATGGCCAAGAACAAAGCTATTTGCTAAGCTCTTCTCACCCTTATAGCTTACACAACATGCACTCATACAACACATCCATAATCAACTCAAATTGAAGTGCAATCTCACATAGAAAACTACATCTTTCTTTCATATAATGTAATAGCCAACAACCATGGCATTATACAAAATACACTATCCATCTAAAGGCCAACACATCTTAGCCATTTACAACAAAATTCACTAACTTGTCTAGCCCCTATATATGCCATATACAAAACATTAAGTCTAATGTACAGAGTGTCTTGATAGTGTGGGCGATCTTCCAAATGATCCTCGTATCTCGATTCAACACCTTTACTCTATAAGACAAGGAAAAGAAAGAGAGTAAGCTTTGAGCTTAGTAAGTTTACACATAAACTATTAAGCAACATAGTATAAGCTAAGCAACAATTAGCATTATACTAACATAAGTAATTCACAACTATGCTTACTCTTTCTATCCCTTACAACATTTCCAACACAACATGAGTCACATACTCATAACCATCGAAATGCACCCCTGCATTCAATGTCACATTTACACAATATACAACACATCATTATTTCTCAATAATTCATCCACACACGACTAATTAACTTAATAATGCATCCACACACGACTTCTTTACTCAATAATGCAATCACATGACTAATCCACACGGTTAACCCACACAACAAATGTCTCGGTGGTTTCGCACTTAACACACTACTGATCGATTAATAAGGTGGTATCGCACTTAGCCTACCACAAAGGTAATCATAGGGTTTCTCACTTAGCCCACTAAACGATATACCTAACAATAGCATCGCACATAGCCACTCATCGTCAATATGTATTAGGATGGTATCGCACTTAGCACGCCATCTAGCATTATCACTACACATTCACATGTCTATTTACTAAATTAAACATCCATTCACAACTCTACTACATTCATTCTACTTGAACCTCATAGGTTCTCAATCAATCTCGAACAAGCTACACACTAGCTATCATCAACAAATTGTGAGTATGAATGCATTGTTTATGCATAGACTTACCTCGGTACTCAAAAGTATTGAGACTTGCAATTTAGTCCACCACCTTGCTTTTGCCTCGGTTTCGATCCGGGCCGTCTTTCTTGATCTATAATGAATAAATCAGCTTATTCAATACATACATTGACTAAATTGACCTACATCTCATTCTTTAGCAAAATTACTATTTTGCCCCTAAACTTTCTCATATTTACACTTTAGCCCCAAAGGCTCGTAAAGTGATTTTTATTCAACTTTCTAGTCTTTCATGCTTAGCCGAACCACTTATTCAACTAAAGCTATCATCAATTCTCACTAAAACACACATGTATGACCAAACTTAAGATTTTCACAATCAAGTCCCTACATGCATTTTCATGGAAAATCACTTAACAAAAGATGTTTCTACTACATCAAGCTTTCATAATCTTCCATAAAACAACAAAATACATGCATTTCATACATGACCACATTTTTGAACATCCATTTTAGCTCATCAAATAGCTAAAAATAGATTACTCATGCTATTAGGACTTTAAAAATACAAAAAATATCAAAAACGAGGCTAGATACACTTACTAGCAAGCTTGAAAAATTGAAGAACCCTAGCTATGGCTTCCTTCAAATTTTCGGCAATGAGGGGAAGAAGATGAGCATGATTTTGTCATCTTTTCTCCTTTTTAATCACTTATTTGTTAAATGACCAAAATGCCCTTTTTGATAAACTTTCTATTTTAACTCATCCATGCCCATTTTTGTCCAAAAATTAGAATTTGGATAAATTGCTATTTAAGGACCTCTAATTAATAATCTAAAGCTATTTCACACATATAGCTTCTAGAAACACACATTTTGCAACTTTTGCAATTTAGTCCCTTTTGGACAATTCAACCACAATCTAACAAAATTGCTTCATGAAACTTTCACAATAGCATGCATACAAGGCATAAACCTCAAAAACTCATTTGTAACCCTCGAATTTGTGGTCTCGCACAACTATTCCAACTAGGCCCTAAATCGGGATGTTACATGGGCATTCTTACAAGGGCCGATCACACGCCCGTGTCCTTGTCGAACCCTATTTTGTTTTCATGCGAAAAAGGACAATTTTTAGGTATTTTGAGCATTCCAAAGTCTATAAAAACACATTAGAAGAAAACCTAAGGGGACACGCAGAGTAGAACGAAGAAATTACTCGAAGGAAACCATCGAAATCAATTCAGAAGCAGGATCTCATTCAAGATTGAAGATCTCCATCAAATTTCTTTAGAAGTTTTTGGGTTCTTTATGTCTTGTTGTTTTCCTTATTTTGAGATGTTTTCCTTTTACATTATGAACTAAATTCTTTAGATACCTAGGGAAGATGAAACCTAAGACAGATCTTATTATTTGATGTTTCTGAATTACATGATAAATATTTGTTCTTGTTCTTAATTATGTGTTCTTAATCCTTGCCTTAATATTTTCAGGATATTAATCCAAGTTTGATGTGCTTAATCAAGTGGAGCAAAAGTCCTGCTTAAGAGTAGATCTAGCATAATTGAGCGGAGTTGATTGCAATCCTAGAAGTAGAACGACATAAATCTGCCGGATTAGAGTCAAATCTAATAGGGGAATCCATAGATTGAGTTAATGCGACAATAGGGGTTTTAATTAGAAAGAGATTTCAATTAATCAATCTAGATTCAGTTGTTTTTATTCTCGAAAGAGATATTAACATAAGTTAGGGATTTCTACGGATCAAGACAAGTGAATAAATCGTTTAATTCAGATTTAGAATAATAAGTGAAGTCTAGGCGGATTCTTTCCTAGGTATTGTCTCTCTCATCGGTTTTCTTCAAATATTTTCCTACTTTATTCTCTGTTTCATCTTAGTAATTAGGTTAGTTAAGATTAGGTTAAAATAAATCCTTTCAATTTATTCGGCTAGATAATAAAAAGATAGTAACTACTAGTACTTTTAGTCCTTGTCGATACGATATTCCCGACTCACCATAGCTATACTACCATTCGATAGGTGCGCTTGCCTTTGTCGTATTTTACTTAGTTCGTGATGTCATCAACGGTCATGTGACTAAGTCGTGTGATAGCCCAAAGCCATGTGTGTAACAGGCCGATTTTGGGCTTTGTCAGAATAATGGTTTCGAGACCACAAATTCGACGTAAGAAAATTTATTTTTATTATATTTTTATGGTCTAAAATTTCACAAAATGATTTCGTGAAAATTTCATTCGAAAATTTTGACTTTTGGGCACTCAATTTAGTTAAAAGGACTAAATTGTAAAAAGTGCAAAACTTGAGTTCTAGAAGCTAGAGGTGTAAAATTGCTATGAAATTTTAATTTGGAGGTCTTTAAATGGTAATTAGACCATTGGTTAATTTTTTGGACAAAAATGGACATGAAATAGGTGAAATATAATATTTTTAAGTTAGGGGCATTTTGGTCATTTAGTAATTAAAATGAATTAAAAACAAAACTAAAAGCTAATTTTTATCCATCTTCAACCCCATGGCCGAATTTCACAAGGGGAAACCATGGCTAGGGTTTTTTAAGCTTCCAAGCTCGATTGTAAGCCCGTTCTTGCCCCGTTTTTAATGATTTTTACGTTTTTGAAATCTTCGTAACAAGATCTATCTATTTCTACCACTAATTTGAGATATGGTTAAAGTCTAGGGTTTTGACCCATGATGAATATGTGTGTATTTTTGTGTTTAATGGTATAAAATGCATGTTTATGGTTAGAGAAACGACTTTTACTAA
Source organism: Gossypium sturtianum (assembly GCA_025698515.1). Classification (NCBI taxonomy): domain Eukaryota; kingdom Viridiplantae; phylum Streptophyta; class Magnoliopsida; order Malvales; family Malvaceae; genus Gossypium; species Gossypium sturtianum. Next base: position 99,899,799 of record CM046955.1, on the reverse strand, counting down.
GTGATTTTCGGTAAAAATGCCTAAAAGGACTAGTTTGTAAAAGTTATGGAATTTGTCATAAAAGTGTGAATTAGTGGAAATTTTGGGCTGTTTTAGTAATGAAAATAGTTCAAGCTAGGCTTAAAATACAAGGAAATTGAATAAAAATCATTTTACGAGCCTAGGGGCAAAAGTGTAAATAAGACAAAGTTTAGGGGTAAAAATGTAAATTTTGCAAAAATGTGAATTTAGGCTAATTTGAGTAGCAGGATGAATAAATAAATTAAATGTGTTGTTATAGATCAAGGAAGATGAGATTCGGACTTAGAACGGGGTAAAAACAAATAGTATGACGAATAAGCTATTTTCACCGATTGTGCTACCGAGGTAAGTTTGTATGTAAATAATACATCGTTTTTATTTATGTTTTAATATTTTGTTATATTATATGAGATATGGTTGAATATGGAGTAATTATTTGATGTAAATTATGAATTGTGATTGATTATGGATGAATTGGTAAAATGTTGAAAAGTGAGAATTCCCGGTTGAACCTTTGGAATAGAAAAGATACGAATGAGGTAGCTAGGTCACATGTGTGGTACTAAGTGTAGGCCACTATGTGTACAAGAGAGCTACGAGATGGTTTTAGGTCAGTGTGTAGTACTAAGTGCAGGCTATTACGTGTACCAGACAGATAGGTCGCATGTGTAGTACTAAGTGCAGGGTACTATGCGTACCCGATAGCTTCGATCACATGTGTGGTACTAAGTGCAGCTACTATGTGCACCAGATAGCTTCTTACAAAGGGTGGTACTATGTGCGAGCCACCGCTTTATCCGTAATTATTCCGATGAGTTTAACAGGAAATTGACTAAGTGAAAATACATGTGATCATGTAATGACTAAGTGTAATTGAATATGACTATGTGATGAATAAGTACAGGTATAAGTGTGAAAATTTATGAGCAATGTGCTCGATATTTGATCGAACCTTCAGTAAGATGAAATGGAGTAAGTGAAATTATGAAAGAGTAAATTTAGCAACAAAACAGTTTTGGAAAACAGCAGTTGTGTGACTTTGAAAAATCACCAAAAATGGTGGAAATCGAATTAGAGGTTGAATAAGATATTAAATTAAATCTGAATGAGTCTTTTTTCACATAAAAGAAACGGTGTAAACAAAAGAATTTCATATTCTATGATATTTGAATTTTTGTGAGACAGGGTCAGAATGATATCAAAATCCCCTGTTCCTACTTTCGAAAATCATTAAAAATTTTATAAAAAATAATTATGGTTTATAATTTATATTCTTAAATTTCTTAATGAGTCTAATTTCAAGAGAAACAAATGGGAACATTATAAAAATTTTGTATGATGAGATAATTAATTTTTAGTGCAGAGGGTCTGGAATCATTGGACAGCGAAACAGGAAACTTTAAAGAATAAACTTTACTTATTGGCTAAACCAAAAATTCTGAAAATTTTATGGTAAGAAGATATGTGAGTCGTTTTCTATGAAAAATTAGCGGATATTAATTTGGAGTTCTGTAGCTCGAGATATAAATAATTTAGTGACTGTGACTCGAGTAGAGAGCTTGAGATGAACATGAATAAATAGTGGAACTATGTGCAATTATGATTGTATTATCTTGAGAACATATTGTGAAGATTTATAGAAGCTTGTTAATAAATAACTTATTATTTACATACTTACTTACTAAGCTATATGCTTACTCCTTTCTCTTTTCCCTTATTTTATAGTGTCACCAAGCTAGCTCGGGATTCGGAGATCGTCGGAGATCCATCCACACTATAAACACTCTTTTGGTATTTTGAAATCAATATTTTGAATTATGGCATGTATAGAGGACTTGGTTATTTTGTTATGTGTCATAATTGATTTGGCCTAAAATGTTGGCCTATGTTATTTGATAGTTCATTTTGTATAAGGCCATTGGTGTTGGCTATTATTGATCAAGTTATATGTATATGATGATGCAATTTATTAGATGCATGACTAGGTTGAATGAGTGTGTGATGAAAATACAAAAAAATTTAAATTTGGATGTAAATTTTATGTCTCGGTTTAGTATGACTGTATGTGTTTTGTTTCGGTAATGCCTCGTACCCTGTTTCGATGTTGAACACGGATAAGGGGTGTTACAATGTGAAGCCATAGGACATGATCGTGTTGACTAACCATGGTTAAGGACTTAAATCGTGTGGAATGAGGCACACGACTCGTGTCTCTACAACGTGTAACTAACTTTGACCATGTGTGCCAAATTGAAGCCTAAAACACGAAGACCACATGGTAGTGCCATATGCCCGTGTATGGCACACGACTGTGTGTCAAGCCATGTATCAGCTCGTGAGTACCTAATTGATCCTTTTTCCTCAAGTTACCTAATTCAATATCACTTATATCACAAGCAACATTAAACCATCTTACAAACCTAATAAAAGAATCACCAAAACATGCCCAAAACATTTCATAATTCAAACATCCTATGTCCCTAACCAATATGCCACAATTGGCACCTCAATTCAAACAACTTCAAGCTAACATATATTACCATTCAAACATCATTCACAATCCATGTACAATTTGTATACATTCAACTATTATCCACCACACAAGCCTTAAGCAAAATGAACCAAAATGACCAAAGCATTTACATATCACCTTGTCTCAAAACATATCAACACCTAAACTTGCCGTTTTATTCCAGTCATGCCACCATTTTCATACCATAATCAATTTCACATAAACACCATCAAATTCTCAAAACATCAATAAGCCAAATGCATCACATGACCTAAACATAGTTGCCAAAACATCCAAAACATAATTCAACTAAAGATTCCCATTACAAACCAATTCAAACACCAAATTATACATACACACTTGTAAACAAAATGCCTATTTACATGCCACTTGTAACCGATCACAAAATGATAAAAAATCTGCTGAGTTGATCAATGGATAGTGTGAGCTCCGACTTTACTTCCAACCGAAAATAACTTTCGATAATCTACAAAGAATCAAACACAACAGACGTAAGCAAATCATTGCTTAGTAAGTTCCCATTAAAATTTCCTTAACTTGCTGATTATAACGTAACTTAAACATGGTACAACTAATTTCACAATCAAGACATGAGTTCATTAATTGCCACATTTTAGGCGAACCGGTGTTCGCCAAGGTTTAGGCAATCTGGGTTTTGCCGAAAGAGTATCAGCAATGGGGTTTTCCAGTAGCAGAAGTGTATGCTTGAAGATGTGGTAAGGGGTTTGCCAGTTTATCTACGAGGCAGGTTGGCTAATTTGTTGGTGAGTTGGGGTTTGTCGATTTGTTTAGCGAACTAGGGTTCGCCAGTCAAAGATACAGTCAGACTCAAATTAGGAAATAAAGATATAATGTATCTAGGAATACTTTATATGCAAGTAACATATTTCGTAATTCAAGTAGGGTATCCTAAGATTATCAAGTCTCTTGGTTCTATAAATACGACCTTTAATTCTGTGAAATTATTCACTGAATATTCTGCCATCGGTCTTGTTAGGTATGATTGTCCAGGTTCGCATTGCATGAATTTTGTATGTTATGTTTTGTTTAAGTAATATGTGTGTTTGTTGCAAAGCAGTCGGGCCGTCTATGTAACATCCCAAAAATTAGGGGTTTGTCATATTTGTGTAATTGCATGTTATGCTGGTTCTGTGTGTGATGTTTAAAGGTATTTAGGGGCCCTAGGGAGGCCAGGGTCGAGTTGGAGCCCTTGTAAAATTTTGGTTTTGGGGCACTTTAGTAGGGTGAGCTAGTGGAAGCAGGATTTAAGTTTAATTGTTGGTGTTGTGATAACAAAAAGTGCAAGGTGGCCTAGTGGTGTTGGCGTCACTTGTGAAGCAAGGGAAGTGGGGTTCGAATCCCACAAGTAGCACATGGGGAGTTTTATTTTTATGCTCGGTAAAGGAGGAAGCTGAGTGGAGTTCAAACTCTGCAGGAGAGAGAGAGGACTTGGTCAAGCATTTCAAATGGGTGATGGAGAGTGGATTGTGGAGCAAATGGGGGAGAGAATCGTGGGAATGGAGGGAGAGGAGGTAGTGGCCGAATTTGGGGAAGTGCATGGGGGGTTTCGGTCAAGGGAAGGGTCTTTTGTAAAGGGTGCATTCGGTTTTGGGGAGTGTTGTGTCGTTTCTCTAATTGCCTTTTGAGGGAAATTCTTTATTTTTTTTGGCATATTTGGCTATTACCGAATTTTGTTTTCAGCTTCACCTTTTTCTCTTTCGCTTGGTCCTCATTTTTTTTGCTTTTCTTTGATTGTCACTTGTTCACTTTTTGGCCGAAACTCACCCTCCATTGCCCCATTTGTTCTTTGCTACACATAGCCGAAATCCCTATTCTTCTTCTTCTTCAATCTTCTACCCCTTTCATTTGCTCTTGTCAAGTGTCGATTACTTCTTGCTCCATCGTTTCTTTCTCTGGCTAGTGACCGAGTAGGTAAGTATTCAATGCAATTGTGTTTTCTCTTTTCTTATCTGGCCACATTATTTCCTCTTCCTTTGGCCGAATGCATTATACCTTTCTTTCTAATTGTTTTCCTTCTCCATTCAAAGCATAAGTTTAACTTAACCACCCGCTTTATTCTAAACTCCTTTTTGTTCTCTTTTGGTAAGGGCCGAATCAAGTCATCCTTTGCTACCACTTATCATTCTCTTAGCCTTGGTTTTCAGAAGTTGATTGGTAAGTGGGTGTTAGGCCGAATATTGGTGGTAAGATTTTACTCTTTGGTTGATTTTTATTCAAGCCGAAAGGCTCCCATGTTTTTAAGTTGGATGAGAGTTTTTATGGTTAACACTTCTTTTCGGTTTCAACATTTCAAGGGACTCAGCGGGTGTGAATCAAAGGAGCGTTTATACAATCCTCCCTTGCAGTGGAATTTTCAAATTTTTGGGTAAGGAATGTAGAGTGCTTTAGCAATCACAATGTTGGAAGATATTGTATTAAGACTAACCGATTAGTCAACGTTGATCTCAAGTGTTTCGGAAAAAGTACCGAGTATCGCTAATCGCAAACAGGTGTGTCATCCCACACCCCTTCGATTGATTACAAGTGATGTTTTGCGAATCGGCCAAAAGCCGAAAAGTCAGAAAACCGGCATCCGTGCCACACGAGTGTGCGAGCGCTCGTAGTGGTACATCAAAATATGAGTAATGACGATAAGTCACGGAGAGTGTCACGAGCACTCTGGCGAAATAGAGGCTGTAACGGGCCTAACCGAGCCAAACGGGCTTAACGGGCCCAATGGGCTTTTCAGCCCATTTGGGCGATATTGTTGGGAAACTACCGAAGGGTAAGTGCGGTTGCGAAATCAAGAATTCTAAGACCGAAACCATGAGAAATTGGCCACATGAGCGTGTGGGGATTACACACTGAGTTCTTGTAACTCACCCCTTTGTTTCAACCTTGCAGGTGATCCCCAGTGTTAGTGGATTTACAGCTGTGGAGGACTCTGAGGTGGCCATACATCGGGAATTATTCTCGTAAACTTAGTAAATTTACGTTTTGCTTTATTTTAGTTTAATTATTGATTTGTGTTAATATTCCTGTAATAAGGCCATTGGTTTATTTTCTTTTAAGTTTTCTTTATTAACTGCTAAATTTATAGATGCGTAGTTTTCCTAAAACGACACCTACTGATTTCAAATATATCACATTTTCGTAATTCACTGAAATTGATTTCTGTTATAAACGAGTTTTTGGGTATAATAACAATGATAACAGCAATAATGTTTTTACAAGAAAACCACAAAAATAAATTTGATTTTTCTCAAACAACAAATCTCAATATTTCAAAAAGGAATCCGATTTTTTTTTCAAACGCAAAGTCTTTAAACAACTCTTCTATGTGACATACGGATCCGGTCATAACGTCTAGGCCAGGGTTTGGGGGTGTTACAGTCTACTAGCAAGGATAAAGGCAAAGCTAAACTTGTTTAAGTTTCTCCATTTTTCGGTGAGTGGTCTAGAATTATTTAAAGTATGTTAACTGTCATGTTGTTCAATTTATACTGATATGTTTTCTTTTATGAATTATGTTTTTACGAAAAGGTAAGTTTTCTAAAAATATATGTTTTGAAGCTACGAACCTTTGTTTTCAAATACGGATTGAAAATATGATTTTTAAAGCACAGTTTTATGCGAGCTCCTATGCGAGCTAAGGTTTTAAAGAATGTTTTCAAAAATGATTTTACAAGTTTTGTATTAGCTAAGCTCTCTATGTGAGCTTAAGTGACAAGTTGTGTCATCAAGCTCCTCACGTGAGCTTAAGTGACAAGTTGTGCATCAGCGAAGCTCCCCTCGTGAGCTTGAGTGACAAGTTGTGTATCAGTGAAGCTCCTCATGCAAGCTTAAGTGACAAGCTGTGTATCAGCAAAGCTCCCCATGCGAGCTTAAGTGTTTGTGCTTCTCAATGATCCCAACTTTATGCGAGCTAGTGTGATATGTCTCAAAGTGCCTGTTCAAAGAAAATGTTTTTTTAAAAGTGCGAGTTGGATTAACAATTTTAGGGCGAACCCAAACTCGATTTTTACAGGTTTTTGATAAACAAAATAAGCCTCGCGATTTTAAGGTGAGCCCTACCAAGTATGCTTTAAAAAAAGTTAATAAGTTTTGGAAACTGCTTTTCAAAGTTATGTTTCTGACAAAATCATGAACTGGGTCTTGCAACCTCACTGCGAACCCATCACACGAAACATTTTCAAGACTAAAGTTTCTTTTTTCTGTTTCTAAAACATATTCTAACGTTTCTGATTGTTCACTGAGTTCACAATGAACTCACCTACTCCTCTCTTACTTCTTCTCAAGTAAGTAGGTCACAGATAAGCGTTGGTGAGGTTGATGATGTGGCACGGTGCACTCTTGAGCAAATTTTGGCGAACTTGGGTTAAAGGCAATAGGATTATTGTTGTGGGTTTAGAATTAAATGTTACATTTCTAACTTTATGAATATGACAATATTATTTGAAGTTTAGACTATTTTGATACGTTTAAATTCTTAGTACATTGATTTACGAACCATGTTTAAAGTACTTGTTATTTCATAAATAAAGTTGATGATGTTCATGCATGAGGGTAGTATGTTTTATTTACATACAAGATAGATTTATGATTAAGGTTTATTGCATGTTGCGTGCCATATTTACATGCGTACTCTCGACTCTATGATCCTATAAACAAAAGTGGTCCTGTAAGTGATGTGAACCTTAATTTTACGCTGCACCCTATTATGATTATTTTATTACATGCGAACCATTAGTAAGATATGCGAACCCATGATTATATGCGAACCCTATTGAAATATAATAACTTTGCATGCATGTTCCATATTATTACGAAGTCTGTCTATTTTCCAAAGCATGATATATCTATGAATTTTTCATATTTAACGAACCTGTCCCTTTGTATGTAATCCTATGATATCTTGTGTGCTTTGCGAACTTATGTTGATTGTTGCTAAGTGAACTCTTGTGTTATGTGACTTCATGCAAAGTCTCGATAAGTATGCAAGCATGTGCCTTAAACTAAATCGCAAACTTATATGTTTTATTGTTATGTGAACTATGTTGTTGTTTGAAAAGTCTAAGTTGTGCTGCAAACACTTACATATGTTATTATGAGGTATGTAAACCTGCTTATGTTTGTTTGTGAAGCTCGCATGTTTGCTTTCTATTTTCACTGTTGTGTTTTAATTTAGTGCAACTTTTGTTAAGACTTAAGTGGTGTGTTGGAAGTTAGGTTGGGAGTCAACAGAGAGTCACTTCGGTGGCTAATGTAGCTCGCCAAATTTAGGTCAAAACTTCTAAATTGGGTTTGGGGTGTTACATAACACATATTCTTCCTCTTCATGATAATTGTTGTGCTCAACTTGTGTAACAATTGTGGTTATTCTTCGTTGAACTTCTTCACTTAATTCAAGGGTATCATAATTCATATCAAAAATCTTTTACATATTATTAAATTCATTCATAACCTGAAAAAGTAACCAAGTGAAAATAATTTCATATTTTGTGACATTCTATACAACATAAAGAAACTTGAATAAAAGCATACCATAAAAAGTATCATACATTAGTTTTACACATAAAAAAAATAGCATAGTCATATCACACTAATAACCCTAAGGACCTTATGATGAAGGCGGTTGATGTAATGGTTGGAAGGGAAATGAGGATGTTGCCAACAAGGATTAAAATGATGCATTTGGATTTTGTTCAACATACTCACTTCGAAGCCACCAAACCCTAACATTTGGATCTAAGATAAAAAACACCTCTCGTTTCACCGGCATTTGGAACATTTTAATGGCAAAAAAGTACAGTTCATTTTTTTTTTTGAATTTTATCTCCCAAAGCACGCAAAGCATCCATTACATCTAAAATTAAGAGTGAGGGAAAATATTTTCATTCACCGACTGTAACACCCCAAACCAGGTCTATGCGTTAAGACGAGATTTGGTTTGTCACACCGAACTAACATCCAAAATTTCTCTAATGATTTAAGTAAAACAGTAATGCAAGACCTTTAGAAATAAGGTTTAATAAAACTAATTACAATGATTATGAATTAAGAAAAATACTTGTTTGAAATCTTATATATATATATTAGTCAAAACCTTAACGTAGTTTTAAAAGAATTTGAAAGAAATTGAAAAGTAATTTAGGTGTCCAAAATTGTTATAAAACACAATATTTTTAAGAAAACTTTATAGATTTAACATAAGCCCATATTAAGAGTCTTAAAATAAAATTAAATCCATCCACACATAAAAATCCATAAAAATATAATTAGAGGCCTTATTACATCATACCCAAAATAGTAATTAAAATAAGTAACTTAAATAAAGTTCATAGTTTATAAAACCCAAGCTCGTAGTATGGCCTCCACCAAGTCATCCCCGCCCAAGTCCACATCAATTTCCATTACTCGAGATGGATAATAAAACGGGGTGAGTTACAAAGAACTCGCGTGTGTAACTCACTTACCACCATTATTGGGCCAGCACCATCAAGGCATTAATTTGGGCTTGAGCCCAATTACAAAATTTCAACGATATAAATATGAAATAAATATATAAAATGCATGTAAAAATGAATTTCCCAAACCAAGCCTAATTTTCCATCCGCTACACACCCTCGCACTAACCAAAGACACCTGTGGGGATCAAGTCAACCCACCCCGCCAAACACACCAATCGTAGGCATTTAGCCTTTTAAATAATATTGTAGGGCACTCATCAACTAGATTGTGACATAGTCACCGACTAGAGGCATTAAGCCAAATTTTGTGGCAGAGCCACCGAACTAGATTCATGGCCACAGCCTTACTTCTCTTCATCATGTATCCCATCCCATGCAATTATGTATGAATAACAAACTTTAATCATAAATAATTTATCAAGTAACCCATAATACAAATGAGTTTTTAATAAAACTTTTCATTTGGGCCTATTAAACAAAATAGTATTTAGCCCGTAAGGCAATCCAAATGTAACTTTGACCCATATTTCAAACTAGAAGGTTTTGGCCCATTTTATCGATCTAGCGCTTTTATTGCCCAATTTATCGATCTAGCGCTTTATGGCCCAATTTATCGATCTAGCGCTTTATGGCCCAATCTATCGATCTAGCGCTTTATGGCCCAATTTATCGATCTAGCGCTTTATGGCCCAACCTATCGATCTAGCGCTTTATGGATTTACACAAAAGTACTAATTACTACAACATTTCCGATTTGGCCATTTTTACGATTTATCAAATTTCTTACGGTTTAGTATCTAACCCGAAAGATAAGTGTGAAGTTACACACCTGGTTATAGTGAGAACTAGACTTTCCCGCCACAACACCTATACGTATCACGATAAATTAGAATCACTATATTTTATTAACGAAATCAATCTTAGAAATTAACGATCTAACTTTTACCCTCGGATTTTCAAACTACTTCTACTTGCGGTTTCTCCCCAATTGATGGTTCGTTAACCGAATCAAATCCACGAACAAATAATGGTTCGGGAGTACGAACTACTTCAAACAATTGATTCTCCTCGATGAACGCCCACAACCCTGGGAAATCCTTGATTGTCAATAAATTCTTTGTTTATACTTAGGGGGAATAACGGAACCACCCTCTTCCGAACACTATTCACCGCCTCTTTTCTTCCCTATTTTGATTGTCTTCAAAGACAAAAGATCGTTAATCCAATCTAATATTACATCGAAATATGACTAAGGGTTTAAGGGTGAAATTTGCTTACCACAAAGATCCTTGTTCCAAAATAAGAGAATCGAGCAAATCGTTCTATGATACTCACGAACACTTGAGTTCCTGGTCTTCCACTATCGCACTAAAGTATAACAAATAAAAACGTTAATAGAATGAACGCTCATTTCGATCTAAGAAAGCCTTTATACCACTATCAAGATTCGCCATGACAACTATTAACTAACATGAACTAAAAAGAATTCTTACCTATTGTCCACGGTTGAAAAGAGATGATTGAGAAAGATGTTTATGAATAGAGAAAGATTCGCCTACGATTAATACCCACGGCCCGGTGTGTCTTAGGCCGTGTGAATCTTGGAGCTAAACTTCCCAAGTTTAAAACAAGTCGAAAGAAACATGGGCAGGCACACTACGGCCGTACGTACGAGACACGCCTAAGCCCACGGCATGGAAGAAGTCACACGGGCGTGGGAGAAGCGAAGGTGATTGCACATGGCCGCATAACACGGCCAGGTAGAACCACACGCCCAGACACACGGGCGTGTCCAGTGGTCGTGGTGGAAACCGGGTTTAAATTTTTAACGCACACGGGCGCAGTGAGAGGTCACACACAGTGCGGGGAGAAGCGAAGAAATTGCACACGATCGCGCGACATGGCCATGTGAGGAACACGATTCAACACACGGCGTGTCTCGAGGTCGCACGATGGACTCGACTTCATTTTTTATCAAACACGGGCTAAACAGACACCACACGTGTGGGCCACGGCCGTGTGGCCCAACACGTGCCTTACACGACCGTGTCCCCATTTAAACACTAACCCCTTTTATTCCATTTTTCTTTTGTCTCCTTTCTCCTAAAACCCCAAGAGCCCTAGCCGCGATCGCCCCAAACCCACCCCTTCTCCGACCACTCTCCCCTCTTTTTTCCCTTTCTTTCTCTCTTCCCTTCCTTTTTCCTTCCCTTCTCCTCACCGTCCACTTTCAACCCAACCCCACATCCTCCCTTCTTTTCCCCTTACCATAAACCCCAACCGCCCATCCACCACACTGACACACACATGCGCCGCTGTAACCAACCCGACCCCTACAATCGCGCCTCCCACTCAAATGACGCGCGCATCGCGTGATTTCCTCCCACCGTCACCCCCTTTAGTTGAATTTTGTCAAATTGAATTTTGTGATCGCTTTCTTGCAGATTTATTATGATGAACACACGCGGTAAATACAAGGTTGCCGCCCCCGCTTCAAAAAGCTTAAGGGTCTCGCGTAACCTCTTCGAGTGCATCTACCGAGGATCGCCACCCTTATTTACGATTCCTAGCGGACCTCGTGATGATCTATTTTAGCTTCTTCACAAGACGACCACTCGGCGTGGGCCAATGCATAGATTGGGTCGCTCTGAGCAGTCCACCTTGTCGACCCCGCTCGGACCTTTCCGACTACACCCAGAGGACCGCTTCTTTGATATCATCGAGCCCACATATATGGAACTCACTTTGGAACTTTTCTCAACGCTCCAAATACAAATACCATGTCGACGCATGATGAGCCAGTACCATAACATTCCGACTTGGCGCTTTAGTGCACCAACCGAGTGTCCTGTAGTTTGAGTTGCCTTAGGCCTTTATACGAGGAGTTTATGAGTGTTGAAAACTTCCTTCACCTCCACCGCCACATTCATTACCCACCGTCCTCCTGTTGGGCGAATCTTCTCGCAACTACGGGCCCCTATAATCCGAGTCGCTTGAAGGCAACATCTCTCTCTCTGGCTCTACGATACCTTCACGTAATATTAGCTCACACCCTGACAGGTCGGCGAGAGAGCACCGGCGTCTTTAATACTCACGACGCCTATTTCTTATGGAGCATGGCGCAAAGGCATGTATTTGACTTGGCATACTTCATTGCCCTCGCCGCCATCGCATCGAACGCCACAGAAGGGCCCTATCCGCTAGGTCCTTATATGACTCGTGACGCTCGACACTTCGCCTTTTAGACACACCGCAACAATCCTCGCACTCACACTAGTCGGCCGGATGTCCTCGCAAGGCCTATCATCCATGATCCACATGAGAATTATAGAGCGACGCCATGGAGTGGACCCTTCTCGCACCGATTGTCTCGCTCGATGCTCGATGAACCCGAGGACATCACCGATGATGTTCCTCCTCTCTCATGAGGACCAACCTAATCCTCCACCTCCGAGTCACCGACCTCCTTCTTCTCATTGCTACTTTGACAAACATATTCGAATGTCTCACTCTGCTTCGAGCAAAGAATGCTTTCAAATGATTCAACAGCCTTGAGGCTACATTGCAAAGAAATTTGCCACCATCTCCATATTTCATCTTCTACACACGACTCACTCACGCTGCCTGATGATGATGAGGACTTTGAGTCCATCTCTTTTATTTTATTTTATTTTTATTTTTATTTTTATTTTTATTTTTCGCTTATTTATCTTTTATGTTTCTTATCATTTTTTCAAGACTTGTCTTTTATATTTTGAACTCTATTTTATTTTTTATGGTTGTTCCTAATCGAGTACTCCTTTAATCTTCTTTCACAATTGTGTTTATTTTCTTATCGCTTGCTCGAGTCATGCTCTACATTTAGCTTTGTCCACCATTCTGCTGCTTTTCACTATTCGGGATTTCCTCCATTATTCATGGCGCTTTAGTTTTCTCCTCTCTTATGATATTCTATTTATACTGTGATTATATTTCTTTGTACATTGAGGACAATGTACATCTTAAGTGTGGGAGGTTATTTATATGATTATTTGAAAATCCTGAATTTTGTCTTGTGATTAACTAATTTTCTCATATTACTATTAGAATGAATCCTATTGATTTGTGATTATCATTGATGTGTTTTAGATTAAATTCATAGGTAATTTTGCATTGATTATTTAAACTTTAAGACATTAAGAGAATCAAGCATGATAAGTCTATTTTCAGAATTAAAATTTGTTAGGTTGTTTCCTAAATTTAAATATTACCTTGAAGTTTGAGACTTGTGAGATTGACATCAAAAATCTGTAATTTTGTGAGATTTTGAGCCTTTAGAGCATACACTTTTCTTGCTCACTCTATTATTGGTTATGAGTGTGTCAATATTGGTTTGTTATTCTACAACTTGCTTCGATTATGCATGTCGAGACCACACCTTTGATTTGATATATCGAGATGATAAAGGCACTTAGGTTTAACCCACTTATCCTATTAAAAGCCTATCTTCATAATTAACCCTTAGTGAACCCCTTTGAGACTAACAAACCGCTCTTGATTCACCCATTATTATTAATCCATAACTCATTTTTGATTCATTGTTCTCGCTTTATTGACTCCTTTTGTCGAGATTTGATTTGGTTAGTTGCCTAACTATGTTCTTTTGTTTCGGTTGTTAAATTTTTCTTACATGATAAAAAAATTCACATTTTTTTACTAGTTCTTTGGTTTGAGCTTAAAATTTAATTTTCTAAGAAGAAGCTCTGTTATTCTTTAGTAATTTCGATTGATGTGATTATTCAAGAGTAATTTATTTTTCTAGTTATGTAATTTATCAATTCGATCTTGATTCTAACCTTCTTTTTCATCCTTTATCCATACCTTTAACCCAAGCCCCATTACAACCCTTTTTAAAGACCTTTTGATTTGTGTATCATCTCATTTTATAGTGGTGGAGATTTGATTTTCATGCAAGCCTATGGTAATAACTTTTCATGTTTGACTTTTGAGTGCTTAATTTTTGAACCTTAAACACTTTGAGTGATTTGAGTGAATCTTTAGTGAGGATGTCAAATCTTGCCGGTTTTGAATTAAAGGTAATTATTTAGATAATGGGAAATACCTATGTTTTCATGCTTTAAAAATGTGTGACTTGGATTGTTTGAATCTTTAGTACACTTTTAGTTGAATTATCAATGTGTGATGATTTGTGAATTATGATAAAATATTATTTATGAGAATTATGAATTGAGAAAGTTTAATTTTAATTGTGAATTGAGGAATTTTGCTTGAGGACAAGCAAACGCTATGTGGGAATATTTGATAAACCATAAAAGTAACACATTTTCATCTCATGCTTAGCACGTTTTTGGATGTTTTATTATATAATTTTGTGAATTTGATGCTCCTAATCCTTTAATTTCATGTTTCTATACTTAGGTGAGCATAGGGGAGTGAAACGACAGAAAAACGAGCCACAATCGAGCAAAAAGAGCTGATTTCAAGATCACACACGGCCGGCCACACACCCGTGTGCCATCCCATGTCAATTTCAACCATGTCGTGATTACACACGCATCGGGTACTTTAACACGGACCTCTCACACTCCCGTGAGAGACACATGGGCCGCCACACGCCCGCAGTGCCATCCCATGTCGATTTCTAACCATATCGCATTGCACATGGCTCGGTCAGAACACCCTTACCCGGTTCTACGCTGAACCGCCCGAGGCGCACTCGAACTCAAACCACTTGATCGCCACAAAGGCTCGTCAGAACTACTCTCTCAAGTCCTCTCAACAACCTCTTTCTCGACTTACGAGGCCTCACTCATACACACGAGGGCTCTCAAAACTAAACTGAACTTTTTCCAATCTTAAATTTTTTCTCTTTTATACAGGTCTCACACGCCCGTGCAAGATTAGACACGCCCGTGCATGGACACACACGCCCATGTCCCTAAACCATGCCTAAAACCCCAGCATTCTGCCAATGCCCCACGGCCAAGGCACACGCCCGTGCTTACCACCCGTGGTGCACACTGACTACCTTAACACGGCCTAGAGTCTAGACACACGCCCGTGTGGCTAGCCCGTGGCCAACACTGATTAATCCCACACGCCCTAGGCACATGCCCGTGTGACTAGTCCGTGGTCTATTCTAACTTCAAATACTAACATGCAGGGGACACACGGCCAAAGCACATGCCCGTGGGCTGACTGGGGTCACATGGCCTAGACACACGCCCGTGTGTCTATCCACATGGCCAAGAACAAAGCTATTTGCTAAGCTCTTCTCACCCTTATAGCTTACACAACATGCACTCATACAACACATCCATAATCAACTCAAATTGAAGTGCAATCTCACATAGAAAACTACATCTTTCTTTCATATAATGTAATAGCCAACAACCATGGCATTATACAAAATACACTATCCATCTAAAGGCCAACACATCTTAGCCATTTACAACAAAATTCACTAACTTGTCTAGCCCCTATATATGCCATATACAAAACATTAAGTCTAATGTACCAGAGTGTGCCGATAGTGTGGGCGATCTTCCAAATGATCCTCGATCTCGATTCAACACCTTTACTCTATAAGACAAGGGAAAAGAAAGAGAGTAAGCTTTGAGCTTAGTAAGTTTACACATAAACTATTAAGCAACATAGTATAAGCTAAGCAACAATTAGCATTATACTAACATAAGTAATTCACAACTATGCTTACTCTTTCTATCCCTTACAACATTTCCAACACAACATGAGTCACATACTCATAACCATCGAAATGCACCCCCGCATTCAATGTCACATTTACACAATATACAACACATCATTATTTCTCAATAATTCATCCACACAAATTAATTAACTTAATAATGCATCCACACGCCTTCTTTACTCAATAATGCAATCACATGACTAATCCACACGCTTAACCCACACAACAAATGTCTCGGTGGTTTCGCACTTAACACACTACAATGATTAATAAGGTGGTATCGCACTTAGCCTACCACAAAGGTAATCATAGGGTTTCTCACTTAGCCCACTAAACGATATACCTAACAATAGCATCGCATACAGCCACTCATCGTCAATATGTATTAGGATGGTATCGCACTTAGCCTCGCCATCTAGCATTATCACTACACATTCACATGTCTATTTACTAAATTAAACATCCATTCACAACTCTACTACATTCATTCTACTTGAACCTCATAGGTTCTCAATCAATCTCAAACAAGCTACACACTAGCTATCATCAACAAATTGTGAGTATGAATGCATTGTTTATGCATAGACTTACCTCTGTACTCAAAAGTATTGAGACTTGCAATTTAGTCCACCACCTTGCTTTTGCCTCTGCTTCGATCCGGCTTCGTTTTCTTGATCTATAATGAATAAATCAGCTTATTCAATACATACATTGACTAAATTGACCTACATCTCATTCTTTTTAGCAAAATTACTATTTTGCCCCTAAACTTTCTCATATTTACACTTTAGCCCCAAAGGCTCGTAAAGTGATTTTTATTCAACTTTCTAGTCTTTCATGCTTAGCCGAACCACTTATTCAACTAAAGCTATCATCAATTCTCACTAAAACACACATGTATGACCAAACTTAAGATTTTCACAATCAAGTCCCTACATGCATTTTCATGGAAAATCACTTAACAAAAGATGTTTCTACTACATCAAGCTTTCATAATCTTCCATAAAACAACAAAATACATGCATTTCATACATGACCACATTTTTGAACATCCATTTTAGCTCATCAAATAGCTAAAAATAGATTACTCATGCTATTAGGACTTTAAAAATACAAAAAATATCAAAACGAGGCTAGATACACTTACTAGCAAGCTTGAAAAATTGAAGAACCCTAGCTATGGCTTCCTTCAAATTTTCTAAGCAATGAGGGGAAGAAGATGAGCATGATTTTGTCATCTTTTCTCCTTTTTAATCACTTATTTGTTAAATGACCAAAATGCCCTTTTTGATAAACTTTCTATTTTAACTCATCCATGCCCATTTTTGTCCAAAAATTAGAATTTGGATAAATTGCTATTTAAGGACCTCTAATTAATAATCTAAAGCTATTTCACACATATAGCTTCTAGAAACACACATTTTGCAACTTTTGCAATTTAGTCCCTTTTGGACAATTCAACCACAATCTAACAAAATTGCTTCATGAAACTTTCACAATAGCATGCATACAAGGCATAAACCTCAAAAACTCATTTGTAACCCTCGAATTTGTGGTCTCGCACAACTATTCCAACTAGGCCCTAAATCGGGATGTTACATGGGCATTCTTACAAGGGCCGATCACACGCCCGTGTCCTTGTCGAACCCTATTTTGTTTTCATGCGAAAAAGGACAATTTTTAGGTATTTTGAGCATTCCAAAGTCTATAAAAACACATTAGAAGAAAACCTAAGGGGACACGCAGAGTAGAACGAAGAAATTACTCAAGGAAACCATCGAAATCAATTCGTAAGGTGATCTCATTCAAGATTGAAGATCTCCATCAAATTTCTTTAGAAGTTTTTGGGTTCTTTATGTCTTGTTGTTTTCCTTATTTTGAGATGTTTTCCTTTTACATTATGAACTAAATTCTTTAGATACCTAGGGAAGATGAAACCTAAGATGATCTTATTATTTGATGTTTCAATTACATGATAAATATTTGTTCTTGTTCTTAATTATGTGTTCTTAATCCTTGCCTTAATATTTTCGTGATATTAATCCAAGTTTGATGTGCTTAATCAAGTGGAGCAAAAGTCCCCGCTAAGAGTAGATCTAGCATAATTGAGCAGAGTTGATTGCAATCCTAGAAGTAGAACGACATAAAATCGCTTGATTAGAGTCAAATCTAATAGGGGAATCCATAGATTGAGTTAATGCGACAATAGGGGTTTTAATTAGAAAGAGATTTCAATTAATCAATCTAGATTCAGTTTGTTTTTATTCTCGAAAGAGATATTAACATAAGTTAGGGATTTCTACGGATCAAGACAAGTGAATAAATCGCTTTAATTGATTTAGAATAATAAGTGAAGTCTAGGCGATTCTTTCCTAGGTATTGTCTCTCTCATCGGTTTTCTTCAAATATTTTCCTACTTTATTCTCTGTTTCATCTTAGTAATTAGGTTAGTTAAGATTAGGTTAAAATAAATCCTTTCAATTTATTCTACTAGATAATAAAAAGATAGTAACTACTAGTACTTTTAGTCCTTGTCGATATTTATATTCCCGACTCACCATAGCTATACTACCATTCGATAGGTGCGCTTGCCTTTGTCGATTTTTTACTTAGTTCGTGATGTCATCAACGGTCATGTGACTAAGTCGTGTGATAGCCCAAAGCCATGTGTGTAACAGGCCGATTTTGGGCTTTGTCAGAATAATGGTTTCGAGACCACAAATTCGACGTAAGAAAATTTATTTTTATTATATTTTTATGGTCTAAAATTTCACAAAATGATTTCGTGAAAATTTCATTCGAAAATTTTGACTTTTGGGCACTCAATTTAGTTAAAAGGACTAAATTGTAAAAAGTGCAAAACTTGAGTTCTAGAAGCTAGAGGTGTAAAATTGCTATGAAATTTTAATTTGGAGGTCTTTAAATGGTAATTAGACCATTGGTTAATTTGTTGGACAAAATGGACATGAAATAGGTGAAATATAATATTTTTAAGTTAGGGGCATTTTGGTCATTTAGTAATTAAAATGAATTAAAAACAAAATTAAAAGCTAATTTTTATCCATCTTCAACCCCATGGCCGAATTTCACAAGGGGAAACCATGGCTAGGGTTTTTAAGCTTCCAAGCTCGATTGTAAGCCCGCTTCTTGCCCTGCTTTTAATGATTTTTACGCTTTTGAAATCTTCGTAACAAGATCTATCTATTTCTACCACTAATTTGAGATATGGTTAAAGTCTAGGTTTTGACCCATGATGAATATGTGTGTATTTTTGTGTTTAATGGTATAAAATGCATGTTTATGGTTAGAGAAACGACTTTTACTAAGTGATTTTCGGTAAAAATGCCTAAAAGGACTAGTTTGTAAAAGTTATGGAATTTGTCATAAAAGTGTGAATTAGTGGAAATTTTGGGCTGTTTTAGTAATGAGAATAGTTCGGCTAGGCTTAAAATACAAGGAAATTGAATAAAAATCATTTTACGAGCCTAGGGGCAAAAGTGTAAATAAGACAAAGTTTAGGGGTAAAAATGTAAATTTTGCAAAAATGTGAATTTAGGCTAATTTGAGTAGCAGGATGAATAAATAAATTAAATGTGTTGTTATAGATCAAGGAAGATGAGATTCGGACTTAGAACGGGGTAAAAACAAAGAGTATGACGAATAAGCTATTTTCACCGATTGTGCTACCGAGGTAAGTTTGTATGTAAATAATACATCGTTTTTATTTATGTTTTAATATTTTGTTATATTATATGAGATATGGTTGAATATGGAGTAATTATTTGATGTAAATTATGAATTGTGATTGATTATGGATGAATTGGTAAAATGTTGAAAAGTGAGAATTCCCGGTTGAACCTTTGGAATAGAAAAGATACGAATGAGGTAGCTAGGTCACATGTGTGGTACTAAGTGTAGGCCACTATGTGTACAAGAGAGCTACGAGATGGTTTTAGGTCGCAGTGTAGTACTAAGTGCAAAGCTATTACGTGTACCGCATGTGATAGGTCGCATGTGTAGTACTAAGTGCAGGGTACTATGCGTACTCGATAGCTTCGATCACATGTGTGGTACTAAGTGCAGGCTACTATGTGCACCAGATAGCTTCGGCTACAAGGGTGGTACTATGTGCAGGCCACCGTTTATCTGTAATTATTCCGATGAGTTCAACAGGAAATTGACTAAGTGAAAATACATGTGATCATGTAATGACTAAGTGTAATTGAATATGACTATGTGATGAATAAGTACAGGTATAAGTGTGAAAATTTATGAACAATGTGCTCGATATTTGATCGAACCTTCAAGAAGATGAAATGGAGTAAGTGAAATTATGAAAGAGTAAATTTAGCAACAAAACAGCTTTTGGAAAACAGCAGCTGTGTGACTTTGAAAATCACCAAAAATGGTGGAAATCGAATTAGAGGTTGAATAAGATATTAAATTAAATCTGAGTGAGTCTTTTTCACATAAAAGAAACGGTGTAAACAAAAGAATTTCATATTCTATGATATTTGAATTTTTGTGAGACAGTAGTCGAAATGATATCAAAATCCCTGCTCCTACTTTCTGAAAATCATTAAAAATTTTATAAAAATAATTATGGTTTATAATTTATATTCTTAAATTTCTTAATGAGTCTAATTTCAAGAGAAACAAATGGGAACATTATAAAAATTTTGTATGATGAGATAATTAATTTTTAGTGCAGAGGGGTCTGGAATCATTGGACAAAGAAAACAGGGAAACTTTAAAGAATAAACTTTACTTATTGGATAAACCAAAAATTCTGAAAATTTTATGGTAAGAAGATATGTGAGTCGTTTTCATGAAAAATTAGCGGATATTAATTTGGAGTTCTGTAGCTCGAGATATAAATAATTTAGTGACTGTGACTCGAGTAGAGAGCTTGAGATGAACATGAATAAATAGTGGAACTATGTGCAATTATGATTGTATTATCTTGAGAACATATTGTGAAGATTTATAGAAGCTTGTTAATAAATAACTTATTATTTACATACTTACTTACTAAGCTATATGCTTACTCCTTTCTCTTTTCCCTTATTTTATAGTGTCACCAAGCTAGCTCTGGATTCGGAGATCGTTTGAGATCCATCCACACTATAAACACTCTTTGGTATTTTGAAATCAATATTTTGAATTATGGCATGTATAGAGGACTTGGTTATTTTGTTATGTGTCATAATTGATTTGGCCTAAAATGTTGGCCTATGTTATTTGATAGTTCATTTTGTATAAGGCCATTGGTGTTGGCTATTATTGATCAAGTTATATGTATATGATGATGCAATTTATTAGATGCATGACTAGGTTGAATGAGTGTGTGATGAAAATACAAAAAAAATTAAATTTGGATGTAAATTTTATGTCTCGGCTTAGTATGACTGTATGTGTTTTGTTTCTGTAATGCCTCGTGCACTGCTTCGATGTTGAACACTTGATAAGGGGTGTTACAATGTGAAGCCATAGGACATGATCATGTTGACTAACCATGGTTAAGGACTTAAATCGTGTGGAATGAGGCACACGACCGTGTCTCTACAACGTGTAACTAACTTTGACCATGTGTGCCAAATTGAAGCCTAAAACACGAAGACCACATGGTAGTGCCATATGCCCGTGTGTATGGCACACGATCGTGGTGTCAAGCCATGTATCACCGTGAGTACCTAATTGATCCTTTTTCCTCAAGTTACCTAATTCAATATCACTTATATCACAAGCAACATTAAACCATCTTACAAACCTAATAAAAGAATCACCAAAACATGCCCAAAACATTTCATAATTCAAACATCCTATGTCCCTAACCAATATGCCACAATTGGCACCTCAATTCAAACAACTTCAAGCTAACATATATTACCATTCAAACATCATTCACAATCCATGTACAATTTGTATACATTCAACTATTATCCACCACACAAGCCTTAAGCAAAATGAACCAAAATGACCAAAGCATTTACATATCACCTTGTCTCAAAACATATCAACACCTAAACTTGCCGCTTTATTCCAAATATGCCACCATTTTCATACCATAATCAATTTCACATAAACACCATCAAATTCTCAAAACATCAATAAGCCAAATGCATCACATGACCTAAACATAGTTGCCAAAACATCCAAAACATAATTCAATTAAAGATTCCCATTACAAACCAATTCAAACACCAAATTATACATACACACTTGTAAACAAAATGCCTATTTACATGCCACTTGTAACCGATCACAAAATGATAAAAATCACGAGTTGATCAATGGATAGTGTGAGTCTCCGACTTTACTTCCAACCGACAACAACTTTCGATAATCTACAAAGAATCAAACACAATGCACGTAAGCAAATCATTGCTTAGTAAGTTCCCATTAAAATTTCCTTAACTTGTCGATTATAACGTAACTTAAACATGGTACAACTAATTTCACAATCAAGACATGAGTTCATTAATTGCCACATTTTAGGCGAACTGGGTGTTCGCCAAGGTTTAGGCAATCTGGGGTTTTGTCGAAAGAGTATCAGCAATGGGGTTTTCCAGTAGCAGTGTATGCTTGAAGATGTGGTAAGGGGTTTGCCAGTTTATCTACGAGGCAGGTTGGCTAATTTGTTGGTGAGTTGGGGTTTGTCGATTTGTTTAGCGAACTAGGGTTCGCCAGTCAAAGATACAGTCAGACTCAAATTAGGAAATAAAGATATAATGTATCTAGGAATACTTTATATGCAAGTAACATATTTCGTAATTCAAGTAGGGTATCCTAAGATTATCAAGTCTCTTGGTTCTATAAATACGACCTTTAATTCTGTGAAATTATTCACTGAATATTCTGCCATCGGTCTTGTTAGGTATGATTGTCCAGGTTCGCATTGCATGAATTTTGTATGTTATGTTTTGTTTAAGTAATATGTGTGTTTGTTGCAAACCAGTCGGGCCGTCTATGTAACATCCCAAAAATTAGGGGTTTGTCATATTTGTGTAATTGCATGTTATGCTGGTTCTGTGTGATGTTTAAAGGTATTTAGGGGCCCTAGGGAGGCCTGGGGTCGAGTTGGAGCCCTTGTAAAATTTTGGTTTTGGGCACTTTAGTAGGGTGAGCTAGTGGAAGCAGGATTTAAGTTTAATTGTTGGTGTTGTGATAACAAAAAAGTGCAAGGTGGCCTAGTGGTGTTGGCGTCACTTGTGAAGCAAGGGAAGTGGGGTTCGAATCCCACAAGTAGCACATGGGGAGTTTTATTTTTATGCTCGGTAAAGGAGGAAGCTGAGTGGAGTTCAAACTCTGCAGGAGAGAGAGAGGACTTGGTCAAGCATTTCAAATGGGTGATGGAGAGTGGATTGTGGAGCAAATGGGGGAGAGAATCGTGGGAATGGAGGGAGAGGAGGTAGTGGCCGAATTTGGGGAAGTGCATGGGGGTTTCGGTCAAGGAAGGGTCTTTTGTAAAGGGTGCATCTGGTTTGGGAGTGTTGTGTCGCTTTCTCTAATTGCCTTTTGAGGGAAATTCTTTATTTTTTTTGGCATATTTGGCTATTACCGAATTTTGTTTTCAGCTTCACCTTTTTCTCTTTCGCTTGGTCCTCATTTTTTTTGCTTTTCTTTGATTGTCACTTGTTCACTTTTTGGCCGAAACTCACCCTCCATTGCCCCATTTGTTCTTTGCTACACATAGCCGAAATCCCTATTCTTCTTCTTCTTCAATCTTCTACCCTTTCATTTGCTCTTGTCAAGTGTCGATTACTTCTTGCTCCATCGCTTTTTCTCTGGCTAGTGACCGAGTAGGTAAGTATTCAATGCAATTGTGTTTTCTCTTTTCTTATCTGGCCACATTATTTCCTCTTCCTTTGGCCGAATGCATTATACCTTTCTTTCTAATTGTTTTCCTTCTCCATTCAAAGCATAAGTTTAACTTAACCACCCGCTTTATTCTAAACTCCTTTTTGTTCTCTTTTGGTAAGGGCCGAATCAAGTCATCCTTTGCTACCACTTATCATTCTCTTAGCCTTGGTTTTCGTGGTTGATTGGTAAGTGGGTGTTAGGCCGAATATTGGTGGTAAGATTTTACTCTTTGGTTGATTTTTATTCAAGCCGAAAGGCTCCCATGTTTTTAAGTTGGATGAGAGTTTTTATGGTTAACACTTCTTTCGGTTTCAACATTTCAAGGGACTCGCCGGTGTGAATCAAAGGAGCGTTTATACAATCCTCCCTTGCAGTGGAATTTTCAAATTTTTGGGTAAGGAATGTAGAGTGCTTTAGCAATCACAATGTTGGAAGATATTGTATTAAGACTAACCGATTAGTCAACGTTGATCTCAAGTGTTTCGGAAAAAGTACCGAGTATCGCTAATCGCAAACAGGTGTGTCATCCCACACCCCTTCGATTGATTACAAGTGATGTTTTGCGAATCGGCCAAAAGCCGAAAAGTCAGAAAACCAGCATCCGTGCCACACGAGTGTGCGAGCGCTCGTAGTGGTACATCAAAATATGAGTAATGACGATAAGTCACGGAGAGTGTCACGAGCACTCTCGCGAAATAGAGGCTGTAACGGGCCTAACCGAGCCAAACGGAGCGAACGGGCCCAATGGGCTTTTCACCCATTTGGGCGATATTGTTGGGAAACTACCAAGGGGTAAGTGCGGTTATAAATCAAGAATTCTAAGACCAAAACCATGAGAAATTGGCCACATGAGCGTGTGGGCATTACACACCGAAGTTCTTGTAACTCACCCTTTGTTTCAACCTTGCGGTGATCCCGGTGTTAGTGGATTTACAAATGTGGAGGACTCGAGGTGGCCATACATCGAATTATTCTCGTAAACTTAGTAAATTTACGTTTTGCTTTATTTTAGTTTAATTATTGATTTGTGTTAATATTCCTGTAATAAGGCCATTGGTTTATTTTCTTTTAAGTTTTCTTTATTAACTGCTAAATTTATAGATGCGTAGTTTTCCTAAAACGACACCTACTGATTTCAAATATATCACATTTTCGTAATTCACTGAAATTGATTTCTGTTATAAACGAGTTTTTGGGTATAATAACAATGATAACAGCAATAATGTTTTTACAAGAAAACCACAAAAATAAATTTGATTTTTCTCAAACAACAAATCTCAATATTTCAAAAAGGAATCCGAATTTTTTTTCAAACGCGCAAGTCTTTAAACAACTCTTCTATGTGACATACCAGATCCGGTCATAACGTCTAGGCCAGGTTTGGGGTGTTACAGTCTACTAGCAAGGATAAAGGCAAAGCTAAACTTGTTTAAGTTTCTCCATTTTTCGGTGAGTGGTCTAGAATTATTTAAAGTATGTTAACTGTCATGTTGTTCAATTTATACTGATATGTTTTCTTTTATGAATTATGTTTTCTGAAAAGGTAAGTTTTCTAAAAATATATGTTTTAAAGCTACGAACCTTTGTTTTCAAATACGGATTGAAAATATGATTTTTAAAGCACAGTTTTATGCGAGCTCCTATGCGAGCTAAGGTTTTAAAGAATGTTTTCAAAAATGATTTTACAAGTTTTGTATTAGCTAAGCTCTCTATGTGAGCTTAAGTGACAAGTTGTGTATCAAGCTCCTCACGTGAGCTTAAGTGACAAGTTGTGCATCAAGCTCCTCCTCGTGAGCTTGAGTGACAAGTTGTGTATCGCTGAAGCTCCTCATGCAAGCTTAAGTGACAAGTCAGTATCGCCAAAGCTCCCATGCGAGCTTAAGTTTTTGTGCTTCTCAATGATCCCAACTTTATGCGAGCTAGTGTGATATGTCTCAAAGTGCCTGCTCAAAGAAAATGTTTTTTTAAAAGTGCGAGTTGGATTAACAATTTTAGGGCGAACCCAAACTCGATTTTTACAGGTTTTTGATAAACAAAATAAGCCTCGCGATTTTAAGGTGAGCCCTACCAAGTATGCTTTAAAAAAAAGTTAATAAGTTTTGGAAACTGTTTTCCAAAGTTATGTTTCCTGACAAAATCTGCGAACTGGGTCTTGCAACCTCACCTGCGAACCCATCACACGAAACATTTTCAAGACTAAAGTTTCTTTTTTCTGTTTCTAAAACATATTCTAACGTTTCTGATTGTTCACTGAGTTCACAATGAACTCACCTACTCCTCTCTTACTTCTTCTCAAGTAAGTAGGTCACAGATAAGCGTTGGTGAGGTTGATGATGTGGCAAGGTGCACTCTTGAGCAAATTTTGGCGAACTTGGGTTAAAGGCAATAGGATTATTGTTGTGGGTTTAGAATTAAATGTTACATTTCTAACTTTATGAATATGACAATATTATTTGAAGTTTAGACTATTTTGATACGTTTAAATTCTTAGTACATTGATTTACGAACCATGTTTAAAGTACTTGTTATTTCATAAATAAAGTTGATGATGTTCATGCATGAGAGTACTATGTTTTATTTACATACAAGATAGATTTATGATTAAGGTTTATTGCATGTTATGTGCCATATTTACATGCGCACTCTCGACTCTATGATCCTATAAACAAAAGTGGTCCCGTGTAAGTGATGTGAACCTTAATTTTACGCTGCACTTCTATTATGATTATTTTATTACATGCGAACCATTAGTAAGATATGCGAACCCATGATTATATGCGAACCCTATTGAAATATAATAACTTTGCATGCATGTTCCATATTATTACGGAAGTCTGTTATTTTCCAAAGCATGATATATCTATGAATTTTTCATATTTAACTAACTCGTCCCTTTGTATGTAATCCTATGATATCTTGTGTGCTTTGCGAACTTATGTTGATTGTTGCTAAGTGAACTCTTGTGTTATGTGACTTCATGCAAAGTCTGATAAGTATGCAAGCATGTGCCTTAAACTAAACTGCAAACTTATATGTTTTCTTGTTATGTGAACTATGTTGTTGTTTGAAAAGTCTAAGTTGTGCTGCAAACACTTACATATGTTATTATGAGGTATGTAAACCTGCTTATGTTTGTTTGTGAAGCTCGCATGTTTGCTTTCTATTTTCACTGTTGTGTTTTAATTTAGTGCAACTTTTGTTAAGACTTAAGTGGTGTGTTGGAAGTTAGGTTGGGAGTCAACAGAGAGTCACTTCGGTGGCTAATGTAGCTCGCCAAATTTAGGTCAAAACTTCTAAATTGGGTTTGGGGTGTTACATAACACATATTCTTCCTCTTCATGATAATTGTTGTGCTCAACTTGTGTAACAATTGTGGTTATTCTTCGTTGAACTTCTTCACTTAATTCAAGGGTATCATAATTCATATCAAAAATCTTTTACATATTATTAAATTCATTCATAACCTGAAAAAGTAACCAAGTGAAAATAATTTCATATTTTGTGACATTCTATACAACATAAAGAAACTTGAATAAAAGCATACCATAAAAAGTATCATACATTAGTTTTACACATAAAAAAAATAGCATAGTCATATCACACTAATAACCCTAAGGACCTTATGATGAAGGCGGTTGATGTAATGGTTGGAAGGGAAATGAGGATGTTGCCAACAAGGATTAAAATGATGCATTTGGATTTTGTTCAACATACTCACTTCGAAGCCACCAAACCCTAACATTTGGATCTAAGATAAAAAACACCTCTCGTTTCACCGGTATTTGGAACATTTTAATGGCAAAAAAGTACAGTTCATTTTTTTTTTTTGAATTTTATCTCCCAAAGCACGCAAAGCATCCATTACATCTAAAATTAAGAGTGAGGGAAAATATTTTCATTCACCGACTGTAACACCCCAAACCAGGTCTATGCGTTAAGACGAGATTTGGTTTGTCACACCGAACGAACATCCAAAATTTCTCTAATGATTTAAGTAAAACAGTAATGCAAGACCTTTAGAAATAAGGTTTAATAAAAACTAATTACAATGATTATGAATTAAGAAAAATACTTGTTTGAAATCTTATATATATATATTAGTCAAAACCTTAACGTAGTTTTAAAAGAATTTGAAAGAAATTGAAAAGTAATTTAGGTGTCCAAAATTGTTATAAAACACAATATTTTTAAGAAAACTTTATAGATTTAACATAAGCCCATATTAAGAGTCTTAAAATAAAATTAAATCCATCCACACATAAAAATCCATAAAAATATAATTAGAGGCCTTATTACATCATACCCAAAATAGTAATTAAAATAAGTAACTTAAATAAAGTTCATAGTTTATAAAACCCAAGCTCGTAGTATGGCCTCCACCAAGTCATCCCCGGCCCAAGTCCACATCAATTTCCATTACCTGAGATGGATAATAAAACGGGTGAGTTACAAAGAACTCAAGTGTGTAACTCACTTACCACCATTATTGGGCTGCACCATCAAGGCATTAATTTGGGCTTGAGCCCAATTACAAAATTTCAACGATATAAATATGAAATAAATATATAAAATGCATGTAAAAATGAATTTCCCAAACCAAGCCTAATTTTCCATCCGCTACACACCCGCACTCAACCAAAGACACCTGTGGGGATCAAGTCAACCCACCCCGCCAAACACACCAATCGTAGGCATTTAGCCTTTTAAATAATATTGTAGTGCACTACCGAACTAGATTGTGACATAGTCACCGAACTAGAGGCATTAAGCCAAATTTTGTGGCAGAGCCACCGAACTAGATTCATGGCCACAGGCCTTACTTCTCTTCATCATGTATCCCATCCCATGCAATTATGTATGAATAACAAACTTTAATCATAAATAATTTATCAAGTAACCCATAATACAAATGAGTTTTTAATAAAACTTTTCATTTGGGCCTATTAAACAAAATAGTATTTAGCCCGTAAGGCAATCCAGCGAACTTTGACCCATATTTCGAACTAGAAGGTTTTTGGCCCATTTTATCGATCTAGCGTTTTTATGGCCCAATTTATCGATCTAGCGCTTTATGGCCCAATTTATCGATCTAGCGCTTTATGCCCCAATCTATCGATCTAGCGCTTTATGGCCCAATTTATCGATCTAGCGCTTTATGGCCCAACCTATCGATCTAGCAGTTTTATGGATTTACACAAAAGTACTAATTACTACAACATTTCCGATTTGGCCATTTTTACGATTTATCAAATTTCTTACGGTTTAGTATCTAACCCGAAAGATAAGTGTGAAGTTACACACCGGTTATAGTGAGAACTAGACTTTTCCGGTCGTCAACACCTATACGTATCACGATAAATTAGAATCACTATATTTTATTAACGAAATCAATCTTAGAAATTAACGATCTAACTTTTACCCTCGGATTTTCGAACTACTTCTACTTGCGGTTTCTCCCCAATTGATGGTTCGTTAACCGAATCAAATCCATGAACAAATAATGGTTCGGGAGTACGAACTACTTCAAACAATTGATTCTCCTCGGATGAACGCCCACAACCCGGTGGGAAATCCTGGATTGCTGAAACCATTCCTTTGTTTATACTTAGGGGGAATAACGGAACCACCCCTCTTCCGAACACTATTCACCGCCCTTTTCTTCCCTATTTTGATTGTCTTCAAAGACAAAAGATCGTTAATCCAATCTAATATTACATCGAAATATGACTAAGGGTTTAAGGGTGAAATTTGCTTACCACAAAGATCCTTGTTCCAAAATAAGAGAATCGAGCAAATCGTTCTATGATACTCACGAACACTTGAGTTCCGGTCTTCCACTATCGCACTAAAGTATAACAAATAAAAACGTTAATAGAATGAACGTTCATTTCGATCTAAGAAAGCCTTTATACCACTATCAAGATTCGGCCATGACAACTATTAACTAACATGAACTAAAAAGAATTCTTACCTATTGTCCACGGTTGAAAAGAGATGATTGAGAAAGATGTTTATGAATAGAGAAAGATTCGGCTATGATTAACCAAAGAAAAGAGAAAATGGTTCGGCTATGGCTCACTAACATTCGGCCATGAGAAAATTAATGGAGAAAGTATGAGTATCAAGAATAAAAGATGAGAGAAGAATGATGATGATGTTGTTTCAATTTTCAAAGAGAATAAAAGAGAAAGAAAGAAAGAGATGAGTTTTGGGAGCAATGTATATTCGGCAATGGGGAGAAGAAAAGTAAAGAATGGCTTTTTGGTGTTGGTAGAATTGGCACTATGAGAAAGGCACAAAATTGAACACTAAAGTGATGAGCAAAATGACCAAATGGTCAAAATAATCAAGGCTTACTAAAAGATCAATTTCGGCCAAAGGAAAAGTTGAGAAGAGGAATGCAAAATTTTGCACAAAAACTAAAATGACCAAAAGCAAACTCCTAAACCTTACCAAGCTACTAGCAAAATTCGCCAACCTTCCCCTAGCCATATTGTCAGTCCAAATTCATTGGTCAAATGACCATGAATTTGTTTCCAAAACACTTTCCTTGATACTTGCCCTATGTCTCCATATCTTTCCATATTTTCTTGATTCCTACCATAAATTCACTCTTACGTTATTCCTTTGATATACTAACCAAAAATAACAAGGTCAACACTTACCATAAATAAGCTTGGCGACACTTACCATAGAAGAGCAAAATAAAAATTGTCCAAATGTTATACAAGGGATTCGAACCACTCCCCTCATGCAATATCTCATGCGCCAACACCACCTTGCCATTTACTCATCTTATGCTACTTTTTAACACTTAATTTAACTTAAGTGTCAATGCCACTTGCTCCACTTCAATAAATTCTCAAACTAAAAAAAAAAAAATATATTCCATACCCGAATAATTCTATACTCTTCTTCATGACTATAATAGGCACGAAAAGAAATAAGAAAATTTTCCTTCATAATCTAAACACCAAAACATGCAATAAATCGATACTTGAATTTTAGGGTGTTACAATGACTTCCTTGGACTAGACAACTCTCAAACAACTTATCAATCTAAGTAGTTAATGTCTTTCTTGATAATTTTCTACTTGAACTTGATTTTTTTCTTTATCGAGTACAACCCCAAGTGTTTGTGCTTTGAATAAAAGTTTCATAAGAAGGTTTTGATAGTGCCTTATTAAGAGGAATACCCTCATTCTCATTAGTATGTTCATCTGAATCACCAATTCCCTCATTAGGTTTATCATCACCCATAGGAGCCCTACTTGGAAGAACAGTAGACGAAGGTGCTCATGCATGCTCTCTAGTGGCTACAATGTCACCAAACATTTGCCACATTAATTCATTCAACCGTGGCTCAATTATTTTATCTTAAATCCTTTAACATCGGGACTTTCCTACATAATATGAAAAATATTAACTGTTATACTAAGAGTTTTATATTTATAAGTTATTAATTTCATTGAACTTTATGCATTAAAATATTGATAAAGTTAACACTAACCTGTATTTTTTCAGCCCACCATTCTTCAGTAGCATCGATAGTCCTTTTAAATGGTCACCATCCTAGACCAGTAGATTCCTTAACAACCTCTATCCATTATTTCCTTTTTTTAACGTATCCCACTTATTTTTCAATTGAGGTTTTTCATAATTTTTTGTGTTCTTACTTGAAAAAGAACAATAACATTTTCCCATCCTTTTGAGTTAAGATGAGTTGTCGATCTATTATTGGCATTAATTTTGTTCAGGCAAAGTTCATAAAATATCAACGTCAGCTCATCATCTTAAACAGATTTTGTTGTTAAGGTACTATCTCCCTCCACAAAATTTTGTGTCTTTACCATCTATTATTATTTCGATTTTAAATGTCAACTGACATAAAACCATAAATATATATCATAATAAGCATCATTTAAAGATCACTATTATAAAAAATACAAGCAAACATATATCTTGAGATATCATGGTTGTAACACCACTTACCCGTATTTGACGCTGGAACAGGGTACGAGGCATTACCAGACTTAAACACAAGCAAACATACAAAATCGAGACGTAATTTCCATCCAAATTTAAAACTTTTCACATACGTTCATATCGTCCCTAAAACGAGCCTACGAAGCCCAGAACATGTATTGGAAGTGGTTCGGGACTAAATCGAGAACTTTAAAAAATCACACAACACTTAGAAAATTTTTCACTAAAACAGGGCTCACACGCCCATGTGGTCCAAGGGACACGCCCGTGTGACCCTTGGACACGCCCGTGCTACAAGCCGTGTTCAAAATAGGGAGCTCTCTGAATTGTGCCACACGGTCGTACCACACGCCCGTGGGCTAGGCTGTGTGGTCGATTTAATTTTCATAATTTTTCATAAAATAGGTGTAGACTTCACACGGCTAGGGCACACGCTCGTGTTAGAGGCCGTGCCGTCCACACGGCTAAGACACATGCCCGTGTCTCTGCCCATGTGCTCAATACTGAGCATTCTGTTTTGCAAAAATTAAGGTACATGGGACACACGGCCGGAACACACGCCCATGGGGCAAGCCGTGTGTCACACACGGCCTAGACACACGCCCATGTGTCTACCCGTGTTGACAAAATAAAGCTATTTACCAAGCCATTTTGTCACTCTTCCATGCACATACCTACACAACAAAACATAGCACCAATCCAAGCATATACATTCAACCAAATCAGCCACAACCAAGACATCAACACTCATTCATATGTCACCATCTATCACATACAACCATCACATACTTATCAACTCAAACCATGCAAATTTCCCACATCCATGAAAAGCATCATCATATGCATATATATATATATACTTAAACCAATATTATCCAATTTCAATGGCCATTTACAAAACGAATTATCAACCAACCTAAGCCAACACATTTGGCTAATCAATTATGACACATAAAAAAATGACCAAGTCCCTATACATGCCATAACTCATAATACTTGAATTCACTGGTACCAAAATAATCGTTGTAGATAGTGTGAATGGATCTCCGACGATCTCCAATCCTGAGCTAGCTTGGTGACACTATAAGAAAAGGGAAAGAAAGGGGAGTTAGCTATATAGCTTAGTAAGTTCCTATGCAAATAATAAGCATTATAATCACACATGCATCATACAAATAAACATGATAAACTTGGCATAAATAGTATTAAGATCTTCTACTTATAACTTACTCATTCATGACCTTAGCGAGGGATTCATCACATATCGAGCTCATTAGTAAATGAGTTTTACGTATGTACCTGTACCAACTCGCAACATAATCATAATCTTTCACAACTTCGACATACTCATTGAATTTCCCATTGAACCACTTGGAATACTAAAGGATACTCGGGAATCTCGCACACACAATACTATACCAATGCCATATCCCAGATATGGTCTTACATGGGATCTCTTATCGATGCCAATAGCCCAGCTATGGTCTTACGCTAAATCTCATATCGATGTCATATCCCAGATATGGTCTTACACGAAATCTCAAATAACCCTAATGTCATGACATTTGTATCCTAACTATTCCTAAGGTTCAAACGGGATTTCTCTCTTGTTGAACTTTGTCGATTACGTTCTAAGAGTAAATCACAAGTCATAAAATATTAAAGCAATTAAAGCATAAATAAAAATGCATTATTTACATACGAACTTACCTCGGTACAAAAATAGTAGAAAAGGACCTAATCGTCAAACACCTTGTTTTTCCCCCGATCTAGGTCCGAACCTCATTTCTATTGATCTATAATAGAAAATTTAACTCATTTATTATCCACATTTCTCAATTCAGTCCAAAAATCACATATGGCAAAATTACATTTTTGCCCCTAAACATTGACATTTTTACATTTTAGTCCCTAGGCTCGTAAAATGAAATCTATTCAATTTTTTCAAGACCCAAGCCTAGCCGAACATCTTTCATGCTTATAATAGCCCACATTTTTCATTAAATCAGACTTTTACTACCCATTTTACAACTTTTTACAAATAGGTCCTTTTTAGGTATTTTCATAAAAAAATCGCCTAGTAAAAGTTGTTTATCTAACATTAAACTTGCATAATCTTTTATTAAACATCAAAACACATACTTGTCTAACATGGGTCAAACCCTAGACATCAACCATAACCCAAATTAATGGTAGAAATAGATAGATCGGATGATAACGACTTCAAAAATGTAAAGAGTAATAAAAACGAGGCTAGGATGTACTTACAATCAAGCTTGGAAGTTGAACAAACCCTAGCTATTGCGCTCTTCAAATTTTCAGCTATGGTGTGGAAGATGGACAATAATTTTTGCTTTATTTTCCCTTTTTTTTCATTTATTTACCAAATGACCAAAATGCCCTTCACTTAAAACTTTGAAATTTTATCTCACCATGTCCATTTTTGTCCACTAACTTAACAAATGGTCTAATTACCATCTAAGGACCTTCAATTTAAAATTTCATAGAAATTAGACACCTCTAACATGTAGAACTCAACTTCTGCACTTTTTACAATTTAGTCTTTTTTACTAAATTGAGTGTCCAAACGTCAAAATTTTCGAACGAAAATTTTGCGAAATCATTTCGTAAAACTGTAGACCATGGAAATGTAATAAAAATAAATTTTACTACGTCAAATTTGTGGTCCCGAAACCACTGTTTCGACTAGACCCAAAATCGGGCTGTTACAGCTCTCCCCCCTTTAGGGATTTTCGTCCCCAAAAGTCTTACCAGAAAATAG
The DNA here is from genome assembly GCA_025698515.1 of Gossypium sturtianum. Classification (NCBI taxonomy): domain Eukaryota; kingdom Viridiplantae; phylum Streptophyta; class Magnoliopsida; order Malvales; family Malvaceae; genus Gossypium; species Gossypium sturtianum. The sequence continues at coordinate 99,865,435 of CM046955.1, read as the reverse complement.
GTCTGGGTACTGTTTTCGCATAGCTTCCTCATGTTCCCACGTAACCTCCTCAACACTGTGTCTTTGCCATAGAACTTTCACTAGGGCTATACTCTTATTTCTCAATTGTTTAACTTCTCGAGCTAAGATCTTGATCGGCTCTTCACCATACGTCATATCCGGTCAAATCTCAATCTCTGATGGACAAATCACATGTGAAGGATTAGAACGATATCGTCACAACATTGACACATGAAACACATTATGAATTCTTTCCAACTCTGTCGGTAAAGCTAACTGATATGCCACTGGCCCTATTCTTTCAATAACTTCATGCGGCCGGATGAAACGTGGACTCATCTTGCCTTTACGGCCAAATCTCAGAATCTTCTTCCATGGAGATACTTTCAGAAACACTTTATCACCAATCTGAAATTCGATCTCTTTTCTTTTCAAATCTGCGTACGACTTTTGTCGATCTGAAGCTGCTTTCAAGCAATCGCGGATTACCTTTACCTTTTCTTCAGTTTCTCTAACCAAGTCAACCCCGTGAATCTGTTTCTCACTATGCTCGATCCAATACAAAGGTGTTTGGCACTTGCGGCCATACAATGCCCATAAGGCGCCATCTTTATACTCGATTGGAAAGTATTGTTATATGCAAACTCAACTAATGGTAGATATTTTTCCCAACTATCTTCAAATTCTAGAACACAACATCGTAGCATATCCTTAAGAATCCGAATCGTTCTTTCTGATTGGCCGTCAGTTTTTGGATGAAATGTGGTACTAAAGTTCAACTTTGTACCCAAAGCTTCTTGCAACTTCTTCCAAAATCGTGAAGTAAACCTCAGATCTCTATCCGAAATAATAGAAATAGGCACTCCATGTAATCTCACAATTTCAGCATTATACAATTCAGCTTGCTTGTCAAGTGAGTAATCGAAACGTACCGGTATAAAATGAGCCGATTTTGTCAATCTATCAACAACGACCCAAACGGCATCTTTCTTTTTTGGAGTCAAAGCCAAACCCGTTACAAAGTCCATCGTAATCCTATCCTATTTCCACTCGGGTACCATCACTGGTTGAAGTAAACCTGAAGGTACTTGGTGTTCGGCCCTTACTTGTTGACAAACTAAACATCTCGAAACAAACTCCGAAATATCCCATTCCATACCTGACCACCAATACCATTTCTTCAAATCATTCTACATTTTCGTACTACCCGGATGCACAGATAGACAACCATTATGCGCCTCGTGAAGAATTTTCTGAATAAGCTCATCATTTTTCGGTACACAAATTCTACCTCGGAACATCAAACAACCATCGGATCCAATATGAAAATCTGAATCACTACTCGATTCACAATGAACTCTTTTGGTTTGCAAATCACTGTCACATTTCTGAGCTTCGCAAATTTGTTGAAGGAATAACGGTCTAGCTCTCAACTCAACTAGGATCAAACCATTATCGGACAGAGTCAACCATGTATTCATCGCTCTCAAAGCAAACAAAGTCTTTCTACTCAATGCATCTGCGACTACATTTGCCTTACCCGGGTGATAGTCAATCACTAGCTCATAATCCTTCAGTAACTCGAGCCATCTCCGTTGTCGCAAGTTTAAATCTTTCTGAGTCATCAAGTACTTCAAACTCTTATGATCAGTAAAAACACGACATTTCTCGTCGTACAGATGGTGTCTCCAAATCTTCAAAGCAAACACAATAGTCGCTAGTCCCAAATCATGTTTCGGATAATTTTTCTCATGTGGTTTCAGCTTTCTCGAGGCATAAGCTATCACTTTTCCCTCTTGCATCAACACACATCCTAATCCATTCAGTAACGCGTCACTATAAATCACAAATTCTTTTCTCGGTTTAGGTTGTACTAAAATCGGCGCCTCAGTCAATAATGTTTTCAACTTCTCAATGCTTTGTTAACATTTTTCTGACCATTCGAACTTAACATCCTTTTGCAATAGATTAGTAATAGGAGTAGCAATCATCGAAAATTCTTTAACAAATCGTCGGTAATAACCTGCTAAGCCCAAAAAGCTTCTGACCTCAAATACATTTCTCGGTGACTTCCAATCAACAATTGCTGAAATCTTACTCGAATCTACCCGAATACCATCTCCAGAAACAATGTGCCCCAAAAATCTGACTTCTCGGAGCCAAAACTCACTTTTACTGAATTTAGCAAACAACTTCTTATCTCTCAAAATCTGCAATACAGTTCTCAAGTGCTCGGCGTGTTCGGCCTCGTCTCGGGAATAAATCAGAATGTCATTAATAAACATAACCACACATTTTTCCAAATACGGTCGGAAAATTCTATTCATCAAGTCCATAAAAACAGCAAGTGCATTAGTCTGTCTGAAAGGTATAACAAGAAATTCATAATGCCCGTACCTTGTCCTAAAAGCAGTTTTCAGGACATCCGACTCTTTAACTCTCAACTGGTAGTAGCCAGATCTCAAATCAATCTTCGAGAATACCGTTGCCCCTTTCAACTGATCAAACAAGTCATCAATCCTCGGCAAATGATATTTATTCTTTACAGTTACCTTGTTGAGCTGTCAGTAATTGATACAAAGTCTCATAGATCTGTCATTCTTCTTTACGAACAATACTGGAGCACCCCAGGGAGAATAACTCGGCCTCGCAAAACCCTTACCTGTCAACTCTTGCAACAGAGCCTTTAACTCTTTCAATTCGGTCGGAGCCATTCTATACGGAGCAATAGATATCGGCGAGGTCCCTGGTACTAAGTCAATACCAAACTCAACATCTCTAACTGGTGGTAACCCAGGCAACTCTTCTGGGAATACATCCGGATATTCACAAACTATCGGTACTGATTCAATTCTCAACTCAGACACTTTTGTATTCAACACATAAGCTAGATAGGCTTCATAACCTTTTCTCACATATCTTTGGGCAAACATCAAAGAAATCACAACAGGTAACTCACCCGAATCATCAGAATCAATCCGAAGAATTTCACCATTTTCACATTTTAGTTCAATAATCTTTCTTTCATAGTTTACTACAGCATCATGCAGTGTCAACCAATCCATACCCAAAATAACATCGAATTCATCAAATGGAAACAACAATAAATCAGCCAGAAATAGTGACCTCGAATCATCAAGGGACAATTCTTGCAAACTCTATCAACTAATACATGTTTGCCTAAGGGGTTTGACACTCTAATCACAAACTAAGTAAACTCAACTGGCAAGCTCTTACTAGCTACTAATTTCACACAAACATAAGAATGATTCAATCCAGGATCAATCAATGTAATAACATTAGTATCATAGAGAGAAAAAGTACCAGTGATAACATCGAGAGATGTCGCTTATTCACCAGCACGGATGGCATAGGCTCTAACAGGTGCTCAAGCTTCGGATCTCGCAGCTGTATCTTTCGTCACAACTTTACTACTAGCTCAATTTCTGGTATTTCTCGGTGGCCTACCCCTATTAGCAGTATTACTCGGTCTCGCACTCTGAAATTTTTCTTTCTCAGCCATTTTAGGACAATCTTGGATAAAATGCTCTTGATAACCACACTTAAAGCAAGCCCGGTCATTAATTCTACACTCGCAGGGATGTTTTCTTCCACAATGTTGACATTCGGGTCTATTAGACTTTACATTACCCACACTTGGCATCGAAGTAACTTGAGATTTAAAACTCAAGTGTTGCTTCCCACGATCTCTGTGTGAATACCCCGCTGAAACATTCAAACGGGAATACATTTCTTTAGATTTCTTTGACTGATATGGAAATGACTTACTCATCGGTCTTTTCCTCGAATCTCTAGCTTCAAGATCAACTTTCCTCTTCTCTTTATTCAACTATTCAGCCTTACAAGCCCGTTCAACCAATACCACAAACTCTTTCAGATCTAAGATCCCAACTAACACACGAATATCCCCATTCAATCCATCCTCAAATCTCTTGCACATAATAGCCTCGGCAGAAACACACTCTCGAGCATATTTACTAAGTCTGAAAATTCTCGCTCATACTCCGTCACTTTCATACGACCCTATTTCAGCTCAAGAAATTCCTTACGTTTCTGATCGATGAACCGTTGACTAATGTATTTCTTTCGGAACTCCTCTTGAAATAATTCCCATGTAACCCTCTCCCTTAGTACAACCGATACTAGCGTATTCCACCAGTGATATACAGAATCTCTCAGAAGCGAGGTGGCACACTTTAAACACTCATCCGGTGTGCAAGATGGTTCATCAAATACTCTGATGGAGTTTTCGAGCCAAAACTTGGCTCTCTCGGGATCATCATCCACTTTAGCTTTGAAATCTTCATCCCCGTGCTTTCGGATCTTATCAACCGGGGGCTTGTTCATTCTTACAAATTCCATACCTTGTGGAGCTACAAGAACCGGTCGAGGAATAGGTAGGGGTGAAGGAGGTTGGGTATTCAGATTTGTTCGAACAAATTCCGTATACCACTCATTCATCATGTGCAGAAAGGTTTCCCTACCCCTTCTCCCTGACTAACCGTAGGAGGTCTACTATCAGATGGCACTGCCCCTTGAGCGGGAGCCGGCGCATTACTTTCAACTTCATCAGCCTCAGCTCGATTGGGATTCATTTACTATATGAAAACACAATTTAAAATTGTCAGGAGTCATCACACTATCACAGTTCATTTATGGCATGTATAGCTAGACTCTTACACACGCTACGTTAGTCCGAGAGTCGACTAAACCGTAGCTCTGATACCAGTAAATGTAACACCTCTTACCCGTATTTGATGCCGGAATAGGGTACGAGGCATTACCGAACTTAAACACAAGCAAACATACAAAATCGAGACGTAATTTCCATCCAAATTTAAAACTTTTCACATACATTCATATCGTCCCTAAAACGAGCCTACGAAGCCCAGAACATTTATTGTAAGTGGTTTGGGACTAAATCGAGAACTTTAAAATATCACACAACACTTAGAAATTTTTCACTAAAACAGGGCTCACACGCCCGTGTGGTCTAAGGGACACGCCCGAGTGACCCTTGGACACGTCCGTGCTACAAGCCGTGTTCAAAATAGGGAGCTCTCTGACTTGTGCCCATGGTCGTGCCACACGCCCGTGTGCTAGGCTGTGTGGTCGATTTAATTTTCATAATTTTTCAAAAAAATAGGTGCAGACTTCACACGGCCAAGGCACACGCTCGTGTTAGAGGCCGTACCGTCCACACAGCTGAGACACATGCCCTTGTCTCTGCCCGTGTGCTCAATACTGAGCATTCTGTTTTGCAACAATTAAGGTACAAGGGACACACGGCCGGAACACACGACCGGAACACACGCCCATGGGGCAAGCTGTGTGTCACACACGGCCTAGACACACGCCCGTGTGTCTACCCGTGTTGACAAAATAAGGCTATTTACCAAGCCATTTTGTCACCCTTCCATGCACATACCTACACAACAAAACATAGCACAAATCCAAGCATATACATTCAACCAAATCAGCTACAACCAAGACATCAACACTCATTCATATGTTACCATCTATCACATACAACCATCACATTCTTACCAACTCAAACCATGCAAATTTCCCACATCCATGAAAAGCATCATCATATGCATATATATATATATACTTAAACCAATATTAGCCAATTTCAATGGCCATTTACAAAATTAATTATCAACCAACCTAAGCCAACACATTTGGCTAATCAATTATGACACATAAAAAAATGACCAAGTCCCTATACATGCCATAACTCAAAATACTTGAATCCATTGGTACCAAAATAATCGTTGTAGATAGTGTGAATGGATCCCTGACGATCTCCAATCCCGATCTAGCTTGGTGACACTATAAGACAAGAGAAATAAAGGGGAGTAAGCTATATAGCTTAGTAAGTTCCTATGCAAATAATAAGCATTATAATCACACATGTATCATACAAATAAACATGATAAACTTGGCATAAATAGTATCAAGATCTTCTACTCATAACTTATTAATGACCTTACCGAGGGATTCATCACATATCGAGCTCATTAGTAAATGAGTTTTACGTACGTACCTATACCAACTCGCAACATAATCATAATCTTTCACAACTTTGACATACTCATTGAATTTCCCATTGAACCACTTGGAATACTAAAGGATACTTGGGAATCTCGCACACACAGTACTATACCAATGCCATATCCCAGATATGGTCTTATATGGGATCTCTTATCGATGCCAATAGCTCAGCTATGGTCTTACATGAAATCTCATATTGATGCCATATCCCAGATATGATATTACACGAAATCTCAAATAACCCTAATGTCATAACATTTGTATCCTAACTATTCATAAGGTTCAACCAGGATTTCTCTTTTGTTAAACTTTGTCGATTACGTTCGAAGAGTAAATCACAAGTCATACAATATTAAAGCAATTAAAGCATAAATAACAATACATTATTTACATACGAACTTACCTCGGTACAAAAATAGTAGAAAAGGACCTAATCATCAAACACCTTATTTTTCCCCCGATCTAGGTTCGAACCTCGTTTCTCTTGATCTATAATAGAAAATTTAACTCATTTATTATCCACATTTCTCAATTCAGTCCAAAAATCACATTATGGTAAAATTACATTATTGCCCCTAAACTTTGACATTTTTACGTTTTGCGCCTAGGCTCGTAAAATGAAATCTATTCGATTTCTTCAAGACCCAAGCCTAGCCGAACCTTTTTCATGCTTATAACAGCCCACATTTTCCATAAAATCAGACTTTTACTACCCATTTTACAACTTTTTACAAATAGGTCCTTTTTAGGTATTTTCATGAAAAATCACCTAGTAAAAGTTGTTTATCTAACATTAAACTTGCATAATCTTTCATTATGTAACACCCCTAACCCGTAACCATTGCCGGTATAGGGTTAAGAGGCATTACCGGACAAATCAGAAACTTCTACGAACATTTCACATCATAAAGTATATCATTGTCATATCGTAGCAAAATACAAGCATATAGTCTCTTAATGAGGTCTACGAGACCTTAAACATACATTAGGAAGGGGTCGGGACTAAACCGAGTACATACGATATTTTTCAGAAACTTAACATTTTTCAAAGTTACAGAGGTCACACGCCCGTGTGGGCAGGCCGCGTGTGTCCAAGCCGTGTCAAAACAGGGCATACATACTGACTTGTCCACACGGCCGAGGACACGCCCGTGTGCTTTACCCGTGGTCGACACTGACTTATCTCACACGGCCTGTCACACGCCCATGTGTCTAGCCTGTGGTCGACACTGACTTGTTTTGAAATATTAACTTGAGGGACACGGTCGAGTCACACGCCCGTGTGCTCAACCGTGTGGGCAAATGTAGGCCATTTACAAAGCCAATTTGCCACCCATTTTAGGGTCAATCCTACAAGCACAAATAAGCATCATTCCATACCCCAAAAACAACCAAAGCATACCATATATGACCACCTTTTCTAACCATTCATAAGCACATCAAATATATCAACTTGGCATCACAAAACATATATTAAAAGTTACCATAATCACATCTTTAAACAAGCCATATCACATGGCTTATATTTACATCACAAACATAATCCAAAACTACTAGCCTATACATGCCACACTTAGCTATGTACCCATTCAAAAGGTACCAAAATAGAGTTTAATAGTGTGGTGATGATCCTCGACGATCCCCGAGCCTTCCGTAGCTTTAACGATCTATAAAACAATGCAAACACACACAGAGTAAGCTTTCAAAAGCTTAGTAAGCCATATACAAATAAATTTAATATATATAACATTTATAACAAATTCAATTACAAGAACTTGAACATATCTCAATAGCATATTCACATTTCTTCTTTAGCTCAAAGATATCTAACCATTTGTTTGACAACAATTCACATCTTCATGTATCTCAATATATATGGCAGATTCATACAAATATCTCATTTTGTCTCAACAATTCTATGCATATATCTCACTTTTGCAAATTCACATATACTTACCTTTCATACTCAAACATAGTGTACATTTCAGACGTACCTGAATCAGTTATACATTTCATATAGTCTTTCATTTCTCGAAAATTGCCCGTTGAACCATTGGGAATCAAATAGGATATTCGGATAACTCGGAATACTCGTACAATGCCAACGTCCCAGATGTGGTCTTACATGTAATCAAATATCGATGCCACTGTCCCAGACAGGGTCTTACACGAAATCATATACGATGCCGATGTCCCAGACATGGTCTTATACGTAATTCATAAATCGATGCCAACGTTCCAGACGTGGTCTTACACAATATCACATATCGAAACCCTATGTCATGACATAAATCCTATCTATTCCTAAGGTTCGTACGAGGCTCTTCAGACATTAATACATTGTCGATACTTTCTCGGTTTTCATATGTGTATCTTCCAAAGCCATTCATCACAATTCAATAATATATAAACATGAATAAATCAACTTAAATACATTTATTTGTATATAGACTTACCTCGTACGGATATAAACGGACGGATTCGATTACTCGATCACTTTCTACTTTCCTCGGTCTAAATTTGTTTTCTTTGGTTCTTGATCTATACATATTCAAATTTAACCCATTTATTCACCAAACCATTCAATTCAATCCAAAAACACACATTTAGGGCATTTTACAATTTAGCCCCCATATTTTTACATTTTGACATTTAAGTCCTTATTTCACAAAATCACAAAATACACATAATTTCTTTGTACCCATGCTTAGCCGAATATTCACATGCTTCATCTAAGTCCTCGCATTTAATTTATTTCACATTTTAGTCTCTCAAAATATTATTTTCACAATTTAGTCCAAATTACTCAAATTCACCAAAAATCCAAAGACAAAACATGTTAATCTAACATATATATTTCATACTTCATCAACTAACATCACAAAGCTTAAACATTCATCAATGGCACATCTCATAATCTTCATAAAATTCTAAAATTAAGTCATGGGTTTGATAGTATACTAAGCAACGATCACAAAAACGTAGAAATTATCAAAAACCGAACAAAACTCATACCTTAATTTTGCTTGAACATAGCCGAACCCTTAAAGCTTTTCTTCTTTATTTTTCTTTGATAATTTCGGTGGAAAGATGAACATATTCTAACCATTTTCATATTTGTTTTATTATATTTCATAATAATTGTCTATTTCCACTTTTACCCTTAATGAAATATTAATGGAAAAACATTTAAACTATGGACATAATCATCCACTAACTTAATAATGGCATAATAACATCATAAGGACTTCATGTTAATAAAGACATAGCACATAGGTACTTTTAACACATGGCATGCTAATTCTACATTTTACGCAATTAGATCCTTATATCAAATTAAGCACACAAACGGATAAATTAAATCACGTAACTTTCACACATGCTTAATCATATATTACAAGCACAGAAAATAATATTAAAATATTTTTCTAACTCGAATTTGTGGTCCCGAAACCACTATTTCGACTCGGGTCTAAATCGGACTGTTACACATTAAACATCAAAACACATACATGTCTAACATAGGTCAAACCCTAGACATCAACCATAACTCAAATTAAAGGTAGAAATAGATAGATCGAATCATAACGACTTCAAAAATGTAAAGAGCATTAAAAACGAGGCTAGGATGTACTTACAATCAAGCTTGGAAGTTGAACAAACCCTAGCTATGGTGGTCTTCAAATTTTCGGCTATGGTGAGGAAGATGGACAAGAATTTTGACTTTATTTTCCCTTTTTATTCATTTATTTACCAAATGACCAAAATGCCCTTCACTTAAAACTTTGAAACTTTATCTCACCATGTCTATTTTTGCCCACTAACTTAACAAATGGTCTAATTACCATCTAAGGACCTTCAATTTAAAATTTCATAGAAATTAGACACCTCTAACATGTAGAACTCAACTTTTACACTTTTTACAATTTAGTCCTTTTTACTAAATTGAGTGCCCAAACGTCAAAATTTTTGAACAAAATTTTCGTGAAATCATTTCGTAAAACTGTAGACCATGGAAATGTAATAAAAATGAATTTTACTACGTCAAATTTGTAGTCCCGAAACCACTGTTTCGACTAGACCCAAAATCGGGCTGTTACAATGGTATATATACATTCACACATTTGTTTATAGATATATGTATGCATTTATGCATATGATTGAATAAGTTAAAGCTTAAGAAACATTTGACTATTTAACATGAAATGATTATCATGATGACATGAAATATATTTCAATTAAAGAAATGATAATTAGCTGGCATTTAACAAAGGTTGAAGGTTCTAACTAACTGAACTCTTCACGTTTTTTCAATGTCAGAGTCAAAGGTAGTGTGGTTTCTAAATTCTAATTAGTTAGCCATTCTACACATGAAGAACTTGTTTGTCATATTGTTTGATTCCTTTATTTTAAGAGCTTCGATTGGCTAATGAGATAGTGATGTTGGAGGTGCACCTCGAGTATATGCTTAAGAAAGTGTCAAATATGGATTTAACCAATAGCACCAAGAAACTAAAAACTAATGTGCTAATTTGTGACAACTCGCTCGACAAAGTCTATAAGACCGGGTAAGGTCCAAAAAAGAAAGAGTTAGGGGATACGCTCTAACTAAGTAAGGTGTTGTAATTGACTACGTAATTAGTCTGTGAGCATGCCCTTTTGGCGAAGCCTTCGCTGCATGAACAAGTCAGAAGAAAAATGAAGTGATGTGGTTCTATCCACCCAACGATGTTTATGGTGGAACTGTAAGGAAAATAGTTTACATGGGAATAATAAAGGATAAACCTTGGAAGGTAATATACGCCAAGTTTGTCTGACTAACGGTTCTAACTACATTCCAACAAGTAGTCAGGAATAAGCCATGTATCGAGTTCACATGTACATAGATATGTGTACGGATGGATTGTCATGCACGTCTCCTTACAAATGTAAACCACCCATACGGCTAAATGGTTAGGATTGTAACAAGTTTCAAGTTATTATAGGGACAAGAGTTGTATAAATCTAAAGTATCAGATACAAAGAGGAGAGTCTTCCTCTTCCTTCTTCGATGAGCATTTCAACTTAGGCCAAAGGAAAACCATAATAGATACTTAAGTTGAGGCTAGGAAATGGATCTAAGCTTTGAGATACCTCTTGTCAACCTAAGATTCACGATTTTACATTATATGATGCCTAAGAGCATATATATTTAGCTTGGCGAAGCAAGTACGGAAAAGTTTTACTTAGCAATTCTGGTGCTCAAAGTGCAAGGAAATGAGTTAGATTAATAGATTTTGATGAGTTCTTATGATTTATCGTTTAGGGGCTGTCGATCTACTCGATGGAAGCCTAGTCTGAAGTTGCTGATAGTGAGTAGTACGAGCTTAAAAGTGAGTACCTCGCGAATCTCTAACTGATCTCTTTGCGTATACATGTATGTTTTTATGTTTATATGTTGATCTTTCTGTGTTAATGATTGTTTTGTGAAATGAGAAAGAAAGGCATGCAAAAAATGTAATATGTCGATTTTGTGAAGATGAATGCTTGATGAAATTGCATGTGATGCTTGTGTAATGTTATGTGCATCTGTTAAAAAAAGAAATGTGTGCACGATGAATGTGTAAAAAAGGTATGAGCTTGATGATATGTTTCTATTCCACGGAAGAAAGTGTAGGCTTAAAGAATGCACCTGAAAGTATGTTTCTGTCCACTATAAGTAAGTATGTACATGCACAAACACACCTGAAAGCTTAATGGAGTCTATACATGAATAAGTCTCTGCATGAGTAAGTCACTACATGAGGAGTCTATGAATAAGTTGCATGAGTTGCTTAAGTCTGCATGTTGAGTCTGCTTGCATGTGCAAGTCCGTCGGGAAAATAAACACGAATTATGATATGGAAGTCCATGGCCATGGAAAGCGAAGACCATATAGTGTAAGCCCTAGTCATGGTGGCTATGGCATCATATAGGGAAATAAAGACTACATTGTGCAAGAACTAGTCTAGGACTATGGCATCATGTGGAAATGAAGAGGACGGTTGGGTGGGTACCAGGCGATGAGGGGAAAACCTCATGACAATGCGTTTAGGCAAATCCCTATAGTCAAAATCACCATTTCCTAAAAATGATGCCTTTGTGGATGAATCTATTATATGTGAGCCTTTGTGGTTGTTCTCTATTATATGTGAGCCTTAGTGGCGGAACCTGTTATATGTGGAAGCCTTTGTAGATGAATCTACTATATGTGGAAGCCGTTGTGTTTGTTCTCTATTACATGTAAGCCTTTGTGGAAAAATCGTCAAAGAGAAGCCTTTATTGTTGATTCTGTTGAAAGTGGCTTTGTGGCAAAGTCAATTGTATGTATTTGGACGCCTTTGTGGCTATCTAATGATATGTGGACGCCTCTATGGCTATCTATGACAAAAGAAGTATTCGCCTCCATGTAGTAATCTGAGTAAAGGCCTATGTAACCACCATCCGGTAACAACGCCAACTGGGTGGACTCTGAAAAAGCCAAATTGAACGTCACAGTGAAGTTCTTACGACTGGCAAGTCAAAGATGTGTATCTACAAAGAAAGCCTTAAATGAGAATTCAGGTAAAAAGGGGAATTCCTCACTAAGTTCTATCGAACTTACCCTTGTGTGTTTTATGTTTCAGGTATGAAGGATGTTGTGAGGGATGACGCCAGGGTTGCACCGAGGAAAGGACGAAGTAGGGCACTTATGCATACAGATTAGAATCGCGCGGTCGTGATCAAGCTATAATAGTTACGAAATTAAATTAAGTTATTGTATGAACCCCCGTTGTACGTATAGAATACATATAGAATTAATTAACCACGTAAAAGTAATGATTGTCTTAGCCCCGACAATTTGAAAAGAGTTAGGTCGATTAGTTATATATATGTATGTATTTCTTTGTAAGAGTCCACCAACTGTAAGGGCGTAATATGCGCTTGTAAGTCATGAAATGCTTAGTTATGAGTCAACTAATTTTAATATAAGAAGAGGTATTATTCAATAATAAATGTGTTAGTAAGTATCAAACGGTATGAGTCTGAATTTGAGTATTAACACTCGAGATTTGAATCCGGTCAATCGGGTCGGGTCGAGGGCGTTACATGATCAAAATAGCATAGCAGCAAACCAAAGCAACAAACAATAAAAACCAACAAAATTAGAATAAAATCAGTAGAGAAAAACAATATCAAAATATATAAAAAAAAAGTCATAAACACAACAACAACAAAATTATCTAAATCATGAATATTATGTAAACAACACCTAAATACATGAAAAACTAACATTTAATGCTTAAATCAAGTGGCAGCCACAATCATTAATTGAGCAATAGAGTAAGGAAAAACCTTCAATAATATGCTAAAGTTTCTCAAACATGAAAATGAATAAGATTGGGTAGACAATTATTTCAACTTTTAAGGATAAAAATGGAAAATCATAGATAAAAGTATGAGCATTATTGTCAAACCAAAAACCTTACTTTTTCACTACTCTTTACTGGACGTTCAAGCTTTAGTCCACAGACTAATCCTTCAGTGAGATTTGAATTGTCCAATTGCACTGCACCAGTCCATCCAAACAGCATTTCAATATGTTTGAAGTGAAAAAGTTACTCCAATCGTGCCTCACTGCAGCTAAACACTGAACCAAAGGAAACCTTAGTTGTTGTTCCGTATATACTTTCAAAAAAAAGATGTAGGGAAAAAAAACTTCTATCCGATATGTCATGGAAAAAATTGTTGATGTGATATATATTATATTTATCGAATTGGCCGCTCACGATAAAATATAGCCAATCTATTAGGGGATAAAATATTCTATTACTGTTAAATTACGTGTTTAAAATGATTGATATCAACATTAATTCACAAGCCTACTTTATATACATAATAAACCCTATATCATTCTCATAAAAAAATTCATAATTAATTAAAAATATTTAAATACATTAGTAATATTATTACAAGTTCAAAACTTAAATAACTAACTAATATTCATTAAAATTTAATTTTTAAAAAAGTAATTATATGTAATAAAATAAATTATAAAAAACCGGAAGGGGGGAGTTACAACTAGTTAAAGGGGAAACAAAAAACAATGAAGCCGGACAAATTATATATGTTTGGCAATGGCAGATCCATCGGTGTTTTGTAATTAACGCAAGTTACGCAGCCAAGAGGAATATTAGGTAGAGGGGGACCAAGCAATTATCTCAACGTAGAAAACGTAAGCCAACCCTTATTCAATTATTACCTTGACGTTATTGACTTCATCTCCAATTTCCTTAATTGTTGCATTAAGAACCATAGTAAACATTTACCAGAACACTTCATCGTCAATGGCATTAGCCAATTAATAATTTACCATTGTGGGGGTTAAAAAAATGTTATAACCAAATCCACGGATGAACTCCATGACATTGTAATTAAATTATCCTTAGAAAGAAAACCATATAATAAAATAAATTTATTATTGGGTACTACATAGTTAGTCACCCGACTCTTATAAATTTTCATTTTGAGCATAAAAAATTTAAAAGAAACTTTAAAATTTAGGTGCTACCATTAACAATAGTTTTCATTTTGGTCACTCGTTAGTTTGGGGCTACGCAATGTCATTTTACTCTCATTTTAGTCACACAATTTTAATAAGTTTTCGTTTTAGTCACTTATTTTTGTTTTTTTAGAGTTTCTTTTATCTACTTTCAAAAAAGAAAAAAATAAACTTAGAATTTTATAGGGAATTGAGTTATTCCGCTACAGAAATGAAAGCCAAGTTTTTTATTCCTGTAACTCAACTCACTGTAAAAACTCGAGTTTTCTCTTGTAAAAATCCAAGTTTTCATTTTTTATTGAAAAAAGAACTAAAATTAATTCTAGAAAAAAGGAAATTAAAAATATAAAATGAATTTTCTTTTTTAACGGTGGGTGACTAAAATGAAAACGATTGTTAATAGTAGTGCCAAAATTCAAATTTATTATTTAATTATAATATTTGAAATAAAAACTTATAAAAGTTAGGTGACCAAAAATATAGTTTACCCTTTATTATTCACAAGTTCAACTTAATACATAAAGGTCAGAAAGAAAGAAAAAAAAAGAACAAAAAAACAGTGAGCTGGATTGCGCACGACATCACACCGAAAACTAGATGAACAAACCGAAAGAGTCCCATCTCCAAGTAGTTGTCTTCAACTGTTTTATTCCCTTAACCCCGACACTATAAATAAATAAAATCTCAACAACAAAAATAAGGAAACAAAGAAAGAACAAAAAAACCCTTTTTATTTTAGTTGTTGATAAGGGCACATTGCTTCCGGATCTGGCCTTCGGATCCAGTCTTAACATTAACCCGACCCATTTTCTCCATGGCTTTGGCAAACTCATCAAAGAAGAACTGTGGGGGACTGGTAAGGAGCTGGTTGATGAAAGCCAAGCTGGTTGAATCAGTGGTTAAAGCAGCATCGGATTGGAAAAGACCCCTTCTTTTGAGCAAGAGTGAGTAGTAGCTAAGATCGAAGGTTTTCCGACTCCCAGGGTCCATCTCAAGTATTGTGGTGTTATCGCTCGCGGTTTTACACTTGTTGGCCTTGAGGTTTTCAGCGTACTCGCTGTCCATGGTTGGGTCGATTCCGCCGGGGCCGGTGAAATTGTACAGTCGGCGCGAAACAGCCGGGCAATGGGATATGCCGATGGTGTGACCACCTGAAAAACAATGATGTCATTACATGTTATGGATGAACGGAACGAGTAGGTTAAGTGTAAATTATACCAGATAGGAGAACTAAGTCGGTCAAGTTAAGTCCTTGGTTACTGAAAAGAGTAAGGAGAGTAGTGAAGTTGTGGAAAGGGCTTGGAATGTTGGTATTTGCTTCGGTGATATTGGATATCACACCGTCTCTTCTTCCTGTTGGAACATTCCAAAATGGACCTCCCTGTGATAAACAGTGACCATTTTCAGTGCTTGGGATGGTTATGTTTTATGTGGGAAATGGAAAGCATGCAGGTGATTTTTTTACTTACAGTGGTTACTACAGAGTCTCTGGCAACCAAAGTGAGGATATCGGCACAAGAGACAACGCCAGGGCATTCGGCTTCGAGGAGGCTCTTCACTCTTTCAATGAAATCAAAGCCCCTCAGTGTTAGATTTGGGACTGCATTCTTCTCTGCTTGGCCAGATGTGGAGTTTAGAAGCACTGATGCATCACAGCCCTGTCCGCAGAAAATAAAAATAGTATCATTTTCACTCCTTGTTTCTATGCCACACCATGGTTGTAAAAACCGAATCAAAGGTCGAATATAAATATAAAAGAGAAAAAGGCAGAACGCAGAAGTTTACCCTGACAATGCAATCATGGAAGTGCATTCTTAAGAAAGAAGCAGCGAGGGATGGGGCATTAGGGATGTGCTGTTTAACATAGTCCAGCACAATCTGCTCGGCTTTAGGACAGCTGCTGCCATAAAAGTTCATCTGCAGTTGAGCCTGTGCTGACCCAATCAATGCTAAAACACCAATCACAACAACTAAAACAATCCTCACAGAGCTTGTTCCTGCCATCCTCGACAGAGTTTGAACTAGCTCCTGTTTCAGATCTCTTTTAAGACAGCAATGTTTGATGTTGTTGTGATTTGGAAAACAAGGGAATGTTTTATAGGCACTGATTTTCAACTACTACAAGATTAAAACTATACAAGTTCAAATAAGATAATCAAGCCTGTGCTGTCCACGTTACCCATCTTTAGATAACACTAAACCTTGATCTGTTTAAAGGTTAATTCATGAATTTGATAACGACACACTAAAAACCAAGTCAGATAAGAACAAAATAACAGAGCTGAATGAAATCAATTGGTTGAACTGCTCGATGGCTATCATATGTTATATACATTTGTATACATCTACTTTTCGATTCAATTATTTGACGCCACTGTAATTTTTTTTATAGCCGACAATGAGGCGAGTTTAATACCATAATTTGTGTATTATTTATGCTTTTTTTTTTTCAGTTTTTTTATCGTGTTAATTGTGTAAATGTAAAACTTGAATCAGTAAAGTTGATCAAATGTTTGCAATTTGTTATATGAATGTAATCATTTTCATTTATAGGCAAACATAAAGTAAATTACACTAACTCACTAAACTTTTATTAAATTTATGTTTTAGTCACTTAACTTCAAAAAATTATAAAATGGTCATTAAATTATTCGAAAATTTTTATTTAAGCCATTGGGCTGTTAAGTTTTTTTTTTTTTTTAAGTCTGGCTAGCGAGTTCTAAGTGATTATTTGACGATCGGTATGATGGATTGATACCCATTGACGAGTAGAAGAACATATTTTAGACCCAAATCTATCTAACGATCAATGTTAGAGATTAGAAAAGAAAGCTGTTTGGATTTTATTTATAGATTCATAACGTTCAAAATTGTTTCTTGAAAAAAACTGAATTGTAGAAAAGAAAGGGAAGAAAAACTTTCAATTAGTGCGAACAAGAAGGTTAAACAATAACGATTTTAACATTCCAAAAATTTAAATAAAATTTTTCAAATAATTCAATGACTATTTTATAACTTTTAAAATTAAATAATTAAAACGTAAATTTATTAATAATTTAGTCAGCTTGTTATTTATTGCAAATATAATAATGATTTATTTTGATTTTGTGTTGGCGAAAATTAAGGATCGCTGTAATAATTGATTTTTTTTATTCTTTTGTATTTGCTTTGGTGATTAGCTTTCTGGTAATTTGTAAATAATAGTTTCTAATTTGACATGCGTTTAATATTATTTTATGCATTTAGTTTTTAATTAGTTTTTAAATAATATATTTTTATTGTTACCTATAGTGAACTATAATATTAATTCGAAAAAAGAAAATAGGTAAAATAACATACAACAGTTATAATAATAGTTCATTATAAATATGAAAAATATTTACACTAAATTAATAAAACACACATAATAATAGTGATTAAAAATAATTGATGAAATTTGACATTCTTTTCAAAACAAACCCACAAAATATTTTTCATTTAAACCAAACAAATAAGAGATATAGATAATAAAAAATCAATTTTTAAAGTGTTTTACATAATATAAACAACTTATGGAATTTTTAAAAAAATCATAATATTATATTACCTTATCATCAATTAAAATAATCTTTGATCACTCTCCGATGCCATTGTTGTTCGAATATGATTCGGTATTACCTCTTTGAAGAATCATTATTTTAATGCTCCATTATTTTTTATATAATTCTAAATTATATATTAATGTTACTTGATTGAATAATGCCTAATTGCATGTTATTTATTAAAATTAGATTGGATTTAATTTACTTTTGATTAAATAATACTGTTTTGTATTAATAACAGAAGTTTCTCCATAAATAATACAAGTGGCTTAGCAAAAGAAATAAATAAAAAACATGCATCAACATCGTGAGAAGCAGAAGAAATAAACAGATTCAATTCACAAGTCTAAGCAACTTCGAGCAACCCACCAATATCGCAGTGTTGACCATTCTACAACTCAATGTCATTGTTTCCATCAAAGGATGCCCTCTAACCCATTTCCTATATTGCAGAATCACCTCAATCCACTCGGACCTAACATGCATTTGTGATAGAATTTACACCCTTTTCATGGGATTTCTTTTTCAATTTCTATTCAAGTTTTGTGATAAATATCCAAATGAAAATAAATCGTTATTCATATAATTTAATAGAAATCAACTAATAAATAATCATCGTTACAACCAGTTTTATATTTACACTAATACCACAACAAATGCAAAAACAATTATTACATCTGGCCTTAATTTTCCTGAACCCAAAATCAAATTAAATCATTATGATGGTTACCTATAAATGAAATACTAAATTGCAGACATTTCATCAACTTTACTAATCCAAGTTTTACATTTACGCAATTAAGATGATAAAAATTTGAGAAAAAACACATAAATTATGGTATTAAACTTGACTCATTATCGGCTATAAAAAGGTAACAGTGATTGAATCGAAAAGTAAATATATACAAATGTATATAATATATGGTAGCCATCTAGCAGTTGTTTTGTTCTTATCTTACTTGGTTTTTAGTATGCCGGGCTTAACTGCCACCCTTCTACTATTACAATTAGATATACAAGTTGTGTAGGTTAGGTTGATTTTTTTAGTGTTAGAATCCATTTGACTTATAAAAATTTTTTTGTATACTTTTAAATTGAGTTAATTTTTTATTATCTTTTTTGAGTCGTTCAAGTTTAAGGTTTGGGTTAGTTTTAAATTATATAATTTAAATAAAGTTAATTGAATTTTTTTAAAATTTTTGTGTCATTTTGAATCGGGACAATTTCTGATTTAAGTGATTTGAGTTTAATGTTGAATTTTTGAGTCAAATTATTATGAATTTGAATCATTTTACATTCGGATCAATTTAAGTTACAGCTTTTAATGTTTTTTTTAATCAAATCAGGTTGAAGAACCGATTGTTGAAATTAATTGCATTAGATTTTAAAATTGAGTCATAGTTGACATTTATTTAACCATAGTTAGGCATAATTGTAATTAATAAATTACACAGTAATGTGATCCGCATGGAGTAGCTCTTCGCATAACAAATTGTCTATTTGGATGAATTTTGAGTAGCCTTGATGCTACACTTCGAATCCTTTCTGTCATTGTCGGTAGGAGACTGCCATAACTACTCCATTTTTTTTTTCTATGATTTTGATTAATAGTGATTGGAGAATGTTATCATTGTCTATTAGTGAACACTTGAGGGGGGAAATTTTAATTAATGGAACTTAAACGTGTGAAGCTCGGCTCCAGCTTAAACAAGTTTTGTTTCCAACTCTATTCGAGAAAAATATTCAACTTATTCCATTAAATTTCAATTCTAATGCACTACTTTAAATTCAATAATTTAAGTTCAAGTTGGAAATAAAATTTTGTAAACTAATTCAATAGATTAAAATATTTGTATTTTTTGTAAAATTGAAATCTAGTATCTGGCCTATTACTTTTAACAATTTAAATCCAATTGTAAACACTTTTAAAATTATTTTATTAAATTTAAATTCATTACCACCCCATTTCTTAGTTATATGGCTTTTAAGTGAGTAATTTTTTTTATTTCAAAATGTCACTCCAACATATTTAACAAAAAAAAAATAATTGGACAAGAATTTTGAAATTTAAAAAGTAAAATGATTAAATTTTTAGAAATAAAAGTATAAAGACTAAATTTCAAATTTATAAAAAGTATAAGTACTTATAACATATTTTAATCAATTAAATGTATATAATAAAAAAGATTATTTAGGCATTCGAATTTGACTTACTCCATAACTTCAACGGTTTGAGCTCAACTCAACAATAACCAACTAAAGTTGCTAGGACATATGTGTGATTTACCCATTAAATCCCATCCTCCGTGGTTTAGTATTATCTAAAGATAGATAACGTGGACAGCACAGGCTTGATTATCTTATTTGTAGTTTTACAGTTTTAATCTTGTAGTAGTTGAAAATCAGTGCCTATAAAACATTCCCTTGTTTTCTAAATCACAACAACATCAAACATCGTTGTCCTTAAAAGAGATCTGAAACAGGAGCTAGTTCAAAGTCTGTCGAAGATGGCAGAAACAAGCTCTGTGAGGATTGTTTTAGTTGTTGTGTGTTGAGAGGTACGGTTTACTTAATCACTATCTTGAAAATAGAGAGGAAATTGAAAACTGGAATTGCTCTGTTACTGTATTATGAATGAAGTCTTCCTTTTGTTCATTGTACAAATTGTTTATATAGAACTTGGATAAATTGCTAGCTGTATCACCTAACTGCTTTGAGCTAACTACTTGAGCTATATTAACAGCTATAACAAACTTACTTGAGCTATATTATTGAACTCTATTATTGTGTTTGGTGTTTTAGCATTGATTGGGTCAGCACAGGCTCAACTGCAGATGAACTTTTATGCCAGCAGCTGTCCTAAAGCCGAGTAGATTGTGCTGGAGTATGTTAAACAGCACATCCCTAATGCCCCATCCCTCGCTGCTTCTTTCTTAAGAATGCACTTCCATAATTGCATTGTCAGGGTAAACTTCTGCCTTTTTCTCTTTTATATTTATATTTGACCTTTGATTCGATTTTTACAACCATGGTGTGGCATAGAAACAAGGAATGAAAATGATACTATTTTTATTTTCTGCGGGCAGGGCTGTGATGCATTAGTGCTTCTAAACTCCACATCTGGCCAAGCAGAGAAGAATGCAGTCCCAAATCTAACACTGAGGGGCTTTGATTTCATTGAAAGAGTGAAGAGCCTCCTCGAAGCCGAATGCCTTGGCGTTGTCTCTTGTGCCGATATCCTCACTTTGGTTGCCAGAGACTCTGTAGTAACCACTGTAAGTAAAAAAATCACCTGCATGCTTTCCATTTCCCACATAAAACATAACCATCCCAAGCACTGAAAATGGTCACTGTTTATCACAGGGAGGTCCATTTTGGAATGTTCCAACAGGAAGAAGAGACGGTGTGATATCCAATATCACCGAAGCAAATACCAACATTCCAAGCCCTTTCCACAACTTCACTACTCTCCTTACTCTTTTCAGTAACCAAGGACTTAACTTGACCGACTTAGTTCTCCTATCTGGTATAATTTACACTTAACCTACTCGTTCCGTTCATCCATAACATGTAATGACATCATTGTTTTTCAGGTGGTCACACCATCGGCATATCCCATTGCCCGGCTGTTTCGCGCCGACTGTAAAATTCCACCGGCCCCGGCGGAATCAACCCAACCATGGACAGCGAGTACGCTGAAAACCTCAAGGCCAACAAGTATAAAACCGCAAGCGATAACACCACAATACTTGAGATGGACCCTGGGAGTCGAAAAGCCTTCGATCGTAGCTACTACTCACTCTTGCTCAATAGAAGGGGTCTTTTCCAATCCGGTGTTGCTTTAACCACTGATTCAACCAGCTCCTTACCAGTCCCCCACAGTTCTTCTTTGATGAGTTTGCCAAAGCCATGGAGAAAATGGGTCGGGTTAATGTTAAGACTGGATCCGAAGGCCAGATCCGGAAGCAATGTGCCCTTGTCAACAACTAAAATAAAAAGGGTTTTTTTTGTTCTTTTCTTTGTTTCCTTATTTTTGTTGTTGAGATTTTATTTATTTATAGTGTCGTGGTTAAGGGAATAAAACAGGTGAAGACAACTACTTGGAGATGGGACTCTTTCGGTTTTGTTCATGTAGTTTTCGGTGTGATGTCGTGCTCAATTCAGCTCACGGTTGTTTTTCTTATTTTTTTTCCTTTCTGTCCTTCATGTATTATTAAGTAAAGACTTGTGGAATAATAAAGGGTAAACTATACAATTGGCGATCCAGTTTTATAAGTTTTTATTTTGGGTAATAATAATAATAAATTATATTTTCTTTATTGAGGTTGTACACGATTATTACACTTTTGAAGTCATTATACTATACTTAAATATGAAATCTATATTATTATTTTTGTAAAAAATAACAACATAAAACGAAACATCAACCAGTTATATCTTAACCCAACATTGATCGAGTTAAATTAACTAACAATAAACTTTTCACCATATCCGGGGAATCGTTGTATACTTGCAAACTTGATACTCTAGGAGTATAACATTTAGCCATATGATCGACAACTTCATTATGAATTCTTGGAATATGATGAATTCGTACTCTCCAGCTCTTTCTCAGGTTTTGATATAACAATTGTAACTCTACCAAACTACTATTTTTCTCCCCCACCAGCCAAAAGTAACTCCACCGGTAGTGCATTATCACATTCAATTGTATATGTCTAAAACCCTTCTCCCAGGCCAAGAGTAGACCTTCTAAGATTGCACTTACTTCTACTTTGAAGAAAGAATCCTTGCCAAAAGCCATCGAGAAACCACACGAAAGAATCCTTGCCAAAAGCCATCGAGAAACCACACAACCAATTAGCATCCGAATCTCTAAACATTTCTCCAATGGATGAAGAAATATTGGTGGTTGAGACCACACCATTCGTATTAAGTTTTATCCAACCCCTCTCCGGCCGAGCCTAATGCAACAATGTGCGCATAGGACTTAGCTGAAACAAACTCGAACCAAATTCTGCATAGCTCACCCAAGTATAACATGTAACCACAATAGCTTGAACACAACTATGGTTGTTAGAAAAAACAAATAAGTTTCGGTCTTTCCAAAGCAACCAACATATTATAGAAAATAGAGTCTGTCAAACCATACAACTGCCTATATTTTGCATATTCCAAAGAAATCACTCATCAAACGGAAGAGAGAAAAAAACGCTTTGAGCTCACCTTGAAATTACCGATAGCCACACTGATTTAGCAAACGGGCAATCTCAAATCACATGGGATCCCATTTTCAACACACTACTACATCTAGGGCAACTCTCATCGCTTGTCATGTGTTTCCTTACCCGCTCACCATTCGTCAATAATTTGTTTTGCCACAAAAGCCAAAGGAAAACACGAACCCTCTAAGGTGTCTTCGCTTTCCAAATCATCTTCCAACTCGCAGTAGGAACCATGTCATCAAGAACATGCATATTCATATATGTTTCAGTTGTGGAAAATGTTGAGAAATGTGCCCATGTTGTAGTAAACATGTAACTGTTTTCTATTTATTTGAACAATGAATAAATAAATAAAGTTAATTTCACATTTCACTATTATGTCTTTTGTATTTATGTCTTTTATATTTTGCATGTATAGTGAAATTGTGACAAGCAAATATTAACTCATCGATTGTCTAAAGTTCAAACTGAAGATAAGTGGATTGTAAAGAACGTTTACATTGAGAGAAAGACGACTTACTCCAGTAGATAATCTAAATGAGTCCGTAGTCCCGTAAAAGAATCAAAGTGAGCATTTGATTCAAATACTGAGAAGGATTATTATGTCGTCTACAATTCCAATTAGGGAGATGACTAGTCTTGGCTATCAGAGCAATTAACTCCACGAGTAGAGACATAGATGTATTCATTGATAGAATGATACATTGGACTGGACCCAAGATGAATTAATTCTGAATTTGTTTGTGAATAAATTCACTTGTGACATTCATGGTGTGATTCACCTAAATCCTGAGTTAGTTACTAACCATATATATGCAACTTATGTGATTTGATATAAGTGGAGGTTTATGCTCTAAAGATGATCGAGCCCATAGCCGATATGTTGGGTACATGATTTGTGTATGGCATGGCTTTACTAGCAACAGTGGAATTCATAGCTCAATTAAAGAGTTAATGATATTCTCCCATTGGCATTGTGTGGATTGATAAATATAAAACGTGGCCACGGGTTACTTGTTCTCGAACGAGCAATTTACACAATGGTGACAATGAGATAAAATAGGATTGTATTGAGTGAACGGACTTAACTCAAAAAAATCAAGGATATCATATAAGGGTAACACACACATGACGAGGTCATTAGAAAAAGTAGTTGGATGAATTGCTTTCATAATGAGTATATAATAAGGAGTTTTCAATCATGGTACTTCTTGTGGACTGACTCCATGATTAAGGAATTGCAAATTATCATAATGATGCTTCTGGACATAATTATAATCACTAGAGCCTAATTGTATATGTCCGATTGTCCCTCTGCTAGCTCAATAAAAACTCGATCGAACTGCATTTGAATTAGAAATAAATTCTATCACTTTGAAAATAATTTAATTGAGTCGATTTAATCAATGTGGAATTAAATTTGGCGTTCGTAAGAATTGTTCAACTAGATAATTTGATTAAAGAATTTTCTTGAAAAATTAATTTGGAAAATCTAAGTAATTTTTGGAAAATTTAATTTTAATCAAGTAAAATTTTAAATTAATCAAATCAATTAAAATTAATATGATATTTTTGGAAGTTAATTTTCAAATCAGACAATTGGCCCAATGAGTAAATTGAACTTGAAAATTGGACCTGAGATTGTAGATTAGGCCTGAGAGCCAAAAACCGAGACCAAGACACAAAAACTGGTCAAACCAGGCCCGGTATGTGAAACCGAGCCGACGGTCCAACCAGTGGCTAGATCAGGCCGATCGGGTCATCATTGACCCAAACCGAACCAGCAGCAGTCGAACCAGCTCAGGATGCCATAAGGGTGTCGCACTTGCATCACCGGACACGGTGGTGCCGACTACGATGGCAGTGTCCTGGTGGCAGGTGGCAGTTGGTCATCGGTAATTGAGTAATGGAAGGGTTACTATAACACCCCAAACCCAAATCCGTCGTCGGGACAAGGTTACAGAGCATTACTAGAGTTTACAGAACAAATAACAGACTTTTCATAATTCTTTAGTAATCATATTAGATTTCAATCAAATTTAATCATATAGTCCCTTACATGAGCCCTCAAGGCCCAAATCATGCATTAGAATCGAGTCGGGACTAAATTGGAAACTCAGTGAATTTTTCATGAAATTTCAAAATTTTTCTCATATACAAGGGTCACACGCCCGTGTGAGTAGGCCATGTGACACACCCATGTCCTATCTCATGTGATATACGAAACAGGTCACACGGCCATGTTCCCAGCCCGTGTAATTCTCTGACTTGCAAAACATTAAGGTGCAGTTTTCACACGGCCAAGACACACGCCCGTGTCTTAGGTCGTGTAGCACACACGGCTCAGACACATGCCCGTGTCTCTGCCTGTGTGCTCAATTATGAGCATTTAATTTCTCAAATTTAAGATACAGGGGACACACGGCCAAACCACATGCCCATGTTCCAGGCCGTGTGTCACACATAGTCAAGACACATGCTATAACAGTCCGGTTTAGACCCTAATTGGAACGAGTGGTTTCGAGACCACTTAACTGAGTTAAAATATTATTTTTATTATTTTAATAATGTTTACAGTGTGGTAGTATTACTGTGTGAAAGTTTCGTAAAGAAATTTTACCGATTAAATAGTTAATTCGGTAAAAAGGATTAAATCGCGTAAAACGAAAACTATGTGTGCCATTAGTAAAATGACTTATTTGATAATGGCTTTATAAATGGGAGTCCTTGCATGGTAATTATACCATTGCATATTTGAGTGGACGGTAGTGGTGTAACACCCCAAACCCGGCCCAAACACTACGACCGAATTTGGTGTGCTACAGAGAAAGTATTTTTTTTTTTTAAAAATCCCTTTAGGCCAAATTAACTTTTTGATAAAAGATAGCGTCCGATTTAAACATTTGAGGTGTATAAACACCATACTTAGGTTTATTTTAAAAATATTCATTAAGTCAGATTGTTACCGATTCAGTGTGTGTCGATGGCACGATAAAACATTTTATGATTAAAATTTTAGAAAACATGTGGACTTAATTTAATGTTAAGAAATAGTTTAAACAAATTAATCCAAAACATAGAATAATAAAAATTATATCTAGGAGGCCTTATTACAACTTAATTAAAATAAAACCAACATTAAATAAAATAAAACAAAATCCAAGTTCTTCTAATTAAAATTTCCACTGCATGGCCACCTCGAGTCCATCCGGCTCCATCTCCGCGATCTACTCATCTGCAAAATGTTAAGGGAAAGGGGTGAGTCACCGAGACTCAATGTGTAAATCCCCCACCCAAAAAATACATCTCATACACAATTCATTAATAAACATGCTCATGCAACCCAACTAGCCATCCATACTCCTTTTCTACCCCGTGTGGTCAAAACCACTGATGACTTAAAGTCACAATTTAAATGATGGGGCCAACCCATCGTGTGGTCAAAACCACTGATGACCATAGGTCACAATATATCAAATGTGGTCAAAACCACTGGTGGTACCAAACCACTGGGACTTAGTCGCAAATAATCAATCGTTGTGGTCAAAACCACTGATGACCATAGGTCACAAAATAGTCTGATGGGGCCAACCCATCTTGTGGTCAAAACCACTGACGACAGTCCATAATTCATCCCCCTCCTCTCATCAATCCCACCATCACATGCTTATACATCAAATTTCATAAATCATGTCATAATATTAAACATCATGTGATGGCATGCAAACATATATCAAAAATTACAAGTTAGGGGACTTACCCGATATCCATGATTATGCCACAAGCTAACCACAAACAAAAGATCTAAGGCAAATAATAACAAACATGTAAATTAATAAAGTGTGTAGAGAGATCTTACACACCTGTTACTATCGTAATTCCTAGATCCCGAAAGGCCGATCTACGATGCTAGATCTTGACCCTTTGAGTGGATTTGATTTCCAACAACCCTGAAACCTTATTTAGCCCCTAAGTCCATGGCGCATATATTAGTTTGGCATTTAAACAATAAACTTTTATCAAAGGCCCTTGGCCGAATGTGCTACCAACTCACCCTTGGAAAAATAAATCCGTTAGCTTCCCACACTTATTGAAAATCGGTAGCACCTTTTTCCCCCAAGGGAGATTCGGCCCAAGCACAATTGGAGGGCTGGATTTTTGAGAAGGGGAGAAGGGGTATTCGGCTAAGAAGAACAAAGAATGCTGGAAATTTCTAAGCAAATTTTTGGCTAAGAGTTAGGAGAGAATTCGGCAGCACAATGAAGAGAGGAAGAAGAAAAAGAATTTGCTGAAATTATCTCTTAAAAGAGGAGGGTAGACTCGGCTAAAGGAAGTAAGAAAAGCTGGAAGTTTTGAATAGTTTTGGCTATGAAACAATTGAGAATTCAAGTGAAAAAAATTTGGGGAGAAGAAAAGTTTTGGTTGAACTTTTGACACTTCTTTCCTATACAAACCGATTATAGACAACCCCAAAGAGTCCTCAATCAGCAACCACCTTGTTTTTGTAATAATTCCAGCCTTGAATTATCCAAGATAATGCAAGGTTTAATCTTCCCTCTATCTCCTAATCTTCTTTGAACTATTTAAAAGCAAATAAACCACCTACAATTACCCCCTTCCAGCCGAATTTGAGAGTCCAAAATTGAACCAACACTCTCTCATTCACGCCAGCAACATTAAAAAAAGATAATAATAATAATAATAATAATAATAATAATACCCAAAGTGCAGCCCCTGGGGTTCGAACCAATGACTGGTGAAGGCAACAAAGCAGACCTCCCTTAACGCCCCTTTCCAACCTTCCCAATTGACTTTCATGTCAAATTACCCCACCATTTAATTATAAGGCCTTCTTCCTGGCCCTCCTCTTTTTAACGCAAAAAAAAGCCCAAAATAAAATGCTCCTTGCGTCCCTTGTGTCTCGAACCCGAGACCTGCCACTCTTAAACTCTTAAGTGGCGCCCCAAGCCACTTTGCCAAATACTTTCTTGCGTCCTAACCTTCTCAAAATTTCTTTTAAGGCCTCCCTGCCTAGTTTCCCCTTTTTACCTAAAAATCCAATATTTTCCAAAGTTTTTCCCCTTCACCCAAATGTCTTGTAAGGAAATGTCATGGAAATGTAAGGAAATGTCAAGTTTACAGAGCCGATCGAAAATTTTTGGAAACTTAGAAATGACCTAGAAATGACGAGTTTTAAGGTTTAAAAGGGGAAATTAAGGCAAGGTGGCCTTGAAAGAAAAAGTTTGTGAAATTTGACACACAAACAGGCTTGGAAAAGTGGTCTGAAGATGCCACTTAGGGCCTCTAGAAATGGCGCCACATGCAAGGTGTTGGGCCTGGGTTCGAGTCACATGGGAAGCGAATAAAAGAAATTTTATTTTGCTACAAGGAGCAGAGAGGTGGACGGCACATGGCTATAAATTAGGAGCTTTTATTATTTTATAAATAGTGGATAAATAAGGGATTTATTTATCATTATTTTCAAGAGATAATTGTTGGATTAAATTCTTTTAATTTGAATAAAGAGATAAAGAGGAAAATAAGGGAGAAGTGATGGCCAAGTAAGGGACTTTGAGTTTAATAATTTCGGCTAAGTAAGGATAATTGCTGAATTATCTTTTAGTGATAATTAAAGAGATAAAGCTATTAAAATAGAAGAGTGATGGCCAAGTAAGGGACTCCTTAGATGATAATTTTGGCTATAAAAGGAAAAGAGAGGCCATTCTGCATTATTATCTGTTCTTTGAAAGCCTCTGCCGAATTCTCTTCACCAAATCTTCTTCTTCTTTTATTTTTGCCAAGCCGAAATACCTTGTGATCTAGCCAATCCTCCATCTTTATTCTTCCTTCTCTTTTCTTTCTAATCCTCCAAAAGCCGAAAGTTGTGAGATCATCATCTAGCCATAGCCGAATCTCTGAAGGTTGAAGTGAAGGTGCAATCGATTTCTTCAAGTAAGGGTAAGATCTCATTCGGTTTCATCCTTTTTTCTTAAGATTTGTCGAAATCTAGGACTAACCCCATTAATATCTTGTTGCCGAAACTTTGAAGAGATCTTTCGGGATTTACTAAGTGTCGACTACAAGGAAGGAGAAGTTCTTTTCCGAAGGTACACCATAGGCCACGTGTTCCCTAGTTATTCGGTGAGTTTCGGGATTTAAAATCCACAAGGTAAGTTTAAGTATACTAATCCTACTAGGATTTGGATTTATGGCCGAATGGCTTTTTATTAAAGCAATGGGTGATTAATCAAATGTAGGGATTAAGGATCCAAGCATTAGATCAAGCTTTTTAGGGATCTCAAGGAAATTTTAAGCGAATCAGTGTGTACCCCACACTAACTTTTAATAAGATTGATGGTAATATGTAAAATATGCATGTTTATAAGAATGTGGCTAAGGTACCATAATATGGTACAAAGTACTCAGTGCGTTTCCTACTTCCACTAGGATTATGAAATATGTTATTTATAACATGTGAAAATTTATAAGAATGTGAATTTAAGTATGATATGCATGATATGAATAATATGGGTCATTCGGGATATATGAAAAGGGGAAGTGAATGTGATGACTACGGTCTCACTATCTCGAATGTGGTGACTTGGTCACATTATCCGAATGTGGTAACTTCGGTTACATTATCTGAATATGGTGTCTCATGACACAATTATCTGGTGGCTATGCCATAAATTTTATATGGGAGATGAGCACGTCGACTGCAGCGACTGCCTTCGATGGTGTGTAGCGGATGGAGGGTTGACTTAGTAGTCCCACGGTGTGACCGCGCAGTACGGGGTGTGTAGCGGATGGACAACTAGGTTTGGGTTTGGGAATGCATCATAACCTGTATTCTATGTTTTGAATGTGTAATATGTGATATGCCCGATTCTATTATGATTTAGTGTCGTGTACACATTGAGTCTGTTTGACTCACCCCGTTGGGGAACATTTTTCAGGTGATGAACAGTGATGGACCGGGACGGCAGAACTTGTGGTGGCCATGCTCAACATGAAGTTTATATTTTTGAGGACTCTTGAATTTATTTTAGTACTTTGAAACATTTTGGGAATTATTTGATGTAATAAGGCCATAAGGCCATAGTTGAATTACTTTACACTTATTTTTATTTATTATGATTATGAATTTTATCTATTAAAATTTAATTAAAATTTCTTTTAAACTAAACCCTAAATATTTTGTCACTTAAGATAAAAGGGATTTCAATATAAAACGAACCTGTTTTCAACACAAGCCCAACCCAAAACAATATTTTTCTTAAAATCACACAAGTTTTCCTAAGAACAAAAGAATTTTGAACCGGTTTACTTGAGGAACATACCAAATCTGGTCAAAGCTCGTGGGCCGGGTTTGGGGTGTTTCAAGTGGACTTTGAATTACATAATTTATATGGTTATTAAACATAGGTATTTTGGTAAATTATGGAATACTGCTTAATAAAATAAAGCCATATGATATTTTTGTTATTATGTTTTCATCATCTTCAACCGAATAACTAAACAAAGAAAGGGTTTTGGAAGCTTTAACATCTGGCCATGGCTTTCTAAGGGATTAAGGTACGATTTTTGATCCGTTTTTAATGATTTCTATGTTTTTGAGCTCGTTGCAGCTCGGTTTAACTGACCCGTACCTCAATTTCTGAAATTGGCTGTGTTTTTGAAATGTGCCATTGATGAGTGCATGTTTTTTTTAATATTTCTTGTTAAATTGTTGATGGTTGTTTATAAATATACAAGTTTTATAAGGAGATTTTTGATGAAATTGAGTATTTGGGATTAAATTGAAAAAGATAGAATTTTTGTGGTTAGAAATGTGAATCAAATGAAAATATGGGCTGTTTAAATACTATAGAAAATTCGGCTGAATACTTGTATATTGGGATTTTGTGTATTTTTGCATAATTATGCATTAAGGACTAATTTGTTAAAGTATGAAAATATAAGGGCTATTTTGTAAAATGGCCAAAATACTTGTATATGTATTTAATTGATTATGTTAGTGAATAATTGAGTTAAATTTGGTTAAATTAGATCAAGACAAACGAATTCAAGATTTTGATCGAGGAAAATCAAAAAGTAGACGAATAGTCGACGGATACACGAGGTAAGTTCGTATGGTTAAAAATTAAATTATTAGCTACTGAAATTGTTTTAATTGATGTTAATTGTTTACATAATGAATAAATTACTAAAATTTATCAGCTCTATGAATATGTTGCAGTCACTGAATTATATGATTAAATTGATACAAAAAAAAATTATATGTTATAAGAAATGATGGATAATTGGCCAAATTGTGAGTATGTAATGGTAGATATGTTAAATGTCTTTGTACTTGATTATATTAATATTACATGATGATGGAATGTCATAATATATATTCGGTCTTGTGTTTGGTAGTAATGAAGTACTTGGGGGTTGAGTAAATGTATATTGGAGTTAATTGAGCTTTAGTATATGATAAATTAAATGCTTTGTATGTGGTAAGTTACTAAGTAAATATTTGTTGTTGATTAAATTAAATACTATATATACATATATGTGCCAAATTGAAATGTATAAAAAAGTTGAGGTTGCTGAATGCAAATAAAGTTGATAAATTTGAATTGATGAATATTGAGTAATTGAATTTCGGCACAGAGGGTGCGAGTATAAAAGGTTACAGATCTAAAAATTGCACTAAGTGTGCGAGCTTGATTATTGAGCACTAAGTGTGCAAGCTTAAGTATCGAGCATTAAGTGTGTGAATTCGATATATAATGTTGAATAACTATTGGCACTAAGTGTGCGACTTTTCGAGTAATTGGGAATAGTTGAATGTATTTTTGCCTTGAATTTCTTGAGAAGTATTTATGATTTATAAATTTGAATTTGAGCAGGCCTTGAGCCGATGAGTTTTATCAGGCTAAAAGCCTAGCAGGGCTTGCGCCGGTGTATTAAATCAGGCTTTGAGCCTAGCAGACTTTATGCCGATATGGCATCGATATGTGATTGCATGTAAGACCACGTCTGGGATGTTGGCATTGTACGATATGTGTGATTATCCGTGTATCCTATCCAATTCCGAATGGATCAACGGGTAATTTACCGATTTGTAATATATAAAGTAAATGTTATAAGGGATATAAGAAGTACATGATATATGTTACATAATTTATATGAGATTATATGCTAAATGAAATATAAGTTACATGGATTTTATGTTACAATTATATGTGTACATGATACATAATACTTGGTATACATGATTTATATGTTACAGGAATTACATGATTTATATGAATACATGCTATACGAATTACATGAATTACATGGATATTATATTGCTACAAGAGTTATATGATTTACATGAATATATGTTATACAGGTTACATGATTTACATGAATTGACTGCTACACGAGTAGATGAATTATAAAGATGATGTGTTACATGAATTATATAAGTTACAAGATGAAATCTTATATGAGATATTTGATGGGTATAAATGAAATGAGAGATGAATTAGATATTAAAGAGACATTATAAGTTTGGTTTCTTCCTTGTGAATGGATGAACTATTGTTCTTACTGATGAATTGATGTTATACGGTATAGTTCTATTATCAGTTATATGAATGTGTTACAGGTCATTTGAATGGAAATAAATTGATATGAATATTATGTGAATTTAAATTCTTATTGTTTTTACTCATGATGTTTTGATGAAATATGAATAGGTAATATTTATATGGTATAAGTATAGATGGCTACCAAGTATATGGTTCTTAATGAGCAAGATACTGAGTATTCAATGATAGTTTCATTGATTTGACTGAAAAGATGATGATGTGAAAATAGAAATGAGGATACGAATCAGTACAGGTATATGTGTAATACTCGACAAGTAAGTGACATTGATAAATTCATGTGATACGTGAGTAGATGTGATAAATTACGCATGAATTACATAACTATTAAGGAAATAAATATTGAATTAAATAAGGCTGGTTCAAAAGCAATCAAATTGCTTAAAATGACAAGCTAATTGTTAAATCTTTTATATAGTGCAGTTACTTATACGAGCTTACTAAGCTTATTAGCTTATTCTGTTTATTCTCTGTATTTTACAGTGATTCAAATGCTCGCTCGAGTTGGAAGTCATCGAAGAATTTATCACACTAACTAGGGGGTAATTGGAATTTCTAAACTCTTTGATGTGGGATAATATGGCATGTATAGGCTAGTTAATAAGTTGAATTATATGGTCACTTGTGTATATGAATGAGATATGATCTGTTGTATTTTGATCAAGCTATGTGATATGGCTTGAGTGAAAATGGTTGATTTGATATTGAAGTATTATATGATGTATTCATCTTGTGATAGTTTTGTTAATTGGCATTTTGGTATAGATGATATATATACTTGAACATGTTATGCAAATGATGCTTGTAGGTACATGTCATAAGAGTCATGAAAATGGCTTAAACCAAGCTTTTTTTGTGCCACACTACGTCGCAGCACACAGTGTGTGACTTGACCGTGTGACCCTATTTCGTAAGTTTTCCTATATCTTTTATATGTTATTAAATTATTCCCGGTTGTGTAATTAGAATTTTATATGCTCGTTTTAAGCATGCTATGAATATGAATGTTTGATATTATTGAATTGAGATGATGTTTGATAAAAGTTAAAATTTTACTGTTCCAAACTGTGTTACAAGTCCGGTAATGCCTCTTACCTATTCCGGCGACGGTTATACGATAGGGGTGTTACATTTTATTGGTATCAGAGCTACGGTTTAGTCAGTTCTAGGACTATCGTAGTGTATACGAGTCTAGCTATACATGCCATAATTAACCTGTGATAGTGTGATATCTTCTGATTCTGAAAAAAATGGTTTTAATTAGATAGATGTGCTTTCCAACGAGCTAATTCTGATAGTACTGATTATGATACGTGAATACCGAGTAAAATGTATGTGTGATGAGTTAAAAATCATAAAGATATGAATGATAGTTTATAACATTATGTTATTGATAAATGTTATGTTATATGCGAATATAGGTGAGAGTCAAATTATGAGGCTTTACAACCTTCACCCCTTTATCGGTATAGAGTTATAATGAAATTCATCTGATTTGGATTGAATAAGTTCCTAAGTATGAAATCAAAGAGCTCAAGGATTAAATGATTTATAACATAGTCAGATATGAGAATGGATTAGCAAATAAAGACTGTCCTGAAAAAGATGGCAGATTTCTCAAGAGATCATTCGAATTATGTAATGCTACCGTTAAAGGAGAAATTTTACTTCTGTTGACTGAATTATACAGGTATGTTAATTAAAGAAGGTATTACTAGAATCTCTTTTGAATTGATTTTTAATAATAGATGAGATAATCTGGGAATAGTGATGACAGGACTAGACAGTGAAGTAATAATTGAATTGTACTGATAGTTGAATGCAGCGATTATAGTTTAAGTATATTGCGATGATTTCTTTCGAGTATTTTACGTGCTCATTTATCTTCAGATGTATGTAAAACTGTATATCTTCAGATGAAATTCTTATCATATGAAAATGTTATCTAAATATACTGATATATGAAAGCATTGTTGGGCTATTCGGGTTATGATCGGCATTATTCTATTTTCTCTGGTATTCTATTACCTTGTGTTGATAGAAGTCGACTGTAAAATCTATATGATGTTGGTATTCTGTTTTTCTTGGTTATTGTTCTGTTGAATATACATGAAAATCATATTGCTTCTGTTACCATTGAATCCAGTGCATATGAGTGATGCTTTAATTCTGGATTTCCTTTAGCACATCATTGGGATATTTATCATTTGATATGGGTGTTCTCTCCAAAAAAATCAGTATATTATTATATTCGGGATTACAGTACCTTGGATTTCTTATGATTCTATGTGGTTACATGTGAAAGATATTTATAGAATGGATATAATTATATTCACTCTGGTTATACAAATTCCGGATCTATAGAGATGGTGATTTTACATTGGTTGTTATTGGAATTATATTGATTTCCCCTTTTTATTTTGAACTGCATTATTGACAGGAGAAATTGATTCATTTGATTATTTTGGTTGAGTTATCCGTTTGAAGTGTAACATCCTAAAATATGGAATTTTATGTATTGCATTGTTTTTGGTGTTAAGCTAGTTAAATTATTAATTGTGTATGTTTAGGAGGTCCTGAGAAGACTCGGGGTTCATTTGGACCTAGTGAAAATTTTTGGCATTTAGTACTTTAAGGAGATGGAGTAAGTGACCTTAAAGCATATGGAAATAATTGAGTAAATAGCTAGCATAAATGAGCTATTGGTAAGAAGGTTAAGGCGCCACATGTAGTACCTTGAGGGAAGAGGTTCGAATCCCTTTGTGTGCAATTTCTGACTCATATTTTTGCACTCTTTCCTTAAGTGTCGGCCAAGAGGTATTTATGGCAAGTTTGACTTCTTTATTTTTGGTAAGGTGGCTAAGGAATTAAGGAAAGGTTGAGGTTGGGGAAAGGAATCAAAAGGAAAAGGCAAGTAAGGGGAACAAGTGGCTTATTTCATGGAGAATGCTATGGAAAGTATGGTTGGCAAAATTTTAACCCTTATGGCAATGCATGTGGACGGTTTTGGGGGTAGATAGGTGGCTGAAATTTTACTTTGGCTTTTGGTAGGGTCTTGGTATTGTTTTGGGTCAAAAATCTCATTTGCAACTTTAGTGTCATCTTCTCCCAATTTGCTATTCTCTTTGCCGAAATCTTCTAGCACAATAGTGCATTTTTCTTCTCTTTGGATTGGTCACATATTCACCTTTTGTCCATCTTCCTTTTTTTCTTCTTTCTTCTTGATTGCCGAATGCACCAAAACCATTGAGACAAATTTGTTCACTCTTTATTCCTTGGAAGAATCGAAACCCCAAAAATACACATTTTCCATCTTTCTATTCCTTTTTACAAAAGTTTACAAACCTTTCTTTTTCTTCTCAAAATCTATACCTCTATAGCCGAATATCATTGTTCATTTCCTTCATAATCGAAACCTTTTCATCATTCTTTCTTTCTTTCTCATTCGAACTATCACTTATTCCTTAATCCATCGGTAAGTGTTATTTCCAATATTTTATTTTATTTCTCTTAATGCTGAAATATTATTTTGGTTTGGATGGTCATTTTGACCGAGATCACCACCTTCTTTCTTTCATTCGAAATCATTTTCTTCCTCGTAGAGATATAGTGGAAGGCCGAAACTTGGATTTTTTTCGAAGTCATCATATCATCGCTAGAAGTCGGTTCTAAAATCTTTTAGGTAAGTGTTATTCAAGGATTCTATAAATCATTCTTTATTCGATAAGATGGTGATGATTAACCGATATTATTCATAGGGATTAAATTGCTCAATCTACCAAATCATTGGTCACTCAGAAATTAGTCGTAAGCCGATCTTCACCATTTCGATAATCCATATTTTATTGTAATACCGATTGTGTAAGATCTAACCGAATGGAGAATTGTGGTACCAATTCGAATGGGAAGTCGAGTGGAGATCTAAAAAGGAGCGGATTAACGATCCTTACTCCTAAATTCAAGCGAAGGGATGTTTCGGCGATTCGAGATTTTCGACTGGGTTGTGGACCATCAACCGGGGAGAACCGACAAATCGTAGTTGTTCACGATCCCGAGGGTAAATTTTAGATCATTTGTTTTAAAGTAGATTTATTAAATCGAGTACGTTGACTAATCGAGCGTTATAAAATTTTAGGTGTCGACGATCGAGAGAGTGTAGTGCTTACCGTAATCAGGTGTGTAATCTCACACCGTTTTTCGTGGGTTGGAGATTAATGTCATATTGATAGTAAATCGTTTGATTAAAATTGTATTAGGTGAAACCGGGAAAATTGGCTTAGCTCTCATATGATAAAATTGATAAAAACGGTATATTTTGTTATGTGGGCCAAAATGATATATTTTGCTATGTGGGCCAAAACGATATATTTTGTTATGTGGGCCAAAACGATATATTTTGCTATGTGGGCCAAATCGATATATTTGCTATATGGGTTGATCTGAAAATTTGCGAAATGGGCCATGATGATATTCTGCTTAATGGGCCAATTTGATAAATTGTTATAATGGGCCATAATTTTTGTAATAAATATCCGAATAAACTATTGTAATTTATTATGCATTATATACATGAATTGCATGGGATGGGATAATGATGAAGAGAAGTTTTGGTAGCTCTGCTACATAATTTTGGTGGCTCGGCCACAAATCTGAATGGTGGCAATGCCACGTAAATTCTATTATTTTGGTGGCTTGTCCACAATTATATTTGATATAAATGGCTTAATGCCTGCGATTGGTGTGTTGGCGGGGTGGGTTGACTGATGATCACCCACAGGTGTGTTGGTTGGTACGGGTGGTGTGTAGCAGATGGAATACTAGGCTTGGTTTGGGAATTGCATTACATATTCATGTTATATTCATTACATTATTATTATTGTAAATGGGCTTAGGCCCAAATATTTGCTTAATGGATTTTGGCCCAGTGGACAACGGTAAGTGGGTTACACATTGAGTTATAGTAACTCACCCCCGTTTTCCTTATCCCTTTCAGGTAATGATCAATGATGGAGACTTGGGTCGTGGATGTCTTGGTGGAGGCCATACTTAAAAACGGTTAAATTGGAATTTGGATTTCTTTTAATATTTTTAATTACTTTGCCATTTTGAATTAAGGTTGTAATAAGGCCTCTGGATTAATTTTTGTTTTGTTTATTGTTGGAAGAATTCATAAACTGCTTTAAGTATTTCAAATTTTGGATTATATTTTTCTAAAAACTTAAATAAACGTTTTATTCAAAAATAGATATATAAAAAGGATTTCATAATAATTTCATATTTTTAACTCGGAAAATTACTCTTAAGATTTTCATCAATTCTTTTCAAAAAATATTTTTAATTTCTTTTAAAATTTTCTCGAACTGTTAACGATATTTTTAAAATTTTGATTTATAAGATCTTACATCTCAAATTATCGATTTATCAATCAAATCTTTTACTCAATAAATACTTCGTCAAAATTTTGAAATCTGTTTTACTTAAAAAGGAATCAAAGTATAATTATTTTGTGTGACATGTCAAATCTGGCTTTAACGCATAGGCCGGGTTTGGGGTGTTACATTTTATGGTATCAGAGCCCGATTCAAAACTAGGCTGTGGTTAGGTTCAAAAATATTTTTTTTCTGAACTGTTTTGAAATGTAAAATTTAGAACGTATATTTTTAAGGGAAGTATGGCACCACATGTATCCAGCACCAAGTCAAGTAAGTATATGTTATTGTATGATTATGATTATTGTGATATGACTATAGGAACACTCTAGAACTTTTAGTTTTAGATGTTGAAACTATAGAGATTGAGACTATAGGATGTGTTCACGAAAATGACTTTACTTCTTATACCTCATAAAACATTGGTTAATAACTATTGAAATAGTATACTGATTCATAAGACTTTTAATCAGATTAAATCGAATTAGCCAATATGAGCGCTAGAGGACGTGGACGCGGTAGACGTGGCCATGGTAGAGGCCGAGGTGCTAGGGTTGCATCTGAAGCGTCGGGACATATGCCGAAAATGGACGCACCTGCGTCACCCGGGACTGAAACTGGATCACATGACCGTATGAGGGAGGACGTTGCCTTGTCCCAAGCAATGTTGCGAGTCTTAGAAAGGGTTGCTGGAGCTAGAACTGGGCCAGCAGCTCGTGGATCAATTTTGAAACGACTTAGATCAAGTGGTGCCGAGGTTTTTAGGGGTGTCTCCGGTGTAGCCCCAAATGTAGCGGAATATTGGCTCGAGGCAGTGGAACGGATCATGGATGATTTAGAGTGCACCACCGAGCAGAAACTGAGAGGAACTGTGTCCTTGTTGAGAGACGAGGCATATCAATGGTGGCTTACTGTTCGGGAGGGCACTCAGGCCAATCGTGTTACTTGGGATTTCTTCAAAACTGCATTCCAAGGAAAGTATGTTGGGGCTAGCTATGTGGATGCCCAGAGGAAGGAATTCCTTAATTTGGTCCAAGGAAGTAAGACCGTGGCAGCTTACGAAGCGGAATTTCTGCGTCTGAGTCGTTATGCCTGAGGTATTGTGCCAACTGACTACGAATGCTGCGTGCGTTTCGAGGACGGGTTAAGTGATGAGTTGCGGGTATTGATAGCCCCACAGCAAGAAAGGAATTTTGCCACACTTGTGGAGAAAGCCAAAATAGCTGAGGAGGCTAAGCACTCGGAGCGGCAAAACTGAGAAAAATATAGAGGGAAGAACAAGGTGGACTTTAAGTACTCGGGTCCTGCTAGAGGGTTTCAGAAGAGGCCCAGGAATGATGAGCCAGTTCGAGTTAGGGCACCAGCTATTACCAATCGAATCTGACCATGTCTTGAGTCACGCGAAAAACGACACACAGGTGAATCTTCGGAAGAGAACCGGTGGTTGTTTCAAATGTGGTTCTAAGGACCATCAGCTTAAAATTGTCCTTGACAGACCGCTTCGAATCAGGAAGCTCATAACTTTGCCGCACAGCCAGCTAGAGGCGCTCAGCAGCCACCGAGAGGCCGTGGGCCAGGTCGAGGTGGTAATGGCGGAGGACGAGGTCAGGGTGCACCGAGTAGAGGTGCTGGTTTCAGGGGTAACGCGGAGGTGAGGCAACCAGGGCTGGTTTATGTGGTCAGACGCCGAGAGGATGGCGATGCAATTGACATGATAACCGGTACGTTCTTCATATCTGATGTACCTGTTACTGCTTTGATAGATATCGGATCCACCCATTCGTATGTTGCTAGTGCTGTATCTGGAAACCTGAACATTAGATTTGAGATTTTTGCTAGAGAGATGATGGTAATTAGTCCTTTAGGACAGTCTGTGATAGTAAATAAATTGTTTAGAGATGTACCCTTAGAAGTACAAGGAGAAACATTTTTGGCGGACTTGATGGAACTACCTTTCGGTGAGTTTGATCTTATTTTAGGCATGGACTGGTTGGTAAAACACCGTGCGAACTTGGATTGTGCTGCAAAGCAGATGACGATAAGAACTTCGAAAGATAAAGAAATGGTGATGATAGGTGAAAGGAGAAATTATCTATCGAATGTGGTATCTGCTTTAAAGGCAGAAAAGTTGTTGCGAAAAGGGTGTGGAGCATTCCTAGCCTTCATTAGCGCGTTGGATGCCAAGGAACTGTCAGTAGAAGGTGTTAGAACGGTGAAGGAGTTTTCGAACGTCTTTCTCGAGGAACTTCCTGGATTGCCTCCGGATCGGGAGGTAGAGTTTGGCATTGAATTATTGCCAGGAACGGCTCAAGTGTCCATTGCTCCATATAGAATGGCGCCGAAAGAATTGGCGGAACTTAAAGCTCAAATGCAGGAGTTGTTGGATCGGGGTTTTATTCGACCGAGTGTGTCACTGTAGGGAGCACTGGTCTTGTTCGTCAAGAATAAGGATGGGTCGATGCGTATGTGCATCGATTATAGGCAGTTGAATAAGTTGACGATCAAGAATAGGTATCCGTTGCCGAGAATCGATGACATGTTCGACAAACTGCGAGGAGCTTCAGTTTTCTTGAAGATAGATTTGAGATCGGGTTATCACCAGCTTAAGGTCAAGGAGGCGGATATTCATAAGACGGTGTTTCAAACTCGTTATGGACACTATGAGTTCTTGGTGATACCATTTGGGTTGACCAATGCACCAGCTGCATTTATGGGCATGATGAACCGGGTCTTCCAACCCTATTTAGACCGATTTGTGGTGGTGTTCATAGATGACATCTTGGTTTACTCGAAGAATGAAGAAGAGCATGATTCACATCTGCGAATAGTATTGCAAATATTGCGGGAAAAGCAACTTTATGCCAAATTCAGTAAGTGTGAATTTTA
Source organism: Gossypium sturtianum (assembly GCA_025698515.1). Taxonomy (NCBI): domain Eukaryota; kingdom Viridiplantae; phylum Streptophyta; class Magnoliopsida; order Malvales; family Malvaceae; genus Gossypium; species Gossypium sturtianum. The sequence goes on along the minus strand of CM046955.1, from coordinate 99,824,032 downwards.
GCTGAAGGAAGTGACCTTCTTGGGACATGTTGTGTCGGCCGAAGGAATTAGAGTTGATCCCCGGAAAGTAGAGGCTGTGTTGGATTGGAAACCATTGAAGTCAGTGGCCAAAATTTGGAGTTTCTTAGGGTTGGCTGGTTATTTTCGGCGTTTTGTTGCGGGGTTTTCGTTGATTGCTGCACCCCTAACTAAATTATTGCGCAAGGGAGTACCATTTGTGTGGTCAGATCAACAGCAAAAAAGTTTCGAGAAATTGAAGAAGATTCTGACGGAAGCACCAGTACTGATTCAACCTGAGGCTAGAAAAGAGTTTATTGTTTACTGCGATGCGTCACACACGGGCTTGAGATGTGTGTTGATGCAAGGTGGAAAAGTGGTGGCTTATGCATCTAATCAGTTAAGGCCACACGAAGTGAATTATCCCACCCATGATTTAGAGTTGGCTGCGGTGGTGTTTGCTTTGAAGATTTGGAGACACTACCTATACGGTGAGAAGTCGATCATTTATACGGATCATAAGAGTCTAAAGTACCTCCTTACCCAAAAAGAGTTGAACTTAAGACAGCGGAGGTGGATAGAACTGTTGAAGGATTATGACTTCTCAATCGAGTATCATCCCGGAAAGGCTAACGTGGTGGAAGATGCGTTGAGTCGTAAGGTGATATTGGATTTGAGAGCGATGTTCGCTCATCTCAGCTTGTATGAGGATGGTAGTCTGCTAGCCGAACTTCAGGTAAAGCCTGCGTGGGTAGGTCAGATTAAGGAAAAGCAGTTATCAGATGAAAAGTTGGGTTCCATACTTCAACAAGTGGAAGGTGGTGTGATAGAGGATTTTGGATGAATAATGATGGAGTATTGTGTTTTCGCGAAAGAATTTGTATGCCCAAAGATTCGGAATTGAGACAAATAATTCTGCGATAGGCGCATAGTAGCCCATATGCTATGCACCCCGGGGGAATAAAATGTATCGAGACCTCCGTGAACAATATTGGTGGCCAGGGTTGAAACGGGAGGTTACTGAATTTGTGAGTAGGTGCTTAACATGTCAGCAAGTGAAGGCAGAACATCAATTGCCGTCGGGATTGCTACAACCGGTGAAGATTCCCTTATGGAAATGGGAACAGATAACGATGGACTTCGTTAGTGGGCTACCCTTATCGCCTACTAAGAAAGATTCCGTTTGGGTAATAGTGGATCGGTTGACTAAGACTGCCCATTTTCTACCTGTTCGTACGGATTACTCATTGCAGAAGTTGGCCAAGTTGTACGTAGCAGAGATTGTGAGGTTACATGGGGTACCAGTGTCTATTATTTCGGACAGGGACCCTAGGTTTACATCACGGTTTTGGAAAGCCTTACATGAAGCTTTGGGAACCAAGCTTAATTTCAGCACAGCATTTCATCCTCAGTCAGATGGTCAGTCGAAGAGAGTAATCCAGATTCTGGAAGACATGTTAAGGGGCTGTGTGATTGACTTCAGGGGTAGTTGGGAGGATTTCCTACCATTGGCAGAGTTTGCTTATAACAATAGCTATCAATCCAGCATCCAGATGGCACCCTACGAGGCGTTGTATGGTCGTAGGTTTCGTACTCCTACTTGTTGGACTGAATTAGGGGAGCGATAGTTATTGGGTCCTGAGCTGATATCAGAGACGGAAGAAAAAGTAAAGGTAATTCGGGCACGGTTAAAGGAAGCTTCAAATAGACAAAAATCTTATGCGGATCTGAAGCGTAAGGATATTGAGTTTGCGGTGGGAGATCAAGTCTTTCTAAGGGTCTCACCTTGGAAGAAGATCTTCAGATTTGGAAGGAAGGGCAAGTTGAGCCCTAGGTTCATCGGACCGCACTGCAGTGTGTTGAAACGTATTGGGCCAGTAGCTTATCAGCTTGAGTTACCTCCGGAGTTGAGTCAGATACATAGTGTATTTCATGTCTCAATATTAAGGTGTTATCGATCAGATCCAACTCATATAGTACCGGTAGAGGAAGTTGAGATAAGGCCTGACTTGTCGTTCAAGGAGGAGCCAGTGTAAATTTTAGATCGAGACGTTAAGGTGCTGAAAAGGAAGTCAGTACCGTTAGTCAAGGTTTTATGGCGCAATCACGGATCGGAGGAAGCTACATGGGAGCCTGAGGACGTGATTCGGCAGCAATATCCTCACCTCTTAAAAATCAGGTAAATTTCGATGACAAAATTTTCTTTAAGGGGGTAGAATTGTAACATCCTAAAATATGGAATTTTATGTATTGCATTGTTTTTGGTGTTAAGCTAGTTAAATTATTAATTGTGTATGTTTAGGAGGTCCTGAGAAGACTCGGGGTTCATTTGGACCTAGTGAAAATTTTTGGCATTTAGTACTTTAAGGAGATGGAGTAAGTGACCTTAAAGCATATGGAAATAATTGAGTAAATAGCTAGCATAAATGAGCTATTGGTAAGAAGGTTAAGGCGCCACATGTAGTACCTTGAAGGAAGAGGTTCGAATCCCTTTGTGTGCAATTTTTGACTTATATTTTTGCACTCTTTCCTTAAGTGTCGACCAAGAGGTATTTATGGCAAGTTTGACTTCTTTATTTTTGGTAAGGTGGCTAAGGAATTAAGGAAAGGTTGAGGTTGGGGAAAAGAATCAAAAGGAAAAGGCAAGTAAGGGGAACAAGTGGCTTATTTCATGGAGAATGCTATGGAAAGTATGGTTGGCAAAATTTTGACCCTTATGGCAATGCATGTGGACGATTTTGGGGGTAGATAGGTGGCTGAAATTTTAATTTGGCTTTTGGTAGGGTCTTGGTATTGTTTTGGGTCAAAAATCTCATTCGCAACTTTAGTGTCATATTCTCCCAATTTGCTATTCTCTTTGCCGAAATCTTCTAGCACAATAGTGCATTTTTCTTCTCTTTGGATTGGTCACATATTCACCTTTTGTCCATCTTCCTTGATAGCCGAAACTTCAAGTTGATTATAAGCAAATTCTTCTTCTTTCTTCTTGATTGCCGAATGCACCAAAACCATTGAGACAAATTTGTTCACTCTTTATTCCTTGGAACAACCGAAACCCCAAAAATACACCTTTTTCATCTTTCTATTCCTTTTTACAAAAGTTTACAAACCTTTCTTTTTCTTCTCAAAATCTATACCTCCATAGTCGAATATCATTGTTTATTTCCTTCATAATCGAAACCTTTTCATCATTCTTTCTTTCTTTCTCATTCGAACTATCACTTATTCCTTAATCCATCGGTAAGTGTTATTTCCAATATTTTATTTTATTTCTCTTAATGCCAAAATATTGTTTTGGTTTGGATGGTCATTTTGACCGAGATCACCACCTTCTTGCTTTCATTCGAAATCATTTTCTTCCACGTAGAGATATAGTGGAAGGCTGAAACTTGGATTTTTTTCCGAAGTCATCATATCATCGCTAGAAGTCGGTTCTAAAATCTTTTAGGTAAGTGTTATTCAAGGATTCTGTAAATCATTCTTTATTCGATAAGATGGTGATGATTAACTGATATTATTCATAGGGATTAAATTGCTCAATCTACCAAATCATTGGTCACTCGGAAATTAGTCGTAAGCCGATCTTCACCATTTCGATAATCCATATTTTATTGTAATACCGATTGTGTAAGATCTAACCGAATGGAGACTTGTGGTACCGATTCGAATGGGAAGTCGAGTGGAGATCTAAAAAGGAATGGATTAACGATCCTTACTCCTAAATTCAAGAGAAGGGCTATTGCGACGATTCGAGATTTTCCACCGGGTTGTGGACCGTCAACCGGGGAGAACCGACAAATCATAGTTTTTCACGATCCCGAGGGTAAATTTTAGATCGTATGTTTTAAAGTAGATTTATTAAATCGCGTACGTTGACTAATCGAGCGTTATAAAATTTTAGGTGTCGACGATCGAGTGAGCGTAGTGCTTCTGTGTCGGTGTGTAATCTCACACCGCTTTTTGGTTTGAGATTAATGTCATATTGATAGTAAACCGTTTGATTAAAATCGTATTAGGTGAAACCGGGAAAATTGGCTTAGTTCTCATATGATAAAATTGATAAAAACGGTATATTTTGTTATGTGGGCCAAAATGATATATTTTGCTATGTGGGCCAAATCGATATATTTGCTATATGGGCTGATCTGAAAATTTGCGAAATGGGCCATGATGATATTCTGCTTAATGGGCCAATTTGATAAATTGTTATAATGGGCCATAATTTTTGTAATAAATATCCGAATAAACTATTGTAATTTATTATGCATTATATACATGAATTGCATGGGATGGGATAATGATGAAGAGAAGTTTTGGTAGCTCTGCTACATAATTTTGGTGGCTCGACCACAAATCTGAATGGTGGCAATGCCACGTAAATTATGTTATTTTGGTGGCTTGTCCACAATTATATTTGATATAAATGGCTTAATGCCTGCAATTGGTGTGTTGGCGGGGTGGGTTGACTGATGATCACCCACAGGTGTGTTGGTTGGTACGGGTGGTGCAGAGCGGATGGAATACTAGGCTTGGTTTGGGAATTGCATTACATATTCATGTTATATTCATTACATTATTATTATTGTAAATGGGCTTAGGCCCAAATATTTGCTTAATGGATTTTGGCCCAGTGGACAACGGTAAGTGGGTTACACATTGAGTTCTAGTAACTCACCCCCGTTTTCCTTATCCCTTTCAGGTAATGATCAACGATGGAGACTTGGGTCGTGGATGTCTTGGTGGAGGCCATACTTAAAAACGGTTAAATTGGAATTTGGATTTCTTTTAATATTTTTAATTACTTTGCTATTTTGAATTAAGGTTGTAATAAGGCCTCTGGATTAATTTTTGTTTTGTTTATTGTTGGAAGAATTCATAAACTGCTTTAAGTATTTCAAATTTTGGATTATATTTTTCTAAAAACTTAAATAAACGTTTTATTCAAAAATGGATATATAAAAAGGATTTCATAATAATTTCATATTTTTAACTCGGAAAATTACTCTTAAGATTTTCATCAATTCTTTTCGAAAAATATTTTTAATTTCTTTTAAAATTTTCTCGAATCATTATGATATTTTCAAAATTTCGATTTATAAGATCTTACATCTCAAATTATCGATTTATCAATCAAATCTTTTACTCAATAAATACTTCGTCAAAATTTTGAAATCTGTTTTACTTAAAAAGGAATCAAAGTATATTTATTTTGTGTGACATGTCAAATCTGGCTTTAACACATAGGCCGAGTTTGGGGTGTTACATGAAGGGCACCTAAATTTTGTGTACTTGAGTTATTCGTAGATTTAAAAAATAAATCTTGTACGCTTACAGGTAAATTGACGGGTAGTCTGAATGAAGAGTTCATATTCTAGAAGATATAAAATAGAGTTTAAGTACCAAGAAATCCAGAGATTTTTGGCAATGATTGAGATATGAAGCTCACAAAGAGTAGTTAGCCTGATTTTTTAGGAAACATAAGATGTTTAGTAATCTGAAACAGTTATATTGATAGACAGGTATGAAACAAGATATTTTTGACTCTACGCTTTGAAGTTTAAAGTATCAGCAAGATAAACTGATTGAAATGTGTCTTCGGGACTGTTATAGTCTGAGATGATATCAGAGTGAAAAATGGGTTAGTAATACGATGGGTTCTATATTGGGATTGTTCTTACCACCGAAACAGAAAGATGTTATCTGAGTTACTGTCGAATGTTTAAAAAGTCTGTACATTCATTTCTATACGTACAGATTTCTCTTTTAATAGACTTGTTGGGTGGTATATTTTAGAGATTTTCAGATTATACGGTGTGTCAGTCTCTGTTATCTTGAGAACTCGAGATTTATATTGCGATTCGGTAGAAGGCTACAGTAAATTTTGACTATAAGATTGAATTCTAATATGGCATTTCATTCTCAAACTGATGGTCAGATGATTCAAATTCTTGGAAATTTTGTTTTGTTTTTGTGTTTTAAAATTTTAAGGTAACTGAGAAAAGCACTTGCTATTGGTGGAGTTTCTGTAATGGTTATCAGATTATACAGATGGCATTATATGAAGTATTTTATAGTTACAATTACCGAACACCGTTATACTAGACAGAATTGAGTGAGAAAAAGATACATGGGGTTGAATTGATCAGAGAAACAGAAGAAAAAGTGAAAGTGATTCACAACAGTTTAAAAGCAGCTTTTGATAGACATAAATCATACGCGGATTTGAAACGTAAAGAAATAGAATTTCAGGTCGGAGACAGTGTATCCTTGAAAGTATCACCCTGGAAGAAATTCTCCGTTTTGGTCGTAAGGGAAAGTTAAGTCCGTGATTCATTGGGCCATATGGAATTGTTAAAAGAATAGGGCCAGTAGCATATCGACTCTCATTACCGTCTGAACTTGAAAAGATACATAATGTTTTTCATGTTTCGATGCTACGTCGTTACCGATCTGATCCATCACATGTGATATCTCCTATTGATGTGGAAATACAATCGGATTTATCATACAATGAAGAACTAATCAGAATTATAGCTTGAGAGATTAAAGAGTTAAGAAATAAGCGTATAGCACTTGTGAAAGTTCTTTGGTGTAAACATGAGATAGAGGAAGTTATGCGAAAACAATATCCTAACTTGTTTACCAGTAAGATTTTCGGGGACGAAAATCCCTAAAGGGGGGAGAATTGTAATAGTCTGGTTTAGACCCTAATTGGAACGAGTGGTTTCGGGACCACTTAACCGAGTTAAAATATTATTTTTATTATTTTAATAATGTTTACAGTGTGGTAGTATTACTGTGTGAAAGTTTCGTAAAGAAATTTTACCGATTAAATAGTTAATTTGGTAAAAAGGATTAAATCGCGTAAAACGAAAACTATGTGTGCCATTAGTAAAATGACTTATTTGATAATGGCTTTATAAATGGGAGTCCTTGCATGGTAATTATACCATTGCATATTTGAGTGGACGGTAGTGGACTTTGAATTACATAATTTATATGGTTATTAAACATAGGTATTTTGGTAAATTATGGAATAATGCTTAATAAAATAAAGCCATATGATATTTTTTTTATTATGTTTTCATCATCTTCAACCGAATAACTAAACAAAGAAAGGGTTTTGGAAGCTTTAACATTCGGCCATGGCTTTCTAAGGGATTAAGGCACGGTTTTTGATCCGTTTTTAATGATTTCTATGTTTTTGAGCTCGTTGCAGCTCAGTTTAACTGACCCGTACCTTAATTTCTAAAATTGGTTGTGTTTTTGAAATGTGCCATTGATGAGTGCATGTTTGTTTTAGTATTTATTGTTAAATTATTGATGGTTGTTTATAAATATACAAGTTTTATAAAGAGATTTTTTATGAAATTGAGTATTTGGGATTAAATTGAAAAAGATAGAATTTTTGTGGTTAGAAATGTGAATAAAATGAAAATATGGGCTATTTAAATACTATAGAAAATTCGGCTGAATACTTGTATATTGGGATTTTGTGTATTTTTGCATAATTATGCATTAAGGACTAATTTGTTAAAGTATGAAAATATAAGGGCTATTTTGCAAAATGGCCAAAATACTTGTATATGTATTTAATTGATTATGTTAGTGAATAATTGAGTTAAATTTGGTTAAATTAGATCAAGGCAAACGAATTCAAGATTTTGATCGAGGAAAATCGGAAAGTAGATGAATAGTCGACGGATACACGAGGTAAGTTCGTATGGTTAAAAATCGAATTATAAGCTACTGAAATTGTTTTAATTGATGTTAATTGTTTACATAATGAATAAATTACTAAAATTTATCGACTCTACGAATATGTTGCAGTCACTGAATTATATGATTAAATTGATACAAAAAAATATATATATATATGTTATAAGAAATGATGGATAATCGGCCAAATTGTGAGTATGAAATGGTAGATATGTTAAATGGCTTTGTACTTGATTATATTAATATTACATGATGATGGAATGCCATAATATATATTCGGTCTTGTGTTTGGTAGTAATGAAGTACTTTGGGGTTGAGTAAATGTATATTGGAGTTAATTGAGCTTTAGTATATGATAAATTAAATGCTTTGTATGTGGTAAGTTACTAAGTAAATATTTGTTGTTGATTAAATTAAATACTATATATACATATATGTGCCAAATTGAAATGTATAAAAAAGTTGAGGTTGCTGAATGCAAATAAAGTTGATAAATTTGAATTGATGAATATTGAGTAATTGAATTTCGGCACAGAGGGTGCGAGTATAAAAGGTTACAGATGTAAAAATTGCACTAAGTGTGCGAGCCTGATTATTGAGCACTAAGTGTGTGAATTCGATATATAATGTTGAATAACTATTGGCACTAAGTGTGCGACTTTTCGAGTAATTGGGAATAGCTGAATGTATTTTTGCCTTGAATTTCTTGAGAAGTATTTATGATTTATAAATTTGAATTTGAGCAGGCCTTGAGCCGGTGAGTTTTATCAGGCTAAAAGCCTAGCAGGCCTTGCGCCGGTGTATTAAATCAGGCTTTGAGCCTAGCAGGCCTTGTGCCGGTGTGTGTTACAGGCTTGTGCCTAGCAGGCTTTATACCGGTGAATTATTATAAGCTTTATGCCTAGTAGACTTTATGCCGATATGGCATCGATATGTGATTGCATGTAAGACCACGTCTGGGACGTTGGCATTGTACGATATGTGTGATTATCCGTGTATCCTATCCAATTCTGAATGGATCAATGGGTAATTTACCGATTTGTAATATATAAAGTAAATGTTATAAGAGATATAAGAAGTACATGATATATGTTACATAATTTATATGAGATTATATGCTAAATGAAATATAAGTTACATGGATTTTATGTTACAATTATATGTGTACATGATACATAATACTTCGTATACATGATTTATATGTTACAGGAATTACATGATTTATATGAATACATGCTATACGAATTACATGAATTACATGGATATTATATTGCTACAAGAGTTATATGATTTACATGAATATATGTTATACAGGTTACATGATTTACATGAATTGATTGCTACACGAGTAGATGAATTATAAAGATGATGTGTTACATGAATTATATAAGTTACAATATGAAATCTTATATAAGATATTTGATGGGTATAAATGAAATGAGAGATGAATTATATATTAAATAGACATTATAAGTTTGGTTTCTTCCTTGTGAATGGATGAACTATCGTTCTTACTGATGAATTGATGTTATATGGTATAATTCTGTTATCGGTTATATGAATGTGTTACAGGTCATTTGAATGGAAATAAATTGATATGAATATTATGTGAATTTAAATTCTTATTGTTTTTACTCATGATGTTTTGATGAAATATGAATAGGTAATATTTATATGGTATAAGTATAGATGGCTACCAAGTATATGGTTCTTAATGAGCAAGATAATCGAGTATTCAATGATAGTTTCATTGATTTGACTGAAAAGATGACGATGTGAAAATAGAAATGAGGATACGAAATCAAGCATGTATATGTGTAATACTCGACAAGTAAGTGACATTGATAAATTCATGTGATACGTGAGTACATGTGATAAATTACGCATGAATTACATGACTATTAAGGAAATAAATATTGAATTAAATAAGGTTGGTTCAAAAGCAATCAAATTGCTTAAAATGACAAGCTAATTGTTAAATCTTTTATATAGTGCAGCTAATTATACGAGCTTACTAAGCTTATTAGCTTATTCTGTTTATTCTCTGTATTTTACAGTGATTCAAATGCTCGCTCGGGTTGGAAGTCATCGAAGATTTTATCACACTATCTAGGGGGTAATTGGAATTTCTAAACTCTTTGATATGGGATAATATGGCATGTATAGGCTAGTTAATAAGTTGAATTATATGGTCACTTGTGTATATGAATGAGATATGATCTGTTGTATTTTGATCAAGCTATGTGATATGGCTTGAGTGAAAATGGTTGATTTGATATAGAAGTATTATATGATGTATTCATCTTGTGATAGTTTTGTTAATTGGCATTTTGGTATAGATGATATATATACTTGAACATGTTATGCAAATGATGCTTGTAGGTACATGTCATAAGAGCTGTGAAAATGGCTTAAACCAAGCCTGTTTTGTGCCACACGATCCGAGCACACGAGTGTGTGACTTGACCGTGTGACCCTATTTCGTAAGTTTTCCTATATCTTTTATATGTTATTAAATTATTCCCGTTGTGTAATTAGAATTTTATATGCTCGTTTTAAGCATGCTATGAATATGAATGTTTGATATTATTGAATTGAGATGATGTTTGATAAAAGTTAAAATTTTACTGTTCCAAACTGTGTTACAAGTCCGGTAATGCCCCTTACCTATTCCGGCGACGGTTACGGGATAGGGGTGTTACACATGCCCGTGTGTCTACTCGTGTGGACAAAATAAAGCCATTTCCTAGCTTTATTTCTCACCCAAACTTTGCCCATAACCTACAGCAAAACTTACATTCATATATCAACCAATTCAAGCATTCAAAACAAGTCCAAATCATGTCTTAAACATGGCATAATTTCATATACAACCAATGTAACCTTAGGTACCACAAATGACAATTTATTATCATGTCATTCTATCTTTCATATTTATCTATTTACCAAATGTACACATGCATGATTACATTCATTTTCAAACATGATAGATCCACTTATAAACATATCAAAATATGTCAAACACAAGCCATCCCAATGGCTAGTTTATTTCAAAACATTTACATGCCATCATTGGCTAAATAACCTATACATGTCATTATAACCATAATTGATTTACCGTATATACCAAAATGGGCCGATGGATAGTGTGAGTGATCTCCGCCAAGCTTTCAATCCGACGAGCTTCTGATTTACTATAAAACAGGAAAATAAAACTAAGTAAGCATATAAATGCTTAGTAAGTTCGTATAACTTGGAACTTAACTTACCACTATCTTAAATTTAGGTAAGCATTTAATTTATTCCCAAGTCATGTTGGCCAAATGCCTAAACACATATCCTTATTAACCATGTCAGTCATGTATTTCAGGTAATAACTCATAATCACGAATATACACAACTGTCAGACAATTTCATACACATATGTCTTCCATCACATATTTTCAATATATCACGAAAGTATAAAGTCATTAAGCATGTTCCACATTTTTGTATCAAGTACATCATACTTCAACATAACAAATGCTAACATTTCCATGTATCTCAAGCTTGTTTCAGTAATAGTTTGTTTTGAATTCATGTTAAACATATTTTTTTTCCTGAATATCAGAAAATTTATTTCTCGACACTAGTCAAATTTCTATGTTCAAATATTTCTCATATCACGTGTTCATGTAACAAGTATAATTCAAGTCCATATAATTCAAGTATATTTTCATAATAATTCATCTCAAATTTAGATTATTTCATGTCAGAACTTTACCTATTAAATCATTCGAAATATCAATATCACACGAGTAGTACACTCAAAGTGTACAAACCTATAATCATGAATGATCGTATTCATCAGATAAATTCCATGTACATATATCATCATCTCATATTTCCATATATCATGTATCATAATTTTCATGTATTTCAGGTAGATACATGTATTAATTAATTTCATGTTCATATTTTCTCATGTCAGGATTTTCCCCATTGAATTTATCCGAAATATCAATGGATACTCAGGTAGTACACTCGTGGTGTACAAATCAGGATCCATCAATTCATATTCAGGGGTACCCATTAAGGCACATAATCAGAAAGCACACTCTCGAGTCACATATCATATAACAGGATTACTTCTCCAAGCTAAATCCTGTTTACAACATATGCTCATAAGAGCTTAATCAGGATTACCTGTCCGGGCTAAATCCTATTTGTAACATATGCTCAAGAGGGCTTATATCAAGATTACCAGTCCAGGCTAAATCCTTTCTGTAATGAGGTCAATAGGATTACTCGTCCGAGCTAAATCACATCAAGAACAAATGCAGACCTCATTCAATAGGGAAATCACGTATCCATCGATTTTCATTTATTCAAACGGGATTTAACATTTTTCAGGCCTTATCAGACATGTGATTATTTCATACATCTATAACATTCATATAATTCAAATAAACACATTCCTCATTCATTTCAAACATAAAAGTAACATTTTTATCATTTATCATTTATCGGGCATTATCATTTATCGGGCTTTGTCGGATATGTTTTCAATGTCATACATATATAATATTTATACAATTCACATACACAACACCTAATTTAAATATATATAAATATACACAATTTAGTTACATGAACTTACCTCGACAAATGTTCGTATACGTAAAATCTACTAATCCGACATTTTCCTCTTTTCCTCGTTCTAGCTCCGAATTTGGTCTATCCGGATTTATACGAGTAAATTTAACATCAATTTAATACAATTTAAACTCAATTCAGTCCAATTTACATCTAAGGAAAAATTACCATTTTGCCCCTAAACTTTTAATTAATGACAATTTCGTCCCTAGGCTCGGAAAATGAAATTCATGCAATTTAATCCTTGTTCCAAGCCTAACTAATTTTTAAATGTAATATTTACAGCACCTGTATTCCATAAAATTTGGAATTTTTCTATGACTTTTACAACTTTTCAATTTAGTCCCTAAATCATGTTTTCATCAAAATTCACTTTGTAAAAGTTATTTATCTATCAACAACCTTTCATATTCTATCATAAATTTCAAAATTTCAGCATATTCATCCATGGAAAAATTTTCATACTTTGATAACTTTACAAATTAACCCCCAAAATAGATAGATTAAGTTATCCCGATCACGAAAATATAAAAATTACTAAAAACGGGACAAGATTACTTACCCAATTGAGCCAAGAAAGCTTACTTTCTCTTTCCTAGGGTTTCCATGTATTTTGGGGAAGAAGATGACATAAAATGATGATATTTTGTTATTTAATTAATTTATCACCTTTTATTTTCATCTTTCCAATTTCATCCTTTTCTTTATTTTATTTTCCATGGATGAATCATCATCCTTAACAACTAAGAATTTTTAATGGTCTAATTACCATATAAGGACCTCCAATTTAAAGTTCTATAGCTATTTAATCCCTTTAGCTATTAGAACTCAACTCTTACACTTTGTGCAATTTGGTTCTTGATCAAATTAAACATGTAATCGATAAAATTTCTTTACGAAATTTTCACACAATATTATTATCATACTATAGATCATAAAATAGTATTAAAATGATTTTTTTGTTTCCGGACTCGGATCTGTGGTCCCAAAATCACTGTTCCGATTTTATCAAAAATGGGCAGTTACAGTTACACTCCTACTGGGACTCTACCAGAGAATTTGATTTCAGATTAATTATTCCTAAAATAATATTATTTTAATAATTTAATATTAAATTAAATTTAATACTTATCTTAATAGTATTTTATTTATTTAATATTAAAGTGATTATCTTAATATTTAATTTAATTTAATGTTTATCTACAAGATAAACATTATATTATTTTAATAAGATTTAATATTAAATTTAATCTAATAAGATAAATATTATATTACTTTAATATTAAAGTGATTAAGTTTAATTATAGTTGAATTCTCTAAACTCTCCCTATATAAAGAGAGCACTGGTTATTATTTACACACACTTGAATTCAAGAGAAAGTTATTGAGAGAAAATTCTCTAAAGAGATTTTTCCAGAAAATTTCTAGAGTTATTTTTCTGATTTATAACTTGACCCAAAAATTTAGAGAAATTACGAAATTACCCCACTAGTAATTTTCTTGAAAACTTTTCTGATTTGAAGTGAGCCTACACTCAGTAGACGTGAGCTTAAGGATAGCGAAGAAGACTACTTGGTCGAAGCGCTCATCCTAGACGAATCAAAAAGGTACAATATTGATTAAGTGTTTATTACTTTAGATATCAAAATCAAGATCCTGTTTTGGAAAAAAATTTAAAACTCTAGTTTTTCCCTAAATTTATTTTCCGCTGCATTTTCTAAACCCTTTTTTTCTAACAGAAAAATCATCTTTCCTTATCCATTTCCATGCTAAGTGATCTTGACCTATATTAGGAGAATGAGGTAAGACAGTTGTGATATGAGAGATAATATGATATGATACAAGATAACTTAGACAAAACCAATCCCAACTTCCACTTTCCGTAACCAACTCACAAACACGTAGTGTATCATCCGGTTGTCCAGCACCTTTATAAAATATAAGAAGAGGCCTTAATTGTCAGATCCACACATCATTCCAAAAAATTGTAAGCCAACCATCCCCAATAAACCAATAAACATTAGCAATTACTTCAGGCAAGACCTTCATCATCGATCTCCAAAGAAACAAACAGTTACTTTGTAATAGCCCTCCCAATAGAGACTCAATATCAAGTTATTGTTTGGCAAATAAGTTGGTTAACTCGGGTAGAATTGAGTAAGTAAATTATTTGTTTTGGCTGACTAATGTACTATGTGGGATTCGCTGTCTGGCAAACTTCAAGTTTTTGCGAACTCTAGGGTTTGGTAGATTCTTCTGTTAAGTATCCGCCCACCCCAAATGTTTTGGCGAACTCGTTAAGTTCGTAGTTTTAATAGATTTATTTCTATATTTAGTGCATATTACGATGACTTAGTTAGTCATGTTGGGGTTTAGTCGAGACCTAGTTAGTACTAAACTAAAATACTGTAGATGATTAGACTTAAAACTTGTTAAGTGCATTTAATCATGGGAATCAAGGGTGTTAGTGGGATTATATGATTTTCCCACTAAACCTTGTCTTCATTGCATGAGTATATAAGGATATCGTTGGTTATCATGAGTCATCTTTACATCTTCTTTTTCCCAGAATTATTCTATAAGTTTATGAAAACCTTAGTGTAGAAAGCTTCAACGAAAAGGGTTCCCAGTGTTTAGTGAGCACCTAAGTTTGTACAACAGCTTATTTGTAATTTTTGATAAACCCTTAATTTATAATTGAAGAGATTCATGTGTTTATAGTACTGCATGCATAGACCTTAGAACTATTCATGAGGAAGGAAACTTCTTGATTCTAGGTTGTTTGATATTGATTCTTGCATGCATGTTAAGTTTTAATAGTTTAATAATCTAATAGGGATATTTATCTTTCTTTTAGCTCAAGAAGCTTACGAAAGTCCTAACAACAAGGGCAAAGAACCTGCTGAGTAGATCACTGTACTAGATTTTCTAGTGAGTTCCTTCTTACTTCCATATGCTATAAATTCCATTGTTGTATATATATTGTGTAAGCTAAGTAATCTCTCTCAATAACGTATAAATGGTGTCTGTGTCATTGGTGGTTATCCAATATCATTAGAGTGAGTATGGTCTATCTATGTTACAAAGTAAATACCCTCCTTACGGCACAAGCCAATACCATTGATATGTGATATGTGATATGTGAGATGAGATGTTGAAGAAGGAGGATTATGTTTGTGTTGCCTCTAGTAGGGTAGCTATATTGCAAATCGGATTGATAGATCACGAGAAAACATACTTGGTTATGTATATGAATATGAATAACTGATATGTTTCTAAATCTAAATTCTAGGTACGAGGCTAGCATAAAGATGGGTTGAGTATTTGTTATGGCTAATCTGGCGGATAGTGATCACCCCTGTGTAACGCTAAGTGGATATACCGAGTCAGTCTGTAATTCTATGAACGCCAGTGGGCGTATTATGACCATTGTGTTTAAACCCTTCTGAAAGGTTTGATATCATCTCTGGTATTATTGTGTATGATCTATATGTGCTTTCTTTGTCATTCGAACTCACTAAGTTTTTTTAACTTACTCTAATACCTTTTCTGTAACACTCCAAACCCGATCCTTAGAGAGGATCCAGGAATGGCGCGTCACTACATTAAAACCATTATTTTCCAAAATTGTGTCTTCCATAAACCTATTTACGACACAATTTAAATTAATATAAAATGCAGATTATTAATCATTCAAAAATAAATAAGATAGTACGCTTTTGAAAACCATAAATACTTCATTGTAATTCCATTATAACCATAGGTTCATAATCAAGGGTTTAGATACAAAATGCATTCTTCAAAAGATAAATGTCTTGACACCACCCCTATGTCATGTATAATACAAAATATAAGAAGCCTCATGATAATGATAGTCCTCTAGTGTAGTCTTCAGAGATTCCTTTACTTTGTCAACAGGCTTAAGAAAGAAAGGTAACTAAGTAAAAAAACTTAGTGTAACACCCCTAACCCGTATCTATCGCCGGAATAAGGTTAAGAGGCATTACCGAACATATCGAATCATAACACAAACATTTCATTAACATCAAGCATTCACAAACATTTCATAACGAAAATATACACATAGAGTCCCTATAGAAGGTCTATGAGACCTTAAACATACATTGGAAAGGGTCGGAACTAAACCGAGCACATATAAAATTTTTCTAAAATTTAAACATTTTTCAAAGTTACAAAGGTCACACGCCCATGTGACCAGGCCGTGTGCCTCACACGGCCACAAGACACACCCATGTCTAAGACCATGTGAAATAGGGCATACATTCTGACTTGTACCACACGGCCGAGGACACGCCCATGTGTCTGGCCCGTGTGTAACACTGACTTGATTCACACGGCCTGTCACACGCCCGTGTGTCTGGCCCGTGTGCAAATCTGACTTACTTCGGTTTACAACCTTAAGAGACACGGTCGAGACACACGCCCATTTTCTCAGCCGTGTGGGCAAATATAGGCCATTTGCAAGGCCAATTTGCCACCCAAAATTGGGTCATACCTACAAGCATCATACAAACCTCAATTCATGTTCCAAAGGCAACCAAAACATACCAAAACATGCACAATTTGACTCTTAACAACATCATTCATTCCTAAATACAAATCCAACTCAAACATACTAATTCAAAACACCAACTTCACAACAAAGACATATGAATCATACATTATTTTAATCCTGTAACACCCTAAAATCTAGGTATTTATTTTTGTATATTTGTAAAATAATACATGTCTGCTTCAGTGGTTAAGTGATTTGGGTGTGTTTGGGAGTGTCTGAGAAGTCTTGGGTTCAAGCTTGGGCTTGTGCAAAAAGTTTTGTTTTTAAAGAATAAACCCTTACCTATAGTTAGTAGGCTTTTAAATTATTGTGTGTATAACAAGACATAAAAAGCCTGCTGGTCTAGAGGGTAAGTGGCGTGTTACCTATGCCAGTGGACTGAGGTATTTATTTTGCTGCTGTGACGTGGGGGTGTTGTAGTTTGACAAAAACACTGAAGTGGTTAAGAAGAATTCAAATTGAGTGGTTGAGGGGAGGTGTGATCGGGTGGAGAGATTTGAGGAGGGATTTTAGGAGAAAATCAAGGGAGGTGAGAAGAGAGGGAGTGTTGTGCCGAAATTGGACTGTGGGCACTCAAGAATTTCGGCCATAGTGGTATACTCCTATTTTGGTATACTCTTCATTTTGGTTTGCTTGGTATTTGCTTTCCCTCTGTTGCTTGAAGGCCGAATGTGGTAGGGGTTCTGTTTCACCTCGTTTGTTTTCTTTTTTGACAAACATTCCTTTGGCCAAATACTTCCTCTCTTAATTGCCTTTTCTTCGTTCTTTCCCAATTGATACTACTGTTGGCCAAATACTCCTTCTTCCTCTCATTCGATCATTTGGCTAACAGATTTTGTTTCTTCTTATCTTCCTTTTGTGACCGAATACTCCATTAATCCTCTTCTCTTTTCTCCTGTAAATCGTTTTCTCCTATCATATTTCTCTAGTTGGTACCCAGGCGAATTTCTATCGCTATGTTGTCTTCGGTTTAGCGATTATTCTCAGACAATCGGTAAGAGCACTCGACTCCTTCTTGTTTCTTTTAATTTGTATCAAGTCTCCTCCTTTCTTACACTGGCAAAGCCAAATACTCTTGTGTTTCTTTCGGTTTTTAGAACTTCTCAAGGAGTGAATGGGTTGCAAGTGGTATTAAAGCATACGAAACCTTTCTTTCATCACTCGATCAAAGGTAACTATTTTGTCTTGCATTGTGGGTAAAGGCCGGATGCTCTTTCCCTTACTTTTGGGGTGTTGTGGTGCTGTAAGTTATTACATAGGGATTTAAGCCATGGGTATAAACAACTCTGTTTAATAAAATCCGCTTGTAACGCAGATATTCGTCAAGGAGTGGTAATTAACCTTCGTCAGTGATTTAAGAGGACTAAGCCACATTTGTTCAATCAAGGCAGGTTTGGTGCTTGCGGGTTATTCGCACATTTTCGCAAACAGGTGTGTAAACACTGCCCAAATCATAAACCGGCAAAGGCCGAAAAATATGACAATTGACGCTACACGAGTGTGCGATCGCTCGTGTGGTAATCCAAACGCATAAAACATAGACGTTTGACTATCGAGGCCACCATTAGCGATTTCGTGGTCTTAGGCCGTTTTGGGCCACGTTGGGCCGAAATGGGTCATGTGGGCCCAATGGGCTTGTGGGCCCCACACGGGTAAACCACACGGACGTGTGGAGAATATTGGGCCAAACTGTGTAATGTTCATGACCGAGACCAATTCTGGGCTATGTGGGCCACACAGGCGTGTGGGCCCGCATTATGGGCCTTGGGCCCATTTTTACTGTTTGACTGTTAAGGTTGCACGGGTCGCCCGAGACGACTGTAGACCTACTGATGGGTCAGTAAGTGCACCTAGACCTCCAAACTGATAAAGTAACTGTTATGCCCCTATGATATTAAATGCCTATATGCCTTATGATATGTATGACTGTATATGAGCATGCCACGATTTATATGTTGCATACATGTGTGATATGTTGCATGGGGATGAGATTATTATGATTGGAGGAAGTGTACTGTACTGGCAGCTCTGCTGCAAATACTGTGTAGTGCCGCAACCGGTGATAATTTTTGGAGTGTAGGGATGGGTGGGTTGATTTTATCCCTACATAGAGTGTTGGGCTGGACGGAGTGGAGTGTAGAGGCTAGTTGGGTAGGATTTCTGTTTGCATGCCTGAACTGTTACTATCACTGAGATGAGCTAAGGCCCATACTGATATTGATACTGTTATTGGCTAAGGCCCAACTGAACTGAACTATTGTTGATATGGGCTTAGGCCCAGAATGTACTTGCCTACGGCCTGATTGGCCATTTTGCTTATATGGGGTTACACACTGATTTTTCGTTAACTCACCCATCTGTTTATCTGTATAGGTAATCCCTAGTCTTAGGCGGATCGGTGCTGCGAGGAATTCGGAGGTGGCCACACAACCGCACCTGCTTTTATATTTGAGTTTTATTTCCAATAAATTTGATCTGGGTATTTGTTTTTGTAATAAGGCCTCTTTAAATTTTTAAATTTTAATTTGGGATTTTACTTATTTTAATTCATACCTAAGAGTAGTAGGACGCGGTTTCTCAAAAGATAAATGCTTTTCAAAACACCACGTTTTCGTAACATACTATAAAAGCTTCCGCATCAAACATTGTTTTAAAGTATAGTAACAAACTAATATGATCAATGTTCTGCTAAAAACAACTTGAGTTTTAAATGAACAGATACCCTAAAATTTCTGATAAGATCATAAACAAGATTTAATTCAGAACGGGTTTTTCAATAAAACTATGTTTTTGAAAAACTCTTCAATGTGACATCGTCAGATTTGGCCATAACGTCTAGGCCGGGTTTGGGGTGTTACAAATCCAATTCAATTCACAGCATTTCTCATCATATCAATTTCCAAATCAACTATATAACTTACCGGAATTGACCATTTCATTAGTCCAACCATGAGCACATCAAACCATACCAAATTATACATCATATAGCATGAACTACTCATCCATAAACACATTCATTATCAAGCCACATCACATGGCTATATTTACACATTTCAAAACATATTCAAAATTCTCTAGACTATACATGACATACTTTAGTATATACATTTTCAAAAGGTACCAAAATATAGTTCGATAGTGTGGTGATGATCCTCGATGATCCCCGAGCTTTTCGTAGCTTTAATAATCTATAAAACAATAAACAAACATATACACAGAGTAAGCTTTCATAGCTTAGTAAGTCATAAGCAAATAATAATCTAATAAACATTAAATCAACTAGCCAAATCAAACAAATCTTAACCAAATGAATATTTATTTGATTGCAAACTCAAACATTGTCACATATACGATATCTCTTTTATTATATCTAGTTTATATATATTCATCTCAAACATATTATTACCTTACTTTCATATTCATATAACATAGCACGTACCTGAACCTTTTAGCTCATTTTTCACATTCGACCTTATCTCAATAATGCCCGTTGAACCATTCGGAATCAATAAGGATACTCGGATAGTCGGAGATCTCGTATAATGCCAACGTCCCAGACGTGGTCTTTCATGTAATCACATATCGATGCCACTGTCCCAAACAGGGTCTTACACGAATCAAATACGATGCCAATGTCCCAGACATGGTCTTACACGTAAACACAAGTCGATGCCAACGTCCCAGACATGGTCTTACACGAAAACACATATCGGAATCCTATGTCATGACATATGTATCCTAACTATTCCTAAGGTTCGTACGGGGCTTTCAGACGTCGTAACTCGATCAATTCAGGCTCGTAGACAATTCTTCCATACTTTTACCAATTCGACACTCACATATATATATAAGTAATAATTCAATTCGGTACAAATAAAATATATAAAATCGAAATTAACGGTATTATTTACTTATGAACTTACCTCGGACGAAGACGAACGAACCGGGACGACTATTCAACCACTTTAGATTTCCCCCAATCCAATTCTGATTTCCTCTTTTCTTGATCTAAATTAATAAAAATTTATCTTGTTTATTAACATATTCATTCAATTTAGTCCAAAAACATATAAATGGGCAAATTACACTTTTGCCCCAGATATTTCACATTTTTTACAATTTAGTCCTTATTTCACAAAACAAAAAATATTCAAAATTTGACTACACTATAGCTTAGCCAAATATTTATTAAGCTCATATAAGTCCACATATTTCATTTATTTCACATTTTAGTCCCTCAATTTATTATTTTCACAATTTAACTCAAATTACTCAAATTCATCAAAAATCTAAAGACAAAACATATTAATCTATCACATATCTTTTATTTTCCATCATCAAACAACAAAAACCACAAGCTTCCAACAATGGCAAAACACAAAATCATCATCAAATTCAAAAATTGAGACATGGGCTTGATAGATTACATAGCAATGATCACAAAAACATAGAAATCATCAAAAATCGAGCAAAATACATACCTAAATCAAGCTATGCAAGTGCCAAAAATTTAATCCCTATTTTAGCTATCTTCTTTGCTTCATTCGGCCATAAAAGATGATAAAATGGCCACCATTATGTTTTATTATAATTAATAATTACCTTAATAATAAAATACCAAAATTAACCTTTTTAATTTCATTTAAAATCCACTAACCTTAAGCTTTTGTGTCCATCCATAATTTCAATGGTATAATATCAACATAAGGACCCCACATTATAAAAGCCATAGCAATATAGCACTTTAACAAATAGCATACGACTTTTGCATTTTCTGCGATTTAGTCCTTTTTTTTCAAATTAAGCACACAAACAGATAAATTAAATCACAAAAATTTCACACATGTCAATTCACATACTATAAACACGGAAAATAATATTAAAATATTTTTTTGACTCAGATTTGTGGTCCCGAAACTACTATTCCGACTAGGGTCTAAACTGGACTGTTATACTTAGTGATTTTTGGGGGAAAATAATGCAATATACATATAACTCGTATAAACCTTTCTAAATCAACACAGATACACAGTTCGACAGTTGGTGGATTCCAAATACAGACAGACTATAAGCCAGACACTATTTTTTTTGCGTGTACACTACGCCCATCCAGTCATACAAACCACTTTCTTCGTGTTAGCCACAAACCCTAGTCCATCTTTAGAGCCATATCATTCATTCATTCATTTTCATTTGTCATGATTTGCCAATATGGTTTGCAATAACACTTGTCATACCAGAAGCTACACGATAATTTTTATGTACCGCAATCTGCTAGTTCAATGCTCATTTCATTGAAGGCAATGCCATGAATCCATGTTCACACTTTAGATCACATTATTCATTTTAGAAGTAAGAGGGTAGTGGCATAAACATGAAGAATGGTTCTTACATCTTTAACACGGATAGACCAAACCAGACTAATACAAAAATCATCCATCACACTTGCACAAATATTTCATCTTCACAAAATATATATACTTACCTTAAACCAAACATAAAAAAAGGCATTACACACACATGGAGTAAGAAGGAACTCACCAGAAAACACAACAAGATTAAACTGCAAGATCTTTGCCCTTATCACAAGAACCTTCAAGTGTGTCTTGAGTTATAATATAAATAGTTAAGCTTATCAAACTATATACCAGAAAACTAAACAACTTGTAAGTAACATCATCATAAAACCCAGATTCAGGAAATTTCCTTCCATACACTCAAAATTGACGCTAAAGCGCACAGTTCAAAGGTCATGTAAATAACCACAAAATAACCTAAGGTTCATCGACATTTACCATGTGCTAAAACAACGAAGGAGTTGGTTGAATACAGGGAACCCAAATCTTCAAGCAGGCTTCTGATCTAAGGTTTTATTGAGAGAAAAATGTAGAGAAAGTTTGAGAAGAAAATATGGGTGCAAGGGAAAACATAAAACTTGTTCAATAAGCCAATACCAACCTTATACAACTATACACAAAAGTTGGGTTTAGTGGATAAGTCCGATTATCCCACTAAACACCCTCGATTCCTATGACTAAGTACTTTTTCTCTCATCATAAATGTGAGTCTTATTGACTACAATAATGTAACGACCCGATAGTCATGAGTAATCGAAAAGTGTATATTCGGGTCTCCGTTTTCGTAAAACGGATTCTTAATAAATATTTACGAAGTTAGTTCTATGGTTAATTAGGTTTTGGTTAGGTAAATTTGCATGAATTAAGGGTAATTAGGTATAAGGACTAAATTGCATAAAGGGTGAAAGTTTAATTATAGATTAAAGAAAAAGAAAAGGGACTAAATAAGCAATTAAGCCCTATTAACAAGTGTATGGTAAAAATAATTACATGTGTAAAAATAATATACATATGTATATAATAATATATGAATACTTAATATTTAAGTATATATATTATATTATATTATATTATATTATATTATATTATATTATATTATATTATATTATATTATATTATATTATATTATATTAATAATTATAAAAGAACAAACAAATAAATAAAAGAAATGAAATAGAAAAAGGAATAGAAACAGAGAAGTAAAACGAAAGAAAAAGGAGAAAAAGCTAGGGTTTTCAAAGTTCAAAGCTCAATTGCTAGCGACATACCGGAATCTTCGACTAAAAAGGGAAAAGATAAAGTTGACGAGGAAATAGCTCAAAATTTTCGGTTTGTATTTCGATAATTCGAATTTAGTTATTAATTGTTATAATTTAATTTAATGTACATAGTAAGTGTTGAGGTGAGAATTATTGAGTTTTACAATTGAAATGAAATTGATTTAGTATGTGATGAATTTATTGAATTTATATTGATTGAATTGATATATATATATACACATATTGAATATATTAATTATTTGAAATGAAATGAATATTGGTTGTATTTGAAAAGTGAAATGAAAACCCTATTAATTGTATTGGGATGAGTCAGATATAGATGGCATGCTCTGGGATTGGAAGAGTTCAGGGAATTCTTCGACTTCGAGTTAATGAGACACTGGGTGTCAATTTACTACTTCGGATTAATTCGATGAGGCACTGGGTGCCAAATTACTTCAGTTAAGCCGATGAGACACTGGGTGTCAATTTATTACTTCGAATTATCCGATGAGGCACTAGGTGCCAAATTAGTGTGTTTTGGTTGGATCCGTGTATCCGTCCGAGTCCGAGTCGTGTTAGTAGGGGTAATGAATAATAAAGTTTTATGATTGATATTGAAATGTTATGATATGAGAAATGGAAGTGAAATAGTGAATTGAAAATAGAATGTGAAATATGTTGCAAATATATGGAGTATATGAGTTATATACTCAAGAAATGATTATGGAATGGATAATACAATTGTATAATGAAATGTGAAATGAATTGTGAAAAGCTATTTATATAGCAAGTATGAGAATTGAGATATTTGTGAAATAAATGAAATATGATATGGTGGTTGTAAAAATTAAATATTTATATGTGTTTATATTTCAATTGTATATTTGTAATTTCTTATCTTTAATTATTCAAATTATAGAAATACCACTGAGTTTTTACTCAGCGTACGATTTTGTTTTCCGTGCGGAGATTAGGTACAGTGATTTTGAAGAGTTGTAAGTGAGGTTGTGAGCATCCATCTCATCATATCTCCAAGTGCCAAGAGGGTATGTTTTAAAATTTTGAATAGAATGGCATGTACTTAGGAAGATCAAATGTGTTCCAAGTAGTAGGGACAAAACTATAAGTTATGAAAACTTATTTTTTTTAAATGTTCAAATATATTAGTGATTAGCCAAAATCACTTTGGCACCAAATGTAATATTCCTATATCAGGTTCCTTAGATCGAACCGGGTATAGGGGTGTTACATTTAGTGGTATCAGAGCTTAGGTTTTCTAATTTTTGGGTAAAGAACGAGTCTAAAAGTACATGCCATATAGGATATATTGATGTGATGAGATGTGATGTGATATCAATATTAGAAGTATTGATAAGTTTGAAAATCTAAATTGTTACTGATAAGGAAATGATTTTGAATTAGTTAGTAATGATTTAAGAGGGAAATAGATAAATACTAAAATTTGATAAAAACTTATTTTCTGTCATAGATATTGGAAGAAATGGAAATGAATCTAATATTGCCTAATGAGATAACAACTTCAGCACAGAATGAGAAAGTTGATGGGATAATGAGAGAATTGTAAGATTATAGAATGAAACCAGAAGAAGACATTGTTCAACATCTTATTACTTTAAATCGAAAGATGCAAGAAGTGTTATGGAAGGGTCATGAACTGATTAGAAAGAATAAAGTGCAATACTTGACCTTTAAAGAAGCATTAATAGAACGAGAGCATCAAATGATTTTAGATCAACTTTGGAAGGCATTGGTACCATGAACTTATTGGAATATAGTTATATACTACGTGAAGTTTATAATCTTTGATGGAGCAAGGAAAATAGCGAGACAAAGTGTAGGTTCACGAAAGTTGACTGGGAAGCAGAATGTCTTTGACATACCATGGATGGAAAAATTAGTTTTTAGGAAATTACCAAGAGAATTTATAGATTTAATACCCGTTATAAAGATGGAAGAGGAAGAAGATCCTGGGGAATTTCCAAATTGGATTGTAGAAGATGAATTTGAAGAGAATTTGGAACTTAATATAGAGAATTTTCCGGGGGAAGATACAGAATCAGAGATGGAAGAAGACGTAGAAATGGATTTAAGTGGTTAAAAGTAAAGACAAAAAGTTAGGGGCTAGTGAATGTGAAGGAAAATAAGTATATATATATATAGTTGTACATGTACACAATGAGAACTTAGAAAGTTAGAGTTTTTGAATGAAAAATTTGGTATATTAATATAAGGTTAGTCTTTTGGAAATAGAAGAGACAATAGAAATATGAGAAGTGGAATAGAATAGTAATATTTTCCAATTATAAAGATCAGAAAATGAATTTTTTTAAGAATGAAGTACAGAAATAAATAAAGACCTTAGTTAAGTAAATAATCAATATTAATAAGAGAATAAGAGAAAATAGATGTTTTTGAATGAAGAGAATATAATAAGTCTAAGAGATTGATGGTATATAATATTATAATGTATTAATAGAGATAAGTTATAGTTAAGAAGCGTAGTATTTTTGTTAAAAAAATGTGAAAATTATCAATGGTATATTTTTAAGATATAAATCCTAGTGAGAAGATGAATTGGAGATTTTCTTGAAAAAAGTATCAAAAGAAGAAAAGAGAAAAGAGAAAAGAATTAGGTAAAAGAGTGATGACAAGTTCAATTCTATCACGATCAACTAAGAAAGGTAAAAAAGCTTAAGAATTTGTACTCGTATACGAACATAAACAGCAAGATAAAATAGGGTCTCAGGTTATCTCCAAGGCAAGTATTAAAGGTTTAAGGAAAATAATTATTCGACCTTGTGATAAATGCGAAAAACAAAATCTCATTGAGGTGAATACTGGATATTTTCTGAAAGATGCTTTAAGCATGGCTCTAAAAGACATGGAATAAAGGATTGTTCAGAATTGCTGAGAAAACCAAGAAATAGTCTGTAATGGGTATTAATAAGAGGATAAATTGAATATAAAAAAATTCAAAATAGATTATAGAAGATAAGAATAGAATTGACCATGAAAAATAGTGTAAGTACTTTAGAGAGCATAAAAAGGTAGCGAAATGATTTCAAGAATTAGTGAATAAAGAGCGATCTAAAGTGTGAAAAGAAGAAGAAGAAAAAGAAATAGCAAAGCTGTAAAATGTGTAATAAAAGAGGAAAACCTTGGAAGGAACAGTTACCTTGAGGAGACTATTGGCAGCAGCCGGGCCAATAGATTTCTAAAAGGTTTGGATTAAGAGTAATAACTTTGATCCATAACTGGGATAATCATTGTTTACCCCGAAAAGAAAGGAAATGAAAATGAGAATATAAAAATATAACAAAGTAGAGTCTGAAAAAAAAAAGTTAAAAGAATAGTGTCATGATTTGTATGAGATAGTTGTGATAAGAATAATAATAAAAAGAAATGAAAAGAAAGGATAAAGAATGAATACAAATGATAAGCTAGGTAAATATATGCAGAAAGGAACTATAAAATTATAAATATGATTTTAAGAAAACTAAATGAAGAAAGGACTTCTGGTTAAGTGGAAAGAAAAGAAATAAAAGATCAATTGAGTAAAAAGAAAATATAAGATTATAAGAATAACTCCAAAGGTAATCTACTAAATGTCTTCGATTCTTATGGAAAGGATTTTGTCGTTTATAGTGATGCTTCCTTGAGCGGTCTTAGTTGCGTTTTGATGCAAGACAGGAAAGTGATTGCTTATGCATTTCGTCAGCTAAAAATGCATGAACGCAATTATCTGACACATGATTTAGAGCTAGCTGCTATGGTTTTTGCTCTAAAGATTTGGAGATACTATCTGTACGGCGAAAAGTGTTATATTTTTACCGATCCTAAGAGTCTCAAATACATCTTATCTCAAAAGGAATTGAATTTGAGATTGCGTCGTTGGGTAGAACTTCTGAAAGATTTTGATTGTGTTATTGATTACCACCCTGGTAAAGCTAATATTGTAGCTGATGCATTGAGTAGGAAACCAGCAATTGAATTACGAGCAATGTTTTCTCAGTTTAATATCAATGACGACGGAAGCCTGTTGGTTGAACTAAAAATCAAACCGGTGATATTTGATCGGATTAAGTCAGCACAGTTAGAAGATGATAAGTTGGCTAAGAAAAGAGAAATGATTCAGAATGGTATATTAGAAAATTTCAGCATTGATGATTATGGTCGTTTGAGATTTCATAACCAAATTTGCGTTCTGGATGTTTTTGAATTGAAAGAGTTGATATTTAGCGAAGCTCATAATAGTCCTTTTGCTTTGCATCCTGGATGAACAAAAATGTATCGGGATCTGCGAAAATTTTATTGGTAGCCAGGAATGAAAAGAGATGTGGTCGAGTATGTGGCTAAATGTTTAACTTGTCAACGAG
Source organism: Gossypium sturtianum (assembly GCA_025698515.1). NCBI lineage: Eukaryota > Viridiplantae > Streptophyta > Magnoliopsida > Malvales > Malvaceae > Gossypium > Gossypium sturtianum. Next base: position 99,796,089 of record CM046955.1, on the reverse strand, counting down.
TTAAGGTAGAACATTAGGTTTCCACCGGATTACTTCAGCCTATTTCTATTCCTGAATGGAAATGGGATTGTATCACGATGGATTTTGTAACGGGGTTACTGTAACATCCTTAAATAGGGGCTATTATGTTTGAACTGTTTGCATGTGTATGGCTGGATTGCTATATTAATTGAGGTGTCTTAGGGTCTAGGTATGAGCCAAGGGTAGGCCCGAACTATGGGAAAATTTTTATTTTTAAGCTTTGGTTAAGGGGAGCTGAAGGAGCTAGGGGTTAAGAATATTTTGTGGTAAACTTTAGCACAAGAATTTCCTTGGTAAAGTGTGGCAAGGAGGCGCCACTTAGGGCCTTAAGCAAAGGACGCCACAAGCGGGGAAGGAGAGCTTGGTTCGAGCCACGAAATCCCTTGCTTTGCTATTTCTTTTGACGCCAGAGAGGGAAGAGTTGTGCTCACTCAAACTCGATGGATAAGCATTGAACAAGTCAACAGATTCAAATGGGTGGAGAAGAGAGAATTTAGGAGTTTGAGCAATTCAAACTCGTTTGATCGAATGGCCAGGAGAAGTTTGAGTAGTTGGCCGAATTTTGAATTGTGTGAGGTGGAGTGTTCGGCTGAAAGACTTAGGGGGAGTGCCAAAATTCCTTAGTCAAAGCTAGGTAGACATTTTCGGCTAGGCATGCTCTAGTACATTCGGCCAGAACCAAAAGTCAAATCCTTTAGCCTTGTCGATTTTCCCTTAGTGCACATTGTTGAAGCAAAAGCTGAAAGCACTTTAGGCTCTTGTCGATTTCTCTCTTAGGCATTGAGCCGAATCCCTATTTGAACTCCTCTCTTATTTTCTTTGAAGCCGAAACACTATTCTCCCTAAACCTCATTTCATTTGCTCTATACTCTCATTTGGTTTGACCGAATCTTCTTCTTTCTCAGGCCACTTTTTTTCATTGTTTCTCTCATCTCCTTCTCACCATCATTCAAACCGAATACTTCCCTTCCACTCTCTCATTTCGTTTTGGCCGAATCTCCTTTAATTTCTTTTCTTAGGCCATAGCCGAAATCACCTTGATTGTTCCATCACCATTGCCGAAATCTCCCTTTACTCTCCTCTCCTTGTACTAACGTTTTGGCCGAACATCAATCAAGGGTAAATCTCTCTTGTCTTCTTCTCTAAACGGTTTTGGAGGAGGTAAGTTATCACGGTCGAATCTCTTCTATCTTCTTTTCTTTCTCTATTCACTCATATGGAACAAAAGCCGAATTTCGGCATTTGTCATGATTCTTAATCACCTATGGAATCGATTTCTCCTAGGTTCTTCGGGATTTTGAAGCAGTGGATCATAGTCATCTACTCTCTACCAATCAGTTTCGTTAAAGACCGTGGTAAGGTTACATGTCGATTTAACCATTCCCTTATTCATTTGAAAAGCCGATGGCTATTAAGTTTATGTTGTTTAGTGTTGGCCGATTGTAGGGGAAGGCTTAATCTCGCATACCTCGGGTTGTGACTAGTGCTCGAAAGGCGTTAAGGTAAGGATTGTGGTTCTGTGCGTTAACTCTTCGGGATTTACAAGTGAAGCCGAATGATTTTTTGCTAATAGTGTGATATTGGCCGAATGTAGGAAGGGGGAACTTGTGCGTTAGATCGTGATCTACGGGGTTCGGTAGTCTCGTTAGTAACCAGGTGTGTATCTTACACACTTCATAATCTATGTAAATGTGCTGATAACTTAAACTATGTTAAAAGCCGAAAACTGTGTAGATTTCGATATGATACCTTTATGGGTATGAGCAAGGATTTCGGGTAAGTCCGTTTTGTTGAGATTACGGCACATGATTTCTGATGATATTATCTATGTACGTTTGATATATGTCTAATGATTAAGCATGATGGCATGATTTGTATGTGCATTGCATTATTGGGGGTGATATGAGAGGAGGGGGAAGATTGATATTTGTGACTTTGGGTCACCAGTGGTTTGGCACCACCAAAGGTTTTGGTACCACGCTTGATTTCGTGACTTTGGGTCACGAGGTTTGGCACCTCATAGCGACTCGTCCCAGTGGCTTAGCACCACAAAGGGGTTGGCCCCACATTTGATAAAACGGGATTATCGCCGGTGATTTGGTATCACAACGTGGGTTGGCCCCACAATTGGATTATTCGTGACTTTGGGTCACCAAAGTGGTTTGGCACCACATTATTATTGATATCGGTGACTTTGGGTCACCAATGGTTTGGCACCACCAAAGGGTTTGGTACCACACGGGCGTAAAAAGGAGTTGTGGATGGCTAGGTTTGGGTGCATGATATGTTTGCTTGATTATGATTTGTGTAAGCATGTTGCAATAATCGGGAGGGGGATTATGCATCGAGTCTTGGTGACTCACCTTCTCCTTATCTTTTCAGTGATTCGTAGATCGCGGATGAGGAGCCGGGTGGACTCGAGGTGACCATGCGATAATTGCTTCAATTTTACATGGACATTTGATTTGGGTATTTTACTTTAAATTTTGGTTTTATTTGGGTTGTAACAAGGCCTTTAACTTATGTTTTGGATTATTTTATCTGCCTTGGATTTGGTTTTAAATATGACTAAGTAATTACTTGATTTGCTTTAATAACTTGGTAATCAAAGTTTTCAGGCTAAGCTACGCAACGCGTTTTCTAAACTCTACCATCGGGTAATACAATTAACATGATTTCAAAACAACTTAACAATTTCCACTATACATACATCGGTTTTCCCCAAACACAGGCAATCGAAGAGCTTTCACTGAAAATAAATCGGTAACTTGTTTCCTTCGAATCGTTTTCACTCTGTGACATGCCAGATTCGGTCGTGGTGTGTTGACCGGGTTTGGGGTGTTACAATTTTGGTATCAGAGCCAAGTTCAAAAGCTCAGCTGTGGGCTCGAGGCCCAAAATGTTTTAAGATAAGGTTTCAAAGAGTTTTACTGGAGAATGTATGGTCTGTAAAGCATGGCACCGAGTCTCCGGCACCAATCCGCCCAGGTAAGTACCCTTAACTGATGGTTGCATATGATTATGATTATGATGATAAATGTTATGGACGACTAGTGATAGTGGACTACCTTAGAGACTGGAACCTATATGACTCTGTGAATCGCGAAAACAAAACTCTGTGATAGAAATTGTTCATAAGATTGTGCCTTAATAATAGTGGAATAAAGACTGACGCATAAAACTTTTAAATCAGATAAGTTGAGACGTTAGACATGAGCACTCGAGGTCAGGGTCGTATTACGCGTGGACGCGGTCGGGGTAGGATGACTGTGTTTGAACTAGTGGGATCTGGTCTGGGGTCAGAGAATGAGATACCACCACCACCACCAGCTGCTGCTGTTGAGTACCAGGATCAGACAGGGGATGATGCAGTATCGTAGGCGATGCTGCGAGTTCTTGAGAGGGTGGCTAGAGTAGGTGGAGGCACGGGAGCTCGTAAGTCTGTATCTGAGCGACTCCGAGCCAATGGAGCCGAGGTTTTCTGAGGTGTTTCTGGTGTGGCACCCAATACGGCTGAGTATTGGTTGGAGGCGACGGAGCGTATCATGGACGACTTGGATCTCGATCTGCGAGGAGAAAGGGATAGTGTCGCTTCTTCGGGATGAGTCATACCAGTGGTGGCTCACGGTTCGGGATGGTGCTGCAGCGGATGATCTCACGTGGGACTATTTTAAGGCGGTGTACGAGAAGAAGTATATTGGGTCCAGTTACATTGATGCGCAAATGCGTGGCATTTCGAGGACTGTTCGAGAGAGTACGTCCGTGTCGGAGTACGAGGCGCGAATTCTTAAGGTTGAGCCAGTATGCTCGAGGTATCGTGGCTGCGGAGCACGAGTGATGTGTCAGGTTCGAGGACAGATTGAGGGATAAGCTGAGATTGCTGATTGCTCCATAGCAGGAGCAAGAGTTTGCCGTGTTAGTAGAAAAGGCTAAGATAGCCGAAGGGGTAAAGAAATCTGTGAGGCAGAATCAGGACAGGAATAGGCATAAGAGAGGTTTTGGATCATCTGGGTCGGTCGGTAATTCTCAGAAAAGGGCTAGGCACGATGGTCCAAATCAATCCGGGAGGCCTGTTACTGCTAATCAGGGTCCAGCACAGTGTAATCAGTGTGGGAAATCTCATTGGGGAGAATGTTTGATTGGTGGAAAAGGATGCTTTGAATGTGGCTCGTTGGATCATCGTGTGAGGGATTGTCCATGGAAGTTAGCCAGGATTCAGTCTGAGGGCCAGGGTTGAGCTCAGTTTAGGAATGAGGGACCGCAACCACAGAGGGGTCGTGGTTCTGGTAGAGGAGGTAATGGTTCTGGTCGGGGCCGCGGAGCACCGGGCAGAGGTGCAGGCAACACCGAGGTGAGACAGCCTGGATTGGTATATGCAGTGAGGCGTCGAGAGGAAGGCGACGCACCGGACGTCATAACCGGTACGTTTTTAATCTTAGGATTACCATATACTGCTTTGATAGATGTGGGTTCGACGCATTCGTATGTTGCTAGTAGCATAGTAGAGACCATTAACCTAGACTTTGAGACTACTTCTAGGGAGATGACAGTAATTAGCCCTCTAGGTCACTCTGTAGAAGTAAATAAGTTGTATAGGGATGTACCCCTAGAACTCCAAGGGGTAGTGTTTGTGGCTGATCTGATGGAACTGTCGTTTGGGGAATTCGATCTGATTCTTAGGATGGACTGGTTGGTGAAGTACCAAGCAAGTCTGGATTGCGCGGCTAAGCGCATGGTTTTGAAAACGGTTGAGGGTAAAGAGGTGGTGATGATAGGTAATAGAAGAGATTATCTATCCAATGTGGTGTCTACTTTGAAAGCTGAGAAAATGTTCAGAAAGGGGTTATGAGGCGTTTATAGTACATGTGTGTGCCTTGGAGGCCAAGGAGTCAGCTGTAGAGAATGTCCAAACGGTGAAGGAATTTGTCGACGTATTTCGAGAAGAACTTCCGGTCCGCGCCTCCGGATCGGGAAGTTGAATTTGGTATAGATCTGTTATTCGAATCTGCGCAAAGGTCTATCGCCCGTATAGGATGGCGCCGAAAAGAATTGGTAGAGCCAAGGCTCAGATCGAAGTTGTTGGATCGGGGTTTTATCCGGCCAAGTGTTTAAGCCTTGGGAGCACTGTGCTCTTTGTTAAGAAGAAGGATGGTACAATGCGGATGTGTATAGACTCATCGCCAATTGAATAAGCTGACGATTAAGAACAAGTATCCGTTGCTGAGGATAGACGACTTGTTTGATCAGCTTAAGGGGGCATCGATTTTCTCAAAGATCGATCTAAGGTCAGGGTATCATCAACTAAAGGTGACAGAGGCTGATATCCACAAGACGGTGTTTCATACTCGGTATAGGCACTACGAGTTTTTGGTAATGCCGTCTGGGTTGACTAACGCGCCGGCAGCATTCATGGACATGATGAATCGGGTGTTCCAGCAGTTTTTGGACCAGTTTGTCGTGGTGTTTATAGACGACATTTTGGTGTACTCAAGGTCTGAGGAGGATCATGATGCGCATTTGCGGATAATTTTGTAGATTCTGAGGGAGAAACAGTTATTTTCCAAGTTTAGTAAGTGCGAATTCTGGCTTAGGGAGGTGACTTTCTTGGGTCACGTGGTGTCAGCTGAAGGGATTAGAGTGGATCCTCGCAAGATTGAGGCGATATTGGACCGAAACCGCCTAAGTCGATGCGTAAGTTCGGAGTTTTCTAGGTCCGCGGATATTACCAAGATTTGTAGAGGGATTTTCTCTCCGATCGCGAAGACCGCTGACCAAGTTGCTGAGGAAAAGAGTTCCATTTGTCTGGTCTGTGAAGCAACAGGAAAGTTTTGATAAGTTGAAGAAGATTCTAATCAAGCTCCGTTTTGATTCACTGAGGCGGAAAGGAATTCACGGTCCACCGTGATGCATCACATACTGGCTTGGGATGTGTCTTGCGATGATGCAGAAGGGAAGGTAGTGGCATATGCATCTCGACAACCGAGACCGCATGAGGTTAACTATCCGACGCATGACTTGGAATTAGTTGCGCGATGGTTTTCGCCACGAAAGTATGGAGGCACTATTTGTACGGAGAGAAGTCGATAGTCTACACGGATCACAAGAGTCTCAAGTACCTTTTGACTCGTATGATTTGAACTTGAGACAATAGCAGATGGATTGAGTCGTTGAAGGACTACGACTGCTCAATTGAGTATCATCCGGGCAAGGCTAACGTAGTGGCAGGCGCGTTGAGCTATAAGGTAGTATCGGACTTGAGAGCGATGTTTGCTCATCTTAGCTTGTATGACAACGAGAGTTTATTGGCAGAATTACAGGTAAAGCCGACTTGGGTAGAGCAGATTAAGGGGAAACAGCTAGTGGATGAGGTTTGAATGCTCGGAGGTTGCAAGTTCGAGAATGGTGGGTTGGAAGGTTACAAACTGTCCAAAGGATCTTCTTCGTGTTTTCAAGGGAAAGCTTGTATGTCGAAGGACGCCGAGTTAAGGCGCAGGATTCTTCAGACGCACATAGCGGCCATACGCTATGCATCCTGGAGGTAGCAAGATGTGCCGGGATTTGCGAGAGCAGTTTTGGTGGGTCTGAAATGGGAAGTAACTGAGTTTGTGGGTAAATGTCTGATGTGTCAGCAAGTCAAGGCTGAACATCGCTTCTGCCGCCGGTTTACTTCAAAGCGGTGAAGATTCCACAGTGGAAGTGGGAAAGGATTACCATGGACTTTGTCGATGGGCTACCCCACGCCTAGTAAGAAGGACTCGATCCAGGTGATTGTGGATCGCTTGACGAAATCAGCTCATTTTATATCGGTTCGGGTTGATTACTCGCTTCAAAAGTTAGCCAAGCTGTATGTGGCAGAGATAGTGAGGTTGCACGGTGTGCCAGTGTCGATTATCTCGGATAGGGATCCCAGATTCACGTCGAGGTTCGAAAGCCTTGCATCAGCGTTGGGTACGCTGTTAGATTTTAGTACGGGCATTTCATCCGCAATCAGATGGATGGATCGAATGTAGGGTTATACAAATCTTGGAAGTTATGCTGAGAGGCTGTGTTTTGGACTTCAGAGGCAGCTGGGAAGAATTTCTACCGTTAGCTGAATTCGCATACAATAATATTTACCAGGCAAGCATTAAGATGGCACCATATGAGGCATTGTATGGTAGGAAGTGTCGTACACCTACATGCTGGACAGAGTTGGGTGAGCGTCAGATGTTGGGTCCAGAGTTGGTTACGAAAACTGAGGATAAGGTCAAGTTGATTCAAGCTCGTCTGAAGGAAGCTTCGGACAGGCAGAAGTCATATGCCGATCTTAAGCGAAGAGATATAGAGTTTGCAGTGGGCGACAGGGTTTTCTTGAAGGTCTCACCGTGGAAGAAAGTGCTGAGATTTGGAAGGAAAGGCAAGTTGAGCCCCAGGTTTATTGGCCCATATAAGATGTTGAAACGAGTGAGACCAGTAGCTTATCAGCTCGAGTTGCCAGCAGAACTGAGTCAGATACATGATGTGTTCCACGTCTCCATGCTTAGGCGCTACCGTTCAGATCCATCGCATGTTGTATCGGTGGAGGAAATTGAGGTGAGCCCAGATTTGACCATGGAAGAGGAACCTGTGCAGATTCTAGATCGGGATGTGAAGGTTTTGCGCAAGAAGTCAGTTCCATTAGTAAAGGTGTTATGGCGAAACCATGGCGTGGAAGAGGCTACGTGGGAACCAGAGGATGTGATGAGGCAGCAATACCCTCAACTCTTTTGACCAGGTAATTTCGAGGCCGAAATTATTTTTAAGGGGGGTAGAACTGAAACATCCTTAAATAGGGGCTATTATGTTTGAACTATTTGCATGTGTATGGCTTGATTGCTATATTAATTGAGGTGTCTTAGGGTCTAGGTATGAGCCAAGGGTAGGCCCGAACTATGGGAAAATTTTTATTTTTAAGCTTTGGTTAAGGGGAGCTGAAGGAGCTAGGGGTTAAGAATATTTTGTGGTAAACTTTAGCACAAGAATTTCCTTGGTAAAGTGGCAAGGAGGCGCCACTTAGGGCCTTAAGCAGTGATGCCACAAGCAGGGGAAGGAGAGCTTGGGTTCGAGCTGCAGAAATCCCTTGCTGCCATTTCTTTTTGACGCCAGAGAGGGAAGAGTTGTGCTCAGCTCAAACTCTGATGGATAACTGTTGAACAAGTCAACAGATTCAAACGGGTGGAGAAGAGAGAATTTAGGAGTTTAAGCAATTCAAACTCGTTTGAACGAGTGGCCAGGAGAAGTTTGAGTAGTTGGCCGAATTTTGAATTGTGTGAGGTGGAGTGTTCGGCTGAAAGACTTAGGGGGAGTGCCGAAATTCCTTAGTCAGGCTAGGTAGACATTTTCGGCTAGGCATGCTCTAGTGCATTCGGTTGTGAACCAAAAGCCAAACTCCTTTAGCCTTGTCGATTTTCCCTTAGTGCACATTGTTGAAGCAAAAGCTGAAAGCACTTTAGGCTCTTATCGATTTCTCTCATAGGCATTGAGTCGAATCCCCATTTGAACTCCTCTCTTATTTTCTTTGAAGCCGAAACACTATTCTCCCTAAACCTCATTTCATTTGCTCTCTACTCTTATTTGGTTTGACCGAATCTTCTTCTTTCTCAAGCCACTCTTTTTCAATGTTTCTCTCATCTCCTTCTCACCATCATTCAAACCGAATACTTCCCTTCCATTCTCTCATTTCGTTTTGGCCGAATCTCCTTTGATTTCTTTTCTTAGGCCATAGCCGAAATCACCTTGATTGTTCCATCACCATTGCCGAAATCTCCCTTTACTCTCCTCTCCTTGTTCTAACATTTTGGCCGAACATCAATCAAGGGTAGATCTCTCTTGTCTTCTTCTCTAAACGATTTTGGAGTAGGTAAGTTATCATGGCTGAATCTCTTCTATCTTCTTTTCTTTCTCTATTCACTCATATGGAACAAAAGCCGAATTTTGGCATTTTTCATGATTCTTAATCACCTATGGAATCAGTTTCTCCTAGGTTCTTCAGGATTTTGAAGCAGTGGATCGTGGTCATCTACTCTCTACCAATCGGTTTCGTTAAAGACCGTGGAAAGGTTACATGTCGATTTAACCATTCCCTTATTCATTTGAAAAGCCGAAGGCTATTAAGTTTATGTTGTTTAGTGTTGGTCGATTGTAGGGGAAGGCTTAATCTCGCATACCTCGAGTTATGACTAGTGCTCGAAAGGCGTTAAGGTAAGGATTGTGGTTCTGTGCATTAACTCTTCGGGATTTACAAGTGAAGCCGAATGGCTTTCTGCTAATAGTGTGATATTGGCCGAATGTAGGAAGGGGGAACTTGTGCGTTAGATCGTGATCTACGGGGTTCGGTAGTCTCGTTAGTAACCAGGTGTGTATCTTACACACTTCATAAACTATGTAAATGTGCTGATAACCTAAACTATGTTAAAAGCCGAAAATTGTGTAGATTTCGATATGATACCTTTATGGGTATGAGCAAGGATTTCGGGTAAGTCCGTTTTGTTGAGATTACGGCACATGATTTCTGATGATATTATCTATGTATGTTCGATATATGTCTAATGATTAAGCATGATGGCATGATTTGTATGTGCATTGCATTATTGGGGGTGATATGAGAGGAGGGGGAAGATTGATATCTCGTGACTTTGGGTCACCAAAGGTTTGGCACCACCAAAGGGTTTGGTACCATCTGTTGATTTCGTGACTTTGGGTCACCGTGAGGTTTGGCACCTCATAGTGACTCGTCCCAGCTGGCTTAGCACCACAAGCTGGGTTGGCCCCACATTTGATAAAACGGATTGTCGCCAAAGATTTGGTATCACAATGTAGGTTGGCCCCACAATTGGATTATTCGTGACTTTGGGTCACCAAAGTGGTTTGGCACCACATTATTATTGATATCGCGACTTTGGGTCACCAAAGGTTTTGGCACCACCAAAGGGTTTGGTACCACACGGGGTAGAAAAAGGAGTTGTGGATGGCTAGGTTTGGGTGCATGATATGTTTGCTTGATTATGATTTGTGTAAGCATGTTGCAATAATCGGGAGGGGGATTATGCACTGAGTCTTGGTGACTCACCTTCTCCCTTATCTTTTCAGGTGATTCGTAGATCGCGGATGAGGAGCCGGGTGGACTCGAGGTGACCATGCGATAATTGCTTCGATTTTACATGGACATTTGATTTGGGTATTTTACTTTAAATTCTGGTTTTATTTGGGTTGTAACAAGGCCTTTAACTTATGTTTTGGATTATTTTATCTGCCTTGGATTTGGTTTTAAATATGACTAAGTAATTACTTGATTTGCTTTAATAACTTGGTAATCAAAGTTTTCAGACTAAGCTACGCAACGCGTTTTCTAAACTCTACCATCGGGTAATACAATTAACATGATTTCAAAACAACTTAACAATTTCCACTATACATATATCGGTTTTCCCCAAACACAGGCAATCGAAGAGCTTTCACTGAAAATAAATCGGTAACCTGTTTCCTTCGAATCGTTTTCACTCTGTGACATGCCAGATTCGGTCGTGGTGTGTTGACCGGGTTTGGGGTGTTACAGCTACCTTTATCAGAAAATAAGAAAAATGTTGTAATGAGTTATTGTTGATCGACTTACGAAATCGGCTCATTTCATCGCAGTCAGAACTGATTGGTCACTTCAAAAGCTTACTGAAGTTTATATTAAAAAAATTTGTGAGATTGCACGGTGTTCCTATGTCAATAATCTCTGATCAGGATCCGCGGTTTACTTCAAGATTTTAGAAATAGTTGCATGAATCTTTTGGTACGCGACTTAATTTTAGCACAGCTTTTCATCCGCAGACTGATGGACAATCTAAGCGTGTTATTCAGATTTTGGTAGACATGCTTCATACTTGTGTTATTGATTTTGAATCAGGTTAGGAGCGTTACTTACCTTTGGCCGAATTTGTATACAATAATAGTTTTCAATCAAGTATTCAAATGACTCCTATAAAGCCTTATACGGTCGTAGGTGTCGATCACCTGTTTGTTGGATGGAATTGAGTGAAAGAAAAATGATCAGGCCGAAATTAATTCAAGAAACGTAAGACATTGTTAAGAAAATTTGAGATAGATTAAAGACAGCTTTTGACAGACAGAAATCATATGCAGATTTGAAACGTCGAGATATTGAATACTCTGTTGGTGATAAGGTATTTCTGAAAGTTTCACCTTGGAAGAAAATTTTGAGATTTAGTCGAAAAGGAAAATTGAGTCATTGTTTTATTGGACAGTATGAGATCACGGAAAGAGTGGGACTAGTAGCATATCGTTTGGCTTTGCCTGTAGAATTACAGAAAATGCATGATGTATTTCACGTTTCAATGCTTAGAAGATATTGATCAGATCCATCTCATGTTATTTCGACAAAAGATATTGAGATTTGACCTGACTTATCATACGAAGAAGAACAGGTTAAGATTTTGGGCACGTGAAGTAAAAGAGTTGCGTAATAAGCTAGTTTCGGTAGTGAAAGTATTATGTCGTAGTCATAGTGTTGAAGAAGCAACTTAGGAATCGAAAAAGACTATGAGATCTCAATATCCCCACCTTTTCTTAGGTAAATTTCGAGGACGAAATTTATTAAGGGGGAGAATTTTAACGACCCGATAGTCGTGGGTAATCGGAAAGTGTATGTTCGGGTCTCTGTTTTCGTAAAACGGATTCGTAAATATTTATTAAAAATATTTACAAAGTTAGTTGTGTGGTTAATTAGGTTTTGGTTAGGTAAATTTGCATGAATTAAGGGTAATTAGGTATAAGGATTAAGTTGCATAATGGGTGAAAGTTTAATTATAGATTAAAGAAAAAGTAAAGGGACTAAATAAGCAATTAAGCCCTATTTAACAATTGTATGGTAAAAATAATTACATGTGTAAAAATAATATACATATGTATATAATAATATATGTAATACTGAATATTTAAGTATATATATTATATTATATTATTATAATAATTATAAATGAATAAACAAATAAATAAATGAAATGAAATGGAAAAAGGAATAGAAACAGAAACGAAGAAGTAAAACGAAAGAAAAAGAAAGAAGGAAAAAGAGAAAGAAAAAGGAGAAAAAGGTAGGGTTTTCAAATTTCAAAGCTCAATTGCTAACGTCGTATAGGAATCTTCGACAAAAAAGGGAAAAGATAAAGTCGACGAGGAATAACTCGAAATTTTCGGTTTGTATTTCTATAATCCGAATTTAGTTGTTAATTGTTATAATTTAATTTAATGTACATGGTAAGTGTTGAGGTGAGAATTATTGTGTTTTGCAATTGAAATGGAATTGATTTAGTACGTGATGAATTTATTGAATTTATATTGATTGAATTGATATATATATACATATCGAATATATTAATTATTTGAAATGAAATGAATATTGGTTGTATTTGAAAAGTGAATTAAAAACCCTATTAACTGTATTGGGCTGAGTCGGATATAGATGGCATGCCATAGGATTGGAAGAGTTCAGGAAATTCTTTGACTTCGAGTCGATGGGACACTGTGTGTCAATTTACTACTTCGGATTAATTAGATGAGGCACTGGGTGCCAAATTACTTCGGTTTAGCCTATGAGACACTAGGTGTCAATTTATTACTTCGAATTATCCGATGAGGCACTAGGTGCCAAACTGGTGTGTTTTGGTTGGATCCATGTATCCGTCTGAGTCCGAGTCGTGTTAATAGGGGTAAATGAATAATAAAGTTTTATGATTGATATTGAAATGGTATGGTATGTGTAACGCCTCGATTTTTCCTAATTTCGGCTTTTGTTAATTTGACACAATTGTGTATCTGCTTCAGTGGTTAAGTGTTCTGGGGAGTGTCTGAGAAGTCTTGGGTTCAAGCCTTGACTTGGGAAAATTTTGGTAATTTTATGAATGAAGCCCTAACTCTGGTTAGTAGGCTTATAAGTAAAAGTATGTAAGTAATTAACAGAATGGGCCTGCTGGTCTGGTGGTTAAGTGGAGTGTAAATAAACTGGAGGTCTGGAGTTCGAATCCCAGTGCGAGCAAGGGAATTATTTTGCTGTTAATGTTGTGTAAGAGTTTGAGTTTTAGTTAACCTCATTTCTCTTTGTTTTTTTTCTGTTGTTGTTTCGCGTTCAATCAATTACGTTACTCACATTGCCATTGCCTTTGTTCGGTAAGTGGTTCTCTTTAAGTTCTAGTGTTATTTTGATTAAGCAAGTAACAGAAAGATCATTTTACTCACGCTAGGTACTACTCGATGGCTGTAATCGGGTTCTCGTGTTGCAAGCAAACACTGCTTTTTGCTCGAAGGTAAGTTTGGTCGCTCGTTGGATGAGCATTCTGTTTCGGGTTTAGTTTAATTCTATTGTTTAAGAGATTAATGAATAAAAAATGTTCAATTATAGGTGCTCGGGATTGCGTAAAGAGCGAAAACAAACCAGGTGTGTACCCGGAAACGCAGAAAATGAGGTTTCAGCAAAAGCCGAAAACCTTTCTATCGACGCCACACGGACGTGTGGTCGCCCATGTGGTAGGTCGTGTACAAGACTGTAAGTCACCACACGGCCGTGTGATCGACGAGCCCGACCGAGCCGGGCCGTGTAATCCACACGGCCAAGGCCAATTTAGACTGGGTGGGCCACACGGGCGTGTGGAATTCTGGGCCAGGCCGTGTAATCCACACGGTCAAGGCCAATTTGGGCCGTGTGGGCCACACGGGCGTATGGGCCCACACGGGCGGGCCACATGGGCGTGTAAGCCCATTTTTCTGAAAAACTCTGTAAGGTTGCACGGGTCGCCCAAGTCGACTGTAGACCTACCGTAGGGTCGGTAAGCAATACTTAGACCCCTAAATGAATGATCTGTCTGCATCGATTTACGCATTTAAGCATGTATGCTGATCTGAATATATGAGTTTTAATTGCATAATAGCATGTCATTCTTGTATGCTGCATTGCATTGGGGTGGGTGGATTATGATTGGAGGAAGTATCCAAAGGCTCTTAAGCTCATATCCGCACCACCGCAAATTTCTGATTATGTGCCGTATTCAGTACACCATGGTGTGTATGGCTGGGTGGGTTGATTTTATCCCCACATGGTATGTAAGGTTGGACGGAGTTGGTGTGTAGAGGCTGGTGGGTAGGACTCTGTTTCTGCACATTCTGTCTGAAATGGGCTAAGGCCCTGTAATATGTCTGATTCTGTATCTGAGTGGGCTAAGGTCCACACCGTTTCTATAATGGGTTCCGACCCGAACTGTGAAAATCATGTCTGTTATCTGATATTTCTGTGTGTATGTTTTCTGTGGGGATTACACACTGAGTTGCAAAAACTCACCCTTCTCTGTTTAATTTGTTCATGTAATCCCCAGCAGTAGACGGATCGGTGTAGCGGAGGACTCGGCGGTGACCACAGTTCTGGATACTTATTTATGGTTTATTTTTTTAATTCTGCTTTGGTTATATTTGGGTAAATTTTATGTAATAAGGCCTTTCGGATTTTAGTTTAAAACTTGGGATTATTATTTTATAAACTGCTAGCGGTTGGACAAGACGCGAGTTTTCAAAATAAACAAAGGTTTTATCAAAATACGTACGACCTTGCAAATCGTTTTAAAAGCTTTCGCAACATATAAGTTTTGAAAATGGATAATGAATAAATAAGCAACACGTTTTGACGATAACCTAGGATACCTAAAAATGGTTTTAACGCAGTTACGTTTTCTAAAGCACTATCATGTGACATCACCAGATTCGGCCATAACGTCCAGGTCGGGTTTGGGGTGTTACAGTATGAGAAATGGAAGTGAAATCGTGAATTGAAAATAGAATGTGAAATATGTTGCAAATATATGAAGTATATGAGTTATATACTCAAGAAATGATTATGGAATGGATAATGCAATTGTATAATGAAATGTGAAATGAATTGTGAAAAACTACTTATATAGCAAGTATGAGAATTGAGATATTTGTGAAATAAATGAAATATGATATGGTGGTTGTAAAAATTAAATATTTATATGTGTTTATATTTCAATTGTATATTTGTAATTTCTTATCTTTAATTATTCGAATTATAAAAATACCACTGAGTTTTTACTCAGCGTATGGTTTTGTTTTCCGTGCGCAAATTAGGTACAGTGATTTTGAAGAGCTGTAATTGAGGTTGTGAGCATCCATCTCATCACATCTCCAAGTGCCAAGAGGGTATGTTTCAAAATTTTGAATAGAATGGCATGTACTTAAGAAGATCAAGTGTGTTCCAAGTAGTAGGGACAAAAATATAAGTTATGAAAACTTAATTTTTTTTTAAATGTTCAAATATATTAGTGATTAGCCAAAATCACTTTTGCACCAAATGTAATATTCCTATATCAGGATCCTTGGATCGAACCGGGTATAGGGGTGTTACAAATAACTTAGTTATATTCTAATCAATTCTCATCCGTCTAACTAAATTGTTCAACTGATAAAATAATAAAATAATAAATAGTTCTTCAACTAAAGACTTAACATAATTGTCTAACAACTGGTGGCATATACTCTACAAGGGAGTTCGCCAAACCACTAAGCTCGCTCAACATAGACTTCGCCCAAATGTGCACTCATAGACTTACATGCTTAGTCACAATTAATACCTTACCCACTCAGATCTCGCCCTAAACACCATACTTCGATAAACAATATTCGAACACTAGGACTTTGCAGGGTGGAATGTTACATTTTTCTTTTTAAGAGTGCCGATTGAAGGAAGAGAATTCTGAAAGGACTATGCTAGAGCATTGTTGATTGTGAGCCTTTTGTTAATTTTTGTATCATGCATACCGTGGGTTGGGTGGCGTGTACAAACATTTTGTATTACCTCTTGTAATGATTTGCAGTTTTTGTTAAACTCTGTTTTATGAAATCTTTTGTAAACTCCAATAGTTTATATGTGTGTGTGTTTGATCCAATGATCTATGGTTTTTGAGATAATATTTTAGGCGTGTACACCAAACTGTTTTGAATGATAATTAACTGTCAATGGTGCACTTGAAACTTTTGTAAGGGAATAACTCTACCGACTTTTATAAGGCTTTCGCTAAATGTTCTGTCTAAAATACTTTTCTTGGCGTATATTTAAATTGATTGTTCTGTTCTTGTCGTATTGAGGATTACTCCAATATCTTAAGTTTTTATAAATTTCAAATACTTTTACTAAACTCGTATGATTTTAAGTTGTGGCATACCATACTCGGATCCAATTATTCAGGTTGGGTAACGTGTGTTACATACTTCTTACAATGGGCATTGGTAGCAGACCCTGTACATTATATTTATTCCTCAACACTTTGACTCAAAGAGCATTTGCTTTCGAGAGAAGCTAAAACTTAAACTTTAACAGGAAAATTTTATTTTGACCAGCTAACCTCCTCAATCTTAGTCCTCCAACATCGAGAGGACGACAACAATTATCTTCTGTATTTGGTCAAATGCTTATATGAATTTTAAGAATTTAATATCTTAACTTTTATAATTAGTCCATCTACATACTTTATTTGGTCAAAAACTTATATAAATTTTAAAAATTTACTTATAAATTCAAATTCATTACAATATTATTTTTTATCATATCAATGAATTTAATAGAATAACTTTTAACTCGGACTTTAAAATTTTAGATTTATAAAGATTTCTATAAAATAAGACAAAAACTTACAACATATTAGTCAGTAATTTAATCCCAAAATAACTAATCCATCAAAATGATATTAGTAACAATTATTGCTTGCTCCCTCCTCTGCCTAATGTGCCTGTTGGGTGCATAGCTTGCGTTAATAAAAAGCACCGATGGCCTGCCACTGCCATACATATATAGATTGTCTCGTTCATTGTTTATTGCTTTATTTCCTTTAATTTATCATAAACATACCTTCAAACTTGATTTTTCGTTCTTTTGAATCTCGGGAAACCAGCTGCTCGTTAACACTGTTATGCACTACAAGATTTTCAGGCCAAAAAAACTGTTTTAAAATTCAATAAATCCGTAGCTTCATACCAAATGAACTCAGCGCAAGAGAGAGTCGAAAGAGATGTATGATTCAAAATTATAATTTATTATTCCATGAATCCAACTTAATACATGAAGATTTTGCTTACAACATCACACCGATTGAATGAACAACAAATACAGTTCCAGCCCCGTGAATTTCACTACAGTTTTTGAGTAAACAACGAAGTTCATTTCACCCGCTTCATTCCCTTTATTCACATAACCCCATTGCTATAAATAAATAATATTTTAAACCAAAGAAAGAAAAAAGACAAAATTCTCTTTTCTTAGCCGTTAACAAGTGCACATTGCTTCCTGATCTCGCCTTCGGATCCAGTCTTAACATTAATCCGACCCATTTTCTCCATAGCTTTGCCAAACTCATCAAAGAAGAACTGTGTGGGGCTGGAAAGGAGCTGGTTGATGAAAGCCAAGCTAGTTGAATCAGTGGTTAAAGCAGCATCGGATTGGAAAAGACCCCTTCTTTTGAGCAAGAGTGAGTAGTAGCTAAGATCGAAGGTTTTCCGACTCCCAGTGTCCATCTCAAGTATTGTGGTGTTATCGCTCGCGGTTTTACACTTGTTGGCCTTGAGGTTTTCAGCGTACTCGCTGTCCATGGTTGGGTCGATTCCGCCGGGGCCGGTGGAATTGTACAATCGGGGCGAAACAGCCGGGCAATGGGATATGCCGATGGTGTGACCACCTGAAAAACAATTCATTAACACATACGATATGACACAGAAACGGAAGAAGCCGAAACCGTAAAATAACGATAGTAATTATGTTATACCGGATAGGAGAACCATGTCAGTTGTGTTAAGTCCTAGGTTATTGAACTGTGAAAGGAGAGTAGTGAAGTTGCTGAGAGCGCTTGGAATGTTGGCAAGTGCTTCGGTGATATTGGATATTACACCATCTCTTCTTCCTGTTGGAACGTTCCAAAATGGTCCTCCCTGTGATAAACAGTGACGATTTTCATTTTTGGATGGTTATGTTTTTATGTTGAAAATGGAATAGAGGTGATTTTTTTGGTTTACTTACAATGGTTACTACAGAGTCCCTGGCAGCCAAAGCGATGATATCAGCACAAGAGACGACGCCAGGGCATTCAGCTTCGAGGATGCTCTTCACTCTATCAATGAAATCGAAGCCTCTCAGTGACAGATTTGGAATTGCATTCTTTTCTGCTTGGCCGGTCGTGGAGTTTAGAAGCACAGATGCATCACAGCCCTGGAAAAAAAAACACATCCTTCTCATTCCTTGTGTTCATATTTTTTTGATTCATAAAGAGTGATTAAACGGAGTGATTTTATCATTTTTAAAACAATAATTTAAAAATTCTTAAAAGAGTTTGAAAAAAAAAAATATATATATATATATATATAATTAGAAAAGCTTTTGTTTACGAAAAAAGTCGAAAGATGAAAAATGAACAAAAACATAATAATAATAATAATAACAAAACTTAATTTGCTGTTAAAAAATTCCAAATCAACCAATTAAATGTATGACAACATATTCAAAGATGTCAAAAACAAATATCGGACATAAATATTATAAGAAAAATGAAGAATCCCATAGTGGAAAAGAGTAGAGAAAAATGGGTACAAGTTTACCCTAACAAAGCAATCATGGAAGTGCATTCTTAAGAGAGCGGCAGCGAGTGATGGGGCGTTAGGGATATGCTGTTTAACATAGTCCTTCACAATCTGCTCAGCTTTAGGACAGTTCGTGCCATAGAAGTACATCTGCAATTGAGCCTGTGTTGACCCAATCAATGCTAAAACAACAACAACAATCCCTAGAGAACTTGTTCCTGCCATCTTTGACAGAATTTAAACTACCTTCTGTTTCTAGACAGCCAAGTTTGATGTTGTTATGGTATGGAAAACAAGGGACGTTTATATAGGCGTTGAGTTTAGCTACTAAGACATTAAAAAAAAAAAAAATAAGATAATGAAGCCTGTGTTATCCATGTTACCTTTTGTATTAAGATCTACTAAACTATTAAGTACTGGATTTAATGGGTAAAATGAGTAGAAAATATTTAAATTTAACAATTTAAATTAAATAATTTGTGTTATCAAACGAGTTGAATTTGAGTATTTTGATATATATATATATATATATTTGTATTGAGTTAGTGCTGAACAATCTCAATTTGGATTTGAATACAAGCTTGAGTTCCAGAATAAATAATTAAATTTGCAGTGAAACATGAAAATTAATTGAACTTATATTTTATTACGTAAACAAGTTTAATTGAACCTAATCTAACAAGCTCTCATATTTACCTTGAATCGAGTTTGAAGTATTGAAATAAATTTTAATTAAGCTAAAAAAAAAATCGATTTTTAAATCTCAAATTTTCATTAATTACATTTTTCTCTCACCCTCCGAGCATTATTAATCAAAATCAAAGAAAGAAAAGTAAGATTAATTATGCCAGTCTCTTACGGACATTGACAGAGAGGATTCCAAGTGTCACATCAAGGGTAGGTTCAATTATCCCAATAAACAATTTGTTATGCGGATATTAAGCTTTGCTTTCCATCTCAATCAAATTAGTTTATTAAATTATAAGTAACCTTAATTATCATTGTAATTATACCTCATAATTTTGATTCAAATTTAAAATTTTAATATCATCAAACCCAATCCAAACTCATTTTTGTCAATTTGATAAAATAAAAAAGTGAATCATTTATTTAAACTCGAAACAATTCGAACTTTAAATAATCTTAATAAATATTTTTAAATAATTTAAACACAAAACGATTTGATCCAAAACACCGAGTTTCAAACTCAAAATTGATCTAATTCAAATGAACTAACAATTTTAGAACTCAAATTGACCCGATTCAAATTAACCAAACTTAAAATAAACATAAGCCTCAAATTCAAAATAGCCTAAGCTTGAAATTATTCTAAACACATAATAACTCAACTCAAAATGATTTAAAATTTTTAAAACTTGAATTAATCAAATACAACTTAACCTACCTAAAATTAATTCGATTCACCTAATTAATAGATCTAGTTTTAATAGTATAAGGCTGGCAGCTAAGCTAAGCATGTTAAACACCGAGATTTAATGGATTAATTCATGAATTTATCCATGTGAGATAAGAACAATATAATAGAGTTGAATAAAATCAATTGGTTGGCCTGCTCGATTGCTATTGTATATTATATACTTTTCAATTCAATAATTTGATATCAGTGTCACTTTTCTATAACTAACAATGAATCAAGTTTAATATATGATAATTTGTGTATTATTTGTGTAAACGTAAAATTTGGATTACTGTTTTTCAATTTGGCATATGAATGTAATTATTTTCTTTTATAGGCAAATATAAAAATATAATTTGATTTAGTGTTAGATGAAAATTAAGGATGGATGTAATATGTGATGCAAGGGCGAAGACAGAAATTTTTTAGGGGAGTCGAAATGAAATTTTAATTTTTAATAGTCTATATCTTTATAATTTTTAAAAGGATTAAAGAAAATTTTTATAATTTTAAGGGGGTCAAAGTGTAATTTTATCTTTACTAATTTAAAATTTTAAAATTTTTAAAGAGCTTAAATAATATTTTTTTTTTATTTTAGGGAGGTCGGACCCTTGCCAACCCCTAAATTCACCTATGATGTAATGCATTGGAATAATTATAATAAAAATTTACATTTTAAATTAAAATTAATAGAATAAATTAAAATAGCACCCAATGATAAAACTAAAATTAGAAATAAATATAAATTTTTAAAAAAAAAAAAACTTTTACGTTCTTATATAATAGTTTAACTATCATTAAATAGTATTGATACATCCAAAGCCAAAATCTTTTTAAAATACTATTAATTAAGTTTCATATAATTTGAGCTTGGACAATAATTTTTCTGGGTCAACTTTGACATCATTAATTAGTTAATGATTGTTCCATTTTAGATCATCTTATAATATGCATGTGGGAAAGGCATGTGCTGCTTGCCTTGGAAGGTTAAAATTAGTTGTATAAAATACCTTGAAGATGGACTGATTTTTAGTAGGTTCATTAATTAAAACTCACTATGTGGCACGATAATTACGATTTAATAATGCATAAACAATACTTCCATAAATTTGTAAGGAGAGAGTAGTTTTTGGTTAATTCAATGCAGTTTATTATGCCTTACGTTTCGGCTGTTTATCTTTTTAATCTATCTTAATTGCTAAACTTTCGGTTTTTTATACATATATATATAATTCTTTCAATTATTTGATCTCTGAATTCAACTATTTCATATTGAAGAGTTGATTTCATTTTCATTTTTCAAATAAAAAAATATTGGTGCTCCCTATTCATTGGTTGGGTTAGGCTCGCTCGAAAAGTGAAAAGGCTTGAGCAAAAATATAAGCCTAAAAATGGGATTGAGCAAAAAAGTAAAGCCTATTTAAAAATGGATAGAGTCTCGGGTAAGGATTTTTGGCCCGGGCCGGACCCAAATTAACAAAAAGACAAATAATTGTGTTGTTTTCTTGTTGTTTTGCTGCTATTTTTTTTTTCTTTATTGTTTTGCTAACATTTCACCATTATGTTACTATTATTTTGTTGTTATTGTTTGGATATTGTATAAATATTATTTTATTATTAATTTTGTTACTATTTTATAGGTATTTGCTTGTTAAGTTACACATATCTTAGCGTTATTTAAGTATAAATATTTTTTAATTTATTTTCAATTTGTTGAGAAATATTTATTTTAATTTTTTAATATTTTTGATGTATTATATTTAAAAAATTATATAAAAAATTAATTCGGACGGGTCGGGCTCTGGTTTTAATATTTTTATCTAAGTCAAGTTTGGACAAAATCTTAAACCCATTTTTCGGGTCGAGCCGAGCCCGAAACTAGCAAACGAGCCTAGAATTTTGACAAAGCTTAGCCCAACCCATGAACAAGTCTAGCCCTCCTTTTTAATGATTTTATTTATTTATTTATAATTTTAGATATTCATCATTATATATATATATATATATATATATATTTGAGGTTATTATGATATTATGATTGGCTTAAATAGATTGTCCTTCAATTCTCAATTCTCTAATGGTAAGTTCAATAGGAAAAAATATGAAGGAATATGCAAGTAAACGCTGTAAAGAAGATTAGGTAACCTTTGTGATAAATAATATGGATATCCATGCAGGTCCAATTTTGACTTTCATCCCTTTACGAAAATTGAGAATCTAGTCTGTCTATTTTATTTTATCAAAATTTAATCTTTATATTTTATGAAAATTAAAAGGTTAGTTTAATTCAGTTACGTTGTCAAATTTTTGCTAATTTGAAAATAATCAGTTTAACAATTTATATTTATATGCATAGAATTAACAAAAATCAGCATTGTATCAATTTATGTGATAAATTAGCAAAAAACCAATAATTTAAGTTTATGTGTTAACAACCAATTAGATTAATTTTTTAGTTTTTGTATGATAGTCACTAAATTCTAACAAATTAATGTAGAAAAATTAACTTCTCATATTTTAGAAAGTAAAGAGATGAGTTTCATAATTAAACCATTTATAATTTATATATATTATCAGGTAGCTCAAGTAATCCTATAGTGGTTGATCGAGTTTTAGGCCTAGTTTAAGAATGCTTCTCAAAAGTACTTTTGAAAAGAAAAAAAAAAAACATTTTTGAGGAAAAGCTAAAATTTTCAACTTCTGAAAAGAGTGCTTTTGGGCCAATTTTTGGCTTGAGAGAACCATTTTTCCCCTCAAAAAATAATTTGTTTAGGAATGCTTTTGTCCCAAAAGTATTTCTTAGAAGCAATATTAAACTGGTCCTTAGTTCGATTGACATGGGCATTGTTGCCAATGCAGGAGGACGTGGGTTTGAGTGCACTGAAGGCATTATCTTCTTATTTATGGGTTGGTGAGGGGTTATGGGTAGTCTTAGACATTGTGTCAAAAGAGATAAGATATAATCAGAACCTATAATGAGATTGTTCAAAAAAAAAAAGGTAATCCTATAGTGCCTAATTATGCTCCCAGTTCAAGTATTTTTTGCACATTTAAAATTTAGTCCTTTTACTTTTAACCCCAAAATTTTAATCCCTTTACTCTTTTAGTTTAATAATTAAAGTCCAATTGATAATACCAAACCAAATTAGCTAAATTGGATTATATGTCTTTCTTTTTTTTTAAAAAAAAATGCTCATGTGGCTAATAATACATGCATGAAAAGCCAAATAACCAAATAAAATGGTTACATATCATGTTGAAAGATTTCCGATTGCAAATGCATGGTTGTAAGGTTGTTTAGCACTCTTTCAGAGTGAGTTTTTTTTTTTTTTTTTTACATTGTTTACACACAACTTTATATTGGTTATGTGGGTTTTTTTTAAAATATATATAAAAATTAACAAAAATTATTTTGATAGTGTTATCAATTGTGCTTCAAATATTAAATAAAAAATTAAATTTTAAGAATTAAAAATAGAAAGACTAAATTTTAAATGTAAAAAGATATAAAGATTGGAAGCATAATTAAACCTCTTATAATGTTTTCTTGGAAAGTACCCTCTTATAAATTAATAGTTGAAGTTGCTTACATGAATTTATAATGCATGTCTCAAACTTAAATTTTAACATCAAGCAACAGAGATATGGTCAGGACAATGGAGATTATTAATGACATATATTCATATAATGACAGCTTCACAAATTAAAAAGTGAGAAATAATGTACAAATTGTCATTTAAAAAAGAAAAACAAAAATGAGGAGAATACGCGTACGTCTTTCAACCATGTGTTTGTTGGCATACTTCACTTTTCCTCGTTGTTAAATCATTGTCATTAACTGAAATTATTAAGATAAACAAAAGAAAATTTCAAAGTATATGATCAAGAATAATTTTAAAGCATTTTCATGCACATCCTTTTAGGATTAGATCGCAAAATTCTATCAATTATTGACCAAACCAGCACGGGGCGCATCGATCCATGAGTTTTACCATCACATCCGCTGTTAAGAACTTGTTTTGTGCAATTATTTGTTGGATTGACTAAAGTTGTGAGACGCTAAGGTATGCAAATTAAAATTTTACATTTCACAAAATTTTTAAAAATAATATGATTTTATAGTAATAAAGTTTCTTGATTGGAACTGAAATCCATTTAGGAAAATTGTAAAAGGTAACGAGTTTTTTTTTCAAAATAAGTATGTTTTGATATTGTTTCACTGAACATACTTTTTTTAGGGTTACTTTGACATTTTTAAGTGTCAAGATCATTGGGTGAGTAAAATTCGATTCGATTCGAAAAAATCGATAAAAAATTTAAATTTTGAATTAAATAGTTCGAGTAATTTGAGTTAATCAAGTTATTCGGATTAACTCGAATAAAAAATTAAGTTTTTCGGTTTAACTCGAATATGAATTACGCAATTCGAGTTATCCGAAAATCCGAATAAGAAAAGACAAAAATTACGTCATTTTGATAAATGCTTACATTTTTTTTAAAGTTAAAAGTCAAAACCATTAAGTTAAAAGGTAAAACTACGTCATTTTGATAAATGTTTACTCATTAAGTTAAAAGGTGTTGAGACAGCCGATGGCCGCCGTTGTAACATCCTGATTTTGGGGTTAGTCAGAACAGTGGTTTCGAACCACTAACCCGAGGCCAGAGAAATTATTTTTAATATTATTTTACGTGTCATATCATGATTATATGAGTGCATGAAAATTTTGGTAAATTAATTTTAGTGATTTCATGCTTAATTGCGAAAAAGGATTAAGTCGCATAAAGTGCAAAAGTTCTGTTTTACAAGCTATAGGTGTTAAATAGCTATAGAACCTTAAATTGGAGGTCCTTAATGTGCAATTAGACCTTTCTAATGTTGATAGTCGGCCATAGGGACAAGAAAATTTAATTTGGTCAAGATTTGGTGGATTAGGTGACTTAATGGAAATAAAATAAAATAAAATAAAACATAAAAATCTATCATCTTTTTCCTATCACCTTCTTCCTCCACCGAAAATACCAACAAGAATAGGGGTTTGGAAGATTGAAATTTTCAGCAACTCATCCTCCTTACAAGTAAGTGATTTTGGTGGTCTTTCTTGATAATTTTTGTACTTTTGGAACCCCTAAAGCTTAAGCTAACTAATGAGGGACTATTTTGCAAAATGGTTGAGAGTTTAGGGTTTTTCCATGTGAGTATTTATGCTGATTTCTGAAATTTTATGGAAGAGAATGAATCTTAGTTGTTAAATAAACAACTTTTGTGAATGGAGTTTCCATGAAAACACCTAAAAGGACCTTTTTGTAAAGGTTGTAAAATAGGTGGAAAATGTGTGAAATAATTGAAATTATGAGTTGCTATAAGAGGGAATATGAATCTGCTAGGCTTGGGTGTGTGAAAAATGAACACATTTCATTTTATGAGCCTAGGGGCAAAATAGTAATTTTGTGAAAGTCTAGGGGCAAAATGGTAATTTTTCCAAAATAGGAATTTTTGAGTGATTTGAATAATGTGGTTATTTAATAAACTAAATATGTCATTATAGATCAAGAAGAGCGTGGAATCAACCTTGACCGAGGAAAAGGCAAGGTTTCGGACTAAATCGCAAATTGACATATTTTGTATCGAGGTAAGTTTATATGTAAATGATACATTCTTTTTACTTATGATTTTACATATAAATGTATTATGTGAAATGTAGATGAATATTGCTGATAATTATTAATTGATAGAAAGTGAGGAAATTATGAATGAATACCGTAATTATTGTTAATGGTGGGCTATGTGTGATACCGCCGTAATTATTGTTATTGGTGGGCTATGTGCGATACCACCGTAATTATTGTTATTGGTGGACTATGTGCGGTACCACCGTAATTGTAACACCCCTTACCCGTATTCTACGCCGGAACCGGGTACGAGGCGTTACCGGACTTGACTTGCTTGATCATTCCACTTTAGGCTATAAAAATTCTCTCCAATTTAAAACTTTCCATTCACCAGCGTAATGTCCCTATCATGGGTCAACGAGACCCATTACACCCGCTCGGGATATTGAGGAACCAAGCCGGAATTTTTCAAACACTTAGAAAATTTTCACCTAAACAGGGGCTACACACCCGTGTGAAATGGGACACGTCCGTGTGCCCCTAAGACATGCTCGTGTCTTCCACCCGTGGTCGACACTGACTAACTTCACACAGCCTTGACACGCTCGTGGTCCTAGCCCGTGTGCCAAACCTTGGCATTCTGACTTATCCACATGGCCTATACACACGCCCGTGTGCTTCAGCCGTGTGGCGATTCAAATTCCAAGTGCAAGGTGCAGACTTTACACGGCCTGGGCACACGCCCATGTTCTAGCCGTGCCTCCCACACGGTCTAGACACACGTCCGTGTGTCTACCCATATGGACAGTTAGCAGGCTATCTACCAAGCCCTTTGCCACCCTAACTTGCTTATAAACATACACCATCATACGACATTCTCAATTCATAGATTATAACAATTGAGTTATCACATTTAAACCATAAAATGAAGTCTTTGTCCCATATACGAGGGAGAACTGTTTCTGGTATAATTACAAACGACTTAAGCCATCATCTATGACTATACACAACTGAACCATAAACTCTCTTAGGCCAACACAATTGGCTATATCAACTATGACTTAATCAACTTTAAATACTATCCCTATACATGCCATAACTCATAAGGACTTAAAACCTCATACCAAGTGTCCGCTCGATAGTGTGAAACATCTCCATGGTCTCCAACCCGAGCTAGCTAAATTAACCTATAAGAGATGAGAAAGGAAGAGGAGTAAGCAATAATGCTTAGTAAGTTCATATGCATATAACTATCAACTATTGATATTCATTGATTATACTCAACCACAAGGTATTATAATGAGTTTTACTCATAAGCTCATGGTTACTTACTCAACCATTTTTTGATACTTACTCATTCTGCCTCTTACCACATTCTAACCATGCCACAAGCTAATTGCTCATGTTAACTTGCATACATCCCTGCACTTGTCACCACATGATCTCATAAAACAATACATCAAACATTTTCAATAAGTCACTCATACTACAATCTCTCGGTGGTTTCGCACTTAGCCCACCCTCAATCTCTAATAAGGTGGTATCGCTCATAGCCCACCATTTAATACATTCACTTATCCACATACATTTCTCTATTTCAAATGTCTATCCGGGAACATCCTCACACATTATCATTCTTACTTAGCTTTCTATGATAATCGTTTGGATTCACACAATGCATTAATAATTATAACTTATGCAACCGAGGTGAATCATTTACACATACCGACTATGGTTTTATCATATACCGAATTTCTCTCAATTCAGTTCTAACACATACATGTACCTCTCGTGGTACAACCACATTCATTCTCATTCTCAACATACTTGTTGAATCACTCAAATTGTTAAATAACACCCTTGAGTCTCATACACATAATGTCACATTGACATCATACCCCCGATAGGGTCTTACATGAATTAAAATATCGATGCCATGTCCCTAACATGGTCTTATTCAATATCTCACACCGAGGCCATATTCCAATATGGTCTTACACGGGTCCTTAACTATCATCATATCATGCTATTTGTATTTCTCACTATCTTAGATTTAATTCTCTTAACAACTCGTCAAAACACATTTAATACATTCATAGCGTAATTTTACATTCCATACAGCATTGGAATATTAAATAACCCGTACGTAATTGCAACATTTACACACGAACTTACCTTGATGCCGAAAAGGGGTCGAAAGGGACGTATTTGTCCACATTTCTCTTTTCTCCCATTCTAGGTTCAAATCTCGTTTTCTTTGATCTAGAACAATAGAATTTACTCATTTAATCACTTATAATTCATAATACAACAAAATCTACACTTAGGCAAAAATGACTATTTTGCCCTTATACTTTAGCAAAATTACGATTTTGCCCCTAGGCTTGTAAATCACTTTTCATCACATTTTTTTTATTAAACAAGCCTATATGAACATTTAATCCTCTTACAACTATCCACAATTCCAACTATTTCATGCATTAATGATCAAACTACAACATTTGCATCTTAGTCCAAATTAGGTGTTTTCATGACAACACCTTTCACAAAAGTTGTTTCTCATCTCCCTAACATTCATTTTCTTCCATAAAAACCCAGAAAACAATCATAAAATCTCTCATGGCAAGTCCCTAGACTTTCAACCATATTGCAAATTAGTCCCTCATTAGCTGGCTTAAGCTTTGGGGACTCCAAAAGTACAAAAATTATCAACTAAAACTATCAAAATCACTTACTTGAAGAGAAAATGAGTTCCTGAAATTTTAAAGCTTCCAAAGCCCTCCCTTTTTTGATATTTTCGATTGGAGAAGAAGACTAAATGAAAAAGATGATAAATTTTGCTTATATCATCTTATTTTATTCATTTTGTCAACTAATGTTACCAACTATTGACCAAAAATAAATGCTCTTGTCCCCTATGCATACTATGGCCGGCCAAATCACTTAAACAAGGCCAAATTTCACATTTGGGACCTCCAATTAATAATCCTTAGCTATTTGACACCTCTAGCAAATAAAATAAAACTTTCGCACTTTATGTGATTTAGTCCTTTTTAGCGATTAAGCCTGAAATCGCTAAAATTAAAGCACCAAAATTTCCATGCATCCTTATTAACCTGTTATAACACGTAAAATAACATGAAAATATTTTTCTCTAACCTCGGATTAGTGATCCTGAGATCACTGTTCCAACTAGCCCCTAAATCGGGCTGTTACAGTAATTATTGTTATTGGTGGGTTATGTGCGATACCACCGTAATTATTGTTATTGGTGGGCTATGTGCGATACCACCATATTTACTATTATTGGTGGGCTGTGTGCGATACCACCTTGTTATTTATTAGTGGTGGGCTGTGTGAGAAACCACCCTATATTTGGTATTATCCCGAATGTGTTTATCGAGAAACTTTAGATTAAATGAGATTACATGGGACTGTGTGATGATGAGTGTAGGGTATAAGTGCATGTAAATGTGAACAATGTGTATGTTGTGTATTTGGAATGTGGTAAGATTTGGAAAATGAGTAAGTACAATTGCAATGATCTGAATTATTCTTGATTAGAATGTAGTGTTCTTGATTGATAAGTATGTGGTATGATGTTTATTATTTACATATAGACTTACTAAGCTTAAAGCTTACTCCCTTTTATTTTATAGTATCGAAGCCAGCTCGAGGAACGGAGACCGTCGGAGGATCACCCACACTATCTACACATTTGGTATAGTTAGAGCATTCTTTTTCAGTATGGCATGTATAGGGTTTTGGTCTTTTGGGTTATATGTCATATTGGTTTAGCCAAATGTATTGGCTTGTGATGATATTTGATTCATTTTGTATAAGTCCATGAGATGTGGCACATAATATTTATTTGAATGTAAACCTATTCATATATGCATGTATATGTCAATGCCATTATGTTATGGCTTATGGTTATTGTTGGTTGAATGATGATATGTTGTATCTGTTTATGGGTGTTTAGTGTGGTCTTGATATTGTGAAATTTGGTGCAAGTTTGAGTGGCAAAAAGGCTTGGTAGATAGCCTTATTTTGTCCACATGGGCTGAGGCACGGTCGTGTGTCTCAACCGTGTGGAAGACACGACCATAAGAAATGGGCATGTGCCCAGACCGTGTGAAGTCTGCACCTGATTTTAGGAATTTAATTCGCCACACAGCCTGAGGACACGGGCGTGTACCTTGGCCATGTGACCTTATGGAGATGATGATGTCATAAACAGAATTTCAAGGTTTTCACACACGGGCTAAGATACGGGCGTGTCATGGCCGTATGAGGGACACAGGCCGTAGACAGGGGCGTGTTCCAAGCCGTGTGAAAACCCCTGTAGGTTCGAATTTGAGAAATAAATCCACACGGGCTAGGAACATGGGCGTGTGTGATAACACGGCCTGCCCACACGGGCGTGTTCCTTTTTACACGGGCGTGTGGCCCTGTTTTGAGTAAAAATTTTCTTAGTGCTCGTAAGAATCCGGATTAGTTCTGAACTACTATTTATGTATGTTTTAGGCCTTGTAGGCTCGTTTAAAGGGTGATATGGATATTTAAGGAAAGTTTTAAATTTGAGTGGAAAATTTATGCATCGGTTTGTATGATTGCTTGCTTGTAAGTCTGGTAATGCCTCGTACCCTATTCCGGCATCAAATACGGGTAATGGGTGTTACAGCCATTGAGCCGTGACAGACCGTTGGTGATCTCTGCACGATTTGGTCTGAGACCCAAAACAATTAGGGCATGAAATAGAAAAGGGGAAAAGTAATCTGAAAACAACTGCTATTAATTGGGAAAAAAAGGTCTATTTTAACTTACAGTCATGCCACTTTTTACAACTTTAATTCAATCCCAAACTAATTAACCAACTAACAATTTCTAGTTTAAGCTACTAACTAAACACTAACCAACTAACAACTAACTAGCCCTTCAACACTCTCCCTCAAGTAGGAGGGTGATAAAGATCCTTAACCCTCCAACTTGGATATCAAATACTCATGTTGTTGGACACCAAGTGCCTTTTTCATGATATCCGCAAGTTTCTCATTAGTGCGCACATGTTGAGTCTTAATTAACCCATCTCGTATTTTTTCTATTACAAAGTGACAATCTATTTCGATATGCTTTGTCCATTCATGAAACATAGGATTTTTTGTGATTTGAAGTGCTGCTTGGCTATCAGAAAGCAGCAAAGTTGGACCAAATTTGTCAAAATAGATTTCTTTTAACAAACTGTCCAACCAAACTATCTCAGCAGTTGTCGATGCCATACTCCTATATTCAGCTTCGGCTGATGAACGGGAAATTGTACTTTTCTTCTTTGATTTCCAAGAAACAAGTGAACTCCCAAGTTTAATACAAAACCCCGTGATAGACCTTCTTGACATAGGGCACGCGGCCCAATCAGAATTACAATAAGCAATAATTTGTGCTTTGTTTTCAGTTGCTAATAAAATCCCTTGCCCCGGGCTCTTTTTTATGTACCGAACAATATGAAACGCTGCTTCATATATGAGATATCTGGCCGAGTGTTTGTTAGATACAACAACCTACCCATAAGCCTCTGATACGTCAATACATCTGATAGTAACTCACCATCACTATCTACCAAATGCACAAGCTCATCGTACTCGGCTGTGGTGAATTTCTTATTTTGCTCAAGTGGTGTGCCAGTTGGTTTTGCTTCTCCCAGCCCAGCATCCGATATCAACTCCAAGGCATACTTTCGCTGACTTAAAACGATGCCCTTGCTTGACTGTGCTATCTCAATACCAAGGAAATATTTTAGTTCTCCCAAGTCTTTCAATTTGAAACTCTTATAAAGAACATTCTTTAACTCATCAATCATCCCAATATCATTTCTTGTAATTAGCAAGTCATCTACATAAACCAGCAGCACCACAATCCTATCACCTTATTTTTTTGTGAACAAAGAATAATCGTGCTTGCTCTGAATATATCCACTATGTATGAGGGCCTAAGTTAACTTCAAATTCCACTACCAAGACACTTGTTTCAAACCATAAAGAGACTTGAGTAAACGACAAACCTAATGCTCCCTCTATTTACGAAAACCCTCCTGAAGATCCATGTAAACTTCGTCATACAAATCACCTTGAAGAAATGCATTATAGAAATCCATCTAAAAGCGCGGCCAATTACGTATGGTAGCAATACAAATGACAACTCGAATAGTTACTTGTTTCACAACCGGGGAAAAAGTCTCTTGAAAATCCACCCCATCTTTGTAATAACCTGATTTTCAGTGGTGACGAAACAGTGGTTTCAGGACCACAATTTCCATCCTGTCGACTCGTAAATATTGTTTATAGAATATTTATGGAGTCATTAGTGCCGTATTAAAATTTGGCCAAGAAATTTTAACGTTTAGACAGTTAATTAAAGAAAAAGAACTAAATTGTAAAAGGTGCAAAACTTATTAATTAAAGCACTAGGATGATTTAATAGCTTAACTAATAAATGAGGAAGGAATTAAGTAGCAATTATACCTTAGTCATTATGGTGGGACGACAACTTGGTTAAATTTGTTAAAATATAATATGATTAATGGCAATTTTGTAATTTAAACAAAATTAAAGAATGAATAAAACAATTTTTCCTTTCAATTTCTTCTTCAAGTGACAAAAATCCATTGCTATGGAGAGGAAGAGTTTTGGTTTGCTTAATTCCTTTGCATGTAAGTGATTTTTGTGCCCATTTCTTGTAATTTTTATGTTTTTGAGATCGTTGCAACTAGGTCCAACTAGCTTGTATCTTCGTTTTTGAATCTGTTAAAAATTTTAGAAGTTTCCATTGATGAATCTTGAATTTTTTTTATGATAACTATGTATTTGAAGCTTTGGATGTGTTGTTTGGTGATTTTGTGAAGTGAATTTTGTTAGATTTTGATTGTAGGATTAAATTGTGAAAATGTCAAAATTTTAGGGTTTAATAGTGAATTTGATGTTTATTAGGGATTGTTTAAGGGCTTAGTATATTCAGCTGGAATATTGATTTGAGAAAATCTTTAATTTGATGATTTTCGGGTTAAGATACTAAATTGTAAAAAGTGTAAATGTTAGGGGTAATTGTGTAAATTTGAAAAAATAAAAGGGTATAAAATTTAAATTGAATTGTAAAGTGAAATGTAAGCTAATAATTGAAGAATTTTACATTTTAGATCAAGACCCAGTTGATACTGTGGAAAAGGAAAAAATTGTGGAATAGTCCTTGAACTTTTGCAACTACTACAATTTAGTCCAGGTAAGTCCGTACAGTTTATAATTTAACTTTTGTATGAAATGTTTGATGATATTATGTAATTTGATATATATATATATATATTTGATTATAAATGATGTAAAGTTATTTGAGGAAAAATTGTTGAAATTCTATACTTGGATCGGATTGAATGCGGGATAGAGTACAGTTGAGATATGGTGTGTTATGGGGGATTGGAGTGGAGATTGTTGTGGAGTGGTATATATATATGTTTTCCGAGTAGACCGAGATTCAGCATTTGTTGCAAACTCTCGTGTTACACTCTCTGTTTTGGTGTGTTTCTGTTAGACTAGCTCTTCGGAGCCATTGGTGTGTTTCGGATCGATTAGCTTTTAAGAGCATCTGGTGTGTTTTGGTTGGATTATCGATGTACTCTTATCTGTAAGTCGTTCATCGGATTGAAAATATCAGTAAGGTAATTTGTTTAGTGATTTTGATGGATTTGTCATATATTTGAATTTTGAATTGAATTTTACAATTCACTGTTGAGGTTGTGGCTGATAGGGAACACATATGGTATTATTATTATTTGATTTGTTGTACTTAGTTTGGTAAGATTTATTGTTTTAGTACGCCAAACTTACTAAGCTTCAATGAGCTTACTTGTGTTATTTTCTGTTCTTGTAGAGACTTTGAAGGTTGGACGGTCGGATCAGCACCCAAGTCACACTATCCACTCATTCTCGGTAGTTTTTGGAATATTCATTTTGGATTATATGGCATGTAATAGACTTGTATGTCATTACTATGTCGTGAAGCATAAGCTATTACTTTCCTTGCCTTCATCCTGGCGAGTGTAGAGCTAAGCCGAGAGCATGTTATAGATGTGGGTCGATTGATCACTTTCTTCAGAATTGTCGTAAACAATTAAAGGAAACTGAAGAACAAAATGAAAAGCAAATGTCTACGTCTCAGAAAGGTAGATGTCCAGGCTAGAACAATATTGATGCGACTACTCGTATAGGAGCAAAAGACACCGTTGTTCGATTAGAGATTAGAGCACCTGCTCGCACATATAGCATACGAGCTAGGGAGGAAGCTGCTGCACCTAATGTGATTGTTGATATATTCTATCTCTTTGATGTTACTATGTATGTACTGATTGACCCTGAGTCAACTCATTCTTATATTTGCACTGCATTAGTAACAAAATTGAAATTACCTATTGAATCAACTAAATATGATATTCAAGTTACTAATCCATTAGGTCAAAGTGTGATAGTTAACTTAGTTTGTCGTAAATGTCCACTGAAAGTTAGAGGCTATGAATTCCCTGTTGATTTGATGTTACTACCCTTTTGGGAATTTGATGTTATTCTGGGTATGGATTGGCTATCATTACATGATGTTGTGGTAAACTATAGATTGAAACAAATTTATTTGAAATGTCAGACAGGAGAGATGATTTCAGTTGAATCTAACGGGCCGAATAGTGTTGTTAGAATCATTTCAGTTATTTTTGCATAGAGATTGATACGTAAAGATAGTAAAGCATTTCTAGCATACATTCTTAATACCAGAGATTCAAAATCAAATTTAGATCAGTTACCGATTGTTAGTGAATTTACTAATGTATTTCCTGAAGAGTTACTGGGTTTGCCTCCTAATTGTGAAGTTGAATTTGTGATTGATCTGGTTCCTGAAACTGCACCAATATCGATATCACCATATCGCATGGCACCAGCTGAATTAAAAGAGTTGAAAGCACAGTTGTAAAATTTGTTACATAGAGGGTTTATTCGATCGAGCGTATCTCCCTAGGGTGCACATGTATTGTTTGTGAAAAAGAAAGACGGCTCTTTGAGATTGTGTATAGACTATAAATAGTTGAATAAATTCGTAATAAAGAATAAGTATCCCTTGCCATGTATTGATGATTTGTTTGATCAATTAAAAGGTGCCACAATGTTCTCGTTGATATATCTCAAATCCGGATATTATCAGTTACGGGTTAAAGACTGTGATGTGTCAAAGACTGTAATGTGTCAAAGACTGCTTTCAAAACTCGTTACGATCATTATGAGTTTGTGGTAATGCCATTTGGTTTCACTAATGCCCTTGCTGCTTTTATGGTTTAATGAATTGGGTTTTTCAACCTCATTTGGGTAGATTTTTTATTGTGTTTATCGATGATATATTGATCTATTCTAAGATAGAATCTGAACATGCTCAACATTTTAGAATCGTGTTACAGGCTTTAAGAGAAAAACAGTTGTACACAAAATTCAGTAAATGTGAATTCTGGCTTCATAAGGTTGGATTTTTGGGTCACATAATATCAGTTGACGGGATTCGAGTTGATCCGAGTAAAGTTTCTGCTACAATGAATTGGAAAATTTTGAAGAATGTTTCTGAAGTGCGAAGTTTCCTGGGTTTAGCAGGTTACTACCGTCGTTTTGTTAAAAACTTCTTGATCATTGCTTCATCGATGACCAAGTTACTACAGAAAAATGTCGAGTTTGTTTGGTCTGGTAAGTGCCAACAAATTTTTGATCGGCTGAAAAACATGTTGACAGAAGCTCTAGTGTTGACTCAGCCTAAGTCTGGGGTAGCATATGTTATCTATAGTGATGCGTCTCTCAACGGTTTGGGTTGTGTGCTGGTGCAGGTAGGGAAAGTAATAGCTTATGCTTCACGACAGTTAAAGCCACATGAAAGGAATTATCCTACTCATGATTTCGAATTGGTTGCAATTGTATTCGCTTTAAAGATTTGGAGACATTATTTATACAGCGAGAAATGTCATGTGTTTACGGATCACAAAAGTTTAAAGTTTTTGATGACTCGGAAAGAACTAAATTTGAGATAGAGACGTTGGTTAAAGCTACTGAAAGATTATGATCTGGTTATTGATTATCATCCGGGAAAGGCTAATGTGGTTACGGATGCACTGAGTCAAAAATCGCCATTGTTTGGACTTCGAGCATTGAATACTCGTTTAGCTCTGAATGAAGATGGTTTTGTACTGGCAGAATTGAGAACTAAAAATTGTTTCTACAACGAATTCGAGACTTACAAAACAACGATCCGAATTTTTTATTGAAATGAAAATTGGTTCAAGATAATTTAACTACTGAATACAGTATTAATGATGATGGTATGTTACGTTATCGTGATAGGATTTGTGTTCCAAATGATTTAGTTTTGAAACATGATATTCTGTCTAAAGCTCACAGTAGTACGTATTCTATTCATCCTAGTAGCACAAAGATGTATTGTGATCTGAAACAGATGTATTGGTATGAAACGTGAAATTTGTGAGTTCGTAGCTTGATTTGTCAGTAGGTAAAAGCAAAGCATTAGGTATCGTCAGGTTTACTACAACCTGTTATGATTCCTGAATGGAAGTGGGAGCGAGTCACGATGGATTTTGTGTCTAGTTTACCTGTAACTCCGAAAAAGAAAGATTCGATCTGGGTGATTGTTGATAGATTGACTAAATCTGCACACTTTATTCCAGTCAGAACAGATTTCTCACTTGAAAGATTAGCGGAATTATATGTGTCAGAGACTGTAAGATTGCACGGGGTTTCGATATCTATCATTTCTGATCGTGATCCGAGGTTTACATTGAGATTTTGGAATAAACTTCACGAGGCTTTGGGCACTAAACTCAATTTCAGTACAACGTTTCATCCTCAAACAGACGGACAGTCAGAATGAGTGATACAGATTCTGGAAGATATGCTGCAATGTTGTATACTCGAGTTTGAAAGTAGTTGGGAAAGGTATCTACCGTTAGCTAAATTCGCTTATAATAATAATTATCAGTCTAGTATAAAGATGGCACCGCTTGGAGCTCTTTACAGAAGAAAGTGTAAAACACTGTTGTATTAGTCTGAATTGATTGAATCCAAAATGGTGGGAATTGATTTGATTTGAGAAACTAAAGACAAAGTCTGAATTATTCGAGATTATTTGAAAGCTGCATTTGATCGTTAGAAATCGTAAGCGGACCTGAAAAAAAGAAGATATAGAATTTTCTGTTGGTGATCGAGTATTTCTAAAAGTTTCTCTGTGGAAAAAAGTACTATTTTTGGCTGAAAAGGGAAGCTGAGTCTGAGATTTAATCATACGAGATTGTCGAAAGAATCGGCCCTTAGCTTACAGATTAGCTTTACCCTCTGAACTCGAGAAAATTCATAATGTGTTCCACGTTTCAATGCTGAAACAGTATAGATCTGATCCTTCACATGTGATTCCTCATAGTGAGATTGAATTACAGTATCCAAATCTAATCTTAGGTAACAATTTCGAGGACGAAATTTCCTAAGGTGGGGAGAGTTGTAACAGCCCGATTTTCAGTGGTGACATAACAGTGGTTTCAGGACCACGACTTTCCGTTGTGTTGACTCATAAATATTATTTATAGAATATTTATGGAGTCATTAGTGTCGTATTAAAATTTGGCCAAGAAATTTTAACGTTTAAACAGTTAATTAAAGAAAAAGGACTAAATTGTAAAAGGTGCAAAACTTACTAATTAAAGCACTAGGATGATTTAATAGCTTAATTAATAAATGATGAAGGACTTAGGAAGCAATTATACCTTATTCATTATGGTGGGATGGCAACTTGGTTAAAATTATTAAAATATAATATGATTAACGGCAATTTTGTAATTTAGACAAAATTAAAAAAAATTAAATAATGAATAAAACAATTTTTACTTTCATTTTCTTCTTCAAGTGACCGAAATTCTAGGGAGAGGAAGAGTTTCGGTTTGCTTAATTCCTTTGCATGTAAGTGATTTTTGTGCTCGTTTCTTATAATTTTTATGTTTTTGAGATTGTTGCAACTAGGTCCAGCTAGCCCGAATCTTCGTTTTTGAATTTATTAAAAAATTTAGAAGTTTCCATTGATGAATCTTTAATATTTTTTATGAAAACTATGTATTTGAAACTTTGGTCGTGTTGTTTGGTGATTTTGTGAAGTGATTTTTGTTAAATTTTGATTTTAGGACTAAATTGTGAAAATGTCAAAAATTTAGGATTAATAGTGAATTTGATGTTTATGAGGGACTTTTTAAGGGTCTAGTATATTCAGTTGGAATATTGATTTGAGAAAATTGGTTAATTTGATGATTTTCGGGTTAAGATACTAAATTGTAAAAATTGTAAAAGTTAGAGGTAATTGTGTAAATTCGAAAAAAAATAAAAGGGTATAAAATATAAAGTGATTTGGAAGGTGAAATGTAAGCTAATAATTGAAGAATTTTACATTTTAGATCAAGACCCAGTTGATACTGTGGAAAAGGAAAAATTATGGAATAGTACTTGAACTTCTGCAACTACTACAATTCAGTCCAAGTAAGTTTGTACAGTTTATAATTTAACATCTATATGGAATGTTTGATGATATTATGTAATATGATATATATATATATATATATTTGATTATAAATGATGTAATGTCATTTGAGGAAAAATTGTTGAAATTCTATACTTGGATCGGATTGAACGCGAGATAGAGTACAGTCGAGATATGGTGTGTTATAGGGGATTGGAGTGGAGATTGTTGTGGAGTGATGTATATATGTTTTCCGAGTAGACCGAGGTTCAACATTTGTTGCGAACTCTCGTGTTACACTCTCTGGTTTGGTGTGTTTCGGTTGGATTAGCTCTTCGGAGCCATTGGTATGTTTCAGATGGATTAGCTCTTATGAGCATCTGGTGTGCTTTGGATGGATTAGCTCTTATGAGCATCTAGTGTGTTTCGGTTGGATTATCAATGTACTCTTATCCGTAAGTCGTTTATTGGATTGAAAATATCGGTAAGGTAACTTTTTTAGTGATTTTGATGGATTTCTCATATATTTGAGTTTTGAATTGAATTTTACAATTCACCGTCGAGGTTGTGGTTGACAGAGAACACATATGGTATTATATTTGATTTGTTGAACTTACTTCGATAAGATTTATTGTTTTAGTACGTCGTACTTACTAAGCTTCAATGAGCTTACTTGTGTTATTTTCTATTTTTGTAGATACTTTGAAGGTTAGACGGTCGGATCAGCACCCAAGTCACACACTATCCACTTATTCTCAGTAGTTTTTGGAATGTTCATTATGGATTATATGGCATGTAATAGACTTGTATGTCATTACTATTTTTTTGGATATGTAAAATGTTAAGTATGATCTTAAATGCAAATAATTAACTTATATGATATATATGAGAATGAGATAAGATGTTTTAATGCAAAAATGAATGATCTGCGTTAATGTAATGTTGTGTTTGAGGTGCCTATGATAGGTACATTGGTTAGGTGTTAAATTTTGTGAATTGATAAGTTATGATTGATGATTCATTTTGATGTGTAATTGTATATACTTGTGGTATCAATGAGGATACATTGGTTAGGCACTTAGGATGTTGATTTCGCATGTTTTTGGCTTGTTTAATGTCACTTTGAATAGGTCTTTTGGCTGGTAAATGGATTACTTAGAGTCCAAGTAAGCTTGAAATGGTAAACTTGTTATTTAAGGTTCATTTTAGGTCCACACGGCCTAAGACACGGGCGTATGTCTCAGTCGTGTGAGGTGCACGGCTTGGTGACACAACTGTATGTCATCTAATGAGTTCTTTGGGGTGCAAGTTAGTGAGTTACACAGCCTAACACACGACCTGGAACACGGGCGTGTGACACGGCCATGTGACCCTACTCAGAGAGTTACATGGGTGAGGACATGGGCTGGGACACAGCCGTGTGTCCATAGTTTGTTTGTTACACGACCTGAGATACGGGCGTGTGTCTCAGTCGTGTGAGGCACACGGCCGTGTGACCCCTGTTTTGTAAATTTTGCATCTTTTTTCTAAATTTTCCAAACTGTTTCAAATTGGTCCCAAAATTTTTCTAAGTTATTTTTAGGGCCTCGAGGGTTCGATTTAGTGACAATATGCATGTGTATGAATATTTTATGATGTGATTATAATATTGAATGACAATATGTTTATATATTTTTTATTGTTTAGTAATACTCTATATGTAACACCCCTTACCCGGGTTCTACGCCGAGAACCGGGCCCGAAGCGTTACCGAACTCAAACCACTTGATCGCCACATAGGCTAAACATAATTACTCTCTATAACCTCATTCTCGACTTACGAGGCCTCACCCATACACACGAGGGCTCTCGAGACTAATCCGGAACTTTTTCCAACCTTAAAATTTTTCTCTTCAAAACAGGTCTTACACGCCTGTGCAAGACTAGACACGCCCGTGCATAGGCACACACGCCCATGTCCCCAGACCGTGCTTAAAAATCCAAGCATTCTGCCAAATGCCCCACGGTTAAGGCACACGCCCATGCGGTTTGGGAACACGCTCGTGTACCCTATTACATGTCCGTGCCTTCCACCCGCGGTCGACACTGACTAAATCCACACGGCCTGGACACGCCCGTGGCCCTGGCCCGTGTGACAATTAAATTTCTAAGTGTCAAGTGCAGACTTCACACGGCCTTGGCACACGCCCATGTGCCAACCGTGTGTATCACACGGCCTAGACAAACGGTCGTGTGACCAGCCCGTGGTCTATTCTGACTTAAGACACTAAGGTGCAGGAGACACAAGTCCTAGACACACACCCGTGTGTCTATCCGTGTGGGCACTTAGAGGCTATCTTACCAAGCCTTTTACTACTCATGTTTGCATAAATTCATATATTTCTTCAAAACATTCTCAAATCATTAAGGAGATAGAGTCATTCATCCCATACACTAGGGAGAACTATTCCGGTATAATTACAAACAACATAA
This sequence comes from Gossypium sturtianum, assembly GCA_025698515.1. Lineage (NCBI taxonomy): Eukaryota > Viridiplantae > Streptophyta > Magnoliopsida > Malvales > Malvaceae > Gossypium > Gossypium sturtianum. The sequence continues at coordinate 99,755,342 of CM046955.1, read as the reverse complement.
GCCATCATCTATGTCAATATACAATTGTCCCACAACTCATTTAGGCCGCCACATTTGGCACATTAACAATGACTTAATCAACCTTATGTACTAGCCCTATACATGCCATGACTCATAAAGACTTGATACCTTATACCAAGTGTCTGCTCGATAGTGTGAAAACATCTCCGGCGGTCTCCAACCCGAGCTAGCTAAATTAACCTATAAGAGATGAGAAAGGAAGAGGAGTAATCAATAATGCTTAGTAAGTTCATATGCAAATAAGAATCAACTACTAATATCCATATGATTATACTCACTCACAAGGTATTAGAATGGGTTTTACTCTTGAACTCACAGTTACCTATTCAATCATTCATAATGCTTCCTCATTTCATCTCTTACCACATTCTAACCATGTCTCGAGCTTAATGCTCAAGTTCATTAACTTACTGTGCCACAAGCCAAATTGCTCGTTTAATTAGCCTACATTCTTGCACTGATCATCACAAGATCATATAAAACAACACATCACACATTCTCAATAAACCACTCATACTACCAATCTCTCGATGGTTACGCACTTAGCCCACCATTGAATCTCTTATAGGGCGGTATTGCACACAGCCCAACAATCGTTTATACTAATGGTGATTTCGCACTTAGCTCACCAATCATTTATAAGCGATGGTTTCGCACACAGCCCATCGATTACTAATTTATCAGGTGGGTAACGCACACAGCCCACTGATAATAATATAGTTGATGGTATCGCACACAGCCCATCAATTAATAATATATCAGGTGGTAACGCATACAGCCCATCGGTATTATACATTCGCAAATACTTATCCACACACATTTTCTCTAATTCAAACGTTCATCCGTAAACATCCTCACTCATTATCATTCTCACTTAACTTTCTACGATTCTCATTCGCGTTCACACAATACATTAACAAATCTATCTCATGCAAATAAGGTGCAATAATAACACATATCCCACTAGGGTTTCGTCAGATATTGAATTCATCTCAATCCAGTTCTAACACTCACTCGTACTTCTCGTGGTACAACCACCTACATTCAAATTGTTAAATAACTCTCTTGAGTCTCATACACATAGTTCTCATTGACATCATACCCCAATAGGGTCTTACACATATTAACATATCGATGCCATGTCCTTGACATGGTCTTATACGAACCCTTACACCGAGGCCATAATCAAATATGGTCCTACTCGAGACCTTAACCATCATCATGTCATTCTATATACATTTTCCATTACTCTTAGATCCAATTCTCTTGACATCTCATCAAGGATATTTCATACGTTTCATAGTGTAAATCTACTTTCCATACAACATTGGAATATTAAATTGACTCGTACATAGTTGCAACAATCGCACATGAACTTACCTCAATGTTGAAAGAGCCGAAAAGGGACTTTTGCCCACCTTTCTCTTTTCACCCGTTCTAGGTCCGAAACTCGATTTTTTTAATCTAGAACAACGAAATTTACCGATTTAATCACTTGTAAATCGTAATATATCATAATCTACACTCTAGGCAAAAAATGACTATTTTGCCCCTACACTTTGGCAAAATTACAATTTTGCCCCTAGGCTCGTAAATAAATTTTTATCACATTTTCTCGATAAACAATCCTAGCTAAACATTTAATCCTCTTACAATTATCCAAAATTCCAACTATTTCATGCCTAAATGAACAAATTACCATATTTGCATCTTAAACCATTTTAGGTATTTTTCATGAAAATCCTTTCACAAAAGTTGTTTACCAAACAACTAGGATTCATTTTCTTTCATAAAAACTCATCAAACAACATAAACTCTCTCATGGCAAGTCCCTAGACTTTCAACCATATTGCAAACTAGTCCCCTCTTTAGAAAGCTTAAGCTTTAGGGACTCCAAAAGTACAATTTTTATCAAGAAAAATCATCAAAATCACTTACTTGTGAGGAGAAATGTTTGCTGAAATTTTTGAGCTCCATAGCCCTTGTTTCTCTTCAATTTTTGGTGGAAGAGGGTGAAGGAATAGTGAAAAGATGATAACATCTTTATTCATCTTATTTTATTCATTTAAAACACCTAACATCACCAAATTTTTTACCATCATTTAATGTCTTTGTCCCCCCTTGGCCGGCCATCATATCCTAGATGGTCTAATTGTCCTTTAAAGACCTCCACATTATGCTCCATAACTATTTGGCACCTCTAGCAAATAAAATAGAACTTTCGCACTTATGCGATTTAGTCCTTTTTCACAATTTAGCTAGAAATCGCTAAAATTAAGGCACCAAAATTTTCATGCATCCTTAAAAACATGTTATAACACATAAAATAACATGAAAATAATTTTTCTCTAACCTCAAATTAGTGATTCCGAGATCACTGTTCCGACTAGCCCCTAAATCGGGCTGTTACAATTCTCCCCCCCTTAGGGATTTTCGTCCCCGAAAATCTTATCAGGAAGATTTGCTCTTAACATTCCTGAAAAGTTTCCACCAACTCATCAAAATCACAAATCAATTTATCCTTAAGTTTCTCTCACCAATAACCTTTAAGTCAGAATACACAAGGTCGAAGCACAATTTGAGACTTACATTACTCGCCTCTCACAGGCACATATACTCAATAAACTTACAACTGTGAACTCGGAACATGCCAAAATGATCATTCGGATCATTATCACATACTTCATTAAAATTCGGATGACATCCCTCTCCTTGGAAATCAAGTCACTTTAATTTTGAAAGCTATTTTTTTTATTTATTTATCTCACTTTATCACTAGGATAATCACCGACTGTAATAGTCTCAACTTTGGACACTCAGTTATTCAAATATTCTTTGGTCAACTACTTAGAAATTAAACTCAATCACATCATGAAGTGTACTCAGTTGTCAAAAAACATCTATGCATATATCTGCGCATTCTCTAATTCTTGTACAAGTAGACCTGTTACTATTAAGTCTCATTTCAAAATTTCTGCATAACTTCTGAATTCATCCACATACAATTTCTATCTCAAAGTAACATCAACAACGGAAACCTTATCCAACCTGAATTTTAACATCTCAGACAAACTCATTCTAAGCTCATTTAAAATACCATTCACTATCTCCCTTCTGAGCTTCTTTGTCTTGAAAGGAAAACTCGCTCTGGTCATTAACCTCGCTGAAACTAGGGTATTACCAACTAAGGTCAATCAAGTAACGAACTCGCATTGCTTAAACTAGGATCTTTCATTCAGACACCTATACTTTGTCTACTATCTGGGAAGTATTACAATAACTATATTCGCCATTGTAATAGTTCAAGTCGTTTTCACTATTTCATTTTCCAAAAATCTTACAGAGCATAAGATTCTCTAACTCATCAAAATTCAAAAGGCACATATCGGTTTGTCCATGAATCATTTCCTAACATTTAACTCACAATCTGAGACACAAAAGTGATCGTCTTTGGATCACCAACATATCAACTCTTTTTCTCGATTCGATCAACTCGAGTATTAGAACTTTCAATCAATAGCTCCTCTATAGCTTTCAATTCAACCATCACGGTTTAAACATTCAAATGAGCATGTCCTTGTATCATGCTCCCTACTCACGTACACATAGGATTTTATTCTCTTTATTTATTCATGCGTGAATATACACAGAACTTGAATCATATCTCAACATATTAATCTACTCTTTTCTCCATACTGAGAACATATTTTAGGCACGCTCTCATCTGAGTTCCTCTTGTTATGCTAGTCTAAGACCTTTACTATCGTCGTATCCCCCGATAGCAGGGACATCTCGATCGAATTCATTAACTCTATTCAGCTTACTCGAAAGTTCATCATACAACGTCAAACTTGTGATTTCACTTCTTATACTAGAATCATCACGAACTTCCTCCTCAAAGTACCCATACAGGGTTACAAGGATATAAAGGAATGTCGATTTCAATTAACTAAATCAATAACTGTTTAGTCTACTTTTTCCGTCAGTTGACGTTCTCACCCAATCACATTTTCATGAAAAGAACGACTACATCATCCCTGAAGGGAAACAGATGTTTACACAAGATACTCAAGGAGATTTTTATAATCCCTTCATAACATCAACTAACCATGCACAAACTGCAGGCTTTGAGCCAACTTATTCAAACTTGACATTTATTTAGCACATACCGTGCCATACATCGTACTCATTTATTCTTAACTCGTTCACGAGTGCTTGTGTTCACTTATTTACACGGCTTTAGTACAATTTTCATTTCTACTTCTATACTCATCTATCTATCCCAAAGATCACTAGGGATACTCAAATACGCATATTCATTGTCATTCATGTAGGTACAAAACCAATGCCACATCCACGAAGTGGTCCTATATAGTGTCACCTCTAAATGCCAATGCCATATCCCGGATAAGGTCTTATATGGACTTCCACGTCAGGTATCGACGCCATATTCTGAATATGGTCTTATACGGAATCTCAACTCGATGCCGAGGCCATGTCCCGGACATGGTCTTATACGAGACCGTATCTATCTCATATCTCAATGATAGCCTTTTTATTATAGTCCCCTAGGACTTCATCCTCATGTTCAACAACAATTTCTCTATTTAATAGGGTATCATGTATCAACGTGATACAAAACATTCTCAATTATGCTAACATAATTATTGCATTAATCGAATACGAACTTACTCAACTTAACTCTCATAACATCTCATCATAATTCAACAGTGGTAAGGGGGTGAGGTCGTAGCGTCCCATAACTTGACTCTCGTGACCACATACATATGATTTAACATTCATCATCAATGAGATATCATCATCGTCACACAACTCACTCCAAGTGAGTTTTCACATTTTTCATGCCACAATTGTTTCTATCTCTCATACTTTCGAACAGTGACTTTACTTACTCAAGTTCCACATTAATATCTACTTGAGTATTCAACATTTGATTCTACTTCCTCTTACTATTGCTTATCAATTTAGAGAGTGTCTTACGGGTTTTGAGTACGTCGTTTACTTGATTGCCATAGTCCAACTATGGTCTTACTCGTATCACAACATCATAGCCCAGCTATTACTTTACATGTCATCACAATGCCATAGCCTCGCTATGGTCTTACACGAAATCTCATATCAATGTCGATGCCATATCCCAGATATGGTCTTACACGATCTCATACCGAAGCCAGGTCCCAGACGTGGTCTTACACGGGATCGCTATTTGTCACCAATGCCATGTCCCAGACATGGTCTTATATGGGATCACATGCATTGCCATGGTCCAACCATGGTCTTATTCATCATTTTATCATTGAACGACCGTACCCATCCCTGCATTCTACTTAGTCAAACTTCCCAGTTTAACTCTCACACCATAATACTCATAGTCTCATATAGAGTCATGAAATAAAACATTATACATCATCTATTTTAATAGTCGCACATGAGATTCAACTATGTGGACATATTGATCATACATCATTCAAACAATCATACATACACATATACCCCATTCTCTGGGTAAATTTTCTCACTGTATGCACCTAACCCAATAGGTTGAGTATATAACACCTTATGCACATCCAGCCAATGCAGATAAACTTCTCATTTCATGCATTATCACACACATGTTATATAATTCTACTCATACCTCTTTGAATCTCATCATTGTATAAGAGCATTTCAACTTTCCCATTATCACTTACAACGTTATTGGATTTAGCTCGGTTGGGAACCATTACTATTTTAAGAAAACAATTTCGTTAAAGCCGGGAAATGTCACACTATCACGGTCCACATATGGCATGTATAGCTAGACTCTTACTCACGCTAGGTTAGTCTTAGAACCGACTAAACCATAGCTCTGATACCACTAAATGTAACACCCCTTACCTGGGTTCTACGCTGAGAACCGGGCTCGAGGCGTTATCGAACTCAAACCACTTGATCTCCATATAGGCTCAACGTAATTACTCTCTATAACCTTATTCTCGACTTACGAGGCCTCACTCATACACACGAGGGCTCTCGAGACTAATCCGGAACTTTTTCCAACCTTAAAATTTTTCTCTTCAAAACAGGTCTTACACGCCCGTGCAAGACTAGACACACCCGTGCATAGGCACACACGCCCATGTCCCCAGACCGTGCCTAAAAACCCAAGCATTCTACCAAATGCCCCACGGTTAAGGCACACGCCCATGCGGTTTGGGAACACGCCCGTGTACCCTATTACATGTCCGTGCCTTCCACCCGCGGTCGACACTGACTAAATCCACACGGCCTGGACACGCCCGTGGCCCTCGCCCGTGTGACAATTAAATTTCTAAGTGTCAAGTGTAGACTTCACACGGCCTTAGCACACGCCCATGTGCCAACCGTGCGTATCACACGGCCTAGACAAACGGCCGTGTGACCAGCCCGTGGTCTATTCTGACTTAAGACACTAAGGTGCAGGAGACACACGTCCTAGACACACGCCCGTGTGTCTATCCGTGTGGGCACTTAGAGGCTATCTTACCAAGCCTTTTACTACTCATGTTTGCATACATTCATATATTACTTCAAAACATTCTCAAATCATTAAGGAGATAGAGTCATTCATCCCATACACTAGGGAGAACTATTCCGATATAATTACAAACAACATAAGCCATCATCTATGTCTATATACAATTATCCCACAACTCATTTAGGCCACCACATTTGGCACATTAAAAATGACTTAATCAACCTTATGTACTAGCCCTATACATGCCATGACTCATAAAGACTTGATACCTTATACTAAGTGTCTGCTCGATAGTGTGAAAACATCTCCGGCGGTCTCCAACCCGAGCTAGCTAAATTAACCTATAAGAGATGAGAAAGGAAGAGGAGTAAGCAATAATGCTTAGTAAGTTCATATGCAAATAAGAATCAACTACTAATATCCATATGATTATACTCACTCACAAGGAGTTTTATTCTTGAACTCACAGTTACCTATTCAATCATTCATAATGCTTCCTCATTTCGTCTCTTACCACATTCTAACCATGTCTCGAGCTTAATGCTCAAGTTCATTAACTTACCGTGCCACAAGCCAATTCGCTCGTTTAATTAGCCTACATTCATGCACTGATCATCACAGGATCATATAAAACAACACATCTTGCATTCTCAATAAACCACTCATACTACCAATCTCTCGGTGGTTACGCACTTAGCCCACCATTGAATCTCTTATAGGGTGGTATCGCACATAGCCCACCAATCGTTTATACTAATGGTGATTTCGCACTTAGCTCACCAATCATTTATAAGCGATGGTTTCGCACACAGCCCATCGATTACTAATTTATCAGGTGGGTAACGCACACAGCCCACCGATAATAATATAGTTGATGGTATCGCACACAACCCATCAATTAATAATATATCGTGTGTAACGCACACATTACCGGTAGTATATACATTCGCAAATACTTATCCACACACATTTTCTCTAATTCAAACGTTCATCTGTAAACATCCTCACTTATTATCATTCTCACTTAACTTTCTACGATTCTCATTCGCGTTCACACAATACATTAACAAATCTATCTCATGCAAATAAGGTGCAATAATAACACATATCCCACTAGGGGTTCGTCGGATATTGAATTCATCTCAATCCAGTTCTAACACTCACTCGTACTTCTCGTGGTACAACCACCTACAATCAAATTGTTAACTAACTCTCTTGAGTCTCATACACATAGTTCTCATTGACATCATACCCCAATAGGGTCTTACACATATTAACATATCGATGCCATGTCCTTGACATGGTCTTATACGAACTCTTACACCGAGGCCATAATCAAATATGGTCCTACTCGAGACCTTAACCATCATCATGTCATTCTATATACATTTTCCATAACTCTTAGATCCAATTCTCTTGACATCTCATCAAGGATATTTCATACGTTTCATAGTGTAAATCTACTTTTCGTACAACATTGGAATATTAAATTGACTCGTACATAGTTGCAACAATCGCACATGAACTTACCTCAATATTGAAAGAGCCGAAAAGGGACTTTTGCCCACCTTTCTCTTTTCACCCGTTCTAGGTCCGAAACTCGATTTCTTTAATCTAGAACAACAGAATTTGCTGATTTAATCACTTGTAAATCGTAATATATCATAATCTACAATCTAGGCAAAAATGACTATTTTGCCCCTACACTTTGGCAAAATTACGATTTTGCCCCTAGGCTCGTAAATAAATTTTTATCATATTTTCTCGATAAACAAGCCTAGATAAACATTTAATCCTCTTACAAATATCCAAAATTCCAACTATTTCATGCCTAAATGAACAAATTACCACATTTGCATCTTAAACCATTTTAGGTATTTTTCATGAAAATCCTTTCACAAAAGTTGTTTATCAAACAACTAGGATTCATTTTCTTTCATAAAAACTCATCAAACAACATAAAATCTCTCATGGAAAGTCCCTAGACTTTCAACCATATTGCAAACTAGTCCCCTTTTTAGAAAGCTTAAGCTTTAGGGACTCCAAAAGTACAATTTTTATCAAGAAAAATCATCAAAATCACTTACTTGTGAGGAGAAATGTTTGCTGAAATTTTTGAGCTCCATAGCCCTTGTTTCTCTTCAATTTTTGGTGGAAGAGGGTGAAGGAATAGTGAAAAGATGATAACATCTTTATTCATCTTATTTTATTCATTTAAAACACCTAACATCACCAAATTTTTTACCATCATTTAATGTCTTTGTCCCCCTTGTCCGGCCATCATATCCTAGATGGTCTAATTATCCTTTAAAGACCTCCACATTATGCTCCACAACTATTTGGCACCTCTAGCAAATAAAATAGAACTTTCGCACTTTATGCGATTTAGTCCTTTTTCACAATTTAGCTAGAAATCGCTAAAATTAAGGCACCAAAATTTTCATGCATCCTTAAAAACATGTTATAACACATAAAATAACATGAAAATAATTTTTCTCTAACCTCAAATTAGTGATTCTGAGATCACTGTTCGGACTAGCCCCTAAATCAGGCTGTTACACTATAACCCTAATCCTGTAACAGAGATGGGTTAGGGGTGTTACAATTTTTTTGCCGATAACCTTTACCAACAAGCCGAGCCTTAAACTGATCAACTGAGCCATCAGATCTATACTTCACCTTATAAACCCATTTACAGCCAATGGGAACCTTACCTTATGGCAACGACACCACTTCCTATGTGCCATTTTCTTCCAAAGCTCGAATTTCCTGCTTCATAGCATCAATTCATCTTGAATCCAAAATGGCCTCTTGATATGTTTGGGGTTCAGTGATAGAAGAAACATTAGCAAAAAAAAATGGGTATGATATGGTAAATGAGAAGTAGAATAAAATCTGGAAATAGCATACTGACCTGATTCAAGTGCAGCAGTGGATTGATCAGAACAAACATGGTCCTTCATCCATTTTGGTTGTTTAGGAAGGCGGGAAGTGCAACCTAACATAGGTGTAGGTGTCATTGACACAATGGGTGACTTAGAAGATGATGAAACAGGTGGTACAGTGGAGGAATGAGGTGATGGAGAATCAGGTGGGATAGCTGAAGAATCAAGTGGTAAAGGTAGGTTATTAGGTGAAAAAGAAAATGAAGTATCAAGCTTAAGAAAAGTTTTACTATCTGTTGTAGGGAAGAAAAAAAGAGAATGGGTAGGAAGTTTAAAAGGAAAATTTGTTTCATGAAAAATGACATCCCAACTTACAAAATAACTTTTCGTGTTGAGGTTGAACAGAATGTATCCCTTTTGGACAGTAGAATATCCTATGAAAACTGATGGTATCGCTCTTGGTAAAAAAATTTCACGGTTATGAGACGTGGTGGCATAGCAAAGACAACCAAACACTTTTAAACACGAGAGATTGGGTGATTTTTTTATAGAAAACCTCAAAAGGAATTTTCCAACCTAAAAGTGGTGTTGGTAAACGATTAATAAGAAAACAGGCTGCTAGGACACATTCACCCCAAAACTTGCTAGGTAAGTTAAACTAAAATTTTAAAGCTCGAGCTACTTCAAGTTTAAATGAAGAAGAGAAAACATTGCCTCAGACCGAGTTTTGCTTATTGGAAAGGGCAATCTAGTTTGCTTAGCTAAAGGACAAACATAACACTGAAGTATAGGAGTACTATCCGAAAAATTACATGGTTGTAAGGGCATTCTACTCAACCTCGAAATAGAAGCATGACCAAGCCGGGAATGCCAAAGTAAGGACGAATCAGTAGTAGCAGTTGTGTGAAATGAAATGTTACCATTGGTTAATGTTGAACTTGATAAAGAAGTAGGTTGAGATTGCCGAAGGACGTATAGATCACCCTGTTCTTTACCAATCCCCTGTATTTTTCCACTTGAGAGGTCTTAAAATATGCAAAAATTAGGATAAAAGGAAACAGAACAATGTAGGTCTTTAGTGAGTTTAGAAATTGAAAGTAAATTGTAACAAAAGTCTGGTATATACAACACATTGGCTAATTTAATACTAGGAGAAACAGTGCAAGCACCAATGTGTGTGATTAGTGAAGATGATCCAGTAAGTAAGCAAACATAAGATGGAGATATACATGGAATAATCGATTCCAAACAATGAAAGTTGGATAGCATATGGTCTGTGGCACCAGTGTCCAGAATCCATTTACAAGGTAAGACCATACCTGCCAAGCTAGTTTCTGCCAAACTCGCAACAGGTACCGACGAAGAGTCTTTGCTCAACAAATTTAATAGTTGTTGATATTGAGCTGGCGTGGATACCAGTGCTTGCACTTAAGGAGCACTCGATGAACCAACTTCAACAGCCTCACCTATAGATTCAAATGAAACCACACTATTCATAGAGCTAGTTGAATTATTTACCTTCTTCCTAGTGAACTTAAAATAAGAAGGATACCCAATTAGTTTGTAGCAACTCTCCCTTTTTTGTCCCTTGATTTTGCAATCGTCAAAAACACCATTAAATCGCATCTTATGAGTCACAACAGCTGAATACACTGACGTTGGATCCAAGGCTACTGGTCCTAGAGCATGAAGTCTTTGAGACTCTTCCTGCACCAACATGGAATATGCCGGATTGACGGTAGGAAATGGGGTTATTAGAAAAATTTGACTCTTAACAGCGCCATAGGTATCGTTTAGACCGATCAAAAATTGGAATAATCGTTGTTGCACAATATGGTCGGCGTTCTGCTTTAAGTGTTACAACAACCACAAGAGGAAAAAGGAATCAACACATCATACTCGTCCCATAATAGTCTCAGTTTATTGAAATACACATATATAGACATAATCCCTTGACAATGGGAGGCAATCTCACAATGCAAGAAGAAAATTCAAGAGCCATCGACCTTTTTGAAATGTTCACCAAGGTCTGTCCAAACTACCTCAGCACTTAAAGCAAAGACAACCTCTGCCGAAATATCCTTGCTAACAGTGTTTAAAATCCAAGACAAGACAATGACATTGCATCGATCCCATTACGGATGCAATTCAACTGGCACTGAGTCTCTAGAACAAGTACCATCGACAACACCTAGCTTATTTTTTGCCAACAACGCTATTCGTATCGCTCAGCTCCAAACAGTGTAATTTTCAAACCCAAGAAAATGATAAGAGACTAACTGTGTACTTGGAGTATTTTATGGATGCAAGTACAACGAATGGTTGAAATCACAATTGTCCCTCCAGCAGAAAAAACCAACAGTAGAGAAGTGAAAAGGCTGACAAACGAGGAGAACTGTCCTTGCAACAGATGCTACCAAACAAAGTTTGAAGAAGAGACACACAGCTGCCGAAGAAAGCCAATCACCGGTGGCTTTGATACCAAGTTGAGACCGCCAGTGGCTGCCTTTGAGCCATGACAGGCCAATGGTGATCTCTGCACGATTTGATCTGAGACCCAAAACAATTAGGGCACAAAATAGAAAAGGGGAAAAGTAATCTGAAAACAACTTCTATTTATTAGGAAAAAAAGGTCTATTTTAACTTACAGTGATGCCACTTTTTATACAACTTCAATTCAGTCCCTAACTAGTTAACCAACTAACAATTTCTAGTTTAAGCTACCAACTAAACACTAACTATAACACCCCTAACTCGTATCCGACGTCGAAACAGGGTTACAGAGCATCACCAGACTTATAAATCAATAAATCCAAACATTTCATGTTTAATTCTCATTCAAATAAAAAGCCATTCATATACATTCATATAGTCCCTAATACGAGCCCTCGAGGCCCAAAATACATGTTAGAATTGAATCGGGACTAAACCGAGTACTCAAGAAATTTTCAAAAAAACATGGAAAATTTTCAAGGTGCAGGGGTCACATGCCCGTGTGTCCATGCCGTGTGGCTCACACGGCCAAGTGACATGCTCGTGTCCTAGGCCGTGTGGGCATTCGATGTAAGGCATACGGCCGTCTCCCAGCCCGTGTCTATACCCGTGAAACTCTCTGACTTGGGTCACACGGCCGAGCCACATGCCCATGTGCTAGGCCGTGTGCCATACACGGCTGAGACACACGCCCGTGTCTCTATCTGTGTGAACCATTCTGAGCATTCTGTTTCTAAATTTTAAATATGCAGGGGACACACGGCCAAGCCACACGCCCATGCGCATGGCCGTGTGTCACACACGGCTGAGACACACGCCCATGTCTCTGCCCGTGTGGACATAAATAGGCCATTTTCCAAGCCATATTTCTCACCCAAATTGGTAACAACCTGAATACAACAATTTGCATATAATCTTGGCATAATTAGGCATCCAAAGCCAAACAATATCAAGCTTATAACATGTTATAATATCATATACCATCATGATACGTATATCAATATGACAAGACCATTTACGTATATATATACATAACAACATGTATCAAAACAAGCCAAGTCAAATGGCTAAATACTTGACCAAATCATATAGGCTACATTAGCCAAACAACCTATACATGCCATTATAACCAAATTATAAAACCATAAGTACCAAAATAGCTGATAAATAGTGTGAAGAAATCTCTGACAACTTCCAACCCGAACGAGCTTCCGATATCTATAAACCACGGAAAAATAAACAGAGTAAGCAATTTAGCTTAGTAGGTTCGCAAACTAAAAAAAAAATAAAGTTCACCGCTTCATTTTATAAGCATAATCCATTTAAGTCGATCCAACATGTCTTAGCCTGAGCCTAAACAACAATAACCTCTCAAAGTTAAATACCACAACTCAATTTGGCTCAAAAGCCTAACATATAATCATCAATCAAGATAGCCATGTATTCATATAAAATCGAAAATACCCTTTTCATGATCACAAGTATATTTCCATTTAGGCAATTATCATTTCAATGCATAACTTATAAGTTTAACGTGGTATAATCCAACTACAACTTAGCCAAAGCCTAAGCACATATATATACCAATCATGTTAGTCATGTAAATTCACCTATGAATCAACAATTATGGATGAACTCAACAATTAATTAAATTTCCATATATTTCCTGTAAAAACCTATACTAATCTTATGATACATACCTCACCCAAAACATGTTAGCTGAATAACAAATGGTTAAAGGATGCCATAGTGTCTTTCAAAAATGGTCTTATTCGTCATATTAATGATGCCATAGCGTCTTTCAGCTAATGTAACACCCCTTACCCATATTCAATGCCGGGATAGGGGTCGAGGCATTACTAAACTTATATGTAAACAATCAATCCACATCAAAACCTGAATTTCTATTCCCAATTAAAACTTTTGATAGCACATCTTAAACAAGCCTACAAGGCCTAATTTATGGTTTAAGAATGATTCGGAATCAAATCGAATTCCTTTGAAGCTCTCCGGAAGACCTTGGAAAATTTTCTCCAAATAGTCTACACGCCCGTGTGGAGGGAGGGCACGCCCGTGTCACATATCACACGCCCATGTTCGATACCCGTGGTCGACACTGACTTGCATCACACGACCTATCACACGCCCGTGTTCGACACCCGTGATCGACACTGACTTGCATCACACGGCCTATCACACGCCCGTGTGTCTGGCCCGTGGTCACCTCTGACTTGCATCACACGGCCAGTCACACGCCCGTCTCCTTCGACCGTGTGGCGAATTAAATTCCAAATTCAGGTGCAGACTTCACACAGCTTGGGTACACGCCATGTCCCTGGCCATGCCTTCCACACGGCTGAGACACACGGTCGTGTATCTACCCGTGTGTTTACTACTGAGCTTACTGACTTGTAAAACTAACATGCAGGGGACACACGGCCTTGCCACACACCCATGGGGCTGACCGTGTGTCACACACGGCCTAGACACACGCCCGTGTGCCTACCCGTGTGGACAAGAACAAGGCTATTTGCCAAGCTCTTTTTATCACCCCTGCTCATACAAACATAGTCACTTTCAAATATAAACCCATTCATACTTGTTTTAACCAAACAACCCCATCGTGTACCATACACACACTCATGAATAACCTCGTCCTTTCATAGATTAGCATTAATGAGCCATCAACTATGGCAATATACAAAAGAGTTCATCTCTAAAAGAGCCAATACACTTGGCCAAAACAACAAAACATTTCATTAAGCCTAGCCCCTATACATGCCATACTCAAAATGCTAAGTCTAAATGTACCGAGATGAGTCGATAGTGTGGGCGATCTTCCGATTATCTTTGAATCCTAAACTAGCTCTTTGACTCTATAAAACAAGGGAAAAGAAAGGGAGTAAGCTTTAAGCTTAGTAAGTTTACGTGTAAACAATAAACATCATAACATGTGCTAATCAATAAATAGCATTACATACTAAGCAAGAACAATCCACATTCCATAGTCAAGCTTACTCATTTCATCTCTTACCACATTCCAACCATATAATAAGCATAATGCTCACATTTAATAGCTTACATTCCCTACACTTATCACCACAAGGTCACATAAAACAAACACTTAAACAATTTCTCAATGAACCAATGAAATAATACCATACACTCGGTGGTTTCGCACATAGCCCACCATCAATCTATATTTAGGGAGGTATCTCACATAGCCCACCAAATGTTAATATAAACGATGGTATCGCACACAGCCCATCGTGAATGATTAGTAAGGTGGTGTCGCACTTAGCCCACCATTATGAATATTTAGGGTGGTATCGAACATAGCCCACCATTAATCTATAATTAGACTAACACGGAGATTACTCAGTATCTATTGAATTCAATCCATCTCAATCATAAATAATTTAATTCATACAATGCACCATTTAATAGCAACATGTATACTCAAAATGGATCGTTTACACATAAACTTACCTCGGTGCAAAATGTGTTAATCAACGGTTTAATCCGTAACCTTGCCTTTTCCCCTGTCAAGGTTGTTTCTGCGCTCTTCTTGATCTAAAATAATGAAATTCACACATTCCATCACTTTATAAATCATAATACATCAAAATCTCTACTTCGGCAAAAATGACCATTTTGCCCTTACACTATGGCAAAATTACGATTTTGCCCCTAGTCTCGTAAATCATCTTTCATCACATTTTCTCATTAAACAAGCCTAGCTAAACATTTATTCCTCTTACAACAACTGACGAAACCATTTATTTCATGCATTTATTACACATTTACAATCTTTACAACTAAGTCCTATTTAAGTGTTTTCATGGTAACACCTTTCACTAAAGTTGTTCCTTGACTCACTAACATTCATTTTCTTCCATAAAAACTCAGCAAACAACATGAACACTCTCATGGCAAGTCCCTAAACTTTCAACCATATAGTAAATTATTCCCCTCAGTAGCTAGCTTAAACTTTGGGGACTAAAATTAATGCACTAAAATTTTCATACATCCATATAATTATGCTACAACACTTAAAATAATGTGAAAATAATTTTCCTCAACCTCGGATTAGTGGTCCCAAAACCACAGTTTCGACTAGCCCCAAAATTGGGTTGTTACAGCTAAGGTCTTACTCGTTAGAATTGTGATGCCATAACGTCTTTCAGCTATGGTCTTACTCGTTAGAATCGTGATGCCATAACGTCTTTCAGCTATGGTCTTACTCGTTAGAATCGTGATGCCATAACGTCTCTCAGCTATGATCTTACTCATTTTCGGTATGATACCATAGTTTCTTTCAACTATGGTCTTATTCAGTTTCGATATAGTGCCATATAAACAACATATACAAACCAAAATACGAATAAACTCAACCATTATTCAAATTGCTTACATATGAATCATCTATTTCATATATCCATATACCATATAATATCATTCTCTATGTAATACATATCTATACCTGTAATAGTCCGTATCGAACTCAGGTCATATCATATCAGAACCTTGCCCGTTGAACCATTTACCAAATTAGCCATATATTCATATATCATATACAAACCATTTCCGTGTAATTGCGTAAATACCTTTGCTAGTTCGTATTGATCTCATATAAACTCGTAACAGAATTATGTATGATTTTATCCATTATTAAGTTCCATGTACATGTAACATATTTATATCGTGTATCCGTATATCATATATATACCATTTTCATGTAAATACATGTGTAACACCCCTAATCCGTAGCCGTCGCTGGAATAGGGTTAAGGGGCATTACCGAACAATCGGAACATTTACAATCATTTCTCAACACAAAGTATAACACCATTCGAACATATCAATATATATACATATAGTCCCATAACGAGGTCTACGAGACCTTAAACAAGCACTAGAAAAGGGGTCGGGACTAAACCGAACACATAAAATTTTTTTCTAAAAATCAAACGTTTTTCCAAGCTACAGAGGTAACACGCCCGTGTGGGTAGGCCGTGTACCTCACACAGCCTCAGACACGCCCATGTGTCCAAGCCGTGGAAAAATAGAGCATACATACTGACTTGTCCACACGGCCTGAGACACGCCCGTGTGCCTCACCCATGGTCGACACTGACTTGCACCACACAGCCGGTCACACGCCCGTGTGTCCAGCCCGTGTGCGAGCCTGACTTGATTCAATTTGCAAACTCGAAAGACACGGTCGAGCCACACGCCCGTGTGCTCAACCGTGTGGGCAGTTATAGGCCATTTGCAAGGCTAATTTGCCACCCACACTTAGGGTCTCACCTACAAGCACAAACCAATTCAATTTCATACCTCAAATAGCATTTAAACATACCAAAACATACTCAATTTAATCTCTTAACATTATCATTCATTATCCCAAACAAATCCATCTACACCTATCAATCCAAAGTATCAATTACATAACAAAAACTTGTAATTCATGCACCATTTAATCTCAATCAAATCATAGCATGAACACACTATCTCCATATTGCCAAAACATATCATAAGGTCATTCACTAGAACAAACGTTCCCATATTGACCAATCTTTACTCAAGCCCAAAACACATGCCAAAATCATTAACTACTAAGCCAAATCACATGGCTAAGTTTATACACTTCTAAACATGATATATCTACTAGCCTATACATGCCATATACCATATATATATACATCTTCCAAAAGTACCAAAATAGATAGCCGATAGTGTGATTTAGTCGCTGACGATCCCTAAATCCGAGCTAGCTTTAAAGACACTGTAAAACAGAGAAACACTTCACACAGTAAGCTTTTAAGCTTAGTAAGTTCGAAACATAATACATTTAACTCAACAATTCAAAATCAATAAACTAAATAAATCATCACATAGATTATTTTACAAAATTACACAATCTCATCCATATCCAATACTCACATAACCATCCATTCATCTATTTCCAAATCATCAACCACACAGGTTTCGTACATACCTTTGCCAACACATAGTTAACAAACACTTTTGTTACTCAATGCTCAATACCACCATTTCGATCAATCTTCAATAATCATTCGTTTTACTCGCACACTTAGTGCCAATTTCTTAGCCGAAGCTTAATGTCAGCGCACACTTAGTGCCTTTACATTAACCGAATTTATCTCGATCGCGCACACACAGGCCAATCAATAAAGCCGAGGCTTTCATTACTTCGCACACACAGTGCTATTCACTTATATTTCGATTCTAGTTACGCACACTTAGTTCCACATTTCTCAATTTCACATATAGCATTTCTAATTCCATAATCACATATTCATTCATTTCATAGCGCTTAAACATAAATTTAACAACTCGTATTATATCCGAACTTACCTCGGACTTCGAAGTAACAAAACGAGTCGATTAATCGAACACTTTATCTTTGCCTCGATCTCGATCCAAATCCCTCTTTTCTTGATCTATACATATTCAAATTTAGCTCATTCAATCACCAAATCAATCAATTTAGTCCAAATACACATATTTAGGGCATTTTACAAAATAGCCATCACATTTTCACATTTCGACACTTAAGTCCCTATTTCATAAAATCATCAAATACACATAATTTCATTTAACCCATGCCTAGCCGAATTCTCCTTATATCCATACAAGCCCACACATTTCATTTATTTCACATTTTAGTCCTCCAATTTCTTATTTTCACAATTTAGCCCAAATTACTCAATTTCACCAAAAATTCAAAGACAAAATATGTAAATCTTTCACATGTCTTTCATATTTCATCATCAACTATCACAAAGCTCAAACATTCATCAATGGCTTATCTCAAAATCACCATCAAATTCTAAAATTAAAGCATGGGTTTGATAGAGCACAAAGCAACGATCACAAAAACGTAGAAATTATCAAAAACCGATCAAAAATCATACCTTAATTATCCAAGCTTAGTGCCGAACCCTAGAACTCTTTTTCTTTTCTTTTTCCCTAGCAATTTCGGCAAGAACAAGATGAATGAAGCATTATTTATGTTTTACTTAATTAAAAATATAACTTAAATCATCATTTACCTATTTTCCCTTAATGAATTAACCATTAAAACATATAATGGTTGTCCAAATTTGTCCACTATTAATCATAATGGTATAATTCCATTCAAGGCCATCACATTCAAAAGCCAACTCATTTAAACACATTAACAATTAGCACACAGTTTTTACATTTTATGCGATTAAGTCCTTTTCTCAAATTAAGCACACAATCGATAAAATTTTCACACAGAAATTTCACACATGCTTAGTCACATACTGTAAACACCAAAAATTATATTAAAATATTTTTTCGACCTCGGATTTGTGGTCTCAAAACCACTATTCTAACTAGGGTCTAAACTGGGCTGTTACAACTCTCCCCCCTTAAGGATTTTTGTCCCCAAAAATCTTACCAGTGAATAGGTTCGGATATTGCTCTCTCATAACATTTTTAGGCTCCCACGTAGCCTCTTCCACTCCGTGTTTGTGCCACAACACTTTCACTAAAGAAATTTTCTTATTTCTCAACTCTTTATTCTCATGTGCCAGAATTCGAATCGGTTCTTCACTATACGACAAATCTGACTGAATTTCAACCTCAGTAGGAGCAATCACATGCGATGGATCAGATCTATATCGTCAAAGCATCGACACATGAAATACATTATGAATCTTTTCTAGTTCCGGTGGCAACAACAATCTGTATGCAACTGGTCCAATACGCTCAATAATCTCATACGGCCCGATGAACCTCGGACTCAACTTGCCTTTTTTGCCAAAACGAAGTATTTTCTTCCACAGAGACACTTTCAAAAACACTTTATCACCGATCTCAAATTCAATATCTTTCCGCTTCAAATCGTGATAGGACTTCCGACGATCCGAGCCGCTTTCAAATCGTCACGAATCACTTTCACTTTCTGCTCGATCTCTTTGATTAAATCAACCCCGTGAATCTTATTCTCGCTAAGCTCACCATCGATACAATGGAGTTCAAAGATTTTCGACCGTAAAGAGCCTCATATGGTGCCATTTTGATGCTAGATTGAAAACTATTATTGTATGCGAATTCAATCAACGGCAAATGCTTTTCCCACGTACTTTCAAATTCAAGTATACAACATCCCAACATATCTTCAAGAATCTGAATGATCCGCTCGGATTGACCATCCATTTGCGGATGAAATGCAGTACTGAAATGCAGCTTGGTGCCTAGAGCCTCTTGTAATTTATTCCAAAACTGCGAGGTAAATCTCGGATATCTATCAGATACAATAGATAATGGTACCCCGTGCAGTCTCACAATCTCAGAAATATACAATTCAACTAATTTATCAAGTGAATAATCTGTTCTCACTGGAACAAAATGAGCTGATTTTGTCAATCTGTCAACTGTCACCCAGATTGCATCTTTCTTTCTTGGAGATAAAGGTAGTCCCGACACAAATTCCATCGTGATTCTCTCCCATTTCCACTCAGGAATCACAATCAGTTGTAACAAATCGGATGGAACCTGCTGTTCAGCTTTTACTTGCTGACATACTAAACCTCTCGAAACAAATTCTGAGATATCCCATTTCATACCATGCCACCAATAAAACTGTTTCAGATCATTATACATTTTTGTACTCCCCGGATGAACAGCCAAACGACTATTGTGAGCTTCGTTCAAAATCGACTGAATCAAATCTGAATTTCTCGGAACACAAATCTGATTTCTGAATCTCAAACAATCATCATTATCCACTCGAAATTTTGAATCAGAATTCAAACCACATTGAGCTCGTTTTGTCATCATCTCATTATCACTTTTCTGGGCATCACAAATCTGACCTATAAACATCGGTCTCACTTTCAACTCAGCCAAAACCGAATCATCATCACACAGATCTATTTGAGTACTCATTGCACGCAAAACAAACAAAGACTTTCGACTCAAAGCGTCAGCTACAACATTAGATTTTCCCGAATGATAATCAATTACTAATTCATAGTCTTTTAGTAATTCTAATCATCTTCGCTGTCTCAAATTCAATTCTTTCTGAGTCATCAGATATTTCAAACTCTTTTGATCAGTATAAATATGACATTTCTCACCAAATAGGTAATGACGCCAAATATTCAATGCAAATACAATTGCAGATAATTCAAGATCGTGCATCAGGTAGTTCTTTTCATGCGGCTTTAACTGTCTCCAAGCATAAGCTATAACTTTGCCCTCTTGCATCAACACACACCCAAACCATTCAACGATGCATCATCAGAGACTATGAATTCTTTACCCGATTCTCGCCGAACTAACACCGTGCTTCATCAATAATGTTTTCAACTGTTCAAAACTCTGCTGGCACCTTTCTGACCACTCAAATTTAACATCTTTCTGTAGCAATTTTGTCAACGGAGTCGCAATCATCGAGAAGCCTTTCACTCGCCTATAATATCCCGCTAGTCCCAGAAAACTACGAACTTCAGACACATTTCTCGGAGGCTTCCACTCCAAAATAGCTGAAATTTTGCTCGAATCAACTCGTATACCAGATGCTGACACAATATGTCCTAAAAAACCAACTTCATGTAACCAGAACTCACATTTGCTAAACTTTGCATACAATTGCTTCTCACACAGAGTCTGTAACACAATTTTGAAATGCTCGGCATGTTGCGTCTCATTACAAGAATAAATCAGAATGTCATCAATAAACACAACAATGAATCGATCCAAATACGGTCTGAATATTCGGTTCATTAAATCTATAAATACTGTAGGAGCATTCGTTAGTCCGAAAGGCATTACTAAAAATTCATAATGTCCGTACCTCGTTCTAAAGGTAGTTTTCGACACATCTGATTCTTTAACTTGTAGCTGATAATAGTCCGATCTCAAATCTATCTTCGAAAATACTGTAGCTCCTTTCAGCTGATCAAACGAATCATCAATACGAGGTAAATGATATTTATTCTTTATTGTCACCTTGTTTAACTGTCAGTAGTCAATACACATCCTCATAGTTCCATCTTTCTTTTTCACAAACAACACAGGAGCACCCCAGGGCGAGAAACTCAGTCGTGAAAATCCTCTATCCATCAACTCTTGCAACTGAGACTTCAACTCTTTCAATTCTGTTGGTGCCATTCTATACGGAACTATTGAGATAGGAGTTTTTCCCGGCACTAAATCAATACCGAACTCCACTTCTCGTATCGGAGGTAATCCCGGCAATTCTTCAGGAAATACATTTGGGAACTTGCAAACTACAGGCACAGATTCAACTTTCTTTTCTGTCACTTTTGTATCTATCACATACGCAAGATAGGCTTCACAACCCCTTTTTACATGACTCTGAGCTTTCAACGAAGATACAATAGCCGCTAACCCATTCAAATCACTGGATTCAATTCGAACTATCTCACCATTCTGACTTCTCAAATCAATACTCTTTCGTTTACAATTCACAATAGCATTATGCAAAGTGAGCCAATCCATACCCAGAATTATATCAAATTCATCAAATGGTAGCAACATCAAATTAGCTTAAAGTAACCATCTCGAAACATCAATGGACGGTTCTTGCATATTTTATCAACCGTAACACACTTGCCTGGGGGGTTCGATACTCTAATAACAAATTCAGTAGACTCAACAGGCAGAGTCTTGCTAGATACTAGATTCACATACACATAGGAATGAGTAGATCCTGGATCTATCAATGCAATCACATCAGTATCAAATAGAGTGAAAGTACTAGTAATGACGTCTGGAGATGACGCTTCTTCCTGTGTGCGAATAGCATAGGCTCGGGCAGGTGCCCTCGCCTCAGATCTCATAGTTGTGTCTGATGTTCCTCTCTGACTACCGCTTACATTCCCGGTGTTTCTGGGTGGTCTACCCCTAGCCATCGTATTACTCGGCCTCACATTCTGAACATTATCTTTCTCAACTAACTCTGGACAATCTCGGATGAAGTGATCTCGTGATCCATATTTATAGCAAGCTCTATTATTATTCTTGCCCCAGCATTCTCAAACATGTCGTCTCCCACACTGTCTACACTCAGGCTTTTTGCTTTTAACACTTCCAACACTCGATTCAATTGGAACTTGTATTTTAGAACTAACATTCTGTTTCACTCGATCTCTACTCGAATGTCCAATCGAAACATTTGAGCGATTAGTTGCATCTCGAAATCTCTTAGACGAAGGTTGATATAACTTACTCATCGACCTCTTTCTTTCATTTCTAGCCTCTGAATCTGCTTTCTTCTTTTATTTGCTCAGTTTTTCAGCTTTGTAGGCTCTTTCAACCAACACTACAAATTCATTCAAATCAAGTATTCCAACCAAAAATTTGATGTCTTCATTCAGCCCTTCAATGAAGCGTTTACACATAGTAGTTTCAGTCGAAACACATTCCCGTGCGTATTGGCTCAATCTCACGAATTCTCGCTCGTACCCAGTAACAGACATGTGGCCCTGTTTCAGCTCTAGAAACTCTTTACATTTCTGATCTATGAATCATTGACTGATATACTTCTTCCGAAATTCAACTTGAAAGAAATCCCAAGTGATTCTCTCTCTCGGAACCACGGATATCAACGTTTTCCACCAATTATATGCCGTATCTCTCAACAAAGAAACAACACATTTAATGCATTCATCAGGAGTCAATGACATCTCATCAAACACTCGGATTGTATTCTCGAGCCAGAACTCAGCTCGTTCAGCATCATCATCAACTGTGGCTCTAAACTCTTCGGCCCCGTACTTTCGAATTTTATCCACAGGAGGCTTACTTAATCGGATTGGATCTGTCACTTGTGGCATGTAACACCCATTACCCGTATTCAACGCCGGAATAGGGGTCGAGGCATTACTAAACTTAAACGTAAACAATCAATCTACATTAAAACCTGACTTTCTATTCCCAATTAAAACTTTTGATAGCACATCTTAAACAAGCCTACAAGGCCTAATTTAAGGTTTAGGAATGGTTCGGAATCAAATCGAATTCCTTTGAATCTTTCCGGAAGACCTTGGAAACTTCTCTCCAAATAGTCCACACACCCGTGTGGAGGGAGGGCACGCCCGTGTCACATATCACACGCCCGTGTTCGACACCCGTGGTCGACACTGACTTGCATCACACGGCCTATCACACGCCCGTGTGTCTAGCCCGTGGTCGTCTCTGACTTGCATCACACGGCCAGTCACACGCCCATCTCCTTCGACCGTGTGGAGAATTAAATTCCAAATTCAGGTGCAGACTTCACACGGCCTGGGCACACGCCCATGTCTCTGGTCGTGCCTTCCACACGGCTGAGACATACGGCCGTGTCTCTGCCCGTGTGTTTACTACTGAGCTTACTGACTTGTAAAACTAACATGCAGGGGACACACAGCCTAGCCACACACCCATGGGTCTGACCGTGTGTCAGACACGGCCTAGACACATGCCCGTGTGACTACCCATGTGGACAAGAACAAGGTTATTTGCCAAGCTCTTTTTATCACCCATGCTCATACAAACATAGTCACATTCAAATATCAACCCATTCATACATGTTTTAACCAAACAACCCCATCGTGTACCACACACACACTCATGAATAACCTCGTCCTTTCATAAATTAGCATTAATGAGCCATCAACTATGGCAATATACAAAAGAGTTCATCTCTAAAAGAGCCAATACACTTGGCCAAAACAACAAAACATTTCATTAAGCCTAGCCCCTATACATGCCATACTCAAAATGCTAAGTCTAAACGTACCGAGATGAGTCGATAGTGTGGGTGATCTTCCGATTATCTTCGAATCCCGAACTAGCTCTTTGACTCTATAAAACAAGGGAAAAGAAAGGGAGTAAGCTTTAAGCTTAGAAAGTTTACGTGTAAACAATAAACATCATAACATGTGCTAATCAATAAATAGCATTACATACTAAGCAATAACAATCCACATTCCATAGTCATGCTTACTCATTTCATCTCTTACCACATTCCAACCATATAACAAGCATAATGCTCACATTTAATAGCATACCTTCCCTGCACTTATCACCACAAAGTTACATGAAACAAAACTTAAACAATTTCTCAATGAACCATTGAAATAATACCATACACTCGGTGGTTTCGCACATAGCCCACCATTAATCCATAATTAGGGTGGTACCGCACATAGCCCACCAATAAGAGTATTTATGGTGGTATCGCACATAGCCCACCAATAAGAGTATTTATGGTGGTATCACACATAGCCCACCAAATGATAATATAAACGATGGTATTGCACACAGCCCATCGTGAATGATTAGTAAAGTGGTGTCGCACTTAGCCCACCATTAAGAATATTTACGGTGGTATCGCACATAGCCCACCATTAATCTATAATTAAACTAACACAGAAATTACTCAATATCTATTGAATTCAATCCATCTCAATCATAAATAATTTCATTCATACAATGCACCATTTAATAGCAACATGTATACTCAAAATGAATCGTTTACACATAAACTTACCTCGGTGCAAAATATGTTAATCAATGGCTTAATCCGTAACCTTGCCTTTTCCTCGGTCAAGGTTGTTTCCGCGCTCTTCTTGATCTATAATAATGAAATTCACTCATTCAATCACTTTATAAATCATAATACATCAAAATCTCTACTTAGGAAAAAATGACCATTTTGCCCTTACACTATGGCAAAATTACGATTTTGCCCCTAGGCTCGTAAATCATCTTTCATCATATTCTCATTAAAAAAGCCTAGCTAAACATTTATTCCACAAAACCATTTATTTCATGCATTTATTACACATTTACAATCTTTACAACTAAGTCCTATTTAAGTGTTTTCATGGTAACACCTTTCACTAAAGTTGTTCCTTGACTCACTAACATTCATTTTCTTCCATAAAAACTCAGCAAACAACATGAAAACTCTCATGGAAAGTCCCTAAACTTTCAACCATATAGCAAATTATTCCCCTCATTAGCTAGCTTAAGCTTTGGGGACTCTAAAAGTACAAAAATTATCAAATAAAACCACCAAAATCACTTACTTGTAAAGAAGAAGAGTTGCTGAAATTTCAAGCTTCAAAACCCTTACTCTTGTTAGTAATTTCGGTGAAAGAGAAAAGATGAATAGTGAAAGATGATAGCTTCTTTTATTCATCTTATTTTGTTCATTTTTATCACCTAATTTCACCAAATGTTGACCAAAATAAATGCTCTTGTCTCCCTTGTCTACATGGCCGACCAACACACTTATAATGGCCTAATTGCACTTTAAGGACCTCCAATTTCATATCCTATGGCTATTAGACACCTCTACCTTGTATAATGGAACTTTCGCACTTTATGCGATTTCGTCCTTTTTCCCAATTAAACATGAAATCACCAAAATTAATGCACTAAAATTTTCATACATCCATATAATTATGCTACAACACATAAAATAATGTGAAAATAATTTTCCTCAACTTCGGATTAGTGGTCCCGAAACCACGGTTCCGACTAGCCCCAAAATCGAGCTGTTACAGCTAAGGTCTTACTCGTTAGAATTGTGATGCCATAACGTCTTTCAGCTATTGTCTTACTCGTCAGAATCATGATGCCATAACGTCTCTCAGCTATGATCTTACTCATTTCCGGTATGATACCATAGTTTCTTTCAACTATGGTCTTATTCAGTTTCGATATAGTGTCATATAAACAACATATATAAACCAAAATACGAATAAACTCAACCATTATTCAAATTGCTTACATATGTATCATCTATTTCATATATCCATATACCAGATAAATATCATTCTCTATGTAATACATATCTATACCTGTAATAGTCCGTATCGAACTCAGGTCATATCATATCAGAACCTTGCCCGTTGAACCATTTACCAAATTAGCCATATATTCATATATCATATACAAACCATTTTCGTGTAATTGAGTAAATACCTGTGCTAGTTCGTATTGATCTCATATAAACTCGTAACAGAATTATGTATGATTTTATCCATTATTAAGTTCCATGTACATGTAACATATTTATATCGTGTATCCGTATATCATATATATACCATTTTCATGTAAATACCTGTGTAACACCCCTAACCCGTAACCGTCGCCGAAATAGGGTTAAAAGGCATTACCGAACAATCGGAACATTTACAATCATTTCTCAACACAAAGTATAACACCATTCGAACATATTAATATATATATATAGTCCCTTAACGAGGTCTACGAGACCTTAAACAAGCATTAGAAAGGGGTCGGGACAAAACCGAACACATACAAATTTTTTCTGAAAATCAAACATTTTTCCAAGCTACAGAGGTCACACGCCCGTGTGGGTAGGCCGTGTGCCTCACATGGCCTCGGACATGCCCATGTGTCCAAGCCGTGGAAAAATAGGGCATACATACTGACTTGTCCACACGACCTGAGACACGCCCGTGTGCCTCACCCGTGGTCGACACTGACTTGCACCACACGGCCAGTCACACGCCCGTGTGTCCAGCCCGTGTGTTAGCCTGACTTGATTCAATTTGCAAACTCGAAAGACACGGTTGAGCCACACGCCCATGTGCTCAACCGTGTGGGCAATTATAGGCCATTTGCAAGGCCAAATTGCCACCCAAACTTAGTGTCTCACCTACAAGCACAAACCAATTCAATTTCATACCTCAAGTAGCATCTAAACATATCAAAACATACTCAATTTAATCTCTTAACATTATCATTCATTATCTCAAACAAATCTATCTATACCTGTCAATCCAAAGTATCAATTACATAACAAAAACTTGTAATTCATGCACCATTTAATCTTAATCAAATCATAGCATGAACACACTATCTCCATATTGCCAAAACATATCATAAGGTCATTCACTAGAACAAACATTCCCATATTGACCAATCTTTACTCAAGCCCAAAACACATACCAAAATCATTAACTACTAAGCCAAATCACATGGCTAAGTTTATACACTTCTAAACATGCTATATCTACTAGCCTATACATGCCATATACCATATATATATACATCTTCCAAAAGTACCAAAATAGATAGCCGATAGTGTGATTTAGTCGTTGACAATCCCCAAATCCGAGCTAGCTTTAAAGACACTGTAAAATAGAGAAACACTTCACACAGTAAGCTTTTAAGCTTAGTAAGTTCGAAACATAATACATTTAACTCAACAATTCAAAATCAATAAACTAAATAAATCATCACATAGATTATTTTACAAAATTACACAATCTCATCCATATCCAATACTCACATAACCATCCATTCATCTATTTCCAAATCATCAACCACACAGGTTTCGTACATACCTTTGCCAACACGTAGTTAACAAACACTTTTGCTACTCAATGCTCAATACCACCATTTCGATCAATCTTCAATAATCATTTGTTTTACTCGCACACTTAGTGCCAATTTCTTAGCCGAAGCTTAATGTCAGCGCACACTTAGTGCCTTTACATTAACCGAATTTATCTCGGTATCGCACACACAGTGCCAATCAATAAAGCCGAGGCTTTCATTACTTCGCACACACAGTGCTATTCACTTATATTTCGATTCTAGTTACGCACACTTAGTTCCACATTTCTCAATTTCACATATAGCATTTATAATTCCATAATCACATATTCATTCATTTCATAGCGCTTAAACATAAATTTAACAACTCATATTATATCCGAACTTACCTCAGACTTCGAAGTAACAAAACGAGTCGATTAATCGAGCACTTTATCTTTGCCTCGATCTCGATCCAAATCCCTCTTTTCTTGATCTATACATATTCAAATTTAGCTCATTCAATCACCAAATCAATCAATTTAGTCCAAATACACATATTTAGGGCATTTTACAAAATAGCCCTCACATTTTCACATTTCGACACTTAAGTCCCTATTTCATAAAATCATCAAATACACATAATTTCATTTAACCTATGCCTAGCCGAATTCTCCTTATATCCATACAAGCCCACACATTTCATTTATTTTACATTTTAGTCCTCCAATTTCTTATTTTCACAATTTAGCCCAAATTACTCAATTTCACCAAAAATTCAAAGACAAAATATGTTAATCTTTCACATATCTTTCATATTTCATAATCAACTATCACAAAGATCAAACATTCATCAATGGCTTATCTCAAAATCACCATCAAATTCTAAAATTAAAGCATGGGTTTGATAGAGCACAAAGCAACGATCAAAAAAACGTAGAAATTATCAAAAACCGATCAAAAATCATACCTCAATTATCCAAGATTAGTGCCGAACCCTAGAACTCTTTTTCTTTTCTTTTTCCTTAGCAATTTCGGCAAGAACAAGATGAATGAAGCATTATTTATGTTTTACTTAATTAAAAATATAACTTAAATCATCATTTACCTATTTGCCCTTAATGAATTAACCATTAAAACATATAATGGTTGTACATATTTGTCCACTATTAATCATAATGGTATAATTACCATTCAAGGCCATCACATTCAAAAGCCAACTCATTTAAGCACATTAACAATTAGCACACAACTTTTACATTTTATGCGATTAAGTCCTTTTCTCAAATTAAGCACACAATTGATAAAATTTTCACACAGAAATTTCACACATGCTTAGTCACATATTGTAAACACCAAAAATAATATTAAAATATTTTTCTGACCTCGGATTTGTGGTCTCAAAACCATTATTCTAACTAGGGTCTAAACCGGGATGTTACAACCTGTACTAGTTCGTATCGAACTTGTATAATCTCGTAATAACACTATGCCCGTTGAACCACTTTGAATACCGTAGGATACGCGGGTCATACACACGAAGTGTACTGAACGGTAATCAATCAATTCTTATACATGGATGCTCCTACGAGCGGTAAACGGTAAGCTCATCCGAGCTGAATATTGGTAAGCTCTTCCGAGCTGAATATCGGTAAGCTCATGTGAGCTGTGGTGAGTCTGCAACAAATGCTAGACCTCAACCAAAATAGTAACCCTAATGACATGTTATTTGTATCCTACGAAATTCCTAAGGTTCACACGGGACTCAGTATTTCTCGTTTATCGGTGTTTATACGCTCGATAATTATACATAATAATTATACCATTCACATACACATATTTCAATTAAAGCATATAAATATTTAATTTAATTACACGAACTTACCTCGACGAGTTTACGTAAATTTGAAGGTGATTAATCCGAGATTTTCTTTTTGCCTCGATCTAACTCCGTATGAGGTCTAACCGCATATGCAAGGGTTTTATGTTGCTGAAATTTTCAAGCTTCGATGGCTATTTTCTTCTACTAGAAACGGTTGGGGAAGGAGAAAATGAAAAAGATGATAGCTTTCTTTTTGTTTTTCATTATTATTTTATCTTTTTACCACACCTAATACCAACCTAATATGTCAAATTTCATAATTTGAAATCCATGTCCATCCACTACCTCAATTAATGGTTTAATTACTCAATAAGGATCTCCACATTAAAGTTCTATAGCTATTTAATACCTTTAGTTAATAGGACACAACTTTCGCACTTTACGTGATTTAGTCCTTTTTTTCAAATTGAACATGTAAACGGTAAAATTTCTTTATACCATATCATTATCATGCTGTAGATCATATAATAATATAAAAATCAATTTTTCTATATCGGATTTGTGGTCCCAAAACCACTGTAACAATTTCACTAAAAACGGGCTATTACACTAACCAACTAACAACTAACTAACCCTTCAACAAAAGGCAAAACTATTATATTGTTTATGTAGTTAAATAATCTTGTACTTTGTCTACTAGTTAAATAATCGGTCCATGTAACAACATTAAATATAAATAATAGGATCCGTTAACTCCACTTGACTTGACTTGACTCGACTCGAAATTTTTTGACTCGATTCGACTTGACTCGATCAAATACTCGCTCCTACAAAATAATTTGATGTTAATTCCTATGGATTTTATGCCCTATAATATGTGAAAAAATGCATATGAAATATACTCAAATACACTAACAGAATCTCAACATGTCGAGGTAATCTTTCATCTATTTTTAATTTTTTAATTTACTTTATTTCATTTAAGTCTGGTTGGGCTTAACAAATTTATCCAATATACTATATCAAACATTAAAAAAATTAATAACAAGTTTTAAAATTTTTATTAACATAACATTTAAATTACTATTTGAATTTACATTTTGCAGACGGTAAATTTAAAAAGTTAATACAACATAGTATAATTTCTATAACATTACATGTTAAAAAAAGCTATAAATAAAAATATTATAAAAAATTTAATATCTTAATAAAATATTATTTTTATTAAATTAAATTTTGAATTGAGTTTTAAATTTTATAAATTGTATTCGGGTATTAGTTTAATTTCTTTTTATTTTAGACTTGAGATTTGGGCTATAATTAATTTATTTTGACTTTGGATAATAATGAGTATATTATTTGGTTTTGAGTTATATTTGGGTTTTGGAATAAGTATTTTAGAATAGGAGTATTAGGTTTATAAATTGAATAAAAAAGATAAAAGTTGTTCAATTGTCAATATAATATAATAATAATTAATAAACAATAAAAGATATTTTTATCAATTCATATACAAATCAAATAATAATAAATTTTACATACAATTAGCAATTTAATTATTTTATATAAAACAACTCTATTAACTATATATATAATTTATGTTTTTTATAAGGCAAACTTGAATTGCATTGTTATAGTATAAAAGTAAAATGAATTATATTATATATTCGAAATTGAAATATTTATAACTTAGAAAATTTAAGATTATTTGAACCTATTAGAGCTCGTTTGGTTTTATCCGAGCCCGAATTCGAAAAAAATTGAGCCTGGAAAAAGATTACGCTCGAATGAACCCAAGAAAATTCGAGCCCGAAAAAATCTGAATCCGGAGAAAACCCGATACATGTTCACCTATTTGTCACCTCTATTGGAATCGTAAAAACAAGATCTGATATAAAATTAAAACTGTAAACTAGGATCTATCATGTCAAATCATCAAGAACAAAGCTAGATGCGAAAGCGCATTTGAATTCATTGATTTCTTGAAATCTACAGATCTCAAGGTTTTGATCTTTCAAATTAGCACATAAGAAATTCAAAGAATATTTGCTCTCTCTTTCCTAAGGATGGGATATTAGAAAAGTTATCTTGTATGTAATTTGGGGTCCATAACCCTAATATATAACTTTTGCACGTTAACCCTAATTTCTAATTAGTCCATCATTAATTAAAAATTAGTTACTAGAGTATTTACACATATTTGACCAATACTTTATTTAATAATTAAAGCCAAATAAACCTTAACTAAATTAGATAACTTTTAATTTGGGCTAACCTATTATGATAGTAAATAAAAACATGTAATTACCCTTATTATATATGTGATGTCCATATTTTCCAACAATCTCCCACTTGGACCACATATATTAATTACTCTATAATTACATGTCATTATATAACCTTATGAGCTCAAAACTTTACTATCATATCCAAAAAGGTATTCCGAATAATCCCGTCTATTAATTATGTTAACATAGAACCAAGACGACTTTCGTTACATATATCGTAACTAAATTCATCCTTGATCACGTATATTAACACAACCAAATGACATAGATCAAGTATGGATGTGTACCATGGAAATTACATGCAATATGATCTAAACATGTCTATTTCTAACTGGTCCTCCTTAAACCTTAGTGAGATCAAACCTTACCAAAATCAGAGTGTGAATAAACCAAATAAACTTTATTTCTACAGAAAATAAACTTAATATTCGTAAACTAAAATAGCTGAATATTGTCTATAACATAAAATCATTAAAAAGTACAAACTCCCCCTAAAACTAAATATCCTTAAATGACATTACACCCATATGAGCAGTGTGCTCATGAAAAACCTTGGGTGGTAGTCCCTTAGTAAGCATATCCGCAATCATGGAGTTTGTCCCAATATGCTTTATAGGCACCTAACCACTCTGATCTTTTACTTTAACAACTAGGAAATTAAAGTCTATGTGCTTTGACTTTTATGTGTTGATATGAAAATGCATGATGGGTTGTAAGTTTATCCATGTGGTGTAGAAAAAATGTTTTGCGTAATGTGTATTATGCATGAATAGTAGTATTGGTTGAATGCTTGTGTATGAAATGCATGTATATAAATGATAGGCAGAGTTGTGGAGGTTTGTCAAAGTGTGATTGAGATGGGAGAAGGAGCAAAGAATATGATATGTTACACATTTTGCCTTCTATATGGCATGTGAATTCAAATAGAGATTGGTGAACGACCCCGGCCTTGCAAGGGAACACATATGTGTTCAAATTAACGAGGATTTATGGAGGTTTGGGTGAACTATACAGAAAATGAATATTAATGGTATTAGTTTTGCGGAGGTTCGGGCAGACTATACGAAGAATATGTGCACAAAGTTATGAAAGCCCTTTACGGGTAGTAAAAGACTCTACGGAGTCGAAGGCTTTAAGTCGTATTAGTTTTTCAATTAGTTTTCTCATTTACGATTAGACTAAGGACATGTTTAGGTTCGTCTACTAATACAAGCTGTCTTTTCGTATTATGATCTGGCCACATAATACCGTTTAGTATTAGTTAAACATTAAACAACCAATGAACAACATTTGCTTCCATTTTGCTTTGCGTGCAAAAGCCGTTCGAGGACAATAATGCAAAGTATTAATGTAATTCATGAATAAATTTATTAACTAATCTGTTCAAAAAATTACAAGTATACTTAGACAAAAATACTATACTTAGGGCACCAGATCCAACAAAATGTTCATTGAGTCTAGTTTAAAAAATAATAAGCAAATATTAATTTCGATTTATGTAAGCCAAGATATAAATAATTTAGTGATTGCTACTGAAGTAGACAACTATGTTAAGAATATATGTGCAATTAGTGAAAAAATAATTAATATTACATATAGGCATGCTATACTAAAAGCCAAAAATTCTCATATATATGCATGTACATATGGGATGTGGAACAGAAATGAGGAGGAGAAAAAATAATGGAAAAGTTGTAATGCTAAAAAGTTGATACCAGAGATGGAATTGCTAATATGTATGAGAAGTTAAAATGAACTTGTGAAGATTAGATTGAGCTTTAGTGAAATTTTAAGCTTGAAAAGTGACAAAAAAATGTTTGAAAATGAAATAAGGATGTTTAAATATTGTTTATGAAATGTTTACAACTTGATTTGTGGATCCCCTATTCCAGGTCTCGAGACATAAGAGCCAAAGTCTCGAGACAGGTCAATTTTGAATTAAAAATACCATAGTCCTAAGGCCATGCATCGAGATATATGCACTTTTGTCTCAAGATAAGAAAATTTCAAATCAAAATTACTATAGTACTAGAGTAATGTCTCAAGATATGTAGATTCTTGTCTCGAGACATGCAGACTATGACTAAAGATTTTCTTGTTTTGCCTTGAAAAAAAACCTCAAACTACCTCCATTCAAAACCAAGTCATAAGGAAAGTTTAAAAATGGTAGAACATTTAAATAACCTTAAATAGGCTTGAATGATGAATGGAACGTGAATGAATAATTTAAATTTTGGTGAAGTGATTGATTCGTAAATGTGGCATTCTTTGCTTAGGTTTAATTATGAGTTCGGATAAACTGTAACAGCCCGTTTTCAGTGAAATCGGAATAGTGGTTTCGTGACCACAAATTTGAGTCCAAAAGAAAATTTATTTTGATATTACTTTATGGTCTACAATATGATAGGAATATTTTATGAAAATTTTGTTAAGAAATTTTACTGATTTCATGTTTAATCTGACAAAAAGGACCAAATTGCATAAAGTGCAAAAGTTGAATTCTAGTAGCTAAAGGGATCAAATAGATATGGAATTCAAAATTTGAGGTCCCTATATGATAAATAGATCATTAAGAGGAGTTAGTAGATAAGTATGATGATTCATCCATGGAAAATTAAATAAAGAAAAGGACTAAATTGGAAATAGAAATAATTAAAGATGATAAAAATCTAATATCATCTTATTTCATCATCTTTCCCAAATTAAAAAGATGGAAACCCTAGCCATAGAGAATTGAAGAAAGAGAAACTTATTTGGCCTAATTAGGTAAGCATTCTTGTCCCGTTTTTAGTAATTTTTATATTTTCGAAATCGTAATAACTTAATTTAGCTATCTCGGGGGTTAATTTGCAAAGTTATCAAAGTATTAAATTTTTTACATGGATGAGTATGCTAAAATTTTGAAGTTTATGTTAGAAAATAAAAGGTTCTTGATAGATAAACAACTTTTGTGAAGGAAATTTTGATGAAATTATGATTTAGGGACTAAATTGAACAGATGTAAAATTCAAGGAAAAATTCTGAATGTTGTGAAATACATGGGCTGCAAATGTTATATGTAAAAATCGGCTAGGCTTGGAATAAGGATTAAATTGCATGAATTTCATTTTCTGAGCCTAGGGACAAAATCCTAATTAATCAAAAGTATAGGGGAAAAATAGTAATTTTTCCAAAGATGTGAATTGAATTGAATTAAATATAAATTTATGTTAAATTCATTCTTATAGATCCAGATAGATCAAGTACGAAGTCGGATCGTGGAAAAGAAAAAGTGTTGGATTAGTAGATTTTTCATACACGAACACTTGTCGAGGTAAGTTCATGTGACTAAATTGTATAATTATATGTTTGAATTGAATGTTATGTATGTGTGTTGTATAATTGACATGTATGAAAATCGGTCACATATCTGATAATGCCCGACAAGTATTAAGTCACGTTTGAATAAGTGAAATTCGATAGATACAGGGTTCCCAAATTGGTTTTGGTCCTGCATATTTTGCGGACACACAATAGCTCGATAGAGCGTCCCATTATTAGCTCTCATGAGCATCCCGATATTTGGCCCTCTCAAGCTTCTCTTTATATGGTTCTTGCGAGCTTCCCGTTAATAGCTCTTCGAAGCATCCCGATCGGTCGTGATCCTGCATGTGTTGTGGGCACACCACAGCTCTTATGAGCGTCCCGTTATATGGCTCTTCGTGAGCTTCCCGATTAAAGGCTCTTTGTGAGCTTCCTAATTAATGGGTCTTCGGAGCTTCCCGATCTGGCTCGCCTGAACTTCCCAATGTATGGCTATCCAGAGCTTCCTGATTAATGGCTCTTTGGAGCTACCCGTCATTGGCTCGCATGAGCTTCCTAATTATGGCTCTTATGAGCTTCTCGTTATACAACCCAGATAAGCTTCTCGTTACATGGCTCATATGAGCTTCCTGTTATATGGCTCGAGAGAGAGAGCTTTCCGATTATGTGCTCTAATGAGCATTCCCGAATATGAATTGACGGATGATACATGAATTGACGGATTACAGTTTTGTACACTTTGTGTGTACTACCCGTGTATCCATCGAATAATGAATGATTCAACGGGCAAAGTTCTAACATGGAATAATATGAATCTGAGATGAATTGTTACGGGTACATATACTTGAATTATAAGGATATGATTTGTATATGTTTCATGAACACTTGATGTGAAAACTATAAGTATATGGAAATTGATTATTGATGAGCTCATATATGTTTCTTGAAATTCATGTGAATTACATAACTAACATGCTTGATGAGGATATGTGCTTAGGCAATTGACCAAATTACTTTGGATGTATTTTATATGCTTACCCTAAATGTAAATAAATGGTAAGTTAATTTCCCGTTATACGAACTTACTAAGCTTTAAAGCTTACTCTGTTTTATTTCCTTTGTTTTATAGTAATACGGAAGCTCGTTGAGTTGGAGGCTCGGCGGAGATATCATCACACTATCCATCAGCTCATTTCGATATATATATATATATAGAAATTACATTTTGGTTATAATGACATGTATAGGCTAAAAGTGGTCATGGATGGTATGTATGTGTTTGGTTGTAAATAGCTATTAGAATGGCTTGTGATGATCATATTTTGATATGTATGTAAATGGTCTTATCATGTTTAATGTGTGCTAGTATGGTTGAATGATGAATAATTTATAAACATGTTGATGATTGGTTTGAAATTGGTAAATTAGATACAAATGAGTTTATATATGTATATGGTCAAGTTGGTAAGTAAAGATTCTTGAATGGATGTGGTAAGATGTTAAGTATAAAGTTTGATTTTGGTTGGATTTGAATGTCTTGTATTGGCTTGAAAACATATTTAAGTGTTTATGTGGGTAGAAGGCAAATTTGGGTGAGAAATATGGCTTGGAAAATGGCCTTATTTCGTCCACACGGGCAGAGACACGGGCGTGTGTCTCAGCCGTGTGTGACACACGGCCTAGCACATGGGTGTGTGATTCGATCGTGTGTCCCCTGCATCTTTAAAATTCAAAACAGAATGCTCAAGATTTTTCACACGGGCTGGCACACGGGTGTGTGGCTTAGCCGTGTGACCCCTGCTCCTACACACGGCCTAGCACATGGGCGTGTGACTTGGCCGTGTGACCCAAGTCAGAAAGTTACATGGGTACAGACACGGGTTGGGACACGACCGTGTGCCCCATTTCGAATGCCCACACGGCCTGAGACACGGGCGTGTCTCTTGGCCGTGTGAGCCACACGGCCTGACCGCACGGGTGTGTGTACCCTGCACCTAGGAAAAATTTTGAAATTTTGCGAAAAATTCTTTGAGTACCTGGTTTAGTCCCGACTTGTTTCTAATGTATGTTTTGGGCCTCGAGGGCTCATATAAAAGACTTTATGAATATTATCTGACATGAATGTTAAATAAAATGAAGTATCTGTATTTGGATCTGTTTATTTTAGTAATGCTCCGTAACCCTGTTCCGGCGACGGATACGGGTTAGGGATGTTACATAAATGGTGTTACATATCAAAACGAATCCTATGACATGCCAACTATACTTATGAATTTATCTGACATAGGGTATTTTTCTTTACCAATTATCCTTAAATCATATAGCAACATAAATAACATTAAGATATCAATATCAATATTCATGTACACATTAAACATATAATAAATCATTTCTTATATAGATACCATCTCAATATCACCATATAATCATATATACACATATTTCAAACATATCCCAATCATATCAAGTAATCAAGTATAGATGTACTTCAAATCATACTTATCATCAATGTCATATTTAACATAAATACACAAACCATTCATCATTTTCATTGAATTTCATGTTCAAAATCTATATCACAAGCAACTATATATATACACACACATGTATCATCATAACAATGCCACAAAAATCAAATAAATTTAACATACCTTTCTTGAGGTTCTTTATCTATATCATTTCATTGTATTAAATTACCTATTAAATTACAAACTAAAAACAAATTATGAGAGTACAAGCCAATTTCGTTATCTATCATTCACTATAGCTATAGATCCTCGACAATTCGCTCTACTTTCGCTACATTCGATAATTAAATTAAAAAATAATAATATTAATTCACATTCAACAAATGTAATGTCAATAATCAAGCATAATTACTTTTATAAATAAGTCATCTTTTAACTTTAATATTTGAATCACTTGTATCATTTGATTTTCTCGATTGAATCTAAATTCGACTTCGTATCTATTTATTAGGAACCTGAAACTATAAATCCATAGCATTAATTTCCAACAACCTTCTTTTTTTTTTCTTTTTTTTTTTTTTTTTTTTTACAATTTAGCTCTTAATAACTCAACAAAGCTTCCTTAACAACCACTTGATTAAACCTTGTTTCCACCTTGATTACCTCATTTCTAACATGTATAACATATAATCTAACTCAACAATTAAAATTTCATAATTAACTTAGATGAAGAAGAAAGATGAAGGAGGACTTGGTTTTGTTTTCCTTCTCCTTAAGTACGACTTAATGAAGAAGAAAGATGGATAACTGTTTTGTTTTCTCTCTACCATTTAGCTTAGATACATATCTACATATATGCATATAATCTTAGTTAACTAAATTTAATGATAAATAATCAATGGCTACAAACATTTATGAAAACATTTAGTGGAATACAATAGCTCAAATCAATGTTGGCCATTAACCTTAAATGAATTAGGGAATAATTGATTTTAAAGGCATGTGAAATTATTAATCAAAGACTTGCTCAAAGCTTCAATTACTTCTCTTCTGTATTTACCTTATAATTTAGTACACGTACTATTTATATCATAGCCTAATCAATTTTATTATTAGGTAATTCCATTTCTTAATCTCATATTTGATTCGTAACTATCTTTTTTCAATTTTTTTGATAATTCGATTTAGAGAATTTAACTTTGAACCGAGTTTTTCGATATTGACAGAAATTGAATAATTACAAAGATCATCTTTGAAATGCGTGCCAAGACTTAGCTACTTTAGTTTATCTACTTTTTCTTTCTATAAAAAATATTAAATATTATATTAAAATATCATATTTTTAAAATAATATAAGCTACTAAATTAGTTATTTACAAATATAGTATTATTTGAAGAATATTTGAGGTTCTTAAGCTGAATGAGATTTGGTAAACAATGTAGTATCATACATAAGATTGAATCAATCTATAAACACGGGTTAAAAATCTTACCGGGATTATTGGTGCTCGATCGGAGAGGTTGATGCCACGCAAAAGCCCAGCCCAAGCTAATCATTCCCTATTCGCATAAACCATCAAACATAAGTTGATCATCAGGGGCGAAGCCAGGACAATTTTTTAGGGGGGCCGGATGAAATTTTAATTTTTTATAGTTTATATTTTTCTAATTTGTAAAGGATTAAATCGAATTTTTATAATTTTAAGAGGGCCAAAGTGCAATTTTACCTTTACTAATTTAAAATTTTAAAAAAATTTCAAGGATCTAAATAACAATTTTACCTTTTAAGAAGGGTCGGGGCCCATGCCAACCCCTGACTTCGCCCCTGTTGATTCAGTTTCAAAAGGTAGCCCAATAAATTCAATCAAGGCCTGTTGAGCCATAACGGTTGTTATCCAAAACCTTTGAACCGGGTTCAGGTTTCAGCCGACAACCAATTCCCTGAAATCAGTCAACCCTAGCCCAAACATAATAATACTCTTTGAAAAACCCTAATTTCAGGTCTCACTCGCACTATATATATTCTCCTTTGAACCTCCCTTCCCATCAATAGTCTCACCTCTCTTCTTCTCCTCTTCGGCGTTGTTTGTTTCATCTAAAAAAAAGTTAAGATAGGCAAGTGTTTTTCAATTGTCTCTTTTATGTTTTTTCTCTGTTTGTGTTTTTCAATTTTTATCTTCAAGTTAAGCAATGATTTTTCTTTTCCTGAAAATATAAAGAAGATTGCAATGATGATGCAATTTTTCGTGGACTAGAGTTTCTGATCTGGGTTTCCCCAGTAGTTGAAGACTAACCCTTGGCTGTCTGAGTAACCTTCTTTATTCTAATTTTTTTTCTCAGTTTTTTTTTGTTAGTTGTGGTTTTCTTTGTGGGAGGGTTTGGATTTGTTGAATGGTGGAGGCTAATGATGATAATTTAAAATAGTCTTAGCGGATTTCAGTGAGATATTATTGTCAATGATCTGATTGTTACACACACTGAGGCCTTTACTTATAGTAAAACGAAAAATTCTTTTGGATTTTGATTTTTTTAAAATTCAATTCTGAGGAAATAAAGGGGATTTGATTTTTGCTATGATGAGGTAAAAACACTTTTAAGTGTTGATGGGCAGTGGATTTGGATCTTTCAATTTTTGAAGATCTGCCGTGAGCCCTCTTTTCAAACGACTTCTCCTTCCACTGAGCTGTAAAATCCCAATTTTTCCATTAATATATCTAAACCTTCTGTTTTGTAATTTAGTTTTAAATTAATGGGTAATTAAGTAGAGCGTCTATTACCAATTCTGGGGGATAATTAGTTCCTCTTGGCATAATGGCTCAGACGCTATATTGAAATATGTGGTTATCCTGATTATTGGCTTTTTCCCATGTCTTCTGATCCTGGAAACGCCACAAATACCTGTATTTCTTGCCTTGAAAATTATCCTCTCTCAAGAAAGGAGTTGAGAAGACGATATAAATTGAGTATTTTGTCTGAACTGGGGGACGTTGTAAATTAAACGATCTTTGATAATGGAGAATGTTTGGTTGGTGTATATTTTTCGGTCTTTCTTCTAGACATCTTAATTGTCTTTTATGGTTCGAAATTGGAGAATGTGTAGGATTTGATTTTATGATTCGAAATTGGATTTGAATAGTGAAACTCGAAAGTGCTTATGCATCTATCTTTGGTATCAGACCCAAAGCATAAATTGCTTAATCTAAACATGTGATGGGTATTTTCATTTGGGATTGGGTTTGGGGATACTATCAGCTCCCATTGGCATTCTTGCTGTGACAACAGAATGAAATTCTGGATATTATGCTACTCACAGCTTTCAAGAATAGAGGCAAATTTTTTATCTTCTATCGGTTTTTTTAGTGAAATAGAGTGTCAGTTGGTCTTCAATAAACAATGATAAATGCTCAATATCCTCCAGTTCCTTGCTATGTCTTTCCTTGACAGAGGCATCCTCAATGCGAAATGCTTCCCTTAGTTCAACAGCTAGTAATAGACCAGCAATTGGACCCTAAATTTTTTCTAATTAGCTATCTTGAAATTAATGTTCCTTCCATGATTCTAACGAGTGATTTTATCACCCGTTCTTGGAATAAATCTGGGTTATCATTTGTGAAATTAATGGGCCTTC
Organism: Gossypium sturtianum; assembly: GCA_025698515.1. Classification (NCBI taxonomy): domain Eukaryota; kingdom Viridiplantae; phylum Streptophyta; class Magnoliopsida; order Malvales; family Malvaceae; genus Gossypium; species Gossypium sturtianum. The sequence goes on along the minus strand of CM046955.1, from coordinate 99,713,552 downwards.
ACTTGCTGTTTTGATAATGACCTTTATGCCACCAAATAATGTGAGTGACCGAAGACCTTCATGTTCTAACTCGTACCTAAAGACAAATCTCATTTTAGTCATTTAAACATTAAATCCTTAACGAGTGCGTCTCATTATCATTTGTCATTATTTTTTAACTCCGCTGTAATGCATGTCTTTCCCTCCACGCCATTCTCTGCATTTATCATTTTCTTCTTCCTTTGCTCATTACATCTGGTCACTGCATCATCTCTTCCTATACCCATTGCCATTGAGACAATGGTGGAGACGCTTATTTTTTTATCCGTTTCTAATAATGCCTTAAGTGTGAGGGACTCGCAAAAAAAGATGGCAATTCAACATGAACAAGAAGAAACTTACCTTTCTTTTACTGTGAAGAAGATGATGAGAATGGCGTAGGTTGAGCTTTAGAATAAGGGAGTTCTTTAAGTTGCTGGGACAATGTTTGTTTTGGGAAGATTAGGAGCTTGTTTCTTTGTTTTTCTAAGAAATGCAGTTGGCTCATATTTTGAAGTTGAGATGAATTTTTTGCAGTGGTCCGACGTTAGGCAGTGGAGTGGATGCTTGCTCATTGTGGGTGCACCACTCTCAAGGCGGTGATTTCTGTTAACTATCTTGATAGGTCCTAAAGTAGCTTATGTTTTTCTGTTAACTATCTTTGTTTGTGCTTTTCATGTTTTGCAATGGTTTTTCTTTTCTTGAAAATGTAAAGAAAATAAAGAAGATTGCAATGATGATGCAATTTTTTGTGGACTAGAGTTTCTGATCTGGGTTTTCCCAGTAGTTGAAGACTAACCCTTGGCTGTCTGAGTAACCTTCTTTATTTTTATTTTTTTTGAAGGTTTTTTTTTTTTTTGATAGTTATGGTTTTCTTTGGGGGAGGGTTTGGTTTTTTTTTTTGGAGGCTAATGATGATAATTTAAAATAGTCTTAGCGGATTTCAGTGAGATATTGTCGTCAATGATCTGATTGTTACACACACTGAGGCCTTTCCTAATATTAAATTGAAAATTTCTTTTGGATTTTTTTTTTTTTAATTCAGTTGAGTTTAAAAAGGGAATATGATGAGATAAAAACGGGCAGTGGATTGGGTCTTTCATTTTGTGGAAGATCTGCCGTGAGCCCTCTTTTTTTTAATGACTTCTCCTTCCAATGAGCCCTAAATCCCCATTATTATGGTCTGCATCAATTTCTTTGAACCTTTGTTTTGTATTTTAGTTGTAAATTAATGGGATAAAGCGTCTATTACCAATTCTGGGGGATAATTAGTTCCTCTTGGCATAATGGCTTAAACGCTATATTGAAATCTGTGGTTATCCTGATTATTGTCTTTTTCCCATGTCTTTTGATCCTGGAAACGCCACAAATACTTGTTTGTCTTGACTTAAAAATTATCTTCTCTATAAGTTAACTCGTTATTACCATTGATTTAATACAATGATTTCTTCCTCTGGTATTTTAATAGTTATACCAAGATCAGATACTTACCAAACTGATTTACCAAGATTTGATCCTTTCCTAACTGAAATACCAAGATCTGATCCATGATCATATCGATTTCATTCGGACCAACTACAGAACATTTTTATTGGAGGTAGATGGGAAGTTTTCCATCAGGTCTTTGGGCTTTTAAGTGGGTAAATTGGTAATAAAATTTTAGTAACTATTCTTTTTTCTGAGGGATTTCTTTGAACAGAGAAAGAGATTCAAGGATCTCAAATACAAAGGAAAAAAATATATAAAAAAATAAAAATCAAGGAGTGAGCAACTACACATAAATCAAGTCTCCATTACCGATCGGAAAGGAGCAAAGTAGGACTCATGTCAAAATATGGACAAAAATAAGTTGTCGAAACATAGGTAGACAACCGTTAAAGCGAACAAGTCATCTTGATAGGTCGTTTTCTTATCGATTGGGAGCAAAAAACAGAATTTAAGATGCTTAGAACAAATCAACCAAAATGAGTCAAAGAGGATTCAAGAAAATGAACCACTAAATCGCTCAAGATAACGTAAGTCACCACATATTAAAATAAGAGTCCTATTTGATTCAAGACAACTTCTCACTTGGCAGGAGACAAGCTCAACATCTAATGCCACTTTTTTTTTTTCGCAAAAAATTGAAGACCCTTCGTTTTGAAAAAATGGAAACAACCAACACGGAGGAGCTATAGGTAAGAGTGAGGGTGGGGGTAAAGGTGGTGTGGAAAGAAAAGGACAAGGGCAGGAAAAGAAAAGAGAAGGGAGATCAGAAGGGTGAAGGGTTCAATGTTGGTAATCTCAAGTGGTGAATAAATAATCTGGTGATCACAACCCATGGGTCCATGTGTGAAGAATGAATTTGAGTTGAAGGGATGTGAGAAACATTAAACCTTTATTGATCTAAGTAGAGAAAATCTTATTCTTGCAATATGTTTTTTGATGCAATAATTGAATCACAACCACAATATTCTTCTCCAGCATTTTAAGGTATCAACTTTGGAAAAAAATGATTATTAAGCTCTTGAAACTATTTTAGAGGTTTCAAAATATTCTTTGTTGCCAGTTAAGTGAATTTCGGGTAAATTAAGAAGAGTCTAATATTTATCTATATTCAAATTATCTTAATGAATAGCATTAATTTCATAGTGTGATTTAAGTGATTCCAATAAAACTGTGATATCCTTTCCATTTACTTCAATCCTTAAAATAGATCAAAATTTTTTAGATCGTTTACATAAAAATATACCTAATTAAAAATTATATGAAACCTATTAATACTTATTTTAATTGGATATTATGTATGTGCATCACGCATGCACACATATTGTGTCTAATATTTCAATATCTTAAATTAAATTAATTAAAATAATTTTTTATAATTAATTTAATATGTGTTAATAATTAAATCTCAACTTTTTTTGAATTTTGATCGTTTCACCCATAAGGTGTGATTAGTAGAATATTGTAACGTTGACGGTAACATTAAAACAATGTCAATATTAAACATCTAGTATGCATCAATGCTACTCAAGTTGCAGAAAATCATGGTTTAATATTTTTTTTTATAATAATATCATTTTGTATATCCCTTTTTTCTTCGATATCTATATTGAACACGCGTGCAAAGGTTTCCTCGGGCCGGATGGAGATTGGCCATCGAGTGCAAAGGCAGAAGGGAGCTTGACTGCAAGACCCACCCGTCGAGTAGGGACGAAAGTCTGCTTTAGTGATCCGACGGTGCCGAGTGGAAGGGTTGTCGCTCAACAGATAAAAGTTACTCTAGGATAACAAGCTGATCTTACCCAAGAGCTCACATCAACGGGAAGGTTTTGCACCTTGATGTCGGCTCTTCGCCACCTGGGGCTGTAGTATGTTCCAAGGGTTGGGTTGTTCGCCCATTAAAGCGGTACGTGAACTGGGCTTAGAATGTCATGAAACAGTTCGGTCCATATCCAGTGTGGGCGTTAGAGCATTAAGAGGACCTTTCCCTAGTATGAGAAGACCGGGAAGGACGCACCTCTAGTGTACCAGTTATCTTGCCCACGGTAAACGTTGGGTAGCCAAGTGCGGAGCAAATAACTGCTGAAAGCATCTAAGTGTAAGCCCGCCCCAAGATAAGTGCTCTCCTATTTCAACTTCCCCAATGGAATTATATTTTTATTTTCCAATGGAATTATATTTTTCATTAATGAAAATTTATTTTTCCCTATGGGGATCGAGTGACAGAAGTTTTGAGAAGTCATGAAATAATCACACTTGTATAGTCCAATATTTTATTTATTGAATATTGAGTAAATTAAAATAAACAAATAAGTTAATATGAAATATCCTATTCATTTGAGTACAGCCATGCATTTCTTGTCTCACCTGATCAATGGGCCCAATATATCACTCTCATTATGTACAAGGGATAAATCTTATCTTAAGCATTCATATTCCACTATATAGATTGTGACATATGGATGGTATGAACTACCTAATCAAGAATTCTTGAACAGTGAGCAACCAGAGCTATTACTCACTGCATCAAAAAAATTTCATTAATGAAAAATGTAATTCCATTGGAAAATAAAAAATACGCATGCCGGATGAAATGGTTGTTGCTATCCGCTCTAATAACGAATCATTGGTTTAACTGAATAACTATATAAAATAGATAGACCTTTCTCTTCTTCTCAGGTCGATGGATCTTTTCAATTGGAGGAGCCCCTATATGGATGATATATGGATAATACACATTCCAGTTAACCGAGCCTAATTCTATTCTAATTGTTTTGTTTCATACCCAACATTGGTTTTGATAGTACAACCATTTACTAAATAATTTGACTATGTCAAAGTATACAACTCACGATGTTGGAACTATGATAATCTCAAGTTTAAGGATTATGCATATAATTATCATTATTCCAAAATAATTCAAAAAGCATTCTCATGGTGTGTCAATTCAATATATTGTTCATATCCATAACATATTGTCATCAACTACGTATATATTAGTTTAAATGTATTGTTGTTGTCCAAACCCGCAATAATATTTAACTAGGGACATTTAAGAACAAGTATATTATTCTTAGAATATTATTATTAAATAGTATTTAATACAAAGAAATAAGACTAAATTACCAATAAATGCCAAAATCTTTTTGAAATTTACCAGATTAGGTCGTGTTTGGAAAAATTACTGAAATAGACCGATTTTACGAAAACGCTTCCACGTAGATGTGTTTTCAGGCGAAATGCAGAAAAACGCTTCTAGTTGGAAATGTGTTTGCCTAGTCACTTGAAAACGCTTCCAGGAAGCGTTTTCCCCCACCAATGCCTACTTTTCCAATGACTAATTAAATAGTCGTCCCCTCCAATGGTCACCTTCCCTCTTATAAACCCCCCATTATATTTTTCTTACAAATCACTCTCAAAATTCTCTCAAAATTCTCACATTCTCAAATCACTCTCACAATTCTCTCAATTCTCTATTAAATTCTTGTTTAAATTTTATTTCTCTATAAAAAAATTTATTAGAATTATCTTTAATATTTTCGCAAAATATTTTTTTATTAAAAATTAATCTGTGTTATTTGCAATTAGCAAATGGTCGGATCTCTAATCCGTTTTGATGGCTACCACATTTCTGTCAATCAATTGCAAACGGTAAGAATATTTTTTAATATATTTCAATGTTGTTTAATTTTTATATTTCATTGTTATATTTGAAATTAGTATTTTGTATATATTTTTACCTAAATAGGCGGAAGATCGAATTTTGGAGTGATATATTCGTAATCTACCCGCTCCTCTATCACCTTTGATCGAACCGTTCTTCAGGATAGCCGATTTTTTACACGAGGCCCTTGAAGGTAGGGGGTGTAAGTTGGACTCAACACTTGTAAACGTGTTGGTGGAAAGGTAGAAACCTGAGAAGCATACATTTCATCTTCCATGCGGCGAGTGTACTATCATTTTGGAGGACGTGCAATTACAGTTGGGGTTGCTGGTGGATGGGTCAGTAGTCACTGGGTCAGTTCATACGACTGATTGGTGAGGTGCATGTGGTGAACTTTTGGGTATAGTTCCGGAGACGATTTATGGAGGCCGGATCGAAATGAGTTGGTTAAGAAGAAACTTCGGGGGGCTGAATGAGGATTCGATTGAAGTCGAAAGATAACGACACGCTCGGGCATACATCCTTCAAATCATCAAGGGTATCCTGATGCCGAATAAGTCATGAAATCTCGTTCATCTAAGGTAACTATTGAAACTTGTCAACTTTAGAGAAACGGGCGAACTTAGTTGAGGATCCGCCGTGTTGGCGACCTTGTACCGGGAGATGTGTTGAACGACGCAACGATAGAAAATTAAAATTGGTGATTGCATTCTACTATTGCAGTCATTAAATGATATATTTACCATAATAAAATTAATTAAAATTTAAATTATTATGCTAACAAGTTATTTCATTTTTACGTTCCCACTTGTAACAAGGTAAAATTCATTAGATGATATATTGACCATTATAAAATTAATTAAAATTTAAATTATTATACTAACAAGTTATTTCAATAGGTGGAACCATGAGCCGAGTTACGCGAGATTACCGAATGAGCTTCAAGATCTACTGCTTCTGTTAGACCAATGATCAAAAGTGGAGGTATGTATTTATTTAAATTTGAATCATATAATATTAGCGTAGTCAATTTGAGATTTAGTAGTATATATATCACTAAAGTTTTTATTATTTTAATATAATTTGAATGGACACTATACGAGGATCCGACAATTAAAGAATACAACCCTAATTAATTCTTTGTGAATCCGAACATCTGACACGTGAAGGTGCCATTGGTAGTGTACGTTACTGTCGAGATGCACGAGTCGGTGTATGTACCATTTTATTCTAGTGCGTATGCTAACCCTTTCATCTACACACAAGCACCATATATTCTACCACATTTTTCTTCTTATACTTCTGTCAGATTTTATTTTCGGACCTCCGTCCCCGAAGTATTATAAACCCATACCATCTACATTTTCGATGACGATGATGCTGACGACGACGTATAGGCTGTCTATGTTTCGGGCACCGACTGAAAGTCTCGTCATTATGCCATCGATGTATGGGACATAACATAGTTATACCTATATGTTGTTTGTGTCGTAAACACCTCCGAGATCATTGTTCTACCAAGGTGGATCATCTTCCCAACCACTTATTCCTAGATTGGAGGATGCACGATGACAACTGATGAGCAACCAATCGAAATCAACCGAAGGCGAAGAAAATAAGATGCCGAGGCCATAACTCCAATCGAAGGTTGAACCAATAAGGAATTCAACACGCAATCGTCGACCATCCCGATGTGGCACATATTCTGATTGGCATTTGGACTGATTTACTTTATCATTATGCTCGTCATGTTAACATTTAAATAAATATAAAACATTTATATTGTATTGATAATGTATATTATTATGTTTTTAAATGAATATCATTTTTTTTTTCATTTTAGTTGGTATTTGTTATTATTTCACAAATTTAAATCGATACTATACGTGGAAGATGGATTACAATAAAATTGATGTTAACGATGTGTTGTACTTGTGTCGTCCTTTCGATGTGGAAATGAAGACATTATATGGCCCAGGTTCCTACACCACTTGTATAACCTCGACTGGTTTGACCTCTCCTGAATATCTATGTTGCCGCGTATTCGAGTCGACGTCGGTCGACATTTTGGTTTATGATGCAATGATCTATCGGGTAACAACTTAAATGGAGTGCTCGGTATAGGCAGCCACCTACGTTCACCTAGGACCAATTAGAATACATGTCTCTACATATTGTACATGTTTTCTAGTTTATACACTTCATCCACAGAACTCATAGGATCCGAATGTTGATTGCTACATCTTGCAAGTGCATGAGCGCATGGTAAATGAAATGTGTTAAATCTCCCACAGTCGCAAGTTATCTATCTCAGGTATACACAGTACACTCCCCTAACAATACCTTGGTCTGGTCTATTGAACTTTGTTACCCGAAACCATAGCTGTCCGCTCGAGTGGCACACAGAATGCATACAGTTTGCTCGTGCTGTAACATTTCTAATTTCTTTCAGTACATCTTGGCTCCAGGCATAGCCTTCCTAGATCTGCCCAACATAAATCGCTGCTTGCTTCGGGAAAAGTTCAACCAAACGGAAGTATGTCTCTTTTACAATCGAGGTTATTGGCAAATGGCACGTTCCCTTCAAAACAGAATTGTGTCCATTGATTGAAGGGTATGTTAGAGAGGTGGCTTGCACCTACATCATTAACTGCCCAAAAGTTTGCCAACATTTCATGGAAACGGTCTTTCACGAGCTCATATCCTGTCGAGAGAAGTGAATAGTGGTGATTACATACTAAAGAATTTCAAAGAATCTTTAATAGTGGCAATTACATAGCAAGGAATTTTAAAGAATCTTTAATAGTGGCGATTACATATCCATGTTGGTCACTTGTGCTTGCTCAGCAGTTGAAGGATATTATGGTAGTTTGATGCAACATGCCTTAGACAGGTGTCTGCGGTCCTAGATGCTTTCCGGCCATTCAATTACAACTAATATTCCAGGTCCCTGATCGGAGATGACACAAATATCGAGTTAGGGGCAAACATGCCTCCTTAACCAAGATAGGAAGAAATTCCAATCGTCTGCTAACTCTCTAGGCATGATTGTAAAGGCAATCGATATAAATTTTTCAATTGTCGTCATGTGCGACAGCCAACAACAACCAATAGGTATATCTCTCGTCCATAAAAGTATCTTTGATCTGTATAAGTGGCTTGCAATACTGGAATGCCTCTTGATATTTCTTGAAAGTCTAGAACAAATGTTTGAACACTCGACATCAATGGAGTAACCGATCGTTGTAGTACGCATACCCTGTTTCCATACCGATTACACAACCTGAGATGTACATCTCCAAGACTCGACACCACTGACATACCTTGTTGTCTAACGCGTCCCACCCACTGTGTATCTTCTTCAATGCCTTTTACTTTATGCTCTACACCTTGCGGTGTGAAGGCATGTAATCAAACTGGGTACGAATATTTGTAACTAAAACCAGAACAATAATCTTGGGACTCATTTTCATTGTAGGTAATATAATGTTTGCGATCATCTCCGAATCTAATTTCAGATGATCCTGTGAAATACCTGTAACCACACGAGTACATTAAAATTAGCAATTCAACTATGATGTAAAGTATATCGATATTAATACAGTACCCGTCAACACACATATGTGGAGCAGTAAACTTCTTTATCGTCCAAAACATTATCTTCTTCTTAACAGAAGCCATAATTTTCCATGTACATCCACAGTCTCGCATTGCGCACTTCGCCTCAAACTTCTCAGATCGGGATTTAACCACGTTCTTGATGTTGTATCACTTCACTACATTGACAAAACCATCTTTGGTGGAAAACTCCTTCCCCACTTCCAAATATCTCGAATCTAATAAAGAACTCGCATGGCCCGACTTCCTGTGTGGTAGTTCTGCAAACTTCAACCCATCCTCTGTTAATAGGTCTACATTATGCATATGGGCTAGAGGCGAGTACATCTTGAATCGTGGATCTTCTTTGGCATCTTCGTCGGGATCTTCATCCCCTTCACCATCTTCTAGTTCAATTGGAACCGACAATGGTTCAGAAAATAATACAATTTTTGAACCATCAGCACCGAGCTCCTGGATTAGATCAGCCTCAGATTCACTATCATTTTCATTCTCAGACCCACCAACATCTGTCGTGTTAGATGTCCTTTTGCCGGTAGATGTCGTAAGGAGTACATCATCCCTTCTCGTGTAGTTGTCAAAATTTCAAAAATCATTTGTCGATAGCCAATCACTGGAAGTTGATGTCATTCCCCTGTAAGAGTTCCAAACATTGAACATCGACTGAACAAAGTTCAAATCAATACCACTAACTAAGTGTCGTGCATGGGTTATATATTCCATCCTACCACCCCAACCTGACTATTCAGTGTTCTGCCTGTCGCAGTTGAAATTTAGGGCTGAGACAGATGAGTGTCTTCCCATTGATGATTCCGAGATATCATAACTGAAAGTTCCTAACAAAGTGGTGAACCCACCACACAACTGTGTCATTGGACTATCGACATGTTCTTTCGTTCTGGAATCTTGATCAGAAACAGATGTCGATGTCTAAGGGCCTTGGTCTAGCCTTGAAAACTCAACATATAACTCAAGAAATAGTGGTTCACTATCCAAATGTGTCTGCATCATCACCTCCAACCCCCTTGCACCTCTGATATCGAAAGCGTCATATCTGACGAGGTCGCCTAAAGCACAAAATCGATATTTAAGGAACGATACTCTTAGCTGGCTGGATTCGACAATTTTCTGCCTAATTCTTGTCCGTAGTTCTGGCAATTGTATGTTCTAGTTAAAAGTTAGCCGCACTGTGTTATCTGATAAAAAAATGGCCCCGTTCTCAGTGTTACGCCCTTCATCGTCATAATAAACAATAGCTTTAATCCGTCCACTCATTTTCAACCAAATAATCTGTCTAGAGACGTTAAAAAAATATTATGTAAAAAATTAATATTGTAACTAAATATGAACAACAATAATCAATGCTTTCTTTTATGCAAATTGCATCGTTGCTCCAACTTATACCTTCTCCACGAATTTCTCTTCTTCTGATCTCCCTAACAACTTTTTTTTGCTCGTAAATGGCTTATGCCACTTGAGGCTAAAATATGTTTCATTTATAGATCAAGGGACGAGTTCCAAGTTGATTTCAAAAAAATTTTCCTGGCTAGTGGTGGGTTGAAATTTGTAGAGAGATAACGCTCCATGCAGGACGCACTGTCAGCAAAAGTACTGAAAGTGTGTCCAACTGGAAGCATTTCCAGTGCCATGTCAACTGAAAGTGCTTCTAACCAGACGCGCTTTCAGTACTTATGCGACAATGCGTCTTGCTTGGAGTGCTATCTCTCTACAAATTTCAACCCCCACTTGAGACAAAAAATCCATCATATATCTCAGGATATATTTTCAGAACCTATCTCGTCAATAATAATGTATTGGGATAAATAATTTACTAAAATATCATATCAAACTAGTATTTAAAATGTGCAAAAATTTAAAAACTAATATTTCATCCCAAACGAGTACTTCAAGTTTCGGTGAAAATATGATGTTTTTAAATTACGAATACAATAATAATTATTTAACATTTCAAAAACCATAAATCCTAAACAACATACTTCAAAAACTCTAACCTTAAACCCTAAAACACAAAACCTTCACCTTAAAGTACAAAACCCTAACACCAGAAATATCCAAGAGGAAAACACTTTCAGCTGGAAGCTTTTTCAGTTGATTTGTCAGAAAATGCGTCTACATGTGGAAGCATTTTCGTAAAATCAGCTTATTCTCGTAATTCTTCTAAACAAGAGCCTAATCTGGTAAATTTCAAAAATTTCGACATTTATTGGAAATTTAGTCAAGAAATAAAGATTAAAAATAATAATGACAATATCTTTATTAATAAATTAGGTAAATATGTATATGATATGATAGTCTCATGATTTGTATTTGAGCATCCAATAAAGGGAAGATGAAAGGGTAGTTAGACAGCTAACAACGAGGGGGCGACTCCGATAGCCACGTTAGCAACCATACTAGCATCAGTGAAAGGAAAAACAAATGATGAAAAAGAGAAAAACAAAAGAGAAGAAGAAAAGAATGAATAGAGATGAAAGTAGGAGAGAAGGAGCCAATGGTTGGCCCAAAAGCTACCACGTAGCTGGTTGGAGACAATAGTCGAAGATAACTTCTTCTTTTTTTTGTGAATGAGTGAATTTGGGATATTTTACTAAAAAAGGTCAATTTCCAACATTATTTACGAAAATGGGCCATTTAAAAAATTATTTACCGGAATGGGCCAAAAAACCCAAAACGCGCCCACGTGGAAGCGTTTTAAGGAGAAATTTCAAAAAATCGCCTTTTCCAACATTATTTACGGAAATGAGTGAATTTTGCCATGTCAACAAAAACGTGTTGACGTGGAAGCGCTTTTGCTGACATGGCAAAAGCGCGCTTAAGTGGGCGTGTTTTAGCCCATGTTTTTGCCCCAACGGTCACCTCCAACAGTTATTTAAAAATTTGACCGTTGGGGTCAACGTTCATTAAAAAAAAATTATAAAACCCCCCACCTATATTTTTCAAACAAAATTTCCTCCAAATTACATTTCTTCCAAATTTCTCTCTAAATTTCTCAAAAAAACTCTCAAAGCTCTCAAAGTTTTTAATTTTTTTCTAAATTAATATTATTTTTTTTATAATTTCTAAGAAATTTGATCGTGTTAGCAATGACCCGACAATTAATTTGTCTCGATGATAAACATATCTTCGTCGACCAAATGAAAATGGTAAGGGTTAATTTCAATTTTTTAATATTATTTATTTTTTTCATTTATGTAATTTAATTAATATTTTTTATAATTTTTATAACAGTCGGTAGATCGGGTGTTGTAACACCCTTTACCCGTATCCGTCGCCGGAATAGGGTACGAGGCATTACCGGACTTAATCACCTATAACCGATCATTTCCAAGTCACAAATTTCCATCCAAATTTAAAACTTTTCATATTCAATCATAGAGTCCCTAATATGGACCTACGAGGCCCAAAACATGCTTTGGAAGCGGTTCGGGACTAAACCGAGAACTTTGGAAAATTTCACAACACTTAGGAAATTTTTCTTCAAAACAGGGTCACACTCAATATGCATCCTCAACAACTCTTATACATGCATAATTATATCTCATTATCATACCATACCATTGAGCCAAACTTAGCCATTCGACATCAAGACTACTAGCACATTCAACCATTAGGTATTTAGGCCATAACCCACAACTCATCATGTATCATGCAAACACAACTCACATCACAATACATTGGCATATAAATAATATATATAGGCTTACAATCAATTAGCCAATATAAGCCTATTAGCATGGCTACATACTACAATAACCTTTAACCATTACAAGCCAATACATTTGGCCAAAACATAATAACACATACACAAAATAACTAAGTCCCTATACATACCATAGACTTAAATTACTTGAAGGCATTGATACTAGTCAAAAGCTTGATAGTGTGATAGAATCTCCGACGATCTCCAACCCGAGCTAGCCTCTGTGACACTATAGGAAAAAGGAAAGGAAGGGGGTAAGCTATATAGCTTAGTAAGCCCGTATGAAAATAATAAGCAATTTATTAACATGTTTTCACCAATTCTCACATTATGTTCTCAAGGTAATACAATCATAATTGCACAAAATTTCACTATTTACTTATGTTCATCTCAAGCTGTCTACTCGAGTCACAGTCACTAAATTATTTACATCTTGAGCTACGGAACTCCAAATTAGGATCCGTTATTTTTTTCCTGAAACTAGACTCACATATCTTATAACCATAAAAATTTCAGAATTTTTGGTTTATCCAATAAGTACAGTTTATTCATTAAAGTCCCCCTGTTCCGCTGTCCGATTGTTCCGCCCCTCTTCACTAAAAATTAATTATCTCCTCGTACGGGATTCGGATGATGTTCCCGTTTGTTTATTTTGAAAATAGACTCATTAAGGATTTTAATCATGTAAATTATAACCCATAATTATTTTTTTTACAATTTTTAATGATTTTCCCAAGTCAAAACAGGGGATTCCGAAATCATTCTAACTCTGTCTCACAAAAATTCAAATATCTCAGAATATGAAATTCTTTTGCTTACACTGTTTCTTTTATGCGAAAATAGACTCAATAAGATTTAATTTAATATCTTATTCAACTTCTAATTCAATTTCCACCATTTTTGGTGATTTTTCAAAGACACATAACTGCTGCTGTCCAAAACTGTTTTATTTCTAAATTTCACTCTTTCATGTTTTCTTTATAGTAACTTTCATTGTAACACTTACTCCGTATCAATCTTACCAAAGTTCGATCACTTATCGAGCACATTGCTCATAAGTTTACACACACATACCTGCACTTATTCATCACATAGTCATATTCGTTTGCACTTAGTCATTTTCCGTTGAACACATCAGAATATTAACGGATACTCGGAACGCTTGCACATACGTGCCACATATATGTAGCCGAAGCTACCTCTTATCACATTTCACATATATGCTCGTTCTCGAGCTATTCACTTTTACATTCTCGGGTCTGCTCACACAAGCTATCGGTCATACGTAACTACTCAGTGCTGCTCACACAAGCTGTCAGGTATCCGCAACACATGCACTGGTAGAACTTATAAGACCAGCACCCGAATCACTTAACATTCACGAGTCTGCTCACACAAGCTGTCGGTCAGACGTAGCTACACACAATGCTGCTCACACAAGCTGTCAGGTATCCGTAACATATGCATGACTACCTAGCCACTGGTAGACGTACAAGACCAGCACCCGGACATCACATAATCACTTAACACACATAGGCTTGTTCTCTAGCTATTCACATTTACATTCTCGTCCGCTTCACAAGCCGCTTCGGTCATACGTAACTACTCAGTGCTGCTCACACAAGCTGTCAGTTATCCGCAATATACCGGAATACCCAGCCACTGATAGAACGTACTAGACCAGCACCCGGATTCACTTAGTCAATTTCACATAGTTTTCACATTGTCACACTATGCCATGGTTCGCCCCATGGTCTTTTCCACAAATTATCATTTAGCACTCGAATGTAATAGTTCAACCTCAAGTTTACTTGTTCAAACATTAGCTTCTAATATTCAACAAATAATACGAGTAATTTCATAAATTATTCGTCAATCTAACAAATAAACATTAATGTTTACCATACGAACTTACCTTGACTTAAAATGGCGAAAGGGACCGAGTCGTCCAATATTCGTCTTTCCCCCATTCTAAGTCCGAAACTCGTTTTTCTTTATCTAAAATATAACATTTGAATTATTAAGTTAATATACTATTCAATTCAGTCCAAAATCATATTATGGAAAAATTAAATTTTTGCCCCTAAACTTTGTCATATTTACACTTTTGCCCCTAGGCTCGTAAAATGATTTTTATTCAATTTCCTTGTATTTTAGGCCTAGACGAACCATTTTAATAACTATAGCAGTCCACAATTTCCATTTATTCACACACTTACACACATTTTACAACTTTTTATAAACTAGTCCTTTTTGACAATTTCACCGAAAATCACTTAGTAAAAGTCGTTTATTACACACCGAGCATTCATATTCTACCATTAAACATCAAAACACAAGCATTTATCATATGGGTAAATTTTCAAACATCAACCCTAGCTCAAATAAATGGTAGAAATAGAGAGATCGTGTTACGAGGATTTCAAAAACGTAAGAATCATTAAAAACGAGGCTAGAACGGACTTACAATCGAGCTTGGAAGCTTGAAAAAACCTAGCCATGGTTTCTCCATGCAAGTTTCGGCCAAGGGGTTGAAGATGGACAAAAATTGGCTTTTAATTTTGTTTTTAATTCATTTTAATAACTAAATGACCAAAATGCCCTTAATAAAAAACTTTGGAAACATGCCTAACCATGTCCATTTTTGTCCACCAACTTAAACAATGGTCTAATTACCATATAAGGACCTCCAATTTAAAATTTCATAACAATTGGACACCTCTAGCATGTAGAACTCAACTTTTGCACTTTTTACAATTTAGTCCTTTTGACTAAATTGAGTTCCCAAACGTCAAAATTTTCGAACGAAATTTTCACAGAATTATTTCATTAAATCGTAGACCATAAAAATGTAATAAAAATAAATTTTCTTATGTCGAATTTGTGGTCCCGAAACTACTGTTCCGACTAGGCCCAAAATCAGGCTGTTACAGGTGTTACAATGTTATATATGTAATATGTCTGGTCCTCCATCACCGTTGATAGAAAATTACTTGAGGGAAGCGGGTTTTTGGCACGTGGCCAATATAGGCCGGGGGTGCAAGTTGGACTCGAAACTTATCAGCGCGTTCATAGAGAGGTGGAGACCCGGGACGCACACATTCCATCTTCCATGCGGGGAGTGTACCATCACTTTAGAGGACGTGCAGTTACAATTAGGGTTACTGGTGAATGGGTCCGTACTCACCGGGTCTGCTCAATCTGCTGATTGGGGAGCCATATGGTACGATATTTTGGGTGCGATTCTAGATAATATTTACGGAGGTCGGATCGAGATGGGCAGGTTACGAGACACATTCCCGGAGCCAAGTAGAAAGAATATAATAAGTTCAGGCAAACATCCTTGAGATTCGAAGAGGTTATCTGATGACAGAAAAGTCACAAAACCTCGTACATCTAAGGTGGCTGCTAAAACTCTTCGATTTTATAGCAACTGGCGAACTCAGTTGGGGGTCTGCCGTGTTGTCGACATTGTACCAGGAGATGTGTCAGACGATGCAACCAAATAAAATCAGAATCAGAGGTTGCCTCTCACTGCTACAATCATGGGCTTGGTTTCATTTTCCATTTTTACGTCCTCGAGTGAGCCACCCGTATACATTCTCACTCTTAACGAGGTAAAATTTATATTAGATTTTACCATTATTAAATAGATTTAAATTATAGTTTTGTGCTAAAATATTATTTAAATAGGTGGAACCATTCGGCAAGTTACGGAGGAATACCTACCGCTCTTGAAGATATATGGCTTCTATTAGACCAACGGTCGGAAGCGCATGTAAGTATATATTTCATTTTGAACTATATATACATAACATAGTCGATTTCGTATTTCGTATTATGTATATAACTAATATTATCACGTTTATATAGTTTCAATGGACACCATACGAGGATCCGGAAATTCGGGCAGTAATTCTAGATGAATTCCTATAGAATCCGAACATCTAGCATGTTAAGGTCCCATTAGTCAA
Source organism: Gossypium sturtianum (assembly GCA_025698515.1). Lineage (NCBI taxonomy): Eukaryota > Viridiplantae > Streptophyta > Magnoliopsida > Malvales > Malvaceae > Gossypium > Gossypium sturtianum. The sequence goes on along the minus strand of CM046955.1, from coordinate 99,697,072 downwards.
CTACGCTATCGTCGAGATGCACCAGATGGACAGAGTGTTGCGGCAATTCAGATCCCAACAACCGATTTTCGTGGCACATGAGGTGCTCGATGAAGAGCACAAAATCAACTTACAGCGACCAAATACGCATTGGCCGGGCTTATTCTCGGAATATATCAAAATATGGGAAATTCGGTATGATAATATACCTAATCGCGAATCGATTATCATTCCAGAGTTAGCGTGCGAGCCGGATTACATGCCATGGTTTAGGATCCATAGCAAGCCATATTTGCTCTCGAAAGAGCAGAGGCATCGGCAATTCCATGTCGAAAGGGAACGATAGGGCCCTCTAAATCCGAGGACAATGGTTGGCGGGGCGAACCCATCAACAGCGTCCATGCAATCACCGGGCCCAACAGAGTAAGCGACGATGCCCACATCACAGCCCTTTCAGATTATGCCAGATGTGTATCCTAATCCTTATGTGCATCCTAACCCTTATATGTTTCCATTTCCCAGTGCTATGCAAGGTTGGAATGTATGGCTTGGTGCATCTCATTTCCCGATGAATTCGACTTAACCGATGATTTATAGGCCATCGTCGGAGGAGGGACTGCATGAGGCACCCTCGGGGAGCTCATCTCATTTCCAATCCCCATCGCCTTATGGAATTTAAACACTTCCGTTATGGGTGATGCAAACACCTTCGCAATCTTTGTTCTTTTAAGGTGGGTTATCCTCCAAACACCCACAACCAGAAGCTAATCCTGAACAACCACAACCTCGGTCGGAAGTTGAACCAAGAAGGAATCCAGTGCGTAACTGTCGACCACCCCCATGTGGCACTGATTTCAACCGGCACATGCATTGATTTTTTTAATATATTTCTACAAACTGCTTTTATATTGTTTAATTTAATAAAAAATAAGTTGTTTTGAATATTTTTGTACAAATTATTTTTATATTATGTCATTTAATAAAATAGAAGTTCTTTTGAATAAGACAATACAAATTTTTTTTATATAGTTTCATTTAATAAATTAGGAACTATTTCGATTTGGACATGTTCGAATTGTATGACTAGGGTTCCTACACCACCCGCACAACTTCTGTTGGTTCATTCGTTCCCGGATATCCATATTATCACGTATTCTAGATGAGCACGATCGACTTTTTGGTTTGCGACACAATTCTCTATCCGGTAACAACTTAAACAGAGCAAGCGATACAGACGGCCACTTACGTTCATCTGGGACTAGTGGGATCCAAACGGAGATTCTGACAAGCTGCAATTACATGAGTGCATAGATACGAAGTGCGTCAAACCTCCCACAGTTGCAAGTCTTATTTCTCAAGTCTACACGATATTGTCTGCCGGTAATACCTTGTTCAGTTTGTCGAACTCTGTCACACGAAACCATAGGTTGTTGCGAGCGTGACACACTGTGCGCATGGAGTTGGCTCGCGCCTTGGCCTTATTAATTTCTTGCACTACCTTCTAGAACCATACATGGCCTCATTGCATTTGGCCTTTATAACTCAATGCTCGCTTTAGAAATAGTGCTGCCAAATTGAAGTATGTCTCCCGCACAACCGAGGTTATTGGTAAATGACGTGTTCCTTTTAGAACAGAATTGATGCATTTAGCTAGGTTTGAGGTCATATGACCATATCATAGGCCATCTTCGTATGATTGTGTCCACTGATTGAAAGGTATATTATAAAGGTAGTTTGTGCCTTGATTGTTAATTGACTGCAAAATCGCCAACATCTTATGAAAACGGTCCTTATTGATCTCGTACCCTGTCAATATAAATGGATAGCGATAATTACATACCACTCTTCCATTCAGGAAAATTTGAATATTACAAACCAAATAATATTGGTGGCAATTAAATACCCATGTTGGTCACTTGTTGTCGTTCAGTGGTAGACCGATATTGCCCGTAGTAGTTGGACGCAATGTGCCTTAGACAATACCGATGGTGTGTGCGATCCCATAGGCTTCCCTATCACTCAATTGCGGCTAGTATTCCAGCACCCCGGTCTGATATAACGTAAATATAAGGTTGGGGGCAGACATGCCTCCTCAACCTAGAAAGAAAGAAATCTCAGTCGTCACCTGACTCTCCCGGTGTTATTGCAAACGTAATTGGAAGGATCCTCCCATCACCATCATGTGCCATAGCTAGCAATAGCCGATGGGTATATATACCATACATAAAGGTACCATTAATTTGTACCAATGGCTTACAGTACACAAATGCGTCCCGGCATTACTTAAAGCTCCAGAACAGACTCTTGAACACTTGGCATCCACGGAGCAAATAGTCATTGTAGTACGCAGGAACCATTTTAAGGTCTATTACATAACCTGGCACGTACTTATCCAGCACCTGACACTACTGCTACACCTCATTGTATGAAGCGTCCCACCCACTGTACATCTTATCCAATGCCTTCTGCTTAGCTATCCAAGCTTTGCGGTAAGAAGGCGTGTACTTGAATTGGCTACAAATATTGGCAATTAAGACTAACACAGCAGTCCTAGGATCTATTTTCACCATCAGTAGTATTAAGCCCGCTATCATATCTGAATCCATCTTGGGATGACCTTGTGAAACACCTGTCAGCCCATGAGTATGTTAAATAATGCAACATTAAATAATAACAGTAATATTAAAAAACCCTAAACACCTAGTGATATTGTATCGGTAACACAAGTATGTTAACCTTTGAACTTCTTTATCCCCCACAACCCTATCATCTTCTTAACCAAAGCCATGATTTTCCATGAACATGTATCGTCTCGCACTACACACTTGGCTTCGAACTTCTCAAATTTGGATTTAACCACGTCATAGTTAACCCCGTTCATGATGCTATATTGCTTCAATGCACCGAGAAAACCATCCTTATTGGAAAATTCCTTACCAACTTCCAATTCACCAGAATCCAACGACGAACTTGTGTGATCACGCCTCCAGTGTGGTAGATCTGAAAACTCCAACGCATCATATGCCGATAGATCGACATTATGCATGTGGGCTGGAGGCGAGTACGCCGTGAATCGCAAATCTTATTCTTCTTCATCTGAACCCCTTCACAGTCTTCAGGTTCAGTTGGAACAGGCTCTGGTTCAGAAAATAATGAAACTTCTGCATCATTGAGGCCAGGCTCTCAGGGTGGATCCACATCGAACTCATCATCTGACCTACCAACATCTGCAATGTACAAGGTCCCCTCACCGGTAGACATTGTAGAGAGTACATCATCCCTTATCGTGGACATTTCATAACGTCCCCAATCAGATGTGGATTGCCAACCACTAGAAGTTGATGTCATTCCCTAGTACGTATTTCCAGCATTGAACATCGACCCACCGATGTGTATGTCTCATCCACTAACAGAGTGTCGTGCAAGGGTCGTGTATTCCATACTGCCACAAAAAATGGACGCTTCTGTGTTTTGCCTCCCACTAACGGAGTGTCGGGCAGGGGTCGTGTATTCCTCTCGAATAGCAGTAGATGTTGAAGTCGCAAGTGCTTCATTTGGCGATGAAAATTCCACATATAACTCAAGATAAGGTGATCCACTAGCGAGATGAGTCTGCACCATCACCTCCAAGCCACGAGCACATTTGATATCAAATGTGTCATATGTCACGGGATCAACTGAAGCACAAAATCGACACTTAATAAACGAAACTCTCATTGGCATCGTTCCGAAGATTTTGCGCCTAATTCTTTTACGAAGTTCTGTCAAATCTATGTTCTGGTTAAAAACCAGTCGCGCTGTGTTATCCGATAAAAAACAATGTCGTTCTCGGTGTCACGAACCTCGCCGTCGTAGTAAATAACAACATTAATACGTTCACTCATTTTCAACCAAATTATCTATCGAAAGAAATTCAAAACAAAAAGCATTATGCAAAAATATAATGATTTGTATAAATATTAATACGATAAATCAACTTATACCTTCTCAACTTCTTCAATTTCTATTCTTCTGAACTTCTTCAATTTCTCTTGTTGTAACTTATGCAACAAGAGAATGAAATTTGGCTCATTTATAGCCTAAGGGATAGTGGGACGCACTGTCACCAACACTACTGAAAAGAGCGTCCAGTTGGGAGCTTTTTCAAGATTTTTGTCGACAGTATCCTCGCTTGGCGTTTTTCAACCTATTTTTTCAAAACCATCTCAAAATTATTTTTTCAGAATCAATCAGCATAAAAAAGCGCCCAAATGAGAGCCTTTTCAAGATTTCTTTGTCACGATAAAGCATCTTGCTTGAAGCGTTTTTCAACCCCAACTATCATATTTCCTGTGAATTCCGAGATATTTTTTCAGAACTATCTTTTCAAAATTATTTTTTCAGAATCAACTGTACTAAAAAAGCGTCCAGCTGGAAGCTTTTTCTGTACATTTACTGACTGTACAAAAAAAAAAAAAAACAAAATCCATCTCGTCAAAATAATTTTTTCAGAACACATCACTTATCTATTAAAAAACCCTAAAATCTTAAACCCAAAATTATTTTTTTAAAACCCTAAACCCTAATTTATTTATTTTTTTTCAAAAACTTTAAACCCTAAACTCGTATTTATTTATTCTTTTTAAACCTTAAACCCTAATTTTTTTCTTCAAAAACCCAAACCATAAACCCTCAAACCCTACACATAAACCCTAAGCCCTAACATGCAAATAACCCTAAAATCCTAGAAAAACACAGGCTAAAGCGCTCTCACGAGAATCTGCTTTTATGAAATTTCCCTTTAAAACGCTTCCATGTAGGCGCGTTTTGGGTTTTTTGGCTCATTTCGATAAATAATCTTTTAAGTGGCCCATTTCCGTAAATAATGTTAGAAATGTGCCTTTGTTAGTAAAATACCCGTGAATTTGAGGAGTCGAAATTTTTTTATTAAACTATAACTTCACTTTGAAATTTATTTAATTAAAATATATTGAATATTTTTTATTTAAAATTTTTCTCACGTTAATCTCTCTAATTTCATTAATGACCAATAGAAATATCAAACGATAATTTTTAAGTGTAATTTTACTTAAAGGATTTTTATTAAAATAGTCATTTTTGTTTACCTTAGGTTATATTTTAGTCACTTATGTTTGAAATGTTACGTTTTAGTCACTTACATTATTGCGTTGTAACATTTTAGTCATTGAGCTGTTAATTTCCATTAACGGTGTAACTGTAAGATGACGTGGCACGTTAAATCATCATTTCAAACAAAAATTTTAGGTTAATTTATACAATCGGTCCCCATATTTTTTCGTTTTGAGCAATTTAATTTTTTCTTTTATATTCTTTTAACTTTCCTTTTGTTTTCTCTTTATTTTTTATTCTCTCCTGCTTCTCCCTCTATTTTCCTCCCTTCTCCATTTCTTTTAACGTAGTTTTTCTATGTTTTCCATTTGTTAAAACTAGTCCCTATACTTTTATTTTTTTTGAACAATTTAATTTTTTTTAGTGAGGCAAGCTTGTGGACTAGTTTTAACAAATGGAAAACATAAAAAAAAAATTGAGTTAAAAGAAATGAAAAAGGGAGGAAAACAGAGGGAGAAGTAGAAGAGAATGAAAAATAAAGGAAAAAAAAAGGAAAGTTAAAAGAACATTAAAGAAAAAAAACTAAATTTCTCAAAATGGAAAAAAAATAGGGACTGATTGTAGAATTTAACCTAAAAATTTCTTTTGAAATGATGATTTAACGTGTCATGTCAGCTTACTGTTACACCGTTAACGGTAATTAACGACTCAATGACTAAAATGTTACAACATGATAACGTAAATGACTAAAACATAACATTTCAAATATAAGTGACTAAAATGTAACTTGAGGCAAACAAAAAAGACTATTTTGGTAGTTTACCCTTTTACTTAACCATATTATTATTTATGTATTTTACTTAGTGTTATTCATTAACATGTATTTAATTTAGTTATAAAATTATCAAAAAATTATTCATTTTATAAAGTGATAAATATTATTGTATGGATGTTTATATCAAATATATCTAAAAAATATATATGTTTGAATCTAACACCACATAGTTTTCAATATATTAACATTACCATTTTAATTGAGGGAAAATATTTGGCACATTGTTAATAAAGTTTTTAGACTCCACAAATTACTGAGTCAGAAGGTTGACAAGTATCTTATATAAGTATAGTAAAATATTAAAAAAAACCATGAAATTTTTTTAAATTTACTTGTGAAATAAAAAAAATAAATTATTAATATATCAAGTACTAATGTTTTGACTAAAACATTTTTTTTTACATCAAATTTTTATAAATATATTTATTAAATAAATTTTTTCAACCAGGCGGTGATGCCAAATTCTAAGATATTTCAAGTATTATAAGATAAAAATTTCATGGACCTTGAAAACGAATTTGGGCTTAGAAAGAGAGTAATAGAATTCCCAATGCATGTTTAGGCCTGAATCCAAATACTCACCCGTCCTACTCCTTCCCATACCATGGGAAACTTTACGTTTTTCCCTCTTCTGCTTCGAAACTGTAAAAGGCTAGTGCCCAGTAGCTATATCGAGCATTATGCATGAACACCAGCTTTGATAATTCCTGAAGAAACTGGTAACTTTTAGCCCAGAAACCTGATGGGTTCTCATGCCAAGGCATGGCTCGTTGAAGACGAGAGTGCAAGAGAAATGTTAGACAGGGTCCTAACGGAGCGCCCCTTCTTACTTCTTCCCCCACTTCACAGGGTCCCTCTACGTGTCGGTAACGTTGTTGAGCTTGTAGGCCCTTCGTCTTCTTCGAAAACCCACATCTTAATCCAGGCTGCCATCACTTGTATACTTCCCAAGCTGTGGAAAGGGGTCAGTTATGGTGGATTGGGGCATTCCGCAATGTTCATTGACTTGGATTGTCGATTTGACGTTTTACGTTTCTCGGAATTGCTAAACCATAGAATCATGGAAGCAGCTAATGGTAAGTCCTTTTTCTTGATGAAAATTAGCAGTTTCAGGTCCCCAAGTTTTCTTTTACTTAAGTTTTGTTCATATCTGTTTAGGATCAAGCAGTAAAGTAGGTTGTCACCAAAAGGATTCTGAAGCTCAGTTTGCAAGAATGAAACCTTATAATGAGGAATTGTTTGCTTTATGCATGAAACGGTTTTTGTACATCCGTTGTTATGACAGTTCTGAGTTTCTTGCGACTCTCAAGGTGAGGGCCAAATTCTTGCTGTAATATAAGCTAAGTAATTCCATGGCTTCTTTTCACAAGAACAGAAATAGGAGTACATTACGGGCAAGTCTGCTTTTAAGTCTGAAACCAACACTTGAAATTTTGAAAGAGACCAAATTGGTGCAAAGAAATGATTATAAGTTTGGTAGTTTCTGTGTGATGTTTTGCTGGATGACAGACATTACACTATCGGCTTCAAAAGGAAAGGGAAGTACATGGTGTTCATGTTCATTTGCTGTTGATTGACAGGTTTGGCATTGATCCCTATAATTCGATCCTTTGTGTTGGTTACCTTTTATCTTCTTTCAGTTGTAGCTTTAGATTATTGATGTAACAGTTAGGAAGCATTATGGAATATCAAGTATTATAGCTGTTGAACTCAATCAGTCTCCTGAATAATTTGTGATGTTTTAAAGGAGAGCATTCAGTTGATTCAGTAATCCCGATAATTGGATAAAAAGGGATCTCTTTGGAATAATCGGAAGAATTGACAAAATTACTTTGGCTAATAGTTTCTGAAAATAAAAAGAAAAATGAAAACAGAAAAGACCCTTCTTATAAAAGCTCTAGCATATCTATATTTTGATGCTACCAACAGGTAGTTGAAGAATTATACCAAATTGTATTTCCTGAGGCTTTCGAGGTTTCCTGAAACTCATTGAAATGGGGTGTAAATACTAAAATTTCACAAAGCAAATATGCTGAGTTAATGAAAAGAAGTCTTGAGTTAGTTTTGAGAGGCAGAGAGAAAGAATCTAATTTGAAGTCCTTTGAAATTAGTAACAGACTGGATACTCTAAGCCCATAGCATCTGACATGTAATAAAATGTTCACCAGCATTGGAGCATTTCACTGGGTAGATCGTGGTTCATCATCTTTTCCACTGGAGTGTGATAATAGGTACTATTTAATATCTGTTGTGACAGTTTTCTAGCAATCTTTTGAAATGTTTCTTACTAATATTATATAAGAAATGATTTAACTGTTTTTTATGTTTTCCTGTATTTATCTTTAGTTTTCCTATCATTTATAGTGTTTTGGATTGCCTAGTGTTCTCTTTATGGTATATGTTTATAGTTTATTCTTTTTTTATTCTTCCCCTGGGATCAGATTTAGTTGTTATTTCTCGCCTTTTTAGCTAATTGTTTTTTTCTAAAGAGCTATATGTACACATGCACGCACAGTTGTAAGTATGCAATAAAGAAATTTTTGGTTGACGTGTAGGAAAAGCTGGCATCTCCAAAATGTGTCTGAAGCTGTAGTTCAAGAGATTAGAAGGCTCCTATTAGTGCATCCCATGCTTGTGATGGCTACCAAAGCAGTTGTCTTAGGCAGCAAATATTCAACAAATGAATTAACGTGGTAGGTTCCATTATACTTGCGAAAGTGGTGTTTATGCAGTTTGCAGCTTCATGTTACTCTCTAGCTGGTGGCAGAATATCATGCATTAATCTTGTACTTTAGAAGCATATCTGTTACTGGAAATTATTTTCAAAAAATGCCTGATGTAGTGTTTTAGATGCCATATTTTTCATGACTGACTATGAATGCCGAAGTTTTAGTTTGATTTAATCTGTAGTTTATACACTTCTCTAAACTAATGTGGATGTAACAAAGTTAGCACTCCCCTTCATGTTAATCATGCAGACAATGAAAATGAGATGACAAATACCTTGTTTTCCTAGTAACGCTATAGGTTTGAATTGCTCCAAAGGTTCAAGTTAAAAAGATGGGATGCTTGAAAATTCCCAGTATTCATGATGGCTATTAGATTTTGGTTTCTGTTTCAGTTTTATTTACCCTTTTTATGGTTCCCTATGCCCTTCTTTTCATGTTTTGTTTCTTATCAAGAGCAAATATCTTTGTTTAAAATATATAATGTCATTGCACTGGCCACTTAGTAGAAAAGTGCTTTCCTGAGCTTTTAATATTATCACATATAATTAGTTGTTTTTCCTTGATGGAAGTCTTATTCCTACTAGATTTCAACGTAAATGATTAATCTGTATGTCAGGAATTATAGAAAATGGTCTGCAGTGGATAACCCGTATTCAAGAAATATAACAAGTAGTGATCAGCAACTTCCATATCGTGAGTATATGCCCGCTGCTTGGCAGGTAATGCCTTATAAGTAGGATACTTCTCCCGTGTTATGGTATTTTTTAGGAGACATGCATGAATCTTGTCATAAGCTGACTTTTGTTTTTTAGTTCAAGTTTGCTAGTAGTCCCCATGCTTAGTCGGGTGTTCTGATCAGTCCTTGTACAGTCATTAATGTCATTTCAAATTTTATGAACTCTAGATTACCTAAACATTTTAAAAGTATATGATTCGAGATTATTCCATTCTTAAACGTTGAATACTGATAAAAGTTTCACAAGTAAAACTTAAGTGACAGGATGTTAACTGTGCACGTGTTTACAACTTGCTTATTCCTCATCTGGTGTTGTTTTTTAGAAATTTTGGAAAATGTTAGGATCATGTTCTTTGAACTCGCGCTTTCTCAAATAGACAAACAACATCACCTAGTTGCTTGTCTTTGATAAATCATTCCGAGGTATGACATGCCATGAAATATTAAATTGATATCCTTAAAGTGTATTAAGATATGGTGGAGTCGCCGTCTTTTTTTTTGTTAAATAAAATTCAGAGTAGGCATACAAGGGATTCATGCTACCATTTTCTTAAATATGACTACCTGTAGATTCTTTTAATTATTATTTCTTTCTGGTCGTTGCAGTCTTTTGTGACACACAGGATTCTTGTACGAGCTACAGGTTCTGATTTTCTTTAGTAGTGGAATTCACTAAATTTGTTGCCGTCTTTACACATGCTGTTGCTTTATTTCTTAATACAGAACATGCATCTAAGTTGTCCTTGCTATGTAGATGATGATTTGGTTAATGGTGAGCATCAAAACAACTCCATATATCTATTAGAATGGTTGCTGCCACCGCTGAATTCCTTGGAAAAATTTACGGTGAGAGATGTAAGAAAACGCTTGTGCTTCCTTTTTTAACGAAGAAAGGCTAAATATCAGCGTTTCCCGTATATTATATTCGGCATAATCTGTTTGCTACTTGCAGACTGGCGTGTTCATCCTTTCTTGAACATGTGTACTGGGATGTATGACTTACTATATGTTAGTGAAGAAGAGAAAGAAGAGCGAGTGATGGAAAATATCGTAGAGAAAGGAAAGGAGATGACGAAGAAGAGAAAAGAAACTGGTGAAGCCAGGGAAGTGAAAATTCTATCTAAAAAGAGATAAGTACTCAAAAGAATCTTAGTTATTTTTCAAATGACTAAAGTGATTTATGTGATAAGTGTATTGGTATGTTATAAAAATCATGGACTAAAGTGTCAATGATTAATAGTTAGTTGTAGAAAAAAGAAATTTCTTTTAAGAATGTGTAAGCTGTTTTGGAAAAAACAACAGTAAGAGTGGCTCAACTTTGAAAATTCACTAAAAATTATAGAAATTGAGTTAGAGGTTGAATCAAACCTAAAATTGAAGCCTAGTGACTAGTGTTATATATGTATATGTGTATATATATAAGAAACGGTATAAGTAATGAAATTGTAGATTATGAGATAAATAGATTTAAGTGAGGCAAGGTCAGATAGATTTTCTTTGTTCTGAATTTGAAAAATTATTAAAATTGTACAAAAATAATTAGAAAATGAACTTTATATGTCTAAAAATCTTAATAAGTCTAATTTCAAGAGAAATAAATGTCAACATTATATGAATTTTGTATTGAATAAGTAAATTATTTTTAGTAGAGAAGGGTCAGAGCTGTCTAGTAGCAGAACAAGGGAAGATTAGAAGAAAAAACTAAAATAATTGGTTTGATTTAAATTTTTTATTGTTGTGGCATCTGTTGTTCGAGTTTAGGTTCGTGACTGGATAAAGGGTGTTACAGGTCTACATATATTATAAAAAAAAATGAACAAAAATATATATGAAAATATTGAGTTGTAGGTTAGTTGTTTAAAATATTTCCTTTTTAGTTATATTTAAAATTAAGTTTTAAATATGATTTTTTTCTATTAATAATATGTTCCAAATAATTAATTATTAAACATTTTGAATTACTCCTCAATACAATTATTTCCGTATTTGGACTCTATTTTAAAATATAATTTATTACTAACACTATTTGTAAGTAAGTCGATTAATTACTATAATAATAGATAGTGAATATATGTTAACAATTCGTTTCATATTAAACTTTATTTGCTTCATACCTCTGTCCTTGAAAGTAGTTAAAGATTTATTCTTTTAAAAGTAAATTAATGTCATATACAATAATAAATACATTAAAAAAATATATTTTTAATATTAATGTAAAAAGTAATACATTAATATTGATTATGAAAATTAAGGGAAAAATTACGAGAAATTCATAACAATTAAAAGAATAATTTATATAAGATAAAATTAGTGTTCAAACTTCACCCCTCTTCCTTTCATTTTAGACATGCTATACATGTCTAAACGCCTATAAATAGAATTACTGCTAAGAAGATTAAGCACAACAAAAGTTATGGTTTTATTTTAATTTTTTTCTTATTTTTAATTTATATATTTTAATTCTATTTTGCATTATTTGTTTTGACTTCATTATTCTCTAATTTTTGACATTAATATCATAGAAGGGAATCATCCACAAATGATTTGAAGAATGAATTCGACGAGAGTATGATTGATCAACAACAATACAAGATTGAGATGTACATAACACTGGATAATGAGCAACTTAAAATTAATTAAAAAAATGTTGAAGAACTTGAAATGAACAAAAAAATGATGAAAGCTATCAGGGACTATTCGACAAATTTCCCTTTTCCTCGTACGTCATCTACTCTTTAAGTTTCTTGATCTAAAGTACAGTCTTGTTTAGTTTAATTAAATCAATTCAAACCAAATAAGCAATCAATTTACGCATTTAAGTCATTTTATTCATATTTATAAATTTACCCCTAAACTTTACTTTTTATATAATTTAGTCTCTAAATTCAAAACTATCAAATCGAACACAATTAAGCTTAAATGAAGCTAGCTGATTTTTCTATAACCCTTGAACAACCCCTATATTTCTCTATTTCACAATATTTTCATGAGATTTTACAACATTAACATTTAAATCCTTAAACATCAAAATCACTAAAAATTATTTTACAAAATAGTCCTATTTAACAACCAAACTTAACAATCTATCATCAAACTTCAAAAACACTTCAAAATCATCAATGACATAATCTAAAACATTTAATAGTTTTACAAATTAATCCCCAGGTTAGCTGGACCTAATTGTAACGATCTCAAAAACATAAAATTACTAAATACGGATGCAAAATGCATACCATGCAATGAAAATAACCTTGGCCGAAACTCCTTGCTTTTCAACAATGGTGAATCGATTTTTCTAAGCAAAAATGAAGAAGAAAGATGATGATAATTTTGTCATCTTTTGTTTTAATTTACTAAATTATTTAATTACAAAATTAACCTTTAAAAACAATATTTCACTAAAAACCAACCCACAACCGTCCACTATGTAAAGTTATCGTCTATTTACCATTTAAGGCCACACAAATCAAGTTCTAAAGCTATTGAACCCATTTTACTAATAACAATTAATTTTCTCAACTTTTTACTATTTAATCCTTTTTACTTAATTAACTATCTAAATGTAAAAAATTCTTAACCAAATTTTAATACGATATTATAGAAACTCTATAAATATTAAATAAATAATAAAAAACTGACTTACTAGTCGAAATTGTGGTCCCGAAACCATAGTTCCCAACATCACTGAAAAACGAGATGTTACACTTGTAACGCCCCAAAAATTTAAGAGTTTAATTGTGAAATTATGTAGTAATTAATTTCTGTATCTCTGGTTCTGTGCTCTGCTTCTGGGTTTAAGGTCTGGAGTTCGAGTCGCATCATTAAAATTTTTTGGTTAGTTTTGAAATCAACCCTTTAGCACGCGTTACTTGTAACAGCCCGATTTAGGGGCTAGTCGGAATAGTGGTCTCGGGATCACTCATCCGAGATTCGAGAAATTTATTTTCATGTTATATTATGAGTTAGAACATGATATGTACATGAAAATTTTGATGCTTCAATTTTAGCGATTTCGTGTTTAATCGTGAAAAAGGACTAAATCGCATAAAGTGCGAAAGTTCCATTCTATAAGCTAAAAGTGCCAAAAGGCCATAGATTGTAAATTGGAGGTCTTTAAGAGGCAATTAGACCCCCAAATTTAGCATGGCCGGCCATAGGAGACAAAGATGGACAATGTTGGTCAAAGTTGGTGATAGTTGGTGACTTATTTGACTAATATTAATAAAATAAGGAGAGAAAAAGATATCATCTTTTCTCTTTTCATCTTCCACCGAAAATTAGCAGCAAATAGGGGTTTTGAATGCTCAAAATTTCAGCAAGCTCTCATCCATTCAAGTAAGTGTTCTAGAGAACTTTTCTTGAAAATAATTGTACTTTTAAAACCCCTAAAGCTTAAGCTTTCAAATGAGGGGACTATTGTGCAATATGGTAAAGAGTTTAAGGTTTTTCCACGAGAGCTATTTTAGTTATTGCTGCATTTTTATGGAGGAAATTGAGTCTTAGTTGTCATATGAACAACTTTTGTGAAAGGTGTTAGCATGAAAACACCAATAAGGACCTTGATGAAAAGGTTACAAATTTTGTAGTAAGTATGTGAAATATTGATTTTTGATGATAGCTTTAAGAGCATCAAATGTTTATCTAAGCTTGTTGAAGGTAGAAATGTGATTAGAATTTATTTCCGAGCCTAGGGGCAAAATGGTCATTTTGCCAAAGTCTAGGGGCAAAATGGTAATTTTGCTTAAGCATGATTATTGAAATGCTTATATTAATGTAGTGATTAAAATGAGCTAATTTGCTATTATAGAGCAAGAGGAGACGAGAATCCGCCTCGATCGGGGAAAGAATAAAGTCGTGGACTGAACTGAAGAACTAACTCATTTTGAAAACGAGGTAAGTTGTATGTGACTTAAATAATATGCACATTAGCATGTTGAGAAATGCTTGGCATTATATTAAAGCATAATGATTCACTAAATTGAGTAGTTAATGTGAATGAGATGTTGGAGTCCTAATTGGGCCATGTTGATTATAGAAATGCTATTATTGAAATATGAAATAAATAAGGTCCCGTATAAGACCATGTCCGGGACATGGCCTCGGCACCAAGTTGAGATCCCGTATAAGACCATATTCGGGATATGGCTTCGGTGACGAACATGGAAACCGTATAAGACCATATCCGGGATATGGCATCGTTACACCTAGAGGTAATCCCTTATAAGACCATATCCGGGATATGGCATTGGCACCTAGAGGTAATTCCATGTAAGACCATGTCTGGGATATGGAATTGGTATCTAGAGAAGACTCCATGTAAGACCACCTCGGGGACGTGGCGATTGGTTTTATGTTTATAGTAATGGCTGTAAACACGTGCCTTTGACTATCCCTTGGGAGTGGTGGGATAAGTAGATGAATTCAGAAGTAGAGGTGCGAATGATATTTAAGTCATGTGAATGAGTGAATACAGGTACTCGTGACTGGGTCACGAAGAAACGATTGCGATGTGTGGCATGGTATGTGCTAAATAAGGGCAATTGTAAGTAAGCATGGCAAGAAGCCTTGATTTGTGTATGGTTAGATAATAGCGTGGATGGATTATTTTTATGAGTATTATGATTGTTATTTATTTCCATGCAACTTACTAAGCTTTATGCTTACCCCTTTTTCATTGCCCTTCTCCCTTGTGGTATTGCCAAGGTAACTCGAGGATCGTGACTGCAGGAGTTCGAAAATCACACTATCGACAGCACTTTGGTATAACAATCTTAGACTTGTTTTGAGTATGGCATGTATAGGACTTGAGTATTTTGTCAAGATGTGATTGTTAGTTAAAGTGTTGGCTATGTAAGTCATTTTGTAAATGGCCCTATGAGTTAGACAAATACTTGGCAAACTCTTTTGTTTAATGAAGATGAAATTCATGAATTGTATGTTCATTTCAATAATGTGTATGTTGGATGAGTTCTTATACTTGAAAAAGGGTTAGGAGTTGTATTGTTCTGGGTAGAGTTATGTTTGTGTGCACCCTTAGGTGGCAATGGCTTGGTATATAGCCTACTAATTGCCCACTTAGTTAGACACACGGGCGTGGGTATAAACCGTGTGGGAGGCACGGCTAGCCCATGGGCGTGTACCCAGGCCGTGTGAAGTCTGCACCTTGCTCATGAAATTATAAATTCCCCATGGCCATGATACACGGCGTGTGTATAGGCCGTGTGGTTAAGTTAGAATGTTAAGGTTTTACACACGGGCTAGGGCCACGAGCGTGCCATGGCCGTGTGATTTTAGTCAGTGTCGACCACGGGTGGAAGGCACGGGCGTGCTATAGCCGTGTGATTTTAGTCAGTGTCGACCACGGGCACAAGGCACGGGCATGCCTTGAGAGAGCACGGGCGTGACCCAAGATCTACACGGGCGTGTGAGCCCTGCAGTTAGCAAAATTTTTTTAAGTTTTGTAAAAATTTCTAAAGTTCTCGGTTTAGTCCCGAACCACTTCCAATGCATGTTTTGGGCCTCGTTGGCCCGTATTAGGGACTTTATGTTTGAATACAATTTTTTTTAAATTGGACGCAAATTTATGACTCGGATTTGTGTGAATGCTTGTGTTGTAAGTTCGGTAATGCCTCGTACCCTGTTCCGGTGTTGAATACGGGTAAGGGGTGTTACATTACCCGCTTAAGTTCGATTCAGTGTGAGATTGTGACAAGAATGAGCCTGCTGGTTCACTGGTTAAGCATCTGTCTGGTTCCGAGTTCGAATCAGATCGTATGCATAGGGAAAATATTTTTGTTATATGTCAGATATCTGCTTGGAAGTTAAGAATTAAATTTAACGATAGTTCTTCTTTTTCCTTTCCTTTTATTTTTTATTTTTGTTCTTCTTCTTTTTGTTTTTTTTTATCTTTTGTTGTTAACCGGAAGTAGTGAGGGTTAACGGAAGTTCTGTTGTTGGTCACTGATCAGAAGGCTGTCGGTAAGTAACTGTCAATGCGAGCGTCTTCGCGAATTTTCCTTCGTTTTGTAAATTATTTGGAACGGAGGATTTTTGTGAGTTTCGAGAATCTTTTCTAAACGTGTGTCTATTTACTTAGCAGGCAAGGCTATTAACAACAAGGAATAGCAACAAGACAATCTCTGTGATTGTTGCTGAAGTTCGGTAAGTTTGGGATATCTGAAGGTTTCGTGTTGAAACTTTCGACGTAGGTATTAAGTGAGTAATCGGGAAATTTTGTTGATTAATTGGCTAAATTGTGTTACTGGATGCTTGTTTCAGGCTTCGAGGATCTTTAGGGTTGTTGTCACTACGAAATCTTTCAGGTGCGTATTGGAAACCTCAGTTTTTGCAAGTTTTGGTCGCCGAAAAATTGTGGCTGTTGATGCCACACGGCTAGGCACACGGGCATGTGCTTGGGCCGTGTGAGCCACACGGGCATGTGGCAGGCCGTGTGATCGGCCGTGTAACTTACTGTTCATTGACTTAGGGCCACACGGGCTGGCACACGGGCATGTGTCCAGGCTGTGTGTGGCCAAAATAGTGTAGGGTTCACACGGGTATGAGACACGGGCGTGTGTCTAGGCCGTGTAACTTACTGTTTGTGACTTAGGACCACACGGGCGTGTGCTCAGGCCGTGTGAGTCATATGGGCAAGGACACGGCCGTGTGTCTAAGCCATGCAACTCTCTGTTTACAGGTTAGAACCACACGGGCAGAGGGCATGGGCGTGTGCCCAGGCCATGTGAGCCACACGGGCAATGAAATTGTCGTGTGTCCAGGCCGTGTGGCAGTATAAAGGAGGCTATAAACCCGTTTTTAAGGCCGTAAGTGTGGTCTATAATTAATAATGATTTCCCATTGAATGAATAATCTGAACTTGACTGAGTGAGAACTCTTTGATACTCTGTAACTGACACATGAATGTTATAACTATAAGTGTATTGTGAATATCTGTACTCTGCGTATGCATGGTTTGGGATGTTGTGAAGAAGGAAGTAACCTACTCTGAATCAGTGGTTAAGCCACTATGTGAGTAGTTCTAATTCTGGTGCTTTGACGCATTATGATCCAGCAGCTAAGCTGTGTTACTGTAAACGTGTCAAATAGACACTTCGAGGTGTGTAAGGATGGATGGGCATTAAATGTCCTTAATAGTGTGTTGGGATAGTCGAAGATGGTGTGTAGCGGATGAGGTTTAGGAATATCTGCATCTGAATCTAATCTGCAATACATATATATGAAATTGCATATATATATATAAATATATATCTGTGTACAACTAATCTGTTCTGAATCTGAATTGTAAATAGTCCTGTACCGAACCGAATATCTGAATATAACTACTTTATAACAGAATAACTTAACTTCGGTTATGCACTGAGTTCACAACTCATCCTGTTTTGGTTGGATTTCAGGTGATCCCCAGACTTGATTGGGTAGGTGTCGCGGGAGCTCAGTCAAACTTTTATCTTTTCTTTTAAGCATTACCACTAGGGATTTATGCTTTATGGAATTAACGAAGATTATATGTTTTAAATTATTGTTATTATGAATGTCACATATGAATGGTTTCGTTCGACTGTGTTATGATAGTATGAATTTTAGGACGGGTGACGTAACTCTCCAAACTTGGTCTGGACGTCCAGACCGGGTCTAGGGTGTTACAACACTAAATATCTTGACTCATGTATCATTATTCTTTATTCTCTAAATGTCTTTGTTACACCTCTAACCCTTATCCGTCGCCGGAACAGGGTTACGAAGCATTACCAGACTTTACGGATTAAACACAAACATTTCATGACCATTAACATACATATCAAGAATCATTCATATATCACTCATATTGTCCCTTATATTGGCCCTCGAGGCCCAAAATATGTGTTAGAAATAAATCAGGACCAAACCGGAAACTTAGAGAATCTTTCCCTAAATCTCAAAACTTTTCTTAGGAGCAGAGGACACACGCCCGTGTGGCTGACCGTGTGGGCATTCGATGTGAGGTACACGGCATGTCCCAGCCCGTGTTCAAATTAGGGTAGCTAATGACTTGGGTCACAGGGCCAATCACACGCCCGTGTGATAGGCCATGTGAAGGGTGCAGGGGTCACACGGCCAAGCCACACGCCCGTGTGCTAGGCCGTGTGCAAAAACCTGGGATTTCTGTTTTGAAATTTAAAAATGCAGGGGACACACGGCCATACCACACACCCATGTGCCAGGCCGTGTGTCACACACGGCTGAGACACACGCCCGTGTCTCTGCCCGTGTGGACGAAAATAGGCCATTTTAAGGCCACTTTTCTCACCTTTTTTTATATCAACCTATAGACAACAATTCAATATACCAAATAGCCCCAATCAAGCAATAAACACAAGCCAAAAATCATGTTTTAAACATAATAAGCTATCACAAAATTCAATTGTCTAAACTTACCAAATAACTCCCTTCATTGGTTTACCAAATTTACTACTAAATACATGCATACAGCATTTAAGATTCATAATCATTACTTAAATTATTTCATTTCCAAACCATCCCTATACATGCCATATAAACTACAAAATACTTAACAAGATCTACCGGAGCAAACTGGATAGTGTGGCTTGATGTGTTGATCCGATCCTCCGACCTCACGCTAATCTACAGTGAACATTAAACAACACGAGTAAGCTTAATGAAGCTTAGTAAGTTCATAGGCTTTAAAAATAATGCTTACCGAACATACTATAATAAATCATTAAACAAGCATGTCACTATTATTTCCTGTCATTCACAATTTCAAATGATGAATTCACTTGATTGAGCTCAATATTAAAAACTTCTTAAATTCTATCACATTAATTCCATATGACACTTACCAATCTTTGTCAAATTAGAGAATGTCTTACGGATTTGAGTACATCGTTTTCTTAATGCCATAGTCCAACTATGGTCTTACACATATATTGCCATAGCCCTTCCATGGTCTTACACTCGTAGTGTCATAACCCAGTTATGGTCTTATCTTTAGGATGCCATGGCCCTTCCATGGTCTTACACTCGTAGTGTCATAACCCAGTTATGGTCTTATCTTTAGGATGCCATAGCTCAGCTATGGTCTTACATACTTATATATATACTGCCATGGTTCAATCATGGTCTTACGTTCATGGTGCCATAACCCAGTTATGGTCTTTTCACTAAAATGCCATAAGCCCAGCTATGGTCTTACATTTAAATATTGTCATGGTCCAACCATGGTCTTATCCGTCAATTCATCTTGTATCAGGAAACAATCGTACTCAATCATGCGTTCCACTTAATTTGAACTTTCAATTCAATTTCCATATTTATACAATAATCATAATTCAATAACAAAAATATGAAATA
Organism: Gossypium sturtianum; assembly: GCA_025698515.1. Classification (NCBI taxonomy): domain Eukaryota; kingdom Viridiplantae; phylum Streptophyta; class Magnoliopsida; order Malvales; family Malvaceae; genus Gossypium; species Gossypium sturtianum. The sequence goes on along the minus strand of CM046955.1, from coordinate 99,677,352 downwards.
ATACATTATATCATTCCTAAATTAATAATTAATCATGAAATTTCAACCATATGAACTTACCTGGGCCAATTTGTAGAATTTGTTGTAATTCAGGCACTATTCAGCTAATTTCTCTTTTTCACGATTTTCTTCGGGTTCTTGATCTATAATATAAAATTATTCATTCATCAGCATCTAATTCAATTCTAATTCACTTCACAATTTATACCCTTTAATTTTTGAAATTACACAATTACCCCTAACTTTTATAGTTTTTACAATTTAGTCCCTCACTAATAAACCCATCAAATGAGCTAATTTTTCTCAATTAACACTTTATCTAATTATTTTAGGCTATTATAAAACCTTTTATATTCAGAATTTCAACACCAAACCCTAATTCTTAACCTTTTCACAATTTGGTCCTAAAATCAATATCTATCAAAATTACTTAATAAAATCATCATATAACAAAATTAAAGCTTCAAATCCATGTTAATTCATCATAAATATCCAGCACTCATTAATGGTAACTTTCAAAATTACCCATAGAATAAAAAACTAATGAATTAGATAGTTGGACCTAGTTGTAAAAGTCTCAAAAACATAAAAATTTGAAGAAATAAACAAAAATTGAACTTACATGCAGTAAAAATATAAAAAAACCAGCTCTAAGGGATCTTTTATGGCTGTTTTTGGCTGAAGATATGTGAAGAAAATTGCTAGAAACTCTTTTATTTGTTATTTTATTTGTTTAATTTACAAGATTTCCAATTTTGTCCTTAGTTCACATTGTTTTCTTGTTTATTTCTATACCCATGCCGCCCAGCCTATATAATTTAGGCTAAATTTCTCTTTAAGTCCTCCTTATTTACTTTTTGGACTATTTAATCACTATTTCCTTAATTTGCAAGTTTTGCACCTTTTTCAATTTAGTCCTTATTAATTAATTAACTATCAAAACGTTAAAATTTTCTAACGAAACTTTAATACTAACTCAATGACACTCCGTAAATATTTATAAAAATATTTACGGCTCGGTTTATGAAATCGAGGTCTCGATACCTCGTTTTCGAGACTAATTAACCTAATAATTCTTTTAAATCACAAAATTCACTAATTCAAGAATATTTCTAAAATCACACCTGACTCATAATTATTAAATAATAATAAAATTTTCAAACTCACTCGTCTGATTTAGTGATCTCGAATCACTATTTTCGACACCACTGAAAATTGGGCTGTTATAATCTTTATGAATCATATTCAACTTGGCATGTTACTATGGCCGAATATACCTGAATAAAGGTATGATACAAGAATCATGAGATAAACTCCCTCTTCAATCTAGGGTGGTGAATCCTTTGTTGACCACTTAATTATCTTCATGTACTTGATGTTATACCCAATCTCCAAGCCATAAACACCCCATGGTGGAGAATAAGTAATGGACTCAACATATAGCACTAGGTACTTAAGATTATTTTGTTGATCTCAAGTCTTGCACAACTAATAAGATGAGTTTCATTCACTTAAATAAATTATATATCCATGTAAATATTCTTATTATAAGGTCTCAAATGAACTTGTTTCTCTAATAAGCATTCACATATTAACTCTAGACATCAAAATGCCTACGGCTTGCGAGAAAAATTGCTTGACTTAATCGATGAGTATAACATGTGCTAGTCTACCTGCATTAATAATGTCCCATCTTGTTAATACTTTGACTAGGGGTAATTTAGGTACATTCACATTTGTATAAGAATCTCACACCATAAACTTTTCATGATTTCCTTTGCATTGTGATTCATATACCAAGGACTTTATCATATAATTTAAGATACTTCAAAATCAAACAAATGAACTAAGAGTGCCACAATAAATAAATATTCAATTATATAATATTATCCTTATTACGTCAAATGCTCTAGGGCATACTACTAACATGATGAAAGAATCCTACTAGATCAAGGCCACTAGCCCCAACTGATCATATGCAAGGAACAATTCATCCTTCACACACTCTCATGCAATCAACAACTTTAGAGGACACCAAGAAACCCCAACATAAATATCCAAGTATATCCATCTTCAAAGGTATCCTCACTAATACTACTGTTAACCTGCTAAAACATTCTCTTACGTTTTCAACATCAAAAAGTGTTTTGAAATACAAACTCCAATGTGCCCTTAGTTTTTTCTGGCTTTTTATTATTATTATAAAATTAACCTAAAAATAGTTAATTACTTAAATAACTTAATTTTTTGATAAAATACGAAAATAATCCAAAATCTACAGTAAAAGTTGGTGGAGCCAAAGTGTTTGGCGCCACCAACATGCCACGTCAGCAGTCTGCATAAAAAAATCAATTTTTTGGTGGAGCCATGTAGAATGACGTCACTTGTCTTGTATAAATACTAGGAAAATATTGCGATTTTTGAAAAAATAGGAGGGGCTTTAAGCAATTTTACCTTTTTTTGGTGGAGCCAAATAATTTGGCGCCACCTGATTCCAAGACCCTAGCCTATTCTGCTGCCTATTCAAATAACCTTAATTTTTTTTTATTTTTTTTATTTGTAGTTGATTCTTTCTTTCATTTCTTTGTCCTTTTTTGTTTTTTTTTTATTTTGTTTTTCTTTATTTACTTTTTCAGTTTTTTTTATTTGTCCTTTATTTGCTTTTTTATTTGTTTATTATTGGTTTTATAATATTTTAAATGTTTTATAATATTATTTTTTAAAATTTAAATATATTTTTTAAATTATTTTTTTAAAATTTAAATATTATTTTTAAAATTTTAAATATAATTTTTTAATATTATAAAACATTTAAAATATTTTTTTAAATATATGACCTTTCAAATTTATTATTTGGTTTATAATATTTAAAATGAATATTTTAAAAATTATTTTTAAAATTTTAAATATATTTTTTAAAATTATTATTTTTAAAATTATTTTTAAAGATATTCAAACATTTTTAAATTATATTTAAAATTTTTAAAAAATAATATTTTATTTATTTGTCCTTTATTTGTTTATTTTTTTCTATTTTTTAATTTAATTTATGTATATTTATATATTTACTGTAGATTTTAGGTTATTTACGTATTTTATAAAAAAATAGGTAATTTACGTAATTAATTAATTTTTTGGGTTAGTTTTATAAACAAAAGGCATGTAAATAATTTATGTAATGTGAAATTAAGAAAATTAAAGGGACATTTTTAATAGAAATAAAAAAGCGAAGGATCAAAAAATAAAAAATTGAAAAAATGAGAAAAAAAAGTAAAATTTGAATTGATTGGAAAAAAAATAAAAAAAGGATTTATTTATTAAAAAAAGGATTTATTTGTTAAAAAACTATGACTTTTTTTAGAATATATATATTAAAAAATTAAAAATATATATTATGACTAGTCACATCATGTCAGTGACATCAGCGATGTGATTAGTCATTAGCCTAATTGTTAGTTTTTTTTTTTAAAAAAAAGAGAAGAAGAAGAACGTCCTATTTAGGAATGTGGGGTTTTGGTTCCCCCTTCAAATATTTTATAGAAGGAAGGAAGAAAAGAGAAAAAAAACAACTAATAAGTTATTTATAGTTTGTATTTTGTATTTTATATTTTATAGTTATTGTAATATAATAATTAATTATATTTAATTTATGTAATTTTTTTAAAATTATGCAGATATCAAAATGTCTTCTGGAGCAAATATGGATCACACTTCATCGAGGATCAACGAAATAGTAAAATTAATTATAAATTAAATAAAAAAAACTGTTTTAGTTTCTCATTTTTTCTTGCTAAGCGCTACTTTGCTAAACGTGTTACTGTGCTTAATTTTGCATTGTTACTGTGCTTGGTTCCGTTTGTGGGGTACAAAAAAGTTACATTTGTCTTTAACGAGTGAATATATATATTTTTTAATAAAAGTTCTCGTATGTAAGATAATTTTTCGAGTTTGAATATGTCTAGTTTATATTATATGTAAAACTCAATGTATTAGTATAGATATCGATTCAATAAAAATAAATCTTTTTATTTTTATTTTTATATTTACTCATACCACCTATGTTTTTTAAGATATTATTGTTTTTTTTTGTTTGATGTACTTTTTGTAGTTATATGGTTGCCTTTTGTTTTAATACTTAATTATGATTATGACATAATAATCACATTTAATCTCTACGTGTTATTATTAATATTTTATGACAAATTTTCATTCTATTATTAATATTTTATTACTCATTTAATTTAACTTAATTAAAAAATACCTATGTCCACGATTCGTTTGCGCCAGTCTTTGTTCTCGTACTCATTGTGGAAGTTGACAACGATGTGACGAATACAATAGACGGGCCTCCACGGAACCTTGGATTGCCGAATCGCAGCAACAAGGCCCTTCGATCTATCGGAGATAATACAAATGTTGTCTTTCCTGACAACATGCCTCCGCAAGTTTTGAATGAAATATGCCTACGATTTGGAGTTCTTCGACTCCACGATGGCGAAAGCGATTGGTAGTACACTTCCATTACCGTCTTGTGCAACCGCAATCAGAAGTATCTGTGTGTATTTTCCATAAAGCCATATTCCATCAACTTGCACCAGCGGTTTGCAGTAGGAGAAGGCCCTAACACATGGATCGAAAGTCCAGAAAAATTGACGGAAAACTCTTCTTCCCAGTTCCAATTGTCCATTCGGGCCTCTATAAGGCAACATTTGCAAGTCTACGACAGTTCCTGGGATGTACTCCACCATAGCTAAAATCCAACCCTGAAGTTCATTGTATGACTCATCTCAGTCGCCGTACAATTGTTGCATGGCCATCTTTTTCGCCCACCGTGCTTTCCTGTACAACACTCTATACTGGAATCGGGCTTGCATGTCCGCAATCAATGTCGACACAGGAATGATTGGGCTATCTTTCACTAGTGGCATGATACAGTTGCAAATACTTTTGGCATCCAATTTCTGGTGGTCTTGAGATATACGTGCGACAGTGCATGTATGACGCCCTTCTAAGTTTCGTATTTGCTGTAACGCCCTGAATTTTAGGGCTAGAAGTTTTAGGTTTTGTGGTTAGGGTCAGTGAGTTGGCGGTGTTATTGAGTTTAGTGGTGCATTTAAGTGTCAGAATGGGTCTGCTGGTCTGGTGGTTGAGTGATTGTTAGAATACCTCAAGGTTCTAGGCTCGAGTCTTTGGGAGCGCATTTTGGAGACTTTTTATTTTGTTTTGTTTTAGTTAACATTTATAATTAGTTATTTCTTTTATTTTTATTTTTTATTTGTAATTTTTGGTCTGGGACGTGCCTTTGGCTTTTCTCTTCGGGTTTTTATTTTCTTTTTACGGTGGTGGTGGTTTTTCTTCTGGTTCCTCTGGGAAGCGAGTTTTGCTGCACGTAAAATGAAAAATTTTGCTCTGCCGTCGTCGAAACAGGTGTGGGATTCGAAACTTCTTTATTTTATTTGCAAAACTATTGATTTGCTGTGGAATTTTGGCGATCTTTTAGCGTGTTGGTAATTGGGCATGGTAGGCTTGTGTTGATTGAAATCGTCTGGAGGGTAGTACGTTATGGTTGGTTCTAGAAGTGGCGTGACTGGAGGTTGTTTTAGTGACCGGAAAACTTGGTTTTTTAGGCTGTTTAGGGGTGGTTTCGTGGCCACTGGATTTTCCACACGGGCATGTGCTAGTTCACACGGCCGTGTGCTTTTGGGAATTAGGGTTTTCGGGCCAATTTTGGTACCACACGACCTGACCACACGGCCATGTGGCCGACTTGGGGATTTTATCATTTCTCACACGGCCGTGTCCCTCGGGCACACGGGCATTTGAGATTGGGCATTAGGGTTTGAGTGATTGGGTGTCACACGACCTGGCCGCACGGCCGTGTGGCTAATTTGGGGATTTAGGGATTCCACACGAGCGTGTGTTTTGGGACACACGGGCGTGTGTTTTGGGACACACGCCCGTTGTGAGACCCTCACATGGCCGTGTCAGCCCTGTACTCGAATTTAGTGCAAATGGACAGAGAGTTACACGGCCTGTTCACACGGCCATGTCCCTGGTCCACACGGGCGTGTGCCTCTGCCACACGGCCGTGTGCCACCCTTCACACGGGCGTGTGCCTCAGTCACACGGCCGTGTGCCCCTTTCACACGGGCTTTGTAATAGCCCAATTTAGACCCTAGTCAGAACAGTGGTTTCGAAACCACAAATCTGAGGTCGTAAAATTATTTTAATATTATTTTATGTGTTTACAGCATGTTGGAATGCATGGGTGAAATTTTCGTGAATTAATTTTGCAGATTGGTTGTCTAATTTGATAAAAAAGACTTAATAGCGTAAAATGCAAAAGTGACTTTCTATTTGTTAAAATACTAATTTGTTATGGCTTATTAATTGATAAGTCCTTAAAATGATATTTGGCCACTATATAGGCAAGTGGACGGTAATGGACCACCATTAAAAGGTTTTGTTATTAAATTACAAAGGTTAATTTGGTAATTGGCTTAGTAATATTAATTATAATAAAACAATGCCGCATTAGTGTTCATCTTTTCTTCATTATCTTCAACCGATAATAAGTAAGAAAAGGAGAATATAGAAGCTAGAGAAGAGGATGGCTGCATGCAGTGGAAAAACCATGAAGTTGTTTGTTTAGAAGCTAAAATTTTGAAGTGGCAGGGTAACTCTTCTAAACTCTCTATTACCTATAGCTTTTTATTGATAAATTCTGGTTAAATTGTTGATTTAATTTTGACCGAATGTGTGAGGGAAGGAACAAATTGAATTGTTATAATCGGTGTTGGGAAATATTAGCAAGCTTTCCTTGAATTTTTTTTATTCTTTAGTGTTTGATAATTTTTGAAATTTTGTTAAATTGCTGTCCGAATTTTACCCCCATTAATATTGTTAATTGCTGCTCTGTTTATACTGTCCGATTGTGGTATTGATGCTGTTCGAATATTGCATTATTAATGATGTTCAGAGAGTGGTGTATTTATGTTGTTTTAAGGATTGCTGTTTTGTGTATTAATGCAGCAGAAAAATATGTTATTTTAAGGACTGTTGTTTGGTGTATTAATGCAGCAGAAAAATTGTTGTTTAGTTGTCAATTAATGTTGTCTAAGTGATTGTATTTATGCTATTTTAAGGACTGCTGTTTTGTGTATTAATGCAGCAGAAAAAATATGTTATTTTAAGGACTGCTGTTTGGTGTATTAATGCAGCAGAAAAATTGTTGTTTAGTCGTCAATTAATGTTGTCTAAGTGACTGTATTTATGCTGTTTTAAGGACTATTGTTTGGTGTATTAAAGCAATAGTAAATTGTTGTTTAGATGTCAATAAATGTGGTTTGAATGACTTTAAATTATGTTAATAATGGTCGAAGTTGCCAATGAATAAATAATGATGTATTTATTATGTCTGAAATTTGAGAAAAGGAGTGTTTGATGCTGCTTTTAATGTAGCTGAGAAGGTAATAAAAGACCAGTTTAATGCTACAGAATTTATGTCTTTAGTTAATGAGTTAGTTATATGGTGATAAATAGCCGTATGTTTATATTGTTTGGGCAGTTTGTGGACTATTAATTAATGTTAATTAATGTTGTCTAAATTGATGTCAGATTAAGCTATTGAAGAGTGTAATTAGTAATTAATATGTACTGCATCAATAAGTTAACTGTTAATTATTATTAAAGTTGGTTTTAGTGGATTAATTGGGCTGCTGTAATGCAGGATTTGAATGCTGTCTGAATTGATATTAAGTTAACTATTAATTTGAATGCAGGATTAAAGAGTATCTTAATGCTATCCAAATATGTAAATCTTTGAGACATTAAGTTTCATGAACTAATATAAATTCCTACTGTATTCATGTTGTCCAATTTGGAATGAATTGGATAATGGTTGTGTTTGTGTTGATCATTCGTGAGGAATAAATATGTTTGAACTAATTGTAATTAAATATAGGATGGTTTGAGTTTGAACTTGATATGATATTTGAGTTAGTTAATATATTGATTTATTATTATGCTTTGATCGTGAAACAAATAGATCGATTATAAATCAGGGAAAAGAGAAGGTCGTGGAATAATCATCTATGACTTGAGGTAAGTTCATAAGTAAATAAATGCTGTTAAATTCTAATGTATATATGTTATATGTGTTGAATTGAATTATAATAAATATATGTGTATGTGCCGAATTGAAATAAGCATTGGAGAACTAATTACGAGCTTGAATTGATTGAATGATGACGTCTGAAAAGCCCCGTACGAACCATAGGAATAGTTAGGATACATATGTCATGACATAGGATTTCGATACGTATTTTTGTGTAAAACCACGTCTGGGACGTTGGCATCGATTGTGTTTACGTGTAAGACCATGTCTGAGACATTGGCAACGTATTTGATTCGTGTAAGACCCTGTCTGGGACAGTGGCATCGATTTGTGATTACATGTAAGACCACGTCTGGGACGTTGGCATTGTACGAGACTTCTGATTATCCGAGTATCCTTATTGATTTCGAATGGTTCAACGAGCATTATTGGGAAATGTACGAGCATGTGAATGAGTACCCGATTCAGGTATGTGTGAATTGTATATGAAATTCAGAAATGAAAAGTAAGCATGTTTCCAATAATGATATGTGGAATACATGTGTAACAGCCCGGTTTAGACCCTAGTCAGAACAGTGGTTTCGGGACCACAAATCCGAGGTCGGAAAAATATTTTAATAATATTTTCTGTGTTTACAGTATGTGATTTAGCCTGTGTGAAATTTCTGTGTGAAGATTTTATTGATTGTGTGTTTAATTTGTGAAAATGACTTAATCACATAAAGTGTAAAATGCTGTGTGCTGATTGTTAAGTGCTTAATTTGATGTGGCTTTTAAATGAGGAGGCCTTATGATGAAATTAAGCCACTATATAGTTAGTGGATGGTTAAAGGACAATTATAACCAACTATTATAAGTATTAATGTTTATTTCATTAAGGGTAGAATTGGAAATCAATTATTAATGTTATAATAAATAAAACAAAACCAAATTGTTGCTCATCTTTTATCCATCTTTGCCGAAAATCATAAGAAAAAGAAAAGAAGAGGACTACACTATGGTTCGGCCATTGTTGTCCTTGATTGAGGTATGCTTCAAGCTCGGTTTTTGATAATTTCTACGTTTTCGTAATCGTTGCTTTGTGCTCTAGCTAGCCCATGCTTTAATTTTAGAAATTAATGGTGATTTTGAGATATGCCATTGATGAATGTTTGATCTATGTGTTAGTTGAAGATGAAATATGAAAGATAGATGGAAGATTAACACATTTTGTCTTTGAATTTTTGGTGAATTTGAGTAATTTGGGCTAAATTGAGAAAAGTGTAAATTGAAGGACTAAAATGTGAAATAAATGAAATATTTGGGCTTGTATTTTAGTATAGTGAGAATTCGGCTAGGCATGGGTACAAGCAAATTATGTGTATTTGATGATATTATGAATTAGGGACTAAAATGTCGAAATGTGGAAATGTGAGGGCTATTTTGTAAAATGCCCTAAATTTATGTGTGTGGACTAAATTGAATGAATTGGTGATTGAATGAGTTGAATTTAAATGTGTATAGACCAAGAAAGGAGAGGTTCGGATCGAGATCGAGGTAAAGACAAAGTGCTCGATTAATCGACCGTTTCGGTATTTTGACGTCCGAGGTAAGTTCGGATATAATACTAGTTGTTAAATTATATCTATGTGATGTGAATTGAATGAATATATATACATAATTATGAGATTAGAAATGCTATGTGCGGAATTGAAATAGATGGCACTAAGTGTGCGAAATTAGAAATGAGACAGAGATGGTTAGCACTGTGTGTGCGAAAAGATAGAAGCTTCGGCTTATTGATTTGGCACTGTGTGTGCGTTACCGATGTAAGTCCGGTTTAACATATTGGCACTAAGTGTGCGATGACGATTATGTTTCAGTCATTAAACTGACACTAAGTGTGCGAAATAATTAAAAGAATAGCAAAGATTGAATGAGATGTAATATCGAGCAATTGAGTAGCATGAATGGTGAGTAACTAAGTGTTGATCAAGGTACGTTTGAACCTATGTGGTTGATGATAGATTTTAAAAGTTGAATGAATAGATATTTGAGCATATGGTTGAGATTGATGATGTACTTAATTGTGCATTTATCTAAGTGATGGTTTAATTATATATCGATGTGGTACTATTAAGTTATATGTATTGTATTTCGAACTTACTAAGCTTTGAAAGCTTACTGTGTGATTTGTTTCTCTGTTTCTGATTATCGATAAAAGCTAGCTCAGATCTGGGGATCGTCAGCATCTGTATCACACTATCGACAATCTAATTCGGTACTTTTGAAAGATGTATATAGTTGGTATATGGCATGTATAGGCTAGTCAATGTGGCATGTTTTGAGTTGTATATAACTTGCCATGTGATATGGCTTAGTAGTTGAATGTTGTTGGTTTATACTTGATGCTATGAAAATGATGAATGTGGTATGAAATCATGAGTATGAAAATGGTATGTTTTATATTGAATTGGTTGATGAGAATGATAGATTAAATGTGAATTGTGGTAAGAATTACATGATGCTTAACTTGTATACTTTAGGTTGCGAAATTTGTATTTGGATAGACTTATTTGTGTTGATTTTGAGTAAGGAAATAGATGATGTTGTTGATGGTTAAATTGACCCTTGAAATGGTATGTATTGGTGGCATTTGAGGCATGAAATGGTAATGGTTTGATGCATATAGATGATTTAATGTGTGGGAGGCAAGTTTGGCCTTGAAAATGGCCTATAACTGCCCACATGGTTGAGCACACGGGCGTGTGGCTCGACCGTGTTGTTTAAGTTTGCCAAGTGAAACAAGTCAGTAGCGACCATGGGCTGGACACACGGGCGTGTGACTGGCCGTGTGGTGCAAGTACAAGTCCACCACGGGTGAGGCACACGGGTGTGTCTCAGGCCGTGTGGACAAGTCAGTATGTATGCCCTATTTTGACACGGCTTGGACGCACGGGCGTGTCCGAGGCCGTGTGCTACCCACACGGGCGTGTGACCTCTACAGTTTTGAAAAATGTTTAAATTTCTGAGAATTTTCGTATGTATTCGGTTTAGTCCCGACCTCTTTCTAACACATGTTCAAGGTCTCGTAGACCTCAATAAGGGACTATATGTGTATAATTGAATATGGTTGTTTGATGATTGACTTAGTGTTGTGAAATGGATGTGAAATGTTTCGATTGTTCGGTAATACCTCTTAACCCTATTTTGGCAACGGTTTCGGGTTAGGGGTGTTACAACATGGCAATGAATGTGGAATGTATGTAAGTTAATTATGAGTAAGTGAATTAGATGTAAATTATGAGATGGAATATATGCATGATTATGATATTTCCATGAATGAATTGGTGACTGACTGTGTATTTGAGCTAAATGATTAAGGTACGTATTAGGTTTATTTGTTAAATGAAAAATAAGTTAAGTGAAGTTACTTAATGAGGAACATGGATTATATGAGAAAAGTGATTCTATATGTGTATGTGATTAACTAAATTTGGCCTATTTGAATTGAATTATATATGTTTCTATGGTGAATTATTTGCTTATGGCTTACTAAGCTTTCAAAGCTTACTTTGTGTAATTTTCCTATGTTTATAGAGTTTCGGAGACTTGCTCGGGTTGGAAGTCGAAGGAGATCTCATCACACTATCCAATTTTCGCTTCAGTAAATAAATGCTTGGAGATTTGGTTTTGTGGCATGTATAGACTAGTTTTGATATGGTTGTTTTGAAATTATATATATATATATATAGCCATGCGAAAATGGCTTGATTATGATGTTAATGGTTGTGTATTCGGTCATGTCTTAAGTTTAATTTAGAGGTATGTTTTATGGTAAATATGTTTGTGATGTGGTTATATGATTTGGCAATGAGATATGGTAAGTATGAAGTATAATCGGCTTTATAGTTAGCTCATTTTGGAAGTATGAAAAGTGGTATAATTTGGTTTGGTAATAAGGTAAAGTGATGAAAATGTATTTGATTGAGTATTGGTTATGTAGATTCGGTTTGAAATGGCAAAGTATACACATATATTATGCTTGAATGGTTGGGTTTTTAGGTAAAATTCATGATGGAAAATGATGATTATATTTTGCGGTATGTTAGTTTGGTTTAGAATGTGAATTTATAAATGACATTGATAAGATAAATTATTAAATATGTCCTGTAATTTGTGAAAGAGTTAAATAAGCATGTTTTGATTTTGTTGGTTTTGTGTTTTATATGACCAAATGTGATTTATATAATTGAGTAAATGGTTACTATTCAAATTTTAAAATTTATTGTGAATGATTTAATATAACTTTGTGCATGATTTTAAATTGAATGACTGTATTGAGTTGTAATTTGATCGATAATGCCTCGTAACCCTAATCCGACGACGGATACGGGTGAGGGGTGTTACATTTGGTTGGTATCAGAGCTATGGTTTAGTCGGTTCTAAGACTAACATAGCATATGTGAGTCTAGTTGTACATGCCATATTTAACCTGCGATAGTGTGATATCTCCCGACTTTGACAAAAATTGTTTTGATGAGACAGGTATGCATTCCAACCGAGCTAATTCTGATAGTACAGAAGTAAATACTCAAATGTTTGAGTGAAAAAGTGTTGATGATGAGTTGAAACTCATAAAGGTATGAATAAGAATACAAGATATTTTGTTGTTGATAAAGGTTGTAATGATATAAGTATATGAGTTGTGATATGTGGCCTATGATTGCTATATAAATGCTTTGATTGTGAATTAGTGATTTGAGTTGGCATATGAACTATGTGTTAAGAACAAAAGTGATTATAAGCAAATGTTTATTAAATGTTTTGAGAATGTGAAATTAGAAATGAGCTGAATATTTGTGATAGTATGTGTTATATGCATTTATGTGCAAGTTAAATTTGAGGCTTTACTAACCTCACCCCCTTTATCAGTAAAATGTTACAATGAAATCTGTAATATTTGGATTGAATAAGCTCACGAGTGTGGAATTTCAGAAGTCAGTGTTTGAAAAATTAATACTGTGGTCAGAAAAGTGAATGAATCAGCAAATGAAGACTGTACTAAAAGAGATATTGGATAGTTCTGAAGACTATTCAGATTATGCAAAGTTACTGTTACAGAAGAATGTTAACTCCGACTAAATGACCTATTCAGGTATGTTATCTAAAAAAAGTATTATATGGAAGCTTTTCTGAATTTATTTCTGTTAGTGAAGAGATAATGTGAAAATTTTTGATGTTAGAATTAGACAATTGAATAATGATTGAATTGTATTGATGGCTGAGTGCAATGGTTATAGTCGGGCAGTTACTATGATTCTTTATGGGCATTCTATGTGTACATTTATCCTCAGAAGTATATGTGACTGTTTAATTTCAGAAGGAATTCTTATCGTATGGGAACATTAGCTAAACATATTAATGGATGAAAGTGTCGTTGGTCTGTTTGGGTTATGTTCGACATTACTATGTCTTTCTCTAGTATTATTCCATTGTGTGGATATAAAAGTCGACGGTAAAATCTGTATGAATCTAATATTCTGTTTCTACTGGTTATTGTTCTGTTGAATATACGTCAAGATTATATTGCTTCTGTTACTATGGATTTCAATATTTATGAATGACATTGTTCTTTTTGGACATTTTCTGGGATATCATCAGAATTGATATCATTCTATATGGGTTGTAATTTTCAGATATCCTGTGTAAGTCCCAATGTTGAAATTTCGCTATTCCGGTTTTCCTATGATTCCATGTGATTATCTGCAAGAGATTTCTATTTGACAGAGATGATTATGTCTATTATGATTATAATTTCTGGCTTGAAATGTGAGAGTACAGTGGTACCGTCCTCAGAGTTATAGAAGTTGTGTTTATGCACTGGTGGCTATTTAAATTATATTTTCTTTTCTTTTCTATGTTCAAATGCTTCATTAACAGCCGGGATAAAATTTATTATAGGATTGAGACATCGTTCTTAGTAAGGTCCAATGATTTCTATTTGGTTAAGGTGATTTCAGTATAATTCAGAGGTTCGATGATTAATATATGAGACAGCTTCATTATAAACTCTTTTCTAGTTCTCGTGAAGGTTCGACATTGATAAAAGTGAAAATGATAGAAGATTAAGATCAAACTGTATAATAATATGTCTGGGGTTATTCCTTCTAATGAAAAGCAAGATTTCTTCGAAAAGACCGATTCAGTAGTTAGTACGATCTAATTTGATTGATAAGTTAATTGGGTTACATGTGTTTGAATTTATCTACGAACTAGAAATAAACTTTGAATGTACATGTATGAATTGAAGGATAGTCTGAAAGAAGAATTTATATTCTTGAAGACTTGATACAGAATTATATCTATAGGAACGATTCTATCTGAGAAATGTTGTGGTAAATTATAGTTAGTTTGATTGTTGACGCTTTCTTTTGCACGAAGATATTATCAACCGAAATGTCAGTTCTGGTTTCGCTTGAGTTGAATAAAGAGTTTATGATTTTCAGTCATATATTATTGAATGGTTCGAAATGTGTTCTAATACAAGAATGTGCAGAGATATCTTGTGGTTCTATACTGTTAAAGCTGCATAAAAAGAGTTATGTGACATATTTGATGACTACAAGAATTTAAAATGTTTGATGTCAGAGAAAGATCCGAACTTGGCACAGCAAGGTTAGCTCGAATAGTCGAAAAACTATTGAGTCTATAAGTGATTCTTATCCGAGGGAAATGATTATAGTTTCGGATGTTTTGATTGGGCGATGAATACGTAATTGATCTTATTAGGTAATGAACAGTTGTTAGCTGAATTAGAGGTTTAATACATGTTTATTTAGTGAAATTGTGAAATTTAGAAATGTGTCAGCGAATTATAAGTTAAAAAGTGGTTCAGCATAAATTGATTTTTTATGCAGAACCTCAGATGTGGTACCTATGATTATTTGTTATTTCGAGATAGAGTGTGTATATTGAAAAGCTCTACGATTATACAACAACTACTACAAGAAACTCTGAGTGGTAGTTTGCTGGTTCATATGGGATCAACAAGATGCATAACAGTCTGAGATATGATATCGATGATGAGTGTGAAATGTGATATTTCTAACTTTGTTGATTTTAGAAATGGAGGGTTGATGAATTCTGTATCGAGATTATCTTTATCATTGAAAAAGATAGAGTTATCTGATATATGGTTAACTGTCTGAAGAAATCTCTCTATACGTACAGATTTTCTCTTTCGATTAAACAGTTGAGTTATCCTTTTCTGTATGGGTAAGTTTGTCTATGGTGTCAGTTATCATTGGTTTGGATTGAGATCTAAAACTTATATGGTAATTCTAAGAGAGATTACAATAATCTGTAAGTATGAAATTGCATTGAAATTGGGAAAAGCAAACTAAATCCTTGAAATATTTATTTGTCATTGTGTTTTAGAGTTTTAAAACAATTAAGAAAGAGGTATCGTATGTGGCATTTACTTAACTTCGTTATTTCAGGATTGAGCTTTGTGAGAAAATGATCCACGGAATTAATATCATCAGAGGAAGTGAGTAAAAAATGACAATAATTTAATACAGTTATAAGCAGTCTCAGCTAGAGATAATGTACAGCAAAAGTCAGATCATAATTTTAGTTGTGAGATTAAAGAGATTTGAAATCCGAAGCTATGTGTGAATTCGAAATGTACTATGAGGAAGAAAATCCTTAATCTACTTTCTAGTAAGATTTTCGGGGACGAAAATCCTTAAGGGGGGAGAGTTGTAATAGCCTGATTTAGACCCTAGTCGGAACAGTGGTTTTGGAACCACAAATCTGAGGTCGTAAAATTATTTTAATATTATTTTATCTGTTTACAGCATGTTAGAATGCATGGGTGAAATTTTCGTGAATTAATTTTGCAGATTGGTTGTCTAATTTGATAAAAAAAGACTTAATAGCGTAAAATGAAAAAGTGACTTTCTATTTGTTAAAATACTAATTTGCTATGGCTTATTAATTGATAAGTCCTTAAAATGATATTTGGCCACTATATAGGCAAGTGGACGGTAATGGACCACCATTAAAAGGTTTTGTTATTAAATTATAAAGGTTAATTTGGTAATTGGCTTAGTAATATTAATTATAATAAAACAAAGCCACATTAGTGTTCATCTTTTCTTCATTATCTTCAACCGATAATAAGTAAGAAAAGGAGAATATAGAAGCTAGAGAAGAGGACGGCTGCATGCAGTGGAAAAACCATGAAATTGTTTGTTTAGAAGCTAAAATTTTGAAGTGGCAGGGTAACTCTTCTAAACTCTCCATTACCTATAGCTTTTTATTGATAAATTCTGGTTAAATTGTTGATTTAATTTTGACCGAATGTGTGAGGGAAGGAACAAATTGAATTGTTATAATCGGTGTTGGGAAATATTAGCAAGCTTTCCTTGAATTTTTTTTTATTCTTTAGTGTTTGATAATTTTTGAAATTTTGTTAAATTGCCGTTCGAATTTTACCCCCATTAATATTGTTAATTGCTGCTCTATTTATACTGTCCGATTGTGGTATTGATGCTGTTCGAATATTGCATTATTAATGATGTTCAGAGAGTGGTGTATTTATGTTGTTTTAAGGACTGCTGTTTTGTGTATTAATGCAGCAGAATAATATGTTATTTTAAGGACTGTTGTTTGGTGTATTAATGCAGCAGAAAAATTGTTGTTTAGTCGTCAATTAATGTTGTCTAAGTGACTGTATTTATGTTGTTTTAAGGACTGTTGTTTTGTGTATTAATGCAGCAGAAAAATATGTTATTTTAAGGACTGCTGTTTGGTGTATTAATGTAGCAGAAAAATTGTTGTTTAGTCGTCAATTAATGTTGTCTAAGTGACTGTATTTATTCTGTTTTAAGGACTATTGTTTGGTGTATTAAAGCAGCAATAAATTGTTGTTTAGATGTCAATAAATATGGTCTGAATGACTTTAAATTATGTTAATAATGGTCGAAGTTGCAAATGAATAAATAATGATGTATTTATTATGTCTGAAATTTGAGAAAAGGAGTGTTTGATGCTGCCTTTAATGTAGCTGAGAAGGTAATAAAAGACCAGTTTAATGCTACAGAATTTATGTCTTAAGTGTTAGTTAATGAGTTAGTTATATGGTGATAAATAGCCGTATGTTTATATTGTTTGGGCAGTTTGTGGACTATTAATTAATGTTAATTAATGTTGTCTAAATTTATGTCAGATTAAGCTATTGAAGAGTGTAATTAGTAATTAATATGTACTGCATCAATAAGTTAACTGTTAATTATTATTAAAGTTGGTTTTAGTGGTTTAATTGGGCTGCTGTAATGCAGGATTTGAATGCTGTCTGAATTGATATTAAGTATTTAATGATACTGCCATATTTTTGTATATTAATGTTGTTTATTAAAGAGTATCTTAATGCTATCCAAATATGTAAATCTTTGAGACATTAAGTTTCATGAACTAATATAAATTCCTACTGTATTCATGTTGTCCAATTTGGAATGAATTGGATAATGGTTGTGTTTGTGTTGACCATTCGTGAGGAATAAATATGTTTTTACTAATTGTAATTAAATGATAGGATGGTCTGAGTTTGAACTTGATTTGATATTTGAGTTAGTTAATATATTGATTTATTATTATGCTTTGATCGTGAAACAAATAGATCGATTATAAATCGGGGAAAAGAGAAGGTCGTGGAATAATCATTTATGACTTGAGGTAAGTTCATAAGTAAATAAATGCTATTAAATTCGAATGTATATATGTTATATGTGTTGAATTGAATTATAATTGTAACAACCGAGATTTAGGGGCTCTGCATCTATCTTGTTTCTGTGTGTTTGGTATACTTTGTATGTTGTTTGAGTGTGTTTGGAGTCTTCGGGAAGGCCCGGGGTTAAGCCGGAACCTTGGCCAAAATTGTAATTTTGGGCACTTTAGGAGGGAAGCTGATTTGGGGCAGGACTTAAGGTTTATTATGGGTGCTTGTTGACACAAGAACTAAGATGGTAAAGTGGCAACGAGGCGCCACTTAAGGAGCAGGTAAGTGACACCTCAGGGGAAGCAGAGGGGGAGCAGTTTCGAGTCGCATGAATTGTTTTTGGGAATTCTTTTGGCGTCTAGAAGGGAGGAGGTGGAGTTCGGCTAGGACACTTCAAGGGGGAGTGTTGATTGGGTCAAACTATTCAAATGTGTGGCTATGAGAAGAGAAAGGAGTTTGAATTGTTCAAATTAGTTTGAATGAGTGGGCGAGAGGGAATTTAGGAGGAAAATATGGGATTGAGGGTTGGTGAAGGTAGTGGCCGAATTTTGGATGCTTGAGGAGGGGGGGAGAAATCGGTTTAGGCTTGTAGTAGGTGTGCCGAAATTCAATTAGGTTCTCCTTTTGGGTTGGTTCTAGATTTCACTTCCATTTTCTTTGAGGACCATTGCCAAATCATCTGGCTAAACCTCTTTTTCGATATCGTTTCTCTTTTCTACCAAACAGGGTTTCTACCACTTCTTCTTCATAATTGACCAAAATCACCTTTGGGGACTCACCTTTTCGGCAATCACTCATTCTCACACCCATTTCTTTTCACTAAAAGCCGAAATACCCATTAGCCTCTCTTCTCTCTTTTTCATTCTTCATATTTCCCTTAATTATTCTTCATAGCCGAAACCCACCACACATCAAATCTTTCTCTTCTAGTTTTATTTCTCTAGGCCGAAACTACTGCCATATCTCCTTTTTAACTTGCCTTATTCCTCTTTCTCTTTAGCCGAACCTCCATAGCCAATTCTTCTCACATTTTCTCTTTGTTTCTTCATAAACCGAAACCTACTTTCTCTTCTTTCTTCCTGAGTTGTTTTCTTGATTTGCCGAATCCCTTGTTGTGTTCACATCTCTTACTCGATTATTGTTTCAGGAAAGTGCCGTCACTCATCCTCCTATCTCCCTTTCAAATCGATTCCATCCTGATTAAGTGGTAAGTGCAAGCCTCCTTCTCTTTTCTCTTTTAATCTCTGTTGGGTTGGTAACCGGTGGGGTTAACCATGTTCTGTCTATCTTTGGCCGAATGTAGAAGAGGCCTCTATTCATATTCTTTTTGCATCTAAGCGATATTGAAGGATCTTAGGAGGGGTAATCGGTCAACTAAGGTAAGGGAGTTTGCATCTTTTGATTAGGCCGAAAGGCCATTCTTTTTGACCATATCTAAGATGGCCGATTCTATTATGGAGTTGTGTAGGGATTCCAGTGGCTTGCTAATCCAAGTGTAGTAGTCTCCAGGTTCTATCGACTTAGGTAAGAAATCACTATATTATTCGGCGTATATCCTTGATTTCTCTGCTTGGATGTTTTAACTCGGTCTTCTGACCAAGACCTTTTGGATGGAATCAAATGCCAGCCAAGCGACGGAAGGGGTTGGACCCGTAATCCCAGCCCCTAAGTTCAAAAGACGTGCGGTGTCTGCCGTTTGAGATTGGCCACCGGGGTGTGGGCCGGCTTCTGAAAGGGATAGACAGATCGCTGTAATCCCTGCAAGTGAGGACGTTAGCAAGATCGATAGTATAGTCTTACGTGTTCACAGGTGTGTAATTATCACACTACCCCTTTTGTTGTTGTAATAATCGTGTATGTGTTATGAAAGCCGAAAATCCCGGCAATAGAGATTGAGTTATCCCTGTTGGGTAAAACTGAAACATCAGGTTAGTGTATCTTGGTTAAACCTTAACATTTTTATAGCATGATTGTGTGTGACATTACATATAACCTGTTTATTATACTATGTTGCATGTGCATGGGACATCGGGATGTTATGATATGATGGGGAAGTGCTTATGGGTGACAATGTCACACCTATTGATGGTACATTATTGTATCGGTGATTTGGTCACATAGTGATCTGTGGCTAGGCCACGTGTTATTGTCTTTGAGTAGTGTGTCTGTCAGCATGACTGCCAAAGTGGAGTGTAGAGGATGGAGGGTTGATTTTAGAAATCCCCAGTTGTGTTGAGGTTGGACATATGAAGTGGAGTGTAGAGGATGGAAAAACTAGGCTGGGTTGGGCTAGCATGTTAATTATTTGTTTATGCTGTATGATTGGGCTTCGGTCGATGGTGATTTTGGGGCTTAGGCCCAATTGTGGAGTATGTGGACTAATTGCACACTGAGTCTTGTGACTCACTCTTTTGTTTAAACAATTGCAGGTAATTCTTAGCATGATGGATCAATGGTGGAGGAACTCGAGGTGGCCACGCATGGGTTACTAGTAAACTTTATTTTATATATCGTTTATAACTTTTGGGTATTTTTCTTTGATTTGTAATAAGGCCACTACAAAACTTGGAATTTACTTTCGGGTTTTAATTTTGGACATGTTAATTATAGATCGCTCGATGGGGCGTTTTTAAAGCGCAAACTAAAGTTTTCTTATAACCTGCCCAATAACGTTTCTTACAATAAAAGACATTTTCATTGAAAACCTGATAAACGAATAATTGGTAAGTGTTTTCAAATGTCACCTAATCGCAAGGGTTCGACTAACTAAATTTTCAAAGTTAACTAAACAACGGGTTGTCAACTGAACCACGAAATTCGAGATTTTAAAATGACTTAAAATTTTCTGAAACCTGTCAAACTTCCTAAACTTCTTCCTAGTGACATGCCAAAGCCGGTCGTAGTGTTTGGGCCGGGTTTGGGGTGTTACAGTTTGGTGTCAAAGCCAAGTTTAAAAAGCTCGGCCTTGGGTTTTGGGTTCAAAACGTTTTTCAGATTTCACTTTTAAGAAAAATATATACATGGATCTGTTTTCGAGGTGTGGCACCCGAGTCTCCGGCCCAAGTCTGCCAGGTAAGTTTTCTGATGGCTAAGTGATTGCATAAAGTTGATGTATTATGTGAATGTGTTGTTTTGCTGTAGAGATGAAAACCTTTAGGTATACACATGCTTGCGGAAAAACTACTTATAATCTTATCTTCATAAAACTACTCGGTAATAAACAATGGAAGAAATACTAATTCATAAAATTTGTAATCAGATAAGACGAAACGTTAGACATGAGTGCTAGACGTGGACGTGGCGCACGTGACCGTGGTAGAGGCCGAGATGTTGAAGCTGAGTTCTCGGAAGCAAGATATGAGCCTGAGGGTGAAGTGCCCGCATCACCTGTGGCGGAAGCGGGACTACAAGACAGAATTGGTGGAGATGATGCCCTGTCTCAGGCAATGTTGCGTGTGTTGAAATGAGTAGCTGGGGCAGGCAGTGGAACAGCAACTCGGAAGTCTATCCTTGAGCGACTTCGAGCGAATGGAGCCGAAATGTTTAGAGGTATCTCTGGAGTAGCTCCAAATGTGGCTGAGTATTGGCTAGAGGCAGTCGAGAGAATCATGGATGACTTGGACTGCACGGCAGAGGAGAAGCTGAAGGGTGCGGTGTCTCTACTTCGGGATAAAGCCTACCAGTGGTGGCTTACCGTGAGAGAGAGTACTCCGGTGGACCGAGTTGATTGGGATTTCTTTAAGATGAAATTCCAAGGAAAGTACGTTGGGGCCACTTACGTGGATGCTCAGAGGAAGACATTCCTGAATTTGGTCCAAGGGGTAAAACGGTAGCTGAGTATGAGGCAGAATTCCTGCGGTTGAACCAGTATGCTCGAGGGATAGTTGTGACTGATCATGAGCGTTGCGTACGGTTCGAAGATGGGCTACGAGATGAGCTGCGAGTGTTGATAGCTCCACAGCGGGAGAGGGATTTCGCTATTCTGGTGGAAAAAGCTAAAATAACCGAGGAGGTGACGCGGACCGAAAGGCAAAATAGAGACAAGGATAAAGTCAGGAATAAGAGGAGCTATGGACAGTCAGGGTCATCTAGGGGTTTCCAGAAGAGGCCCAGGGTTGATGGGCCGAGTCGCGTTGCAATGCCAGCTGCTGTTTTTCGACAATGTGCTCAGTGTGGGAGGTCACATGCAGGAGAGTGCTAGGGAAGAGATAGGGTATGTTTCAGGTGCGGGTCAAAGGATCATTTGATCAGGGACTGTCCGTTAGAAAGGACTAGGGCTCGGATGGTAGGTCAGGGGTATGTGCAGCCAGGAAGGGGTGGGCAGCAGATGCCGAGAGGTCGTGGACCGAACAGAGGAGGGAATGGTTCTGGTCGGGGTCATAGAGCGCCGGGCAGAGGTGCTAGGAATACTGAGGCAAGACAGCTCGGGTTAGTTTATGCAGCGAGACGCCGAGAACAGGGTGACGCACCAGATGTTATAACGGGTACGTTCTTCATTTTCGGTTTACCCTTTATTGCATTAATTTATATTGGGTCGACGCATTCCTATGTTGCTAGTGTGGTGTCTGGAACTTTGAACATGAACTCTGAAACTGCTTCTAGGGAGATGACGGTACTTAGTCCTCTAGGGCAATCTGTAGTAGTAAATAAACTTTTTAGGAATGTGCCTCCGGCCGATTTGATGGAACTACCGTTCGGGGAGTTCGATTTGATCTTAGGCATGGACTGGTTGGCAAGATATCGTGCAAACTTGGATTGTGCTGCTAAGCGCATGGTGTTAAGGACTCCTGAGGATGACGAAGTTTTGGTGATAGGTGAGAGGAGAGACTATTTGTCCAATGTAGTGTCTGCTCTTAAGGCGGAAAGAATGGTGAGGAAAGGGTGCATGGCTTTCTTAACCTATGTCAGTGCCTTGGATGCAATGGAAGTGACCGTGGATGAGGTTAGAACAGTAAAAGAATTTGTGGATGTATTTCCTGAAGAACTTCCAGGGTTGCCTCTGGATCGTGAGGTGGAGTTCAGAATTGAGTTACTTCCGGGGACGGCTCCGGTGTCCATCGCCCCTTACAGGATGGCACCGAAAGAGCTAGTTGAACTTAAAGCTCAGATCCAAGAGTTGTTAGACCGTGGTTTTATCCGACCCAGTGTATCTCCGTGGGGAGCGCCGGTGTTGTTTGTGAAGAAGAAAGACGGGTCCATGCGAATGTGCATTGACTACCGCCAGTTGAACAAGCTGACTATCAAGAACAAGTACCCGTTGCCGAGGATAGATGACCTGTTTGATCAGCTCAAAGGGGCCTCGATCTTTTCAAAGATAGATTTGAGGTCGGGATATCATCAGCTTAAGGTCAAGGAAGCGGATATCTACAAAATGGCTTTTCGGACTCGCTATGGTCACTATGAGTTCCTGGTGATGCCGTTTGGGTTGACAAATGCACCAGCTGCGTTCATGGATATGATGAACCGGGTTTTTCAGCCTTATCTAGACCGGTTCGTCGTTGTGTTCATAGACGACATTTTGGTATATTCCAAGACTGAGGAAGAGCACGATTTGCATCTTCGAGTGGTTCTGCAGATTTTGAGGGAGAAGCAGCTGTACGTCAAGTTTAGCAAGTGTGAGTTTTGGTTGAAGGAAGTTACATTTTTGGGTCATGTGGTATCTGCAGAAAGGATTAGGGTGGATCCCCGAAAGATTGAAGCGGTGTTAGAGTGGAAATCACCTAAGTCTGTGGCAGAGATTCAGAGTTTCCTTGGTCTGGCTGGGTATTACTGAAGGTTTGTTGAAGGGTTCTCATTAATTGCGGCACCTTTAACCAAGTTGTTGAGGAAAGGGATACCTTTTGTTTGGGCTGACAAGCAACAGGAAAGTTTTGAGAAGCTGAAGAAGATTTTGACAGAGGCTCCGGTGTTGATTCAGCCTGAGGCCGGAAAGGAGTTCGTGGTTTATTGTGATGCTTCACACACGGGATTAGGATGTGTGTTAATGCATGATGGGAAGGTTGTTGCTTATGCGTCTCGGCAGTTAAGACCGCATGAGATTAATTATCCCACGCATGATCCGGAGTTGGTCTGCGGTAGTTTTCGCTCACAAGATCCGGAGACATTATTTGTATGGAGAGAAGTCTGCATATCTACACCGACCATAAGAGTTTGAAATATCTTCTAACTCGAAAAGAGTTGAATTTAAGGCGTGAAGGTGGATTGAGTCGTTGAAAGATTATGACTGTTTGATCGAATATCATCCGGGTAAGGCTAATGTGGTAGCAGAAGCGTTAAGTCGGAAGGTAATATCGACTTGAGAGCAATGTTCTCCCATCTTAGTTTGTATGATGACGAAGCTCACACCAACTTCAAGTGAAGCCGACATGGGTAGATCAGATTAAAGAGAAACAGTTATCGGATGATGTCTTGAGCGCTCGACTTTTGCAAGTACAGAATGGTGGGGTAGAAGATTATAATTTGAACAATGATGGGGTTTTATGCTTTCGTGGGAAGGTTTGCATGCCGAAGGATGTAGAGTTGAGGCAGATAATTTTTCAAGAAGCGCACAGTAGCCCTTACACTATGCATCCTGGAGGAAGTAAGATGTACCGGGATTTGCATGAACAGTTTTGGTGGCCTGGTTTGAAGCGGGAGGTTACGGAATTTGTGGGGAAGTGTTTAACTTGTCAGCAGGTTAAAGCGGAGCATCAATTGCCTTCAGGGTTGCTGCAGCCGGTGAAGATTCCACAGTGGAAATGGGAAAGGATCACTATGGATTTTGTTAGTGGGCTACCTCTCACGCCTACTAAGAAAGACTCGGTATGGGTGATTGTGAATCGGTTGACGAAGTCTACCCATTTCATACCTGTTCGTGTCGACTATTCTCTTCAGAGGTTGGCTAAGCTGTATGTGGCAGAAATTGTGAGGTTGCATGGGGTACCTGTATCGATCATATCAGATAGAGACCCTAGGTTTACGTCACGATTCTGGAGGGCACTGCATCAGGCATTGGGTACAAGACTGGACTTCAGCACAGCTTTTAATCCACAGACTAATGGTCAGTTTGAGAGAGTGATTCGGATCTTGGAGGATATGTTGAGGGGCTGTGTCATCGATTTCAAGGGTAGTTGGGAAGAGTTATTACCGTTGGCAGAATTTGCATACAACAACAGCTACCAATCTAGTATTCAGATGGCGCCCTATGAAGCATTATACGGGCGGAGGTGTGGTACTCCTACCTGTTGGACAGAATTGGGTGAACGCCAGATTTTGGGTCCAAAATTGGTTGCTGAGACAGAGGAGAAGGTTAAGCTAATTAGGGCTCGATTGAAAGAAGCGTTTGATAGGCAGAAGGCTTATGCAGACCTGAAGCGAAAAGAAATAGAGTTTGCAGTGGGTGGTCAGGTTTTCTTGAAAGTTTCACCTTGGAAGAAGGTGATGAGGTTTGGACGAAAGGGCAAGCTAAGTCCTAGGTTCATTGGGCCTTATCAGATTTTGAAACGCGTGGGACCAGTGGCGTATCAACTGGAGTTACCTTCAGAATTGAAACAGATGCATGATGTATTCCATGTTTCAATGCTAAGACGCTACCGTTCGGATCCGTCTCACGTCGTGCCAGTGGAGGAAATTGAGGTAAGACCAGACTTGTCCTACGAGGAAGAACCAATCCAGATCTTGGAACGAGACGTCAAGGTGCTAAGAAGGAAATCGGTTCCGTTGGTTAAAGTCTTATGGCGAAATCATGGAATGGAAGAGGCGACATGGGAGCCAGAGGATGCGATGCGTCAGCAGTACCCGCATCTCTTTTGACCAGAAAATTTCGAGGCTGAAATTTCTTTAAGGGGGTAGAATTGTAACATCCGGGATTTAGGGGCTCTGCATCTATCTTGTTTCTGTGTGTTTGGTATACTTTGTATGTTGTTTGAGTGTGTTTGGAGTCTTCGGGAAGGCCCGTGGTTAAGCTGGAACCTTGGCCAAAATTGTAATTTTAGGCACTTTAGGAGGGAAGCAGATTTGGGGCAGGACTTAAGGTTTATTGTGGGTGCTTGTTGACACAAGAACTAAGATGGTAAAGTGGCAAAGAGGCGCCACTTAAAGAGCAGGTAAGTGACGCCTCAGGGGAAGCAGAGGGGGAGCAGGTTCGAGTCGCATGAATTGTTTTTGGGAATTCTTTTGGCGTCTGGAAGGGAGGAGGTGGAGTTCGGCTAGGACACTTCAAGGGGGAGTGTTGATTGGGTCAAACTATTCAAATGTATGGCTATGAGAAGAGAAAGGAGTTTGAATTGTTCAAATTAGTTTGACTGAGTGGGCAAGAGGGAATTTAGGAGGAAAATATGGGATTGAGGGTTGGTGAAGGTAGTGGCCGTTTGGATGCTTGATGAGGGGGGAGAAATCGGTTTAGGCTTGTAGTAGGTGTGTCGAAATTCAATTAGGTTCTCCTTTTGGGTTGGTTCTAGATTTCACTTCCATTTTCTTTGAGGACCATTGCCGAATCATCTGGCTAAACCTCCTTTTCGATATCGTTTCTCTTTTCTACCAAACAGGGTTTCTACCACTTCTTCTTCATAATTGACCGAAATGACCTTTGGGGACTCACCTTTTCGGCAATCACTCATTCTCACACCCATTTCTTTTCACTAAAAGCCGAAATACCCATTAGCCTCTCTTCTCTCTTTTTCATTCTTCATATTTCCCTTAACTATTCTTCATAGCCGAAACCCACCTCACATCAAATCTTTCTCTTCTAGTTTTATTTCTCTAGGCCGAAACTACTGCCATATCTCCTTTCTAACCTTGCCTTATTCCTCTTTCTCTTTAGCCGAACCTCCATAGCCAATTCTTCTCACATTTTCTCTTTGTTTCTTCATAAACCGAAACCTACTTTCTCTTCTTTCTTCCTGAGTTGTTTTCTTGATTTATCGAATCCCTTGTTGTGTTCACATCTCTTACTCGATTATTGTTTCAGGAAAGTGCCGTCACTCGTCCTCCTATCTCCCTTTCAAATCGATTCCATCCTGATTAAGTGGTAAGCGCGAGCCTCATTCTCTTTTCTCTTTTAATCTCTGTTGGGTTGGTAACCGGTGGGGTTAACCATGTTCTGTCTATCTTTGGCCGAATGTAGAAGGGGCCTCCATTCACATTCTTTTTGCATCTAAGCGATATTGAAGGATCTTAGGAGGGGCAATCGGTCAACTAAGGTAAGGGAGTTTGCATCTTTTGATTAGGCCGAAAGGCCATTCTTTTTGACCATATCTAAGATGGCCGATTCTATTATGGAGTTGTGTAGGGATTCCAGTGGCTTACTAATCCAAGTGTAGTAGTCTCCAGGTTCTATCGACTTAGGTAAGAAATCACTATATTATTCGGCGTATATCCTTGATTTCTCTGCTTGGATGTTTTAACTCGGTCTTCTGACCAAGACCTTTTGGATGGAATCAAATGCCAGCCAAGCGACGGAAGGGGTTGGACCCGTAATCCCAGCCCCTAAGTTCAAAAGACGCGCGGTGTCTGCCGTTCGAGATTGGCCACCGGGGTGTGGGCCGGCTTCTGAAAGGGATAGACAGATCGCTGTGATCCTTGCAAGTGAGGACGTTAGCAAGATCGATAGTATAGTCTTACGTGTTCACAGGTGTATAATTATCACACTACCCCTTTTGTTGTTGTAATAATTGTGTATGTGTTATGAAAGCCGGAAATCCCGGCAATGGAGATTGAATTATCCCTGTTGGGTAAAACCGAAACATCAGGTTAGTGTATCTTGGTTAAACCTTAACATTTTGATAGCATGATTGTGTGTGACATTACATATAACCTGTTTATTATACTATGTTGCATGTGCATGGGACATCGGGATGTTATGATATGATAGGGAAGTGCTTATGGGTGACAATGTCACACCTATTGATGGTACATTATTGTATCGGTGATTTGGTCACATAGTGATCGGTGGCTAGGCCACGTGTTATTGTCTTTGAGCGTTGTGTGCACAAAGATGACTCACAAAATGGAGTGTAGAGGATGGAGGGTTGATTGTAGAAATCCCCAGGTGTGTTGAGGTTGGACATATGAAGTGGAGCGTAGAGGATGGAAAAACTAGGCTGGGTTGGGCTAGCATGTTAATTATTTGTTTATGCTGTATGATTGGGCTTCGGCCGATGGTGATTTGGGGGCTTAGGCCCAATTGTGGAGTATGTGGACTAATTGCACACTGAGTCTTGTGACTCACTCTTTTGTTTAAACAATTGCAGGTAATTCTTAGCATGATGGATTGGGCTGGAGGGAACCCGAGGTGGCCACGCATGGGTTACTAGTAAACTTTATTTTATATATCGTTTATAACTTTTAGGTATTTTTCTTTGATTTGTAATAAGGCCACTACAAAACTTGGAATTTACTTTCGGGTTTTAATTTTGGACATGTTAATTATAGATCGCTCGATGGACATTTTTAAAACGCAAACTAAAGTTTTCTTATAACTCGCCCATAACGTTTCTTACAATAAAAGACATTTTCATTGAAAACCTGATAAACAAATAATTGGTAAGTGTTTTCAAATGTCACCTAATCGCAAGGGTTCGACTAACTAAATTTTCAAAGTTAACTAAACAATGGGTTGTCAACTGAACCACGAAATTCAAGATTTTAAAATGACTTAGAATTTTTCGAAACCTGTCAAACTTCCTAAACTTCTTCCTAGTGACATGCCAAATCTGGTCGTAGTGTTTGGGCCGGGTTTGGGGTGTTACAATAATAAATATATGTGTATGTGCCGAATTGAAATAAGCATTGGAGAACTAATTACGAGCTTGAATTGATTGAATGATGACGCCTGAAAAGCCCCGTACGAACCATAGAAATAGTTAGGATACATATGTCATGACATAGGATTCCGATACGTGTTTTTGTGTAAGACCACATCTGGGACGTTGGCATCGACTTGTGATTACGTGTAAGACCATGTCTGGGACATTGGCAACGTATTTGATTCGTGTAAGACCCTGTCTGAGACAGTGGCATCGATTTGTGATTACATGTAAGACAACGTCTGGGACGTTGGCATTGTATGAGACTTCTGATTATCCGAGTATCCTTATTGATTTCGAATGGTTTAACGGGTATTATCGGGAAATGTACGAGCATGTGAATGAGTACCCGATTCAGGTATGTGTGAATTATATATGAAATTCAAAAATGAAAAGTAAGCATGTTTCTAATAATGATATGTGGAATACATGGCAATGAATGTGGAATGTATGTAAGTGAATTATGAGTAAGTGAATTAGATGTAAATTATGAGATGGAATATATGCATGATTATGATATTTCCATGAATGAATTGGTGACTGACTGTGTATTTGAGCTAAATGATTCAGGTACATATGAGGTTTATTTGTTAAATGAAAAATAAGGTAAGTGAAGTTACTTAATGATGAACATGGATTATATGAGAAAAGTGGTTGTATATGTGTATGTGATTAACTAAATTTGGCCTATTTGAATTGAATTATATATGTTTCTATGGTGAATTATTTGCTTATGGCTTACTAAGCTTTCAAAGCTTACTTTGTGTAATTTTCCTATGTTTATAGAGTTTCGGAGACTTGCTCGGGTTGGAAGTCGAAGGAGATCTCATCACACTATCCAATTTTCGCTTCAGTAAATAAATGCTTGGAGATTTGGTTTTGTGGCATGTATAGACTAGTTTTGATATGGTTGTTTTGAAATTGTATATATATATATAGCCATGCGAAAATGGCTTGATTATGATGTTAATGGTTGTGTATTCGGTCATGTCTTAAGTTTAATTTAGAGGTATGTTTTATGGTAAATATGTTTGTGATGTGGTTATATGATTTGGCAATGAGATATGGTAAGTATGAAGTATAATCGGCTTTATAGTTAGCTCATTTTGGAAGTATAAAAAGTGGTATAATTTGGTTTGGTAATAAGGTAAAGTGATGAAAATGTATTTGATTGAGTATTGGTTATGTAGATTCGGTTTGAAATGGCAAAGTATACACATATATTATGCTTGAATGGTTGGGTTTTTAGGTAAAATTCATGATGGAAAATGATGATTATATTTTGCGGTATGTTAGTTTGGTTTGGAATGTGAATTTATAAATGACATTGATAAGATAAATTATTAAATATGTCTTGTAATTTGTGAAAGAGTTAAATAAGCATGTTTTGATTTTGTTTGTCATGTGTTTCATGTGACCGAATGTGATTTATATAATTGAGTAAATGGTTACTGTTCGAATTTTGAAATTTATTGTAAATGAGTTAATTAACTTTGTGCATGATTTTAAATTGAATGACTGTATTGAGTTGTAATTTGATCGATAATGCCTTGTAACCCTAATCCGGCGACGAATATGGGTTAGGGGTGTTACAGGCTTTTGACCTCCCACACGGCCTATGCGTTTCCCACACGGCCAGAGCACATGGGCGTGTGGTTCTAAGACACTTATATTGGTCTGGTGTGCCTTTCTGATCTGAAAATGTGATTGTGCGCTTCAACCCTTGGCTAAGCTTAAACAAGGGTAGTTCAGAAATCTGATCTGGGCTTCGGTCTGAATGTATCTGTGTGACTGTCATGTGAAGTGTTGGAATCTGAATCTATTCTGTTGGGTGTGTGTGCAAAGCTGGTTTGTTTGACTGTTTGATATTGTGTCTCTGTTCTGTGAGATTGTATGCATACATACATCTGCATACATTCATCTGCACAAAATATTTTAGGATGGGATTGCGAAGAGAAGGGAGACTGATTCTGATCTGATCTAGCAGTTAAGTTGCAATTTATCGGTATAGCGGTTTATCGCACCGCACTGTACCGTATGTACGTTAGCTATGCTACGTACCCTTATCTGATCTGGCAGTTTAACTGCAAAATCACCGGTATAGCGGGTTACCACATCGCACTGTACCACATGTACGTTAGCTATGCTAGGTATTTATATATTTGATCCGCGATTCAAACGCAATTTATCTGTCTTCATGATTTCGGATTGCATTTGTCATGCGACGCATACATCACGTAACAGCCCGATTTTCAGTGGTGTCAGAAACAGTGGTTTGAGACCACTAAAATCTAACAAGTGAGTTATAAATTTATTATTTAGTATTAATGAGTCAATCGTGAATTTAAGAAGGCTTATGAATTAGTGATTTATGCTTTAGAAATATTTATTAAATTAATTAGTTTTGAAACCGAGATATCGAGACCTCAATTTCATAAACCGAGCCGTAAATATTTTTATAAAAATTTATGGGGTTTCATTGAGTTAGTATTAAAGTTTCGTTAGGAAATTTTAATATTTGAATAGTTAATTAAGTAAAAAGGACTAAATTGAAAAAGGTGCAAAACTTGCTAAAATGATCAAATAGCTTAAGTGTTAAACGAGGGAGGACTTAAAAGGCAAATTAGCCCAAAGAAGATGGCATGGGCGGCATGGGAAGAGAAAAATCACAAAAATTAGTGTGAACTAAGGGCAAAGTTGTAATTTGGGCAAAATTAAAAAGAAACAAATTTAATATAAAGAATTCTGGACATTTCTTTCTTCAATTCTCTGCTCAAAAATGCCATGGAAGAGGGCTGAAGCTGTTTTTACCTATTTTTGCTCCATGTGAGTTTATTTCTTGCCTTTTTCTTATAATTTTTTTTGTTTTTAAGACTTTTACAATTACGTCCAATTGTCTATTTCATTAGTTTTTGATTCTATGAGAAATTTTGAAAGATATCATTGATGAGTGCTGGATGTTTATGATGAATTAGCATGGATTTGAAGCTTTGATTTTGTTATTTGATGATTTTATTAAGTAATTTTGATAGAAATTGATTTTAGGACCTAATTGTGAAAAGTTAAGAATTAGGGTTGGTGTTGAAATTCTGAATATCAAAGGCTGTATAATAGCCTAAAATAATTAGATAAAATTTTAATTGAGAAAAATTAGCTCAATTGATAGGATAATTGATAAGGGACTAAATAGTAAAAACTGTAAAATTTAGGGTAAATGTGTAATTTCAAAAATTGAATGGTATAAATTGTAAAGTGAATTAGAATTAAATTGGATACTAATGAATGAGTAATTTTATATTATAGATCCAAAAACCGAAGTTAAACGGGGAAAAGAGAAATTAACAGACTAGTCCTTGAATTTTTACAAATTCTACAAATAGGCCCAGGTAAGTTCGTATGAACTGTACTCTGTATAAATTGATTAAAGTGAATATTAATTGATGATGGGTATTATATATATATATATATGTTTTATTGTTGGAATTAAAATTATTATTGAAAATATATTATCGAATTTAATACTCAGTTTGGATTGAACGCGGGATTTGAGTACATCCGTAAATTGATGTATGGTGGTATTGGAGGGAGACATCAGAATATTACCGAAGTGAACTGGGGTTCAGCATCTGTTGCGAACTCTCGTGTTTTACTTTCTGTTTGGAGTGATTTGGGTAGACTAGCTCTATGAGCTTCTATTGATGATGTACTCATATTCGTAAGTCGTTCTCCGATTTGGAACGACTTGGTTAGTGATATGGAAATTTATAAATATAAAACTTGTCTGATAATTATGTAGATTTATGTTTATAAATGATTATCGAAATAAATACATACAAAATTCATGAAAATAACGGTACAGGGAATATTGATTGTTATTGAATTGAATATATGTGGAATTATAATATTTGAATACTGGATACATTGGAACGGATTGATTTAACAAGTGATGAATTTATTGAAATTATATTGATTAAGTTGATATATATATATTGATTATATTGACTAACTTAATTGAAATAAACATTGATTGTTATTGAAAAATGACTTGAATTATGTTGAAATATGAATTTATGTGATTAATTGAAATGTGTATTGGTTGGAAACTGAAAAGTGAATTGAATACCCTATTAACTGTATCGGGCTGAGTTGGATATAGTTGGCATGCCATAGGATTGGAAGTGTTCAGGGATACTTCGACCTTGAGTCGATGAGGCACTATAAGTGTCGTATTGTTACTTCGACCTTGAGTCAATGAGGCACTGTAAGTGTCGTATTGTTACTTTGGATAATTTCGATGAGGTACTGAGTACCATACTGTTTTACTTTGGCATAGCCAATGAGGCACTGAGTGCCGAACTGGTGTGTTCTGGTTGGATCCGTGTATCCGTCCGAGTCCGAGTCGAGTTAATAGGGGTACATAATGAATTGGCAAAATTGATCGATACTGAACGATATTGTCTGTGAATTTTGAAATTGGAATTGAATAGAGGAATGATTTATGCAAATGAGATGCATGAATCATGAGTTCATGAAATGGATATTGATATTGTTAAATGATTTTGTATTAAATTGTGAAAAGCTATTTGAGATAGTAAATTGATGAGAATTGTATGTGCTATGAATGATATATATATTTATATATATATGTAATTAATATTGAAAGACTTATGGTTATTACCGGGATATATCTGAAATACTTGGTAATAATATTTACTTGATATATTGAAAAGTGACATGTAAATATGTGATTATCTCTGATATGTTGATACAAGGAAATTATGTATATGGTGATGAGTAATAAACCCAAGTGTGATATATCGAGAAAATAAGTTTATCAATATTGAATTTATATGTAAGATGTGCATGTATGCTAACCATTGTTGTTGCTTGATGATTAGGCAAGTGCCAATCTATTGATTGAATAGTAGTATGTTTATTTGTTTCAAGTGCTGAAATGGTAAGTATTTAAGTGAAAATAAGTTAGTGCTCATGAAAGAATGGTAAGGCTTAAATTATGAAATTTCTTATGAATTGACTTATTATGTGTTCAATATGAAAAAAAGGCTTGGTTAAATGCACTAACTTGTGACCATGGTTGAATGACATGTATATGAAATAAGTTTGGAAGAGATAAAAATTGTATAAAATTCTACTAATGTAATACCCCGAAAATTTTTATAGTAAGATATTATCTTTGATATAGTAAAATAAGGAAATAAAGCGACAAAAAGGGGAATTTTGGAGTTATGACAACATTGAGAAGTATATTATGATATATTACAATATTAATTCAAGAAAGGACTAAATTGTAAAAGTGAGAAAAGTTTTGTTGCCCAAGAGTAAATATTCAAAACTTGAGGGGTTAAAGTGTAAATATAAAAAAGTTGAAGGACCAATAGTGAAAATATTTTAAGGGTGGAATGATCTAGAAACTAAGGAAATTGGATGAATTAGGACCAAATTGAATAGGTAAAGAATTATGAGGACTAAATTATAATTTTACCAAATTATATGATGATTCAAGGATGGAATTTTAAAAGATCACAAAGGGCAAAATGGTCAATTAGAAGAGAGAGAAATCTAGAAAGTAATGATGATGTTGATGATATTTTATATTTTTTATTAGATAAATATTATTTTATTAATATTTTGATAAGATATTTTATTATTTTATCATTATTTTATTATTATTTATGTAGTATATAAGGAAGGAAAGATGATGAATTATCATCATCTCTTTCCCATGCAATCCAACGTGAGAAGAAGAGAAAGAAAAGAAGTTTTCTTTTCTTTACAAATTAGTCCTTTTACCAAAAATCCACCATTTTCACTTGAAATTCAAAAGAATTTCCATAGCCATCAAGAGAGAAAGATGACAAGGAGACTATGGGGAGCAATAATATCAAGTTAGATTCAAGAAATAGAAGCTGGAGGAGAGAGAAAATCAAGTTAAAGATTGAAATCAATAAAACAAAGGTAAGAACATCAAGTTTCCAATATATTTTTAAGTTTGATATTGTGGAAAAAGCATGGAATTGATGTTAATGTAGAGTTTTCTTATATAAGGTTTTATACTCTTGATATGTTAGAAATAAGAGAAAGTGATGGGAAATATTGTAGAGAAAGGAAATAAAGGTGTTATAAACTTGGTAATTAACATTTTGCACAAAAACAGTTTTGGACAGCAGCAGTAGTCTAACTTTAGAAAATTACCAAAAATTGTAGAAATCGAATTAGAGGATGAATAAAATATGGAATTAAATATTATTGAGTCTAGTTTATTATAGAAGAAACTTTGTAAGTAATGGAATTTTAAATCACGAGATATAATAGGTTTTGTGAGGCAAGGTCAGAATGATTTCGGGTTCCCCTGTTCTGACTTTGTAAAATCATAAAAAATTGTAGAAACATGATTATGGGCTTAAATTTATATTTTTAAAATCCTGAATGAGTCTATTTTCAATAAAAACAAACGGGAACATCATCCAAATCCCGTATGAGGAGATAATTAATTTTTAGTGAAGAAGGGTCGGAACTGTTAGACAGCAGAATAGGGGTGAATTTAAAGAATAAACTGTACTTATTGGCTAAACCAAAAATTATGAAAATTTTATGGTAAGAATATATGTGAGTCTAGTTTCAGGGAAAATTAGCGGATCTTAATTTTGAGTTCTGTAGCTCAAGTTAAAAATAATTTAGCGACTGTGACACGGATGGACAGCTTGAATATCCATATAAGTAAATAGTGAAAATTATAGATAATGTTACTTACAAGTGTGTTATTTGTACTAAGGATGTGGTATGGAGAGGAGGAGGAGGAAAAAAATATATATGAATATTCAACTAGCATGGCTAATTTGCATGTTCTAAGCTCGAGACTAAATTGAATAAAAGTAAAACTTTATGGGCAATTTTGTAAAAATGTCGAAATGACCAAATTGCATGAAATGGATTATTTTATTATTTAAATTACAAAATTGAATGAAATTATTAATTTAGATCAAGATCGGGTGAAAACATGCTTTAGGGATTAAATTGAAAAGTGTTGAAATT
Organism: Gossypium sturtianum; assembly: GCA_025698515.1. Classification (NCBI taxonomy): domain Eukaryota; kingdom Viridiplantae; phylum Streptophyta; class Magnoliopsida; order Malvales; family Malvaceae; genus Gossypium; species Gossypium sturtianum. Next base: position 99,641,636 of record CM046955.1, on the reverse strand, counting down.
ATGAAAAATTCTGATATTTCATAGAATTCATGGGCTATTATCAATATATATGAGAATAATTAGGTTTGAAACAAGGATTAAATTACATGAATTTTATTTTTCTGAGCCTAAGGATGAAATTGTCATTAATTAAAAGTTTAGGGGCAAAATGGTAATTTTGCCTAGAGCATAAATTGAATGTATAAGAATATGAAATGAATGAAAATGATGATCAAATTTATTTATAAAGATTCGGATAATTCAAATACGAGACTTGAACGTGGAAAAGAAAAGACATCGGATTAGTGAAATTATAAACGCGAACAAGCAACGAGGTAAGTTCGTGTAACTTGAATTATATTCTTAAATATTTGAAATATATTTTTATTGATGTGAATATGATTTGGATGTTTATTGTATGATAATTGATGAAGCATTGATATTCTTGATGAAAATGGAAAATAAATCCCGGTTGAATGAAAAGAAAATTCGATGGATCTCTGAAAAGGAATTGACGGTAAAAAGGATCTAGCCCGGACGGGTGATCCTATCCTGATATAGCCCTCCCGAAGAATATGTGTGAAAAGGATCTAGCCCGGACGGGTGATCCTGATATAGCCCTCCCGAAGAATATGTGGAAAATGGATTTAGCCCGGACGGGTAATCCGAATTAGGATCTGAATTTAGCTTTGGATGTAATTCGGATCCAAGCTCGATTAGAGTAATTGTCGTTGCGAGGGATTTAGCTTGGACTGTAATCCCGACAATACTCTTTGAGCATATGTTCTGAGATTTAGCTCGACTGTAATCCCGCTTGTAAGAAATGAGGTTCGCGGGAGTGTGCTCTCTTACAGTGGGATTTAGCTCGGACTGGTAATCCCATTTGTAAGGATGAGGTTCGCGGAGTGTGCTCTTTGGAAAAAGGATATACCCATATGTGTATGCGAATTGACGGATCGGAATTGTACACTATAAGTGTACTACTGGAAAATCCATCGAAATTCCGAGAAATTCAACGGGATAAATATAGAAAATGGCAAGTACTTGAAATCATGAAATTAAACTTGAAATACATAGAAATGATAATTATTTGATATATTGAAATATGACATGGAAAATACATGTATGTGAAAATTGCCTGATAATTATGCATATTCAAGATTATGAATTGCTACTAGACTAAATATACACTAAACTCATGAAAATGATGGTACATGAAATATTGTCATAATAAATTGAATAATTTATATTTATGAAGAAACAGCAAGAGAATGATTTGTATCATGACATGTAAATATAAGACTATCTTTGACACGTCGATACAAGGAAAATTATGTATATTAGGACAAGTAGTAAATTCAAGTGAGACATGTTGAGAAAATAAGTTTGTTAATATTAAAGTACGCTAACCAATGTAGGAAAATTTTAGGATTTTGCGAAAAATTTTCTATAATCCCGATTTAATCTCGGTTGGTTCCTAATGTATGTTTTGGGCTTTGAGGACCCAACAGAGGGACGTTATGATTATTTTCAGAATATGAATAATAAATGACTTGGAATTATTCGAAAATATTCAGTAAACTCCGGTAATGCCTCGTACCCTATTCCGGCAACGGATACGGGTAGGGGGTGTTACATTTAGTGGTATCAAAGCTTCGGTTTAGTCGGTTCTCGGACCGAACGTAGCATATGAGAAGTCTAGAAATACATATCGTTATATAACCTGTGATAGTGTGATATTTTTCGACTCTGATGGGATTTGTTTTACTTATAGATAGAGATGCTTTCCCAACCGAGCCAATTCTGATAATGTTGAAAATGATACTCAAGTATATGAATAAAAGTTGATTATGATAAATCGAACTCATAATGATATGAATAAATGTTTTATAATACATGAAAATGATGAATGTTAAGTTATATGTATTATTAAAAGTAAATTATATTGCTACACGAAATATTGTATTGATGACTAAATTATAAGATATATATATATATAAAAATATGTGTGAATATTGAATTATATGTGAATTGAGATAATAGATGTTTTGAATATTTGAAATTGTTGTGGAAATGAATTCGAAATTGGAAAAAAAAAATACCATATTAACTTATCGGACTAGATTGGATACAAATGGCATGCCATAGGATTTGTAATGTGATAAGGAGATTTGAGACTCGGTCGAGGAGATATTTCTGTATTATATTTTTTGATTTATCCGAAGAGGCATTTAATGCCTTATTGGTGTGTTTGGGAGAATATGATATTCTGGTGTGTTTGGGTTGGAATCCATGTATCCATCAAAGTCCGGATTTGTTAATAAGGTGAATAACTGAAATGAGAAAAATTAAATAAATTTGATTGATTGTACTATTAAAAATATGATAAAGAAATTATGAGTTGAATTGTGAATTGAATTAAAATGTGAGATTTGAAGCATGAACTTAAGGTTCATGAATTTGCTAAAATATCGAATTATTGATATTGAAATCAGTTGAATAAATGAAACGAAAAAATCGAATGAATTTGATCGATTGAACTATTGGAAAGTATGAAAAAGTGAAATTATGAGTTGAAATTGGAATTGAAATTAAGATATGAGATTGAAAGCTTGAACCAAAGGTTCATAATTTGATTAGATAATATAGATAATACATGATGCCATTTGATGAAAGACTATTGTTGAGATATGAAATTAAAGTATAAATTAACACATATGACTTATATTGTTACATGTTTGATGTTTATTATTTATTATTAAATGTTAAGTTTAAATTATGTGTATGGTAAGTGAAGTATGAGGTAAGTGTTATTGTTGAATTGAACGGAAATTGAATTGAGTGATGGATAAATATTAGTATTGAATTGTATATTGATGAGAAAGCGAAATTTGGAATAGAAAAGTGAAATACGAAGTACATGATAAGAATTATTAGTAAATTACAAATGACTAGTGAATTTTGAAATATATTACATGTATTAAAGATAGATAATATATAAGTATACGAACTATTGGTATAAGGGTTATATTGTAAAGTATGTAAAAGCATTATGCAAAAAGTAAAAGTAACATGTGTGTATGATATAATTTTCCCAAGTAGACGAGATTAGAACTACTAAGACATTAGTGATACGTCATTAATGAACCTTAACACACTTTACGATTAATAGCACGCCAATTACTTTTCAAATATTAGCACATTTGTGCTATTTCTTTAAATAGTGCATAATAATGCACCCCTATATCAGTTCCAGATATTCTAAGTATTCTGCTTAGTCTCATCGGGCCTCTGCTAAAAGGAAAACAATTTTTGTTACAAGGTAAAGGATTATCTCTGATTCATGTTTGAAATATTGAATTAAAAATAAATTGTGAAATGAAAGAATAGAAAATATATACAAATGATAAGCTAAGTAAATATATGCAAAAAGGAACTATAGAATTAAAGAAATTGTAAGTTCATGATCAAAAGAAAACAAGGAAATTTCGAGGACGAAATTTATTTTAAGGAGGAGAGAAATGTAATACCCCGAAAATTTTTACAGTAAGATATTATCTTTGATATAGTAAAATAAGGAAATAAAGCGACAAAAAGGGGAATTTTGGAGTTATGACAACATTGAGAAGTATATTATGATATATTACAATATTAATTTAAGAAAGGACTAAATTGTAAAAGTGAGAAAAGTTTTGTTGCCCAAGAGTAAATATTCAAAACTTGAGGGGTTAAAGTGTAATTATAAAAAAGTTGAAGGACCAATAGTGAAAATATTTTAAGGGTGAAATGATCTAGAAACTAAGGAAATTGGATGAATTAGGACCAAATTGAATAGGTAAAGAATTATGAGGGACTAAATTATAATTTTACCAAATTATATGATGATTCAAGGATGGAATTTTAAAAGATCACAAAGGGCAAAATGGTCAATTAGAAGAGAGAGAAATCTAGAAAGTAATGATGATGTTGATGATATTTTATATTTTTTTATTAGATAAATATTATTTTATTAATATTTTGATAAGATATTTTATTATTTTATCATTATTTTATTATTATTTATGTAGTATATAAGGAAGGAAAGATGATGAATTATCATCATCTCTTTCCCATGCAATCCAACGTGAGAAGAAGAGAAAGAAAAGAAGTTTTCTTTTCTTTACAAATTGGTCCTTTTACCAAAAATCCACCATTTTCACTTGAAATTCAAAAGAATTTCCATAGCCATCAAGAGAAAAAGATGACAAGGAGACTATGGGGAGCAATAATATCAAGTTAGATTCAAGAAATAGAAGCTGGAGGAGAGAGAAAATCAAGTTAAAGATTGAAATCAATAAAACAAGGTAAGAACATCAAGTTTCCAATATATTTTTAAGTTTGATATTGTGGAAAAAGCATGGAATTGATGTTAATGTAGAGTTTTCTTATATAAGGTTTTATACTCTTGATATGTTAGAAATAAGAGAAAGTGATGGGAAATATTGTAGAGAAAGGAAATAAAGGTGTTATAAACTTGGTAATTAACATTTTGCACAAAAACAGTTTTGGACAGCAGCAGTAGTCTAACTTTAGAAAATTACCAAAAATTGTAGAAATCGAATTAGAGGATGAATAAAATATGGAATTAAATATTATTGAGTCTAGTTTATTATAGAAGAAACTTTGTAAGTAATGGAATTTTAAATCACGAGATATAATAGGTTTTGTGAGGCAAGGTCAGAATGATTTCGGGTTCCCCTGTTCTGACTTTGTAAAATCATAAAAAATTGTAGAAACATGATTATGGGCTTAAATTTATATTTTTAAAATCCTGAATGAGTCTATTTTCAATAAAAACAAACGGGAACATCATCCAAATCCCGTATGAGGAGATAATTAATTTTTAGTGAAGAAGGGTCGGAACTGTTAGACAGCAGAATAGGGGTGAATTTAAAGAATAAACTGTACTTATTGGCTAAACCAAAAATTATGAAAATTTTATGGTAAGAATATATGTGAGTCTAGTTTCAGGAAAATTAGCGGATCTTAATTTTGAGTTCTGTAGCTCAAGTTAAAAATAATTTAGCGACTGTGACACGGATGGACAGCTTGAATATCCATATAAGTAAATAGTGAAAATTATAGATAATGTTACTTACAAGTGTGTTATTTGTACTAAGGATGTGGTATGGAGAGGAGGAGGAGGAAAAAATATATATGAATATTCAACTAGCATGGCTAATTTGCATGTTCTAAGCTCGGGACTAAATTGAATAAAAGTAAAACTTTATGGGCAATTTTGTAAAAATGTCAGAAATGACCAAATTGCATGAAATGGATTATTTTATTATTTAAATTACAAAATTGAATGAAATTATTAATTTAGATCAAGATCGGGTGAAAACATGTTTTAGGGATTAAATTGAAAAGTGTTGAAATTATGAAAAATTACGATATTTCATAGAATTCATAGGCTATTATCAATATATATGAGAATAATTAGGTTTGAAACAAGGATTAAATTACAGGAATTTTATTTTTCTGAGCCTAAGGATGAAATTGTCATTAATTAAAAGTTTAGGGGCAAAATGGTAATTTTGCCTAGAGCATAAATTGAATGTATAAGAATATGAAATGAATGAAAATGATGATCAAATTTATTTATAAAGATTCGGATAATTCAAATACGAGACTTGAACGTGGAAAAGAAAAGACATCGGATTAGTGAAATTATAAACGCGAACAAGCAACGAGGTAAGTTCGTGTAACTTGAATTATATTCTTAAATATTTGAAATATATTTTTATTGATGTGAATATGATTTGGATGTTTATTGTATGATAATTGATGAAGCATTGATATTCTTGATGAAAATGGAAAATAAATCCCGGTTGAATGAAAGGAAAATTCGATGGATCTCTGAAAAGGAATTGACGGTAAAAAGGATCTAGCCCGGACGGGTGATCCTATCCTGATATAGCCCTCCCGAAGAATATGTGTGAAAAGGATCTAGCCCGGACGGGTGATCCTGATATAGCCCTCCCGAAGAATATGTGGAAAATGGATTTAGCCCGGACGGGTAATCCGAATTAGGATCTGAATTTAGCCTGGACTGGTAATTCAGATCCAAGCTCATTAGAGTAATTGTCGTTGCAGGGGATTTAGCCTGGACTGGTAATCCCGACAATACTCTTTGAGCATATGTTACAGGGGATTTAGCCTGGACTGGTAATCCCGCTGTAAGAAATGAGGTTCGCGGGAGTGTGCTCTCTTACAGGGGATTTAGCCTGGACTGGTAATCCCGCTGTAAGGATGAGGTTCGCGGGAGTGTGCTCTCTGGAAAAAGGATATACCCATATGTGTACGAATTGACGGATCCGGAATTGTACACTATAAGTGTACTACTGGAAAATCCATCGAAATTCCGAGAAATTCAACGGGATAAATATAGAAAATGGCAAGTACTTGAAATCATGAAATTAAACTTGAAATACATAGAAATGATAATTATTTGATATATTGAAATATGACATGGAAAATACATGTATGTGAAATTTGCCTGATAATTATGCATATTCAAGATTATGAATTGCTACTAGACTAAATATACACTAAACTCATGAAAATGATGGTACATGAAATATTGTCATAATAAATTGAATAATTTATATTTATGAAGAAACAGCAAGAGAATGATTTGTATCATGACATGTAAATATAAGACTATCTTTGATACGTCGATACAAGGAAAATTATGTATATTAGGACAAGTAGTAAATTCAAGTGAGACATGTTGAGAAAATAAGTTTGTTAATATTAAAGTACGCTAACCAATGTAGGAAAATTTTAGGATTTTGCGAAAAATTTTCTATAATCCCGATTTAATCTCGGTTGGTTCCTAATGTATGTTTTGGGCTTTGAGGACCCAACAGAGGGACGTTATGATTATTTTCAGAATATGAATAATAAATGACTTGGAATTATTCGAAAATGTTCAGTAAACTCCGGTAATGCCTCGTACCCTATTCCGGCAACGGATACGGGTAGGGGGTGTTACAACTAAGCTTGGGATAATAAGTATAAGTGTGATATTGTGAATTTATTCACCTTGAGAATTAAAATGATTAGAGATTATACGAACTTACTAAGCATTCAATGCTTACGTATTTGTTTTTAATACCTTACAGATTATCGGAAGCTCGAACGGGTCGGAAGCTTGTCAGAGCTATATCACACTATCCATTGGTTCTATCGGTAATTATGGATGCCTTGATTCTGGTTATAATGGCATATATAAGTTATTTTGACCAAATGTTAGTCTATAGGTGTTATGTGGATATTAGTCATTTATTTGGTTTGCGTTTTGGTATTGTGGTATTTGCATGATTTGCCTTATAATGTTGATATGATTGAATGATGAGAGGTAAAATAGTAGTCAAATATGCAAAAGAGGTGCCTAAAGGTATAATGATTATGTATGTCTAAATGAAAGTTAATACAAAGAATCATGAAGGAGTAAAATTAACATTAAAATAGTTTCTAGACAGCAGCAATGGTTTAACTTTGAAAATTCACCAAAAAATGTAGAAACTAAATTAGAGGTTAATTAAAGTATTAAATTAAATCCTATTGAGTCTAGTTTTACATAGAAGAAACGGTGTAAGCAAAAGAATTTCATATTAGGAGATATTCGAATTTTGAAGAGACAAGCTTAGAATGATTTCGGGTTCCCCTGTTCTGACTTTGGAAAATCATTAAAAATTGCATAAAAATAATTAGGGGTTTAAATTTATATGCTTAAATTCTTAATGAGTCTATTTTCAAGATAAACATATAGAAACATTATCCAAATCTCGTACTAAGAGATAATTAATTTTTAATGAAGAAAGGTTGGAGCTGTCAAACAACAGAATAGGGATAAAATTTGAAGAATTAACTGTACTTATTGGCTAAACTATAAATTCTGAAATTTTTATGGTAGAAATATATTTGAGTCTAGTTTCAAAAACATCAAGCAGATCTTAATTTAGAAATCTGTAGCTAAAGATATAAATAATTTAGTGACTAAGACTCAAGTGGATTTAGAGATTTTATTTTGGTTGTCTGATGATATATTATGTGTAATTATTCTGTAAGCTCCGGTAATATCCCGTAATCCTGTATCGGCGATGGATAAGGGTTAGGGGGTGTTACACGTCAGCCTTGTGGCGTATATTTATCTGATCTGGCAGTTCAACTGCATTCTGATAAGTCATTGTTACCGGGCAACCCGAGATGACTTTATATGGTGTGTAGGGTTGGATGGGCCTACTTGGTCCTAAGTTGTGTGTTTGGTTGGATGGGCTTTAACAGCTCTTTTGGGGTGTGATTAGGGGATGGAGAGGTGTGTTGGCTGAATGGGTGTGTTTTTATTAGACTGCATACATCCGCATCTGTTTGTGAGTTCTAACTGAATGACTAGTTGTCTGTGATCTGTTTGTCTGATTAGCATTTGTGCTGAGACTTCTATGTAAACCTATTGTGCTTCTGATGTGAAAGCCCTATTTTTGTCTATTGTTTTGAATTCTGTAGCTCTTTTCTAGACTTGTTTCAGACTCACACTGAGCTCGTGAAGCTCACCCCCTCTTAGTGTTTCCTTTTCAGGTACTCTTTTGAATTCTGACGCTGGGCTCGGTATGCGGAGGTCTCGGAGAAAATTTAGTAAACATTATATGTTCAATTTCTATTTTATCATTCAGAGTTTTGAAATGTAAGGTTTTATAATACCGTGGTACAGATTTCGAGATAAGTTTTAAATTGTTTTAATTTCGCTTATTATATACTAAACTTAACGTATTTTAGCCGTCCATATTTTAAATGATTAAATGTTTTGGTACGATGTGAAAACTTGTTTTTTGTAAAAAATTATCTACGATCACTTCGGTGATCAATGTGACATTCGGGATTCGGTCTAAACTTCTAGGCTGGGTTTGGGGTGTTACATTTGCCACTGTTGAGTCCTCTGTATAAATGTAGCTCGAACCCGCCAACCACACCCATCGCCGAATCTCCAATATTCCCCAACTTATAATGTCAGTGTAGACTTGGAAACCTTGTAATCAATCGACAACTTCATGCTGTACTGTTTGATGGCAAACACACAGTCCGTCTTATGCTCGAACCGTTGCCCAACCAACAACTCCTCCAACTACGAATTTGACACCAATCTATGAGCAGGTACTATATCGACGTACTCAGGGAACTCGGATGCATGCACTGCATTTGGATTTACGTTTAACATGTCACCCCCAAGTTCATTTCGTAAAACAATTCCACGACTCGGGTTACTGAATGAAGGGCCGTGAACATCTTCAACCTCTTTTGGGCCTTCATCATCGATATCGTCTGGAACCTCATCAACATCAGGGTCACTAAAATATTCAACGTCCTAATCAGAATCTTCACTATTATTGGTCCTTTCTCCGACGTCTGCCTCTGTGCTTATTATCACCTATGGATGCATTTGTAGACGGGGACCGGGGATAGGGTTATTATACGAACTCCCACCATAATTTGGACTTTTGGACATCTGTGATGTCCCTCCGCATTCTAATTGGTCTATCCATCCGACATTAAGATCAAAGTCAAATTCGCTATGTTGACTTATTGGACTAACATTCCCAACAGGCTCTAAGTCCGCTAACTCAGCAAATAACTCAATTGGTTGGGAGTTCTCATGTAACAGTCTAATTTTAGCCCTAATCGAAACGGTGGTTTCGGGACCACGAATCCGAGTCAGAAAAATTTTAAAATATTATTTTTCGAGTCATTCATGTATGAATTGCTATGTGTGAAATTTTCGTGATTTAATTTTATCGTTTGAGTGCCGAATTATTAAAATGGGCTTAATCGCGTAAAGTTAAAACTTGATGGTTTAATGTGTTAGGACCAAATTGTGGATGTCTTTTGAATTGGAAGCTTTTTAAATGCAAAAAGACCATCTTAAAGATAGTGGCCGGCCATGTACTTAAATAACCTTATATTTAATGTTTGTTAAATTATAAAGAAAGGTTATAATAGTAATTAAACAATAGGTTAATATATATGATAATAAAACATAAGATGAAAACATTTTTTTTCATCTTTTTCTCATGACCGAATGCATGCAAAAGAAGAAAGAAATAGACAAAGCTTGGTTTGGCCATCTTTAAGCTTAAATTAAGGTATGTGGTTAGTTTGGTTTTTGATAATTTTTACGTTTTTGAGATCGTTGCTTTGAATACTATTCGACCCATGTTAGAATTTTTGAATTTGATGCATGTTTGATATTCGACCATTGATGAATGCTTGTGTTTTGTAATGTATGATGGTAAAATATTAAGGATATGCTTTGAATTAACATGTTTTGAATTGGAAATTTTGATGAATTTGAGTAATTAGGATTAAATTGTGAAAATTAAAATGTGAAGGGTCAAAATGTGAAATAAATGAAATGTATGAGTTAGTATAATAGCTATGAACATTCGGCCCTAAAGGAGTGTGTGCAAATTTTGTGTATTTTGTGTTTTGTGAAATAGGGACTAAATTGTAAAAATTGTAAATATCAGGGGTAAAATGGTAATTTGCATAATTATGTGCTTTTGGATTAAATTGAATGAAAATATGTTTGAATGAGCTTAATTTGAAATTATTTAGATCAAGAACAAAAAGAATCGGGATTGGATCGGGGAAAGGCGAAGTTGAACGAATAGCCGGGAAACCCTAATCCGTCGATTTCCGAGGTAAGCTTTTAAGCAATTGGACTGTATTGAATTTTTGTTCATAATAAAGTATATGTTTTAATAAAATTAAATATGAAATATATGGTATGGCCGAATATAATAATAGGGGATGATGGGTTTAATTGAATGAAATGTGTACTTATTTGATAATGTAGTTATGTGAGTTGTTGACTTAAGAAATGAAAGTGATCGAATGAGATGTATGTGTGCAAATTGTTGGGATTGCCGAATGTGAAGATGATTTGGGAATGAAACGAGCTATATTATAAATATGTATATATGTTTAATGAAGTGAGTAACAGGTTCGAATAAAGCATTAAGTGTGCGAATCAAGATACCGAGCACTGTGTGTACGAAATCGGTCGTTGGGCACTATGTGTACGAAATACAATGTAATGGCACTAAGTGTGAGATACATTACAAGGGATTTGCACTATGTGTGCGTTTAATCAAGTAACGGCACTAAGTGTGCGATACGTTACATGAATTTGCACTAAGTGTGCGGGTTTGCGAATGCTCTAAAGGTATCAACTAGCGAAATGTGTTAAACGTAATGGAATAAACAGGTATGTGATTCATGAAAGTTGGGAAGGTTAGTATTAATATGGTAAGTTATGTCAACTTATGAAATTTGAGATATGTTATGTGATTATGAGCTTTCAAGTATGTTTTTGAATGTAATAATGATGTCTAGTTTTATATGATTTCTAATAAGGAACGTATGAATGTTTGGTTTTGAAATTTCCAAACATGGTAGTTATTGAATGGTAAGTTGATAGATGTATACATTTAAATCTATGGCTACGAGGTTGTTGACAATCATGTTAGTTTGATTTAACTTATGAAATGTTTAATTCCATTCTTTTCCATTGCTTATAACTTACTAAGCTAAGTTAGCTTACCGTCTGTGTTCATTTGACTATTTTATAGATTTTGAAGGCTAGTTCGTGCTCGGGGATCTACGTCAAAGTCAATCGCACTATCACCTAACTTTGGTATTCTATAAGTTGTATCTCTTTTGAACTTATGGCATGTGTAGACTATGTCTCTTGGGTTGTGTTCGAATGATATGTATATATATATTTATGCCATGCGAAAATGGCTATGTTTCTATGTGTGAGTATGATTTGGTAATGTTGGTCATGGTATTAATGTCGTGGATATTCGGCCTTGCTATAAGTTTAATTTGAAGGTTCATTTCATGGTATATATGTATGTGAGTGATGTACTTGATTTAATTGGTCTTTTATTTAGTCAAAAGTTGAAGAACAATGATCATGGTACTTTGCGAAAATGGCTTGACCCTTTGGTTTAAACTTGATTTTACATGTTCTTAATTAAATGTTTGAGTGTTTGGTTTTGATAATTCGGTTATGGTATATGTACATTTGGCCATGATTTAATTTTACATAAAGTTGTGGTTATGCAATAATTTGAATGAGAAATTGGTTTTGGTTGTTTATATGTTAATTGATATTATATATATACAAAATATATATATATATATATATATATATTTATATGCGCATATGTCAAAATGGCTAATGAAATGAATTAGTCGAGCAAAGACAATTTGAAATGCTATTATACATGCTAGTATGCTAATGACCTAGGTGTACTTTGAGTTTATTAATCATAACCGTAAATGATGATTTGCATGATAAAATAATAATATAGTTATTTGTGAATGATATTGTAATCGAAATAGGTATGTTAGTCTTTAATAAATATGATATGTAAGTTTGCTCATATTATCCATATTTAATGCCGCATATGGTTTTGTCTAATAAACTCATGATTTATATATATATATATATATATATATTATAAGGTATTTGGTGTGGCTTTGAGATATGTACATTGACTTGTAAATATGATATATGTTTGAAATGAAATTATATTGAACTCTGAAATATGATTCATATGTTTAATTAGAAGAAAAGTTTAATATATAAATAATTGCGAATAAGATCTATGTGATTATGTGATTATACGAAAGTTGTATTCTTCTGGTAATACCTCGTAACCTTAATTCGGCGACGGATACGGGTTTGGGGTGTTACATCTCACTCCTAGTCGACCATCATATTTCCATCATAGTGCCCAAGTCATCATCATCTAACAGTTGCATCTCACAAAATTTCAACGGAGCTGTAGAAATTGGAAACTTGTAAAATAATCTGGACATCGCCCTTTCACAATGAATAGCTATTTTCGCATTGATCTTTCTTTTCATTTCTGCCAGCTTCACATTTTTTTTGAATCGTAACCCTACTCTTTGTCGACCTTGAAATACACCACCAACATCATCTTCTACAATTTCACCATAAAAAAAGAACGTATACCAAAAACACCTCGTTATTCATCTTCAACAGAATTTTTGAACTCTCTTACTAAACACAACAATTTCACCATTCTATATATGCTAGAGCTTTATGGCTCCACCAAAATAAAATATTAAAATATTAAAATTTTATATTAAAAAAACATATTTAAAAAAAATTACACTTATAATAAAGTGGTGGAGCCATTCTAAATGGCTCCACCAAATAAAATATTATTTTTTTAAATTTTAAATATAATTTTTAAAAAAAGTTTGAATATCTTTAAAAATAATTTAAAAAATATATTTAAATTTTAAAAAAAATAATATTAAATTTTTAAAAAATAATTTTAAAAAATATATTTAAAATTTTAAAAAATAATATTATAAAACATTTAAAATATACATTTAAAATATTATAAAACCAACAATAAACAAATAAATAAAACAAATAAATGACAAATAAAAAAAAACTGAAAAAGTAAATAAAGAAAAACAAAATAAAAAAAATGAAAAAGGACAAAGAAATGAAAGAAAGAATCAGAAAAAGCAAAAAATGAAAAAAAATGGTGACGCCAAATTATTTGGCTCCACCAGAAAAAGATAAAATTGCTTAAAGCTCCCCATTTTTTCAAAAATTGCAGTATATCCTTAGTACTTATACAAGTGATGCCATTCTATATGGCTCTACTAAAAAATTAATTTTTTTATGCAGATTGCTGACGTGGCATGTTGGTGGCGCCAAACACTTTGGCTCCACTAACTTTTACTGTAAATTTTAGGTTATTTTCATATTTTATAAAAAAATAGATTATTTAAGTAATTAATTATTTTAGTTAGATTAGTTTTATAAAAAAAAATCCTTCTTTTCTTTTTATCTTAAAGGCCCAAAGATTTACAACCTAAAAGTCACCTCAAACCCATCTTCTCAAAAGTAGACTTTAAAAACAACTAAATTCAATACAATCCCATCCATGTCAAATGAAAAATGTTTCATCTTATGATTAAATTACGTTTTTTATTTCTATGCTTACATTTAAAATCTTCATCTTTTATTTTTAATGTCTTTATTTTTATAATATTACTACTTATTAGTTAATTCAAATAGTTAACATCGTAATTATTCTGTTTAAAATATAAATGAATTTTTTTCTTAAAAACGCTCGTTCTAACTCATCATACTGACATGAATATATTTATATTGTAAGTAGGGTTTTTAAGAGAAAAAAATCAGTATTAACATTTTAATTGGAATAATTAACAATGTTAACTATATAAATTAACTAATGAGATTATAAAAATAAAAAACTAAATTATGCTAAATTAAGATACATAGATTTAAGTATAATAAAAATAAATTTTAAATTTAAGTATAATAAGAAAATCAAAATCAAAATTTGACATTTTTTGACGCAGTAGACTTAATAAAAAAAATCTTTCAGTCTTGTTTTTATCTATTAACGTCGGAGTAAATTAAAATATTTTTTCTCAAAATATAGGAAATATATTTTTCTTATTTTATAATATCCATACTTATTTTTAGTGTTTTTTGGGGTCTTATTTGGGGTTTGCACATAGTTTATTATCAACGGACAACAAAATGATTTCTAAGATATGACATCTTTCAAAATTCAAACTTAAGAATACAATAAATGACAAATACGAGTATATGTTTTATATATTTTTAATATTAATCTCATTATATGTTAATATCATATCTGCTCTTTTTGAGGCAATATCTAGAACTATCCATAGCTCCTCCACAACCCTTAAATAAGAGGATAATGCGCTTTACCACACTTAAAGCCACATCCTCCTGCACTGACAATAATACCGATGCCAATCGAGTTAATACTCAATTGACAATACGAGTATATTTTGAATAATTCTGTTTTTAAAATTTTAAAAAATATATTTAATATATCCTATACAAATATTACAGACGAAGTATTTAAAAAGATGAATATGAATAACATAACAATTAAATTACTGTTAAAAGATCAGCATTAATTCTACAAATTGAATGAACTCTTTAATTTAATATTTATTTCGGTTTAATCATAGCAAGTAACTTAATTAATTCATAGCCATGGCTAGTGAAACAGCTATGTAAGTTACCAAAAATCACCTTTTTTTTTTTTTTTTTGTCAAAACAAGAAGGAAACTAGTTATATAAAGCATCTTAAACTAGTTTAAGAATCCCACATGAGAAAAGCAAGCAAAGCCCCCAAATTTAAAGCAAGTTAAAAATCCTACAAAATATGGGCAAACCCTCGTTGACTTTGGTTTTCTTTTTCATTCTTTTGGCTAAAGCATCATGTTAGTAATTTCTGTCTTTCAATTTTCTATTTTTGTTTATAGAACATCTATATACTATGTGTTTTTATTGATATAGCCTATATATGCTATAATTTAATCAACTTTTGTATTTTCTATTTTTTTTAAATGTATATTTTTTTTAGTGACAATTTTACTTATTTTATTTTTTTGTTAAATATGTAGTAAATGACATATATGCATATATATATATACATTTGGGTAAATATTATACTTTTTTTTTTCCTTTGGGTCTTTTGTAAATATGAAAATAAATTTTAATTAAATCATAGTTTAGTTATCATCTTTGCTATTGCAATAATATGAAAGACATAGATTTGAATATCTTTAAGTATGTTTTTCCTCCATTTTAAAGGTTTAGGGGTTATGTATATAGTAAGCGTTATGTCAAAAAATGCAAAAAATAAAAAAATAAAAAAAAAATCCTCCAATTTAAAGATTTAAGGGTTATGTATATAATAAGTAATATGTAAAAAAAGCAACTGTACAAAAAAGTCAAAGTCTTTTTGTCACGTAATAACATATTTTTTTTGAAAATAAACTATTTAATAGAATGAACTGAATTTTGTTTGTCTTAAGCCTGAAAATATACAATTTTAAAAAATAACTAGAAATAATGTGCCAAAAAATTATAAATAGATTAAATCCGAAAAGAAATTATAGTAAATGGAATTTAAACAAATAATTAATTTGGTGTGGCTGAGAATAGCAAAAATGATTTGTTCAGATTGGCAAAATGGAATTGAAGCAAGGGAAGTTCCCATACAGTGCTATCAAAGCCTGTTTGACACTGTAGTTGAGGTAATCCAAGAAGCATACGAAGGAATCACTGGCGACCTTGTGGAAAGAAAGAAATGCGACTCTCACTTTGAAGTTATTGGTGGAGGCTACAAATTCCGAAAAATTATTTCTTTATGAACTATAAATTAGAGATAAATTTTATATATAATCCTAATACATATAGCTGAATGATTGATGAAATCTTATATTTCCATGTATAAGGATCTTCCATCTTTCTCAATATAATAATAAAACATTCCCCCTTTTTTTTTTTTTTTTTTTTACAAACTTCTTTACTTGCATTGCAAGTTACCTATCTGTATAGACTACCATTCCAAACGCATGCGTATATAATTGTTATTTGAAGGGGAGGACAACAATCCGGTTCGAATTCTAATCTTTAGAATACCAACAAATCGTTTAATCACTACTCCCTCCGCGGTAAACAGTCAACAATTGAAAATAACAAGTTTGCAGAAAGGATTTAGGAATGTTGAAGTTTAAAATTTGTTTGTGGCGTAGGTGCATGAGTTAATTAAGGTAATACATGTAGTTAAGTTTCATTCAAATCCTTGTTTTCTTCCAAAGCATGACCCTCCTCCTTTATCCGGGCTTGGGACCGGCAGTGCCGAAAAGGATATATACTCTCAGGTTTCAATATGGCACAGGCGGAGTTACATAGGGCATTGCCCTCTAAAGACTTAAACCAAGGATAAGAATAAGGCTTAAACCAAGGATAAGAAAAAGGCTAGCAAGGAAAACCCACAAGCAAGCCAAGTAACCCAAGTGAGATTCCCAGGAAGGAAAATGCTAGACATTATGAAAAAACCAAGTGCTGCAATCACAGATGCTGTGTTGCCAATAATGCTTGCAATCCTTGGGTGGGAAGTGTGCAAGAAGATCCCACTGAAAGAAGCTGCAAAAGCCATCACCATGGAAGCAGCGGGCAGCGGGTGATGACGATCAGCTTGCTCCGTTGAAGATGATAGAGCTAAGGCAAAAACTGCCTGGAATGTTAAACTCATAATGGTCTTACCAAGACTCACTGAATTAGGCCTCGGTTGCTGGTGATGACTTTGCATTTCAATTTCAAAACTGTTGATGTAACTGCAAATTGGTGAGGCACCCCATGAGCCAACAGCTGAGCAACACCTGATTCTGGTAATGGAATTGGCGGTTGCTTGAGGTGTTGATCTTGAAATTGGTAAAGTAAGAGGATTGTTAGCCTCAAATGAATACCTAAATTGGGATAGCATTATACCAACATCATGAAATGTGTGTTTGATGATGGACAGAATGGAAAAAGGTGGGTTGTTTGGAGGCATTACCATAGAGAACCAGAGTAAATAATATTTCTTTGGGCTCTTTTTAGTTATAATGTCTGTCAATCATATAAAAATGGGTTACACCCCACACACGCACAAGAAAGAAAAAGGTTTACTGGTTTTTGAAGTTTCTTCAGAAGATTCAAGGAAGCTGCTTTAAATCAATACTTATTAGAGAAAGAGTAGGAAACAGAAAAAGAGAAGGGTTAGGATCCTTTACTAATTTACTCATCTTCAGATTACTTTTCAACATTTTATTAATTATATTACATTTTATATTAGATTAGGCTCATTTTATCTCACATATACTGTATATAATATTTTTTTAAGAAAAGAAAAATTTTCAAATGAATAAAAAAGAAAAAAAAATGATTTTTATCAATAAAATTTAAAAAATTGAGCTTAATATATAAACCAATATTTTCATACGCTTCTAATACTATAAAAAGCCAAAATATAGAAAAGAAAGAAAAAATAAAAATAAAATCAGAAAACAAAATAGATAAAACAATAAAATGTTATAGATGTGGAAAACTTGGACACTAAAACATTAATATTTATTGAAAATACATATAAAAAAAGCCAATATTTAAATTCCTCTAAAATGGTAGCAAAATGTCTCTAAAATAGTAGCAAAATTAACAATAAAACAAAAGTTATACAATATCCAAACAATAACAACAAAATAGAAACAATATAATAGCAAAACAACAACAAACAGTCGCAATTTTTTTTTTTTGTCAAATTTGTGCCGGGTTGGCTCCGGGCTAAAGAAGTTTTGATCGAGGCCCGACATGCTTTCTAAACGAGTCTTATTTTTTGTCCAAACCTATTTTTCGGACTTATATTTTTATCTAAATCTTCTCACTTTCGGACCTGAACTAGTAATCTGTCTCATCATCGAGTCTAAGTGTTAGTAAAGTTTTGTTTCTTTGTTTCCACATGTGAATATGATATAATTGCCCATTTAATAAACCTGGAAAATATTTAGAAAAAGAAACAAAACTGCTAATAACAATTGGAACATGTTAACTTTTTTCTCCTTTGTTAAGAAAAAGAAAAGAGAAAGAAAGATCCCAATAGAAGCAGTAGTTTGAGTCAAAAGATTGGTGACCGAGTAATATCTATTCTGTCTCTTACTTTTGCAATAATGCACAATCCTTCGTGAGGAGTTTCAGAAAATTGAAGTTGGTACTAGAAGAAGTTTCGAAGAAAGAACTATGCTTTGCTTTCAATACGGACAAACATTTAGCTTTATAAA
Source organism: Gossypium sturtianum (assembly GCA_025698515.1). Taxonomy (NCBI): domain Eukaryota; kingdom Viridiplantae; phylum Streptophyta; class Magnoliopsida; order Malvales; family Malvaceae; genus Gossypium; species Gossypium sturtianum. Next base: position 99,622,892 of record CM046955.1, on the reverse strand, counting down.
CCCCCTTTTTCTTCATCTTTCTTTAATCAATTCCATTACAAACGCCTAATTTCTTTGTGTTTTCCTTATTTTTGTTGGCATTGATTCTTGGGTTGTCTCAATGATATGATATGCATAGGAGTGGAGATGGTTTCAACAAGTTACCATCGCCATGTCAGTTTTACAGAGATGATCTCAAGCCTTGCAATTCAAACAACCATCTTGGAATCAATTCTGTTTATCTCCTTCACAGTTGTCACCATCCTTATGGTATTTCCACATGATTATATGTCAATGAAAACCCAGTACCAACTCTTGTCTTCAAAGGTCACCCACCCATCTTTCATGCATTCACAATCTGCACCATCTTCGCTTTCTCAGCTGCATTTTGTGCACTGATGATCCTCAACTACCCTAAAATTGCAAAATTTTGTGGATATTATTCCATGGCTTCAGCTTTGAGTCTACTCATTTGGGTAGTTTCAGGCTAGGAAGATCCATGTTATAATGGTACACCTATCTCCATTTCTCCCCATTCTCAAAGATGATATCTAACAAATAACAGAATAATTTACATCATCCAAGTAAAACCAAATACAGAATATGGTGATGAATGCATAGTCATCAATCGAAAATGACAAGAATATACAACACAGGTCACAATGTGTGCCAGCAAAACATAATTTCAGTGGCCATCAAAAACCAAACATGACCTGTTTCTCACTCAAAATATATACAGCTAATGCAGAAAATACTGCAACCAGAATTGCTATCAACATACATAACAGTTTAAAGTTGCCTGTCTTTCCTTTTTCCTCAACATGCTTGCTCGGAATAGCACTAGTGCCACCGTCAATTATGGTGCTGGAAGGCCTAGCTGCTGTCCTAAGAAGAGATACATCTTTTGATGGCTCATCCACCTGTTTTAGAAGAACACCATAACTTGAGACATACTGAAGCATATAACCATCACATCTTATCAAAGCCTAGTGAACCCTTACACTAATAATATATATTGGCACAAAGGGTTAGAAGAGCATATTCACCACCCATTTTCTTGTGAAGTATAAGAATAAGAAATAAAATAAAGCAAATAAACATGAAATTAACATATACATGCAGAAATTCCGAGAAGGCTAAACTTAAAAGGGAAAGCTATTGAAAAATTCAGTTTCATGGAGCTTTAAAAGAAAAGAAGGGAGGAACCTGGAGAGTACCTGCCTGTACACTTGTGGCAGAGGGGGCCGCTTTTTCGAATGTTTTTGTACATGTAGCACTAGTTGAATCACTATTCAGAACAGATATCTCATTGCCATCATCACCTCCAGAGTTACAGACTGCTGTAGAGTCGGCTTTTACCATATTTTGTAACTTTTTCACCAATATTTCCTTCTCTTTTACTAATGAAGATAGCTGCAAGGAACATTTTGCAACTAATTAAATACCAGGTCCAACATGAGAGTACATGTACAAACATAATCATGAATAAGAAAATAATAAAAACAACTAAGTTCCGAGAGATTCCAATGGGAATTCATTCCAAATGCAGAGGTCATGTTTTTATTTCTTTTATTGTATCACAATAACATAAAGTTAATACCTGCTTTTGAATGCGTTCTCTTTCTGTAGCTAGTTGGGCAACCATATCTGTGATTAACTTGGTCCTATGACTGATTTCTTTTGCATTTGCCTCTTTTTCAATGTTAGCTTGATTCAAAGATGTCTCCAAGCATTCAATTTTATGCCTTAGGATGCCTAGCTCGTTATTAAGTTCGAAGTTAGATTCAGATAATTCAATGCATTGCTCCTCCACACCTTCAGTTCTACTTTCAGCTTTTGAAACCTTTGATTTTAGATCTTCAATTAAAGTTTCCATATCCCAAATTGCAGAGTAGAGCATGTTTTGCTGCTCCTGACTTGCTTCGGAAGACGCTTTTGCATGCTTTAGTTGAATCTCCGATTCCCTCAACTGCTTCTCTAGTGAGGTCACCTTCTTTGTGCTTTTCTCGTTATTACCTTTAAGAAAATTCAACTCTTCGGTAAGTTCCAAGTTCGCATCTGTTAACTCTGAGACCTTGGCTTCTGCACTTTCAGCTCTACTTTCAGCTTCATAAATGCTTACTTTTAGTGAATCAATAACGGTTTCCATTTCATGAAGATGTTCTTGACTTGTTTCATTGGAAGCCATTGCATTCTTCAGCTGTATCTCAGATTCTTTTAGCTGTTCCTCAAGTAACTTCATATTCTTCCTCAATGTGAATACTTCGGAAGCTTTTGCAGCATGTTCCACATTGCTGATCTCAAGCTTTTCTAAAGCTATATCTTTGGCATTCAACTCTTCAATGCAACCTTCAAGTTTAGATTTGAGCTCAGCTTCTCGTTGAATCGAACCATTCATGTTAAACTGAACAATCTGAAGTCGACCTAATAGTTCCTTTGAAATTCCCATGAGCACCTCAGCAGCATTCTCAGCCTCTAGAAACCGTCCCCAAACAACTTCTGCTGCCTCTTCCATGCGAAGAGCGACTTGTTCAGTATGATGTAGCTTTAGTTTTAATGATTCTTCATTTTGTCCGGACTCTAATAATTTATTTTCAAGCTCTAGCTCCCTTGCAAGTGATTTGTCAAGCATCCTTAGAATTTGTCTTTGTTGATCAACAGTCAGTAATTTGGATTTCCCGATGATGTTTGATAGCTGATATTGCTCAGATACATCCATGGCCTCATCATTAGTCCCTATTCATAAGCATATGTTAGGGTAAGTATAGTTTTTGTGCACTGTTAATTATGTTATGTGATAAAATCGAACTTGGACTTACTGTTCTCGTGTTTGAAATATGGAAAGGAAGCTTGCAGCTTGGTTGACAGCAACGTCACCTCCAAGACAATCCCTTGACACCTTTTCAGGGATTCTTCAGAATCATGCAGCTTCTTATCCATTTTTTCAGATAGTGCTCCCAAAGGTACGCACGAATATGTTTTACGACGAGCATCAACAATCTCTGACTGAACGGCACTCAAGAAAGTTTCCACTTCCCTTAACTCAGAATCTAAAATTCCACATAAAAGGTCAAATACCAAAGCCTTCTCAATGAACTGAGCCGAAATATCACTACTCCCATACGCCATCTCTTCGGGATCCTTGTCCCAACCCAGAAGAAACATCAACAGTATATGCAAATTTACCAGTTTCTCATTACAACAAGCCAAATCCAAGTCAATTCTGTCCAAATTGGCACCCAACATTTCTTGGATGCCCTCTCCAGTTGATAAGGCCTCTTCATGAAACTGAACTGCATTTGACTCTGGGTTTCCCATATGCATATACTTTTCATCAACATTGAATTCATTCATTTCCATGGCTCAATTCTTGGTTTAGGTAACTGAGAGGCAAAGGATGGATAAGAAAAAGCCAGTTCAGATCTTTCTCAGCCACAAATTTAGGGTTCTATCTAAACAGTATGCAGTTAAATTCAACTATAGAGAGAACTCATCAATGCAAATCAACCATAAAACACCACAACCAATCAGATTTATCAACCATAAAATTGACCAACCCTAATCATTACAAAACCTTAAAAATCCCCAATGGAATATTCATCAATTTAACAAAGACTTGACACTTGAACTCCACAACAAGATTCAGATGAAAAGCCAACAAAACTTTATATAAAACTCAATTCAACCTTCAGTTCACCAATACTTCCAGCAACATTAAAGTCAAGCAGTCATCAAAAGACACAAAGCCAACACTGTCATAAACTTCCCACAATAATTGAACATGCATGAATAACATAACAAGAAAAAATAGACGAAAGTACTATGTAGAGAGTTAAAGTTGAGAACAAGAATAATTTTTTTGCAAGGAAGACAAGAAATGAGGTGAAAAAGATGGTTACCTGAGAGCAAAATCTAGATGGGTTTTTGATAATTCTTGGAAAAATAGAAAAGAAAAGGGATCAACGGAAGAAGAAAAGTCAACTGACACTTTTTAACAACGACCTGTTATGTTCATAAAACCGTTGATGTTCACTGATCTGTCTGTTACAAAAAATGGATGTATTAGCAAATAACAAGTCAATTGGGAACGAGAGTAGGTGATCTTAGAGAGGGAGAAATGAGGGTGGTGGTTCATGGTGGGGCGCACTTTAGCAACCACCGTGCTCCATGGGGACCTACGTTGAATTATTGAGATGCCAGAAAAGAACAATGTAAAAGTTCATCATATGACCTACTACAAGCACAAAAGTTATAATTATAATCAAAATTATTACAATTTTTAATATTTATCGATCGAATATTCATCCTTTTCCGAAACAATCTGGATCTGAATTAAGTATTATAATATAAAATTTAGGGACATAACAACTGGATTTTATGAAATGAATCATATCCAGTGGGGTTAAATATTATACCGTATTTTCTTTGCATGGGAAGGAATATTCAGATTTAAACCGGATATTTAATATGAATAAAAATTTAGATTTAAACTGGATATTGTGGAAAGGAAAGGTAGTCATGTGACATAATCACATTTATACTGAAACTGAGATTATGAAATAAAGAGAAGAAGGAGGAGGGGGGTTAGATACATAACTTGGCCAAGCAAACGACAAGTTCCCCTGTCTTTAGCCATATGGGAATCATTAATATAATCCATTCATGCCCTAAACAATTGAGCGGTTTATTGTCGGTTTATTTTTAATTTTAGTAACCATATTTTATATGAAAAAAAGACCTAAAGATTTTTTATGATCTTCTAATATTTCAAAATTTAAAATGTTTTGAAGTTTAACAATTAATTTAGAATTTATTAACTTATCCAATTAACTATAAAATTGCAAGTATCATCATAAGAAATTATTAGTATAATTGTAAATAATTACAAAACACAAATCTAGACGAAAATAACAATAAATTTAGATAGCATCCACTCCTAAAAAAAATTAAAAATTTTAATATTATCATTAAAGCTAGATCTTCTTACTATTTTTTTTTCAATTTTCAATTTTCAATCTTATCAAATTTACTCTGATGTTAATTATAATTACTGAAGTGAGTTAATCTTCTGTTTATTAATTGAGATTTTCTTTATTCATTTATTCTCTTCTAGTTATTTTATTTTATTTAGTAACATTAATTTTAATATTCTTATTTATCGTAATATGATTTTTGGTGATTATTATTTAGACATATTATTGTAGAATTAATTTTTAGATTTGATTCAATCTCCCTTTGGTACGATGCTCGAAATACTTACCGATGTTCCGTTGTAACACAAAACTATATTAAAATTTGACCTGTTCGCTTGCAGATATCACACTTATTTTCTATACTTTTATTTGTACGATTTTACTCTAAACGTTCGCACGTTTGGAGACTGTCACTCTTGTTGGGCTGGCTTGTTGCGACGTTAGGGAGGCCATGTTGGGATGTGGGTAGCTCGTCGGGACGTCGTTCATTGTTTCGACCTTCCTGTGTTCGAAATTTCACTTCCTTTGATCCTTTGATTCACCCACTTCCCGAGCTCAGCAAACATGGTAGAAAACACAAGAAAACACCTAAATTAAGACTTTAAATAAAAAAAATAAAAATAAACAAATGACAAATAAAATTTAAATTTAACAGAAATTTAAACGAGAAGCCCTTTTCCAAACTCGGGACACTTCGTATCGCAACGGAAGAAGAACTTCCAACTGGTTCTCAACACTTTGGTTCGGCATTTGTTCCCTTATTGGTGTATTTGAACTAGCGACTTCGGTCGATTCCAATGATGTTGCCTTATTTTTTACTGTCTTGACATCCACATTACAAGCCATTTAGTACCAAATCCGAGCCAACCCCAAATTATTTTTCGGGGTATTATTGCCTCGAGATTCCTCATCTCCATGTTGTGTGAAATTTCAATTGCTCGAGCTTTTCCTCTATCGTCAAATGAGAATGAAATGAACTCTTTGGCCTCTTCGGTTGGCATATCTCCAACTATGGCGAGAAAGTGTACTGGCTTCTTTACAGTTTCACTTAGAATCAATTTAAGCTCTGTGTCAGTTGCTACTATTAAATCTATGTCTACTGCTACGTCAATTCACCCCCATGATCTCCAGTTTCAAACCCTTGTTGACTGCTATTATCTAATTCAGTGTGGTCAACGATAATACAGATGGGGTCTTCAAGATCAAAGTTGGGAACATCATGCACGGCCTCTTCTCTTGGAGGCACAGATGAGGGAAATGCTCCAAGAAATATCTGAGATATTTTTGACATGTTTGATAATAGCTCGGAGTTTGATGACTTAGGCCTCCTTTGGTTTAACTTTTAACGTCAGTGAGGTGCAGTTGGGGTAAATAACTGCTACCCACCTCAACTTCTTTGTCTTTGTTTGGTTCAAAGATCACGATTCGGTGAAAATACATTTCCACCACACTGGTATGCTTTAAATCAACTGGTTATTTTAAAGACAATTAAAATTCGGGGCGATTGGTATTTTTAACAGACAAAAATACCCATACAATATTCAGTAGTCAATGCTTTGATGGGTGTATCTATCAACTGCCTGGGTTTGAGTTTGTTTGTATGTAGCTGTGAACCAATGCGGAGGCAACAGCAGCAGCTTGCTCATAGGTTTGCCTTGTTCATGATATTGTAGAAATTGCAGTGATCTGAATGGAAAGTTTGGTTCAGTTTATGCTTGGGAGAATTGGAGTCGCATATTTCATCATTATTTTCAATCTTTGTCTCTCTTACATCGTAATTTGGTTTGTTTGTTTCCCCCTCCGATTCTTGTTTGTTTGGAGTTGAGAGAACTAATCGTTTGATCTGAGACACCATATTGTATATTACAGAGAACTAATTGTTTGGAGTTGAGAGAACTAATCTTTCCCCCTTCCTTTGTTTTTCTTGGCTTTTGTTTTTCTGGGCTTCTTTTACTCTTCTGTTTTATCTAACTATGTTTTTTTTGTCCTTCAGTTAACTATGAAATTGATTGGTTTTAGTCTGATAAGAAAGGTTTTGTTGCGTCTATAATGTTCTAGGCTCTGTATGTGCTTGGATTTGGAGGCTGTGACGATGGGTTGGAATTTTCATGCTTAGCTGATTAACGGATTTGTTTTCTGTTTTTGATTCAACATTCATCTCTTTTGTGAAAAAATATAACGTCGGTAATGACAAATATATCGCAAAGAAAAGAGAAATAAAAAAAAAGAACACACAGATTTTACGTGGAAACCCTTTCGGGAAAAAACCACGGGCAGAGGAGAAGAAAATTCACTATGTCGAATTCGAATCAATTACAAGAGGAATAGACCATGTCTATTTATAGGCTTGTAAAGCCATATTCTAATAGGAGTGTAGTAAGATTGAAACACCTTATTCTAATCAATATCAAATAGATGGAGTTTAATAAGGTTTAAAAAACCTTAATTAAAATAAAATAAAAGAAGTGTAGTTCTATAGGGATTCTTCTTTTATTTTATTTTACCATTATATTTTATTTAAATAAGGATTCGGGTCACTTAATTCTAACAATCTCCACCTTGACACGAATTCTCAATAAACAAGTTCTTCAGCGCGAACTCTCAACGAACAAGTTCTCCACCTCTTCCATAAAACCCCTTAAGGGTTTAACTTCAACAATGAACACTAACCAAGTCTAAGCAATGCTCAAACTTGGTTATAGGAAGTGACTTAGTCATCATATCTGCAGGATTTTCATGAGTATTAATTTTGCTCACAACAATATCACCACGAGCAATAATATCACGAACAAAATGATACCGAACATCAATGTGTTTTGTTCTCTCATGAAACATTTGATCTTTTGTAAGGAAAATGGCACTCACATTTGTCATAAAATCATCTTGATTTGAAGGTCTTCATTGAGCTCACTAAAGAGTCCATTCAACCAAATAGCTTCTTTACAAGCCTCATTAATCACCATGTACTCGGCTTGATGGTAGGCAAAGCGATCAGAGTTTGCAAACTAGCTTTCCAGCCGATTGCACAACCTCCGATTGTAAAGACATAACCAAAGTGAGAGATCTTCGTCTATCAAGGTATCGGCAAAATTAGCATCAACATACCCAATGACTCCATCTCTAGTTCTTCCAAAGCTGTAAGCAAACATTAGTAGTACCTCGTAAGTATCTTAAAATCCACTTGAACGCTTTCCAATGTTCTTTACCGGGATTCGCCATGTATCACTAAATCAGACCGACTTTATATGATAAATCGGGCGTGAACAAACCATAGCATACATGAGAGATCCCCTTTGCACTAGAGTATGGAACATGTGACATGTACTCAATCTCATCATCGATTGTGGAGACAAAGCCGATGAAAGTCAAATGGTTTGCTAAAGGAGTACTAACGAGAGCTTAGCACTCTGCATATTGAACTGCAAAGAACTTTCTCAATGTACCCCTTCGACTTAGGTACAATTTACTTGCTTTTCTATCTCTGAGAATCTCCATATCAAGTATCTTCTTTCTTTGGTCCCAAATATTTCATCTCAAATTCTTCACTTAGTTGGGCTTTGACCTTTCTTATTTCTCAATTATCTTTTCTTTGCTATCAACATGTCATCAACATAAAGAAGTAGATACACAAAAGAACCATCACTATTTTTCTTAAAGTAAACACAATCATCAAAACTACTTCTTTTAAAATCATGAGAAGTCATAAAGGAATCAAACCTCTTATACCACTTTGTCTTGGTGGATCAAGTTTCCAAACCGTAAAGGGACTTTTTCACAAGCAAACATAGTCCTCCTTTTACGAGACTATAAAACCCTCTCGTTGTTGCATGTAAATATCTTCCTCAAGTTCTCCATGCAAAAATGTAGTTTTTACATCTAACTGCTCAAGCACCAAATCATGCATGGCCACAATACCAAGCAAAGCTCGAATCGAACTATGCTTCACAACTGGGGAGAACACACCTGTGAAGTCCACTCTGGAATTTGATGTAACCTTTTGCAACAAGCCTTGCTTTATATCTCAGGTTCTTCAACTCCTGGAGTCCCTTCTTTCTTTTTAAACACCTATTTACAACGAACAACCTTTTTACCTTTAGGAAGTTTCACAAGATCCCATGTTCTGTTTTTATGGAGTGATTCCATCTCCTCTTGCATAGCAAACATCCACTTTTCTGAGTCTTCATAACTAACCGCCTCAGAATAATTAGACGGCTCTTGGTTTGCATCTATATCTTCGGCCACATTTAAAGCATAAGCAACTAGATCAGCCTTGACATACTTCTTTGGAGGTTTAATTTCCCTTCTAGTTCTGTTTTTGGCGATAGAGTATTGTGGTGAAGAAGCAACTCTATTCTCAATTTTTGTACTAGCTTGAGGAGTCGACTCTGTATTAATCTGATGCTCCACCTGCTTTTGATTTTCTTTATTGGAAGAGTCTTTAAGGGATAAGTTAGGTAGCATAGCAGTTTCATGAAAAACAACATCTCTGCTAATCACAACTTTTCTATTTTCAGGACACCATAACTTATACCCTTTTACACCAGTTTTATAACCAAGAAAAACACATTTAATGGATCTCGGTTCCAATTTTCCATTATCAACATGAGCATACGCAGGACACCCAAAGATCTTTAAATTAGAATAATTAGCAGGATTACCATACCATACCTCTTGTGGAGTCTTTTTCTCAATGGCAATGGATGGAGATCGGTTGATCAAAAACATGCGATGAATCTTTGCTTATTTAAAACGACTTTGGTAAATTGGCATTTGACAACATACATCGAACTTTCTCCATGATCATTCTGTTCATTCGTTCTGCAACTCCGTTTTGCTGTGGAGAATGACGAACTGTCAAGTGTCTCACGATCCCTTCTGACTTGCACAGTTTATTAAACTCATCAGAACAAAACTCTAAGCCATTGTCTGTGCGGAGGTATTTTATTTGTTTTTCCCGTCTGTTTTTCAATCATAGTTTTCCAAGACTTAAATACGGAAAATACATCACTTTTCTGCTTCAGGAAGAATGCCCAAACTTTTCTGGAAAAATCATCAATAAAAGTTAGCATATAATTAGCTCCACCTCTCGAAGGCACTCTTGATGGCCCCCATAGATCAGAATGAATATACTCCAATGTTCCCTTCGTGTTATGGATTCCTCTGGTGAATCAAACTCTCTTTTGCTTCCCAAAAAATGCAGTGTTCATAGAACTTCAGTTTGCAAATTCCTTACCCATCAAGAAGTCCTCTTTTACTCAATTCTACCATGCCATTCTCACTTATATGCCCTAGGCGCATATGCCAAAGTTTAGTAATATCATCATCTGACAAGGAAGAGGAAGCAACAGCTGCATCACTAATAACAGTAGAACCCTGCAAAACATATAACTTGGCAGTCTTTCTCTGCCCTTTCATCACAACGAGGGAACTTTTGGAATTCTTCAAAATCCCACTTTTAGCTGTATATTTGTACCCTCTTGAATCAAGAGTACTCAATGAAATTAAATTTATCTTCAATTCTGGAACATGCCGTACGTCACTAAGTGTTCTGACAACTCCATCAAACATCTTAACTTTAATTGTTCCAACACCTGCGATTTTACACGAAGCATTATTTCCCATCAAAACAACACCTTCAGACACTGTTTCGTAATTTGTAAACCAATCACGATTGGGACTCATGTGGAAGGTGCAGCCTGAATCAAGTATCCACTCCTCGCTCACTTTAGAATTATTGACAGAAGCAACTAGAAGTTCACCATCACTATAGTCTTCTACAACATCAGCTTCACCGGAATTTTCTGGTTATTTTCCCTTTTGATTCGCAGCCTCCCTTTTAATCTTATTTTGTAGTTTATAGCACTCAAATTTAATGTGCCCTTTCTTCTTGCAGAAGTTACAAGTTTTACCTCTGTTTGAAGACTTCGATCTACCCTTAGATTTACTGCGAGGATTCTGTTCCTGTGTCCTTCCACGATCATCATCAGCATTCCGATCTTGTCTCCCACGAATAATGAAACCCTCTCCCTGAGAGTCAGTTTTAACCACAAGATGCTTCATCTTATCATACGAGGTCAAAGAATCATAAACCTCATCAACTGTGAGAGACTCGCGGCTATATAAAATCATGTCTCTAAAGGTTAAATAAGACGGGGGCAACGAACAAAGTAAAATCAACCCTAGATCTTCCTTATCATACTGAACCTCCATGGCCTCCAAGTTTGAAAGAATTTCTTTAAACATCATTAAGTGTTCGTGCCTGAGAGCAGCACCTTCCTCCAAGCGATGAGCATAAAGACGTTGTTTCATATGCAACTTGCTGGTTAGAGTTTTCGATGTACATATTTGTTCTAGCCTCTTCCATAATGCAGCGGCAGTCTTCTCCTTCATCACATCCTGCAAAATTTTGTTAGACAAATGCAGATGTAACTGTGTTAACGCCTTTCGATCCTTGCGCTTCTTCTCTTCCTCCGTCAATGTCGAAGGCATTTTATCTACCCCTAGCAGGGCTTCCTCTAAATCCATTTGTGCAAGAACTGCCTGCATCTTTATCTGCCACAACGCGAATCTGGTGTTGCGATCCAACAGCGAAATTTCATACTTCAAGGATGCTATTACCGTGATCGAGATGAAAAACCCAAACTGATACCAATTTGTGAAAAAATATAACGTCGGTAATGACAAATATATCGCAAAGAAAAGAGAAATAAAAAAAAAGAACACACATATTTTACGTGGAAACCCTTTCGGGAAAAAACCACGGGCAGAGGAGAAGAAAATTCACTATGTCGAATTCGATTCAATTACAAGAGGAATAGACCATGTCTATTTATAGGCTTGTAAAGCCATATTCTAATAGGAGTGTAGTAAGATTGAAACACCTTATTCTAATCAATATCAAATAGATGGAGTTTAATAAGGTTTAAAAAACCTTAATTAAAATAAAATAAAAGAAGTGTAGTTCTATAGGGATTATTCTTTTATTTTATTTTACCATTGTATTTTATTTAAATAAGGATTCGGGTCACTTAATTCTAACATCTTTCTTTGAATTTTTTTGGTTTCGGGTTTTGCATGCATTTTAAAACCTCTGACTTCAAGCTTATATAGAATTTGCTTCGAGTAAGAATCCATTCAAGTGCTCTTTTTTCCCCTTATTGGGTCATCCTTCTTTTATATCTCTGTCTTGGGGATAAATGGTTGATATATTTGATGTTTATGTTATTAGGTCATAACATAGAGGAAATGCTTATGGTTTGAAAGTTGCTGCATTTTGATAAGAGAAAAGGAATGGCTTCTTCAGAATGAGGCATTGTTACCACCTCAATATGGAATTTCATTGAACATTTGTAGGCTAATTAATATATGAATTCAATGGCAAGAGTAAAATGTAACTTGGATGATGAACTGCAATGGTGTGTATATGGATTTCATGACGATTCTGCTATCTATTTATATGATAGTTCAATCATTGAAAATAAGTTTCTCTTGTATATTTTTAGATTGCTCGGTGAACTTTGTATGAAGAGACTCATATTCAACTTCACCATGTACCATCAAGTTGTTTCTATATTTGTTCCTTCTTATAAGTAGGAGTCTAAAAATCGGTTTAACAAATTTTACGATGCCCTACGAAGAAGCCTTTGTGGTTATTTATTTTTATCTTTTCTGATTTAAATATCTAGAACTGAGAGTGTGTGGCTCGTTGCTAGGTCATTGATGCATGAGCTTGCTAAAACATAGTCATGAAGCTTCCTTTTAACATTTAAAGATCCTCCATACTTGTTTTATTAAGTCGAGAAATTGCAGTGTTAAGGGAAACCATTGCAAATAGTTTAATGAATCTATATTTGTAAAAACAATTTTGTATTATAACCTAATTTCTAGTAATAATGAAACTTGTTATCACTTATGTTACTATATATTTTTTTATTAAAAACCATTCGTTTAGATACTTCAAAATTTGATCCAAGTATAATGTTACTATTTGGGAAAAAAATATTTATCATTGTTATAAAAGAATATTTAACTATAAAAAATTAAAAATAATTTTCATTTTATCTAATAAATAATTTAAATTTATTATATAATTCATTAAAATATTTATAATAAAATATTGGAAGATACATTTTAATATTTTATTAAATGAATTTATAAATTCACATATTTTAATAATTTTATATAAGTAAAATAATTTAAAAACTTCTATTATATATCAATTCTAATCTGATGTCCTTAATAGTCATTTTTTATTTTCACCTCACCACTATTACAATTGCGTTTGAATCCAAACACACACTCCACCATTGTTTCTAATCTCATTTGCTTCTGATGTCCAATCTCACCGCTCACAGTAACTAATCTCACCGCCACCGCTGTTTTTAACCTCACCGGAGGTAAACACACTGCCCATCCAAACTAAGCCTTAGTAATTTCGCATGAGGGCATATCATATGGATCACAAGGAGGCTCGTCTGAATGTTTGAGCATATCACTGTCTTGGTCGTGCAACTCATAAATAGGTTCGTATGAATACTCGTTGTCCTCACATCCATTATCATTACTCTATTGGTTCGTTGAGGCTCCGTTCGACCAACCTGTTATGTAGTTCCATTCGTTGTCCCAAGAAGTCCTCTCATCATTAAACCACCTGTAATCAAATTCATCCATGATTAAATCTGCTAGTGAACAAGGAAAATTAAAAAAAAAATACAAAATAATAATTAATGAATTTAAAAAATTAGTAAATTGTCTAGCTTCTTTGTCTTTCAATTAAAATTATTTTACAAAGCAATCAATTCAATAACAATTATCACCATTGCAATCCCCGATAGTGGCATCAATAATGGAATGCCCTTAACCCGTCCCGATTCTCCGGGTCTAGATCTTGGGTGTTATTACACATTTCACTTAACGAAATTTTTTACATCCTTCATATGCATTTGACTCAAGACATTTTTCTTAACATTCACCATAAATCATTATCATTAAAGAAACAAGGAAATGTATTTAAACATAATACATCATACCAATAATAATTTATCACATAAGTTTAATAAAACAGACTCATATGGTGTAATCCTACAATACACCACTTGTCCAAATAGGTCCACTATGTACATAGTTTTCCTCATTTGTCGCTTCTCTGGTGCACTCTTGACTTGTCCCTCTCGGTGAACTCACATAAACAACAACACTTGAAATATAAACAAAACATTTCGTAAGTTCAGAGGAGCTTAGTGAGATTGGACACAATATACCTTTTTAACATATTATGTTGAATTTATTCATCTTGAATATTTAGATTTCATCATATCTGTCTTTGGTGGATACTTTCACCTTAACAGTTTTATCATCGTGTACTTATACGCCACTTACAATTCTTATCGTATCATCATTCATCATACTGCTTGGCTGTCTCTAGATCTTAGTAGATGATACTACCTTTTTCTTTTCCCTTCAAACAATTTTAAATAATTATTTTTGAACAGTTAATCGCAGACACTATTCTTGATAGATACCACATGTTGTTCACACTTTTGGTGAATTTCCATACTGATCTTACTAAATCAAACCTTAAATTTAGATACACTCTGAATCAACCCAAAACATACTCATACTAGTAAGATACACTTTAGATCATTCAGGAGAATTTCACACGTCTTTGTTACAAGACACAATACCTCCAAGATAATGAACAACTTTGATTCTCTCTAGTCTCCGAACAAGATATGATACTATTCACATATAATAAATACTAGATGACTCAGATTTCCACCTTAATAGCACGGATAACTCAAACTAACGAACTCTTACATCGAATATGCCCTTATAATAAATTTGACAGATAACCTCGGCGGATACCCTCTTTGAACATATTGATTCATACTTCTTTTCAAGAAACTTCATTTAAAGTTTATTCAAATTCATTACAGAAATTTTCACTCCAAATAACTTCAGACATATCATATCCTTATCATAGATTTATCAGAATACGCCACAAGGGCCAGACAGAGATATGCCACAAAGGCAACATACGAAATACGCCACAAAGGCCAAACAAGAATGCGTCACAAAGGCTAACTAGGTGCCACAAAGGGTAACATAATGTCACGAAGGCCAACAAGAATGCGCCACAAAGGCTAAACAGAATACCACCTAGGCACCCCATGAACTGTCGTGTTTGCGATATGAATTTGCCTAAACTCGCAATCGCGTGAGGTTTGCCCATCATTGCCCCAGGACATGCAAAAACCCTAGTCGATAAATGCGGCTCATCCACTCGTTTTCCAGAATGTGCCATGGCCATGGACTTTCTTTAGATTTATCATATCATAACTCATTTTTATTGTCTCGATGGAATTCAATGAAAGCCACCGCAATGTAAAAAATTTACAACCTAAAACCCTTCAATACTCGGTTACAACCTATTTCTCCATATTTATCAATCACACCTCATATATCTAACATAGGTACATATTCAAATATGCTATCCTTATTTTCTTAATCAAATCATACCCATTACATGCTTCACACACACATTACATGATCACGTATCACAATATACATCTCAGACACACATACACAGTTACTTTACATAATCATATACATCCATACATACAATCCATTACATACCAGACTCACTAAAACACTATATCAAGATCTCATACATATATTTTCAATAGTCAATTCAACTACTCATTCACCGATACTGAAACATTGATCACAAAAGATTTATCTAGAAAAACTTGCAGGAGTCGATATTAAGGACTCACTTGAGACTCACCTTGTTGAAGGTCAAAATCCTCAATTCTGAATGTCTTTCACGAACCCATATCATCATCTGCTTAAGAGAATATGGATTCACCATTAAAATCCATTTACAGATAGATTGCTAATGATAAACCGCAATAGTAACATATTTTAAGCCCACATTTAGCATGCTTTTGGATGATTTAAGCCTTGAATTGTGTAATTTGGTGCTCTTAATCCTTTGTTTTCATAATTTATACTCAGGAAAGCACCGGAGAATGAAAAGAATGAGAAACGGGCTTAAAACGGACCAAACGGGCCAAATCACAAAATCGACACAGCCTGAGCCCAAGACCACACGGCCGTGCCTCATTAATGGACTCGAACACGGCCTGGCCACGACTTACACGGGCGTGTGACAAGGGCGTGTCCCTGCCGTGGCAAAGAGAAATTCTATTCGGATTAGGATACTTAGAGGCGAAGTAACACATCCCGAAGCTTATATAAACACCCTAAGTATGACCTTAAAGGGGGAGCCCAAGGCTTTTGTCAAGGGGCATCTAGCTAGGCCAAAGAGGGCAGAATTGTGGAAATTTACTCGAAGAAAGCCAGTTGATTCATCTCAAGAAGCCGGAGTCATACTCAAGACGGAAGATCTTTTCTTCAATTCCTTCAGGGGGTTTTAGAGTTTTTCTTATGTTTTGTTTTATCTTTTCTTCTGAGATGTATTCTTTTATAATTATGAACTAAACCCTCAGATACCTGAGGGGGATGAAACCTAAGATGAATCTTGTTATTATTTTCTGAACTATATGATAAATACTTGATTTGTTCTTAATTATGTGTTCTTAATTCTTGTTTTGATATTTCAGGATATTGATTCAAGTACTGATGTACTTAGACAGAGGAGGAATAGACCCTGTCTAAGGGTAGATCTCGTAAAATTAAGCGGAGTTGATCGCAACCCTAGAGATAGGATGACGAAAATCTACCGAATTAGGGTTAAACCTAATATGGGAGTCCATAGATCGAGTTAATGCAATTCTAGGGGTTTTAATTAGAAAGAGATTTCAATTAATCAACCTAGGGTTAGACGTTAGTAGCCTCGAGAGAGGTATTAATATAAATTAGGGAATCCTACGGATCAAGTCAAGTGAATAAATCGTCTGGTTCAGAGTTAAATAACAAGTGAAGTCTAGGTGAATTCTTCCTAAGGTATTGACTTAATCAATTGGTTTTCCCACAAGTATTTCCCCAATTTCGTTCTCTTTGTCTTCGCATCTTTAGCTTAGTAGTCAGTTAATTTTAGATTAAAACAATTCACTTCAATTTTAAGGCTAAATAATAAAAAGAAAGTTAGTATTAGTACTTTTGGTTCCTTTGGGTTCGACAATCTGGTCTTGCCTTAACTATACTACTATTCGATAGGTGCGCTTGCCTCAAATCGTTGTCATAGTTAGTTTCCAGGTTCGATCATTCTCTTTATAAATTTTAAAACTTTGACAAATCATATAGCGATCAAGTTTTAGGCGCCGTTGCCGGGGAACTAAAATATTAAGAAAGCTCAATTTTTATTACTTTAGCCATTTTTTTTTTATTTTTTTGCAATTTACTTTTATTTCTTATTTTGTTTTGAATTTTGCTAATTTTCTTTCTTTTGTTCCTTTCAGGTACCTCTAGTTTATGACTAGAAGGAACCCAACAGAACCCCTACTTTACGACAGTGATATTGAAGGTACCGCTCGTAGAAATCGTAGAGAGTTAAGGCAAAGCCTAAACTACATAAAAGAAGAGCAAGAAGACGAAGTTAATACCACCGAAGAGATGGCTGAGAACAATCCGCCACCTCCTGAGATGGCCGAAAATCATGCTCATTGAACTATGTATGATTATGCTAATCCTAATTTAACAGGAACTGAGTCAAGTATTGTTAGACCTACTATTGCTGCAAATAATTTCTAATTGAAACCTAACACTATACAGATGATACAACAATTTGTTCAGTTTGATGGTTTGCAGGATGAGGATCCTAACACACATTTAGCGAATTTTCTAGAATTCTGTGATACCTTCAAAATAAATGGCGTTTCTGATGATGCCATACGTCTTCGGTTGTTTCCCTTTTCTTTGAGGAATAAAGCCAAACAGTGGTTGCATTCTCTTCTACGAGGGTCAATCACTACATGGGATCAAATGACCGAAAAGTTTTTATTGAAATATTTTCCGCTGGCCAAAACGGCCAAGTTAAGGAATGATATCTCTTCTTTTGTGCAGATGGATTTAGAGACACTTTACGATGCATGGGAGAGATACAAGGATTTGTTGAGAAGGTGCCCACACCATGGATTACCCTTGTGGCTACAGGTCCAAACTTTTTACAACGGTGTAAACCCCTCAACAAGGCAATTAATTGATTCAGCCGCCGGCAGAACTTTGAATAATAAAACTCCTGAAGCGGCCCATGAGTTTATAGAAGAGATGTCATTGAATAACTACCAATGGCAAGTTACAAGGACAAGGCCAACAAAAGCAAACAGAGTTTTCAACCTTGACGCAGTAACCATGCTATCAAATTAGGTAGATGTGCTAAATAAAAAGATTGATGATTTGTGTTCTTCGCAGGTACATCTGGTCATGCAGTGCGACGCAAGTGGAGGCGTGGTGAATCCTGAGTACCCATCCTACCATCCGGGCACAGAGAGCGAACAGATGAACTATATGTGTAACAACTTTAGATCTAACAATAACCCTTATAGTAATACTTATAATCTAGGTTGGAAGAACCACCCCAATTTTTCATGGGGTGGTCAAGGAAATCAAAGACAACAACCCCCTCCAAATTTTCAAAATCAGCCCTACCCACAAGAAAAGAAGCCGAACCTTGAGGAGATGCTGACAAAATTCATAGTAGTCTCAGAAACCCGTCTTCAAAAAGCTGAGACAACACTTGAAAGTCAGCAAGCATCAATTCAAGAGATCAAGAATAAGGTAGGTCAACTTACCAAGATCATGTCAGAACGACCACAAGGTAGATTGCCAAGCAACACTGAAACTAACCCAAGGGAGCAAATTCAAGACATATCAGCTCATGTAGGGTTAGATGAGCCCAATCTAAGGTAAGAAAATGGGGTAGGAAAAGGTAAGGTTGAGGTAACCCAAGAAAAGCCAAAACTGGTAATCAAAGAGTACCAACCTCGCATACCATACCCCAAAGCAATGAGGAGAGATGACACAGAAGAACAGTTTGGTAAGTTTCTTAAACTTTTAAAGAAATTACATATTAACTTACCGTTACTTGAAGCTCTTTCGCAGATGCCAGATTCTAGGAAATTTTTAAAAGAACTTTTGACAAACAAGCGAAGGGTAGACAAAACATCGCATGTGGAGCTAAACGCAATGTGGTCAGCAATTCTACAAAATAGACTACCACGAAAATTAAAAGATCCAGTGAGTTTTACAATTTCATGTTTAATTGGTAGTTTATCTATTGATAATGCGTTAGCTGATTTAGGGGTAAGCATAAATGTCATGCCTTATAAAATGTTTAAATTACTGGGTCTAGGGAAACCCAAACAAACTAGGATGAACATTCAATTAGATGATATGACTATTCAAATTCCTAGGGGTATAATCGAAGATGTTCTCGTAAAGATCGATAAATTCGTATTCCCAGTAGACTTTGTAGTTTTAGACATGGATGAGGACAATAGTATCCCCTTAATTTTAGGAAGACCCTTTTTAGCAACTACCAGAACTATAATTGATGTCGACGCAGGTGAACTCATACTCTATGTAGGTGATGAGACAGTCACTCTACAGGCTCTCGATTCGGTTAGAACATCGAGTAAACAAGGTGAGAACGTACATTCTATCAATAACCATTCGATTAACCCTTCTTTTCAGGAAGCACCACAGAACTACACACCCGAGCCAGATTCTATATCTCATGACAACAAGGAAATAATTCGTGAGGATCGAAGGCTTCATATTGATGAACTAGACGAGTGGAAGACACACTTCAAGGAGAAACTAGGGATACACGAAGCAGAACCCAAGCCACTCTATGGGACTAACAAATTCAAAATCGGAGATAAGGTATTATTAGATAAAGCAGACCCTCGAATATCTCCTCCTGACCCGAATACAAACAGAGAAATCTCTTTTAGGGTAATCAATGTCTTCCCATACGGAACAGCCGAGGTAAGTAATCCTACATTTGGCACTTTTAAAATAAATGCTACTCGACTCGAGTTATATCATGATAGTAGAACTGATAGCATGAGAGAGGATGTTCAACTCTTCAAACCACCCTGATTATTCGAATGAGAGGTAAGTCTAGCTTAAGACTATAAATGAGCGCTTCTCGGGAGGCAACCCGAGCACTAACTCCATTAATTTTTACATTTTTATTTTTTACTTTTATTTTTCCTTTTCAGCATTTAATTTTAAACTAACCAAAGTGCAGATTTCCATACCACACGGCCTTGCACACGGCCGTGGCCATGGCCGTGTGGATACTACGGACACCCGTACTGACATAGCAGAGGTAGTACGAGCCAATGACGAAAGATTCCTAGATCACGGACAACTACAAATTGCCACGGCCGTGCGATATGACCGTGGCCGACACTGAGGGAAGTCACACGGGCTCCAACTAACTCGCCACGGCCGTACGCTGTGGCCGTGGCCGACACTGTTAGATCATGCACGGGCGTGGTGACCTGAACATGGGTGTGGGAGAAACGAAAGAAGCATAACACGGCCGTGCGACACGGCCGTGTAACTCGACACACCCATGGTACACAAGTGTGTGGGAGTACCAGACCTCAAAAATTCTATTTAAACCACCTCCCCCTCATTCTTCTCACCTACTCCCCATCTCCTTTCTCCCATCCTATTCTTCAGATTTCTCCCCTTCCATACTTTTCTTCTTTAATCTTTCCCCAACTATCAAGCCACACCATGTCGAAGAAGCGGAAGGAACCAAGCACAGTCTCCCTATGGGAGACCGATCTACATAAGTTCATGCCGGCCGCTTCAGCTTCTAGACAAGCCAAGGGTCTTTGAGGCCACTTAATTTTTCTTCTTCTTTTCTCTTCTCCTTTATTTGCCTTATCTTTACTTCTCTTCTGCTTAATTTAATTTATTTTATTTTAGTTTCTTAGTTTTAGGTTCTTCAGGTTGCTTGAGAATCATGCCACAACGACCCTAATATCCACCCCTACAGAAATGTCTTCCTCCAACGCAGCCCGAATATTGTGACCCCATAAAGAAATTCAGGGAGCTTCACCTCTAACCCTATCTTTTGATTTTCTATATCTATATCTCTCTTTGTACATTGAGGGCAATGTACATCTTAAGTGTGGGGGGTGAACCTAAAAAGTGCCTAACTTTTTTCATTATTCTCAAATCCCTAAGTTAGTCCTTGTTCTTAAGTATAAAAAGGTGTCAACAATATTAATCCTTAATTATGCCTTGTTTCTTAAAGTAAGTTTCTCATATTGTGATTAGAATGAAATTTCTCTTAATTTATGATTTTTATTGATATATTTTGGATTAAGTCATAGTTAATTGTACATTGATGATTTAAACTTTAAGATACTAGAGAATCAAGCATGATAAGTCTATTTTTCAGAATTAAAAATTTTCTAGGTTGTCGACCTGAATTTGAATATTACTTTGAAGTTCGAAATTTACAAGGTTGATATCAAAAACCCATAATTTTTGGTGAGATTTTGAGCCTTTTAGAGCATATATTCCTTTCGTGCTCACTTTGTTGATTATGAGTGTGTCAACATTGATTTGTTATTCTAGAACTTGCATCGATTATACATGTCGAGACCACACCTTTGATTTGATATACAAAGATGATGAAGGCACCTAGGACTTAACCCACTTACTCCACTAAAAGCCTACCCTCACAATTAACCCCTAGTGAACCCCTTTTGATCCTAACAACCTTTTTTATTGACTCACCCACTAATTTTAAACCAAAACCCTTTGTATTTGTTATCACCATTCTTCTTGACTACCCTTTTTGTCGAGATTTGATTTTGAGCAGTTGCCTAACTATGTTCTATATTTAATTTGTTAAAGTACTTTCTTATTATTGTAAATATTTAATGATTTGTTCTTAAAAAAAAACGACGAAGTATATTCATTATTAGTTTTATTAGTCTTATAATTAAGTGAGCTTACATATTTAAATTCCACATCTTGAAGAAAGAGCTCGTATTATTAGTATTACAAGTTTATGTAATTTAGCTCATTTTTCTAGTTAGGTGATTTGTCAAGTCAATCTCGATTCTAACCCTCTAATTCAGCCTTTATCCACACCTTTAACCCAAGCCCCGTTACAACCCTGTTAAAGACCTTTTGATTTGTGTATCATCTCATATTATAGTGGTGGAAATTTGATTTTCATGCAAGCCTATGGGATTAACTTTTCATGTTTGACTTATGAGTGCTTTTTCTTGAACCTTAAACACCTCGAGTGATTTGAGTGAATCTTTTGCGAGGATGTCAATCCTTGTCGATTTTGAATCAGGGGTAATTATTTAGATAAGGGGAAACACCTATGTTTTCATGCTACAAAATGTATAATTTAGAATGTTTGAATCTTTAGGACTCTTTGAGTTGAATTATCCATGTATAAATTATCTATGAATTATGACAAAACATTATTGATGAATATTATTGAGGACGTTTGTTTTAATTATGAGTTGAGAATTTTGCTTGAGGACAAGCAAAAGCTTAAGTGTGGGGGTATTTGATAAACCGCAATAGTAACATATTTTAAGCCCACATTTAGCATGCTTTTGGATGATTTAAGCCTTGAATTGTGTAATTTGGTGCTCTTAATCCTTTGTTTTCATGTTTTATACTCAGGAAAGCACCGGAGAATGAAAAGAATGAGAAACGGGCTTAAAACGAACCAAACGGGCCAAATCACGAAATTGACACGGCCTGGGCCCAAGACCACACGGCTGTGCCTCATTAATGGACTCGAACACGGCCTGGCCATGACTTACACGGGCGTGTGACAAGGGCGTGTCCCTACCGTGGCAAAGAGAAATTCTATTCAGATTAGGATACTTAGAGGCAAAGTAACACATCCCGAAGCCTATATAAACACCCTAAGTATGACCTTAAAGGGGGAGCCCAAGGCTTTTGTCAGGGGGCGTCTAGCTAGGCCAAAGAGGGCAGAATTGTGGGAATTTACTCGAAGAAAGCCAGTTGATTCATCTCAAGAAGCCGGAGTCATACTCAAGACGGAAGATCTTCTCTTCAATTCCTTCAGGGGGTTTTAGAGTTTTTCTTATGTTTTGTTTTATCTTTTCTTCTGAGATGTATTCTTTTATAATTATGAACTAAACCCTCAGATACCTGAGAGGGATGAAACCTAAGATGAATCTTGTTATTGTTTTCTGAACTATATGATAAATACTTGATTTGTTCTTAATTATGTGTTCTTAATTCTTGTTTTGATATTTCGTGATATTGATTCAAGTAATCTTGATGTGCTTAGGCGGAGGAGGAATAGACCTGTCTAAGAGTAGATCTCGCATAATTAAGCGGAGTTGATCGCAACCCTAGAGATAGGATGACGAAAATCTACCGGATTAGGGTCAAACCTAATATGGGAGTCCATAGATCGAGTTAATGCAATTCTAGGGGTTTTTATTAGAAAGAGATTTCAATTAATCAACCTAGGGTTAGACGTTAGTAGCCTCGAGAGAGGTATTAATATAAATTAGGGAATCCTACGGATCAAGTCAAGTGAATAAATCGTCTAGTTTAGAGTTAAATAACAAGTGAAGTCTAGGTGAATTCTTCCTCGGGTATTGACTTAATCAATTGGTTTTCCCACAAGTATTTCCCCAATTTTGTTCTCTTTGTCTTCGCATCTTTAGCTTAGTAGTCAGTTAATTTTAGATTAAAACAATTCACTTCAATTTTAAGGTTAAATAAAAAAAAAGTTAGTATTAGTACTTTTGGTTCCTTTGGGTTCGACAATCCGGTCTTGCCTTAACTATACTACTGTTTGATAGGTGCGCTTGCCTCAAATCGTTGTCATAGTTAGTTTCCAGGTTCCATCATTCTCGTTATAAATTTTAAAACTTTGACAAATCATACAGCGATCAGCTAACATTTCATCTACAAGTAACCCCCATGTATGACCTTTTAGTCATAACTTGCTGCGTATATATATATCATAGTACCCTTACTCTTAAAATGAAAAGTTTTCAAACTTACCAAGAGATAGAACATCCTCTATTTATTCTAAAAAATCCTTAGCTTCCATTTTACATAAGGAAAGTAACCAACAATAACATTTGATATTTAAGAATTTAAGAGTCATTTTGAAGGAAGAAGAAACTTTCTCATGAACACTACTCACATATGTATGTGATCCACTTCCATTTAGTGGAATTTGACAAGTGTCAAGAAACTTCGGAATATGCCATTCCTAATGGCCTACAGAATCTGGAAGAAACATAAATGGGAGTCTTGTCCAAAACTATTTGACCAATCAGTTTAATTAGTTTATAACCAGATATAGTTACCAAGACTTGCTCTTCATAATGCTTGAACAAACTAGGTGAACTATACCTTTGGCGATAACCTACATAGAGCTTACTTTTCTTTTATCGAATTCCTTCTTTTATTGAAGAATACGTCAAAAACTAAATCCTTATATACTTCCATGGGCGGATACTTAATTCACTAAGACATTAGTTCGCCAAAAACTTATAATTTGGTGAACTAACTACCATAGTGTGTTAGAACAAACAACTTCACATCTACGTGCCTTCAATTCGAATCATCTAGATTTGGGGTGTCACAAACAACTTGATCGCCTCTCGACGTGTGAACGTCGAGAGTGTAAAATTGTGCAAAAAAATAAAGATAAGAGTTAAGTGTGATTTCTACAAGTGAACAGGTCAAATTGTAATATAGTTAAGTTTATAATAAAATACTGGTAAGTAATTAGACGATCGCATCTAAGGGATTGCAGATTGGAGAATATTACAATTAAATCAATTACCGAAAATAATTACTAATCTAATTGAGTTAGAATTAGTAGTGTGAATTCTAGTTTAAGATAATAAAACTAATTAAATTAATTAAGATTGACTTTAACCCAAAGTTATTCAGAATTACTCTTCCTAGTTTCGAGAATGCGAGCTATTTTCCTATAATCAATTGAAGCCTTAATTATTCACTAAGTCAAAAATTCCCCTTAATTTAAGTACTTACCACTCTTAGCGACGAATACCCTCTTGGTCTCATCTTCACTAAGGATTACCACCTAAGATACCTTATCAGTCTCTCTTAGGCATACGAACACCCTCTCGCCCTTACTTGTCTAGATCTTCTACTAAGGGCGTCACTTCCTAGTATACTAAGTACTCTCAAATAAATACTTTAACCTTAGGTTGTTATTTACTTAGCCAATTAATCAATTTATCAAGTGAATCATGCAATATATTGATGAAGCATAAATTATTCTAAGATTCATACAAACATTCGATTAATAATATCAATGAAAGAGATATGAATAAATGAATAAGGAAAAGAGAATGCTCATTAATATATCGATGGAGGTGCGGATCCGGAACAATCTCCGTTTGCAATTATCTTACTGTCGAAATAGAAATCTCTGATTAAGCGAACAAAAAATAAACCAAGTAAAACCTAAGAATGAAATAAAATCTGCATAATAATCTATGTCTCGCTAATCTATGTCTTTAATCTGGTTACAATGGCCTTTATATAGGCTAAATTCAGAATATTAAAGTGTATCCTTGAAGTAGTTAGAGTTCGACTAGGAAAAGACCCCTGATTAGTTGCCTTAGACGCGATTGATTTATGCAAGTTATTGTTGCATCATCGCGACATCCTTGTTCTCTATGCCACGATGTCGCCCCTACTTTGTCCCTGATTGCTCGTGTCATCAGTGTTGCGACACCTGTGTTCCTGTGTCACAACATGGACAACAGTTTCAGCCTAGGTATACATCTTTACTCCCGATTTGACTTACAAAACCATGTAACTTCATTTATGTATCTAAACTATAATAAAAATGATTGAAAAGCATAAATTACGTCTTCAAGTATGACAACATGAATACGTACTAAAATGGCTTGATTTAACTATTAAACAAGCTAAATTAATGTGAAAAAGGGATGTAAATAATAGTGTAATTCGAGGCAGATAACTACTCTAGACGTTATCGCTGATACTTCTCTCTTTTTGGTGTTAATGTATATGCATTGATTGACCCTGGGTCAACTTTTTCTTATATATCCACTGCCTTAGTAAAACAAAAAGAATATAGTAGTAGAGTCGACTGATTATATTGTCAGAGTAACAAATCTGTTAGGACAATGTGTCTTAGTTAATAAGATTTGTAAAAAGTGTCCATTGAAAATATAGAGCTATGATTTTCCTACTGACTTGATGCTAATGCCATTTGATGATTTTTGTAACACCCTATACCCGGCCTGGTCGTCAAGCCCAAATATTAGGATGCCACACCACCGTCTCATGTCATACTCATAGTAAATTTTCACATTATTAAGCAATCATCCTCTTTATCAGTGATCTTATATATTTTTAGTCAACATATAACAGTCATCATTAGAACATTCTAAACATACTTCAAATAGTCTTATAAATATAATTAAACATGCATTAGGATCACTTAGCAAAATTTCCAAGACAATCACGTAGGCAATGATACTAGGACAAGGGTGTAATATCCCAAAAACTAACCTAGAAGAAATCGCGTTTTGAAACCAAAAGAGGTCATCCCTCGATTTGAGTTTAGACTTTGGAAATTCTTGACAAGTAAATTGATCTGGTTCAGTGGTTAAGTGTTCGAGGTATGTGTGTGAGGTTCTAGGTTTGAATCTCGTTTCTAGAAATTTTGTCATTTTGCTTAAACCCTTACCCTTGAATGTTTGGATTATAAGTTAAATTCAGTTAGTTGATGTCAACAATGAGCCTAGTGGTTCAATGGTTAAGCTTCTGTATAATCCTTGGTCTTGTGTTCAAATCACGTCGGAAACAATATGGAATGTTTTATTTTTGAATTTCGTTAAAAGGTAGTTAGTTTCGGTTTGTTATCTAAAACCTTTTAGAAACCTACAGCACTATTATTTTCTTTTTGTTCTTTCTTTTATGCGGGAATTTCTATCATTTTGTTTGCGTTCTTCAGTTTCTGCATTTTGGTTCCTTATTTTCAAGTGACCGTTCTTTTTGTTATGTTACGTTACACCAATTCTGTACGGGGTCTGACTTCTCCTTCTAGTTAATTCACTGGCCGGTAAGTTCGATTTAAAGTTCTGGTGTTGAAAGTTCTTCGACATAACTGCGATTTTGGAATGTTAGTTTTTAGCGATTTGACTGTGAATTAATCATTTTGTTGGGAAATTTCTTGTCATTTAGGGACGAGAATTCATCCTTATTGCTTTTGCATTGAGTCCTATCAGGTGGGTGTTGAAACCCCTCTTTTTTTGTGTTTTTAGTCGTCAAAAAATGGGACTGTCGACACCACATGGCCAAGGAAATTGGCATGTGCCCAGGCCGTGTGAGCGGCACGGGCAAGAAATGGCATGTGCCCAAGTTGTGTGAGCCACACGAGCAAGGACATGGGCGTGTGTCCAGGCCGTGTGAGCCACACGGGCAAGGACATGGGCATGTGTCCAGGCCGTGTAACTCACTATTTATGATTTAGAACCACACGGGCAGACGACATGGGCGTGTGCCCAGGTCGTGTGAGCCACACGGGCAAGGACATGGGCGTGTATCCAGGCCATGTGACATATGAATAGGATCCGAATCTTATTTTTTGAGGCCATGAGTTTTTCCTAACATGAGCACTGACCTTCACAATGTATTTATGATCTGAATTTGATCATATGAGGACTATCTGATGCTTTAAGACTGATATATGGATGATATATGTGATATCTGAACATGTTAGACTGATGATGAACAACTTGTGATATGTACGTATATCTGTTATGTTTGAACCTAAGTGAGTAGGATCCATCAGAACGTAATGTGCTATTGTCTATGTGTGCAAATTATCAAGAACGATCTGTATTCTGTTAAGTTTGTTGGTACGCCTCTGCGTTGCTCTATTGATGAAGAGTATGCGATATCTGAACATGTTAGACTGATTGTTACTGATTCTGATTTATAATCGTGCATTTGAATTCATGTCAAATCTGATATGGTCCGTTGAGGTTTGATAAGTCTGTTTTACAAAACATGGACTCCCATATTTACTGATTCTGTTTTTGAGAGATATCATGACTTACATGATCATTACTCTGATTCTGTATAAGCATGCCATGACACATTACATGGGACATAGGTTGAAGTAAAAGGAGGAAGTTTCTGGAAGTTTAATGATATGCATTATCTGGGGGTTTATCCACACTTCTGTTCCGGCAATTCGACTGTACTATAGTGGCTTGACCACATATCTGTTCTGGCAGCTTATCTATGATTCTGGTGGCATTGTCCATGTTTTTCTGTTGGTGTGATTTGGATGGATGAGTTCTGGGGAACTCTATTTGGTGTGTAGTGGAGTTGGGTAGGAAATTTTTGAAAATTTGCATTATGTTTTCCTGAAAAATACTGCATTTGCATAAACATACATGCTTTGTTCTGCTCTGTTCTGTTTTGCTCTGCTTTGTTCCACCCTGTTCTATTTTACTTTATTCGATTCTATTCTGTTTGAATTACGATGTTCTGCTCTGTTCTGTTTTGTTTTTTTTTGCTGTACTACCCCTATTGAAACCTCTGTGATACTCTAGATCTGTTCCGTACTGATTATACAACTGTTATCAAATGCTTGCGTTACTATAATTTATATATTACGTTCTATTTATTTGTATTTGAGTTTGGTTATACGCGGTGCTTGGTGACTCACCCTTTGTCTTACTTTTATCTGTCAGGAACACATATGATTTAGGATTGGACGACGTATGCAAGCTCGGATTGTTTTGCACTAAGTTAACTACAATTTAATCCTTTGTATTTGTAATCTATTTTGGACTTGTCTTATTTTTTCTTTTTATAATCTCGTTAGTATCTGCCAAGTCTAAAATGAAACTACAAAATCATCTAAATCGACTAAAATGATTTTCTGTTTTTCAAAGTTAAAACTCTAAAAAGAAGTACGTTTTTACTACGCTGGTGTAACTCGTCCAGATTCGGCTTAAACTTCTAGGCCAGGTTTAGGGTGTTACAAAGGGTATCAATATTTTCCTAGTTCGGTATCGATACTGTTTGCAAAATTGGTACCAAATCAAAATATATTTTACTGTTTCTCATCTAAAATCAAAGTCTCAGAAAATATCAGTACCTTTGCAAAAGTATCGATAAAATTACCCTGAGTATCGATACTCGTGATAGGGTATCAATACCAATTTAAGATTCTGACTTCCTACACATTTCAAAATCATACAAGTATCATTTTTTACAACACGAATAACGATACCTCTGCTTCAGACTAGAAAAATATAACATACATAAGCATATAAGTCATTCTAACTTGTACCAATTCCTCATGCTATCATATCATCATCAAATAAACATCAAAATGACTGTAATAATAGTATCAAACATCGAAAGTAAGTTTGAACAATAGTCAACACAATATGAAATGAATCTCACAAACTTAGGAACATATAATCCATAGAAGCATCCAAGAATATCATGACAAATATCATTATAAATCTACCACATTGCCTTATTCCCAAAACGAAAATGAATAATGATAACACCTACAAAAAGCGAAATGGACTTGCTTGGATCACCTTTCATAACCACACCGCAAACACTGGCACACTACTAATCTGCAATGGTTTAAAAGGAGTTGGTGAGCTTAACAAGCTCAGTGAATGCCTAGAACAACTACCATGCAAACAATTTATCATCACACATATCATCACCTAACATACAAGCATATATCTCAATACTCAAATAATCACATAACATTCAAGCATATATCCCAATACTCAAAAACATCTTTATAGATAAGTTGCATATTGGTCGCATGTCATATAAACACACATCACAATACACACATATCATAATTTAAGATAATTTGGCATTTGAGCTATGAAACGTAAAAGTGAGCTCTATCATCACTCATCGGATACACTGATCTCCAACACACCACATAGTCTTATAGAGTCAAACATGTCCCAAAAGTGAAGCATCAAGCTAACACTCTCCTTATTTCCCCTCACAGGTCCCGTTGAGTGGAGCTTAGCTCACATTCTCGTATCCCTCCAACATGTCCCAGGGCTTCAATGCCCAAAATCACTATACATATAGATGAGTACTCACAATCCTATGAAATGCCAACTATATACAATGATTTCAAGATCACAAGGCCAAAATATTTGAAATCAAACATATATCACTTACCGATTATCCGTGCACTATCACTGCATATTTGCATCTTTAGCAAAATAGTGTCACTAACATTTAACTTATAGATAACATGTACACATTTTCACTTCCACTACTGTTATCATAACCACATATCACATGTTATAACATCTCATCTCAACTCACATATTCACAAACACATGAGCACTTTGTTCACTAGATATCATAGGTATAAGAAAGCTAACACTCAGAATTTAGAGTAGGGGTTTAGGCTACTACTAAATTCCCTATTAACACATTGAATCATGTCCACAATCAATTATTCCAAAGACTCACCAATACGCTTTCGCCGAAAAGCTGAAAGCTCAAACTAGCTTTTCCTTGTCTTTATCTCTACTTTTAGAAGGCCCTAATGAATCCGAAGCTTCTACACAATAATTCACACAATAATACATTGAAAAATCAGCTAAGGACTCACCATAAGCAATAAAAAACATAAGCCTAAGCTATGTTCTCATGTAGCTGAAACCTTTAACATAACCAACTTGAAATCCAAATATCTCGATCTACACTCAATCTTTTCGTTTAAAACCAATTTCGTTCATCTTATAATTCACCTACGATTAATTCCCATAGTATCAACTTTTTCGACATGTTTATGGCAATTTTAACAAAAAAATTATTGAAACGTTCGAGATCTTTAACGAAATTTCAAAGTAAGTTTAGAAACCTTATAATCATGTCAAAAATAATTTAAAAACACTTTGAAACTACATTTTTACCCAAAATCTCGAAATTCACCATTAACGACCCAATTTTTGACTTTTATTAAAAATATGCGATTTAATGGCTAAAATTTTAGTTTTAAAGACTAAATAAAATTTAAAACAATTTAGGAGTTGAATCGTTACCTTAGATGAAGAAAAATCAAGCATTTGATCAAAAACCCGAAAAGACCCGAAAGCTTGATAATGGAGAAAACTATGGTGTTTTTGGTGTTTTTTCTTGGTTTCAATGGAGGTTTATAGCTTGAAGGATGATAGAAATCAAAAGGGATTAGGAGTTGAAATTTAAAATCGTTTGGGAGAGTTGGGAGAGCAAAGGGACAGAAAACACAAAACAAAGGGGAAGCTTTTACATAAATAAAATTTTAGGTGGGGGTTAATTAGGTTGAATTTTAAAATTTGGTTTAATTGCTTCTTAAAAACTCTAAGTTTTGGCTCTGTTACAAATCTGTTCTTTTTTCAAAATTAAAGGTATTTAAAATTCAATTTTAGAAATTGATTGAATTTTCCAAAAACCATAGTAAAAAACATTTCCAATAAATCATGTCGCAAAATTCCGAACACTCTAAGGCTAAAATCCCTAAAATACCCCTAAAACTCTTAAGCCCTATTTTGGGGTGTTACAAATTTGGTGTTATTCTTGACATAGATTGGTTGATTGAATATGACGTAGTGGTTAATTATAGACAAAAATAGATTGCACTGAAATGTGAGAATGGTAAATCTATTAATGTTGAGACTTAAATAATAAGTTGTGCGACCAATATCATATCAGTGTTATCAGCCCAGGAAATGATCAAAAAGGGTTATGACTCGTGCCTTGCTTATGTCTTAGATACCAAAACTTTAAAATTGAAGATTGATCAGGTACCGATAGTTAATGAATTTACTGATGTATTTCTAGAAGAATTTTTAGGTTTACCACCAGTTAGAGAGGTAGAATTTGTAATTGAAGTGGCACTTGAAACTGCTCTAATTTCAATTGCTCCATATCGAATGGATCCAATTGAATTGAAAGAGTTGAAAGCACAGTCATAGGAATTATTAGATCGAGGGTTTATCCGACTGAGCACTTCGCCTTAGGGTGCTCTGGTTCTATTTGTGAAAAACAAAGATGGATCGATGAGATTGTGTATTGATTACAGGAAATTGAATAAGGTTACCATAAAGAAAAATATTTGTTGTCTCATATTGATGATTTGTTCGACTAGTTGAAAGGAGCTACCGTATTCTCAAAGATTGATATTAGATTGGGTTACTATCAGCTTCAAGTTAAAGAAACAATTGTTTGAAAAACTACCTTCAGGACTAGTTACGAACACTACGAGTTTCTTATAATGTCGTTTGGTTTGACTAATGCCCTAACTACATTTATGGATTTGATGAATCAGATATTTCAGTCGTATCTGGACAGATTTGTTGTTCTATTTATCGATGACGTATTAATATATTCGAAGAATGAAACTGAACATGATCAGCATTTGAGAATAGTTTTGCAGACTCTACGAGAAAAAAATAATTATACGCAAAATTCAGTAAATGTGAGTTCTGGCTGTGAGAAGTCATATTTCTAAGACATGTAATATTGACTGATGGTATTCGTGTTGATCCGAATAAAATTTTTGCAATTATGAATTGAAGTCTCCGGTCAATGTTTTTGAGGTATGTAACATTTTGGGTTTAACCAGGTATTATCGACGGTTCGTTAAAGGTTTCTCGATGATAGTATTACCATTAACGAAGTTGTTATAGAAAGATCTCAACTTTGTCTTGTCTAAAAGGTGTTAGCAAAGTTCAGAGCAGCTGAAAACCATGTTGATAGAAGCTTCAGTAGTGACTAAGCTTGAATTCCAAAAAGAATTTTTTGTTTATAGTGATGATTTGCTTAACGAGTTATGTTGTGTATTGATGTAGGATGGAAAGGTTATAGTTTATGCTTCACGATAGCTTAAACCGCATGAAAAGAATTATCCTACTCATGACCTGGAGTTGGCTGCGATTGTGTTTGCATTGAAGATCTGGAAACATTATTTATATGGTGAGAAATGCAACTGTAACACCCCTAACCTGTGCTCGTCGCCAGAACAGGGTTACGGAGCATTACTAGAGTTTTCAGAACATTTATAGATAATTCATGTTAATTACTATTCATTTTCTGAGATTATTCATAACGTCCCTTATATGGAACCTCGGGGCCCAATATATATGTTAGAAGCAAGTCGGGACTAAATCGGGAACTTAGGAAATTTTTTCGCAAAATTCCACAATTTCTTTCATATACAGGGGTCACACGCCCGTGTGGATAGGTCGTGTGGCTCACACGGCTAAGTGACACACCCATGTCCTAGGCCGTGTGGTATATGAAACAGGTCATACGGTCGTGTTCCCACCCGTGTAACTCTCTAACTTGCAAAACATTAAGGTGCAGTTTTCACACGGCCAAGATACACGCCCGTGTCCTAGGCCGTGTAGCACACACGGCTGAGACACACGCCTGTGTCTCTGCCCGTGTGCTCAATTCTGAGCATTCTGTTTCCCGAATTTAAGATGCAGGGGAGACACGGCTAAACCACACGCCCATGTGCCAGGCCGTGTGTCACACACGGTCAAGACACACGCCCGTGTGTCTACCCGTGTGGACAAAATAAAGCCATTTTTTTAGCTTTATTTCTCACCCAAACTTTGCCAATGACCTTCACCAAAACTTTCATTCATATACCAACCAATTCAAGCATCATAACCAAGTTAATTCCATTCATCTAACATGATATATTATTACCTGCATTCATGCTTTTAATCTTACCTTTTTATAAGCATACTCGTTTAACCTTTCTCAATTAATCAATAATAAACACTTATGTTATCACCCTGAAATAATCTTAATATATATATACCAAAACATAATCATCACTAGCCATTCCAATGGGTAGATTACAATAACCATTTACATTTACATGCCAATATGGCCAATTTAACCTATACATGCCATTATAACCATAATTGATTTACCATATGTACCAAAATGAGCTGATGGGTAGTGTGAGTGATCTCCGCCAAGCTTCCAATCCAACGAGCTTCCGATTTACTATAAAATAGGGAAATAAAACTAAGTAAGCATATAATGCTTAGTAAGTTCGTATAACATGGTACTTAAATTACCATTCATTGTATTTCAAGATAAACATGTAAGGCACATTCAATCAATTTGATCTCAAGCCCTACACATATCCTCATTGCCCTTGTTAGTCATATATTCCATAATAAAATCAAGAAACATATATGGGCTCAACAACAATAAAATTTCTAGATATATATACTTTCCATATCACGTATTCATATAACATGTATGAATCATATCTTTATATTACAAGTATATTTTCATAAAAATTCATCTCGAGTTCAGATAATTTCATGTCAGAACTTTACTCATATCATTCGAAATATCAAAGTCACACGAGTAGTACACTCAAGGTGTACAAATCTATAATCAAGGATGAACATATTCATCAAATAAATTCCATGTACAAATATCATCATCTCATGTTTTCATATATCATGTATCATCATTTTCATGTATTTCAGGCAGATACATGTAATAACTCATTTCTTATTCATATATTCTCATGTCAGGATTTTTCCCATTGAATTTATTTGAAATATCGATGGATATACAGGTAGTACACTCGACGTGTACAAATCAGGATTCGTCTATTCATATTCAGGGGTACCTGTTAGGGCACATAACCAGGGAGCACACTCTCGAGCCACATATCAGGATGCTCAGATGAGCCATGTAACCATGTAACAGAACACTTATCCGGGCTAATCAGGAAAATCATAAGAGTTTTACTCAAAAAGCTCATAGAGCTTATCAGATATCTCTGAAGAAATACTATCAGGAAGCACCGGATAAGGTAATAAAGAGTTCAAGCGAGCTTAACAGGACGCTCATGAAGAGCTACGTTTGTGTCCACATTATATGCAGGATCACAACCGATCGCATATCAGGACGCTCACAGAGAGCTGCGATAGTGCGCAACACATGCTAAATCACTACCGATCAGGATGCTCGCAGGAACTATATAACAAGATACTCGAGAGGGCTACATTAGGATTACTCGTCTGAGCTAAATCCTGTCCGCAACATATGCAGGACTATATTCATTACGGGAAATCAAGTATCCATCGATTTTCATTTATTCAAACGAAATTTAACATTTTTCAGGCATTATCAGGCAAGTGATTATTTCATACATCTATAACATTCATATAATTCAAATAAATACATTCCACTCAATTCAGTCTAATTTACATCTTAGGCAAAATTACCATTTTGCCCCTAAACTTTTAATTAATGACGATTTCATCCCTAGGCTCGGAAAATGAAATTCATACAATTTAATCCTTGTTCCAAGCCTAGCCAATTTTTACATGTAACATTTACAGCCCATGTATTTCATAAAATTTAGAATTTTTCCATGAATTTTATAACTTTTCAGTTTAGTCCCTAAATCATGTTTTCATCTAAATTCACATTGTAAAAGTTGTTTATCTATCAACAACCTTTCATATTTTATCATAAATTTCAAAATTTCAGCATATTCATCCATGGAAAAATTTTCATACTTTGATAAATTTACAAATTAACCCCCAAAATAGATAGATTAAGTTATCCCGATCACGAAAATATAAAATTACTAAAAAAGGGAAAATGTTACTTACCCAATTGAGCCAAAGAAGCTTGCTTTCTCTTTCCTAGGGTTTCCATATATTTTGGGGAAGAAGATGACATAAAATGATGATATTTTGTTATTTAATTAATTTATCACCTTTTATTTTTCATCTTTCCAATTTCATCATTTTCTTTATTTTATTTTCCATGGATGAATCATCATCCTTAACAACTAAGCATTTTTAATGGTTTAATTACCATATAAGGACCTCCAATTTAAAGTTCTATAGCTATTTAATCCCTTTAGGTATTAGAACTCAACTTTTGCACTTTGCGCAATTTGGTCCTTTATCAAATTAAACATGTAATCAATAAAATTTCTTTACAAAATTTTCACACAATATTATTATCATACTGTAGATCATAAAATAGTATTAAAATATTTTTTCTTTCTGGACTCAGATCTGTTGTCCCGAAACCATTGCTCTGATTTTTTCAAATATGGGCTGTTATAGCAACATTTTAACCGATCACAAAAGCTTGAAGTATTTGATGACACAGAAAGAACTAAATCTACGTCAATTTCAATGGCTAAAGTTTTTGAAAGACTATGACTTGATTATCGATTATCATCCAAGCAAAGTGAATGTAGTGGCTGATGCTTTGAGTCAGAAGTCTCTATTTTCTTTGAGAGCGATGAACATTCGCATGACTTTACAGTGTGATGGTTCCATTTTAGCTTTGTTAAGGGCTAAATGTTACGTGTAAATATAAAGTGCAAGTGTGCAAGTATACACGTCGAATTAAGTAATATAATGATAAGTAATATTGTCTCCACAGGATCAGATAGGATTAACTTGGTTAAGTTGCTGTTATGAAGTATATGAATTACGCTAAGGTAAAATAATGATAGAAATGCAATGGTAATCAAAGTAATGATGATATGCACAATATGTAAACAAAAAAAAAATATTTAAAAATATGCTATGACAATGATACCAAGAAAAAAGTGAGAGGGTCTACGCTGTTGAATGGAAAAGCTGGGATTACTAGGAATCTACCCTTACAAACCAATAATTCCTCGGCAAATTCTTAATCAATTTACTGCTTATAATGGATTTAAAAGGGTCTGCTTCTTTCGAGAGCAAGGCCTAAGATACCTCACCTAAGGAAATATATGTCTATAGACCTCAGATGTGATTCCCAATACTGATTACTCTTCACTTTGTAAGAATGTTGCTGTAACAGTTCGGTTTAGACCCTAGTCAGAACAGTGGTTTCGGGACCACAAATCTGAGTCAATAAAATATTTTTATATTATTTTCTGTGTTTACTGTGTGTGATTTAAACATGTACTAAAGTTCCGTGAGTTAATTTGTTCGTCTGTGTGTTCAATTTGACAAAAGGACTAAATCGCATAAAGTTTAAAAGTGGCCTTATAATTGATTAAATGGCTATTTGATGTGGCTTTTAAGTGTAGAGGCCTTATAAGGCAATTATGCCATTAATGAGGATAATGGAAGACTTTGGACGGTTTTGCCATTTATTTTATGAGTTATGTTTGTTTTATATCAAGGTTAATATGGTAAATTGGCATTAATATGAAAATTAAATAAAAAAAACATAAGAAAGATGATAGTTATCATCTTTTGTGCCAAAATTAGCAAGGAAGAAGAAGAAATATCTAAGTTAGGTTTCGGCTATGTTCAAGCAAAATTGAGGCAAGTTTTGACTTCGGTTTTTGATGATTTCTACGTTTTTGCAATTGTTGCTTCGTAAACTTTGAAACCCATGTCTTAATTTTGAGAATTGATGATGTTTTTGAAATGAGCCTTTTATGAAATCATGTGTTTATGATGTTTGATGGTGAAAAATGAAAGATATGTGTTTGATTATCATAGTTTGTATTTGAAGTTTCGTTAAAATTTGAGTATTTTGGACTCAATTGAGAAAATAGTATTTTAAGGGACTAATTTATGAAATAAATGAAATGTATGGACTTGTATGAGATACATGAATATTCGGCTAAGCATGGGTATATGGTAATTTTGTGTAATTTGTGATTTTGTGAATTAGGGACTAAATTGTCCAAATGTGAAATGTGAGGGCTAATTTGCAAATTTCCCTAAATATGTGTTCTTTGATTGAAATGAATGAGTTAGTGAATAAAAGGGTGAAATTTGAATATGTATAGATCAAGAACCGAAGAAAATGGATTTAGATCGCGGGAAAGCGAAAGTAGTCGAATAACCGAATCCGATCGACCATCCGAATCCGAGGTAAGTCGATATACAAATAAATGTATTTGCATTGCACTATTTGTAAATAAATGAAATATGAATTGCTATGAATATCCATTGAGTGGAGTGTATATGAAACCCGAGATTACGAATAAGTCGACAAGTTGTTTAAGTCCGAGAAGTCCCGTTTGAACCTAGGGATAGATAGGATAGTATATGTCATGACATAGGTGTCCGTTATGTGATATCATGTAAGACCACATCTGGGATGTTGGCATTGATTCGAGATTTTGTGTAAGACCATGTTTGGGACGTTGGCATCGATTTGAGATTTACGTGTAAGACCATGTCTGGGACATTGGCATCGTATTGATTCGTGTAAGACCCTGTCTGGGACAGTGGCATCGATATCTGATTACATGTAAGACCACGCCAGGGACGTTGGCATTGTACGACTATTCTGAGCACTCTGAGTATCCTATTTAGTTTCGAACGGTTCAGCAGGCAAATCTGAGATACGAATGACTATGTGAATTGTATATCCGTTTCAGGTGCGTTGATATGTACACTAAGTGTGTATGTAAGGTAAGTTTCTATATGAACTTACTAAGATGAATATGTGCAATGAAGTGATGGAATAATATGTGAAGATATGCTTAAATGAGCTATGTGTATATGTGATATTTGAGTTGAAGAATGTGGTAAGATATGGCTAAGTGTACGAGCCAAAGAATATGTGATGAATTTGCTGTGAGAACTATAAATGCCATTGTATTAATATGGTTATGTGTTTTTATTGCTAAGTTTATTTGTATATGGCTTACTAAGCTTTTGAAAGCTTACTCTGTGAGTGTTTGCTTTGTTTTATAGATCGTCAAAGCTACTGAAGGCTCGGGTACCGTCAAGGATCGTCATCACACTACTCAAACTCATTTTGATACCTTTTGGAAATGTATATACTAAGTATGGCATGTATAGGCTAGTGATTTGGTATATGTTTGAGATGTAAATAGCCATGTGATTTGGCTAGTTAATGTTGGTAATGTGCATGAGTAAATATAGTATTTGGTGCATGTTTTGGTATGGCTTGATGGCAATGAAGTAGTCTTATGAATGGTAAGCTTATGGATGAATTGATGCCTTAGTGATTTAATGAGGTTATGATTGAATTATACTTGGATTTACATGGGAGATGATTGTACAAATTAGCATGTTTAGAAATGAGATTGAATGGAATAATATGATGACCATTTGGTGTGTTTTTGATTGCCATTGGATTGTGGAAATAGGCTTGTTTATGCTTGTAGGTATGACCCTAGTGTGGGTGGCATGTTGGCCTTGCAAAGGGCCTGTTATGCATACACGGTTGTGACACACGGGCGTGCCTAGTGACCGTGGGATTAAATCAGTAGCTAGCCCAAGTGTGCATGGCCATGGTACACGAACATGCCTGGTAGCCGTGTGAATAAGTCAGTATCTAGCCTAAGAGTACAAGGCCATGGTACACGGGCGTGCCTGGTGGCCGTGGGGATAAGTCAGTATACATGCTCTGTTTTGGCACGACCAGGACACATGGGTGTGTCTAGTAGCCGTGGGAGGCACACGGCCTGACTGCACGGGCGTGTGACCTCTGCAGTGTTCAAAAAGTTTTAAATTTCTGAGAATTTCTGTATGTGTTCGGTTT
This sequence comes from Gossypium sturtianum, assembly GCA_025698515.1. NCBI lineage: Eukaryota > Viridiplantae > Streptophyta > Magnoliopsida > Malvales > Malvaceae > Gossypium > Gossypium sturtianum. The sequence goes on along the minus strand of CM046955.1, from coordinate 99,583,389 downwards.
AGTCCCGACCCTTCTCTAAAGCATGCTTAAGGTCTCGGTGACCTATCTAAGGGACACTATGATTACAATTGATGACTTGTATTATGAAATGTCTGTAAAAGTTTCTGATCTGTCCGGTAATACCTTTAACCCTAATCTGGCGACGGATACGGGTTAGGGGTGTTACATTTGGTTAGTATCAGAGCTACGGTTTAGTTGATTCTCAGACTAACGTAGTATGTCAGAGTCTAGCTATACATGCCATATATTTGAACTGTGATAGTGTGATGAATCTTGACGTGTGAAATGTGATTTTCGTATAGTAATGGATTCTGAAAGAGCCGTAGCTGATGATGTAGAAAGCAATATGCTTGCTTCGCTCAAGGGACAGCGCCCTTTGATTCGAGACCGGCTACGAGCGGTCATGAGGGAGAAGCTAAACAAGATTTCTTCCAAATGATGAGTGATTAGTTCACTCATTTCGTAAGAAATAATCTGACTGTTTCACAACCTCTGCCCCCACTTAATCCCCCTCAGACATCTGCTATGCCTCAGACTATGAATCTAAATCTTTTGAACAAGCCTCCGGTAGATAAAAGCCGTAAGTATGGGGCTGAAGAGTTCAGGGCTACCAGTGATGATGATGCTGAGAAAGCTGAGTTCTGGTTAAAAAACACTATCCAGGTATTTGATGAGATGTCTTTGACTTCGGAAGAAAGTATTAAATATGTTGTATCATTGCTACGAGACGCGGCCTATCAATGGTGGAAAACTCTGATTTCTGTTGTTCCGAAAGAACGGGTGACATGGGACTTCTTTCAGATTGAGCTCCGGAAGAAATACATCAGTGAGAGATTCATCGATCAGAAATGAAAGGAATTTCTGGACTTAAAATAGGGCCGTATGTCTGTCACTGAATACGAACGAGAGTTCGTGAGGTTAAGTCAGTATGCCCGAGAATGTGTATCATTGGAAGCAATAATGTGTAAGAGGTTTGAAGATGGTTTAAATGAAGACATCCGCTTGCTAGTCGAGATTTTAGAGATAAAAGAGTTTGTGGTACTTGTTGATCGAGCATGTAAAGCCGAGGCACTCGGGAGAGATAAAAGAAAAGCTGAGTCTGAAGCTAGAGAAATGAGAAAAAGATTTTCGAAAAATCATTTCAGTCTGCTTCGAAGAAATTCAAAGATGAACATGGTCGTTCAAAGACTAATGTGGGACATTCTAGTAGATATCGAGATAGATCACATTTGAGTTCCAAAGCTCCGGCAATATCAATGTCAAGTGTTGGAAATGTTCGATCCGAACGACCTGAGTGTAAGCATTGTGGTAAAAGACATCCAGGAAGTTTTAGATTGAATGATCGAGCTTGCTTTAGATGTGGATCATTAGATCATTTTATTCGTGATAGCCCAAAGTCTGTTGAGCCAGAGACTGTTCAGAATCCGAAATCAGATAATGCTCCAGTGAGAGGTAGACCTTCTCAAAATGTAAGAAATGTCAGTGGTAGTCAGATAACTACGAGAGATACTGTTGCGAGATCTGAAGCTAGAGTGCCTGCCAGAGCATATGCCATCCGAGCTCATGAGGAAGCTTCATCTTCGGATGTTATAACGGGTACATTTACACTTTATGATACTTCTGTGATTGCATTGATAGACCCTGGTTCTACTCATTCGTATGTATGCATGAATTTAGTATCCAGTAAGACTTTGCCGGTAGAGTCTACTGAGTTTGTTATAAAAGTATCAAACCCCTTAGGTAAAAGTGTCCTTGTTGACAAAGTATGCAAGAATTGTCCGTTAATGTTCCCAGATATATGTTTTCCTGCTGATCTGATGCTATTACCATTTGATGAGTTTGATATCATTCTGGGTATGGACTGGTTGACATTGCATGATGCTGTGGTGAATTGTAAAAGAAAGATCATTGATTTGAAAGGTCAGAATGATGAAATAGTTTGAATTGAGTGTAGTGAATTGAATGGATTGCCTGCTGTGATATCTGTGTTGAAAGCTCAAAGTTATGTGAAAAAGGGTTACGAAGCTTATTTTACTTATGTAATTGATTTGAAAGTGTCCAAAAGACAGCTTGAATCGATGCGCTTGTTTGTGAGTTTTCTGATGTATTCCCTGAAGAATTGCCGGGATTGCCTCCGATACGTGAAGTTGAATTTGGTATTGATCTATTGCCTGGTACGACACCTATTTCGATAGCTCCATATTGAATGGCACCAACAGAGTTGAGAGAGTTAAAGTCACAACTGCAAGAGTTGACTGACAGAGGGTTCGCCAGACCGATTTTTCACCAAGGGATGCTCCCGTTTTGTTTGTGAAAAGGAAAGATGGCACGATGAGAATGTGTATAGATTATCGTCAGTTGAATAAAGTGATCGTAAAGAACAAATATCCATTGCCCAGGATTGATGATTTGTTTGATCAGTTAAAAGGAGCCACTGTGTTTTCTAAGATAGATATGAGATCGGGATATTATCAGTTGAGAGTGAAAGATTCAGATATTCCAAAAACTGCTTTCAGATGAGGTACGGGCATTATGAATTTTTAGTTATGCCTTTTGGACTAACGAATGCTCCTGCTATTTTTATGGATCTGATGAACAGAATTTTTAGACCGTACCTAGACCGATTTGTTGTTGTATTCATTGACGATATATTGATTTATTCACGGGATGAAACTGAACATGTTGAACATCTGAGAATCGTATTGCAAACTCTGAGAGAAAAGCAATTGTATGCGAAATTCAGCAAATGTGAATTCTAGTTGCGTGAAGTCAGTTTTCTGGGACATATTGTATCGACCTCTGGAATAAGAGTTGATCCGAGTAATATTTCTGCTATTCTAGAATGGAAACCTCCGAAGAATGTGTCTGAAGTCCGTAGTTTTCTGGGACTTGCTGGTTATTACCGCAGATTCGTAGAAGGCTTTTCAATGATAGCTACTCCGTTAACTAGATTTCTTCAGAAAGATGTGAGATTTGAATGGTCTGATAAATGCTAGAAAAGCTTTGATCACTTGAAAACTTTGTTAACTGAAGCTCCAGTGCTAGTACAGTCAGAATCGGGTAAAGAGTTTGTGATTTACAGTGATGCTTCGTTGAATGGTCTGGGATGCGTACTGATGCAGGAAGGCAAAGTAATAGCTTATGCTTCAAGACAGTTGAATCCTCATGAAAAGAACTATCCGACACACGATCTTGAGCTAGCTGCGATTGTGTTCGCATTAAATATTTGGCGACATTATCTGTTCGACGAGAAATGTCACGTGTTTTTAGATCATAAAAGTCTGAAATATCTGATGACTCAGAAAGATTTGAATCTGTGACAGAGAAGATGGTTAGAGTTATTGAAAGATTATGAACTTGTAATTGATTATCATTCGGGTAAAGTAAATGTCGTTGCTGATGCACTGAGTAGGAAATCATTGTTTGCACTATGCACTCTGAATACTCAATTAGATCTGTCTGGTGATAGTTCAGTGATAGCTGAATTGAAAGCGAAACCGTTGTTTATACAACAAATATGTGAAGCTCATAAAGTTGATAACGAATTGTTAGCAAAGCGAACTCAGTGTGATTCGAACTCTGATTCTGAATTTCGAATTGACAATGATGATTGCCTGAGATTTCGAGATCGAATCTGTGTTCAGAGAAATCCAGAGTTGATTCAGTTGATTTTGAATGAAGCACATAATAGCCGCCTATCTGTTCATCCGGGATGTACAAAGATGTAGCATGATCTGAAGCAAAACTATTGGTGGTCTGGTACGAAACGAGATATCTTTGACTTTGTGTCAAAATGTTTAGTCTGTCAGCAAGTTAAAGCTGAACATCAGGTTCCATCTGGTTTGTTACAACAGATTTTGATTCCCGAGTGGAAATGGGATAGAGTAACGATGGATTTTGTTTCGGGATTGCCTCTGAATCTGAGAAAGAAAGATGCGATTTGGGTCGTAGTTGATCGATTGACGAAATCTGCCCATTTTATTCCGGTACGATCTGATTACTCACTTGAAAAGTTAGCTGAACTTTACATTTCTGAGATTGTGAGATTGCATGGGGTACCGTTGTCTATTGTGTCTGATAGAGATCCGCGATTTACATCGCGATTCTGGAAGAAATTGCAAGAAGCCTTAGGCACGAAATTGCATTTCAGTACCGCTTTTCCTCTGCAAACGGATGGCCAGTCTGAACGGATTATTCAGATACTCGAGGATATGTTGAGATGTTGCATTCTTGAGTTTGACGGTATGTGGGAACAATACTTATCACTGATTGAATTTGCATATAACAACAGTTTTCAGTCGAGCATCAAAATGGCACCATATGAAGCTTTGTACGGACGTAAATGTCGTACACCTCTTGTAACATCCCTAACCCGTATCCGTCGTCGGATTGGGTTTACGAGGCATTACCGGTCATATTACAGTCCATACAGAAAACCATTACATTACACAGCTCGAAATTCAATCATATCAAGCTCACAAATTAATCAATTATCGAGTCTTAAAATCATAACATTATAACCAGTAAATTCATGATATTCGAACACTTTAATTAAAACTATGTATGTTTCCTTTTATAAACTAAGCACATAATTAACCATACCAATCCGTAAGACATGATTTTACAATCATTAACTTGTAAAACTTCAACTATCATTATAACAAATTTCTATGTACATTTAGCTTTATTGTAATATGCACAAGTCACCATAAAAAAAACATAGCTATAATAAATTCCAATACAAAACTATCCATATTAACATTATAGGCTAACCATCTTATCAAAATTTATACACACTTAACAATTTCAATTCCTTGCTTATTCGGCTATCAAGGTTAAGCACATCAATAGTATAAATTATGCTATTTCCTAAACATAACAAAGTTGACCATTTCATAATCAATTAACTCATAAGCATAAATTATTAACCAATTCTATTACTAGCCGAATATTAACCTACTTTAAATTCAATTATAAACAAATCATAAAACCAATACAACATGTTTATAATATATAATCATGAAATCAAACCAATTCATCCTATTTATTAAGTACAATTGCCGAATTAAATTATACTTGTTACACATATTATGCATTGTACCAAAATGTCAAACAAAACCAACTTGCTTCTTATCAATTTGGCTAACAAAATTAATTCCTGAAATACTTTCCTCGATTATCAATTAAATACTAAACCTAAATAGCCAAATTCACATTCAATACATAATCCACATTATAAAATCATACATAACTTCACTTTTCCAAAACAAACTTAATCATTATAACCTATACACATTCGGACTTATAATCATTCAACCTATACATATTCAGACATTTAAAAAGTTTCTATCCTTTATATAGCTAGTTCATTTTATAAAACTTAACTAAGCTTACTTAAATATCAAATCCACACATACTACACATATCATATACATATATTGTAACACCCCTTACCCGTATTCTACACCGGAACCGGGCCCGAGGCATTACCGAATTAAAACCACTTGATCGCCAGTTAGGCTCAACGTGACTACTCTCAAAAGCTACCACAACTACCTCATTAAGGACCTACGAGGTCTTAAACATACATACGAGAGCTCCCGAGGCTCTACCGAAACTTTATTGATCTTAAAATTTCTTTCACTCAGACAAGGGTCACACGCCCATGTGGAATGGGACACGCCCGTGCACCCTCAAGACATGCCCGTGTCTTCCACCCGTGGTCGACACTGACTAAATTCACACGGCCTGGACACGCCCGTGTTCTCCACCCGTGGTAAACACTGACCACTTTACGCGACCTAGGCACACGCCCGTGTGGCTAGTCCGTGGTCTATTCTGACTTGAAATGCTAACATGCAGGGGACACACGGCCAAGTCACACGCCCATGGGCTGACCGTGTGTCACACATGGCCTAGACACACGCCCGTTTGTCTACCCACATAGACAAGAACAAAGCTATTTGTCATGCCCTTCTCACCCCTCTAGCATACACAACAAGTACTCATTCAACACATCCATAACAAACTCATAATGAACATAATCTTACATGGATAAATACATCTTTTCATATAATAATGTAGCCATCAACTATGGCATTATACAAAATAGATTATCCATCTAAAGGCCAACACATCTTAGCCAAAACAACAAAATACCCTAACGTGTCTAGCCGCTATACATGCCATATACAAAACATTAAGTACAATGTACCAGAGTGTGTTGATAGTGTGGGCGATCTTCCGATTAATCCGCATTTCATGATTCAATCCTTGTTCTCTATAAGACAAGGGAAAAGAAAGGAGTAAGCTTTGAACTTAGTAAGTTTACACATAAACAATTTAAGCATTCTAGTATAAGCTAAACAACAATTAGCATTATACTAACATATGTAATTCACATCCACTACTATGCTTACTCTTTCTATCCCTTACCACATCTCCAACACATCAAGAGTCACATACTCATAATCATTGACATGCACCCCTGCATTCAATAGCATATTTACTCAAAATACAACACATCATTATTTCTCAATAATACATCCACACAGCTAAATTACTCGGTGGTTTCACACTTAGCCCACCACAATCAGATCATAGGGTAGTATCGCACATAGCCTACCACAAAGGATAATTATAGTGATTCCGCACATAGCTCACTAAATAATATTCTTAACAATAGTATCGCACACAGCCCATCATTGTTAAGTATCAAGGTGGTATCGCACTTAGCCCACTATCAAGCATTATCACTACACATTCACATGTCTACTTTGTAATACATTCATCCATTCACAACTACTATCTCATTCATTCCACTAGAATCGAATAGGTTCTCAATCATGCTACACATTAGCTATCATTAACAATGTATACGCATAAATGCATCGTTCATACGTAAACTTACCTCGGTACTCAAAAAGTATGGAGATGTGCAATTTAGTCTACGACCTTGCCCTTGCCTCGGTTATGATCCGGGTTTCGTCTTTCTTGATCTAAAATGATAAATCAACCCGTTCAATACACACATTGACTAAATTGACCCTTATCTCATACTTTAGCAAAATTACCATTTTGCCCCTAAACTTTCTCATATTTACACTTTTGTCCCAAGGCTCGTAAAGTGATTTTCATTCAACTTTCTAGCCTTTCATGCTTAGCTGAATCATTTACTCAACTAAAGCAATCATAAATTCTCACTAAATCACTCATGTATGACCAATCTCAAGACTTTCACAAACTAGTCCCTACATGCATTTTTCATGGAATTCACTTAGCAAAAGATGTTTCTACTACATCAAGCTTTCATATTCTTCCATGAAACATCAAAATACATGCATGTCATACAAGGTTACATTTTTGAACATCAATCCTAGCTCAACATATAGCTAAAAATAGCTTACTCATGTTACTAGGACTTCAAAAATATGAAGAATATTAAAAACGGGGCTGGATGCACTTACTAGCAAGCTTGAAAAATTGAAGAACCCTAACAATGGCTCCCTTCAAATTTCGGCAGCTTGGAGAAGAAGATGAATGAAATTCTATCATCTTTTTCCCTTTTTAATCACTTAATTGACAAATAACCAAAATGCTCATTAGTCAAACTTTTCCAATACCATCCACTCATGCCCATTTTTGTCCAAAAATTAGAATTTGGGAAAATTACTATTTAAGGACCTCTAATTGATAATCCAAAGCTATTTCATACAATTAGCTTCTAGAATTTCACATTTGCAACTTTTGCAATTTAGTCCTTTTGGACAATTCAACTGCAATTTAACAAAATTGCTTCATGAAACTTTCACACTAACATGCAAACATAGCATAAACCTCAAAACTCATACATATTCCTCGGATTTGTGGTCTCGCACCACTATTCCGATTAGGCCCTAAATCGGGATGTTACAACTCTCCCCCCTTTAGAGATTTTCGCCCTCAAAAATCTTACCAGTAAAAAGGTTTGGATGTTGCTCTCTCATGCTTTCTTCCAGTTCCCACGTAGCCTCTTCCACACCGTGTTTCTGCCATAACACTTTCACTAGGGCTATTCTCTTATTCCTCAACTATTTCACTTCTCGAGCCATGATCTTAATCGACTCCTCTTTATAAGACATATCCGGTCTTATCTCAATTCCCATTGAAGGAATTGCATGCGAAGGATCAGAGAGATACCGTCGCAACATCGACACATGGAACACATTATGGATCTTATCCAATTCTACCAAAGAAAGCCAACCGGTGTGCTCTCGCCCAACTCTATCTCAGTAATCTCATACGGCCCTATGAATCTCTGACTCAATTTCCTTTTCGTCCAAATCTCATGATTTTCTTCCACGGGGACACTTTCAAAACACTTTGTCACCCACCTCAAACTCAAATTCTTTTTTTCAGATCCGCGCGTCGACTTCGCTTTCTATTCCAAAGCAACTTTCAGACTATTACGGATTACTTTCACCTTCTCCTCGCCTCTTTTACTAGATCAACCCCATGGATCCGCTTCTCACTAAGCTCACCCAATACAGAGGAGTCCGACACTTACGACCATACAAAGCTTCATATGGTGCCATCTGTATACTCGATCGATAACTGTGTTGTTGTAGGCAAACTCGACCAAAGGTAGATACCTCTCCCAACTTCCTTCGAATTCTAACACACAAAGATCGAAGCATATCTTCGAGAACTTGAATCACTCTTTCAGATCGACCATCTATTTGTGGATGGAACGCACATCTTGAATTTAACCTCGCACTCCATGGCCTCTTGCAACTTCTTCCAAAACCTCGAAGTAAACCTCGGATCTCTATCCGATATTATAGACACAGGCACACCATGTAACCTCACTATCTCTGCAACATACAATTCGGCTAACTTGTCCAGTGAATAATCAACATGTACTGGAATAAAATGAGCCGACTTTGTTAATCTATCCACAACAACCCACACAACATCTTTCTTTTTCGGAGTCATAGGCAACCCCGTCACAAAATCCATGGTAACTTGATCCCATTTCCATTCGGGAACCATCACCGGCTGAAGCAATCCCGAAGGCACTTGATGCTCAGTCTTCACTTGTTGACAAATCAGACACTTTGCCACAAACTCAGAAATGTCTCTTTTCATACCCGGCCACCAATAAGACTTCTTCAAGTCATTGTACATTTTCGTACTTCCCGGGTGTACTGACAAATAACCACAATGTGCCTCATGTACAACCTTTCAGATCAATTCTTCATCTCTAGGTACACAAATTCTGTCATGGTACAACAAACGACCATCCGAACCCACTCAAAAATCAGAATCACTTTCTGATCCAAACTTAGCTCTCTTAGCTTGCATCTCACTATCATTTCTATGAGCCTCACATATCTATTGAACAAATAGTGGCTTAGCTCTCAACTCTGCCAATATAGCACCATCATCAGACAATGCTAAACTCGTGCTCATAACTTTTAGAGCATACAAGGATTTCCTATTCAAGGCATCCACAACCACATTCGCTTTTCCTGGGTGGTAATCAATGACTAACTCATAGTCTTTTAATAACTCGAGCCACCGCCTCTGTCGCAAATTCAAATCCTTTTGATCCATCAAATACTTCAAACTCTTGTGATCCGTAAAGATTTGACACTTCTCGCCGTATAAATAATGTCGCCAAATCTTTAATGCGAAAACAATCGCTGCCAACTCCAAATCATGAGTCGGATAATTCTTCTCGTGCGATTTTAACTGCCTCGAGGCGTAAGTGACTACCTTACCCTCTTGCATCAACAAGCAACCGAGACCATTAAACAATGCGTCACTGAAAACCACAAACTCTTTCCCCGATTCTGGTTGAACCAAAACCGGTGCCTCAGTCAATAATGTTTTTAATCTCTCAAAACTCTGTTGACATGTCTCAGCCCAATCAAACTTGACATCCTTATGCAATAATTTCATTATCGGGGTAGCAATTACAGAGAACCCCTTTACGAAACGTCTGTAATATCCTGTCAATCCCAAGAAGCTTCTGACTTATGACACGTTCCTCGACTGTTTCCAATCCACAATAGCCAAAATCTTACTCGGGTCAACTCTGATACCATCACCCGACACAATGTGTCCTAGGAATCCAACCTCCCGAGCCAAAACTCACTCTTGCTAAACTTAGCATACAACTGCTTATCCCTTAAAGTTTGCAAGACAATTTTCAAATGCTCCTCATGATCATTTTCATCCCGAGAATAGATCAATATGTCGTCAATGACGACAACTACAAACTTATCCACATACGGTCGAAAGACACGGTTCATCAAATCCATAAGAATCGCAGGTGCATTGGTTAAACCAAATGGCATGACTAAAAACTCATAATGGCCATACCTTGTTCGAAATACAGTTTTCAACACATCTTGCTCTTTCACTCTCAACTGGTAATAACCAGACCTCAGGTCGATCTTGGAGAACACTGTAGCTCCTTTCAATTGATCAAAAAGATCATCAATCCTTGGTAAAGGATACTTATTCTTCACCGTCAATTTGTTAAGTTTCCTATAGTCTATACACAACCTCATAGACCCATCTTTCTTTTTCAAAAATAGTACCAGAGCACCCCACGGTGAGTAGCTCGGTCTTGCAAAACCCTTATCTGTCAAATCTTGCAACTGAACATTCAGTTCTTTCAACTCTAAAGGTGCCATCCTATACGGAGCAATTGAAATAGGTGCCGTTCCCAGAACTAACTCAATCCTAAACTCGACCTCTCTCTCTGGAGGTAATCCGGGTAACTCTTCCGGGAATACATCCGGATACTCACATACCACCGACACTGTATCAAACTTTACTCTAACCTCTTGAGTATTCAATACAAAAGCGAGATAGGACTCACACCCTTTTCTGAAACATTTCTCAGCCACTAGGGAAGAAATCATCACTGGTAGACTATTCGATCCACCTGATTCAACCCGAACAACATGTCTGCTCTCACACTTCAATTCAATAAATTTACTACCACAGTTCACTAAGACACTATGGGTAGTCAACCAATCCATGCCAAGGATTAAGTCAAACTCATCAAACGGCAACAGCTTCAGGTTGTATGCGCAAAGATGGAGGGAAGTTGCCGTACAAGTTCAGCCACCGCTCCTAGAAAAAGAAACTACAATACTTTTTATTAATACTTTAATAGCCCCATTCATTACTCACATGATAGGAAGTACCACAAAGAGCTTTGCGGATATAGTAATGGCGGGAGAAATGATTGACAATGCCATAAGGAGTGGCAGGATAGAAGCAGGGGAGAACACCAAAAGGTCAGCTCTAAGGAAAAAGGATAATGAGGTGAATAATACGAGCACATATAACAAAGGGTACTTGAAGGCAATCACTATTAGCCAACCAAAAGTAATCACCGCTGGGTAACAAGGTTCGGTAAGGCAGGAATCAAGTACAAAGCAAAACTCTAAAAAGCTTCAATTTACGCCAATCCCAATGACGTATAGGGAGTTGTATCAAAGTTTATTTGACGCGCACGTGGTGTCCCCATTTTATCTAAAACCGTTATAGCCCCCATATCCCAAATGGTATGATTCAAATGCTCAATGTGACTATCATGCGGGAATACCAGGGCATTTAATAGAAAACTGCACTGCTTTTAAAAAGGTAGTCGAGCGACTTATTAAGATGGGGTTCGTAAAATTTGATGATACACCAAGTGGAGAAAATCCATTACCTAACCATAGAGATAGGGGGTAAATGCGATTGGTAAAGATATTGTGAGAATGATCAATGAGGATATTGCGGAGGTAAAAACCCCGTTGAGAATTGTCTGGAGAGAAGTGGTAGGAAGAAGATTGATAGTATCAGATTCTGTGGAAGGATGCAAAGGAGTAAGGGACTATTGTGAGTTCCACAAAGCAGAAGGGCATGAAATCCAGGAATGTGTTGAGTTCAGGGTCCTGATGCAAAGCCTTATGGACAATAAGGAATTAGAATTTTATGAAGAAGGCTCAGGGGAAGGAAGTATATGCGTGACAGAAGGAGAGTTGGCAAACCAAAAAGTCAATTATCCGAGGATCATCATCACCTGACCAAGAAACACGGAAGGAGGAACACAAATGGCACTGTTTCCTTTCCTTATAAGGATAACAAAATGGTACCTTGGAATTACGACTGTAATGTGACAATACCAGAAGGAGAAATCCTAGCTAGCGATTCCAAGGAGGACCAAAATGAAGGATCTTACACACGTAGTGGAAGGCGTTACGAATCAGTAAATGTCAGAACAGAACCAGTGAAATCAAAGGCCTTGGCGGTTGAACGAGAGAAAGGACCTGAGGCACTTATCAATGAACCAGTAAAGGAAGAAGAGGCTAAAGATATTTTGAAATTCTTGAAGCACAGTGAATACAGTATGGTAGAGCTACTGTGCAAACAACCGGCTCGCATATCAGTGCTAGCATTGCTTTTAAGCTGAGAAGTACATCGCGAGGCATTGATGAAAGTGTTGAATGAGACATATGTTACTAAAGATATATCTGTCAATAAACTTGACCGTCTTGTTAGTAATATAAGTGCCGACAACTTTATTTATTTCAGTGATGATGAAATTCCACCTGGGGGCATGGGATCGACTAAGGCTCTGCACATCACTACTCGTTTCAAGGGATATACTCTGCTAAGTGTGTTAATCGATAATGGATCAACTTTGAATGTCTTACCATTTTCTATGCTGAATAGATTGCCTATAGACAGTTCTTACATGAAGACATGCCAGAACATAGTGAGAGCATTTGATGGCACTGAGAGAAGAGTAATGGGAAGAATCGACATACCTTTGCTGATTGGACCAAACACATATGAAGTAGATTTTTGGGTAATGGACATCAAGCCCTCCTACAATTGCTTGTTAGGGAGGCCCTGGATACATTCGGCAGGAGCAGTGCCTTCATCATTACATCAAAAATTAAAATTAGTGACGGAGGGTCGACTAGTTACTATAAATGCTGAAGAGGACATCATAGCAACTGTTACCAATGACGCGCCATATTTAGAGACAAATGAAGAGGCCATTGAGTGTTCCTTTCGATCTTTAGAGTTCGTGAATGCAACATTCATTTTGGAAGGGAATGAGGTTCCGGTGCCTAGGATATCCAAGACCACGAGAATGGGCTTGCAAATGATGGTGGGGAAAGGAGCCTTACCGGGAAAAGGACTGGGTAGACATCTCCAAGGAGGGACTCAGGTTCCGATGTTGAAAGAGAAAAAAGATCGTTTTGGCTTGTGTTTCAGGCCAGATGCCAGACAAAGGAAGAAATAGATGGAAAAGAAGCAGGAGAGAATGAGAGCACGGTTGAGTGGGGAAGAAGTCAAGTAGGAATTAATGGCATTCCCTCACATATCCCAGACTTTTGTATCAGGAGGGACAATTCACTCTGAGACAGGATTATTGAGAAATGAAAACCTCCATATCAATGCCATACACGAGGAAGGAACTGAACGAAGAAACTTGTTGGGCATTCGTCCTTATGAACCTAGAAGTGTTTTGAACAACTAGATTGCAGAAGAACTTCTTGTAGTGTTTAGAGATTACACAGAGTAATGTTCAGAACACACTTGTTGCTTTAAAGCCTAGAAGCAATAAGATTTCATTTGTGAAATAGGCTCATGTTCAGACATATTTGTTTCAATAAAATACATCTTTAATGATCAATTCGAGCAAATATTCTTTCATTTTTTATATTCTTTTGATCTTCTAATTTCCTTCCAAAATTTTTGTTATTCTCATTCATATCATGTGAATAGTTGTTCTTAAATTCATTTGTTCTTTGTACATTCCTTTGTGCATACCACAAGTCCCTATATATCAATGACATGAGCAACGATGTTACAGATTCGGAGTTCCCTTTTGAGCGAGACATGCATTTAGAGGAATCTCAGGATTTTTAAGGTGACAGAGATTATGACCTGCCTCTGAATTTGTTAAGGATGGTAGAACAAGGGGAGAAACAAATTTTACCGCATAAAGAGGTGGTAGAGAATGTAATCTTAGAGGAAGGGAAAGTAGTGAAAATTGGAACGCACATAGCCAAAGAGACAAAGCAAGACCTCGTTGAGTTACTGCGGGAATTCAAAGACGTCTTTGCATGGTCATACCAAGATATGCCTGGGCTAAGTACTGATATTTTAGTGCATCGCCTTCCCATAAGAGAAGAATGCAAGCCAGTTCAGCAAAAGTTACGAAGGATGAGGCCTAATGTGGTGTTAAAAATAAAAGAGGAAGTCAAGAAACAGTTTGATGCTGGTTTTCTACAAGTGGTCAAATACTCAGAGTGGGTTGCCAATATTGTTCCTGTCCCAAAGAAGGATGGAAAGGTTCGGATGTGTGTAGACTACAGGGACTTAAATAAAGCCAGCCCAAAGGACAATTTCCCCTTGCCTCATATTGACATGTTGGTGGATAATATGGCGGGATACTCACTGTTTTCTTTCATGGATGGTTTTTTGGGATACAATCAGATAAAGATGCATCCTGAGGATATGGAGAAAACTACTTTCATAACATTGTGGGGTACCTTTTGTTATAAGGTGATGCCATTCAGGTTAAAGAAGGCATGAGCAACATATCAAAGGGCCATGGTAACCTTATTCCATGACATGATGTATAAAGAGATTGAAGTATATGTTGATGACATGATCGCCAAATCTTGAACAGAAAAAGAACACATTGAAGTTTTGAAGAAGTTGTTCTTGAGATTGAGAAAATTTCAATTAAAGCTCAACCCGACAAAGTGTACTTTTGGAGCTCGGTCAGGGAAGTTACTGGGCTTCGTAGTCAGTGAGAGAGGAATCGAGGTTGACTCAGATAAGGTCAAAGCTATACAAGAATTGCCTCTACCATGCACTCCAAAAGAAGTTCAAGGTTTTCTTGGAAGCTTAAATTACATTGCTCGGTTTATTTCACAATTAACTGAGAAATGTGATCCCATATTTCGTCTTCTTAAGAAACACAACCAAGGCGTATGGGATGATGAGTGCCAGAAAGCTTTTAAGAAAGTCAAACAATATCTATCAAATACCCCAGTACTATCTCCGCCAAGTCCAGATAGACCATTAATACTTTATTTGACAGTGTTCATGTAACAGATCGAATTTGACCCTAATCGGAATGGTGGTTTCGGGACCACGAATCCGAGTCCGAGAAATATTTTAATATTTTATTTTGTGTTTATTATATGTGAATTAATATGTGTGAAAGTTTCATAGAAAAATTTCATCGTTTGGGTGCTTAATTTGATAAAAAGGATTTAATCGCGTAAATTTTAAAAGTCTCAAGCTATAGTGAAAAGTGCCTATTTGATGATGGCTTTTTAAAGTGGAGTATTAAAAAGGTAAATAACCCATTTTTTGAGTTAGTGGGTGGCTTATGTCAAGAATAACCTTAAGTTATATGTTAGTTTTATTTTATTTTAAAGGTTAAATTAGTAATTGAATAATTACTTATAATATATGTTAAAATAACATAAACAAAGCCATCATCTTTTTTCACTCTCTCATGGCCGAATATTGAAGGATGAAATAAGCTTTGGGGTTCTTTGATTTTCGGCACTTCTAGCCTAAAATTCAAGGTGAGTTTTTAGTTGGTTTTTGTTAATTTTGACGTTTTTGAGATCGTTGCTTCGAACGATAGCTTACCCATGTTGAAAATTTTGAATCTAAGCATGTTTGATATTCGGCCATTGATGTGTTCATGTAGTTTTTGATGTTTGATAATTTTATTTTAAAGATATGTTAAAGATTAGTATATTTTGTATTGGAAATTTTAGTGAATTTGAGTATTTTGAACTAAATTGAAAAAAATAAATTTTAGTGGGGCTTATTTGCAAAATAAATGAAAGAAATGGACTTGTATAGTCCCTATACATATTCGGCCCTTAAGTAGTGTTGAGAAATTTTGTTTATTTTGTGTTTTATGCAAATAGGACTAAATTGTGAAAATGTGAAATAGTAGGGGTAAAATGGTAAATTGCCTAATTATATGCTTAGGGACTAAATTGAGATGAAATGTACTTGAATGCGCTAAATTTTAATATGTTTAGACCAAGAACAAAGAAAAACAGATTTGGATCGGGGGAGGACAAAGGTTCTCGAATAGCCGGTCTACGCGATCCGTCGACAGTCGAGGTAAGTTCTTAAGTTAAAGTTCATTAAGTTGATAATTAAAAATGTATGAAATCAAATTATGTGATTAATTTGGGTAAATAGCATGTGATAGCCGTATGTGCATGCTTAATTTTGGAATGAATATGTTTTTAAATACAATGTGAATTAGTATATTTGACATGACAGGTGAATTGATTTTGTGAATACGATTTGATAGTAATGTATGTGTTAAGAAATGTGAGTTGATGAATTGAGTTGTAACATTTCGGGCTTTAAGCCTAGCAGGCCTTGTGCCGGTGTTATATATCAGGCTTTGTGCCTAGTAGGCCTTGTGCCTGTGTGTTGTATATCGTGCTCTGTACCTAGCAGGCTTTGTCTTTGGTGTTACATTTCGGGCTCTGTGCCTAGCAGTGCTTTGTCTTGCATGTTACATTTCGGCTCTGTGCCTAGCTTGTGCTTTGTCTTGGTGTTACATTTCGGGCTTTGATGCCTAGCGCAGGCTTGATGCCGGTGACGCATTTTTAAATGGAGAAACCTTAAATTACTCAAGGTGAAACGCAGATTAATGTATCGAGTAAACGCTTTCGGGTAAACGTAAGTCCCTTTTTCATTTACCGAGAGTAAGGTAAGTTATGTTTAATATTAATTGAATTTGAATAATACGGTAGAAATGGTATTATGTGAAATTGAGCTTATGATCAAAGAGTATGAGTACTATGTGATTGAAATTGAGATTGAATACAATACTTTGGTAGATTCGATTATGAATAGAAATGTCTAATGTAATATGATTTTGATTGGGATAACATAGACAATGTGAATGGTGGATTTATATGATTCGAAACAATGTGATTAATGTATTACATATACCTTGTATTTTGATAAAATATTAGTTTAAGGTAAAGAAGTGAAACAATTAGGTTAATGAACTATGGTATTCGGCCTTATATGAATTTGTGTATTGAAATGTTTATTTTTCATTGTTATTGGTAACTATTATAGATGTATAAGTGTTTGGGCGTTGTATTACCATTAACTTAAAACTTACTAAGCTAGTGAGCTTACTCAGTATATGTTTGTCTTTCTGCTTTATAGATCGTTGATTCAAATACGGACTCAGAGGATCATCAAGAAAGTCGACCACACTATCACTCTCTTTGGTATAAATGTTTACTTTTTGAATCAAAGGCATGTATAGGCTGAATTATGACTTGAATGAATGATGTTCGGTTTTGTAAATGTATATATGTATATATGGCCTTGCGAATAAGGCTATTACTTTTGGTTAAGTATCGTTTGTATGTTTGATATAATGGTTTGTTTTAATCTTTGATATAAGATGTGTGCATATTATGCTTGGAAGTTAAATGTGGTTATATAGTAATAATCATTTATATGTATTATATATATATGTATGAGTATGCATATTAGGTCGTGTGAATTTTTCTACTTAGATTATTATGTGCTTGGTTAAAATTTAAAGATGATCATGAAAATGTTTATAATTATGTTTTGGGTTGATCATTAGAGTTTTAAATTGAGGACCGAATATATGGTCAATGAATTGGTTGTATTTATATATTTTTTTCTTTGGACTAGTTACATATCATATGTGTGTTTGGTAGGTTATTCAACAATCTTGTGTCCATTAATTAATAAGGTAGGATGAATTGATAATTAGGGTTTGACATGGCTTTTGTTTTAGGGACATTATGCATATTACAATAGCATGATGTGTATGATTGGTTATGCTATAAGGTTCAAATGTCACATATGTGAATGAAAAGCAAATAGAGTATCATGGATCTATTCGTTTTTATTATACATATTTGTATAAGGTATAAAAAGATATGTTGATATTCGACTAATGAAATAGATGTATATATATCTCATTTAACATATGAAATTTGGTGTTGTTATGTGGAAGCTTGATTCAAACTTGTATAGATTATAAGTAATGATGTGTTGCATTATGAAACCTGGTTTGTAACGTAAGTCTTGAACATTATTTGTTGATATGGAAAAATTTAAATATGCGTATTGGGTTTATTCCATAAATGACTGTATGCTAAATCAGTGTCTAGTTCGTAACGCCTCATAACCGTAGTTCAATGATGGATACGGGTTAAGGGGTGTTACATTTTATTAATATCGAGCTACGGTTTAGTCGATTCTAGGACTACCGTAGTGTGTATGAGTCTAGCTATACATGCCTTTGAATTGTATATATGATAGTGTGGTGACTTCTGACAATTTCAATTGTATTTTATATAGTAAATGGATCCCGATCCTGATAGAGCCGTAGCTGATGATGTGGAGAGTGTTGCGCCTGGTCTCGCAAGTGGATCAGTGCCATTAGACTCTCGACCAGTTTCGGGTAGCCATGAGGGGGAGGCTAAACAAGCCTTCTATCAGATGATGAACGAATGGTTTACCCAGTTTATTCGAGACTAATCCGGTGTACAACAACCTCCACCCCGAATAATCCAACTCGGTACCTTCAAGACTTCGATGATAGATCCGATGAGATCTAGCAGCCTCCCGTTGATAAAATCGTAAAAATATGGGGCCGAGGAATTCAAGGCCAATGATGATGATGACGCAGAGCGAGCCGAGATGTGGCTTGATAACACTATTTGGGTACTTGATGAGCTATCCTGTACACCAGATGAATGCCTAAAGTGTGCTATATCTCTACTTCGTGACACTGCCTATCACTGGTGGAACACACTGGTATCTGTGGTTCCGAAAGAAAAAGTAACTTGGGACTTCTTTCAAATTGAGTTCCGTAAGAAATATATCAGTCAGAGATTCATCGATCAGAAACGAAAAGAATTTCTAGAATTAAAACAGGGTCGCATGACTGTGACAAAATATGAGCGGAAGTTTGTCAGATTGAGCCGTTACGCTCGGGAGTGTATATCTACCGAAGCCATTATGTGTAAAAGATTTGAAGACGGCCTGAATGAAGACATAAAGTTACTTGTTGGCATTCTTGAAATCAAAGAGTTTGTGACATTAGTCGAGCGAGCTTGTAAAGCCGAAGAGCTCGGAAAAGAGAAAAGAAAGGCTGAAGTAGAAGCTAGAGACACTCAGAAAATATCATCGAGTAAAACTTTCCACTCCATGCACAAGAAGTTCAGAGATGACCCCAGTCGACATAAAGCCACTTCAGACTTGCCTAGACGTGATCGACCTCCAGTGAGTTCCCGAGCCACTTCGGTAGCTAGCGTTGGTAATGTTCCACGAATCGGCGAGTGTAAACATTGTGGGAAATGGCATCCCGGGAGTTGTAGAGTTCGTGATCGGTCCCGCTTTTTAATGTGGATCGTCCGATCATTTTATTCGAGAGTGTCCGATGTTAGCCGAGCAAAATGCGACTCGTAACACTAGACCGAGCAAAGTGTGCCAAGACGGGTAGGCCACTCGGACATTCGAACAACGTAGGTGGCGATCAGAGAGGGCGAAGGACACCCGCAATACGATCGAGAGGCTAGAGCTCCAGCTAGAGCTTATGCTACATGAGCCGAGAGGATGCTTCCTCCCCGATGTCATTACCTGTACTTTCACCCTTTATGATACTACTCGTGATTGCATTGATTGATCCCGGTTCGACTCATTCATATGTGTGTGAAACTCTAGTATTCGATGAAGACTCGCCAGGTTGAGTCTCACGAGTTTGTGATTCGTGTGTCCAACCCTTTGGGTAGATGTGTACTTGTTAATAAAGTGTGTAAAGGTTGCCCGTTGATGATTCGGGATTCTTGTTTCCCAGCCGATTTAATGTTGTTTCCCTTGATGAGTTCGATATAATTTTGGGAATGGATTGGTTAACTTCACACGATGCGATGGTGAATTGCAAAAGAAAGCTTATTGATTTGAGATGTCAGAACGGTGAGATCATCAGAATTGAATCCAGTGATTTAAGTGGGTTTCCTAAAGTAATATCCTCGATGTTAGCCCTGAAGTATGTGAGAAAAGGGTGCGAAGCTTATTTGGCCTATGTACTGGATAATAAAGTGTCTAAAAAGCATTGAATCAGACTCGGCCAGTGTGTGTACCCGGATGTGTTTCAAGAGCTACCGGGTTTACCACCAAGACGATCTGAGAGATTGAGTTCGACATTGAATTAGTACCGAATGACTCCGATTTCGATAGCCCCGTGATCGGATGGCACCTACTCAGTTAAAAGAGTTGAAAGCACAGTTGCAAGAGTTAACAGATAGGGGCTTTGCATGACCAAGTTTCTCTCCTTGGGGTGCACCAAGATTTTTGTGAAAAAGAAAGATGGAACGATGCGAATGTGCATTGATTATCGGCAAGCTCAATACGGTAACTATAAAGAATAAGTACCGCTACTCTCGGATTGATGATTTGTTTGATCAATTGAAAGGGGCTTCGTATTTTCAAAATAGATTTGAGATCGGGTTATTATCGATTCATGAGTCGAGATACAGATGTGCCAAAGATCGCATTCCTGACGAGGTACGGACATTTTGAGTTTCTCGTTATGCCTTTTGGACTCACTAATGCACTGCTTGCTTATGGACTTAATGAATCGAGTTTTCGAGCGCTTTTGGATCGGTTTGTAGTAGTGTTTATTGATGATATAATGATCTACTCTAAAGATGAAACCGAACACGCTGAACACTTGAGATTAGTATTACGACTTTACGGGATCAGCAGCTTGTATGCAAAGTTCAGTAAGTGTGAGTTCGGATGAAAGAAGTCACTTTTTTGGGTCATGTTGTTTCACTTCAAGTATTCGGGTTGATCCGAACAAAATATCGGCTATACTTGATTAGAAACCACCAAGAATGTCTCTCGAAATTCGGAGCTTTTTGGGACTTATGGGATACTACAGACGATTCGTCAAAGGCTTTTCCATGATAGCTACACCTTTGACAAGGCTACTACAGAAAGATGTCAAGTTTGAGTGGTCGAAAAAGTTTCAGGAAAGTTTCGAGCAACTGAAAGCCCTTTTTACCGAAGCTCCAGTGTTAGCTCAGCCTGAATCGGGTAAAGAATTTGTTGTTTTTAGTAATGCTTCTTTGAATGGGTTGGGTTGCGTTTTGATGCAGGAAGGCAAATTTTATAGCCTACGCTCGAGACGATTGAAGCCACATGAAAGAAATTATCCGACTCACGATCCGAATTAGCGACCATTGTTTTCGCATTGAAAATTTGGCGCCATTACTTATTCGGCGAGAAATGTCACGCTTATTTGGATCATAAAAGTCTAAAGTATTTGATGACTCGTAAAGATCTCGAACTTGAGACAACGAAGATGGTTAGAACTGTTGAAAGACTATGAGTTGGTGATTGACTACCATCCGGGAAAAGCTAATGTTGTTGCGGATCGTTAAGTCGAAATCATTATTTGCTCTTCGTATGCGATGAACGCATACGAGATGGTTATGTCTAGTGATGGTTCGATCATAACCGAAAGTTACAAGCAAGACCGATGTTTATTCAAAGAAATTTGTGATGCACGTAAAGTTGACAAAGATTTGATTGCTAGACGAATTCAGTGTGAAAAAGGTGCGGAATCAGAGTTTCAAATTGATGCAAATGACTGTTTGAACTTTAAAAGCCGAATGTGTGTTCCAAAGAACTCGGATTTGATTCAGATGATTCTGAGTGAGGCTCATAGTGGTCGATTATCGATACATCCGGGTAGCACGAAAATGTATAATGATTTGGAACAGTTTTATTGGTGGCCTGGCATGAAATGGGATATATCTGAATTTGTGTCAAAGTGCTTAATTTGTCAGCAAGTAAAAGCCGAGCATCAAGTGCCTTCTGGGTTGCTTCAGCCGATCATGATACCTGAATGGAAATGGAATAGAATCACTATGGATTTTGTATCTGGGTTGCCTATGACACCGAGCAAGAAAGATGCAGTTTGGGTTATAGTAGATAGATCGACCAAATCAGCTCATTTTGTACCGGTCATGATGCATTATTCACTCGATAAACTTGCTGAGTTGTATATATCTCAAATTGTGAGATTACATGGTGTACCGAGTTCTATTATCTCGCATGAGACCCGAGATTCACATTGCGATTGTGGAAGAAGTTGCAGGATGCTTTAGGTACTAAACTCCATTTTAGCACCGCCTTTCACCCGCAGATGATTTGTCGATCTGAGCGAACTATTCAAACACTTGAGGACATGTTGAGATGTTGCGTTCTCGAGTTTGAAGGTACGTGGAAAGGTACTTACCTTTGATTGAATTTGCTTATAATAACAGCTTTTCAATCAAGTATCAAAATGGCACTCTATGAAGCTCTATATGGCCCCAAGTGTCGTGACGCCTTTGTACTCGGACCGAGCTCATGAGAATAAGATACTAGGGTCGATTTGATTAAAGAGATCAATGTAAAGTGGCTATAATCAAAGATAGTTTGAAAGTCGCATCGATCGCCAAAAGTCTTACAATCGATTTGAAACGTAAAGATATAGAATTTCAAGTAGGAGATCGGGTATTCTTGAAAGTATCTCCGTGGAAGAAAGTACTTCGTTTTGGTCAGAAAGGCAAACTGAGTCCGAGATTTATTGGACCGTATGAAATCATCGAACGTGTTGGGCCTGTTGCCTATAGATTGAAGTTACCTTCTGAGTTAGAAAAGATACACGATGTATTTCACGTTTCGATGCTTCATAGATACAGATCAGATCCATCACATGTGATAACCCCGTCTGAGATTGAAATCTGACCTGATATGACGTATGAGGAAGAACCGATTTGTATCTTAGCTCGGGAAATAAAAGAGTTAAGAAACAAAAGGATTCCATTAGTGAAAGTACTATGGAATCAGCACGGAGTTGAAGAGGCTACATGGGAGCCTGAGGACTCAATGAGGCAACAATATCCGATGTTGTTTAACGGTAAGATTTTTGGGGACTAAAATCCTTAAGGGGGGACAGTTGTAACAGACCGAATTTGACCCTAATTGGAATGGTGGTTTTGGGACCACGAATCCGAGTCTGAGAAATATTTTAATATTTTATTTTGTGTTTATTATATGTGAATTAATATGTGTGAAAGTTTCGTAGAAAAATTTCATCGTTTGGGTGCTTAATTTGATAAAAAGGATTTAATCGCGTAAATTTTAAAAGTCTCAAGCTATAGTGAAAAGTGCCTATTTGATGATGGCTTTTTAAAGTGGAGTATTAAAAAGGTAAATAACCCATTTTTTGAGTTAGTGGGTGGCTTATGTCAAGAATAACCTTAAGTTATATGTTAGTTTTATTTTATTTTAAAGGTTAAATTAGTAATTGAATAATTACTTATAATATATGTTAAAATAACATAAACAAAGCCATCATCTTTTTTCACTCTCTCATGGCCGAATATTGAAGGATGAAATAAGCTTTGGGGTTCTTTGATTTTCGGCACTTCTAGGCTAAAATTCAAGGTGAGTTTTTAGTCGGTTTTTGTTAATTTTGACGTTTTTGAGATTGTTGCTTCGAACGGTAGCTTACCCATGTTGAAATTTTTGAATCTAAGCATGTTTGATATTTGGCCATTGATGTGTTCATGTAGTTTTTGATGTTTGATAATTTTATTTTAAAGATATGTTAAAGATTAGTATATTTTGTATTGGAAATTTTAGTGAATTTGAGTATTTTGAACTAAATTGAAAAAAATAAATTTTAGAGGGGCTTATTTGCGAAATAAATGAAAGAAATGGACTTGTATAGTCCCTATACATATTCGGCCCTTAAGTAGTGTTGAGAAATTTTGTGTATTTTGTGTTTTATGCAAATAGGACTAAATTGTGAAAATGTGAAATAGTAGGGATAAAATGGTAAATTGCCTAATTATATGCTTAGGGACTAAATTGAGATGAAATGTACTTGAATGAGCTAAATTTTAATGTGTTTAGATCAAGAACAAAGAAAAACGAATTTGGATCGGGGGAGGACAAAGGTTCTCGAATAGCCGGTCTACGCGATCCGTCGACAGTCGAGGTAAGTTCTTAAGTTAAAGTTCATTAAGTTGATAATTAAAAATGTATGAAATCAAATTATGTGATTAATTTGGGTAAATAGCATGTGATAGCCGTATGTGTATGTTTAATTTTGGAATGAATATGTTTTTAAATACAATGTGAATTAGTATATTTGACATGACAGGTGAATTGATTTTGTGAATACGATTTGATAGTAATGTATGTGTTAAGAAATGTGAGTTGATGAATTGAGTTGTAACATTTCGGGCTTTAAGCCTAGCAGGCCTTGTGCCGGTGTTATATATCAGGCTTTGTGCCTAGCAGGCCTTGTGCCGGTGTTGTATATCAGGCTCTGTGCCTAGCAGGCTTTGTGCCGGTGTTACATTTCGGGTCTCTGTGCCTCAGCGTGCTTTGTGCCGATGTTACATTTTGGGCTTTGATGCCTAGCAGACTTGATGCCGGTGACGCATTTTTAAATGGAGAAACCTTAAATTACTCAAGGTGAAACGCAGTTAATGTATCGAGTAAACGCTCGGGTAAACGTAAGTCCCTTTTTCATTTACCGAGAGTAAGGTAAGTTATGTTTAATATTAATTGAATTTGAATAATACGGTAGAAATGGTATTATGTGAAATTGAGCTTATGACCAAAGAGTATGAGTAGTATGTGATTGAAATTGAGATTGAATACAATACTTTGGTAGATTCGATTATGAATAGAAATGTCTAATGTAATATGATTTTGATTGGGATAACATAGACAATGTGAATGGTGGATTTATATGATTCGAAACAATGTGATTAATGTATTACATATACCTTGTATTTTGATAAAATATAAGTTTAAGGTAAAGAAGTGAAACAATTAGGTTAATGAACTATGGTATTCGACCTTATATGAATTTGTGTATTGAAATGTTTATTTTTCATTGTTATTGGTAACTATTATAGATGTATAAGTGTTTGGACGTTGTATTACCATTAACTTAAAACTTACTAAGCTAGTGAGCTTACTCTGTATATGTTTGTCTTTCTATTTTATAGATCGTTGATTCAGCTACGGATTCAGAGGATCATCAAGAAAGTCGACCACACTATCACTCTCTTTGGTATAAATGTTTACTTTTCGAATCAAAGGCATGTATAGGCTGAATTATGACTTGAATGAATGATGTTCGGTTTTGTAAATGTATATATGTATATATGGCCTTGCGAATAAGGCTATTACTTTTGGTTAAGTATCGTTTGTATGTTTGATATAATGGTTTGTTTTAATCTTTGATATAAGATGTGTGCATATTATGCTTGGAAGTTAAATGTGGTTATATAGTAATAATCATTTATATGTATTATATATATATGTATGAGTATGCATATTAGGTCGTATGAATTTTTCTACTTAGATTATTATGTGCTTGGTTAAAATTTAAAGATGATCATGAAAATGTTTATAATTATGTTTTGGGTTGATCATTAGAGTTTTAAATTGAGGACCGAATATATGGTCAATGAATTGGTTGTATTTATATATTTTTTTCTTTGGACTAGTTACATATCATATGTGTGTTTGGTAGGTTATTCAACAATCTTGTGTCCATTAAATAATAAGGTAGGATGAATTGATAATTAGGGTTTGACATGGCTTTTGTTTTAGGGACATTGCGCATATTACAATAGCATGATGTGTATGATTGGTTATGCTATAAGGTTCAAATGTCACATATGTGAATGAAAAGCAAATAGAGTATCATGGATCTATTCGTTTTTATTATGCATATTTGTATAAGATATAAAAAGATATGTTGATATTCGACTAATGAAATAGATGTATATATATCTGTTTAACATATGAAATTTGGTGTTGTTATGTGGAAGCTTGATTCGAAACTTGTATAGATTATAAGTAATGATGTGTTGCATTATGAAACCTGGTTTGTAACATAAGTCTTGAACATTATTTGTTGATATGGAAAAATTTAAATATGCGTATTGGGTTTATTCCATAAATGACTGTGCTAAACTGTGTCTAGTTCAGTAACGCCTCATAACCGTAGTTCAGCGATGGATACGGGTTAAGGGGTGTTACAGTCCAATAACTCCATGGGATGTGTGCTTGGTCAACATGATGAGTCAGGAAGAAAAGAAAAGGTGATATATTATCTCAGTAAAAAGTTCACTGAGTGTGAAATGAGATATTCGTCAATTGAGAAATTGTGTTGTGCCTTGATTTGGACAACTTGGAGGTTGAGGCAATATATGCTATATCATACAACCTGGCTAATTTCGAAACTTGACCCATTAAAGTATATGATGGAGTCAACTGCTTTGAATGGAAGGATGGCAAGGTGGCAGATTTTGCTTTCTGAATTTGATATAGTCTATGTGAACCAAAAGGCTATAAAAGGGAGTGCAATAGTAGGATTTTTAGCTAGCAGGGCTTTAGAAGATTATGAACCTTTGAGCTTTGATTTCCCCAATGAAGAGATAATGTATGTGGCAACTAATGAAGAGTATCCGTGGAAGCTAAACTTTGATGGAGCATCAAATGCTGTAGGAAATGGAATTGGGGTAGTCTTGGTATCCCCAAGTGGAGATCATTATCCATTCACATGCAAATTGGATATTGATTGCACAAATAATATGGCAGAGTATGAAGCATGCATCATGGGAATTCGAGCAGCTGTAAAGCATAAAATCAGAGTGCTAGAAGTATATGGAGATTCTGCACTAGTAATTTACCAGCTTAAAGGTGAATGGGAGACAAGAGACCCCAAACTGATCAATTACCAAAAAATAGTTTTGGGATTGATTGAGGAGTTTGATGACATCACTTTTAATTATCTCCCACGTGATGAAAACCAGATGGCAGATGCTTTGGCAACTCTGGCTTCTATGATTAAAGTAAAAAAACCAGAGGATATGAGACCTATTCAGATGAGTATTTTTGAAGTTCCAACTCATTGTTATAACATGGAAGAAGAGGAAAAGGATGACCACCCTTGGTATCATGATGTATTGCGATACGTAAGAAATCGTGAGTACCCTGATCATGCAACTGAGAATGACAAAAGGACGTTAAGAAGATTAGCCTGTGACTATGTTTTAGATGGGGATATCTTGTACAAAAGAAGGAAAGATCAGGTACTATTGAGATGTGTTGATGCTGTCGAAGCTAGGAAAATTTTGGAAGAAGTTCATGAGGGCGTTTGTGGAACACATGCTAATGGATTCATAATGGCTAGACAAATAATGAGATTCAGATACTATTGGTCCACCATGGAAGGAGATTGTATCAACTATGCCAAAAGATGTCATAAATGCCAGATTTATGGGGACAAAATTCACGTACCGCCTTCACCTTTGATTGTTATGACTTCTCCATGGCCTTTTTCCATGTGGGTCATGGATGTCATTGGGCCAATCTCACCGAAAGCTTCGAATGGGCATCGATTCATCTTTGTGGTTATTGACTACTCCACGAAATGGGTGGAGGCTGCTTCATATGCTAGCGTTACTAAGTCAACAGTTAGCTGGTTCTTGAAGAAGGAAATCATATGTCGATATGGAATGCCCGAGAGGATCATATCAGATAATGCAATGAACTTGAACAACGAAACGATAGCGTAAGTCCGCGAAATAATTCAAGATCAAACACCACAACTCATCTCTGTATCGCCCAAAAATGAATGGGGCAGTGGAAGCGGCCAATAAAAACATTAAGAAGATAGTAGGGAAAATGACTGAGACTTATAAGGATTGGCATGGGACGTTACCATTTGCACTCTATGCTTATCGAACGTCCGTCAGAACTTCTACTGGGGCAACTCCTTTCTCATTGGTTTACGGGATGGAGGCAGTCCTACCTATTGAAGTAGAGATACCTTCTCTTTGAGTTTTGTCAGAGATAAAGCTAAATGAAGCGGAATGGATCCAGTCTCGACATGATCAGTTGAGCTTGATTGAGGAAAAGAGGCTAAGGGCTATTCGTCACGGTCAGATGTACCAAAAATGAATGATGCGAGCTTATGGTAAAAAAGTTCACCCAAGAGAATTTCACGAAGGGGACCTTGTACTGAAAAAGATCCTTCCCATACAAAGGGATTTCAGAGGAAAATGGATGCCAAATTGGGAAGGACCATATGTGGTGAAGAAGGCTTTCTCTAGAGGTGCACTGATTTTGACCGAAATGGATGGGAAAAGCTTACCCAATCCTGTGAACTTGGATTCAGTCAAAAAATATTTTGCTTAAAAAGGAGAAGAGGCCAAGGTGAAAATCCACAAAGAGCGCTTTGAGACTTCAAAAAAAAAAAGAGGAGAGGCCTAGGCGAAAACCCGTAAAGGGCGCCTTGTGACCAAAGGGGTTTTGAGTTGAAAACTTGAAAAAGGGCGGCTCAAATGTTGAAGGGCATGCAGTGATCTTGCTATACCTGAATCAACAAGAAACGAAGTATGTTACATATCGGGGCATCAACAAAGTACTTTGGATCTTCTAAACGCATGTTAAGCTCAAAGCAGTCTTCATCGAGTTTGTATATAGATGCCCAATCTGCGATATCTAGGGCACCTGGTCTTTTTCCTATTCATATCAATTTACTATCTTTGGATTTTTTTTTTCTTCTTAAAGATGTTTTCCCAGTTAATTTCCTTTTTAATTATAATTCATTTAGTTCGAACTATCCTCAAGATCAATTTATTTGTTGTCCATTATTACTATTCATAAGCATGTTGCATTGAAATAATGATTGATGAACTAATAATATTTTCACAAAAGAAGTTCTACATATTACTTTGGAAATTTCTAGATAATACAAGAAACTGAAACAGGGCAATTGTTTAGAATTTCCATGTACATGGATTGGAAATATTTGAGAAAGAAGAGTCTAGATGGAGACTATTTCTCTGAATTCTCTGTCCAAATGGTAATTGGACAAAATAACGAGTTGATGTGACGAAAATAAGCGATGTCATTTTCATCGGGTCATAACATTCGGGTAATGGTGTGACAAACCAAATTGATGGGGAAAAGTTCAAAACCCCTGAATTGTGGTGGAATGAATTGGAGTTGAAACAAATCCTGTATCTTTAAATTATAGTAGGGACGGACTGAAAAAGTTTCGATTCCTATAAATCGTGGTGGGATGGTTTGAAGGCGGTACAAGCTTTGTGTCCCCAAGGATCAAATGGAGCGGACTCTGAAATTACCATGAGGCAAATTATTTGAGTAGAATATAATTGATACTTCAAGAGGAATGAGGATGAAGAAACAAATGAGCGATGACACCTTGAGTAGGAATCATGCTCATAACATTTCTGCATTCATATATCATAGCGCGTCTAATTAGGAGCATTTAGTTCATTTCGATCAGGGCATCCTAATCATTCGGCATAAGCATATACCCATTCTACAGGTCATGTCCCCTATAGGACAATGTAGTAGGGTAGATTGACGCTTTCAGCCTAACCACCCTGAAGTTGCAACGGAGTAGACTGAAGACAACAGATCTTATCTTCCTGAAGTTACAGGAAGAAGATCGAAGATGTCAGCCTTGTCTCCCTGAATTTGCAGTGGAGCAGATTAAAAATAGCAGATCTAGCCTTCCTAAAGTTGCAGTGAAGCAAATCGAAGACACCAGTCTTGTTTCCCTGAGTTTGCAGTGGAGCAGACTAAAAATTACAGATCTTATCTTCTTGAAGTTGTAGGAAGAAGATCGAAGATGTCAGCCTTGTCTCCCTAAATTTGCAGTGGAGCAGACTAAAAATTGCAGATCTGGCCTTACTGAAGTTGCAGTGAAGTAGATTGAAGACACCAACCTGACCTCCTTGAGTTTGTAGTGGAGCAGACTAAAAATTGCAGATCTGGCCTTCCTGAAGTTGCAGTGAAGCAGATCGAAGACATCAGCCTGACCTCCCTGAGTTTGCAGCAGAGTAGACTAAAGATTACAGATTACGTCTTCCTGAAATTGCAGCGAAACAGATCGAAGACATCAGCCTTGCCTCCCTGAGTTTGTAGCAGAGCAGACTAAAGATTGCATATCTTGTCTTCATGAAATTGCAGCGAAGCAGATCGAAGACACTAGCCTCTCTGAAGTGGTAGTGGAATAGATCAAAGAAAGCAAATCTTATGGCAAATCTTATTTTCCTGAAGTTTCAGTGAAGTAGATTGAAGCCGTCAGACTTATTTCCCTGAAAGAGCAGTAGAATAAATAGTCCAATACTTCTGAAAGTTGCAGTAGTTGCAGAGAAGTAAAGTTAAGTTGAAATTCCAATACCCCTAAAGTTGCAGTTGGGTTGGAAGCCATTTGGAGAAGACGAGGACCAAGAAGTCAAGACTCGGCAAGACCGGGCAAAATTATTCCTTTTATAGTCTTTGCTCTATTTTCGTTACACGACAATGAGCAAAGAGGGGTAGCTGTAATAGCCCATTTGTGCCCGGGCCCATACAAAAACCAAAAAAATAATAAACCAAATAATGTCCCTTTACAGTCTAGATTTTAAAATGAGGCCCAAATTGTTTTACAAAGCCCAAACCGATATTAACCTAAACCCAATTACACCCAAACCCAACAAGACCCAAACCTACGGGGCCCAAAGGGCCCAATACCCAAATAGAATCAGAAGCCTAGAGTTTCTGAAACCCTAGGCGCCACAGCTCCCAACATAGGCCCCTGGTCGCGCCGCAATCAGTGTGCGGATAGCGCTCCTCACCGCCGTGTTTCTCGCCGTTCACCTGCAAAACAAGGAAAGAATGCAGACAGTAGCAACAAAATAGGATTTTGTATTTATTGTTTTGATTTATTTTGGGCTATAAAAACCCTAATACAATCTGTAAAAACACACAGGTATACACAAAGAATACAAAAATAAGAATACAAAATCTTCAAAGAGTCAGAGGTGATTTTCGACAGTACCTGTATCACTTAATCACATACATTAGCACACATGCTAACATATACATAAATCTCAATCATTGTCATTCATATCATAAATGAAACTCAAGATCATCCATAACGAATTTGGCTCTAAGCCTTTACGCATACTTTGCTTTTCAGCTCAATAGTTAATCAATTTACCATAGGATACTTGAACTCATCTTACATAGAACCTGATGCCAACGCCATATCCCGGATATGGTCTTACATGAGATCACCTATTGATGCTGATGCCATATCCCAGATATGGTCTTACACGGGATCTCATAACTCGATGTCGATGCCATGTCCCAGACATGGTCTTATACGAGATTGTACATAGATATCGATGCCATGTCCCTGACATGGTCTTATACGAGATCTTTCTCCGGTGCCGAAGCCATGTCCCAGACATGGTCTTATACGAGACCTTTCGTATCTCATATGAATACATATTTTCATCCTTAAGCCGAAACTTAATCCGAGACTTAAACTCAACTTGTGCTCACCATTTCCTTATCGAGACTTCATTGCTTGATTTCAATAGCAATAACTTATATTACTATAATATTGAACAATTTCAAACATTGTGACATTATGAAACTCTAATTTCATACAAACTTACCTCAATTCTCAAAATGTGCCTCACTCTCGATTTAGTCCTCGATTTTGTTCTTGCCTCGGTTTTGATCCAGGCTTCGTGTTTCTTGATCTATAATAATAAATTTCTCTTGTTAAACACATGCATTGGCTAAACCGACTCATAATTCATATTTTGGTAAAATTACAATTTTACCCCTAAACTTTTGCATAATTACACTTTTGCCCCTAGGCTCGTAAAATAAATTTCATTCAACTTTCTTGCATTTCAAGCCTAGCCGAATCATTTTCTCAACTATAGCAACATTCAATTTCCACTATTTCACTCATGTATGACCATTTCTAAAACTTTTACAATTTAGTCCTTTTCATGTATTTTTCATGAAAATCACTTAGAAAAAGATGTTTATCACACATCAAACTTTCATATTCTTCCATAAAACACCAAAATACATGCATGTCATACATGGGTAAATTTTTGAACATAAACCCTAGCTCAAAATATAGCTAGAAATAGCTAAGCCGAGCTACGAGGGTTTCAAAAATACGAAGAACATTAAAAACAGAGCTAGGGTGCACTTACTATCAAGCTTGAAAGTTGAAGAAACCCTAGCTATGGCTCCCTTGCAAATTTCGACTAGCATGGAGAAGATGGACACAATTTTGAGTTCTTTTTCCCTTTTAATTCTTTTAGTTCTTTTAATTCTATTTGATACTTGAATCTTCTAGAATCTCATATTTTCTATTCTTTGAAATTTAGTCCAAATGGACAATTTAATCACTAATTAATAAAATTTCCTCATGAGATTTTCACACAATCATGAAACCACCTCATAAACTTTATAGAAATCATAAAACTCATATTTTTACTTCAAATTTGTGGTCTCGCACCACTATTCCGACTAGGCCCTAAGTCGGGCTGTTACATTATGGAAGCCAGTGTAAGACCATGTCTGGGACATGGCATTGGCGTTGATGTGTGTGCTAGTGTAAGACCATGTCTGGGACATGGCATCGACCATATTATGGAAGCCAGTGTAAGACCATGTCTGGGACATGGCATCGGCGTTGATGTGTGTGCTAGTGTAAGACCATGTCTGGGACATGGCGTCGGCCACAATATGAGAGCCAGTGTAAGACCATTTTTGGGAAATGGCATCGGCATTTTAACCTCTTATGTGAGGCTTGTCGGGTATCCTTTGGTATTCCAATTGGTTCAACGGGTAAGTTAAAGCTTGTGTCAAAAGTGAGAAAAGTTATGATTATGTTGTAAGTGATACAGGTACCTACATGAGATTCATGAGAAATGAATTCAAATTATGATGTATGATTAGTAAGGGTGAAAATGAGTAAGTTATGTCTTTTTAAATTTGAGAATCATGTGCAAGTTTATAAAATGCTATGAGCATGATAATTCATGGTAATTGTTGTTAATTATTTACCTATGACTTACTAAGCTTTGTTCTTACTCCCCCCCCTTTCCATTTTCTTATAGAGTCGCCAAGTTAGCTCGAGAATTCAAAGGACGTCGGAGGCTCGATCACACTATCAAACTGAACATTTTGGTATATTTAGATTCATCTTTTTAAGTATGGCATGTATAGGGACTTAGTCTTTTATCAAGTGTCATATTGTTTTGGCCAAATGTGTTGGCTTGTTTTGAAGATGAATTCTTTTTGTATAAGGCCATAGTTGATGGCTATTTCTTATTATTAATATATGAAATTGATGATGTTTATCATGAATGTACAAATCATATGGTTGAGTAATTTGTATATTTATGCATGAATGAGTAGGTTGTTTGATGTGGTGTAGATGTGTGCCT
This sequence comes from Gossypium sturtianum, assembly GCA_025698515.1. Classification (NCBI taxonomy): domain Eukaryota; kingdom Viridiplantae; phylum Streptophyta; class Magnoliopsida; order Malvales; family Malvaceae; genus Gossypium; species Gossypium sturtianum. The sequence goes on along the minus strand of CM046955.1, from coordinate 99,549,955 downwards.
GAAAGGGGTGACAAAGAGCTTGGAAAATAGCCTGACAGCCGTTCACACGGGCAGACACATGGCCGTGTGTCTAGGCCGTGTGCGACACACGGTTATCCCATGGGCATGTGTGGGGCTGTGTGTCCCCTGCACTTAAATTGTAAAAACTCATATTTGCACACGGTCCGGGTACACGGGTGTGTGCCAGGTTGTATGACTACCTGAATTTCCACAAAGCTCCAGCTAGGCTCGCACACGGGCTAAAAACATGGCCATGTCAGCCACACGACCGTGCCATGAGTCCACACGAGCGTGTGTCCCTATTTTCAGAGAAGTTTTCGTAAATTTTCTAAAGTGCCGGGTTTAGAATTGAACCACTTCTAAAGTACATTTTGGGCCTCGTAGGCCCATATTAAGGATTTTAAGATGTAGTTTGAAAAGTTTTAAATTTGAATGAACTTTTATGATCCGAAAATGTATGTTAGTATGTGTTTGAGTTAGGTAATGCCTCGTACCCTGTTTCGGCGTTAAACACGGGTAAGGGGTGTTACAATTTTCGTCCCCGAAAATCTTACCGGAATATAAATTCGATTTCCACGTAGACTCCTCTCTCTCGTGACACTGCCAAAGAACCCTCACTAAGGTATTGTTTTTATTTCCCAACTTTTTAATCTCTAGTGTCAAAATTCCAATCGATTCTTCGTTATACAATACATCGGCTGAATCTCAATCTCTATCGGAGAATTCATATTCAAAGAGTCCAATTGATACCATCGCAACATAGATGCACAAAACACATTTTGAATATTTTTCCAAGGCAATACTTTCGGAAGCATGCTATCGCTGAACGGGAATTTCATATCCTCATGTTTCAGATTCACATATATTTTCTGACAATCTGAAGTGGATTCTAAACTGTCACGAATCACTTTTACTTTCTGTACGATTTCTGATCGGATAGTCTTTGAAACATATAACTCAACTAATCTATCATGTTACATACCCGATCACCAGAACATCTATTTCAAATAACTGTACATTTTATTACTCCTTGAATGAACAAACGAGCTACTACTGGGCTTCGTACAAAATTTTCTGCATAACCCCTGAATTACTCAGTGCGCAAATTCTATCTCGGAATAATGATAACAGTCATCAGGTCCGACCTGAAATTCAGAATCAAAAGTCATCTCACTCTGTACTTGTTTAGTTTACCACTCACTATCACATTCCTGAGGTTCTCAATCTTGCAAAGAAAACATCGCTTTAGCTCCTAATTTAGCTAGATTCAGACTGTCATCAAATAAGATTAATCATGTATCCAATACTCACAAAATAATCAAAGGTTTTCCATTCAAGCATTTGCAACTATATCTGCTTTCCCAAAGGTTAATCGATAACTGCTCACAATCTTTCAATAGTTCAAGCCATCTATGCTGTTTTAAATTTAGATTCCTTCTGTGACATTAGATACTTTAAACTCTTGGGATCAGGAAACATATGACGTTTTTCGTCGAACAAACGATGTCATCAATTTATCAACCTAGAACCAGTGTTTCGGTTAATAACACCTTCATCAGTTTTCAACTTTGCTAACATACAACAGACTATTCAAACTTTCACAAATGTGATAACTTTATTAATCGGAACAAATTTAACTCATAACGACATCATTCGATTAGAACAAATTTAATAAGTATATCTCCGTATCATACTTTCTAGAATATGAATTCTTCCTTCAAACTGTCCGTCTACTCACCTATGAATGTACAAGATTTTATTTTCTTACCTGAGGATAAACTTAAATGCATATAACTCAAATTACCTTTCAACTGACCAGCTCGCTCAAAGAAAGCAACTGAGTCGATCTCAACTATCAAATAATAACATATCAAAATACTCATTTCTTCATGCTGTTAAACAATTCAAACATACAATCTTTTATATTTCCCTTAACATGCTAATCAAAGGTCTTCACAACTACATTAGCTCAAAAAAAAAAAATCCTGATTGAACTCATTGGCCCTAAACAAACTTACCTGAGAAAAGAAAACCATCATACAATTTGAGCTTGAGTTTCCACTATCTATACCTTTGCCGATGTCAATTCCTTTCACGAAAATTAGAGAAATCCCGATACTAGAATCACCACGTTCCTATGATCGAACCAGAAATACACCCATAATAGACATAGTTATCACAAGCCAAAGAACACACTTTAAAGATGAGCCATGATTGATAATTTATGAAATAAGGATGATAAGAAAATCGAGAAAAAGAAATCCAAGATACGATACCACACTGGAAGTTCGAGAACATAACTCATATGAAAATAATAAAGATCTTGATGATTCCTTAGGGAAAACCAGAAGAAAGACAATGCTTACACGCTCTGGAATCAATTGTAACAGAGATAATATATTTTCTAAATATATATATAGAACAAAACAACATCCAGTAAAAATAGAAGAATAGCCTCACATAAATTTTCACCATCAATTTTTTATTCCAAACATAATAAAATAGAATCCTGAAGAGAGAGATAAGATTTGATGATCATCAACCAACCAGACCAACAGTGCTTTCATCTAACATTATAATCAGCTAGCATTCTCATACAATAAGAATTTCATCAGAAAACTAACAATTACATATATATCTCTGAGGATAAATGAATATTTATATATAATACCCTAGAGAGATCATCATAATCTATTCAATTACAACTGTCACACTCAGACATCTTTACGATTCAAATATCATTTCTCTGACTAATTCTGTCATCACTAATCCCGTATTATTCCATTCACTAACGAAAATCAATCCGGAAGAAATTTCAGCAAATACATACTTTAGACATCATACCTGAATGATTCGGTTAGCCGAGATTAACTTTTTCTTTAATCGTGACATCGCGAAATCCGAATGATCTTTAGAATAACCTGACATCCTTTCCAGAACTGTATTCACTTGTCAAACTATTCTTAACTCTTGCCACATTATTAGTTATTCCGCTATCAAACTCTTTACTCTCTTACTTGTGAGCTCATTCAACTTAAATCTCGTAAAATTTTGTTATAAAATACCATATTGGTAAGGGGGTGAGATCGTAAAGCCTCTAACTCGACTCTCATAAATACACACATATAACTTAGCATTCATCATCAACATAATATCTTCACAATCATATAATTCACTTCAAGCTAATTAACATACATATTTATGTCACACGAATTTTCTAATTATCTTTATTCAAACCAGTGTAGTTAAACATACATTCCATAAATTTGAGTAAGTTTACTTATCGCATTCACTTAATCAAACAAGTTAGGCACATAACATCATATGAGTGCAAACAAACATGGATGAGCTTATCAATATAAACTTTCATTTCATTTCACCTTTCCATATTTCAAGAATAATTCCCATTGAACTATTGTAATTTCGATAGATATTCGGGTAGTAAACTCAAGGTATACATGTCAACAATCCGTCAATTCATATTCAAAAGTGCCCTTTTGGCACATATTCATAGAGCACACTTTCGAGCCACATATGATATCACAGGATTGCCAGTCCATGCTAAATCCTTTCAATAACGTATGCTCTAAAGGCTTACTCTAGATTTCTCGTTCGGGCTAAATCCATTTCATAACATATGCTCGAGAGGGCTTAATTCAGGATTGCCGTTCCGGGCTAAATCCTTTTTGCAAGATTTAAAACATTTTATCCGTTTCATAAAATCACTATAATCCATCGAAATACAACGTTCAACCGGAACAATGACATTTTATCCATATATCTCAACTTATGGTTATTTCATTTTGTACATCATCACATACATATAATGAACTCTTATTCATACATTTCCAAGTTTCAACTTATCACAAAAACATTTTCAAATATCTTAGTATCACTTTCAGTGTTTTCGAAAATAGCTCGGTTGGAAAGCATCTCTGCCTCAACAAAACAATTTCATCAGAGTCGGGAGATATCACACTATCACAGGTAGCAATATGGCATGTATAGCTAGACTCACATACGCTATGTTAGTATGAGAATCGACTAAACCATAGCTCTGATACCACTAAATATAACACTCCTTACCCGTATTTAACGTCGGAACAGGGCTTGAGGCATTACCGAACTCACATCACAAGCAATCACACCATTCAGAGTCATAAAATTTGTGTCCAAATTAAAACCATCCATATTCAATCATAAAGTCCCTTATACGAGCCTACGAGGCCCAAAACATGTATTGAAAGTGATTCGGGACTAAACCGAGAACTTTAGAAATTTTTACAAAACATAGAAAATTTTTGCTAGATGCAGGGCTCACACGCCTGTGTGGTCCAAGGGACATGCCCGTGCTTCATACCATGTTCAAATTAGGATGCTCTCTGACTTGTGCCACATGGCCTGTAACACCCCTTACCCGTGTTCAACGCCGGAACAGGGTACGAGGCGTTACCGGACAATAACACTTGCAACTGAACAAATTCAAGGCATAAATTTTCGTTTAAAATTTAAAATTTTTATCTTATATCATCAAGTCCCTAAAACGGGCCTAGAGGCCCAAAACATGCTTTGGGAGCGATTCGGGACTAAACCGAGAACTTTTAAAACTATTGGGATATTTAGAAAATTTCCTTATTTTGGAGAGTCACATGTCCGTGTGGGCAGGCCGTGTCCTCCACACGGCTAAGACACACGGCCGTGTCTCTGCCTGTGTGGCCAAGATGTTGGCTATTTTCCAAGCCAATTTCTACCCTATCATGTCCATACTTGAGTATAACTTGAATGACCCATTTCATGAAATATTAAAGCTACAAATATATCCACCACACACACGTAACAAGTCATAATATACAATTTACTCAACCATGGAATGCATCATCATGAGTTTATAGCATAACCAATTTATTGGCCACATTAAATGGCCTTATACAACAATGAACTCCAATATCATGGGTCATTATTCTAGGAAACTCATAGTAACATATACACATGACCAAGTTCCCTATACATGCCATAACCTTAAATATAAAATCATCGATACCTAAATTGTAAGCTTGATACTGTGATAGGTTCTCCGGTGACTTCCAACCCGAGCTAACTTGAGTACATTATAAACATGGAAAACAACGAATTAAGCTATAAAGCTTAGTAAGTACGTATGTATTACCATCATTATTGCATAAAATTTCACAATTCATTTATGTTCATCTTGAGTTGTTTACTCGAGTTACAGTCACTAAATTATTTTTATCTGGAGTTACGGAAGTCCAAATTAAGATCCGCTAATTTTCCCTAAAACTAGACTCACATATCTTCTTAACATAAAATTTCCAGAATTTTTGGTTCAAACCAATCAGTATAGTTTATTATTTAAAGTCTCCCCTATTTCGCTGTCTGACAGTTCTTCTCCCTCTTCACTAAAAATTAATTATCTTGTTGTACAGAACTCGAATGACGTTTCCGTTTATTTCTATTGAAAGTAGACTCATTAATAAATTCAATAATATAAATTTTATCCCATGATTATTTTTGTACAATTTTTAATGAATTTCCCAAGTCAGATTAGGGGATTCCGAAATCATTCTGACCCTGTCTCTCTAAAACCAAAATATCTCACCATATTAAATTCTTTTGCTTATTATGTTTCTTTTATGAGAAAATAAACTCAATAATATTTAATTTCATATCTTATTCAACCTCTAATTCGATTTCCACTATTTTTGGTGATTTTTTAAAGTGATACAACTGCTGCTGTCCAAACTATTTTATTGCTAATTTTACTCTTTCATGTTTCCTTTATATTAATTTTCATTTACACACATATAACACCATAGTATATCCATGGTTAGCCATTCTAATAACTAGTCATTATCAAATATTTAAAAGCCATTAATTGGCCAATTTAACCTATACATCAACAACAAAGACTTGAACATATCATTTCTCAATTTAATTTGGCCTAAAAGCCTCACACATGATCATCAATCACATTTACCACATATTCATACATCATAAGCATGGACTTATAATCACAAGGTCATTCTCATAGGTATAACTTACTCGTTTACATTCTTACCAAAATTCGATCACATACCGAGCACATTGCTCATGAGTGTATACATATATATACCTGCACTTGATCGTCACATATTCACATTCATTTACACTTTAGTCATTTTCCCGTTGTATACATCGGAATATTAACAGATACTCGGAACGCTTGAACATACGTGCCACATATATGTAGTCGAAGCTACCTCTTATCACGTTTCACATATATGCTCGTTCTCGAGCTATTCACATTTACATTCTCGGGTCTACTCACACAAGTTGTCGGTCATACGTAACTACTCGATCTTTGCTCACACAAGTTTGTCGGTATCCGCAACACATGCTTGGATTCTGCAGCCCAACGGTAGAACTTATAAGAATAGCACACGAATCACTTAACATTCACAGTCTGCTCTCACACAAGTCGGTTAGGCGTATGTAGCTACACAGTGGTTGCTCACATAAGCCGTCGGTATCCGCAACATATGCGGGACTACCTAGCCAGCGTAGACGTACAAGACCAAACACTGGACATCACATAATCACATAACACACATAGGCTCGTTCTCTAGCTATTCACATTTACATTCTCGGTGCGCTCACACAAGTGCCGGTATCGTAACTACTCGGTCTTTGCTCACACAAGCCGTCGGTATCCATAATATACCGAAATACCCATCCACTGGTAGAACTTATAAGACCAAAGACCGAATCACTTAACATTAACAGTGCGCTCACACAAGGTTGTAGGTCATACGTAGCTATCTGAGATCTTTGCTCACACAAGCCGTCGTGTATCCGCAACATATGCGGGACTACCTAGCCAGTGGTAGATGTACAAGACCAGCACCCAGATTCACTTAGTCACAATTTCACATAGTTTTCACATTGTCACACTATGCCATGGTTCGTCCATGGTCTTTTCCGTCAAATTATCATTTAGCACTGAACAGAATAGTTCAACTCTGCATTTACTTGTTTGAACATTAGTTTCCAATATTCAAAAAATAATACAAGTAATTTCATAAATTATTCGTCAATCTAACAAATAAACATTAATGTTTACCATACGAACTTACCTCGACTTAAAATGGCGAAAGGGACCGAGTCGTCCAATATTCGTCTTTCCCCTGTTCTAAGTCCGAAACTCATTTTTATTTATCTAAAATATCATATTTGACTTATTAAGTTATTGTACTATTCAATTCAGTCCAAAAATAATATTATGGCAAAATTACATTTTTGCTCCTAAACTTTGTCATATTTACACTTTTGCCCCTAGGCTCGTAAAATGATTTTTATTCAATTTCCTTGTATTTTAGGCCTAGCCGAACCATTTTCATAACTATAGCAGTCCACAATTTGCATTCATCCACACATTTTCATACATTTTTCAACTTTTTACAAACTAGTCCTTTTATGCGATTTCATCGAAAATCACTTAGTAAAAGTTGTTTATTACACACCGAGCATTCATATTCTACCATTAGACATCAAAAAACATGCATGTAATCCATGGGTAAATTTTTAAACACAAACCCTAGCTCAAAATAATGGTAAAAATAGCTAAACCGAGTTACGGGGATCTGAAAAATGTAAAGAACATTAAAAACGGGGCTTGGGTGCACTTACTATTGAGCTTAAAAGCTTGAAAAACCCTAGACATTGTTTCTCCATGCAAGTTCCGGCCAAGGGGTTGAAGATGGACAAAAATTGGCTTTTAATTTTGTTTTTAATTCATTTTAATAACTAAATGACCCAAATGCCCTTAATGAAAAACTTTGGAAACATGCCTAACCATGTCCATTTTTGTCTACGAACTTAAAAAATGGTCTGATTACCATATAAGGACCTCCAATTTAAAATTTCATAACAATTGGACACCTCTAGCATGTAGAACTCAACTTTTGCACTTTTTACAATTTAGTCCTTTTGACTAAATTGAGTGCCCAAACGTCAAAATTTTCGAACGAAATTTTCACGAAATCATTTCGAGAAATCATAGACCATAAAAATATGATAAAAATAAATTTTCTTATGTCAAATTTGTGGTCCCGAAACCACTGTTCCGACTAGGCCCAAAATCAGGCTGTTACAACTCTCCCCCCTTTAGGGGTTTTCGTCCCCGAAAATCTTACCAGAAGAAGTTGTTTCCAATTCTCATGAAACGCTTTCACTAATTTCTCAGAACCACAAATCGATTTAAATTCATATATCTCTTTCCAATAACCTTTGAAATTTCGCACACAGTGCCGGAGCATATCGTCAAAGACCTAAATTATTCTCTCAGGAACACATATACTCAGTTGATCTGTCAAATAAGAACTCGTTACCTATTGAAACATTCATGCGAATTTCATCAAACGATCAACATTCTAGCAACATCATCCATTTCAGGGATGGAGGTAATCCCGATATGAAATCTATAGTGATTCTATCTGTAATACACTAGTATTAAATTGAGTGCTCTTGATGTTAGGCTTACTTGCTAACAAATAGACATCTGAACATCAATTTGAAAATATCGTGGTACATACTCAATGACCAGAACATCTACTACATATCACTGCTCACCTTACTGCCCTTGAATAAATAGACGTGCTACTTCTGAGCTTCGTACGAAAACTTCTGCATAAGTTATGGATTCATTTGTAATCAAATTTCATTTACTAACACATTCCTAAACCTCTCTAACCCGTAAGGAAAAAAACATCGCTTTAACTTTAAATATGGCTAAAATTAGATCCTCATTAATTAAGGTTAACCGTATAACCCATTCACAACATAAACAAAGATCCTTCCATTCAACATCTGTAATTATATCGGCTTTTCCAGAAATAAATTAATAACTACTAGCGATCTTCCAATAGCTAGGGTCTTTAACACTATCTTAACTTCAGATCTTTCTATAACATTTGTTACTTTAATCCTTGAAATCAGAGAACATGTGACACCTTTCGTCGAATAAACTATATCACCAAATTCTCAATATGAACATAAAAGTGACCGTCTCTAAATCACTGGTCGAACAGTTCTCTTTTAATGTGGTATTAACCGTATAAAAATATGAACCATCACTTTACATTTTAGTATTATTTATACCCAGGTCATGCAATAATACTTAACTGAAAAACATAAAACTTTTTCTCAACTCAGGCTAAATCAGAATTGGTGATTCTGTTAATCATGTTTCAACTATTTCTAACTTTACTAATAAGTAATACCACTAATTAGGCTTCTCAAGCGTGACGGTCCCCCTCCATTACACCACTTGATTAACATTAATATTTTCTGATTTTCACATTTACCAATGTCAACTCAATTACAACTAGGAAGGACGGTGCATATCCAAACCGTCTTCCATTACTAATCATCACAATGTTGAACTTTGATAAAGCCATAGCCATCGGATATTTTTAAAATCAAAATGCCAAAATAAAGTCAACATTTCAACTGTATAGATAAATAATATTCTAGCTATAAAACTATACCGAAATTTAAGAACACAACTCCTGCCAAATGATAAATACCTCAACTAGGTCTTAGAGTAATTTCGAAAGAAACATCACTCATCCACACTACAATCAATTGTAACAGAAGCAACACAATCTTCTTGTACATTAAACAGAAAAATGAACAGTAAGAACCGGATACCATCATCACACAAATTCTGTCATTATCTTTTCTTTAATAGAAGAAATGAAATACAAATGAAAGATAGGAAAATGCCGAACATAATCCAAACAGGTCAACAAGGCATTCGTCTACCTGTATCTTTAGCTATCATACCCCTTGCGATAAAAGTTTTACTTGAAAATAAATAACCTCATATACCTCTGAGATTTATCGAACACATAATACACCCAGAAGGAACTAAGGTAGGTTACTCAACTATAATCACTGCACTTAGCTATTGATACAATTCGAACATTATCTCACTGTCTAATTCTATCATCATCAGGTTTATATTATTCCATCCACTATCATAAACCAACTCAGAAAAACTTCCAATTAGTACATTCTTTAGGTATCATACCTGTATGTTTTGTTTCATCGAAGTTGACTTCTTTAACCTTAGCCTTGCGTAATCCGAATGATCTTCAAAATGATTGAATATCTCTTTTAGTTCTATCCTTACTTATCGACTCATTCTTTTATCTGGCCACCATAATAGTTGATCCGCTACTAAATTCTTTAGTTTCTCATTTGTGAGTTCATTCAACATAAATTTCATAAAATTTCATCATAACACACCAATTGTTTTAGGCAATTTAACACACATATTCATGTTACACAAATTTTTCGATTATCTTATTCGAACAAACGCGTTTATATATACATTCCATAAATTTTGAAAAAATTTCTTATCGCATTCACCTAATCACACAAGTTAGGCACATTACATCATGTGAATGCCAAACAAACATGAATGCTTGTCATAATATAAATCTTCATTTAGTTTCACTTTCCCATATTAGTTTCATACATCAATTATCAAACTTTAAGTATCCATTTACAACATGAAATTTACTATCACATCCAGCCATACACAATATTTCTTTAATAAAATCATTTATTCAAGCTCAATTTCATGTTCACTACAAATTTATCCTTTAAATCCTCGTACACTTTCATTTACTACACTTGGTCAAATTAGAGAACGTCTTACGAAATTGGGTACTTCGTTTTGCACAATATCATAGTTCAACTATGGTCTTTCACATATACACATATTACACACCGAAGCCATAGCCCAGCTATGGTCTTATACGGAAATCACATAGTCACATTTTTCACATGCTGCCATGGTCAACCCATGGTCTTTATCGTCAATTCATCACATGTCTCTAAACGAAAGTACCCGTTTCCAATGTTCTACTCGGTTTACACATTTAATTCCTTTTTCATAACTTCTCAACATTTATAACATTTCATCTATTGCATAAAATCACCATAATTCATCGAAATACGACATTCAACCAGGACAGAAACATTGTACCCAAAATTCTCAAATTATAGTTATTTCATTTTATACATCATCGCATGCATATTATGAACTCTTATTCGTACCTTACCACATTTCAACTTATAACAAACACATTTTCAAACATCTCAGTGTCAATGTCAGCATTTTTGAAAATAGCTCGGTTGGAAAGCACCTCTGTAACATCCCGAAATTGGGCCTAGGAGAATTAGGCCTATTGGGCCCAGAGCGTAGAAGCATTTTAAATTTTTTGGGAATATGAGAACGACATTATTTCAAGTTGGACCTGTTAGGAAGATGATTTTGGAAGGTTACGGGGTTTCTATGAAGTCCCGGGTTCAAGTTAGGCCAAAGGAAAAATTTTGATTTTTGGCTCTTTAGGGGAGAGGGCTACTGGAAGTAAGACTCAAGTAAAATTGGGTGTGTTTAGGAGACACAAGTAGAGTGTGTGGTGTGGTGGCTATGGCGTCATTGGCAGAGTAGGAGGTGAAGGGTTCGAATCTCACAAGTGCCATTATGGTGGCTTTTATTTTGTGCCTTGGAAGAGGAGGGTTAAAAGAGTATCTGTATCCGTCGCTGGATTAGGGTTAAAGGAGTTACCGGACAGATCGGAAACTTATTCAAACAATTCGTAATATAAATCATCAATCACCATCATCATGTCCCATCTATAGGTCAACGAGACCTTAAACATGCTTTAGAGTATGGCCGGGACTATACCGAACTCTTACAGAAGTTCTCAGAAATTTAAAACTTTTCTAAGTTATACAGGACACACGCCCGTGTGGGCAGGCCGTGTGCCTCCCACGGCTACTAGACACACCCATGTGTCTTACCCGTGGTCGAGCCTGATTTGTCTCCACGGCCACCAAGCACGCCCGTATACCTTGGCCGTGGTCGATCCTGACTAAACCACACGGCTACCAGACACGTCCGTGTGCCAAGGCCGTGTACACTTAGTTAGCTACTGACTTACTCCCACGGTCATCAGGCACGCCCGTGTGCCTTGACCGTGTAGGTAAAACAGGCCATTTACAAGGCCAAAATGCCTCCCACATAGGGTCAAATCTACAAGCAAATTACCAATGCAACTCATGCACATTTAGCAACCAAAACATATCAAAATAACCATTCAATCTCTATATTCAAATCCATTTCCAAATATACCAATTCACACAACAAAAAATCAAGTATACACAAGCATAATTCATCCCTATTTACCTTTCATGAACTCATTCTATTGTTCAAACATATATGCTCAAATTTCATCCATATACTTACCACCAACTTAACCATTTCATATGCTATCAAACCATACTAAAACATTCATCATATAACATATTCATTAATGCATATTATCAACACATAACTAGCCAAATCACATGGCTAAGTTCATCTCTCAACTTATACAAATAACTAGCCTATACATGTCATATCTAGCTATATACATTTCCCAAATGTACCAAAACAAGTTGTGTAGTGTGATGACGATCCTCGACAGTTCCCGAGCCTTCAGTAGCTTTGACGATCTATAAAACAGAACAACACACACAGAGAAAGCTTTCCAAAAGCTTAGTAAGCCATATACAAATAAACTTAGCATGAAAAGCATATAATCATATAGGAACATTGGCATAATTAATTCTCATAGCAAATTTATCACATGTATTCTTTAATCCATAAACTAGGCCACATCTTGCCGCATTCATCAACTTAAAAATCTCATATATACATGGCTCTTTTACACATATTTCACATATCATTTCATAATTCCAACATACCTAATCATCATAGTAAGTTCATTTAGATACTTACCTTTCATACACACTTAGTGTACAAATCAACGTACCTGAAATGGGTTTAAGATTCACATAGCCATTCGTATCACAGATTTGCCCGTTGAACTGTTTGGAATCTAATAGGGTACTCAGAAAACTCGAAATAGTCGTACAATGCCAACGTCCTGGACGAGGTTTTACATGTACTCAGATATCGATGCCACTATCCCAGATAGGGTCTTACACGAACCAATACGATGCCAATATCCCAGACATGGTCTTACACGTAAATCTCGTATCGTTGCCAACGTCCCAGATGTGGTCTTACACGAAATCTCAAATCAATGCCAACGTCCCAGACGTGGTCTTACATGATATCTCAGAATAGACACCTATGTCATGACATAGCTAATCCTATCTATTCCTAGGTTCGTACGGGGCTTCTCGATATTATCATTAAATCGATCTTATCTCGAATTCATATATACAACATCTAAGTAAGCATTTATCGATATCAATAGTCACATAAACATACGAATTCAATGCAAACACGTTTATTTGTATAATGACTTACCTCGATTCGATTTAAGCAAAAAGCAACGACTACTCGGTTACTTTCGCTTTCCCGCGATCTAAGTCTGATTTCTTTGGCTCTTGATCTATACATATTCAAATTTAACCCTTTTATTTATCAACATATTCAATTCACTCCAAAAACACATATTTAGGGCAATTTGCAAATTAGCCCTCACATTTGCACATTTTATCAAATTAGTCCATTTTTCTCAAAACATCAATTATACAAAATCATCATTTAACCATGCTTAGCCGAATGCTTATAAATATCATACAAGCCCATATTTTCCATCAAATTCACAATTTAGTCCCTCAAATTGCTATTTTCTCAATTTAGCCCTAATTAGCTAAATTCATCAAAATTTCAAGAACAAAGCATGTTCATTTAACACATATCTTTCATTTAACACCTAAACTCATCACAAAGCTCACCATTACATCAATGGCACATTTCATGAACATCATCATTTCTTCAAATTACAACATGGGCTTGATAGTAGACTAAGCAACAATATCAAAAACATAAAAATCATCAAAAATCATACTCAACACATACCTTAATTTTGCAATACAATGACCGAATGCCCTAGCAAGTTTTCTTCTTTTTCTTTCTTCAAACTTTCTAATTTTTAAAGATGATAACATTCATCTTTTCATTTGTTTATTTTATTACAAGCATATTATTATACATTTTACTATTTTATTCATTCGTTAAACATATAAGACAAATAACAATAAGGTTATTTTGTCATTTAATTACCCACTATCTTATAATTGGCTTAATTGCCACATAAAACCTCCATACTTTTAAAGACATGGCAAATAGGTATCTTTTCATGAAGCATGCTAATTTTACATTCAATGCAATTTAATCCTTTGCTCAAATTAAACTCACGAACGGAAAAATTAGCTAACGGAAATTTAACACATGCTTAATCACACACAGTAAACACAGAAAATAATATTAAAAATAATATTTAGACTCGAATTTGTGGTCTCAAAACCACTGTTCCGACTAGGGTATAAACCGGACTGTTACATGTACTAATTCATAATACTTACATGCCCTTTCTCTTCTTTGACATACCCGTTGAATTTCCCGTTGAACCACTTGGAATACTATCGGATACTCGGGAATCTAGTGTACATAGTACCATACCAATGCCATATCCCAGAAATGGTCTTACATGTAATCTCGTATCGATGCCAATAGTCTAGCTATGGTCTTACACGAAGTCTCATATTGATTCCATATCCCATATATGGTCTTACACGTAATCTCAGTAACCCTAATGTCATGACATTTGTATCCTATCTATTCCTAAGGTTCAACTGGGATTTCTCGCTTGACGAAAATTTTTCGAATACGTCCAAGGAGTCAATCACAATTCATACAATATTAAAGCATTTAAAACATAAATATAACATTGCATTATTTACATACGAACTTACCTCGACATAAAAATGGCGAAAATGACCTAATCGTCAAATACTCGTTTTTCCCCCGTTCTAATTTCGAACCTTATTTTTCTCGATTAATAATATCACATTTAGTTTATTTAATCATTATAATATTCAAATCAGCCCAAAATCACATTATGGAAAAATTACATTTTTACCCCTAAAGTTTGACATTTTTACAGTTTAGTCCCTAGGCTCGTAAAATGAAATGTACTCAATTTCTTCAATACCCATGCCTAGTCGAACCTTATACATGCTTATAACAGCCCATATTTTTCTTTTATTCGTATTTTAACACCTACATTATAACTTTTTACAAATAAGTCCTTTTTAGGCATTTTCATCGAAAATCACTTAGCAAAATTCGTTTATCATACACCAAACATACATTTTCTACCATTAGACATCAAAATACACAAATATCCATCATGGGTAAAATTTTAGACCTTGATTATTTCTTAAATTAGTGGTAGAAATAGATAGATCATGTTACAAGGATTTCAAAAACATAAAAATCATTAAAAACGGGGCTAGAACGGACTTACAATCGAGCTTGAAAGCTTGAAAAACCCTAGCTACGTTTTCCTCTTGTAAATTTCGGCCAAGGGGTAGAAGATGAGCAAAAATTGGCTTTTAATTTGATTATTAATTCATTTTAATAACCTAATTACTAAAATGCCCTTAATGAAAAACTTTAGAAACATACCTAACAATGTGCATTTTTGTCCACCAACTTAACCAATGGTCTAATTACCATTTGAGGACCTCTAATTTAAAATCTCATAGAAATTAGACACCTTTAACATATAGAATTCAAGTTTTGCACTTTTTGCAATTTAGTCCTTTTAACTAAATTGAGTGCCCAAACGTCAAAATTTTCAAATAAAATTTTCACAAAATCGTTCCATAAAACTGTAGACCAGAAAAATAAAAATATAATAAAAATGAATTTTTCTTCAACGGATTTGTGGTCTCGAAACCACTGTTTCGACTAGACCCAAAGTCGGGCTGTTACCAGCTTTAACTCCAATATAGGAGGTTCCTCTATAAAAGGTTTAGAAAGTTTGAAAGAACGATTGTATAAATCTAATGATTCAAACTTCCTCCTTGGTCTCTCCACAAGTTTCTTGGTGTCCATAAGTTCACCAAGGTCTTCAAAATTTTCTGCTTCACAAAACTCAGGTGAACTTTTTTTCTCATCAGACTTGCTATGGCAAAATTTTGCAAACTTCTCCTCCACTGCTGTTTCTATTAACCCAATGGTGCGTTATTCCTCAATCTCATCAGCACATTTTAAGGCATCGAATACATTGAAAGTGATTAGCTGATTACTTACCATCATGGTCAATTCACCGTTTTGTACATCAATAAGAGTTCTTCCTGTAGCAAGAAAAGGTCTTCCAAGAATAATCGACACACCTTTGTCAGATTTACATTCTAAAATAATGAAATTGATAAGAAAAATAAACTTATCTACTCTTACTAACATGTCTTCAATTTTACCTTCCGAATGTGCGTAAGATCGATCAACTAGCTGTAACATGACTATTGTGGATCTTGCCTTCCCGATTCCTAGTTTCCTAAAGACAGACATAGGGATTAAATTTATACTTGCTCCTAAATCACATAATTCCTTACCAACATAATGATTTCCAATTGAACAAGGGATAGTAAAACTCCATGGGTCCTTCAACTTTGAAGGCAATTAGTCCATCAGCATCGTTGTGCACCCTTCAATAAGAGCAACATTTTCGAATTCTCCCAATCGTCACTTCCTTGACAATATATCTTTCATGAATTTCACATAATTGTGAATTTGCTCTAAAGCTTCTACTAATGGTATGTTGATATGGAGTTGCTTCAGGACATCAAAAAATTTCATGAACTGAAAATCCTGCTTGAAATTCTAGAATTGCTGAGGAAAAGGTGGAGGTGACCTTTCTTCAGGTGGCTGATACTATTTTTCTACGACATTCTTATTGACAACATGGTCTGATTCTGCTGCAACATTCTTTTGTTTAGCCTTTTCAGTTGTAGGAGGCTTTTTAGATAGTTTTGAATTTTTTTTATGGTGGAGATTTGAAATGTCCTCGTTTGCAATAGCATTTTTAACCACTTCATTCAATTGAGTTCCACTTTTAAGAGTTATTGCTTACAATGATCTTTCCCTTGTGATCTTGAATTTTCAATATCACTTGGCAATGCTTCTTGTGGTCTCAAATTTAAAGCATTTGCGATCTACCCTACTTGGTTCTCAAGAGCTCGGAGGGATGCAGCTTGGCTCTGGATTTCAGTGTCATTCTTTGCCATATATTCTTTTTGCAGAGCTTCAATAGATGAAGAACATGATGTTAAACCTTATTGAACATTTTTCTGTGACATAGTTTGACTATAACCAGGTTGTGCACTTATGGCATTCTATTTCACAACATTGTTGGAATTCCCCGCTCATTGATTATTCCAACTGAAATTTGGATGTTGCTTCCACCCTTGATGTTAGGTGTTGGATTAGGGGTTATTACTCTGATTGAAAATACCTATGTAATATACCGATGCTGGATTTGGTGGACATTCGTCAAAAACATGGTCTTCACCATAATATACACATGAGAGCTCTACTGATTTCATCTCCTGAACTGTAGTTGGTTTCTTCATTGTCGTGATCATATTAGCTAAAGATGATACTCGAGCTATTAATGAAGTGATTACATCGAGCTCCATGGTACCAGCAGCTCTCTTGGTTGTCCCAACTCGAGTAGTAGGGTATTGATAATCATTGTTGGTGATTCGCTCCAAAATCTCATACGCTTCGTTATAGGATTTATCCAACAAAGTACCATTAGTAGAAACATCAACTGCCATCCTTGTATGCACATTCATTCCATTATAAAATATTTCCATCTGAGTCCAGTGTTTGAATCCATGCATAGGAAATTTTTCATCTTCTGATTGCCGAAAAGATGTGATATAATTTCTCAATTTGGCATTCATGTTTGGTAGATTATATCGTAGCATAAACCTTTAGCAAAGATCATTCCAAGATGCTACTTTCCTCGACGGCAAAGCATTCAGCCCTGCTCTGGCACGATCTCTCAAGGAGTACGGAAACAATTTAAGCGTCAAGGCATCGTTAGGAACACCCTGTTGTCTAAACGAATCATAGACTTCTAGGAAAAGTCTTAAATGCAGTCTTGGATCTTCAAGAGACAATCCACTGAATTGTCCTACTATTTGTAACATCTGAACATCACTGGTTTCAACTAGAAATGCTAGGCTTGTATGTGCAATCTGACTATCCTTGGATTCAAGTGATCCAAAATTGGAATAACATGCCGACGAATTGGCCTATCTCAGTCACCTATCACATAATAAATAGGAAGATTAATGTCCTGAACATTCAAATGTAATGGATCTTCCATACCAGGATCATTCCCATTCCTAGCCATATCTTACAATTCTCGTCTCCTTCTCAAAGTTCTCTCGATCTCTGGGTTAAAAAGATATTTTTCGTTAGCAAGAATTCCTCTTCTCTTATACTGATGGAAAATCTGGAAAAACTAAAGACAACTAAGTTAGCTCAAACTAATGGTATTAGATAAGCATTAACAAAACCAAATTTCACCAAATTGTCGATCCCCGAGAACGACGCCAAAAACTTGTTGCGTGTAAATATAATGTGCAAGTGTGCAAGTATGCACATCAAATCAAGTAATATAATAAGAAGTAAGATTGCCTCTACAAGGATCAGATTGGATTAACTTGGTTAATTTGATGTTATGAAGTATGTGAATTACGCTAAGGCAAAGTAATGACAGAAATGCAATGGTAATCAAAGTAATGATGATATACGCAATATGTAAACAAACAAATATTTAAAAATATGCTATGGCAATGATACCAAGACAAAAGTGAGAGGGTCTATGCTGTTGAATGGAAAAGCTGGGATTACTAGGAATCTACCTTTATAAACCAATAATGTATCAGCGAATTCTTATTCAATTTACTGCTCAGAATGGATTTAAAAGGGTCTGTTTCTTTCGAGAGCAAGACCTAGGGGTACATCACCTAAGGAAATATATGTCTATAGACCTCAGATGTGATTCCCAGTACTGATTACTCTTCACTCTGTACGAACGTTGCGCTATGTCTAAAAATTGCTATGGGCATTCCATCGAACACCCATTCATATCAATCAATTATGGTCCAACTAACCTAACCTTTTTAGAATTAGATTATGTTTAAAAACATATTGTGCATTCATATATGTCTAGAGATTGCATGCATGCAATTTGAAAGAACAAATTGAATAAAATAGTAAAATAGATCAGATCCAAGGTTCAACATTAATGGAAAATTAAAGTATCATCCAGTAATCCCAACCCGATGAGATTTAACTCATGGGTTGGTTAATCAAATTAGAATTAAAAATATCATTTAACATCTTCAACAATTAATTTCGCAAAGAAGAAATTTAGGAAAATAAAGGAAGAACTTCAGGAAGCTTTCGCCGATCTACCCTCAACTCTAGTGGCGCAATGTCTTGCAAGGACCAGGTTGACTGCATTCTTCTTCTCCCTCATGTTCTGTTCTGCTTCTCAGCCACTACTGCTACCCTCATTTTTTCTCAGGATCTTTCCCCCGAAAAGACTCTCCAAAATTTCCCTCTTTCAGAGTTCTTTCCTTTTGTTTTTATATTTTTGTTTTCTTCCGGTAGGTCCCTCAGACCATGCTTTTTCACCTCCTTTCTTCATGTAGATTTTTTGGTAAAAATATAGTTGGGGCTGGTACACGTTGAGTGCTAACTCGGTGTCTTACTGGCATTGCCATGGTATTAGTGCTAGCAAACTGACTAACCTTTTTCCATGACAAAACTTCACTCCTTTACTTCCTTTTCCTTATTCTGCACCTGCCACTCAAACAACAAACAAATCCTTTCCACCCAAAAGTAAAAGTAACATATAATAACATTTAAGTCCAATCCAAGCTCCATGATGTAATGTTCTAAATATATACTAATATAATACCCTAAAATGCAACTAAATTCACCTAAGTAGAAGTAATTAACCAAGTCTAAAGGCCTGAAATATAACTCTTTTCAAGATTTATCACTAAATCGATATTTTTATTGAGAATTTAGGAGTTGTAGAGAGACGACCCTAACTTGCTAGCTAAACGAGAACTAGTTGAAACTGGTCACAAGACTGAATTCATTTAGGTGATAATGGTAGTTTATACTTCTGTATTCGATTGTGTGTGTTGAGTAATTTAGAGTTGAAACGGGACTTTTTACACGAGGCTCATAATAGTGTTTAATCGATTCATCGGGGCAGTAATAAAATGTATAGCAATTTGAAATAGTTGTACTGGTGGCCGGGTATGAAATGAGATATTTCAGAATGTGTCTAAATGTTTGATATGCCAACAAGTCAAAGTTAAGGATCAAGTTCCGTTGGGTTTATTACAACCTGTGATGGTTTCAGAGTGGAAATAGGAGCGAGTTACGATGGATTTTGTATAGGGTTTACCCCTATTTTCGAAGAAGAAAGATGCAGGCTGGGTAATTATTGACTGATTAACGAAATCAAAACATTTTATTCTAGTTAGAACAAATTACTCACTTTAAAGGTTGTAAAATTTTATGTTTATGAGATTGTGAGATTGCACGGTGTACTGCTGTCCATTATTTCTAATTGAGATCCAAGATTTACCTCCAGGTTTTGGGGTAAATTACACGAAGCTTTAACTACGTAATTGAATTTCAGTACATCATTTCATCCTCAGACGGACGGGCAATCAGAACCGATGATTCAGATACCCGAAAGCATGTTACGATGTTGTATAATTGAGTTTGAAGGTAGCTGGGAAAAATATTTCTCATTGGTTGAGTTTACGTATAATAAGAACTATCAGTCGAGTATTAAAATGGCATTGTATGAAGCTTTATATGGACACAAATGTAGAACTTCGTTGTATTGGTCAGAATTGAGTGAAAGAAAGTTAGCAGGAACCTATCTGATACGCGAGACAGAAGATGAAGTCATTATTATACAAGATTATTTGAATGCTGCTTCAGGCCGAAAAAAATTGCATGTCAATTTAAAAATAAAATATATAAAGTTTTAGATTGGTGATAAAGTATTTTTGAAAGTATCGCCTTGGAAGAAAATTCTACATTTTGGCCGGAAAGGAAAACTCAGTCTAAGGTTCATTAGGCCGTATGAGATTCTTGAAAGAATTAGACCTGTTGAATATCTGTCGCGTGTGAATATGATATGTGAATTGTGCAAGTATGCACATCAAATCAAGTAATAAAGTGACAAGTGAGATCTTCTCCACAGGGATTAGATTAGGTATAGAAATGGTCCAGTTATGATAATGATTAATGTTATGGAAAAACTGAGTTAAGTACGCAGTGATAAATCAAAATAATAAGGATGACTGCGAAATGTATACTGACTAATATTGGAAAATGCTAAGGCAAAGTAAGAGTAAAAATGCAATGGAATTTACGAGAATAATCGAGCGAACAAATAAATAGCCAATAATGCTATGGAAAAGATGTTGCAGTAATGGGTTGAAGGCCTACGATGTTGATTTGGAAGGTTGGGACTACTAAGAATCTGCCCTTACTTTCAGTAATGCCTCAGCATAATTGTACTTAATCTACTACTCATAAGAGACCTAAAGTGACATGCTTCTTTTGAGAACAAGGTCTCAAGTTACCTAGCCTTTTTCTATAGGCCTTGTCACGGTACCCTGCACTGTCCTGTCTTCATTCTATACAAATGCTGCTCTATTTCTAGAGTCTGCTGTGAGTATTCGGTCAAATACTCACTTGTATCATTCAATTTTGGTCCAACTAATCCAACCTTTTTAGAATTTGATTCAGTTTATGGGAATGCTACACATTCATCTATGTCTAGAGAATATATGCATACATTTATGAAATAAAAACAATTGAATGAAGCAGTAGATTAAATAAAATATATACTTCAACCATTATAGAAAATAAAAGTTTTCATCATATAATCCGAACCCTATGAGATTTAGCTCATGGATTGGTGATTAAAATTCAAGTTCAAAATAACATCCAACATCGTTTTGATCAAATTAATTCATGAGAGAGCATATTAAGAAATAAAGTAAGAGCTTAGGAAGATGGTTGTCGCCAAATCAATCTACAATCCAGCAGCACAGTGTCCTGTGGTGGTTGAGAGGGATTGCCTTTGAGTTTCTCTCCCCTTCTCTACTCAGTTGCTACCCTCTATTGTTTCCTTTGGCTCTCTTTCCCCCTACCCTTAGGGCTTCCTCCTTCGGCTTTTTATAGGCATTTAGTCCTAGGGTAACTCTAACAGCCCACTATATCCTCTCCTCTTTTTTAGGCAGATTTTTCTGGTAAAAATAGAGTTGGGCTAAGACTGATATGTGCTGAATGTTGACTCGATCATCCTCTTGAATTGCCACGGCATTCAAAGTGGCAAACTATCCAACCTTTTGCCTTGACAAATCTTTACTCCTTTGTTTTTTTCTCCCCAGCCTACACATGCCAAATCACCAAACACAACCTTCCATATGAAATTAAAAGTATCTAACATGTAAACACAGTCCAAGCTCCTAATGCAAATGATAAAAATACTAATAAAATATCCTAAAATGCCACTAAGTGTACCTAAGTACAAACAACTAGCTAGGTCTAAAGGCATGAAATATAACTCTTTTCAAGAGTTATCAATATCGCCTAGCTTTGCCTCTAAAACTTGAAAAGATTCACAATGTTTTTCACGTATCGATGCTTCAACGGTATAGATCAGATCCATCACATGTGTTGTCTCCCGATAAAATAGAACTTCAGCCATATTTATTGTATTTAGAAGAACTGGTAAAGATTCTAGCTCGAAAAATTAAAGAACTAAAAAATAAACGAGTATTGTTAGTGAAAATATTGTGACACTAGCACTGTAACAGTCCGGTTTATACCCTAGTCGGAACAGTGGTTTTGGGACCACAAATCCGAGTCCGTATAATATTTTAATATTATTTTCTGTGCCGTTGATATGTGACTAAGCATGTGGTAAATTTCTGTAAGTTAATTTATCTATCCGTGTGTTTAATTTGATAAAAGGATTGAATTGCATTAAAATGCAAATTTGCATGTTTTATGAAAGGATGCTTATTTTTTATGTCTTTTTAAGAATAAGGACTCATGTGGCAATTAAGCCACTACCATAGTTAGTGGACGGCTAAGGTCATAAATGACCTTGAACTATATGTTTTAATATATTTGATTAAAGGTTAAAAATGTCTTTTATGTATTAAATGATTATTTGATAAAATAAAGCATGAAAATGGACATTAGTTCATCCATTTTTCCACCAAAAACACAAAGAAAAAAGAAAGAACAAAAGCTTAAAAGATTCAGCTATGGTTTTGGTTTAATTCAAGGTTAGTTTGTGATCCGTTTTTGATAATTTATACGTTTTTGCAATCGTTGCTTTGTAAGCTTTGTAACCCATGCTTCAATTTTGAGAATTGATGATGTTTGTGAGATGAGACTTAGATAAATTCATATGTTTTATGATGATTTATGGTGTTAAATGAAAGATAGGTGTTAGATGAACATGCTTTGTTCTTGAAGTTTTGATGTATTTTGATAATTAGGGCTAAAGAAAATAGCAACTTGAAGGACTAAATTGCAAATTTGATGGAAAATATGGGCTTTTATGGGATGTATGAACATTCGGCTAAGCATGAGTATGTGATGACTTTGTGAATTTGATGTTTTGAGAAAAATGGAGTAAATTGAGAAATTATGCAAATGTGAGGGTTAATTTGCAAATAACCCTAAATATATGTGTTTGGATTGAATTGAATGAGTTAGTGAATAAAAGGGTTAATTCTGAATATGTTTAGATCAAGAATCGAAGAAAACGGACTTAGACCGCGGGAAAGCAAAAGTAATCGAGTAGCCGTTTTTGTTTCTGTTAAACCGAACTCGAGGTAAGTCATTATGTAAATAAATGTACTTGTATTGAATTGTGCATATTTATATGACCATTGATAACAATGAATACTATTGAGATGCTATGTACATGAATTCCGAGATAAGATCAATATAGTGACATTGTCTGAGAAGTCCCGTATGAACCTAGGAATAGATAGGATTAGCTATGTCATGACATAGGTATCTGTTCTATTTTATCATGTAAGACCATGTCCGGGACATTGGCATTGATTTGATATTCGAGTAAGACCACGTCTGGGACGTTGGCGTCGATATGAGCTTTACGTGTAAGACCATGCCTGGGACATTGGCATCGTATCGATTCAGATAAGACCGCATGCGACAAAGGGCATCGATATTTGAGTGCATGTAAGACGTCGTCTGGGACGTTGGCATTGTACGATCATTCTGAGTTTTCGAGTATCCTATTAGATTCCAAACGGTTCAACGGGCAAATCTGAGCCATAAACAATTACGTGAATGTATATTCGTTTCAGGTACGTTTGGTATGTACACTAAGTGTGTATAAAAGGTAAGTACCTATATGACTTTGATTTCAAGAAAAGTATGTTTGATTATGAGAATGTGAATGAGATGCAAGAATGGTTATGAAAGAGCTATGTATAATTTTTATATGATTCTTGAATTGATGAATGTGGTAAATATGGCCAAGAATATGGACCAAAGCATATATGTGAGAAATTTGCTATGAATATGAATTGTACCAATGTTTCTACATGCTTATATGCTCTACCTGTTGAGTTTATTTGTATTATGACTTACTAAGCTTTTGGAAAGCTTACTCTATGTATGTGTTTTTCTCTATTTTTATAGGTCGTCAAAGCTACTGAAGGCTCGGGACCATTAAGGATCGTCATCACACTACTCAACTTGTGTTTGGTACATTTTGGAAATGTATATAGCTAGATATGGCATGTATAGGCTAGTATTTGATATAAGTTTGTTATATGAACTTAGCCATGTGATTTGGCTAGATATGAGTTGAGAATTTTCTTAAATGAATGTGATGTGTGAAGCATGTTTTTGGCATGGTTAGATGACACATGAAATGGTCAAGTTTTGAGTAAGTAATGGATGAATTATGCTTGTGATGAGATGAGTTTTAGTCTTGTAAGTTGGCATAGTTGAGATTGGTTTTGAATGTATAGATTGAATGGTTATTTTGGCATGTTATGGTTGTTAATTGTGCATGAAATGTGTTGGTAAATTTCTTATAGAATTGACCCTAAGTGGGTGGCATTTTGGCCTTGCAAATGGCCTATAATGTCACACGGTTGTGGCACACGGGCGTGCCTAGTGACCATGGGGCTAAGTCAGTAGCTAGCCTAGGAGCACACGGCCAAGACACATGGGCGTGTCTAGTAGCCATGTGAAAAAGTCAGTATATGGCCTTTGAGTGCACGGCCTTAGCACACGGGGGTGCTTGGTAACCGTGGAGCCAAAACAGATTCGACCACGGCCAAGGTACACGAGAGTGCTTGGTGGTCGTGGATGTAAAGTTAGATTCGACCACGGGGAGGACACACGGGTGTGTTCAGCAGCCGTGGGAGGCACACGGCCTGCCTACACGGGCGTGTAACCCCTGAAACTTAGAAAAGTTTTAAATTTCCTTGAAATTTTGTATGTGTTCCAGTTTAGTCCCGACCCGGTTTATAAGCATGTTTTAGGTCTCGATGACCTACTAAGGGGACACTTTGATTGAGGTTGATATACAATTGTATGACATTTCTGTAAATGTTTCCGATCTGTCCGGTAACGCCTTTAACCCTATTCCAGCGACGGATACGGGTTAGGGGTGTTACATTTGGTTGGTATCAGAGCTATGGTTTAGTCGATTCTCAGACTAATGTAGCGTGTCAGAGTCTAGCTATACATGCCATATTTCTGAATTGTGATAGTGTGATGAATCCTGACGTATAAAATGTGGTTTCTGTA
This sequence comes from Gossypium sturtianum, assembly GCA_025698515.1. Lineage (NCBI taxonomy): Eukaryota > Viridiplantae > Streptophyta > Magnoliopsida > Malvales > Malvaceae > Gossypium > Gossypium sturtianum. The sequence goes on along the minus strand of CM046955.1, from coordinate 99,524,148 downwards.
TAGAAATGGATCCCAAAAGAGCCGTAGCTGATGATGTAGAAAGTAATGCGCCTGCTCCTGCACAAGGGACAGCGCCCTCTGATCCGAGACCGACTACTAGCGGTCAAGAGAGAGAAGCTAAACAAGCTTTCTTCCAGATGATGAGTGAATGGTTCACTCAATTCGTAAAGAATAATCCGACTGTTTCACAACCTTCACCCCCTGTTAATCACCCTCAGACATCTGTTATGCCTCTGACTATGAATCTGAACTTGTTAAACAAACCTCCGGTTGACAAAATCCGTAAGTATGGGGCTGAAGAGTTCCGGGCTACTAATGATGATAATGCTGAAAAGGCTGAATTCTAGTTAGAAAATACTATCCGGGTATTTGACGAAATGTCTCTGACTCCGGAAGAATGCATAAAATGTGTTGTATCTTTGCTTCGAGACGCGGCTTATCAGTGGTGGAAAACTCTGATATCTGTTATTCCGAAAGAACGGGTGACATGGGACTTCTTTCAAATTGAGTTCCGGAAGAAATATATTAGTGAGAGGTTCATCGATCAGAAACGAAAGGAATTCCTGGATCTAAAATAGGGCCGAATGACTGTTACGAAATACGAACGAGAGTTTGTCAGACTGAGTCAATATGCTCATGAATGTGTATCATCTGAAGCAATAATGTGCAAAAGGTTCGAAGATGGGCTTAATGAAGACATCCGTTTGTTAGTCGGGATCTTAGAAATAAATAAGTTTGTTGAACTTGTTGATCGAGCATGCAAAGTTGAGGCACTTGGGAAAGATAAAAAGAAAGCTGAGTCAGAAGCCGGAGAAGTGAGAAAGAGATTTCAAAGTAGATCATTTCAGTCTGCTTCAAAGAAATTTAGAGATGATCAAAGCCGTTCGAGAGTTAATATGGGATATTCAAATAGAAATCGAGATAGATCACAAATGAGCTCCAAAGCTCCAAAAAATTCAGTAGCAAGAGTTGGAAATGTATGATCCGAGAAACCAGAATGTAAGCATTATGGGAAAAGGCATCCGGGAAGCTGTAGAATGAATGACAGAGCTTGTTTCAGATGTGGATCGCTTGATCATTTTATCCGTGATTGCCTTGAGTCTGTCGAGCCAGAGATTGTTCAGAATCTGAGATCTGATAATGCACCTATGAGAGGTAGACCTTCGAAGAATGTAAGAAATGTCAGTGGTAGTCAGAGAACTATGAGAGAGACTATTGCGAGATCCGAAGCTAGAGCGCCTGCCAGAGCGTATGCTATTCGAGCTCGTGAGGAAGCTTCATCACCAGATGTTATAACAGGTACTTTTACACTTTATGATACTTTTGTGATTGCATTGATAGACCCTGGTTCTACGCATTCGTATATATGCATGAATTTAGCATTTAGTAAGACTTTGCCTGTAGAGTCTACTGAGTTTGTTATAAAAGTATCGAACCCCTTAGGTAAAAATGTCCTGGTTGATAAAGTATGCAAGAATTGTCTGTTAATGTTTCGAGATATCTGTTTCCCTGCTGATATGATGCTTTTGCCATTTGATGAGTTCGATATCATTCTGGGTATGGACTGGTTGTCTTTGCATGATGCTGTTGTGAACTGTAAAAGAAAGATTATTGATTTGAGATGTCCGAATGATGAAATTGTACGGATTGAATCTAATGATTTGAATGGTTTGCCTGCTGTGATATCTGTGTTAAAAGCTCAAAGGTATGTGAAAAAGGGGTATGAGTCATATTTTTCTTATGTGATTAATTTGAAAGTATCTGAAAAGAAAGTTGAATCAGTGCCTATTGTTTGTGAGTTTTCTGACGTATTTCCTGAAGAATTACCGGGTTTGCCTCCGATTCGTGAAGTTGAGTTTGGTATTGAGTTATTACCTGGTACTACACCTATTTCGATAGCTCCGTATAGAATGGCACCAACAGAGTTGAAAGAGTTAAAGTCACAGTTGCAAGAATTGACCGATAGAGGGTTTGCTAGACCGAGTTTTTCGCCTTGGGGTGCTCCCGTTCTATTTGTGAAAAAGAAAGATGGCACGATGAGAATGTGCATAGATTATCGTCAGTTAAACAAGGTGACCATAAAGAATAAATATCCGTTGCCTAGGATTGATGATTTATTTGATCAGTTAAAAGTAGCTACTGTATTTTCCAAGATTGATCTGAGATCAAGATACTATCAGTTGAGAGTGAAAGATTCAGATATACCGAAAACTGCTTTGAGAACAAGGTACGGGCATTATGAGTTTCTAGTTATGCCATTTGGACTAACCAATGCTCCTGCTGTTTTTATGGATTTGATGAACAGAATTTTTAGACCGTATCTAGATCGATTTGCTGTTGTTTTCATTGATGACATTTTGATTTATTCACGTGATGAGACTGAACATGCTGAGCATCTGAGAATTGTATTGCAAACTCTGCGAGAAAAGAAATTGTATGCGAAATTCAGCAAATGTGAATTCTGGTTACATGAGGTTAGTTTTCTGGGGCATATTGTGTCAGCTTCTGGGATTCGAGTTGATCCGAGCAAGATTTCTGCTATTCTGGATTGGAAACCTCCGAGAAATGTATCTGAAGTCCGTAGCTTTCCGGGGCTAGCTGGTTATTATCGTCGATTTGTGAAAGGATTTTCAGTGATAGCTACTCCGTTGACTAGATTGCTTCAGAAAGATGTTAGATTTGAATGGTCGGACAAATGCCAGAAAAGTTTTGATCAGTTGAAAACTCTGTTAATAGAAGCTCCAGTATTAGTACAACTAGAATCAGGTAAAGAATTTGTTATATGTAGTGATGCTTCGTTAAACGGTCTGGGATGTGTTTTGATGCAGGAAGGCAAAGTTGTACCTTATGCTCGAGACAATTGAAGCCTCATGAAAAGAACTATCCAACGCACGACCTTGAGTTAGCTGCGATTGTGTCTGTAACACCCTTTACCCATATTCTACGCCGGAATCGGGTTCGAGGCATTACCGGAGTAAAACCACTTGATCGCCACTTAGGCTCAACGTGACTAATCTCCTTAAGTCACCATAACAACCTTATTCTCGACTTACGAGGCCTCATTCATATACACGAGGGTTCTCGAGACCATATCAGAAACTCTTACGAATTTAAAAATTTTCCATCCCAACAGGGCCACACGCCCGTGTAAGATGATACACACCCGTGTGTAGTCACACATGCCCATGTCCACAAACCGTGCACAAAACTCAAGCATTCTGCCAAAGTCCCATAGCTAGGGCACACGCCCGTGCTCTCCACCCGTGGTGAACACTGACTACTTTACACGGCCTAAAGCCTAGACACACGCCCGTGTGGCTAGCCCGTGGCCTATAACACTCGAATCTGCCAAAGTGACACGGCCAAGTCACACGCCCGTGGGCTGGTCTTGTGTCACACGTGGCCTAGACACATGCCCGTGTGTCTATCCACATGGACAAGAACAAAGCTATTTGCTAAGCTCTTTTCACCCTTCTAACTCATACAACATGTATACATTCAACTCATCCACAATCAACTTATATTGTAACATAATCTTACATGGATAACTACATCTTTTCATATAATAAGTTAGCCATCAACCATGGCATTATACAAAATAGATTATCCATCTAAAGGCCAACACATCTTAGCCATTACAACAAAACTCACTAACTTGTCTAGCCTCTATACATGGCATATACAAAACATTAAGTCTAATGTACCGGAGTGTGCTGATAGTGTGGGCGATCTTTCAATTAATCTGCGTATCACGATTCAATCCTTTTTCTCTATAAGACAAGGGAAAAGAAAGGAGTAAGCTTTGAGCTTAGTAAGTTTACACATAAACAATTTAAGCATTCTAGTATAATCTAAACAACAATTAGCATTATACTAACATATGTAATTCACATCCACTACTATGCTTACTCTTTCTATCCCTTACCACATCTCCAACACATCATGAGTCACATACTCATAATCATTGACATGCACCCCTGCACTCAATATCACATTTATTCAAAATACAACACATCATTATTTCTCAATAATACATCCACACAGCTAAATTACTCGGTGGTTTTGCACTTAGCCCCCCACAATTAGACCATAAGGTAGTATCGCACATAGCCTACCACAAAGGATAATTATAGTGATTCCACACATAGCTCACAAAATAATATGCTTAACAATAGTATCGCACACAGCCCATCATTGTTAAGTATCAAGGTGGTATCGCACTTAGCCCACCATCAAGCATTATCACTACACATTCACATGTCTACTTTGTAATACATTCATCCATTCACAACTACTATCTCATTCATTCCACTAGAACCGAATAGGTTCTCAATCATGCTACACACTAGCTAGCATTAACAATGTATACTCATAAATGCATCGTTTATACGTAAACTTACCTCGGTACTCAAATAGTATGGAGATGTGCAATTTAGTCCACGACCTTACCCTTGCCTCGGTTATGATCCGGGCTTCGTATTTCTTAATCTATAATGATAAATCAACCCGTTCAATACACACATTGACTAAATTGACCCTTATCTCATACTTTAGCAAAATTACCATTTTGCCCCTAAACTTTCTCATATTTATACTTTTGTCCCAAGGCTCGTAAAGTGATTTCATTCAACTTTCTAGCCTTTCATGCTTAGCCGAATAATTTACTCAACTAAAGCAATCATCAATTCTCACTAAATCATTCATGTATGACCAATCTCAAGACTTTCACAAACTAGTCCCTACATGCATTTTTCATGGAATTCACTTAGCAAAAGATGTTTCTACTACATCAAGCTTTCATATTCTTCCATAAAACATCAAAATACATGCATGTCATACATGGGTACATTTTTGAACATCAATCCTAGCTCAACATATAGCTAAAAATAGCTTACTCATGTTACTAGGACTTCAAAAATACGAGGAATATCAAAAACGGGGCTTGGATGCACTTACTAGCAAGCTTGAAAAATTGAAGAGCCCTAACAATGGCTTCTTGAAATTTTTGGTAGCTTGGAGAAGAAGATGAATGAAATTTTGTAATCTTTTCCCCTTTTTAATCATTTAATTGTTAAATGACCAAAATGCCCCTTCTCACTAAACTTTCCAATATCATCCACTCATGCCCATTTTTGTCCAAAAATTAGAATTTGGGAAAATTACTATTTAAGGACCTCTAATTGATAATCCAAAGCTATTTCATACAAATAGCTTCTAGAATCTCACATTTTGCAACTTTTGCAATTTAGTCCTTTTGGACAATTCAACCGCAATTTAACAAAATTGCTTCATGGAACTTCCACACTAACATGCAAACATAACATAAACCTCAAAACTCATACATATACCTCGGATTTGTGGTCTCACACCACTATTCCGAGTAGGCCCTAAATCGAGATGTTACACGGTCAACCCATATGGGTGCGTTGATAGGCCGTGCGTCCCCCGCACTTAATTACGAGAATGTGATTCGTCACACGAGCCAGCATACGAGCGTGTGCTAATTAAGAGTTGGTGATGTCATAGTCAGAGAGCTCCACGGGCAGGAGACAAGGGCATGTCCTAGGGCACACGGGCGTGTACCTTGGACAACACGGGCGTGTGGCCCCTGTCTAGGTAAAAATTTTCAAAGAACGTTTAAGTTTCCGGTTGAACCCCAAAACCTTCCGGGTGTATGTTTAAGGCCTCATAGGGCCATAATACGAAGGTTATGATCAAGGAAGAAAGGGTTTTAAGTCAAAATGAAATTTTATATCCCGTAATTACATGTTCAAGTGAGATTAAGTATGGTAATACCTCGTATCCATTTTCGATGTTGGACTCAGGTAAGGGGTGTTACATTTAATGGTATCAGAGCTACGGTTTAGTTGATTCTCAGACTAACGTAGCGTAAGTATGAGTCTAGCTATACATGCCATACGTAAGAGTACTTGTGTAATGATAGTGTGACGACTCCTGACGATTTGAATTGTATATTTTTTTATTGTTGATGGATATTGATCCTGATCGAGCTACAGCTGATGATGCTGCAAGTAATGCGCCGGATCCCGCGCAAGGGACCGCGCCAGTAGAGAGCAGACCCGAGACTTTGGGTCAGGGAGAAGAGGCCCGAGAAGCCTTTCTCCGAATGATGAGTAATTGGTATACAGAGTATGTACGAGCAAATTCGAATGCTCCACCCCCTCCACCCCCGCCTATTCCTCAAACTACCCCTGTAGCTCCTCAAGTGGTAGAGGTTGTAAGAAAAGAAAAGCCTCCGGTTGATAGGATTCAGAAGCAAGGAGCCGAGGAATTCAGGGCTAGTAAAGATGATGATCCAGAAAGAGCCAAATTTTGGCTTGATAATACCATCAGGGTATTTGATGAGTTATCGTGCACACCTGAAGAGTGCATGAAGTGTGTGGTTTCTCTTCTGAGAGATTCCGCTTACCAGTGGTGGAATACCCTTGTGTCGGTTATACCGAGGGAAAGAATTACGTGGGAGTTTTTCCAAGAGGAATTTCAGAAGAAATACGTAAGTTAAAGATTTATAGACCTGAAGAGAAAGGAATTCCTTGAACTAAAGCAAGGTAAGATGATAGTAACTGAATACGAGCGCGAGTTTGTGAGGCTCAGCAAGTACGCTCGGGAATGTGTGTCCTCTAAAGCCATTATGTGTAAGAGGTTTGAAGACGGATTAAATGAAGATATCAAGCTGTTTGTTGGTGTTCTCGAGTTGAAATAATTTGTGGTGTTAGTGGATCGGGCTTGTAAGGCTGAAGAATTAGTGAAAGAGAAAAGGAATGCTGAGATAGTGTCTCGTGACTCGAGAAAGAGGCAGATGAGCAAGTCATTTCAATCTTCATCTAAGAAGTCAAGAGACTTCCCTACTCGATCAGCTACTTCAGTCGAGTTTTCAAACAAAGGTAGGAGTAAGCAGTACTCAGGGTCTAAAGCCCAGACCACCTCGGTTGCTAGTGTCAGCAATGCCCGACCGAGTAGATCAAAACGCCCGCAGTGTGGCAGACATCATTCCGGTGAATGTCGAACAAATGAAAAGGCCTGTTTCAGATGTGGGTCTCTAGACCATTTTATTAGAGATTGCCCAGAGGGGGATGAGAAAGAGAAGCCCCAAGATACTAGGCCGGGAGGCACCGCTAGAGGAGACCACGAGAGAAACCCGAAGCGGGGCAAGTAGTAAGAATACTCATAAAGAGTAGGCTACGAGACATAAGGACAGAGCGCCTGCGAGGACCTATGCCATTCGTGCTCGCGAAGAGGCGTCATCTCCTGATGTGATCACGGGTACCTTTTCTCTCTATGATACTAAAGTTATTGCTTTAATAGATCCGGGATCTACCCATTCTTATATATGCATGAAATTAGTATCTAGAATGAGTATGCCCGTAGAGTCTACAGAATTTGTGATAAAGGTGTCTAATCCTTTGGGCAAAAGTGTGCTAGTTGATAAAGTATGCAAAGATTGCCCATTAATGATTAGAGGTCATTATTTTAAGGCAAATCTTATGTTATTTCCATTTGATGAATTTGATATAATTCTTGGTATGGACTAGCTAACCACTCATGGTGTGACTGTAAACTGTGGAAAGAAATATATTGAGTTGAGATGTGATAATGGGAACACTCTTCGTGTTGAATCAGATGAACAAGATAGATTACCGGTTGTGATCTCTCATATGACCGCTCAGAGGTGCATAAGAAAGGGATATGAGGAATATCTTGCTTTTGTCTTGAATTCTAAAGAAACCGAGTTCAAGATTGAATCAGTTTTGGTAGTATGTGAGTACACAGATGTTTTTCCAGAGGAACTGCCAGGACTACCCCCGATTAGAGAGGTCGAGTTCGGCATTGAGTTAGCTCCCGGCGCTGTACCCATATCAATTGCACCATATAGAATGGCTCCAACGGAGTTGAAAGAATTAAAGGCACATTTACAAGAGTTAACAGATAAAGGTTTTACAAGACCGAGTAGTTCTCCATGGGGTGCTCCAGTGCTATTTGTGAAAAAGAAAGATGGTTCCATGAGGCTATGTATAGATTATCGGTAGCTTAATAAGGTAACAGTGAAAAACAAGTATCCGTTGCCAAGGATCGATGATTTGTTTGATCAATTGAAGGGAGCCACTGTGTTCTCTAAAATAGATTTGAGATCGGGGTATTACCAGTTGAGAGTAAAAGACTCAGATGTGCCTAAGACGACTTTTCGAACGAGGTATGGGCACTATGAATTTCTAGTCATGCCTTTTGGTTTAACAAACGCTCCGGCGGTGTTTATGGACTTAATGAACTGTATCTTTCGGCCATACTTAGATAAGTTTGTGGTCGTCTTTATTGATGATATATTGATATACTCCCGTGATGAGGGAGAGCATGCCAAACATCTAAGGACAGTTTTACAGATTCTTCGAGATAATCAGTTGTACGCCAACTTTAGTAAAAGTGAGTTTTGGCTCAAAGAAGTTGGATTCTTGGGACGCATTGTCTCAGGAGATGGAGTCCGAGTTGACCCAAGCAAAATTTCGGCTATTGTTGATTGGAAACCATCGAAAAATGTATCTGATGTTAGAAGTTTTCTGGGCCTAGCTGGCTATTATTGACGGTTCGTTAAAGGATTCTCCATGATAGCTACAACGATGACGAGATTATTACAGAAAAATGTAAAGTTTGAGTGGACGGAAAAGTGCCAACACAGTTTTGAGAGATTAAAGGCAATGTTGACAGAGGCTCCAATTCTAGTGCAACCTGAGCCGGGAAAGGAATTTGTGATCTACAGTGATGCATCTTTAAACGGATTGGGCTGTGTACTTATGCAAGAAGGCAAGGTGATAGCATATGCCTCCAGACAGTTAAAGCCACACGAGAAGAATTACCCTACGCACGATTTAGAATTTGCTGCCATCGTGTTTGCATTAAAGATATGAAGACACCATTTATTTGGTGAGAGATGTCGGATATTCACCGATCACAAAATTCTAAAGTATTTGATGACTCAGAAAGAATTGAATTTAAGGCAACTCAGTACCATACCAATGCCATATCCCAGATATGGTCTTACATGTAATCTCGTATCAATGCCAATAGCCTAGCTATGGTCTTACACGAAGTCTCATATCGATGCCATATCCCAGATATGGTCTTATACGTAATCTCAGTAACCCTAATGTCATGACATGTGTATCCTATCTATTCCTAAGGTTCAATCGGGATTTCTCGCTTGACGAAACTTTGTCGAATACGTCCAAGGAGTCAATCACAATTCATATAATATTAAAGCATTTAAAACATAAATATAACAAGGCATTATTTACATACGAACTTACCTCGACATAAAAATGGCGAAAAAGACCTAATCGTCAAATTCTCGTTTTTCCCCGTTCTAATTCCGAACCTCGTTTTTCTCAATCTATAGTATCACATTTAACTTATTTAATCATTATACTATTTAAATCAGCCCAAAATCACATTATGGTAAATGTACTCAATTTCTTCAATACCCATGCCTAGCCGAACCTTATACATGCTTATAGAAGCCCATATTTTTCTTTTATTCGCATTTTAACACCTACTTTACAACTTTTTACAAATAAGTCCTTTTTAGGCATTTTCATCGAAAATCACTTAGCAAAAGTCGTTTATCATACACCAAACATAAATTTTCCACCATCAAGCATCAAAATACATATATGTTCAACATGGGTAAAATTTTGTGGTAGAAATAAATAGATCATGTTACAAGGATTTCAAAAACATAAAAATCATTAAAAACGGGGTTAGAACGGACTTACAATCGAGCTTGAAAGTGGCCAAACCCTAGCCATGGTTTCCCTATTGTAAAATTCGGCCATGAGGAAGAAGATGGACAAATTTTGGCTTGATTTTTGCTTTTTAATTCATTTAATTACCAAATTACTAAAATGACCTTAATGAAAAACTTTGGAAACATACCTAACCATGTCCATTTTTGTCCACCAACTTAACCAATGGTCTAATTACCATTTGAGGACCTCCAATTTAAAATCTCATAGCAATTGGATACCTTTAACATATAGAATTCAAGTTTTTCACTTTTTACAATTTAGTCCTTTTAACTAAATTGAGTGCCCAAACGTCAAAATTTTCGAACGAAATTTTCGTGAAATCATTCCATAAAACTGTAGACCACAAAAATATAATAAAAATAAATTTTTCTACGTCAGATTTGTGGTCTCGAAACTACTGTTTCGACTAGACCTAAAATCGGGCTGTTACAAATTACCTCTATTGTTTTTTTGAAGATTACTTTTTCTTTCTTTCTTTGTCTTTCACGGTTTGCCTCACTTATCTACCCTTCAACTATAGTATGCCCAATGCTGGTTTTAATAATTTGCGCAACTACATCCACTTCCATAGCACATGTTAATCTTATATAATAACTTGAGGGACTAAACTAGACATATCATAACATGCCTGTAGGGGCTATTTCCTAATTTACCATGTCTAGAGGATCGACTAAATTGAAACTCTAATACCACTGTAACAGCCCATTTTTAGTCTAATCAAAAAAGTGGTTTCGGGACCACAAAATGTAAGGTTAAAATATTTATTTTATTATTATTTTAATGTATACAGCATGAAAATATGATTGTGTGAAATTTTCGTTAAGAAATTTTATTATTTGAGTGCTTAATTTGATAAATACGACTAAATAGCGTAAAGCGTAAAACTTGAGTTCTATTAGCTAAAGGTGTCAAATAGCTATAGAACCTTAAAGTTAAGGTTCTTATACGGTAATTAGACCATTAATTACATAGTGGATGATAATGGCCTGGCATAATTGAAATATTGAATTAGTAACAAGGTTATTTTTGGTATTTAGTAAATATAGTTAATTATAATAAAACAATCAAAAAATAAATGCCTTCATCTTCATCTTTTAACCGAAATTGAAGAATAAAAAGAAGATATTAGGGTTCTTCATTAGGCCAAGATAAATTCATGCAATTAGGTATGTGATTTTTCCCGTTTTTAATGATTTTTATGTTTTTGAGATTGTTGCAACTAGGTCTAGCTAGCCCAGGGACTAATTTGCAAAATTGTTAAAGTTTTTGAATGTTGCCATTGATGAATACATGAGTATTTTGATGTTTAATGATAGATTTTGAATGTTTGATGATAGTTATACAAGTTTTGTTAAGTGATTTTTAGTGAAAATGCAAATTAGGGATTAAATTGTGAAATGTGGAAACTTTGTGGTTTAAATGTGAAATAAATGAAAAATATGGGCTACTAGGGACATAATAGTAATTTGGCTAGCATGGTTTGTGGTTAAATTGCATGAATTTGTGTTTTTGTGAAATAAGGACTAAATTGTAAAAGAGGTGAAACATTAGGGGCAATTGTGTAAAAATGCCTTAAAGTGAATTTTAGACTAAATTGAATAGAGAGATGATTAGATAAGTTAATTTTGATTATATTTAGATCAAGAAAGGTGAAATACAGACTTAGATCGGGGAAATAACAAAGGTACGAAATAGTTGACTCGTTTCACCGTTTTAGCATCCGAGGTAAGTTCGTATGTGATAAATTTCATTATAAATGTATTTTTAAATGTTTTAATATTTCATAAACTATGATTATGAGACTAAGGTTATGTTCGACAAATATTCGACGATGATTCGATATTTGAAATCCCGGTTGAACCTTAGTAATAGATTTGGATACTAGTGACATGTCATTAGGGGATTATTGTGATTAAGTGATCCGGGTGCTGGTCCTGTACGTCCTACCGGTGGTTGAGTATACCAGCATGTGTTGCAGATACTTGACAGCTCGTGTGAGCAGCACCGTGTAGCTACGTCTCGACTGACAACTTATGTGAGCAGGCCCGTGGTTAGCTCTAGTGTGAGCAGTATATGTGATATGAGATGGAGTTGGCTTCGGGCCATGATATTGGCACTTAGTGTGCGAGTTTTTCGAGTATCTGATAGTATTCCGAATGGTTCAACGGGTAAATGAAAGATGTGGATGTGTATATGATTGATAAGAGATGGTACAGGTATGTACATGAACCGTATAAGCTTAAATCGAAGAAGTTGGAAGTTCATATATACGATTATGATTGAAAATGTGAAAGGTTTGTTAGTTCAATGGATTACATGTTGATATGTTCAAATTGATAATTTTTATGTTCATGTAAGATTGAGTTTATTTCATACGAGCTTACTAAGCTATTTAGCTTACTTTGTTTATTTTTCCATGTTTTATAGTGACTTCAAAGCTAGCTCAGACACAAGGATCGTCAGAGAAATCGTCACACTATCCAACTATCAAATTGGTACTTTTGAGATTGTGTTTTGATCATATGGCATGTATAAGGACTTTGGTTACTTTGGTTATGTGTTGGTAGAGAATTTAGCCATTTAATTTGGCTTGTGAATTGTTATGTTTTGGTTTGTATATATAGCCATGAGATTTGGCTTAATTTGTTTGTTTTGGATGTATGTGTATATATGTGAGAACGGCCAATGATGTGGTTCATAATTGCCTACAAATGGTTTGTGGTAATTTAGCATTTAAGGTAGCTAATGGTTGGAAATGGATATTGTATGTTTGAGATTTTAGGTAAGGTAAAATGTTTGGTTCAAATAATGCATATAAGTGTTTTTAAGATAAATGTGTATAGATAATGGGAGTATTGAATGTGCATGAATTATGTTTGAATTGGTTAAATTGAAATGCCTATTGATGCTATGTATTGGTGCCTTTGAGTTGATATAGGTGAGCATAAGTTTGGGTGGCAAAATGGCTTGGTAAATAGCCTATTTTTGTCCACACGGGCAGAGACACACTGCAGTGTGTCACTCGGTGTGTGTGACACTGCGGTTATGTTACACGATCGTGTGTCCCCTGGTGTTGAAATTAAAATCAAGTCAGTATGCTCCACACGGCCTCACACACGGGCGTGTATCTTGGCCGTGTGGCATAAGTCAATATACCCTACAAGTTTGACACGGCCTAGCACACGGTCTGACACACGGGCGTGTATGGCCATTTTGAGGGCACACGGGCTAGCCACACGGGCATGTGTGTTGGCCGTGTGACCCAAGTCAGAGAGTTACACGGGGTCAGACACGGGCTAGGACACAGCCATGTGCTCCCATTTTGAATGTCCACACGGCCTGTGACACAGACGTGTCTGTTGGCCGTGTGAAACACACGGCCGGGCCAAATGGGCGTGTGTCCCCTGTTTTTGAAAAAATTTTCTAAGTGTTCACAAAGTTTCCAAAGTTATCGGTTTAGTCCCGAACCACTCCTAATGCATGTTTAGGGCCTCGTAAGCTCGTATTAGGGACGATATGAATGTGTTAATTGATATTTGAATGAAATTTTGAAATGTATGAGTAAATGTATGTGTAATTGTGTTATAAGTCTGGTAATGCTCCAAAACCTTATTCCGACGTTGAATACGGGTGAGGGGTGTTACAACCACTAAATTTATAACACCCTATACTCGACCCGATCACCAGGTCTGGGTGCTGGATGATACAATGACCCGAATAAGTTGATAAAATTTCTGATTTGAATCTTATTACATTCTTAAACGTTCGAATTATACATTAAATTATATTAAGAAACACATATTCTAAAAGTTACTGCCCTACAATCTTAGCAAAATTTAAAATTCTAAATTTAAACTTTAAAATTGTTTACTTCAACTTAATCCCCAAGGTGTGGCCTTTAAGGTATCCCCTCTATATGCATGTATGACCTCTGCCTAACACCCAAATTCGGCAGTGTCTGGCTTGGTCCCTCCACTTGAAGTCCCAGACATAACTTTTATCATACAAATAGGTAGTAAGCACGTAAGTTCAAATGAACTTAGAGATATTTTGTAAAACAAAACTCTAGAAATAATTCAGAATCTTTAAGAAACAAAGTTTTAAGCAATTATTTCAAACTCCCTGTCTATCATTGGCCTTCTACAAATTTTCATTGACGTGGTCGACACCATGCCCTTTTTTTGGTGATTCATCACTGGCAAACTATTTCTCCATCTTGGATGTGAATGTGAGCTTTATGGAAATGCTCCTCTATGGTTTTGGCCTGATTCCGTCTCCTCTCAGATTCCTTTATACCCTGGTGATTTTACTTTCTCACAATCAGCCATACACTTGAGAATAAAGTTTGTGGCCTACTACTGTGTCATACCCCAAGTCTGGTGGACCTAAGATTTTGGCGTATAGTGGCAAAATAATTTGTTTGGCAAAGTGTCATCCGCCCATATGTTTCTTTTGGCGCATAGGTGTGTGCGTATAGTAACTATCGTATAAGTAAGTGAAGATTTTATTTCAGGATATTCTGCTATTTAAAGGAAAAGATAGTGTCAAGTAATAAGAGGTAAGTATGATTTGAATTATCGCCAAAGGTATTGTACGCCTTGTTTGTCTGAAGTACTGTGCTAGTTAGGTTGTAAAGTAACCTAGTTAGGAACCAACTGGATAGACCAGTTTGATATTTATAATGCATGATTCTCATTTATATTTCTCTCGAAAACTGTATACCATTAATAAGGCAAATTCTGAAATGTGTGACAGTTTTTAAGTTCCACTAGGTAGGATGGGTCATATATATATGGGTGAGAAGGGTTCAGAGAAAGGTTCTTATTCTTTCTTTGAGAGTACTTTTGGTAAATTCAATGGTAACTTTTCCTCATTAAGCTAGAAGTTAAGGATTCTTGGTTTAATTAGTGATCATTCCATCTCTGGGTAAGTATTACAGCTCTGCATGTTAGATGTTTTGAAAGAATGAGTCTATATGTGGTATATGAACAATAAGTTGTAAGTATAAGGTTTTGCATAAGGGTTATCAGGGTTTAATTAGTGATCATTCCATCTCTGGGTAAGTATTACTGCTCTGCATGTTAGACATTTTGAAAGAATGAGTCTATATGTGGCATATGAACAGTAAGTTTTAAGTATAAGGCTTTGTATGAGGGTTACCAGAGTTTGATACGATAGTAAATTGTATGTAAATGAGTTTTAATGATGATCCTATGTTCTATAAATAGTTATTGTTGTTGGTTCGAGAAGGATATTTAAGTCTGGATCTTAGAACTGCAGTAGGTGAGTTAAGGTGATTCTCTAACTTGACTCCCTTTCTTATGTAAACTTTTCAAGTAGAATAAAATTTATATATAGAAGATGATGATATCTATAATAATCAGTAAGTGTACGAGTATAGTAAAGGGGAGATGATGATATGTAATAAGTTCTATTGAAGAGGAATGTTGATTGATAAGTATGCAGGTAAAGTTTGAGATATGAAAAGTATGAGTCACTCTGGAATGAAAATAAATCTGGGTAAGTAAATGATGAGAAATGTCCCTTTGTGAAGCCTCTATTAGGGCAGTTATATTGCTAACCACATTGGCAGATTACAATATAAAAACAAGTGTAAGACAATGAGGTTGAGACCCATGACATCTTGATATGAGATGGAAACACACATGGTGTAGCCTCTAGTAAGATGAAAACTGGACTGGCAGATCACGATACATGAACGTGTGTATGTCCATGTATGGT
This sequence comes from Gossypium sturtianum, assembly GCA_025698515.1. Classification (NCBI taxonomy): domain Eukaryota; kingdom Viridiplantae; phylum Streptophyta; class Magnoliopsida; order Malvales; family Malvaceae; genus Gossypium; species Gossypium sturtianum. The sequence continues at coordinate 99,508,588 of CM046955.1, read as the reverse complement.
TTAGCCTTCGATGGTGTGTAAATCGAATGGGTAGGCCACGATATATAAACTTATGTATACGTCCATAAGGGAGAACCCATGGCACCTTTTGTGAAAGTCTGCCAGGACAATAAACACGTGATTATGTATGATGCCCTCGTGGCGTATTTTGTTCAGCCTTTACGGTGTACTCTAATAAATTTGTCTAGTAAATGTACTTATTCGCTCTTATGGTAAGTCTGGGTAAATCTTGATTGTTCTGTAATAAGTATTGCTAAGATAAAGTTATGATATGTCCGAGGATATTTGATGAAATTAGATCTATAAATTAATTGGATAAGTTCTTGAGGAAGTTCTTCAGTGTGTACCTATATGCTAGAAGGGTATCCATCATGATAATCTGTTAGTGTTGAATATGGGCGTATTCGTAGTTGAGAGACATAAGATATTATTTATTTGAATTCATCTATGTTGTATAGTGCTGAAATCTGAGTATTTGGTATATGCCATATTTGAACAGTACCATACCTTTTTTTGGAATCTTATGGAAATCGAGTCATCATATTTTCTAGGTTATTTAGGGTTCTGTAATAAGGTTGTTTGGAATTTATCCGGATGATCTGTATAGTACATTATCAGTGAGAGTTTGTATGATATCAAACCAAAGTATTATTTGATTAGTAAATTATTGGTATGCAAATTTGAACAAGTTTATGTATCCACCAAAAATTAGCATCTGTGAACAAGTGTTTTGGAATGAATGTATGTGTGAAGAGTTGGTCTATATAAAGTGGGCTCTGAAGGTATATTCTTTTGAGTGGTACATTAGTACGTTAAGAGTATGAAAGTTGGTGTGTAACTGTATGCCGACTATAACAATATATGCCCGAAATGGAAGTAATTGGTTCAGAAGGGTAGTTGGCACAAAAATGTTCTTCAAATAAGAATCAATATTTGCCAATGTATTTTTGTGATAAAGCTCACTAAGTTCTATTGAACTTACAAGATTTTTTATTGTTTCAGGTAATGTGGTAAAAGAATGCACCAAGAGGGATGATGTCAGGAGTATGACAGGGTAGCGGGGAATTGGGTTGTTATGCATACAGTGGAAAAGTGGCGTATTGTGGGCTTTTACCCTAAGAGTCTGTCTTTAATAAATGTTGTATCGCAAAAGTTTAGAAAAAGTCTGATGTAATATTTTATACTTTCCTTTGTTTTTAGATATTAAAACCTTTAGTTAAAATAATAAGTTTTTTTTCATTAAAGACTATTTTCCAATTGTTTCAATATTTTGTTAAGCATTGTGTAGTAACACCCAAGATCTGGACTCGGTGAATCAGGTCGGGTTGAGGGCGTTACAAGTTGGTATCAAAGCTATTGGTTTAGTCGATTCTATGAAAAATAGTGAGTCATCCCTGTATGCATAATACGCTGAGCTTGGCTTAGTCCCTCAGCTATGTTGAAATTAATGTTTGTGTGAAAAACAATTAACATCCTGGCAGACTCTATTGGTTGTCATAGCTGAGCTATGCTCTTACACCTTGTAATCCCATGTTTAATGTCCTGGCGGACTATATTGGTTGCAATAGCCGAGCTATGGTCTTACACCTTAAACCTCTTTTGAGATGTCGTCCCGTAGGATCTGTATACCATTGTCATGGTGTCGCTCCATAGAGTCTGCAGATTGTCATCACGATGTTGCTCTATGGAACCTATAAATGTTGTCATGGTGTTTCCCTGAAGGACACGTCGATAACCGTCATCATGGTTTTATTCCAGCAAGCCATTAGCTAACCATTCCACGATGACATCTAACTCCATTGAATTCCCATTTCAATCTGCCTATTCCTCTAACGCGCCAATTATTCCTATCTCCATCTACCCTGTCAAGGTAAATACCTTCGTACTCCGCATACCAAATACTCATATATTTCATGAAATCAAGGTACTTGATACCTGACACAGAGTAAGCTAGATATTCAACACCATATAATATACGTTTAACATCGAATGATCATACTTACAATTACTCACATACTTGTACAAGATTATGCATTCATAGGATGCCCATTCACCATTTTTGCACACAACAACAGACTTAAAAAACCCAGAATAGTCTCACCACAAGTCATTTAACAACACAATCTTATCAACCACCCAAGATAGAGTGCAGAAAATCACCTTGCTTCCTTTATCCTCGACTGCTTAGCTTGTCCATGCCAGAGCCTCCTTCGTCTTGGCAGCTAAGCACAACAATCATTTATTGGTTAACTCGAAGGTACTCAACCTTAAAAACATAGAATCAATAATTATACAAAAACTTTTTGAGAATCCTTACTTCTCTTTTCTCTAATACATAAGTATAGGGAGGCTTAGGGCTTACCGGTTTATCGAATTCTCAGCTTCCCAGACTTTGAACCTCACATTTAACTCCTCATGTAGATCTTTCTTGAATCTCTTCTTCAAAGAAATCGAATAAGATATTGTAGGCGAGAAAGAGATTACCAACTAAATTTAGGATAATTTTTTCCTTTACACACACGCATGATATTTATAGCCAAAGTTTGCATGGTCTCCCTAGTCCATTTTAGCCAATCACTACTAATTGTTTTGTCTCCCACTATGGAACCAGTCAGTTCCATCCTAACCAAACCAGAATTTAGATCCAACTATTCACACTTTAGCCACCAAAATTTCTGAATTTTCCCTGTGAAGCCCGACAATTAGCCATGCATTCAATTTAATCCTATCCTTCCTTAAATTTTGTGTTTTTAAAGATAATCGGGTGTTACAGTAATATATTGAACTGACTAGTCTAAAAGTTAAACAATTCACAATCCATTACTATCATGACAATTTTTCAATTTATACAATCAATCCTATTTACATGCTCCTAACCAATCAGTTGTATTTCTATAAGCTCAAGAAAAATCACACAAAAAACACAAAAAATTAAAACCAAGACTAACTAAAAATAGTAAAATAGCAAAGAAAATTATAAAAATTTCCTATGTTACCCCCTACACTTTAAACAACACATTATCCTTAATGTGCATCCCAATAAGTATGAGAAAGAAACTACTCGCTTTTTGTCATTAAAGTGTCGCGAGGTATGTCAGGTTGTTCTCCTCTTATTCGTTTCAGCTCCATATTGTATTCCTTCTTTGTATGGGGTTCCTACATAGAAAAACAACCAATAGATTTTTTTTAATAGGTTAGATAATAAAATAAATCCTAATCTAAAACAAAAATATAAAATTGTCCAAAGTTAAAACAACATTTACAATCTTCCAAAATAATCAAAATGTTTAATGGTCGGATTTGGGTTCTGACCACCTCTCCATTGGAGCTTTCCTCTTGCATGTGGTTGCCGCTTTGGATGATCTTCCACTTGATGAGTGGGCTGGGTGGGTTGGGTTGTGTATAATTTCCATTCCAGTTGGAGTTCTTTCCGGTCAGAAAGCCTTCTCATAATCATAATGAGAGTCTTGCTCCATCTCTTCCTCTTCTTTCTCCTCCTCCTCATCATTATTCTCATCATCGTCCTCCTCCTCACTCCCTTCTTCCTCGGACTGCATTGGAGCATATTTATTTGGTGGAAGGTTTGGTACTGGCATACCATGCTTCATCGTGTAGTCTTGGCTGATTGGCCCCATTTCTTGCATCCACTGGATTATCCACTCCATGTCAGGGATATCACCTCCTTCTTGGCTTTTCCGAACCTTTGTTGCACTATTCATTTTTAGCAATCCCAGGACATCCGTATTTTCTTTTCGATCATTCCTTAATTTTCTTTATCTGAAGCTTGACATATTACGTGTATATAAAGTCTCCAATAAGACTCTTTATCGACTTTAGGAATTGTTCTGTTACAGTCATTGGAACTTTTGCCTTCCTGCATAAGGTTGTCACTAAGTGAGGGAAGAAAATCCCCACTTTGTGGCCACTTATACATTGTATCATGTTTTTGTAGATCCATGTCCCGATGCATACATGTTTTTTCTGCAAAATTGCATATAACTAGACAGCTCAGAAAGTATTAACGCTAGAAATGTTTAAGGAATGAGAAATTTGAGTGCACAAAAATTGCATCCACGTCTTTACTATAGGAAACATAATGGCCCGATTAAACGAAGTTGAAGCATTAGTGTCAGGTCGATGCTTCCCTTTGCCCCTCCCCTCAGTTAAGTAATTAACAATATTGTCCATATCTATATCTATAAAATAGTCTAAATCAATGTTCTCAATGAACCCAGATGAATAGTATGGAACATTGTAAAATTCACATATTTCTCGAGGATTTACAATCACCTCTATGCCCCGAACCATTACATATTTCCAAAAATCATGAGGTGATCACCTAGATTCTCGGTCTTTCAGGAAGGAGTAAAATTCTTGTACAATCAGGATAATAGCTTGTTCTTTCGGGGTTGTAAAAAAAATTTTCCACCTATGGTATCACACTAACATCCAAATTTTGTTCCATAAATTCATTGACGGATCAAAAACCCTCTCTTGAATGAACATCTTGCCTTGCAATTCCAAAAAGTGTTTTTCAACGTTCTTATTCAAAAAAGTCGAGGTGTTTTCATTCGCCAATGACTCTACGTTAGTAGTGTAACAGCCCGTTTTCAGTGACATCAAAACAGTGGTTTTGAGACCACAAATATAAAGTTAAAAAATTTATTTTAATATTATTTTAATATCTACAGCATGATAATATGATAGTATAAAAATTTCGTTAAAAAATTTTACCGTTTGTATGCTCAATTTGTGAAAAAGGACTAAATCGCGTAAAGTGTGAAAGTTGTGTTCTATTAGCTAAAGGTGTTAAATAGCTATAGAAAATTAAAGTGGAGGTACTTATATGGTAATTATACCATTAAAGGTGATAGTGGATGTGCATGGCTTGGTAATTGAGTAATTTTTAAAGTTAGGTAAGGATAATTTGGTAAATAGGTAATTAAAGGTTAAAATTAAATAAAACAAAATGGTCATCTTTTTCCCCATACATGCAACTGAAAATTTCAGCAAGGTTTTGGCCATTGGAGAGCCTATAACTTAAGCAAAATAAACCCCTTGCATGTAAGTGATTTTTAAGCTCGTTTTTTATGATGTTTATGTTTTTAGGACCGTTGTAGCTTAACCTAGCTAAAAAATGGTTGACAGTCTAGGGTTTTTCCATGAGAGCATGTTATTTTTTTATGAAGTTTAATGGAAGAAAATGAATCCTTATTGTGAGTTAAACACTTTTTGTTAAGTAAGTTTTGTTGAAATTGTCAATTAGGGGTTAATTTGTGAAATATGAAAATTGTGTGGTAAATGTGTGAAATTGTGAAATTTACGGGCTGCTATGAGCACATATATAATTTGGCTAGGCTTAGGTGTGGATGAAATTGCATGAATTTCATTTTACGAGCCTATGGACTAAATTGTAAAGAAATTAAAAGTATAGGGGCAAAATGGTAATTTTGCCATAATAAGAATTTTGGATTGAATTTAATAGAATAAAGATTAAATGAGTTAAATTTGATTATATAGATCAAGAAAAGCAACGTACGGAATTAGATCGGGGGAAGGACAAAACTATCGATTAAACGATCATATTCTCTCGTACGAGTTCAAGGTAAGTTCATGTAATTAAACTGTGTATTTATATGCTTTAATTGAAATATATGGATGTGAATGGTTTAATTATTATGTATAATTATCAAACGCATAACCGGTGACATACGAAGAATACCGAGCCCCGTTTGAACCTTAGAAATTCGTAGGATACAAATGACATGTTATTAGGCTTACCGATTCCAACTCTTATGAGCTTACTGATACTCAGCTCGTATGAGCTTACTGATATTCAGCTCGAAAGAGCTTACTGTTTATCGGTCGTATGAGCATACATGTACAATAATTGATGGAGTACAGTTTAGTACAACTCGTGTGTACTACCCGCGTATCTAACGATATTCTAGGTGGTTCAACGGGCATAGTGTTATTACGAGATTATAAAAGTTCGATACGAACTAATATAGGTATTTACATGGAGATGGTATATATATGATATACGGATATACGATATAGATGTTACATGTACATGGAATTTTAATAATTGTTGAATGCATACATGATTCTCGGTTTTTATGTGTATACATGGCTAACTTGGTGAATGGTTATGTGATAGGCTTTGGCCAAATTGAATTGAGTTATGCTTTGAGTTACTTACCTAAATTTTTGGTTAATTGGTAAGTTTAATTCTGTGTTTTATGAACTTACTAAGCTTAATTGCTTACTCTGTTTATTTTTTTGTGTTTTATAGTGTTTCAGAAGCTCGTTTAGATTGGAAGTTGTCGGAGATTGCATCACACTATCAAAAGTTATTTTGGTACTTATGACTTTATATTTTGGATTAAGTGGCATGTATAGGTCATTTTGGCTATCGGTGGCCTATATGTTTTGTTGTGTATTTAGCCATTTGATTTGGCTTGAATTTGGTATATTTTGTTATGTAAATATGTAAATGGCTTTATTGTATATGATGTATGGTTGTCATGTAATGCCTTGTTTGTGAATTGGTATTTAGGGTACCAAATGGTTGATATTGAGAAGTGGCATGCATGTTAAGTTTTAGGCACAATGTCTCATATATGTGATTAAACATTTAGGTAGAAATTGGATGTATAATTGGCAAGTTTTAAAGTGGCTAATTGAGATGCCTATTAGTATCATACATGTATGTATTGATATTACATGTTATAAACTTGATACTGGTTGGTTCTGAATGCCTATTTATGCCATGGTTATATGCAAATTGGTGTGTGTAGGTTGGTACCAATTTGGGTGAGAAATATGGCTTGGAAAATGGCCTATTTTTGTCCACACGGGTAGAGACACGGGCGTGTGTCTCAGCTGTGTGGTGGCACAGCCGTGTGTCCCCTATAACTTCTATAGAAAGTAAGCTTGTAGCATCACACGGCCTAGCACACGAGCGTGTGGCTTGGCCGTGTGGCACAAGTTAGTATACCCTCCAGTTTTCACACGGCCTGGCACACGGGTGTGTGAGGCCATTTCGAAAGGTACACGGCCTGGCACATGGGCGTGTGGTCTGGCTGTGTGACCCAAGTCAGTGAGTTACACGGGGGCAGACACGGGCTGGGACACGGCCGTGTGTCCTCATTTTGAATGCCCACACGGCCTGGCCACACGGACGTGTGTCCCCTGCACTTTGAATATTTTCCATTTTTTCCTAAAAATTCCTTGAGTACTCAGTTTAGTCCCGAACCATTTTTAATGTCTATTGTGGGCCTCGAGGGCTCATATTAGGGGCTATATTAATGAACTTGAATTATTTTTGTTTTGAATGAGAAATGAATATGAAATGTATGATTGTGTGATTTATAAGTTCGGTAATGCTTTGTAACCCTATTCTGGTGTCGGATACGGGTTAAGGGTGTTACATTTATTTGTATCAGAGCTACGGTTTAGTCGATTCTCAGACTATCGCAGCGTAACTTAGTCGAGCTATACATGCCATTTTATAACATGTGATAGTGTGACGTCTCCTGACAGTTTAAATCATGTTTTCATATAGTAATGGATTTCAATCGAGCAGACTCTGATGATGTAAAAAGTAATGCACCGGCCTCCGTTTGCGGAGAGGCTTCTTCTGGATCGAGACCCGTATCTGAGGGTTGTCAAGGAGAGGCTAAGGAAGCCTACTTCCATATGATGAACGAGTGGTTCACTAAGTTTGTCTGAACTAATCCAGCTTTTCAGCAACCTCCACCCCCACCTTTTCACCAACTGATCCCTATAGCTCCTTAAGTTTTAGAACCCATACGCATGAGCAAACCGCCAGTTGATAAAATCCACAAATATGGGGCCGAAGAGTTTAGGGCTACTGTTGATGACGATCCTAAGAGAGCCGAGTTTTGGCTCGAGAATACAATCAGAGATTTTGATGAGTTGTCATGTACGCCAACCGAATGTGTCAAATGTGTTGTGTCTCTTCTGAAAGATGCCGCATACCAGTGGTGGAGTACGTTAATTTTTGTAGTACCAAGGGAACAGGTTACATGGGAATTCTTTCAGACAAAATTCAGAAAGAAGTATATAAGTCAACTATTCCTCGATCAAAAGCGTAAAGAATTTCTAGAGCTGAAACAGGGTCGTATGACCATATCTAAATATGAAAGAGAGTTTGTTAGATTAAGCAAGTATGCCCGAGAGTGCATTCCAACTGAAGTGGTTATGTGCAAACGTTTTGAAGACGGGTTGAATGAAGACATTAAGTTGTTAGTTGGAATACTTTAACTGAAAGAGTTCGTTATGTTAGTTGATAGATCACACAAAGTCGAAGAGCTTAGCAAAGAAAAGAGAAAAGCTGAATTAAAAGCTAGAGATTCGAGAAATAGATTTACAGGAAAGTCTCATCAATCAGCATCGAAGAAATCTAAAGAACATCACTATCGTCCTACTTTTTCTGCGGGGCATTCTAATAGAGATAGATATGCGAGACATTCCAGTCCTAAACCCCAAGCTACATCTGTAGCTAGCTTGGTTAGTGTTAGAAATGCTAGACCCGAGTGCAAACACTACAACAGGCCACATTATGGCGAGTGTCGAGTTAAAAGTGGAGCATGTTTTAGGTGTGGTTCTTTCGACCATTACCTTAGAGATTGCCCTGAGAAGTCTGAGAAAGAAAAAGCTCAAACCGCGAGACGGAGCAATAAAGCTGCTAGAGGGAGACCACCCCAAAATGTTGGAAATATGAGTGGTAGTTAAGGTGCAATGAGAGATTCAGTAGTGAGATCTGAGGCACAGGCGCCAGCCAGAGCTTACGTTATTCGCGCCCGCGAAGATGCATCGACACCAGATATTATCACCGGTACTTTTTCTATTTATAACACTGATGTAACTGCTTTGATTGATCCCGGATCAACCCATTCTTATGTATGTACGAATTTAGTGTCTAGTAAGAGTTTACTTGTCGAGTCCATTGAATTCGTGGTTAAGGTATCAAACCCCTTAGGTCAGTATGTCTTAATTGATAAAGTTTGAAAGAATTGTCCTTTAATGACTCGGGGTTACAATTTTTCGGCCGATTTAATGCTTTTACTGTTTGATGAATTCGATGTGATTTTAGGTATGGATTGGCTGACTCTGCATGATGTGGTTGTAAACTATAGAAGAAAGCTTATTGTATTGAAATGTCAGAACGGTGAGACTCTTCGTATTGAATCTGATGATTCGAGTGGGTTGCCTATTGTGATATCGACTATGTTAGTGCATAAATATGTGAGAAAGGGTGTCGAGGCTTACCTTGCATATATACTGGATACTAAAGTGTTTGAATCAAAGATTGAATCAGTACCAGTTGTTAGTAAATATTTAGATGTGTTTCCAGAAGACTTACCCAGAGAGGTTGAGTTTGCCATTGAGTTAGTACCGGGAACATCACTAATATCGATAGCTCTATACAGAATGGCTCCTACAGAGTTGAAAGAGTTGAAAGCTCAGTTGCAAGAGTTAACAGATAGAGGTTTTGCACGGCCGAGTTTCTCACCCTGGGGTGCACCGGTTTTATTTGTAAAGAAGAAAGACGGATCAATGAGATTGTGTATCGATTATCGACAGCTTAATAAGGTTACGATTAAGAATAAGTACCCATTGCCGCGAATCAATGATTTATTTGATCAGTTGAAAGGTGCAACGGTATTTTCAAAAATTAATTTACGCTCAGGTTATTATCAGTTGCAGGTTAAAGATTCGAATGTATCGAAAACTACATTCAAGTCCAGGTACAGGCACTATGAAATTTCTTGTTATGCCACTTGGGTTAACTAACGCTTTTGCAGTATTCATGGATTTGATGAATCGAATCTTAAGACCGTATTTGGACAGATTTGTTGTTGTGTTCATTGATGATATCCTGATATATTCTTGGGAGAATCTGAGCATGTCGAGCATTTGAGAATTGTGTTACAGACTCTGCGTGATAAACAACTATTTGCTAAATTTAGCAAGTGCGAGTTTTGGCTCCGAGAAGTTGGATTTTTGGGACACATTGTTTCGACAAAAGGCATCAGAATTGACCCAAGCAAGGTTTCAGCAATTATTGACTAGAAACCACCAAGAAATATATCCGAGGTCAGAAGTTTTCTGGGATTAGCTGGCTATTATTGGTGATTCGTAAAAGGGTTCTCAATGATAGCTACACCGATGACTCGGTTATTGCAGAAAGATGTAAAGTTTGAGTGGTCCGAGAAATACCAACTGTAACAGTCCGGTTTAGACCCTATTCGGAACAGTGGTTTTGGGACCAAAAATTCGAGTCAGAAAAAAATATTTAAATATTATTTTCTGTGTTTATAATGTGTGAATTGATATCTGTGAAATTTTCATGATTTAATTTTATCGTTTGAGTGTCCGATTTATTAAAAGGACTTAATCGCGTAAAATGCAAAAGTTGGCTATTAATGTGTAAGTGCTGAATTGCTATGTTATTTTAATGTGGGGTCCTTATGTTGTTATTATATCATTGAAATATTGGATGGACATAAAAACCAATGGTTAGTGGATTTTAAATGAAAATAAAAAGGCTAAAATGGTAATTAATGTATTAATGTTAATTATAATCAAACATATAATAAAAAGCCATGCATTTTTGTTTCATCTTAGCCAGATGTTAAAAGAAAAAGAAAAGAAAAGAGAGTTCTTAGGTTCGGCCTTGTCCAAGTCCAATTAAGGTATGTATTTAGCTCGGTTTTTGATTATTTTTACGTTTTTGATATCGTTGCTATGTAATCTATCAAGCCCATGTTTCAATTTCTGAATTTGATGATAATTTTGTGTTTTGTCATTGTTGAAAGCTTGATGAATCTTGTGTTTGATGATAGAAAATAAATATATGTTGTAAGATTAATATGTTTTGTATTTGAATTTTTGATGAATTTGAGTAATTTGGGCTAAATTGTGAAAATAATAAATTGAGGGATTATAATGTGAAATAAATGAAAGAAATGAACTGCTAGGGACCTTAGTGAAATTCAGCCAAGCATGGGTGTGGTGAAATTTTGAATATTTTGTGTTTTATGAAATAGGGACTAAATTGTGAAAAATGTGAATGTTAAGGGCAAAAGTGTAATTTGCCCATTTATGTGTTTTTGGATAAATTTGAATGAATATATGATTTAATAAGTTTAATTTATACTAATTTAGATCAAGAAAAGAGGAAATCGGAATTGGATTAGGGGAAATCTAAAGTTGTCGAATAATTGTCCAGGTTCGTCCGTTTTTACTGAGGTAAGTTCATAAGTAAATAAATGTCGTTAAATTCGATTGTATATATTTTAATAATGCCGAATTGAATTATTACTTGTATAAATATACTTGTCGAATTGAATTAAGCATGGGAGCATTGTTTACGAGCTTGAATCGATCGAGTTACGACGTCCGAAAGCCCCGTACGAACCTTAGGAATAGTTAGGATACATATGTCATGACATAGGATTTCGATGTGTGTTTTTCGTGTAAAACCACGTCTGGGACGTTGGCATCGACTTCTGATTTACGTGTAAGACCCTGTCTGGGACAGTGTCATCGATATGTGATTACATGTAAGACCACGTCTGGGACGTTGGAATTGTACGAGCTTTCCGACTATTCGAGTATCCTTATTAATTCCGAATGGTTCAACGGGCAATATCGAGTTAAGATCGAATGTGAAATCGAGCTAAAAAGTCAGGTATGTGCTAAGTTAAATAATTGGAAAAGTAAGGTAAGTATATAATTGAGATGAATATATGAAATATGCATTATGAAAGTGAGAATTATATATGCTTATGAATATATGTGTATTCGGCCAAGTTAATATATTTTGATATTGTTCATTGATGGTATATGAGTTTCAAGCATGAAAAAAAAATGTGTATGTGATTAAAGATTGCTTTATTCGGCCTAGTTAATTTAATTCTAATGTTCATTTGATTATTAATTGCTTATGATTTACTAAGCTATTCAAGCTTACTGTGTGAGTGTTTGTTCGTTGTTTTTATAGATTTTGGAAGCCAGTTACGAGCTCGAGGATCGTTAGAGAAATCTGTCACACTATCGATCGCTATTTCGGTACTTTTAAAGCTTGAATTTCAAACCTATGGCATGTATAGTCTAGTATTTGTTTTGGTTGGATTTGAGTTTGTAATTATTAAAGCCATGTGAAAATGGCTAGTAATGATGTTTAAGCTTAGGTAATTTCGGTTATGATATATATATGTGTGATGTGCTTGGTATGAATTGCAATTGTGGTTTGATATATTAGTTGAGTAATTTGTATGCTATATGTGTGTGATGAGTTTGGAATATGCTTAAGGTTTAAAGTAATGTTATGTAAATCTCATGATTATTTATTTGATAAATTTGATAATGAGGTTGATGAATATATTTAGGTTATAAATAATTAATAAATTATTATTGAGATGTATAATTAGTAAAATGAATTGGTTTGAACATTGTTTATAAGGTATTTATGTATTCGGTTATGAAATGAAATATATAGGTTATGGTTTAAAGCTATTTATAATTCGACTATGATGTTTAAATTTTGTCATCAAGTGTTTAGTTATATGTTAATGTTGGGTCTGTGGTATTGGACATATGTGATGTAACACCCCTAACCCGTAACCGTCGCTGGACTAGGGTTAAGAGGCGTTACTAAACATTCGAAACATTTCACATCCATTTCTCAACACATAGTTAATCATCAATCAAACATATTCCATTATAATCATATAGTCCCTTATTGAGGTCTACGAGACCTTAAACACGTGTTAGAAAGAGGTCGGGACTAAACCGAACATTTAGAAAATTTTCCAAAATTTTAAACATTTTTCAACACTACAGAGGTCACACGCCCGTGCGGTCAGGCCGTGTGCCTCACACGGCTACCAGACACGCCCATGTGTCCAGACCATGCCAAAACAGGGCATACATACTGACTTGTCCACACACACAAATTTAGGGCATTTTACATAATAGCCCTCACATTTTCACATTTTGACACTTTAGTCCCTATTTCACAAAATCATCAAATACACACAATTTCATATTACATATGCTTAGCCGAATTCTTTCCATGCTAATACAAGCCCACACATTTCATTTATTTCACATTTTAGTCCTTTAATTTACACTTTTCTCAATTTAGCCCAAATCACTCAAATTCACCAAAAATTCAAAGACAAAATGTGTTAATCTTCCACCTATATTTCATATTTCATCTTCAACTAACACATAGCTCAAACATTCATCAATGGCATATCTCAAAATCACCATCAATTTCTAAAATTAAAGCATGGACTAGCTAGAGCACAAAGCAACGATCTCAAAAACGTAAAAATTATCAAAAAATCGAACAAAAACTAACCTTTAATCAAGCTTAACCCTAGCCGAAAGTTCAAAGCTTTTCTTCCTCCTTTTTCTTTTCTATTTTCGGCACCAAGAAGATGAACATGGCATCTTTTCATGTTTTTGTTATAATAACTTATTATTATTATTTTACTTAATTAGCCTTTATTATTTAATGTATAAACATACATAATAAGGTTATAATAGTCCTTTTTCCATCCACTAACTTATATAATGGACTAATTGCATCATAAGACCTCCAATTTATAAAGACAACAACAATTAGGCACTTAAAAATCAGCACACAGCTTTTGCATTTTACGCGATTAAGTCCTTTTCACAATTTAAACACACAAACGATAAAATTTTCACACAGAACTTCCACACATGCTGAATCACATATTATAAACACCAAAAATAATATTAAAATATTTTTTCGACCTCGGTTTTGTGGTCTCGAAACCACTGTTCTGACTAGGGTCTAAACCGGGCTGTTACATGTGAACTGAGTTAGGCTATGAAAATTAGATTAAGAAATGTGGTTTTTGTATCGATTTGTAATGGCATGCTTAAATAGGTAATTTGGTTTAGAAATGATAATCTAAGTGTATATGTATATATGGCTATGGCATTGGAACTATAATGATAAGCATGAGAATTGGTTTATAGCATATTTATATAAATATATTATGTATTGAATGTTATATGGAATGTCCGAATATGAAATAATTTAGCTTTGATGTGTGAATGAAATTTTGGCACGAATTAAAGCATATAAAATCAACATATGAAATATGTGTACTTTTAGTTGTTATTTGTGCTTATAATGGCTTAAGATAACAAGTTCATATGCGCATGGTTTTGTGATTTAAAAAAAAATGTGTTTAGTTTTAAATTATGTTAGTTTAAATGCAACCAATGCCGCATAAGTGAGTGATACTTAAGTTTTGCTATAGTTCATATTGTTTGGGTATAAATGCGCACTATGTTTGCTAATATTTAACAATATATTCGGCAGTAATGTATAATAACCAAGGTTGCAATTTTTAGTGGATGTTAATTGGTTTTAATATGTGAACATGCTTAGATTATGAAATGTTATGTTTGATAATCGGCTTATGAAAAATAGTTGTTATATGTCTGGTATATGTTCTGAAATGATATACATACTTGAATAATTTTAAATATGTCAATGATAGTAATATAGTAGTTTAAGTTCAAAATTGAATAAGATAAGTGTTTTGATGAGTTTAAAATTTCAAAGCAAGAAATGTAGTAAATGTCTGTTCTGAACTGTGCTATGTTCGGTAATGTCTCGTAACCATAATCCGACGACGGATACGGGTTAAGGGTGTTACAACCAACAGAGTTTTAATCAGTTGAAAGCACTGTTGACCGAAGCACCAGTTTTAGTTCAGCCTGAGTCGGGTAAAGAATTTGTGATTTTCAGTGACGCGTTATTGAACAGTTTGGGATGTGTTTTAATGCAAGAAGGCAAAGTGATAGCGTATGCTTCCAGACAATTAAAGGCGCACAAGAAGAATTATCCGACACACGACTTAGAGTTGGCTGCTATTGTGTTTGCGTTGAAGATTTGGCGACACCATTTGTTCGATAAAAAATGCCACATATTTACAGATCACAAGAGTTTGAAATATTTGAAGTCACAGAAAGATCTGAATCTGAGACAACGTAGATGGCTTGAACTGTTAAAAGATTATGAATTAATCATTGATTATCAACCGAGGAAAGGGAATGTAGTCGTGGATGCTTTGAGTAGAAAATCCTTGTTTGTCTTGAGAGCGATGAATACGCGATTGACTTTATCAGATGATGGATCGATTTTAGCTGAGTTAAAAGCTAAACTAATGTTTCTTCAGCAAAACTGCGAGGCTCAGAAATGTGATAATGAATTGCAAGCTAAAAGAGTACAATGTGAGTCGACTACTGATTCAGAGTTCGAGATCGGATCCGATGATTGTTTGTTGTTCTGAGGTAGAGTTTGTGTGCCGAAAAATACAGAACTTATACAGAAAATTCTACACGAATTTTATAGTGGCAGCTTATCTGTTCATCCTGGGAGTAACAAAATGTACAGCAATTTGAAACAGATGTACTGGTGGTCGGGTATGAAACGCGACATTTCTGACTTTGTGTCCATATGTTTGATTTGTCAACAGGTCAAAGCCGAACATCAATTACCTTTAGGACTATTACAGCCAGTGATGATACTGGAGTGGAAATGGGATAGAGTTACTATGGATTTCGTATTGGGATTACCTCTATCTCTGAACAAGAAAGATGCTATATAGGTCTTTGTTGATCGTTTGACGAAGTCCGTGCATCTTATTTCGATGCATACAGATTTCTCTCTTGATAGGCTAGCTGAGTTGTATATTTTCGAGATCATCAGATTGAACGGAGTGACGGTCTCCATTATTTCGGATAGAGATCCGTGATTTACATCATGATTTTGGAAGAAGTTGCAAGAAGCTTTGGGTACGCGGTTGCATTTTAGCATCGCATTTCACCCTCAAATTGATGGTCAGTCTAAGAGAGTGATTCAGATTCTTGAAGATATGTTGCGTTGCTATGTACTAGAGTTTGAAGGTAGTTGGGAAAAATATTTACCATTGGTTGAATTCGCGTATAATAATAGTTTTCAATCGAGCATAAAGATGACACCATATGAAGCTTTATATGGTCATAAATGCCGAACTCTGTTATACTGGACCGAGCTTAGTATGAAAAAGATACACGGAGTTGATTTGATCCGAGAGACCGAAGAGAAAGTGAAAGTGATTCGTGACAGTTTGAAAGCAGCTTCAGATCGACATAAATCGTATGCGAATTTGAAACGTAAAGATATTGAATTTCAGATTGGCGACAGAGTGTTTATGAAAGTATCACCTTGGAAAAGAATTCTCCGTTTTGGTCACAAAGGAAAGTTGAGTCCGCGATTTATCGGGCTGTACGAGATTATCGAGAGAATAGGGCCAGTGGCATATCGACTTGATTTACCGTCAAAACTTGAGATGATTCATAATGTGTTCCATATATCTATGTTACAACGGTACCGATCGGATCCTTCACATATAATTTCTTCGACAGAGGTTGAGATTCAGTCTGACATGTCGTATAACGAAGAACCGATCAGAACTTTGGCAAGAGAGATCAAAGAATTAAGAAACAAAAGTATAGCCATAATAAAGGTTCTTTGGAAACGTCACGGGGTTGAGGAGGCTACTTGGGAGCCCGAGGAAGCTATGAGAAAGCAATACCCTAACCTATTTTCTGGTAAGATTTTCGGGGACGAAAATTCCTAAGGGGGGAGAGTTGTAATAACTCGTTTTCAGTGAAATCGGAACAGTGGTTTCGGGACAACAAATCCAAAGTCAAAAAATTTATTTTTATATTATTTTAATATCTACAACATGATAATATGATAGTATAAAAATTTTGTTAAGAAATTTTACCGTTTGTATGCTCAATTTGCGAAAAAAGACTAAATCGCGTAAAGTACAAAAGTTGTGTTCTATTAGCTAAAGGTGTTAAATAGCTATAGGTCATTAAAGTGGAGGTCCTTATATGGTAATTAGACCAATAAAGGTGATAGTGGATGTGCATGGCTTAGTAATTGAGTAATTTTTAAAGTTAGGTAAGGATAATTTGGTAAATAGGTAATTAAAGGTTAAAATTAAATAAAACAAAATGGTCATATTTTTTCCCATACATGCAACCAAAAATTTCAGCAAGGTTTTGGTCATTGGAGAGCTCAAAAATTCAGCAAAATAAACCCCTTGCATGTAAGTGATTTTTAAGCTCGTTTTTTTTATGATTTTTATGTTTTTGGGACCGTTGTAGCTTAACCTAGCTAACTAGGGACTAATTTGCAAAATGGTTGAAAGTGTAGGATTTTTCCATGAGAGCATGTTAGTTTTTTATGAATTTTAATGGCATAAAATGAATCCTAATTGTGAGTTAAACACTTTTTGTTAAGTGAGTTTGTTAAAATTGTCAATTAGGGGTTAATTTGTG
Organism: Gossypium sturtianum; assembly: GCA_025698515.1. NCBI lineage: Eukaryota > Viridiplantae > Streptophyta > Magnoliopsida > Malvales > Malvaceae > Gossypium > Gossypium sturtianum. Next base: position 99,491,170 of record CM046955.1, on the reverse strand, counting down.
AAATATGAAAATTGTGTGGTAAATGTGTGAAATTGTGAAATGTATGGGCTACTATGAGCACATATATAATTTGGCTAGGCTTAGGTGTGGATGAAATTGCATGAATTTTATTTTACGAGCCTAGGGACTAAATTGTAAAGAAATCAAAAGTATAGGGGTAAAATGGTAATTTTGCCATAATATGAATTTTGGATTGAATTGAATAAAATAAAGATTAAATGAGTTAAATTTGATTATATAGATCAAGAAAAGCAACGTGCGGAATTAGATCGGGGGAAGGACAAAGTTATCGATTAAACGGTCATTTTTCGTCGTATGAGTTTGAGGTAAGTTCGTGTAATTAAATTGCGTATTTATATGCTTTAATTGAAATATATGGATGTGAATGGTTTAATTATTATGTATAATTATCGAACGCATAACCGACGACATACGAAGAATACCGAGCCCCGTTTGAACCTTAGGAATTCGTAGGATACAAATGACATGTCATTAGGGTTACCGATTCCAGCTCTTATGAGCTTACCGATACTCAGCTCGTATGAGCTTACCGATATTCAGCTCGAAAGAGCTAACCGTTTATCGCTCGTATGAGCATACATGTACAAGAATTGACGGAGTACAGTTTAGTACACCTCGTGTGTACTACCCGCGTATCTAACAATATTCTAAGTGGTTCAACGGGCATAGTGTTATTACGAGATTATACAAGTTCGATACGAACTAGTACAGGTATTTACATGGAGAAGGTATATATATGATATATGGATATACGGTATAGCTGTTACATGTACATGGAATTTTAATAATTGTTGAATTCATACATGATTCTCGGTTTTTATGTATATACATGGCTAACTTGGTGAATGGTTATGTGATAGGCTTTGGCCAAAATGAATTGAGTTATGCTTTGAGTTACTTACCTAAATTTGTGGTTAAATGGTAAGTTTAATTATGTGTTTTACGAACTTACTAAGTTTAATTGCTTACTCTGTTTATTTTTTCGTGTTTTATAGTGTTTCGGAAGCTCGTTCGGATTGGAAGTTGTTGGAGATCGCATCACAGTATCAAACGTTATTTTGGTACTTATGACTTTATATTTTGGGTTAAATGGCATGTATAGGTCATTTTGGCTATCGGTAGCCTATATGTTTTGTTGTGTATTTAGCCATTTGATTTGGCTTGAATTTGGTATATTTTGTTATGTAAATATGTAAATGGCTTTATTGTATATGATGTATGGTTGTCATGTAATGCCTTATTTGTGAATTGGTATTTAGGGTACCAAATGGTTGATATTGAGAAGTGGCATGCATGTTAAGTTTTAGGCACAATGTCTCATATATGTGATTGACCATTTAGGTAGAAATTGGATGTATAATTGGCAAGTTTTAAAGTGGCTAATTGAGATGCATATTAGTATCATACATGTATGTATTGATATTACATGTTATAAAATTGATATTGGTTGGTTTTTTAATGCCTATTTATGCCATGGTTATATGCAAATTGGTGTGTGTAGGTTGGTACCATATTGGGTGAGAAATATGGCTTGGAAAATGGCCTATTTTTTTCCACAAGGGTAGAGACACGGGCGTGTGTCTCAGCCGTGTGTGATATACAGCCAGGTGACATGGCCGTGTGTCCCCTGTAACTTCTATAGAAAGTAAGCTTGTAGCTTCACATGGCCTAGCACATGGGCGTGTAGCTTGGTCGTGTGGCACAAGTCAGTATACCGTCCAGTTTTCACACAGCCTGGCACACGGGCGTGTGAGGCCATTTCGAAGGGTACACGGCCTGGCACATGGGCGTTTGGTCTGGCCGTGTGAACCAAGTCAGTGAGTTACACAGGGGCAGACACGGGCTGGGACACTGCCTTGTGTCCCCATTTCGAACGCCTACACAGCCTGGCCACACGGGCGTGTGTCCTTTACACTATGAAAATTTTCCATGTTTTTCCTAAAAATTCATTGAGTACTCGGTTTAGTCCCGAACCATTTTTAATGTCTATTTTGGGTCTCAAGGGCTCGTATTAGGGACTATATGAATGAATTTGAATGGTTTTTGTTTTGAATGAGAAATGAATATGAAATGTATGATTGTTTGATTTATAAGTCCGATAATGCTCCGTAACCCTATTCCGGCATCGGATACGGGTTAGGGGTGTTACAAGTAGTTCGTCTAACTTTCTTAAGAGTCATATTTTTACTTTTCAACTAGACAAACTAGTCAATTCAATCAAGTAAGAGAATCCTAGATTTATCAAGCAATGCAACGAGACTAAGTTAGGAACCCTTAACCTCAATATGGATTTTGTTTTCATTTGTTGACGATGTTGTTTCTAGTGGAGTGCACTTGTACTATGCCTGTAAAATAAATCAAAAGGCAGAAACAAAAGAAAAGGTTGCAACATAAGGAGAAGAAAAAAGAAAGGCTTGAAAGCAAATAAGTCTAAAAGAGGGTTAAAGAGTGCTTAGAGGCTTGCAAAATCTGTTTAAGGGTTAGTGAGTCTGATTTAAGTTATATAGTGGGGTGTATTTAGGGTTTAAACCAAGTAAATGAAAGCTATAGCCCAACGGGTTGTGTCACGAGTTGGGTAAAAATCTGTAAGTTTTTGCTTCGAGGTCGCGATATAGCTAACAGACTGCCTGTGTTGCGACACTAGGGTTTGGTGTCATGACACACATTTGAAAATTCCAATTCTTTGCCACTGTCTTTGGTGTTACGGTGGCATATGCTGAAAATTTCAAAATTTCAGCCATTTTTGTCAGTGCTGCGACACGGGGGTTTCGTGTTGTGACACCAACTCTATTTTTAGCCCCATTTCTTTTTTAAGGGTGTCTGACAGATATAGGTTATGTTCTAACTACCCGTATACATAAAATCCCAACATACTCCCCTTTCTACATAGTTAAATTCTACCCCTAGCTAATGATTAAGTCCGATGTTCATCAAACGATTAAAATACAAAAATATACAACATAACTACGACATTTGACGGAACAACTTTAAAGTGTTGATGTCGGATTCGTCCGACAGCTCGCTTTGTTCATTCATATACTTTCGCTTCCAAATTCATTCATCTTTATTCGTCCATGCTCTCCCAATCCATTTTGAATCCTTATACTTATTATGTTCCCTCAGCTTGTCCGAACTACCTGCACGTACTAAAGAACACACTTTCCCTTGATCAAGGTTGCTAGGGGTGATCAAAGATAGATAATAGCAATTATTCTCTACATGTTGCCCTAACTCCTTCTTTTGTGGGTCACTACTACATATAAAGACTTCGATGTCACCATTTATTTTCATGATTAATTCATTCTTTTCAAGGTCAATGGTGGACCTAGAAGTAGCCAAAAATGGCCTGCCTAGCAGAATTGGGATTTCCTGGTCTTCTTTAAAATCAAGAACTACGAAATCAACATGGATTATAAATTTACACACCTTAACTAATACATCTTTGAGTACACCATTTGGATGTACCAAAGATCCATCAGTTAACTGTAGTGTGATTGAAGTATTTTTTAGCTCCCCCAACTCGAGATTTTTATATGTGGATAAGGTCATTAGATTAATATTGGCTCCTAAATCGTGTAGGGCCTTTCCAAAATTCATGTCCCCTATCTCTATGGGAGTAGTAAAGCTACTCGGGTCTTTCAATTTCGGGGGTATTTTTCTAGTGATAATCGCACTACATGAAGCGTCTATATTAATTTGTTCTCCTTTTTTAATTTTTATGTGCCTAGCCATTATTTCCTTTAAGTATTTGATATATTTGAGTATTTTCTCGATTAGCTCAATTAAAGGCAGATTAACATTAAGCGGCTTAAATAAGTTCAGGAAACTTACAAATTCCGCTTTATCCCTTCTTTGCTTGACCTCTAATCGCGAGGGGAGTTGTATATGTGCCGAAGTAGGTTCAATACTCTCTTCAATTTCCGGCTCAGTTGTCGGTTTAACTACCTCGTCAGATTATTATTCTGGCCCCTTAAGGTTGTCGATCTCTTAAAATAAAAATAATTATTATATTTTTTAAATTTATTTGATTAACAAATAAAACATAAACGCAAGGTATAAAAATAATTAAAATGTAGAAAAAAAAATATAGATAAAACATTAATGGATTTTATTTTACATATCAGCTACAAATATTTAATTCCATCTCTCCCCTATTGCTCCTCTACCATCTGACACTTGCGAAACTACCAACTCTGTAACTTCTCAGCTTTCATCTAATTGAATGATTCTCTCAAATTCATGTTCATATGGTCTTTCAATAATAATAACCATCGCTTTAAGCTTTAATTTCACCAATAAAACTTACAAAGTTTCACCATTTTTCTTGAATCGAAACGCTGTTGAAGCAATGAAAAGGGCAACTTGCTTAATTTTATTTTTTTTTTAATTTAACAAAACACCTGCAAATATTGCTTGCGTTTTCTGGAAACCCAAAGAAAAAAAAAGATAATTTTTACAAAAACAAAAACGACGGATATGGATCATTTTTAAACCCCTGACGTATTACACTTGTCCTTGATGCAGATTCGAAAAATAATCTCGAAATTTTAGGTTATGAAGTTGAATTGTAGAGTTAAATTGGAGGATTAGGGAAGAGATTAAATTAAATATTTGGAAAAAATTATTGAAATGTTTTAAATTTATTGGTTGGGTGGAAAAGATTCATCTTAAAACTTTTTTTAATCCCTAGAAATTGAGCTCTTAAAATCTTATTATTTACATATTTTTTTAATTTTTTAATAAAAAAATTAAAATACATTTAAATAATATAATTTAATTTAATTATAAAAAATATTTTCATAATTTTCTTAATCGAATATATAAAAGAAAGTGTGAATTTTTTGACCCAAGAGAATTTCAAATTTGGATCACCCAACCATACAAAATGGATCACTTAAACCCATTCAAACAAATCAACATTTGTTTTCCTATGAGGGCCCTATCCTCAAAGGCCTATATCAACATTTGTATGGTTCTGTTTCGTATTTTTCGTTTTGTATTTTTGCTTTATGTTCTTTCTTTTCTTTTCTTTCATATCTATGTAAACATTTGGGAATTTTATTTTTTTTTTTTACTATGAAAACATTTGAGATGGTTTGATATATTTGATTTGGTATAAATTTTTACTCAAGATTTCTTGAACCCTAAATCCAAAAGTTCTAGTGTCATTAAAAGATGAAGACCAGAAATTATACTTAATTTCAATTAGGTATGAATAAATTTTTTATCATTTATTTTGTTTAGGAATGATGTAGCGAATTGTGTTGTATAGATGAGACATAGAGCTCATATTCTGATAATACATCAAATATAATCTCTTAATTGTAACTTGTGGGTGAAAAAAAATTCATTTTCAAGGTCAAATTTATTAAATTGAGTTAGTCGAGAATTAGAATCAAATAATTACGTGTCGAATATATAATTATTGAGTCGAATTATTAAGTGGTATTAAATTAAATTAATCATTATAAAAAAAAACATAGCACAGAGACTAAATTGTTTAGTGATCAAAATGAGTGAAAAATGATTTAGAATTTAACAAGGCCTTAAATGACAATTTAAGTAATTTAACAAGGCCTTAAGTGTCACGGGACTAGAATTTAAGTTTGGTAAATTGCGTGGTCTTAGACGATTTCTTTACTTTAAATATGCCTAAGTTAGCCTAAATCTTGAAAAGTGAAAATTCTCCCGGAAATTTTCTAAGACACCAAAACTAAAGAGGAAGCAACACAAAAGCGAAGGAGCAATAAAAAAAAACTTGAAAAGCCATACGAAAGTAATGCACACCAAGTGTTTGAGTAAATGCTTTCAAATATATTCTTCAACTCAAGAATCAAATACAATGGGATGATTACAAATGAGAGGGAATGTCTTTATTTATAGTTGAACTCCTTCAGATCCAACGATATAGATTAAATTACATCAATGGCTGAGATTAGTGTCTATCTACAAGATGAAAGTCCTAAGAGATTTAAACTTTATACATCTTTATCCCTTAAGATTTACAATAATTACCCTAATAACTTTAGTTTTACTAGAATGTTTCACAGGGCCACCAAGGCTTCAATTAGATGGGATTCTCCCTATGTTCCACGAATCGAGCCAGTTCAAGTGGGTTAAATGAGTCTCATTTAGTTACTTGACCTCCATGAGATGATTTGTGTGCATTCTTCACGGGCTTTGATCTATGGCCTGTGACATTTTCCCCCACCAATTCTCGTGACACCCTTGTTGCGTCTTCAGGATGACACTGGTTTGACTCGTCTCAGAATTGCCACGTTGCCTTGGCTGATTCCTAACTATTCTCTTTGTTGGGTAGTTTTGCCCCTTGAAACATTTGCCTCGACTTATGTCTCCTTCGTCGTCTAACTCAAATTGTATTTTTCTCGTGTACATCTCAATCGTAAAAGGCCACTGCTTTTACCTGCCCCCATTGTGACTTGCCTCGATTGGGATCCCTCTAATCCACACGAAAAGACTTTGGCACACCCATATTGAACATTGGGTTAACCTTGAGTGTTGTCGCTAACTCTGGTTTGTAAGCCCCATGTTTAACTATTTCAGAACTCTAAAAGGGCTCATGTCTTTGCTAAGCAAATGGTAAGCAATAATGTAAAACACTAGGAAAGTGTTTGAGACATACCTTGCTCATAGAATTTACTCATTTGACTACCCAATTTGCATCACTACTCATCCCACAAAGTTCAATGCACAACCCACCTCTCTCATAGGTGGTAACCCTATTGATAACTCAATTGCCTTCATATTGGTTTTCTACACCTCTAGCATTTCCAAATGGGTCTCATTAGCACTCCGATCTACCAAGTTAATGATCTTACCACAATCAACATCCTCGGCTAGCTGGAACAACACATTGTAGTTGCCAAGTATCGAAGATACATATACAATCGACAAAAGGAACCAACAGAGCTTTAATCTTGTTAAGGAAATTCAAGCCAAGAACAAATTTTAAATCATCCAAATGAATTACCTTGAAGTCTTCCTTGTAACACCCCATACCCGAGTCCGAGGCTTAGACCGGATACGAGAAGTTACTATGCTTAAACTTACTTAATCAAGTACTTACGGGCTATAAAATTTCGTTCCGAATTAAGAACTTATCTTTCTTAATCAACTTGTACTTTTCATGGGCCTACGAGGCCTTAAACTCATGTCCGTAAACTTTCGAACTCAATCGAAAACTTTTCATTGAAACAGGGTCACACGCCCATGTGAGTTGGGACACGCCTGTAAAACCCGAGACACGCCCATGTCTCATAACCGTGCTTAAAACTCGAGCTTACTGCCAAACTTCACACGGCCATGGCACGCCCGTGGTCCTGGCCCGTGTGAAAAACCTTAGCATTCTGACTTATAACACACGGCCATGGCACGCCCGTGGACATAGACCATGTACTACAACTTGATATTCTGACTTAAGGTGCAATGGTGCAGGGTACACACGGCTTAGACACACGCCCGTGTGTCCGACCGTGTGGGCACTTAGAGGCTATTTACCAAGCCAATTGCCACCCTGAAATCAAGAGCAAATTCATACTATCTCAACAACTCAAATCACTACAACTTTAATGAACAATATAGCATGCTCCATTGATATCAATAACATACATACTTAGTCAATCTTGGCCAATCATTTAGCCATTTACAAAAGAATAATAATAAACTTGATAGCCCATGCTTTTTCCCTTTCTAAGATATATACTCAAAATGAAATGTTTCCTATACATGCCATACTTAATAAAAACAACTTGGCTATACCAAAATAGCGGTTGATAGTGTGATTCGAGCTCCGACTTCAACGATCCACAAGTTAGCTTGGCGGGACTACATAGAAAGAAATAATAAAAGACGTAAGCATTTAGCTTAGTAAGTTTGCATAATGCACATAGCAACATACTTACTTAATATAAACCATTTGACATAAACAATGGCATCATAAATTTCAGCTATAAAGCTTACTTACTCATACTTGATTCTTACATATCTCATGAAACTTACTAGTCTCATACTTGAGAGGTAAACAAGGTACCTGTATCACTTGATCACATTGATCAGCATACTTTAACATGATAATCATAATCTCTGATTCATCATTCATAACATGAATAATACTCATTTTCACTTGATAATAACTTTGCTTACTTAGCTTTCTTGTTATTTCATTTGAGCTTAGCTCGTTTGCCCGATGAATTTATATGAAAAACCGAGGATACTAAATCTCATCTAAATTTTGAGGCCATGACTTAACATGGACTTATACGAAGTCTTTCTTGTTCTCACCAATGCCATGCCTTAACTTGGACTTATATGGGATCTCTTTCTCTTGATAACTTTTCAATGCCAAACTTGCCTTGGTCTTACATGATAACTTGTTCAATGTCAAGCTTGCCTTGGACTTACATGATAACTTGTTCAATGCCAAGCTTGCCTTGGACTTACATGATAATTTACTCAATGCCAAGCTTGCCTTGGACTTACATGATAACTTACTCAATGCCAAGCTTGCCTTGGACTTACATGATAACTTATTCAATGCCAAGCTTGCCTTGGACTTACATGATAGCTTGCTTGCTTGCCGACGCCATGCCTCGGCTTGGTCTTATACGGACTTTCTTGTTTCATGTGGTAGATCGAGTATCCTAAGTTACTCAACTTCAATCGGGGTTTTCTCATGCTTGATCTCATTAATTTCTTTGTTTAACATAACATTGAACATTTTTCATAATAACATTGTACATTATACTAAGCAATTTAATGATATAAATCATAAAGCTTAGAAATCATACAAACTTACCTCAATATACAAAATGTATGTAGATATGCAATTTAGTCCTCGATTTTGTCCTTGCCTCGGTTTCGATCCGGGCTTCTTTTTTCTTGATCTATAGTCATAAATAGATCATTTAATACTCACATTGACTAAATTGACTCTTAACTCATACTTTGGCAAAATTACTATTTTGCCCCTATATTTTCTCATATTTACACTTTTGCCCCAAGGCTCGTAAAATAATTTTCATTCAACTTTCTTAGACTACATGATTAGCTGATTCATTTTCTCTACTATAGCCATTATCAATTCTCATTATTTCTAATAGGTATGACTAATTTCAAAACTTTTACAAACTAGTCCCTATGCTCATTTTTCATGAAATTCACTTAGAAAAAGATGTTTATCTAACATCAAACTCTCATAAACTTCCATAAAACATCATTTAGCATGCATGTCATTCATGGGTAGATTTTTGAACATGCATCTTAGCTCATTTTATAGCTAAAAATAGCTAATTCATAATACGAGGACTTCAAAAACACGAAGAATCTTAAAATCGGGACTAAGATGAACTTACTAGCAAGCTTGAAAGATGAGCAAACCCTAGCTATGGTTTCTTTGAAAATTTCGGCAATGAGGAAGAAGATGATAATGATTTTTGTCATCTTTTTCCTTTATTAATCATTTAATAGGTAAATGACCAAAATGCCATTCTCTTAGAAATATCACCATTTACTAACTCATGTCTAATTTTGTCCAAAAATTATGATTTGGGAAAATTGCTATTTAAGAACTTATAATTGCTATTCTAGAGCGATTTCATACAAAATGCTTCTAGAAACTCACATTTTACAACTTTTGCAATTTGGTCCTTTTTGACCATTCAACTTCAATTTAGCAAAATTGCTTCATGAAACTTTCACAGTAACAAGCAAACATGGCATGAACCTTAAAAACTCATAAATTCACCTCGAATTCGTGGTCTCGCACCACTATTCCGAGTAGGCCCTAAATCGGGCTGTTATAATTCTCCCCCTTAGGGATTTTTGTCCCCGAAAATCTTACCAGTGAAAAGGTTTGGGTACTGGTTTCTCATACTCTCTTCTCGGTTCCCATGTGGCTTCTTCTATTCCATGTCTTTGCCACAATACTTTCACTAAGGCAATACTTTTCTTTCTTAGTGCTTCACTTCCGAGCTAATATCTTGACTGGTTCTTCACCATAAGTCATGTCGGGATGAATCTCTACCCTGACTGGGAATTACATGCGAAGGGTGGTCGATTGGTAGCGTCTTAACATTGACACGTGAAATACATCATGTATCTTTTCTAACTCGATGGCAAAGCCAATCATAAGCTACAGCCCAACTTTCTCGAAGAATCTCATACGGTCCAATAAAACGTGGACTCAACTTGCCTTTTCGGCCAAATCGAGAACTTTTCTCCAAGGTGACACTTTCAAGAAAACTTTATCTCCAACTTGATACTCTATCTCTTTTCTTTTAAATCCGAGTAGGATTTCGTGTGTCTGAAGCGACTTTTAAGCACTCTCGTATCACTCTTACTTTCTCTTGACTTCTCTAACCAAATCAACCCCGTGAATTTGGTTTTCTTTGAGTTCACCCAAAATAAAGGCGTTCTGCATTTACGCCCATATAAAGCCTCATAAGGCGCCATCTTTAAACTAGACTGAAAACTATTATTGTAGGCAAACTCTACTAATGGGAGAAACTTTTCCCAACTGCCTCAGAATTCAAGAATACAACATCTGAGCATATCCTCGAGTACTTGAATTAACCTCTCGGATTGACCGTCAGTTTGAGGATGAAAAGCGGTACAAAAGTTCAACTTTGTACCTAGGGCCTCTTGCAACTTCTTCCAAAATCTGGATGTGAATCTCGAATCTCTATCCGATATGATTGACATAGGAACTCTGTGAAGTCTTACTATTTCTGAAACGTACAAGTCTACCAACTTGTCAAGTGAGTAATCAACTCGTACAGGTATAAAATGGGCTGATTTCGTGAGTCTATCAACTACAACCCATACGGCATCTTTCTTGCTCGGAGATAGTGGTAAACCCGTTACAAAATCCATAGTAATACGATCCCACTTCCACTCCGGAACTAAAATGGGTTGAAGCAAACCCGAAGGTACTTGGCGTTCTGCCTTTACTTGCTGACAAATCAAGCATTTGGAAACAAAATCTGAAATATCTTTCTTCATTCTCGGCCACCAATACTGTTGCTTTAAGTCATTATACATCTTGGTACTACCCGGATGTACAGATAAACATTCATTATGGGCCTCATGCAAAATTTTCTGAATAAGCTCTTCTTTTCTCGGTACACAAACTCTATCTTTGAACATCAGACTTCCATTGGGACTAATTTGGAAGTCAGACTCAACATCTGTCTCGCACTGATCTCTCTGAACTTGCAATTCACTATCCTCTTTTTGGGCTTCAATGATCTCTTGGAGGAAAATTGGTCTAGCTCTCAACTCAGCTAGAATAGAACCATCGTCGGATAAAGTCATCCGTGAATTCATTGCCCTTAATGCAAATAAGGACTTTCTGCTTAAAGCATCGGCGACAACATTCGCCTTTCCTGGATGGTAGTCAATGACTAACTCATAGTCTTTTATCAACTCTAACCATCTCCTTTCCCTTAAATTCAACTCTTTCTGTGTCATCAAGTACTTCAGACTTTTGTGATCGGTGAAGATCCGACATCTCTCACCATATAGAAGATGTCTCCATATCTTCAATGCGAAGACTATGGCAGCTAACTCTAGGTCGTGCGTCGGATAATTCTTCTCATGAGGCTTTAACTGTCTTGAGGCATAAGTGTAACACCCTAAAATTCAAGTATCGATTTATTGCATGTTTTGGTGTTTAGATTATGAAGGAAAATTTTCTTATTTCTTTTCGTGCCTATTATAGTCATGAAGAAGAGTATAGAATTATTCGGGTATGGAATAATTTTTAGTTTGAGAATTTATTGAAGTGGAGCAAGTGGCATTGACACTTAAGTTAAATTAAGTGTTAAAAAGTAGCATAAGATGAGTAAATGGCAAGGTGGTGTTGGCGCATGAGATATTGCATGAGGGGAGTGGTTCGAATCCCTTGTATAGCATTTAGACAACTTTTATTTTTGCACTTGTATAGCAAGTGTCGGCCAAGCAATAGATATGGTAAGGTTGGACTTTTCATTTTTGGTAAGTAGAGTAAAGCAATAAGGAAATAGCTAACTTATAGTATGGAATCAAGAAAATTTGGAAAGATAAGGGGACATAAGGCATGTATCAAGGAAAAGGTTTTGGAAACTAATTCATGGCCATTTGACCATGAATTTGGACGGCAATGTGGTCTAGGGGGTTGGCTAAATATGCTAGTAGTTGGCTAGGATTAGGAGTTTGTTTTGGTCATTCCTAGCAACTTTTGTGCAAAGTTTTGTAATTCTTTCTCAACCTTTCTCCCTTGGCCGAAATTGAGCTTTTGGTAAACCTTAATCTTTTGACCATTTGGTCATTTTTTGCATATCACACTAGTACTCTTTTGTTTGCTTTGTCATAGTGCCGAAATTGCTAACCCCAAAAAGACCATTCTTTTTCCTTCTATTTTTCCCATTGCCGAATGTACCTTGCTTCTTATCACATATTTTTCTTTCTCTTTTCCTTCTCTTTGAAAACCGAATCCTCATCATCATCTTTTTCTTCCATCTTTTATTTCTTTCTTTTATTTCTTTTCAATCAAAATTTTCTCCATTAATTCTCTCATGGCCGAATGTTAGTGTGCCCATAGCCGACCCACTTTCTCTTTTCTTTGATTATACATAGCCGAATCCTCCATCATTCACAAACATCTTTCTCAATCGTCTCTTTCCAATCGTGGATAATAGTGCGATAGCGGAAGATCAGAAATCAAGTGTTCGTGGGTATCTTAGAACGTTGGAATCGATTTAAGGTGATAAAGGAACGCTTTGATCGATTCTCATATTTTGGAACAAGGATCTTTGTGGTGTTTTAATTTCACCCTTAAACCCTTAGTCATATTTCGATGTAATATTAGATTGGATTAATGATCTTTTGTCTTTGAAGACAATCAAAATAGGGAAGAAAAGGGCGTGAATAGTGTTCGAAAGAGGGTGGTTCCGTTATTCCCCTAAGTTTAAGCGAAGGATCTGCTTTCAGCAATCCGGATTTCCCACCGGTTGTGGACGTTCATCCGAGGAGAATCAATCTGTTCAAGTCGTTCGTACTCTCGAACCATTATTTGTTTGTGGATTTGATTCGGTTAACAAACCATCAATCGGGAGAAACCGCAAGTAGAAGTAGTTCGAAAACCCGAGGGTAAAATTTTAGATCGTAATTTTTAGATCAGTTTCATTAATAAATTATAGTGTTCTAATTATCGTGATACGTATAGGTGTTGACGAGTGGGAAAGTCTAGTTCTCACTATAACCAGGTGTGTAACTTCACACTTATCTTTCGGGTTAGATACTAAACCGTAAGAAATTTGATAAATCGTAAAAATGGCCAAATCAGAAATGTTGTAGTACTTAGTACTTTTGTGTAAATGCATGAAAACGGCTAAACCGAGAAATTTACATAAAACCGCTAGATCGATAAATTGGGCCATAAAGCTGCTAGATCGATAAATTGGGCCATAAAACTGCTAGATCGATAAATTGGGCCATAAAACTGCTAGATCGATAAATTGGGCCATAAAACTGCTAGATCGATAAATTGGGCCATAAAACTGCTAGATCGATAAATATGGGCCAAAGTTTGCTAGATCGCTAATGGGCCAAAAACCCTCTAGTTCGAGATATGGGCCAAAGTTTAATACTATATTGTTAATAGGCCCAAATGAAAGGTTTTATTAAAGACTCATTTGTGTTATGGGTTACTTGATAAAAAATTTATGTTTTAAAGTTTGTTATTCATACATAATTGCATGGGATGGGATTTGATGAAGAGAAGAAAGGCCTGTGGCCACGTGATCTAGTTCGGTGGCTCGCCACAAATTTTGGCTTAATGCCTCTAGTTCGGTGACTATGTCACAATCTAGTTCGGTAGTGCACTCGCAATATTATTAAAAGGCTTAATGCCTACGATTGGTGTGTTTGGCGGGGTGGGTTGACTTGATCCCACAGGTGTCTTTGGTTGGTACGGGGTGTGTAGCGGATGGAAAATTAGGCTTGGTTTGGGAAATTCATTTTTACATGCATTTTATATATTTATTTCATATCTATATCGTTGAAATTTGTAATTGGGCTCAAGCCCAAATTAATGCCTTGATGGTCCAGCCCAACAACGGTGGTAAGTGGGTTACACATCGAGTTCTTTGTAACTCACCCGTTTTATTATCCATTTCAGGTAATGGAAATTGATGTGGACTTGGGTCGGGGATGACTTGGTGGAGGCCATACTACGAGCTTGGGTTTTATAAACTATGAACTTTATTTAAGTTACTTATTTTAATTACTATTTTGGGTATGATGTAATAAGGCCTCTAATTATGTTTTTATGGATTTTTATGTGTGGATGGATTTAATTTTATTTTAAGACTCTTAATATGGGCTTATGTTAAATCTATAAAGTTTTCTTAAAAATATTGTGTTTTATAACAATTTTGGACACCTAAATTACTTTTCAATTTCTTTCAAATTCTTTTAAAACTACGTTAAGGTTTTGACTAATATATATAAGATTTCAAACAAGTATTTTTCTTAATTCATAATCATTGTACTTAGTTTTTATTAAACCTTATTTCTAAAGGTTTTGCATTACTGCTTTACTTAAATCATTAGAGAATTTTGGATGTTCGTTTCGTGTGACAAACCACATCTCGCCTTAACGCATAGACCTGGTTTGGGGTGTTACATTTAATGGTATCGAGCTAGTTTCAAAACTCGGTACTGTGGTTTGGGTTCAACAAAGATATTTGTTTGAGAAACAACTCAAATTTCTAGACTTTTTGATTTAAAGGTAGTATGGCACCATGAGCATCCCGCGCCAAGTCAAGTAAGTATCTCAGATATTGATTGTTTATTATCATTGTGATATGATCATAAGAAACACTCTAGAACTTCTAGTTTTAGGTGTTGAAACTGTAGAGATTGAGACAATAAGGATATGATTGCGTAAACAACTCTATCTCTTTTATATCATAAAACATCGTTAATAAACACCGAAATAGTATTCGATTCATAAAACTCTTAATCGATTAAATCGAAGTTAGTCATTATGAGCACTAGAGGACGTGGTCGTGGGCGCGCGGTAGATGTGGCCATGGTAGAGGACGAGGTGTTAGAGGCGCAATCAAACGCCGGATCATATGCCGGAAATGGATGCACTGCGCCACTCGAAAGTGAGACGGGATCACATGATCATATGGAAGAAGATAATGCGGTGACACGAGCAATGCCGCGAGTCCTTGAAAGGGTCACCGGAGCTAGAATCGGGCCAACAACTCGTGGGTCGATATCGAACGATTAAAATCAAGTGGTGTTGAGGTTTTCGAGGTGTCTCGGTGTAGCTCCAAATGTCGCTGAATATTGGCTTGAGGCGAAGTGGAGCCGAATTATGGACGATCTTGAGTGCACGTGGAACAAAAACTAAGGAGCGGTGTCCTTGTTAAGGGACGAAGCATACCAATGGTGGCTTATCGTCCGAGAAGGCAATCGTCGTATTAGTTAATTGGGAATTCTTTAAAGTTTCCTTCCAAGGGAAATATGTAGGAACGAGTTATGTTGATGCCGAAGGAAGGAATTCCCGAATCGGTCCAAGGCAATAAGACAAGTGGCGAGATATGAAGTCGAGTTTTTGCGCTTGAGTCGCTATGCTCGAACAATAGTGGCAACGGATCATAAGCGCCAGTACGCTTTGAGGATGGCTTGAACGATGAATTGTGGGTTTTGATAGCCCCACAACAAGTTAGAACTTTTGCCACGCTTGTGGAAAAGGCCAAGATAGTCGAAGAGGCTAAGAACTCGGACGTCGAATCGGGAACGAGCTAGAGGCAAGAGAGATATGAAGTATTCGGGTTCTTCAAGAAGGTTTCAAGAGGCCTCGGAATGATGAACCACCAAGGTAGAACACCAGAATCGTGAATTAGAGTCGAGATTGTGCCGATTGTGGGAAAAGGCATTCGGAGAGTCTTTGGAAGAAAACGGGTGCTTGCTATAAATGCGGTCGATGGATCATCAATATAGGAATTGCCCTCGTCGAATGGATACAACTCGGGAAGCTCGTAATCTTGATACACCACCGCAAGAGAGGAATTCAAAGAACCACCGAGAGGTCGTGGACCAGTCGTGGTGGTAATGGGGCTAGACGTGGTCAAGGTGCGCTGGTCGAGGCAATGGTCCTAGAGGCAACACGGATGCAAGACGGCCGAGATTGGTATATGCGCTTAGACGCCGTGAGGATGGCAATGCACTGATGTGATAACTCGCACGTTCTTCATCTTTGATGTACACATTATTGCTTTGATAGATATTGGTTCTACCCATTCGTATGTTGCTAGCACCATATCCGAAACTTGAATTTAGACTCAAATTTCCGATAGTGAGATGAAGGTAATTAGTCCTTTAGACAATCGGTATTGGTAAATAAACTGCTTAGAGAAGTGCCCTTAGAAATTCAAGGAGAAATATTTTTGGCGAATTTGATGGAATTGCCTTTCTACGAGTTCGATATCATTTTGGGCATGGATTGGTTGGTTAAGCACGCGAAATTGGATTGTGCTTGAAAAGCGGATGTCAATACGGACGGTGGAGGATAAAGAAATAGTTATGATAGGCGAACGAGGGAATTACTTGGCAAATGTGGTATCTGCGTTAAAGGCGTAAAAAGTTGATGCGGAAGGGTATGGAGCATTTCTAGCTTTTATTAGTGCTTTAGATGCCAAAGAGTTGTCGATGGAAGATGTGAGAGAAAAAGAAGGAATTTCCGGATGTATTTCAAGAACTTCCCGCATACCTCCGGATCGGGAAGTGGAATTTGGTATTGAGCTCTTGCCCGGAACGGCTCCAGTGTTCATTCCTCCTTATAGAATGGCACCGAAGGAGTTGGCGGAGCTTAAAGCTCAAATTCAAGAATTGTTGGATCGGGGTTTTATTCGACCGAGTGTGTCTCCGTGGGGAGCACCGGTTTTGTTTGTTAAGAAGAAAGATGGGTCAATGCGTATGTGTATTGACTACAGGCAATTAAATACATTGACGATCAAGAATAGGTACCCTTTGCCGAGAATTGATGACCTGTTTGATCAAATGAAGGGAGCTTCTGTTTTCTCCAAAATTGATTTGAGATCGGGTTATCACCACTTAAGGTGAAAGAAGTGGATATTCACAAGACGGCTTTCCGAACTCGTTATGGACATTATGAGTTTTTGGTTATGCCGCTTGGGTTGACCAATGCACCAGTTTGATTTATGGATATGATGAACCGGGTCTTTCAACCATATTTAGACCGGTTTGTGGTGGTATTCATAGATGACATTCGGTATATTCAAGGAATGAAGAGGAGCATGACTCGTGCATTTGCGAATTGTATTGCGCTTACTTGAGATAATCAATCGTATGCCAAATTCGGTAAATGTGAATTCGTTAAGGAAGTGACTTTTGGGTCATGTGGTATCACCAAGGAAATAAGGGTGGATCCTCGGAAGATTGAGGTCAGATTGGATTAGAAAACACCAAAGTCGATGAAATGAGATTCGAGTTTCTTGGGTTTGGTGGTTACTATAGACGCTTTGTTGAGGGGTTTTCGTTGATTGCTTTGCACCCCTAACTAAGCTTTTGCGAAAGGAGTACCATATATATGGACCGATAAATAGCAAGAAAGTTTCGAGAAATTGAAGAAGATTTTAACTGAAGCGCCAATCTCGATTCAACTTTGAGGTGGAAAGGAGTTTATAGTTTATCGCGATGCGTCACACACGGGCTTAGGATGTGTATTGATGCAAAGTGGGAAAGTGGTGGCTTATGCTTCTCGTCACCGAGACCGCACGACGCAAGTAAACTACCCTACTCATGACTTGGAGTTAGTCTGCGGTAGTGTTTGCTCTAAAGATTTGGAGGCATTACCTCTACGGTGAAAAGTCTATCATCTATACGGATCACAAGAGTCTTAAGTATCTTCTTACTCGTAAGGAATTAAACTTGAGACAACGAAGATGGGTGGAGTCATAAAGGACTATGATTTCTCAATCGAGTATCATCCCGAAAAGCTAATGTGGTAGCGACACGCGTTAAGTCGTAAGGTGGTATCTCGATTTCGAACAATGTTTGCCCATTTGAGTTTGTACGAGGATGGTAGTCCGATAGCGGAACTTCGTGAAGCCTCTGTGGTTAGAGCAAATCAAAGAAAAATAGATATCGATAAGAAGTTGGGACTTTTAATTCAACAAGTTGAAAATGGTGGAATAGAGGATTTTAGCATAAACGCGGAAGGTGTGTTATGTTTTCGTGGGAGAGTTTGTATGCCTAAGGACTCGAGATTCGAGACAAATGATTCTACGGGAGGCGCATAGTAGCCCTTATGCTATGCACCCGGAGGAAATAAGATGTATCGGGATCTTCGTGAACAATATTGGTGGCCGTGGTTGAAGCGTGAGATTTACGAATTTGTGGGAAAATGTTTAACTTGTCGCCAAAGTGAAGGCGAGCATCAATTGCCGCCGATTATTACAACCTGTAAAGATTCCTCTTTGGAAATGGGAGCGGATAACAATGGATTTTGTTAGTGGGTTACCTTTAACACCTACTAAGAAAAATTCCGCTTGGGTAATTGTTGATCGCTTGACGAAGATCGCTCATTTTCTACCGGTTAAATGCACGGATTACTCGTTACGAGTTGGCTAAGCCGCACGTATCTCAAATCGTGAGGTTGCATGGGGTACCGTGTCTATTATATCGAGATAGGGATCCTAGGTTTACATCACGGTTCGAAAGCTTTGCATGAAGCTTTGGGAACAAAGCTAAACTTCATGACGGCTTTTCATCCTCGATCGATGCTCAATCGAAAAGAGTAATTCAGATTCGGAAGACATGTTAAGGGGATGTGTAATCGACTTCAAAGGTAGTTGGGAGGATTTTCTACCGCTGGCGAGAATTTGCTTACAACAATAGCTATCGGTCTAGCATTCGGATGGCACCCTACAAGGCATTATATGGTCGTGAGGTGTCGTTCTCCCAGTTGTTGGACCGAATTGGGCGAACGATGATGTTAGGTCCCGAGCTGATCTCTCAAACGGAAGAAAAAGTAAAAGCTATTCGAGCACGATTAAAGGAAGCTTCTGATAGACAAAAGTCGTATGCGGTCTCAAACGTAGAAGTATCGAGTATCTTTGTGGGGATCAAGTTTTCTTGAAGGTTTCACCTTGGAAGAAGATTTTCAGGTTTGGAAAGAAGGGCAAATTGAGTCCTAGATACATTGGACCATATCGTGTGGTGAAGCATGTTGGTCCAGTGGCCTATCAGATCGAATTACCTCCGGAGTTGAGCCAAATTCATAATGTTTTTCATGTTTCCATGCTGAGGCGCTATAGATCGGATCCTTCGCACATAGTGCCGGTAGAAGAAGTGGAGTTGAAGTCAGACTTTTCTTTTGAGGAAGAACCAGTGGAAATCTTAGACCGAGATGTTAAGGTGCTAAGAAAGAAAATCGTGCCGTTGGTCAAAGTTTTATGGCATAATCACGGAGCGGAGGAAGCTACGTGGGAGCCTGAGGATGCAATTCGGCAACAATACCCTCACCTCCTTCAACCAGGTAAATTTCGAGGACGGAATTTTCTTTAAGGAGGGTAGAGTTGTAACACCCTAAAATTCAAGTATCGATTTATTGCATGTTTTGGTGTTTAGATTATGAAGGAAAATTTTCTTATTTCTTTTCGTGCCTATTATAGTCATGAAGAAGAGTATAGAATTATTCGGGTATGGAATAATTTTTAGTTTGAGAATTTATTGAAGTGGAGCAAGTGGCATTGACACTTAAGTTAAATTAAGTGTTAAAAAGTAGCATAAGATGAGTAAATGGCAAGGTGGTGTTGGCGCATGAGATATTGCATGAGGGGGAGTGGTTCAATCCCTTGTATAGCATTTAGACAACTTTTATTTTTGCACTTGTATAGCAAGTGTCGGCCAAGCAATAGATATGGTAAGGTTGGACTTTTCATTTTTGGTAAGTAGACTAAAGGAATAAGGAAATAGCTAACTTATAGTATGGAATCAAGAAAATTTGGAAAGATAAGGGGACATAAGGCATGTATCAAGGAAAAGGTTTTGGAAACTAATTCATGGCCATTTGACCATGAATTTGGACTGACAATGTGGTCTAGGGGAGGTTGGCCGAATATGCTAGTAGTTGGCTAGGATTAGGAGTTTGTTTTGGTCATTCCTAGCAACTTTTGTGCAAAGTTTTGTAATTCTTTCTCAACCTTTCTCCTTGGCCGAAATTGAGCTTTTGGTAAACCTTAATCTTTTGACCATTTGGTCATTTTTGCATATCACACTAGTACTCTTTTGTTTGCTTTGTCATAGTGCCGAAATTGCTAACACCAAAAAGACCATTCTTTTTCCTTCTCTTTTTCCCATTGCCGAATGTACCTTGCTTCTTATCACATCTTTTTCTTTCTCTTTTCCTTCTCTTTGAAAACCGAATCCTCATCATCATCTTTTTCTTCCATCTTTTATTTCTTTCTTTTATTTCTTTTCAATCAAAATTTTCTCCATTAATTCTCTCATGGCCGAATGTTAGTGTGCCCATAGCCGACCCACTTTCTCTTTTCTTTGATTATACATAGCCGAATCCTCCATCATTCACAAACATCTTTCTCAATCGTCCCTTTCCAATCGTGGATAATAGTGCGATAGCGGAAGATCGGAAATCAAGTGTTCGTGGGTATCTTAGAACGTTGGAATTGATTTAAGGTGATAAAGGAACGTTTGATCGATTCTCATATTTTGGAACAAGGATCTTTGTGGTAAGCGAATTTCACCCTTAAACCCTTAGTCATATTTCGATGTAATATTAGATTGGATTAACGATCTTTTGTCTTTGAAGACAATCAAAATAGGGAAGAAAAGGGCGGTGAATAGTGTTCAGAAGAGGGGTGGTTCCGTTATTCCCCCTAAGTTTAAGCGAAGGACTATTTCAGCAATCCGGGATTGCCCACCGGGTTGTGGACGTTCATCCGAGGAGAATCAACTGTTCGAAGTCGTTCGTACTCCCGAACCATTATTTGTTCGTGGATTTGATTCGGTTAACGAACCATCAATCGGGGAGAAACCGCAAGTAGTTCGAAAACCCGATGGTAAAATTTTAGATCGTTATTTTTAGATCGGTTTCATTAATAAATTATAGTGTTCTAATTATCGTGATACGTATAGGTGTTGACGAGCGGGAAAGTCTAGTTCTCACTATAACCAGGTGTGTAACTTCACACTTATCTTTCGGGTTAGATACTAAACCGTAAGAAATTTGATAAATCGTAAAAATGGCCAAATCGGAAATGTTGTAGTAATTAGTACTTTTGTGTAAATGCATGAAAACGGCTAAACCGAGAAATTTACATAAAACTGCTAGATCGATAAATTGGGTCATAAAACTGCTAGATCGATAAATTGGGCCATAAAACTGCTAGATCGATAAATTGGGCCATAAAACTGCTAGATCGATAAATTGGGCCATAAAACTGCTAGATCGATAAATATGGGCCAAAGTTTGCTAGATCGCTAATGGGCCAAAAACCCTCTAGTTCGAGATATGGGCCAAAGTTTAATACTATATTGTTAATAGGCCCAAATGAAAGGTTTTATTAAAGACTCATTTGTGTTATGGGTTACTTGATAAAAATTTTATGTTTTAAAGTTTGTTATTCATACATAATTGCATGGGATGGGATTTGATGAAGAGAAGAAAGGCTGTGGCCACGTGATCTAGTTCGGTGGCTCGCCACAAATTTTGGCTTAATGCCTCTAGTTCGGTGACTATGTCACAATCTAGTTCGATAGTGCACTCGCAATATTATTAAAAAGGCTTAATGCCTACGATTGGTGTGTTTGGCGGGGTGGGTTGACTTGATCCCCACAGTGTCTTTGGTTGGTACGGGGGTGTGTAGCGGATGGAAAATTAGGCTTGGTTTGGGAAATTCATTTTTACATGCATTTTATATATTTATTTCATATCTATATCGTTGAAATTTGTAATTGGGCTCAAGCCCAAATTAATGCCTTGATGGTCTAGCCCAACAACGGTGGTAAGTGGGTTACACACTGAGTTCTTTGTAACTCACCCCGTTTTATTATCCATCTCAGGTAATGGAAATTGATGTGGACTTGGGCCGGGGATGACTTGGTGGAGGCCATACTACGAGCTTGGGTTTTATAAACTATGAACTTTATTTAAGTTACTTATTTTAATTACTATTTTGGGTATGATGTAATAAGGCCTCTAATTATGTTTTTATGGATTTTTATGTGTGGATGGATTTAATTTTATTTTAAGACTCTTAATATGGGCTTATGTTAAATCTATAAAGTTTTCTTAAAAATATTGTGTTTTATAACAATTTTGGACACCTAAATTACTTTTCAATTTCTTTCAAATTCTTTTAAAACTACGTTAAGGTTTTAACTAAAATATATAAGATTTCAAACAAGTATTTTTCTTAATTCATAATCATTGTACTTAGTTTTTATTAAACCTTATTTCTAAAGGTTTTGCATTACTGTTTTACTTAAATCATTAGAGAATTTTGGATGTTCGTTCGGTGTGACAAACCAAATCTCGTCTTAACGCATAGACCTGGTTTGGGGTGTTACAATAAGCAATCACTTTGCCTTCTTGCATAAGTACACAGCCTAATCCATTTAAGGATGCATCGCTGTAAACTATGAACTCTTTCCCTGTCTCAGGTTGTACTAAAACTGGAGCTTCTATCAATAATGCTTTCAATTTTTCAAAACTTTGTTGGCATATTTCTGTCCACTCGAACTTCACATTTTTCTGTAACAACTTCGTCATCGGGGTTGCAATCATGGAAAACCCCTTGACAAATCGTCTATAATAGCCGGCTAGGCCTAGGAAACTTCTAACCTCGATATATTCCTTGGTGGTTTCCAATCAGAATAGCCGAGATCTTACTTGGGTCTACTCGAACCCTTCTCTCGAGACAATATGCCCCGAAAATCCTACTTCATTGAGCCAAAACTCACTTTTACCGAACTTGGCATACAACCGATTTTCTCGAAGAATCTGAAACTATCTCAGAGGTGCTCGGCATGCTCATTCTCATCTCGGAATAAACCAAGATGTCGTCAATAAAAACAACTACAACCTTGTTGAGGTATGGTCCAAGATGCGGTTCATTAAGTCCATGAACACCGCAGAGCATTGGTCAAACTAAAAGGCATGACTAAAAATTCATAATGCCCATACCTTGTTCGGCGAGCGCTTGGATACATCGACTCCTTTACTATTAACTGGTAATACCCCGATCTCAAGTCTATCTTAGAGAACACGGTGGCTCCTTTCAATTGATCGAACAAATCATCGATCCTTGGCAATGGGTACTTGTTCTTTCTTTGTCACTTTATTAAGTCGACGGTAATCTATGCACAATCTCATAGTGCCATCCTTCTTTTCACAAATAAAACTGGAGCACCCGGGAGAACAACTTGACCTCGCAAAGCCTTTGTCTGCATTAACTCTTGCAATCAGATCTTCAACTCTTTCAACTCCGTTGGAGCCATTCTGTAAGGAGTAATAGATATTGGTACAATGACGAGCTAGCTCAATCTTTGAACTCAACTTCTCCGATTGGAGGTAATCCCGGTAATTCTTCCGGAAAAACATCCATGTGCTCACATACTATCGATGCGGACTCAATCTTTAACTCTGTTTAGTTATCATTCATCACAAAGGCCAAATATGCCTCATACCCCTTTCTTATAAATCTACGTGCCATATATGAGAAATCAATACCGGCAATCCACTTTGTTCATCTGATTCTATATGGAGGATATCCCCATTCTCACATCTCATTTCAATGTATTTCTTCCCACAATTAACTATTACATTATGGGCAGTCAACCAGCTCATACCGAGAATGAGATCAAACTCGTCAAATGGTAACAACATAAGGTTTTCTTTAAAACAATGATCTCTAATCATTAATGGACATTCTCTACATACTTCATTCACTAACACACTCTTGCCTAAAGGATTAGACACTCTAATCACAAATTCTGTAAACTTTATAGGCATACTCAAATCGGATACCAATTTCATGCAAATGTAAGAGTGTGTAGATCCGGGATCTATTAAAGCAATAACTTTAACATCATGAAGAGAAAAGGTACCCGTGATAACATCATGGGAAGATGCCTCTTCGCGAGCGCGAATGGCATAAGTCCGCAGCGCCGCTACCCCTCGGGTCTTGCGGCCGCTCTCTAGGGTTACCTCTTCCTCTTGCCCCACTTCCTGGGTTTCTCTGCGGTCTTCCTCTGACCATGCTCCCAGATCTCAGGTTCTGAGCTCTCTCTTCTTTCATTGTCTCTGGACAATCCTTTATGTAGTGTTCTTGGGAACCACATCTATAACATGCATTTTCGCATGCGCTCGGCATTCTCCAAGATGACGTGCTCGCCACATCAGGGGCATTCGGGTCTTTCAAATTGAAAGTTCCCCACACTAGCGACAGAAGTAGTCTATGCTTTATTTCCCGAATACTGTTTAACCTTGTCTTTCTTTGAAAACGCAATGGAAGTAGCCGATCGGGTAGGTAAATCTCTTGACTTCTTGGATGAGGATTGGAATGAATTATCCCACTGTCTCTTTCTAGAGTCACGAGACTCAATTTCAGACTTTCTCTTCTCTTTTACTAGCTCTTCGGCTTTACAAGCTCTCTCCACTAGCACAACAAATTCTTTCAATTCTAGTACAGCAACAAACAGTTTGATGTCCTCATTTAGCCCATCTTCAAATCTTTTGCTCATGATGGCCTCGGTGGACACACATTCTCGAGCGTATTCTTTGAGTCGCACAAACTCACGCTCATAATCGCCACCGACATCTTGCCTTGCTTTAACTCTAAAAATTCTTTTCTTTTACGATCTACAAATCTTTGACTGATATACTTTTTCTTGAACTCTTCTTGGAAGAATTCTCATGTGATCTTCTCCCTTGGTACCACTGATACAAGGGTGTTCCACCATTGATAGGCAGAATCTCTTAAAAGGGAGAATACACACTTCATGCTTTCCTCAGGTGTGCATGATAGCTCATTAAATACCCTGATGGTTTTTTCTAACCAAAACTCGACTTTTTCTGGATCATCTTCTCTTTTTGCCCGGAATTCTTCTGCTCCATGTTTCCTGATCCTATCAACTGGAGGTTTGTCTCCTCTTACCACCTCTACTACTTGAGGGGTTACTGGAATAGGTTGTGGAACAGGTGGGGGTGGAGGGGGTTGTACATTTGGGTTCATACGAACGAACTCTGAATACCACGTATTCATCATGTGGAGGAAGGCTTCTCTAGCCCCTTCTCCTCCTTCTTGACTCACCGTAGTGGGTCTATTCTCATCCTCGTTCGGCACCGTCCCTTCAGCGGGAGTCGGCGCATTACTTTCTATGTCATCTACCATATCTCTTTCAAGATCCATTTACTATATATATAAACATAATTTAAGTCGTCAGGAGTCGTCAAAATATCATTATAAAAACATTCTTACGTATGGAATGTATAGCTAGACTCGTGCTCATGCTACGTTAGTCCTAGAACCGACTAAACCGTAGCTCTGATACCACTAAATGTAACACCCCATACCCGAGTTTGAGGCTTAGACCGGATACGAGAAGTTACTATGCTTGAACTTGCTTAATCAAGTACTTACGGGCTATAAAATTTCGTTCCGAATTAAGAACTTATGTTTCTTAATCAACTTGTACTTTTCATGGGCCTACGAGGCCTTAAACTCATGTCCGTAAACTTTCGGAACTCAATCGAAAACTTTTCATTGAAACAGGGGTCACACGACCATGTGAGTTGGGACAAGCCCGTGTAAACATGAGACACGCCCATGTCTCCTAACCGTGCTTAAAACTTGAGCTTACTGCCAAACTTCACACGGCCATGGCACGCCCGTGGTCCTGACCCGTGTGAAAAACCTTAGCATTCTGACTTATAACACACGGCCATGGCACGCCCGTGGACTTAGACCGTGTACTACAACTTGATATTTTGACTTTAGGTGCAATGGTGCAGGGTACACACGGCTTAGACACACGCCTGTGTGTCCGACCGTGTGGGCACTTAGAGGCTATTTACCAAGCCAATTGCCACCCTGAAATCAAGAGCAAATTCATACTATCTCAACAACTCAAATCACTACAACTTTAATGAACAATATAACATGCTCCATTGATATCAATAACATACATACTTAGGCAATCTTGACCAATCATTTAGCCATTAACAAAAGAATAATAATAAACTTGATAGCCCATGCTTTTGCCCTTTCTAAGATATATACTCAAAATGAAATGTTTCCTATACATGCCATACTTAATAAAAACAACTTGGCTATACCAAAATAGCGGTTGATAGTGTGATTCGAGCTCCGACTTCAACGATCCACAAGTTAGCTTGGCAGGACTACATAGAAAGAAATATTAAAAGACGTAAGCATTTAGCTTAGTAAGTTTGCATAATGCACATAGCAACATACTTGCTTAATATAAACCATTTGACATAAACAATGGCATCATAAATTTTAGCTATAAAGCTTACTTACTCATACTTGATTCTTACATATCTCATGAAACTTACTAGTCTCATACTTGAGAGGTAAACAAGGTACCTATATCACTTGATCACATTGATCAGCATACTTTAACATAATAATCATAATCTCTGATTCATCATTCATAACATGAATAATACTCATTTTCACTTGATAATAACTTTGCTTACTTAGCTTTCTTGTTATTTCATTTGAGCTTAGCTCGTTTGCCCGATGAATTTATATGAATAACCGAGGATACTAAATCTCATCTAAATTTCGAGGCCATGACTTAACATGGACTTATACGAAGTCTTTCTTGTTCTCACCAATGCCATGCCTTAACTTGGACTTATATAGGATCTCTTTCTCTTGATAACTTTTCAATGCCAAACTTGCCTTGGTCTTACATGATAACTTGTTCAATGCCAAGCTTGCCTTGGACTTACATGATAACTTGTTCAATGCCAAGCTTGCCTTGGACTTACATGATAATTTACTCAATGCCAAGCTTGCCTTGGACTTACATGATAACTTACTCAATGCCAAGCTTGCCTTGGACTTACATGATAACTTATTCAATGCCAAGCTTGCCTTGGACTTACATGATAGCTTGCTTGCTTGCCGACGCCATGCCTCAGCTTGGTCTTATACGAACTTTCTTGTTTCATGTGGTAGATCGAGTATCCTAAGTTACTCAACTTCAATCGGGGCTTTCTCATGCTTGATCTCATTAATTTCTTTGTTTAACATAACATTGAACATTTTTCATAATAACATTGTACATTATACTAAGTAATTTAATGATATAAATCATAAAGCTTAGAAATCATATAAACTTACCTCAATATACAAAATGTATGTAGATATGCAATTTAGTCCTCGATTTTGTCCTTGCCTCGGTTTCGATCTGGGCTTCATTTTTCTTGATCTATAGTCATAAATATATCATTTAATACTCACATTGACTAAATTGACTCTTAACTCATACTTTGGCAAAATTACTATTTTGCCCCTATACTTTCTCATATTTGCACTTTTCCCCCAAGGCTCGTAAAATAATTTTCATTCAACTTTCTTAGACTACATGCTTAGCTGATTCATTTTCTCTACTATAGCCATTATCAATTCTCATTATTTCTAATAGGTATGACTAATTTCAAAACTTTTCCAAATTAGTCCCTATGCTCATTTTTCATGAAATTCACTTAGAAAAAGATGTTTATCTAGCATCAAACTCTCATAAACTTCCATAAAACATCATTTAGCATGCATGTCATTCATGGGTAGATTTTTGAACATGCATCTTAGCTCATTTTATAGCTAAAAATAGCTAATTCATAATACGAGGACTTCAAAAACACGAAAAATGTTAAAATCGGGACTAAGATGAACTTACTAGCAAGCTTGAAAGATGAGCAAACCCTAGCTATGGTTTCTTTGAAAATTTCAGCAATGAGTAAGAAGATGATAATGATTTTTTTCATCTTTTTCCTTTATTAATCATTTAATAGGTAAACGACTAAAATGCCCTTCTCTTAAAAATATCACCATTTACTAACTCATATCCAATTTTGTCCAAAAATCATGATTTGGGAAAATTTCTATTTAAGGACTTATAATTGCTATTCTAGAGCTATTTCATACAAAATGCTTCTAGAAACTCACATTTTACAACTTTTGCAATTTGGTCCTTTTTGACCATTCAACTTCAATTTAGCAAAATTGCTTCATGAAACTTTCACACTAACATGCAAACATAACATGAACCTTAAAAACTCATAAATTCACTTCGGATTCATGGTCTCGTACCACTATTCCGACTACGCCCTAAATCAGGCTATTACATTCCTTGTCTTTCAATTGACCGATATTGATCTTCTCGATCGATTTGCTAACCAAGAGACCAAGTGTACCCACAACTTTCTCCGATATGAACAAGTTTGATGCCCCCGTATCGATAAGAGAACCCCTCTTATGGCCTGCAATGTTGATGTCCACAAACATAAACCCTTTTTCCTTGTGGTCCATCTTCGTTTTTGCATAATTGAGTATCATTCAGTCAAGCTTTAAAGTCTTACTCCCTGGCTCCCTTTCCTCTTCTTTACTGATTACTGACAACTTAGATCGCTCTGGATGGTGTCGCATCTTATGTGGCCCACACCATAAAACACACTTAATTGGGTTCTTTTCATTCTCTGTGAACCTTTTGGTTTCGACAAAACTAAAGATCGAACCAAGATTTATTGGTACTTTGACTGGCTCATAATCCTTTTTATGGTAAAAATCATGGATCGTTTCAGAAAATCCCTTACCATATGTGACTGTTACAAATAAAGCATTTCACCGGCCTCTTTGGTTGTTATTAGGCTTTAACTTCCCATTATGTGGTTTCTCATTACCACCATTTTCGTTGCTATTCTCAACATGTCCTTCTTCATCTCCCCCACCATTTCCATTCTCCTTAGGCTTGGAAGACTCAAACTTGTCTTTCCTCGAAACAAACTCAATTAAGGATTCCACTACTGTCATATCTTTGGAAAGTTCTTTGACCTCTTGGCGATGAAACTCTTGCTTTGCCCACAACTTTAGCATATTCATAAAGGTGAAAAATGCCTCATCACCTAAATAAAAAATTTGGAGCATTAACTCACTAAACTCATTCACATACTCCCTAACTGTACATTGTTGTGTAAGCCAACACAATTTACCTCGAGCCTCATCCTCGACATATTCCGGGTAAAATTGCCCATTGAATTTACTCTAGAACTCCTCCCAAGTCCCAATAGTGGTACCACCTCGTCTTTCATCTGTGGACCTACAATGCCATCATAACAAAACAACATCAGTAAGATACATGACAATGTTATTTACCTTAGTAGCATCATCCACAATGCCTTTGTCACAAAAATATTGCTCCATTCCCCATAAGAAGTTGTTCTCATTCTTTATAAACCTTTTCGCATTGAACTCTTTAAGATTTGGGACATCTACCTTAGGTTTGAGTGACGCAGACAACACAACATTACCCAAAGCGGCTTTACAAATATTGAGTGTAACACCCCAAACCAGGTCTATGCGTTAAGACGAGATTTGGTTTGTCACACCGAACAAACATCCAATATTCTCTAATGATTTAAGTAAAACAGTAATGCAAAACCTTTAGAAATAAGGTTTAATAAAAACTAAGTACAATGATTAAAATTTATGAATTAAGAAAAATACTTGTTTGAAATCTTATAAATATTAGTCAAAACCTTAACGTAGTTTTAAAAGAATTTGAAAGAAATTGAAAAGTAATTTAGGTGTCCAAAATTGTTATAAAACACAATATTTTTAAGAAAACTTTATAGATTTTAACATAAGCCCATATTAAGAGTCTTAAAATAAAATTAAATCCATCCACACATAAAAATCCATAAAAACATAATTAGAGGCCTTATTACATCATACCCAAATAGTAATTAAAATAAGTAAATTAAATAAAGTTCATAGTTTATAAAACCCAAGCTCGTAGTATGGCCTCCACCAAGTCATCCCCGCCCAAGTCCACATCAATTTCCATTACCGAGATGGATAATAAAACGGGTGAGTTACAAAGAACTCAGTGTGTAACTCACTTACCACCATTATTGGGCACCATCAAGGCATTAATTTGGGCTTGAGCCCAATTACAAATTTTAACAATATAAAAATGAAATAAAATATATAAAATGCATGTAAAATGAATTTCCCAACCAAGCCTAATTTCCATCCGCTACACACCCCGCACTAACCAAAGACACTGTGGGGATCAAGTCAACCCACCCCGCCAAACACACCAATCGTAGGCATTTAGCCTTTTAAATAATATTGTAGTGCACTCATCAACTAGATTGTGACATAGTCACCGAACTAGAGGCATTAAGCCAAATTTGTGGCGAGAGCCACCGAACTAGAGGCATTAAGCCAAATTTGTGGCAGAGCCACCGAACTAGATTCATGGCCACAGGCCTTACTTCTCTTCATCATGTATCCCATCCCATGCAATTATGTATGAATAACAAACTTTAATCATAAATAATTTATCAAGTAATCCATAATACAAATGAGTTTTTAATTAAACTTTTCATTTGGGTCCATTAAACAAAATAGTATTTAGCCCATTTAGCAATCTAGCGAACTTTGGCCCATATTTCGAACTAGAAGGTTTTTGGCCCATTATATCGATCTAGCAGTTTTTAGGCCCAATTTGTCGAACTAGCGCTTTTTCACCAAATTTATCGATCTAGTAGTTTTTCACCCAATTTAACAATCTAGCGATCTTTCGGCCCAATTTAACAATCTAGCAATCTTTCGCCCAATTTAACGATCTAGCGATCTTTTCGGCCCAATTTAACGATCTAGCAAAGATTTTGGCTCAATTTATGATCTAGCAATATTTCAAGCTCAATTTATCGATCTAGCAATATTTCGGCTCAATTTATCGATCTAGTAATTTTTCCGACTTTAACCGTTTTCATGCATTTACACAAAAGTGTTAATTATCACATAATTTTCGATTTTGCCATTTTTACGATTTATCATAATACTTACTGTTTAGTATCTAACCCGAAAGATAAGTGTGAAGTTACACACCGGTTATAGTGAGAACTAGACTTTCCCGCCGTCAACACCTATACGTATCACGATAAATTAGAATCACTATATTTTAATAACGAAATCAATCTTAGGAATTAACGATCTAACTTTTACCCTCGGATTTTCGAACTACTTCTACTTGCGGTTTCTCCCGATTGATGGTTCGTTAACCGAATCAAATCCACGAACAAATAATGGTTCGAGAGTACGAACTACTTCAAACAATTGATTCTCCTCGGATGAACGTCCACAACCCTTGGAAATCCCGATCATCTGAAACATCCTTTGCTTATACTTAGGGGATTAATGGAACCTCCTTCTTCCGAACACTAAACACCGCCCTTTTCTTCCCTATCTTGATTGTCTTCAAAGACGAAAGATCGTTAATCCAATCTATTATTACATCGAAATATGACTAAGGGTTTAAGGGTGAAATTCGCTTACCACAAAGATCCTTGTTCCAAAATATGAGAATCGATCAAACGTTCCTTTATCACCTTAAATCGATTCCAACGTTCTAAGATACCCACGAACACTTGATTTTCGATCTTCCGCTATCGCACTAAAATATAACCATTGGAAACGTTTAAGAGATGGAATGGTAAAATTTCTATCCAAGAAATCCTTTTTACCATCATCAAAATTCGGCCAACATATTTATTAACTAATCGTAAAATAAAAAGAACCCTTACCTATTATCCACGATTGGAAAGAGACGATTGAGAAAGATGTTTGTGCAAGATAGAGGATTCGGCTATATGACCAAAGAAAATAGAAAAATGATTCGGCTATGGGTACATCAACATTCGGCCATGAGAGAAAATAATAGAGAAAGTATGAGTATCAAGAATAAAAGATGAGAGAAGAATCTTTGATGATGTTGTTTCAATTTTCAAAGAGAATAAAAGAGAAAGAAAGAAGGAGATGAGTTTTGGGAGCAATGTATATTCGGCAATGGGGAGAAGAAAAGTAAAGAATGGCTTTTTGTTGTTGGTAGAATCGGCACTATGAGAAAGGCACAAAATTGAACACTAAAGTGAAAAGCAAAAATGACCAAATGGTCAAAATAATCAAGGCTTACCAAAAGATCAATTTCGGCCAAAGGGAAAAGTTGAGAAGAGGAATGCAAAATTTTGCACAAAAACTAAAATGACCAAAAGCAAACTCCTAAACCTTACCAAGCTACTAGCAAAATTTGGCCAACCTTCCCCCTAGCCATATTGCCGTCCAAATTCATTGGTCAAATGACCATGAATTTGTTTCCAAAACACTTTCCTTGATACATGCCCTATGTCTCCATATCTTTCCATATTTTCTTGATTCCCTACCATAAATTCACTCTTACCTTATTCCTTTGATATACTAACCAAAAATAACAAGGTCAACACTTACCATAAATAAGCTTGGCGACACTTACCATAGAAGAGCAAAATAAAAGTTGTCCAAATGTTATACAAGGGATTCGAACCACTCCCCTCATGCAATATCTCATGCGCCAACACCACCTTGCCATTTACTCATCTTATGCTACTTTTTAACACTTAATTTAACTTAAGTGTCAATGCCACTTGCTCCACTTCAATAAATTCTCAAACTAAAAATTATTCCATACCCGAATAATTCTATACTCTTCTTCAGGACTATAATAGGCACGAAAAGAAATAAGAAAATTTTTCCTTCATAATCTAAACCCCAAAACATGCAATAAATCGATACTTGAATTTTAGGGTGTTACAACTCTACCCTCCTTAAAGAAAATTTCGTCCTCAAAATTTACCTGGTTGAAAGAGATGAGGGTATTGTTGACGAATTGTATCCTCAGGCTCCCACGTAGCTTCCTCCACTCCGTGATTACGCCATAAAACCTTGACCAACGGCACGGTTTTCTTTCTTAGCCCCTAACATCTCGGTCTAAGATTTCCACCGGTTCCTCCTCAAAAGACAAGTCCAATTCAACTCCACTTCTTCTCTCACATACTATGTGCAAAGGATCCGATCAATAGCGCCTCGGCATGGAAACATGAAAAACATTATGAATCGACTCAACTCCGAGGTAATTCGATCCGATAGGCCACTGGACCAACACGCTTCACCACACGATATGGTCCAATGTATCTAGGACTCAACTTGCCCTTCTTCCCAAACACGAAAATCTTCTTCCAAGGTGAGACCTTCAAGAAAACTTGATCCCCACAAAGATACTCGATACTTCTATGCTTCGGATCTCGCATACGACTTTTGTCTATCCAAGCTTCCTTTAACCGTGCTCGAATAGCTTTTACTTTTTCTTCCGTTTCGAGATCACCAGACCTAACATCTGCCGTTTGCCCAATTCAGTCCAACAACTAGGAGAACGACACCTACGACCATATAATGCCTCGTAGGGTGCCATCCGAATGCTAGGCGATAGCTATTGTTGTAAGCAAATTCTACCAGCGGTAGAAAATCCTCCCAACTACCTTTGAAGTCGATTACACATCCCCTTAACATGTCTTCCGAATCTGAATTACTCTTTACGATTGACCATCCGATCGAGGATGAAAAGTCAGATCAAGTTTAGCTTTGTTCCCAAAGCTTCATGCAAAGCTTTCCAAAATCGTGACGTAAACCTAGGATCCCTATCTCGATATAATAGACACAAAATACCCCATGTAACCTCACGATTTCGGATACGTACAGCTTAGCCAACTTCTGTAACGAGTAATCCGTACGAACTAGTAGAAAATGAGCAGTCTTCGTCAAACGATTAACAATTACCCAAACAGAATTTTTCTTAGTAGGTGTTAAAGGTAACCCACTAACAAAATCCATTGTTATCCGCTCCCATTTCCAAAGAGGAATCTTTACCGGTTGTAATAATCCTGGACGGCAATTGATGCTCCGCCTTCACTTGTGGACAAGTAAACATTTTCCCACAAATTCAGAAATCTCACGCTTCAACCCTGGCCACCAATATTGTTCACGAAGATCCCGATACATCTTATTTCCTCCGGGGTGCATAGCATAAGGGCTACTATGCGCCTCCCGTAGAATCATTTGTCTCAGATCTGAGTCCTTAGGTATACAAACTCTCCCACGAAAACATAACACACCTTCCGCGTTTATGCTAAAAAATTCTATTCCACCATTTTCAACTTGTTGAATTAAAAGTCCCAACTTCTTATCTGATATCTCTGTTTTTCCTTGATTTGCTCTAACCACGGAGGCTTCACTGAAGTTCCGCTATCGGACTACCATCCTCGTACAAAATCAAATGGGCAAACATTGTTCTCAAATCAGATACCACCTTACGACTTAACGCGTCTGCTACCACATTAGCTTTTCCAGGATGATACTCGATTGAGAAATCATAGTCCTTTAACAGCTCCACCCATCTTCGTTGTCTCCAGTTTAATTCCTTCTGAGTAAGAAGATACTTAAGACTCTTGTGATCCGTATAGATGATAGACTTTTCACCGTAGAGGTAATGCCTCCAAACCTTTAGAGCAAACACTACTGCAGCTAACTCCAAGTCATGAGTAGGGTAGTTTACTTCGTGCGGTCTCAGCTGACGAGAAGCATAAGCCACCACTTTCCCACTTTGCATCAATACACATCCTAAACCCGTGTGTGATGCATCACAGTAAACTATAAACTCCTTTCCAGCCTCAGGTTGAATCAGTACTGGCACTTCCGTTAAAATCTTCTTCAATTTCTCAAAACTTTCTTGCTGTTTATCGGTCCATATATATGGTACTCTCTTTCGCAAAAGCTTAGTTAGGGTGCGAGAATCAACGAAAACCCTCAACAAAGCGTCTATAGTAACCACCAAACCCAAGAAACTCTGAATCTCGACCATCGACTTTGGTGGTTTCCAATCCAATACAGCCTCAATCTTCCGAGGATCCACCCTTATTCCTTCGGCTGATACCACATGACCCAAAAAAGTCACTTCCCTTAACCAGAATTCACATTTACTGAATTTGGCATAAAGTTGATTATCTCGAAGTAACCGCAATACAATTCGCAATGCGAGTCATGCTCCTCTTCATTCCTTGAATATACCGAATGTCATCTATGAATACCACCACAAACCGGTCTAAATATGGTTGAAAGACCGGTTCATCATATCCATAAATGCAAACTGGTGCATTGGTCAACCCAAGCGGCATCACCAAAAACTCATAATGTCCATAACGAGTTCGGAAAGCCGTCTTGTGAATATCCGCTTCTTTCACCTTAAGCCGGGTGATAACTTTGATCTCAAATCAATTTTGGAGAAAACGGAATCTCCCTTCAATTGATCAAACAGTCGTCAATTCTCGTGAGAGGGATACCGATTCTTGATCGTCAATTTATTCAATTGCTTGTAGTCAATACACATACGCATTGACCCATCTTTCTTCTTAACAAACAAAACCTGGTGCTCCCACGGAGACACACTCGGTCGAATAAAGCCCCGATCTAGCAATTCTTGAATTTGAGCTTTAAGCTCCGACAACTCCTTCGGTGCCATTCTATAAGGAGCAATGGACACCGGAGCTGCCCGGGCAAAAGCTCAATACCAAATTCCACTTCCCGATCTGGAGGTATGCCGGGAAGTTCTTTAGGAAAAACATCTGGAAATTCCTTCACTGTTCTCACATCTTCCACTGACAACTCTTTGGCATCTAAAGCACTAATAAAAGCTAGAAATGCTTCATACCCTTTTCGCACCAACTTTTCTGCCTTAAGTGCAGATACCACATTTGCCAAGTAATTCCTTCGCTCACCTATCATAATTATCTCCTTATCCTCCACAGTTCTTATTGACATCTGATTTTCGGCACAATCTACTTGCGCCCGATGCTTAACCAACCAATCCATACCCAAAATGATATCGAACTCACCGAAAGGCAATTCCATCAAATTTGCGAAATATTTCTCCTTGAATTACTAAGGGCACGTCTCTAAACAGTTTATTTACCAACACCGACTGTCCTAAAGTACTAATTAACTTCATCTCACTATCGGAAATTTCAGAGTCTAAATTCAAGTTTCGGATATGGTGCTAGCGACATACGAATGGGTAGAACCAATATCTATCAAAGCAATAACAGTACATCAAAGATGAAGAACGTACGCTTATCACATCGTGCATTGCCATCCTCACGGCGTCCTAACCGCATATACCAATCCCGGTCGCCTTGCATCCGTGTTGCCTCTAGGACCATTGCCTCGACCACCGCACCTTGACCACGCCCAGCCCCATTACCACCACGACCGGTCCACGACCTCTGGTGGTTGCGAATTCCTCTTGTCCGGTGGTGCATCGGTGTTACGAGCTTCCCGAGTTGTATCCATTCGACGCGAGGCAATTCCTATATTGATGATCCATTGACCCGCATTTATAGCAAGCACCCGTTTTCTTCCAAAGACTCTCCGAATGCCTTTTCCCACAATTAGCACAATCTCGACTCGATTCACGATTCACAGTGTTCTACCTTGAGTGGTTCATCATTCCGAGGCCTCTTCGAAACCTTTTGAAAAACCCGAATACTTCATATCTCTCTTGCCTCTAGCTCGTTCCCGATTCTGACGTTCCGAGTTCTTAGCCTCTTCGGCTATCTTGGCCTTTTCCACAAGCGTGGCAAAAGTTCTAACTTGTTGTGGGGCTATCAAAACCCGCAATTCATCATTCAATCCATCCTCAAAGCGTACACAACGCTCATGATCCGTTGCCACTATTGTTCGAGCATAGCGACTCAAGCGCAAAAACTCGACTTCATATCTTTGCCACCGTCTTATTCCCTTGGACCAGATTCGTGAAATTCCTTCCTTCCGGCATCAACATAACTCGTTCCTACATATTTCCCTTGGAAGGAAACTTTAAAGAATTCCCAATTGACTAATGCAACTTGATTGCCTTCTCGGACGAGAAGCCACCATTGGTATGCTTCGCCCTCAACAAGGACACCGCTCCCTTAGTTTTTGTTCCACGATTGCACTCAAGATCGTCCATAATTCGCTCCACCGCCTCAAGCCAATATTCAGCGACATTTGGAGCTACACCGAGACACCTCAAAAACCTCAAAGACCACTTGATTTCAATCGTTCGATATGTCGACCCACGAGTGTTGGCCCGTTCTAGCTCCAATGACCTTTCAAGGACTCGCGCAGCATTGCTCGTGTCACCGCATTATCTTCTTCCATATGATCATGTGATCCCGTCTCACTTTCGAGTGACGCAGTGCATCCATTTTCAAAGATATGATCCGGCGCTTCGCCACACCTCTAACACCTCATCCTCTACCACGGCCCACGTCTCACGCATCCACGACCATGTCCTCTAGTGCTCATAGTGACCGATTTAATCTGTTATGAGTTTTATGAATCGAATACTATTTCAGTGTTTATTAACGATGTTTTATGATATGAAAGAGATAGAGTTGTTTTCGCAACCATATCCTATTGTCTCAATCTCTACGATTTTCCACACCTAAAACTAGAAGTTCTAGAGTGTTTCTTATGATCATATCACAATGATAATAAACAATCAATATCTGAGATACTTACTTGACTTGGCGCGGGATGTTCATGGTGCCATACTACCTTTAAATCAAAAAGTCTAGAAATTTGAATTATTTTTCAACCAAATATCATTGTTGAACCCAAACCACAAACATGAGTTTTGAAACTAGCTCGATACCATTAAATGTAACACCCCAAACCAGTCTATGCGTTAAGACGAGATTTGGTTTGTCACACCAACGAACATCCAATATTCTCTAATGATTTAAGTAAAATAAGTAATGCAAAACCTTTGGAAATAAGGTTTAATAAAAACTAAGTACAATGATTAAAATTTATGAGTTAAGAAAAATACTTGTTTGAAATCTTATATATATTAGTCAAAACCTTAACGTAGTTTTAAAAGAATTTGAAAGAAATTGAAAAGTAATTTAGGTGTCCAAAATTGTTATAAAACACAATATTTTTAAGAAAACTTTATAGATTTTAACATAAGCCCATATTAAGAGTCTTAAAATAAAATTAAATCCATCCACACATAAAAATCCATAAAAACATAATTAGAGGCCTTATTACATCATACCCAAATAGTAATTAAAATAAGTAACTTAAATAAAGTTCATAGTTTATAAAACCCAAGCTCGTAGTATGGCCTCCACCAAGTCATCCCCGCCCAAGTCCACATCAATTTCCATTACCCGAGATGGATAATAAAACGGGGTGAGTTACAAAGAACTCGAGTGTGTAACTCACTTACCACCATTATTGGGCCAGACCATCAAGGCATTAATTTGGGCTTGAGCCCAATTACAAATTTTAACAATATAAAAATGAAATAAAATATATAAAATGCATGTAAAATGAATTTCCCATCCAAGCCTAATTTCCATCCGCTACACACCCCCGTACCAACCAAAGACACTGTGGGGATCAAGTCAACCCACCCCGCCAAACACACCAATCGTAGGCATTTAGCCTTTTAAATAATATTGTAGTGCACTACCGAACTAGATTGTGACATAGTCACTGAACTAGAGGCATTAAGCCAAATTTGTGGCAGAGCCACCGAACTAGAGGCATTAAGCCAAATTTGTGGCAGAGCCACCGAACTAGATTCATGGCCACAGGCCTTACTTCTCTTCATCATGTATCCCATCCCATGCAATTATGTATGAATAACAAACTTTAATCATAAATAATTTATCAAGTAATCCATAATACAAATGAGTTTTTAATTAAACTTTTCATTTGGGTCCATTAAACAAAATAGTATTTAGCCCATTTAGCAATCTAGCGAACTTTGGCCCATATTTCGAACTAGAAGGTTTTTGGCCCATTATATCGATCTAGCGCTTTTAGGCCCAATTTGTCGAACTAGCGCTTTTTCGCCAAATTTATCGATCTAGTAGTTTTTCACCCAATTTAACAATCTAGCGATCTTTCGCCCAATTTAACAATCTAGCAATCTTTCGCCCAATTTAACGATCTAGCGATCTTTCGCCCCAATTTAACGATCTAGCGATTTTGGCTCAATTTATCGATCTAGTAATTTTTCCGACTTTAACCGTTTTCATGCATTTACACAAAAGTGTTAATTATCACATAATTTTCGATTTTGCCATTTTTACGATTTATCATAATACTTACTTCGCTTAGTATCTAACCCGAAAGATAAGTGTGAAGTTACACACCGGTTATAGTGAGAACTAGACTTTCCCGCTCGTCAACACCTATAACGTATCACGATAAATTAGAATCACTATATTTTAATAACGAAATCAATCTTAGGAATTAACGATCTAACTTTTACCCTCGGATTTTCGAACTACTTCTACTTGCGGTTTCTCCCGATTGATGGTTCGTTAACCGAATCAAATCCACGAACAAATAATGGTTCGAGTACGAACTACTTCAAACAATTGATTCTCCTCGGATGAACGTCTACAACCCGTGGAAATCCTGATCTTTGAAACAGTCCTTTGCTTATACTTAGGGGGATTAATGGAACCTCCCTTCTTCCGAACACTAAACACCGCCCTTTTCTTCCCTATCTTGATTGTCTTCAAAGACAAAAGATCGTTAATCCAATCTATTATTACATCGAAATATGACTAAGGGTTTAAGGGTGAAATTAAACTACAAAGATCCTTGTTCCAAAATATGAGAATCGATCAAACGTTCCTTTATCACCTTAAATCGATTCCAACGTTCTAAGATACCCACGAACACTTGATTTCTGATCTTCCGCTATCGCACTAAAATATAACCATTGGAAACGTTTAAGAGATGGAATGGTAAAATTTCTATCCAAGAAATCCTTTTTACCATCATCAAAATTCGGCCAACATATTTATTAACTAATCGTAAAATAAAAAGAACCCTTACCTATTATCCACGATTGGAAAGAGACGATTGAGAAAGATGTTTGTGCAAGGTGGAGGATTCGGCTATATGACCAAAGAAAATAGAAAAATGATTCGGCTATGGGTACATCAACATTCGGCCATGAGAGAAAATAATAGAGAAAGTATGAGTATCAAGAATAAAAGATGAGAGAAGAATGATGATGATGTTGTTTCAATTTTCAAAGAGAATAAAAGAGAAAGAAAGAAGGAGATGAGTTTTGGGAGCAATGTATATTCGGCAATGGGGAGAAGAAAAGTAAAGAATGGCTTTTTGGTGTTGGTAGAATCGGCACTATAAGAAAGGCACAAAATTGAACACTAAAGTGAAAAGCAAAAATGACCAAATGGTCAAAATAATCAAGGCTTACCAAAAGATCAATTTCGCCAAAGGAAAAGTTGAGAAGAGGAATGCAAAATTTTGCACAAAAACTAAAATGACCAAAAGCAAACTCCTAAACCTTACCAAGCTACTAGCAAAATTCGCCAACCTTCCCCTAGCCATATTGTTGCGTCCAAATTCATTGGTCAAATGACCATGAATTTGTTTCCAAAACACTTTCCTTGATACTTGCCCTATGTCTCCATATCTTTCCATATTTTCTTGATTCCCTACCATAAATTCACTCTTACCTTATTCCTTTGATATACT
Organism: Gossypium sturtianum; assembly: GCA_025698515.1. NCBI lineage: Eukaryota > Viridiplantae > Streptophyta > Magnoliopsida > Malvales > Malvaceae > Gossypium > Gossypium sturtianum. Next base: position 99,450,398 of record CM046955.1, on the reverse strand, counting down.
AACCAAAAATAACAAGGTCAACACTTACCATAAATAAGCTTGGCCGACACTTACCATAGAAGAGCAAAATAAAAGTTGTCCAAATGTTATACAAGGGATTCGAACCACTCCCCTCATGCAATATCTCATGCGTCAACACCACCTTGCCATTTACTCATCTTATGCTACTTTTTAACACTTAATTTAACTTAAGTGTCAATGCCACTTGCTCCACTTCAATAAATTCTCAAACTAAAAATTATTCCATACCCGAATAATTCTATACTCTTCTTCAGGACTATAATAGGCACGAAAAGAAATAAGAAAATTTTTCCTTCATAATCTAAACCCCAAAACATGCAATAAATCGATACTTGAATTTTAGGGTGTTACATTGAGCTCCTCAATTTGTTCCTTCAAGACTGACACCATGGCCTCGAGAGCACCATTCTTCTAATTCAACTCACCTACAACAATATTGAGGACCCCTTGCATCAAATCCACATTAGCACTAGAAAATTATCAAATAATGTAATTATATTTGGTACTAGAAATTTTGTACTTAATTTTTCATTTTATCAAATAATAACTAAATCTTAAAAGATCGAAGCATGCTAAGTTAATGTTCTATAAAAGGCGAGTGTTTTCTATGTTGGATCTGGTGACCTAAATGTTGTATTTTTTTCTATGTACACTTGTAATTTTTTCAAATAGATTGGTCAATAAAATAATTCATGGATTACATTAATATACTTTGTATAATGTCCTCACATGGTTTTTGCATTCAAATCAAAATAGAAAGCAAATATTGCTCATTGGTTGTCTAATAATTAAATTAATACAAAGCAATATTACATGGTCGGATCATAGTATGGAAAAACAACTTATATTAGTAAACGAACGTAAACATGTCCTTAGTTTAATCATAAATGAGCAAACCAATTAAAAGACTAATATGTTGTCTATCAAGTCCAATTGTGGAGATGTTTTATCTTGGGTATCGGAGTGGATGACTCCAAAAAGATAGAGACATAGATGTGGCTGACTGGACTAACAATACATCGAACTGGACCCATGAAGAATAAATCCTGAATCTGTTTATGGATTTATTCACTTGTGACATTCATAGTGTGTCATACTTAAATCCTGAGTGGATGAATGACTATGTATGCATGACTCATATACTTTGAAGTAAGTAAAAGCCTGAGTTCAAATAGATAAGGAACCGAAAGCTGGTGTGTTGGGTATATGAATTTTGTAGTATGTCGCATCATTCTCTATAGTGGAATTCATAGCCCGAGACATGGGTAAATGATATCCTCTCATTGGCATTACATGGTTGATGAAAAGTAAACGTAACCACGGGTCATTCGTCTTTATGATGAATGAATTGATTATAATTTGATAGTAATTGACTTTTCATGAAAGAAGATGTAATGGTTACCATGAGATAAAATATGATTATATTGAGAGAATGAATATTATCCCAAGGAGATTAAGGATATCCTATGAGGGTAATACACTTATGATAAGGTCATTGGATGAGCACTAATCGAGTTGCTTTCGTAATGGTATGCTGTTAGGGAGAACTCAATCATGATACTATAGTGGAATGACTTCATGACCAAATGAATTAATAATTAATAGGCGAAAAGCTGTAATTTAATTATAAATCATTTGAGCCGTAATCATATATGTTCGATTGGTCCCTCTACTAGCTTGTTGAAACTAGAAATGTATTGCATGTTGAATTAAATGAATAGAAATGAAGAAAATAGAGAAATGGAAAACATTTGGAAATGATTATGGTTTTTTCCAAAATGAAAATGGAAATGGAAAATGGAATCATTTGGAAATGAATGTGATTTTCTCTAAAATGAGAAAGAAAAATGAAAATGACTTGGAAATAAATTTATATTTTTTGAATTAAATGAAGCTTGAAAATGGAAATAAATCATTTGGTCATCGTGAACCCGTTGAATGTACAAATATTAAATATATTTTCTCATAGATCCTTTTACGGTAAATTCATCATGATTTTAATTGAATTAGAATTGGGTTGATAAGATTATTTAATTGAAATATATTGAGATGTTTATCTTGGGAAATAGAAAAACAAATATCGGGTTGGATCGAATTATAAAGTACTAGGTTAAAAGTCCAAGAATTACTTGTAATTGGTCCTGATATGGGAGAGGCCCAAAAGATGCTCATGTTAAAGGGATGGATGACACACCCTAGTATTATTAACTAGGGTTGTCGCCACTTATACTTCTAGTTAGACTAGGAGTTCGTTTTTCTAGTTGAAATAAACTTCTACAATTCAACAAGGGTTTTACTTATTCTTATAAATAGATGGCATCGGTAGGGAAAAACACACAACTTTAAGATATTGTTACTCTAACCAAAAATACATAGAGTTTTATTATCTAAATATTAAATCTATTTTTTGAAATAACAATTCTGTCGGTTTCTATTGAGAAGAGATTTTTCATTTTCATACTAAAATAAAGAAAACTATTTCTGATTCTGTGTTTGATTTGAATCATTTGAGCCCACACTCGAAGCAGTTCATGGTACGAGAATAACAAAGAAGGCCGTTTGATTGAAAGTCAAGAGCAATAATGATTTGTCTAGTTAAAAACATAGGTGCGAATTTGGTTTAGGATTTATTGCTGTAAATATAAAAAACTAGCTCAGTTTTCAATTTTTCATTTTTCACTGTGCAAGAAAACCATTTTCGAACCAAATTTTTTCCAACATTCTAAAATTTATCTTGGTTTATAAAAATTGAAAAAAAAATACCCTAACAGAAATACTTGTCAATTTGTAAAAATAATGAACTTTTAGTTATTTCCAACTAAATTGATGACTAGTTGACTTGTAACATCAATTCAATCAGCCACTTAAATATTAGTACAAATAGCCATCTCTATTGCAGCTCTATCTGTCCGTCATAAAAAGAGGCAGTTGTTATACACCTATAATAACATTTGAGATTCATTTCTTATTTGACTTTTCTTAAAATTTGAAATTAAAAAACTATAATATATTCAAAATATTGATTAGTGAGATTTTCATAGTATATTTAATAAAATTTAGTAATGTAATTCCATTTACTAAAAATCATTTTAATTTAATAAAATAAAATAAATATATTTTTATATAAAATTTAAACATTTTTTTCAAACAATATCTTAACTAAAAATTATTATTTTTATTTCACTTAGAAATTAAATTAATTTTACTAATTTTTTAGACAATAGATTGTTATAGAGAGAACTAATTTAGGAAAAAGTGTATTTCATAATTTATGATTGTCGTTATAGAGGGTAAAAATAAAACATAAAAAACTGGTTCTACAACAAAGTTGATTGTTATAATGAAATGTTATTATAAAGTATGATTGTTACAAAGATGGTTGATTGTATATATATATATTTGCCACTTTGTAAAAAGAATGAACTTTTAGTCATTTCCCAACTAAATTAATATCCAATTGACTCTTGACATCAACTCAATCAGACTCTTAAATACTACTAAATTTTATTACACTAACAATGTAGGTAAAAAAGAACATGATATTAATATTATATTTATAAAAAGATCAATAATTGAGTTATAGGTGAAATGGTAAACTGTTTATAGTTAAACATTTTTTTATACTCGAGTTCAATCTTAGAGATTGCATTTTTAGTTGTTTTATTTAAACATTTCATATAAAAATAATAAAAGATAATAAAATTATCATATTAATATTCAATTTTTTATTAAAAGAGAGGTTTTAAGTAATTTCTGACTGAATTAATGTCGAGTTTACTCGTGACACCAACTTAATAAAACAACTTATATAGATAAATGATATAGAGATATTCAAACCGTTTTTAATTAGCATCAAAATGTTGAAAAATATATTTTTTGCAGATGATCTCATTTATTTTTCGTAAATGATCTTATCATTTCCTATGAAGCCAATAGGAATCATGCAATTCAAGTTAATGATATTCTTCGAAAATTCTTTCATTTTTCGAGCCAAAAAGTGAATAGAGGGAAGTCACATGTATTTTTCTCTGCCAATACACCAATTGATTTAGCAGATGCAATTTGTAGAGATACTGGTTTCGTGCGTGTGGATGATCTTGGTAATTATCTTGGCATGCCATTGTTTAACAAAATAGTCACGACTAATACTTTTGATTTCATGGTTAGCAAAGTTCGAAATAAGTACAATGTGTGGGAAGCAAGGAAGCCTTTGGCGGGAAGAATTACGTTGGTAAAATCAGTATTGCTTGCTATTCCTAATTATTTCATGAGCACAATTTGTATTCCTATTTCTATATGTAGTGAAATTGAAAAGTTAGCTCCTAATTTCATATGAGGAACAACATCAGAGTCTAGTAAACCAACATTAGTGTCTTGGGGGGATTATTGTTGACCTCTCGATTCTGGGGGTTTTGGACTCAGAAGCCTAGTTAATCAGAACAAATAGTTTTTTGCTGAAGTTGGGTATCCAAATTCTCACTAATATGAAAGCTTTGTGGGTGCAATTATTGAGAAACAAGTATAGTGTACAATGGGTGTTACATGAGTCCATAGTAAAGAGTGATTCCTCTTATATTTGGAGATCTTTGATGAAGGTATGGCCGGATGTGATTGCCAATGTGTTCTGGTCTTTATGGGATGCTCGACTTAAGAACTTCTGGAATGATGTGTGGGTTTGTCAAGTTGGTCAACTTAAGGGATTTTACGTAGGTATTGGGTAGCCAGACGATACTTTACGTGTCTGTGACTTGGTAAATAGTAGTGGAGCTTGGGATTGGCCTCAGTTACACAATTTACTTCCTGATAGTGTCATTAAGCTCATTGCAGCTATGGTAACACCATTCATTGATGCAGGATCGGATAGGTTAGCTTGGATGTGGATGTCTAAAGACAACTTTTCTAGTTTTGAAACATATAGGAGTATGTTAGAGTTGTGTAACCCAAATTCATGTCAAAAATAAAATATGAGTGAAATCCATATAGAAGTTTACTTCCTCTATTTGATGTTGATTAGAATAAGGTGTTTTAACCTTACTGCATTACTTGTATTTAAATTTGATTAGAATAAGGTTTTAAATGTAACACCCCAAACCCGGCCTAAAAGTTAGGCCCGAATCTGGTGTGTCACATGGAAGTAAAAACCATCTTTGCGATTATTTAAAAACTTGCTTGAGAAATACAGCCTCTTTGTTAAAACAAAAAACACTTAAGCAATTGTTAACTACTTGAAAACGTAATAATCTTTAAAAACCTTTTTAGTAGCGAAAGCATATTTGAAATGAACAATTTACAAAAATGTGATGTTTAGAAATAAAGTTGCAGAAGCATTTTGAAATCGTTGCGGAAACGTAGATAAAATACAAGTATTTTTGAAAGATTGATTGATGAGTCAACAATCAAGGTAGTGAACTTTAAAATGTGACTTTTGAAAATATCGTTTGATAGTTCGAGTGAAAACTTCCGTGTTAAAATATTTATAAAAGTTTATTATGAAATCCATTTGTTAATCGATTTTGGAAAACCTTTATTTATGATTTTAGAAAATCCCCGTTAAAACAATTCAAGCAATATAATAAGTAGGACTAAACATAAAGCAAGTTAAAACATATTCCAGAGGCCTTATTACAACTTAAACCAAAATAGCAAAATAATAAAATAAACCGAAATAGAAATTTAAAGTTCAATAACACCATTTCTGAAGTATGGCCTCCACCGAGTCATCCATGGCCCCAAGTCCTCGTCACGTAGCATTACCTACAAGGCTTAAGAAAAAAGGGGGGGTGAGTTACATGAACTCAGTGTGAAATCCCCTTACCGTCATCCACTGGGCCTGAACCCATATAGCATTATCTTGGGCTTAAGCCCATTTAACATGCACTTGGACCGAAGCCCATTTACAAAACAGAATATATTTATATATATGCAATGTATGAATGTATGAAAACCCAAACCAACCTAATAATCCATCTGCTACACACCACCCGTACCATCCATCACACCTGTGGGGATCTTTTGTCAACCCACCCCGCCAACACACCAATCATAGGCATTTAGCCATTTATATCAAATTCGAATTGTGGACAAGCCACCAGAATAACAGAATATACGTGGCTTAGCCACCAGACAAAATGTGACAGAGTCACCAGAATATGTGGCAAAGCCACCAAATTTCACTTCCCCGATCATCAATATCCCAATCCCATGCAACTTATGTAAATGCAACAAAAATAGTAAATCATAATATTTACATTATAACCACGATAATTAATAACTCAGAGATTTATTACAAACAATTTGGCCCATTAACACTTTACAAAATCGGCCCATTAGGGCATTATATCAGATCGGCCTATTAAGCCATATATCAGATCGGCCCATTAAGCAATATATCAAATCGGACCATTAAGCAATTTACCAAATCGGCCCATTAGCAATATATCAAATCGGACCATTAAGCAATTTATCAAATCGGCCCATTAAGCGATTTATCAAAATGGCCCATTAAGCAATATATTAAAACGGCCCATTAGGGCAATATAACAAATCGGCTCGTTAAGGCAGTATAACAAATCAGCCCTTTAGGGGCATTTCCGTAATTCGGCCCACAGGGGCATTTCCGTAAATCGGTCCATAAGGAAATTTCGGTAATTCGGTAATCTTACCCACTAAGGGTAATTTGGTAATCTCGTAACCCAGGGGTTTTTCGGTAATTTACCCTCTAAGGGTATTATGGTAATTTCGCAACCCAGACTTAACTACTAATTTGGGGCATAAAAATTGAAACTGTCCATCTGTGTCATACTGACTAAACTGACCATAACTCGGATTAGGAAACTCAAAATTTAGATCCGTAGATTTTCCTTGAAACTAGACTCATATATCTTCTTACGATAATTTTTTCAGAATTTTTGACTTAACCATTTAGTACAGTTTATTCCTTAAAGTTTCCCTTGTTTCACTATCCAATGATTCTGACCTCTCTTATCTTAATTTCAATTATCTTACTGTACGGTTTTCATATGCTGCTCCCACTTGTTTCTATTAAAAATAGGTTCAATAAGGAATCCATACATATTAATTATAACTCTTAAATTACTTTGTACAATTTTATACGATTTTTCCAAGACAGAATAGGGAACCACGAAGTCCATCAGAACCAGTATCACTAAAATTAAGATATCTCAGAATATAAAATTCTTTTTCCATCTCTGTTTCTTCCATATCAAAATAGACACAGTAAGCTTTAATTCTATATCTTATTCACTTTCTAATTCCCTTTCTCCTATTTTTCATGATTTTTCGAAATCACGTCACTACTGCTAACCAAAACTGTTTCATTGCAAAAATATGGTTACCACTATGAACCTACGCACGCCCGAGTGATCACGGAAGCCGGTTTCCAGTTTTCTTTGGTATTACGACCAAATCATAGAACATTTCATGCAAACAATCAGAGAGATGTGAGAACACACATCATTTCAAACATGTATTCGGAAGGGTACGGGATTACACACCTTATTTGGATTTCCTTAAGAACCACTCTTCTTTGATCCTAGAACAATACCAACCAAAAGTTAGCCTCGGATTTCCAAAAGATTTCATACCCAACGTATTACTTACACTTGCATCACTTACCACTATATCCGAAGAATTTGCAAATAGAATATATCGAGTGATTTCGTCCCTAAAACATAATCGATTAGTCGAAACTTCAATCCGATTTGCAACATAGCCAAATAGAGATATAACGAAAAATCCGAAAATGAACCCCTTACCTTAATGATGATAGATCCGACTTCAATCGTTTGACTCAAGACTAGAGAGGGATCAACAAGAATGTCCTTTACGACTACACACTAGAACACTACGAAAGGAAAGATTATCACACTTAGAGAGAATAGAAGAAATGATGTTTTCGGTTAAGAAAACCATCCCAAGACAAGGGCACAAAATTCGGCATGGAGAAAAGAAAAATACAATGATAGAATAGAGTCTCTTACCGATCTGATTAAGAAGAGTTTTTCCACACGATGGTGAACGAAATGATGATGGAATAGGATGATAATGGGTTCGGCTATCAAAGGAAAAAGAAGCAAAGATGCCTTGAGGGTTTCGGTCAAAACAAGAGAAAAGATGCTCTCTTTTTGGCTTTGGAGTTTCACAATCAAGAGGAAAAATTGGAGAAAGCAAAAGACACCAAAATGCTTTGAGAAAAACAACCTCTTCAAGCACCAAAAATTTGCAAATTCCTATAGAAAATTCGGCTATCACAAACCCCCTCCAAAACCATTATCATCTTTTCCAAAAGATGAACATTAACCAATTAAAATCTTTCCAAAACACCTTCCACACTATATGCCAACATGTTCCCTTATCCTTCCTTTTCTTTCATTTCTTTCCCCTCTTTTCCCTTATCTTCCTCCTTACCATATTCCTTAGCCTCCTTCCAAAATTAAAAAGTCTTCCATACCATATTAAAGCCTTGGCCGACACTTACCTTATTAGTACAAAAATTTAATCCAAAATATTTGCACTTGGTGGGATTTGAACCTCTTCCCTTAAAGTCCTTCATGTGGCATCATATCCTCTTTACCAATTGCTCATTTATGCAAGCAAATTACTCTCTTATTTCCATAAGCCTTGATGCCACTTACTATCTCTCCTTAAAGTGCTCAAACACAAATTTTTTCCTATAACTTAACTTGAACCCGGAACTTCCTAGAAACCTCGTAACCTTCCAAATTCACTTAACTAATAAGTCCAACTTGAAATAATGCCGTTCTCAAATTCCCATAAATTTTTTAAACGCTTCTACGGTCAAGGCCCAATGGGCCCAATAGGTTCAATTCTACTAGGCCCAATTTTGGGATGTTACAATTCTACCCCCTTAAAGAAATTTCGTCCTCGAAATTTCCAACCAACTACTAACTGCATCGCTTAAATCATACCACTATGCTTTTGCTACGCACTCAGATCTTAATTACACTAATGTACTTTTAACATAATCTTGAATCCTCTTTCACACAACCAAACATCTAACCACAGAAGCAAGCAGTTATCTACCACTTATACCTAAAATTTTCTACATTCAATCATCACGTCCAACCATAACATACCTGACTTGATGGTGATGAAACAATCCCGAGCCTTATGCTCCTTAGGCCCGCATCTCAAGCATGCTCCTGACCTCCTCTAGCATTCTCCCGGATGACACCTTCTGCAATAATCGCAAGCCGGAAAGTTTGGGCGTGCCTTAACACGCTTCACAGAACGAGACTGCGACCCTAGAGAAGTATGATCTAATTTCTTCTTACAGTCCACGTGCCCAACTCGAAGTGTTCGACCAATTTCTCTAACCTCCTCCACAAGCTCCCTAACTAGTTGAGTCGGCTCATCAATTCCACTTTCGGTGATAAGACTCGAGTCTCGCTCATCGGCGATGCCAACGCCTCCCTTTAGGATACATGCCCGATCTTTGATAATCTAGCCCTAGCACCTCGGCCTCTACCACGTCAACGTCTATCGCGTCCACGTCCTCTAGCGCTCATGTTCACTAATGTCGATTTAGTCTTATTAAAAGTCTTATGAATCAGCCTATAGTTCTAATATTTATTAAACAATGTCTTATGGAGTATAGGAAGTAAAGTTGTTTTCGTAGTACGCATCCTATAGTCTCAATCTCTATAGTTTCAGCTCCTAAGACTAAAAGTTCTAGAGTATTCTATTTTGTGGAATTTTCTTACCACAGTACTAACACAATAATCATAAAATGATAACATATACTTACTTCACTTGGTGCTGGATACCCGTGGTGCCATACTTCCTTTGGAACATACATAATTTAAAATTTTAAACAACTTTGAAAACGTGTTTGAACCTAAACCACAGCCGAGTTTTGCAACCGGGCTCTGATACCATAAAATGTAACACCCCAAACCCGGCCTAGAAGTTAGGCCCGAATCTGGTGTGTCACATGGAAGCAAAAACCATCTTTGCGATTATTTAAAAACTTGCTTGAGAAATACAGCCTCTTTGTTAAAACAAAAAACACTTAAGTAATTGTTAACTACTTGAAAACGTAATAATCTTTAAAAACCTTATTAGTAGCGAAAGCATATTTGAAATGAACAATTTACAAAAATGTGATGTTTAGAAATAGAGTTGCAGAAGCATTTTGAAATCGTTGCGGAAACGTAGATAAAATACAAGTATTTTTGAAAGATTGATTGATGAGTCAATAATCAAGGTAGTAAACTTTAAAACCGTGACTTTTGAAAATATCGTTTGATAGTTCGAGTGAAAACTTCTGTGTTAAAATATTTATAAAAGTTTAGAAATCATACAAACTTGCCATTATACTAAATGCCATTAATCATTCCATGATAATAATTTACATTATACTAAGCAATTTAATGATAGAAATCATAAAGCTTAGAAATCATACAAACTTACTGAAATTAGCTCGGTTTGGAATCATCACTGTCTTAACAAAATAATTTCGTTAGAGCCGGGAGACATCACACTATCACGATCCACATACGGCGTGTATAGCTAGACTCTTACTCACGCTAGGTTAGTCCTAGAACCGACTAAACCATAGCTCGATACCACTAAATGTAACACCCCATACCCGAGTCCGAGGCTTAGGCCGGATACGAGATATTACTATGCTTTAACTTGCTTAATCATGCACTTACAGTTTTGTAAAATTTTGTTCCGAATTAAAAACTTTTCTTTCTCGGTCTAATCATAGATTTCATGGGCCTCTGAGGCCTTATACGCGTATATAAAAACTTTCAAAACTTAATCGGAAACTTTTCTTTAAAGCGCAGAGTCACACGCCCATGTGGTTTGGGACACGCCTGTGCCCCCTTTACACGCCCATGTCTTCCGACGTGGTCGACAATCGACTAATTACACACGGCCTTGACACGCCCGTGGACTTAGGCCCGTGTACTATACCTTGATATCTTGACTTATTACACATGGCCGGGGCACACGCCCATGCTTTAACCGTGTGTCACGCCGACGGCTTCAACACACGGCCATGGGATTAACCGTGGCCTATTCGACTTATGAGACTAAGGTGCAGGTTACGCCGCGGCCTGACACGCGCCCGTGTGTCTAACCGTGTGGGCACTTAGAAGCTATCTACCAAGCCTTTTCTTACTCTCAATTGCATACATTCATATACTTCTTCAAAACAACAATTGAAAACACATAAATTAACACGTTTGGTTCATGAAAATAAAGTTTTCCTCTCATACACTTGGGAGAATTATTCCCACAACATTTACAACAACTTAAACCATCATAAATGGCCATACACAACCATACTATGAATACTCTTTGGCCAACAACATTTGGCTACCACAATTAGACTTCATCAACTTTAAACGAATCCCTATACATGCCATGACTCTTAAGGACTTGATACCTCATACCGTGTGTCTGCTCGATAATGTGAAAACATCTCCGGCGGTCTCCAACCCGAGCTAAGTAATAAAACCTATAAGAGATGAGAAAAGTAAAGGAGTAAGCAATAATGCTTAGTAAGTTCATCTGTATAATTTGACAAATATTGATATTCACTGAATATACATAACCCCAAGGCAATATGTTGAGTTTTTCTCATCAACTCATGGTTACTTACTCAACCATTCTTAAAACTTACTCATTCAATCTCTTACCACATTCTTACCATATCACAAGCCAATTCGCTCGTTTAATTAGCATACGTTCCTGCATTGATCGTCACAAGATCATATATAACAACACATCAAGCATTTTCAATAGGCCGCTCATGCTACTAATATCTTGGTGGTTTCGCACTTAGCCCACCGTTGAATCTCTAATAAGGAGGTATCGCATATAGCCCACCAATCATTTATAAGTGATGGTATCACACATAGCCCATCGATCAATAATCAATAAGGTGATATCGCACATAGCTTACCGTTATTTACATTCATGGATAATAATTCACAAGTATATCTCTATTTCAAATGTTCATTCAAGAACATCCTCACATGTTTCCATTTTTACTTAACTTTCTACGATACTCGTTCTCATTCACACAGTGCATCAAATACTCATACCCCACTAGGGGTTCATCATTTATTGAATTCATCTCAATTCAATTCTACACATACTTGTGCTACTCATGGTACAACCACATACATTCACATATGCATTGAATCATTCGAATTGTTAAATAACTCTCTTGAGTCTCATGCACATAGTTCTCGTTGTCACTCTACCCCAATTGGGTTTTACATACACTAACATATCGATGCCATGTCCCTGACATGGTCTTATACGAATTCTTACACCGAGGCCATATCCCAATATGGTCTTACTCGAGCCTTTAACCATCGTCCTATCGTGCTATACACCTTTCCCATTACTCTAAATTCAATTCCATTGACATCTCATCAAGAGACATTTTATACATTCATATAGTAATATACATTCCATACAACATTGGAATACTAAATAAGCTCATACATAATTTCAACATTTGCACATGAACTTACCTCGATGTCGAAAGAGCCGAAAAGGACTTTTTGCCCATATTTCTCTTTTTATCCGTTCTAGGTCCGAAACTCATTTTCTTTGATCTAGAACAATGAAATTTACTCATTTAATCACTTAATGATCGTATTACAATATAATCTCTAATTAGGCAAAAATGACCATTTTGCCCCTATACTTTGGCAAAATTACGATTTTGCCCCTAGGCTCGTAAATAAATTTTCATCACATTTTCTTGTTAAACAAGCCTAGCTGAACATTTAATCCTCTTACAACTATTCTCAATTCCATCAATTTCATGCCTTAATGAACAAATTACAACTTTTGCATTTTAGTCCCAATTAGGTGTTTTCATGACAACACCTTTCACAAAAGTTGTTTCTCATCATCCTATCATTCATTTTCTTTCATAAAAACTCATCAAACAACATAAACTCTCTCATGGAAAGTTCCTAGGCTTTCAACCATATTGCAAACTAGTCCCCTCTTTAGAAAGCTTAAGCTTTATGGGTCTCAAAAGTACAAAAATTAACATCTAAATCCATCAAAATCACTTACTTGAGTGAAGAGAAGCTTGATGAAATTTTCAAGCTTTCAAATCCCTCCCATGGCTGATATTTTCGGTTGAAAGAGAAGAAATAAAAAGATGATAGCTTTTTAGCTTATTTCATCTTATTTTATTTCCTTTTAAACACCTAACATGACCACATTTAATGTTCTTGTCCCCTTAGCTTACTATGGCCGGCCAACTCACTTAGACAAGGCCAATTGGTCATTTGGGACCTCCAATTACTAAGCCATAGCTATTTGGTACCTTTAGCCTATAGAATGGAACTTTCACACTCTATGCGATTTAGTCCTTTTTCACAATTTAGCTAGAAATCGCTAAAATTAAGGCACCAAAATTTTTATGCATCCTCATAAACATGTTATAAATCATAACATAACATGAAAATAATTTTATCTAACCTCGAATTAGTGATTCCAAGATCACTGTTCCGACTAGCCCCTAAATCGGGCTGTTACATTTTTTGCTAAATTATATGTTATATTTTAATAAAGTTAAAATAAAGGCTATGTTAAAAATAAAATAAACTAAGCAAAACATTTTTTTTTCTCTTTATGTTCATCTTCTACAGTCGAATAAACACCATTTTGAAACCATCGAGTTCGGCCAAGTTCTTTTCCATGCATGGGTGGGATTTTGAGGTCCTTTTTTTTATTATGATTTTTATGTTTTTGTTATCATTTTAGTTTAATCTAGCTAATTCGGGGGTTAATTTGTGAAGTTGTTAAGAGTTTAGGGATTTATCATAGATGGTTGAAGTGCGTTTATGGATTTAATTGATAGATTATTAATTTTAGTTGTTAAATAGAAGTATTTTGTTAAGTAACTTTTTAGTAATATTAATGTTAAAGGATTAATTTGTTAAATAAGTAAAATTCATGGGATTTAATGTGAAATTTTGTTGAATTTAGATTGTTTAGAAATCCTATAAAAATCCTCTAACATAGATTTTAGCTAAAAATGGTAAATTTGCAAGTTTTGAGTTTAAGGACTAAACTACATAAAAGGTAAAATATTGAGGTAATTTTGTAAAATAATGATGGAAGGACTTGATTGAATATAACTGATTATTTAAGTGTTGTAATTGTATTAATTGAATGAAAACTATTATTTAGATTAAGAAACACTACGATTGAATTTAAATCGAGGAAAAAATCTAAGGTTTCAGATTAGTTGTCGACTCCATTTTAGCAATCATTCTAATCTAGATAAGTTCGTAGTCCTTAAATTCAAACTTTATTTATTTAATTAGTTTGATTATCCGTTAATTTGATAATCAATAATATGTACTTGAATGATTAGTAATTTAAAAAAAATGCTACGGAAATATGTATATATACATGAAAATGGTTATGGAGTGGATTATAGAAATTCAATATAGAAAATTAATGAAAATGATTGAAATTATGAATTGAAGAATTGTGAAATGATATAATTATGTATGTACTTGCCGGTTTATCAGACTAGTGCTGGGCGCAACTCGTTGTTGGTACATCCAACTAGTGTTGGGCACACATTTGATATAGTCGGTTTACCTATCATCAATTTATCCGACTAGCACTGGGCGCAAAACTTTGTTACGGTTTATCTGTCAGGCATCGAGTGCCAATAACAGGTTGATCCATGTTGATGATGTATAAACGATCCATTAAAGAAGGTTGAAATGGATGTATTCAAAAATGATAGCAATGAAAAGGTCGGTATCTCATCCTTCAATTGTTCGCTATTCAGGTAACATATTTTGGGTGTGATATGTATCACAAGTAGGAATATGAGATGAATGTTTGACTAGTGTAGTTTGGTGATGAATATAAATGCATTGTTGTAATTATATGTTTCATGAGTCTTTAAAAATGTTAATTAGTTATGTTTGTGGTGGGTTTAGAGAGTAAAATGGATATATGAGTATTTTCTAAGTATTTGATGTTATTTGATTAGGTACATCGGGTAATCAAATATTAATGGAATGAATATGAATATATGTATGGAAGGTTACATGGTTATAATTTGTAAATTGAAAATTAACGTTATGAAGAATTGATATAGGATTTGATGATGGTGAATTAAGTGCTGAATGGAATTTGGAAGGTGTAACACCCTATACCCGACCTGGTCGCTAAGCCCAAATACGGGATGCACACCACCATCTAGTCTCATGTACATCAAATAAGAAACTAGATCCAAGCAAACCGATCTTCTTTTGTTAACCCGTATAAGTTTTAAGTCATCCAATTAGTTAATTAACATTGTTACAGGCAAATCATTCATTAATCGGTCTTACATACAGTTAGAATCATGCATAAGGGCTATTTAGCAAAATTTCATAAAATTAATCGTAGGTATTGATACTAACATTAAGGTCTTGATATTTCCTTTGAGTGGTATCGATACCACTAGGGAAAACAATACCAAAGTAGCTTGCTATTTTTTGGCCAAAAATCCCAATTATCGAAAATTATTGGCCCTTACTATAAAGTATTGATCTTTAGTCTCGAGTATCGATACTCGAGATAAGGTATCGATACCAAATCCTTATTTTGTTTTCCTGTACGTTTTAATTCAAAAAGGTATTGATTTTTAAAGCCAACTATCGATACCTCTGATACTGAAGCTAAAAATGTAGCATAGAAGAGCGAATAATTCATTCCAAATAGTTCCTAAGCAACATGCATCAAGTACTTTGTTTATTTCATCATGCTATGGCAAAATTTATCAGTCCAAAGTGTCCAATCATCGAAGCAAAGAATTGTTAGGCCAACATCAATGTTTAAAAGTTTTAACATAAAAATAACATGAAATTCTCATAAGCCAAATCAAAATGTTTAAAGATCAATAACCCAAAATAGTTCTACCAAATTGCCTATTTCCCCAATACGAATATAAATAATAGAGCACCTATGATAAATAACAAGTCTTCCTTGGATATCTCCTTCGGTAACCACACTGCCCACACCGTGACGTCACTAATATGCATATGTTGAAATGAGTGGGTGAGCTTCAACAAGCTCAGTGAATGCAAATAATTTCCACAACACAAACATAACATCATGCAACACAACCAATCATTTACTCACAAGTACCTTATTCTTAAGTCTGACATCATATAGTATTAAATCATGCATCATCTAATAGTTCATTCTCACAATGCACACATACTCATTCAAGAAAAGAACATATTCCACACGATTGCAAAAAATATGATAAGATGGCACTTGGATTATGAAACATATAGTGAGCTTTATCATCACACATCGGATACACGGATCTCCATTTCACCACATAGACTCATAGAGTCAAACATGTCCCAAAAGTGAAGCATTTAGCTAACACTCTCCTTATTTCCCTTCACATGTCCCGTTGAATGGAGCTTAGCTCTCATTCCCTCATCCCTCCAAACATGTCCAAGGGCCTCAACGCCAAAAACCACTATACATATAAGTGAGTATTCACAATCCTATGACATGCCAACTATATCCAATGGTTCCAAGATCACAAGGCCAAAATATCAGAAAACAACACATATTACTTACCGATTGTTCGTGCACTATCATAGAATATTAGCATCTTTTGCAAAACACCAGCATAGTCATATATCATATATATTACACATTCATTTCATGTATATAATTGTAGTAAACACAATAATCACAATACTCACTTATCACATTTCATGCACAAACCATAACCACAAGATAATTATAGATTCAAGAAAACTTACGCTCGAAACTTAGAGTAGGGGTTTAGGCTACATCTAAATTCCCAAGTAATATATGACTCGTGTTTATGAGTAACAATTCCATACACACACCACTTTACGCATTTGTCGAAAAGCCAAAAGCTTAACTAATGCTTCCCTAGCTCATAGCAAGCTCTAACGAATCTGTGGTTTTACACACAAAAATCATACAATAACCATAGTCAAATAACAACAAAAAATTCACTCAAACCAACTAAAACACAAGCTTTAAGCTAAGTTCCCATGTAACTTAAACTATTAACATAACAAACTTTTAATTCTAATATCTCAGTCTATGCTCAATTTTTTTGCCTAAAATCAGTTTTGTTCATCTAATTAATCATGTACGCCTAATTCGCAACCTTCAAACTAGACAAATCTGCTCAATTGTTGGTATCGACATTTTTTGACATATTTTAGGCAATTTTCACAAAATTCATTAAAACGTGAGAAATCATTAACGAAACTTCAAGATAAGTTTAAAAACCTTCTAATCATGCTGAAACAAGTTGAAAAACACTTTGAAACCACGTTTTTATGCAAAATTCTGAAATCCACCATTAATGGCTTGATTTTTTTACTTTTATTTAAAACATGCGACTTTAGGGCTAATAATTCAGTTTTAAGGGCTAGATATCATAAGAAACTCATAGGAATTTGAAACGTTACCACCGATAGAAGATTAGACGAGTTTTGACACAACTTCAAAAAACCCACTTTTGGAGAAGATGATGAAATCTATGGAGTTTTTGAGAGTTTTTCTTGAAGATTTATGATGGTAAATGACTTGGGAATGATAAGAAATCAATGTATCGTGGTTTGGGAATAAAAAATCAATTGAAATCGCAAGGGAAAAGCAAGAGGCGGCAAGGTTGGTGTTTGGAGAAAACCTATCGTGAAAACAAACTTGGGAATGAGGTTTTTAAGTTCAATTTTAAAAACTAGTTAAATTGCTACAGAAATGCTCACTGTTTTGACCCTTTTACAAATCAGTCCCGTTTCTAAAATAAAAGACATTTAATTCTCATTTCCAAAAATTGACTTAACTTTATGAAAACCATTGTCAAAAACATTATCGAGTACCGACCTTACAAAATTCTGAGCTCATTGAGGCCAAAATTCCTAAACTACCCCTAAAACTTCTAGGCCTTATTTTGGGGTGTGGCAACTCTCCCCCACTAAAAAAAATTTTTTCCTCGAAATTTACCTAAGCCAAAAAAATACGGATATTGGTGTCTCATCGCTTCCTTGGTTTTCCAGGTAGCCTTTTTGACTTTGTGGTTGCACCACAAAACTTTAACCAACGGAACTCTTTTGTTTCGCAACACTTTCACTTCATGATTTAAAATCTCTATTGGTTCCTCATCAAAAGTGAAATTATGTCGAACTTCAATCTCCTTTACTGGCACAATATGCGATTGATCTGAATGATACTTCCAAAGCATAGACACATGCAAAGCATCATGGATTTGCTCAAGTTCCGGTAGTAACTTGAGTCTATACGCTATCGGTCCAACCCTCTCGACAACCACATATGGCCCGACATACCTTAAACTTAACTTACCTTTCCTACCAAATCTCAAGACTTTCTTCCATGGTGAAACCTTCAAGAATACCTTATCGCCCACTTGAAACTAATATCTCGACACTTCAAATCCGCATAAGACTTCTGCCTATTTGACGCTACTTTAAAACGATCACAAATCAGCTTTACCTTCTCTTCAGTCTCACGAACTAAATCCGGTCCAACAACTCGCTTTTCATCCAACTCCGTCCAACACAAAAGAGTTCTACACTTCCTACCATACAACGCCTCAAATGGTGTCATGCGAATACTCGCTTGGAAACTGTTATTGTAAGTAAACTCTGCTAAGGGCAGATATCGCTCCGAACTACCACTAAACTCGATCATACAACTTCGCAACATGTCTTATAGAACTTGAATTACCCTTTCAAATTGGCCATCAGTTTGGGGGTGATAAGCCGTATTGAAAGTAAGCTTCGATCCCAGAGCCTCTTGCAAACTCTTCGAAAACCTTGAAGTAAACCTCAGATCCCTATCAGAAATAATCGAAACTAGAACCCCATGAAAACGAATAATCTCAACAATAAACAACTTTGTCAACTTCTGTAATGAATAATTGGTTCGCACTACTAAGAAATGTGCACTCTTCAAAAAACGATCAACTATAACTCATACCAAATCTTTCCTCAATGGATTCAATGGCAAACCCGAAACAAAATCCATAGTAATCCTTTCCCACTTTCATTCAGGAATCACAATAGGTTGCAACAACCCTGAAGGAAATTAATGTTCAGCTTTCACCTTTTGACAAATCAAACACCGAGCCACAGAATTCGTAACATCAAGCTTCAACCCAGGCCACCAATAAATCTCACGAAGATCATGATACATTTTAACACTACCGGGATGCATAGTGTAAGAGCTACTATGCGCCTCAGTAAGGATCACTTGCCTTAAATCCATATCTTGCGGCACACACAATCTACCTCAAAAATTCAAGATATCTTCCGCATCAATATCAAAATCTCCCTTAACACTTTGCTCCACTTGTTGAGTGCTTTTCAACAATGATTGTTTTTCCTTAATCTGCTGCGACAAAGTTGGCCTCACTTGAAGTTTAGCAGAAAAACGACCATCACTAGCTAAACTCAAGCGCACAAACATAACTCTCAACTCCGTCATTGACTTCCTACTTAAAGCATCAGCAACAACATTCGCCTTGCTAGGTTGATACTCAATCACACAGTCATAGTCCTTTAAAAGTTCAATCCAATGCCTTTGCCTTAAATTCAACTCCTTTTGGTAGAGGAGGTACTTAAGGCTCTTATGATCAGTGTAAATCACACACCTCTCTCCATAAAGATAATGGCACTAAATCTTAAGCGCAAACACCATAGCAACTAACTCCAAATCATGAGTAGGATAGTTACGTTCATGTGTCTTCAACTACCTTGAAGCATAAGCTACAACTTTACCCTCTTGCATCAAAATGCAGCCAAGTCCCGAATGCGAAGCATCACTATAAACTACAAAATCTTTCCCAAGCTCTAGTTGAATCAACACAGGTGCCTTCGTCAACACTGCTTTAACCTGATCAAAACTCTTCTCCCTTTCATTAGTCCACTTGAACACCACACTCTTCTGAAGTAGTTTCGTGAAGGGTGCAACAATGAGAGAAAACTCTTCAACGATTCTACGATAGTAACCAACTAAGCCTAAGAAACTCTAAACTTCAGTAACACTCTTAGATAGCTTCCATTCTAAAATTGCCTCAATCTTCTTTGGGTCCACACATATCTTTTCTACCGAAACTATGTGACCTAAGAATGCCACTTCCTTAAGCCAGAATTCACATTTACTCAACTTTGCAAACAACTGCTTATCCCGAAGAATCTTTAGAGCAACCCTTAAGTGCTCGTCATGATCCTCTTCAGAACAAGAATACACCAAGATGTCGTCTATGAAGACAACCACAATCTGATCCAAGTATGAATGGAATACTCGGTTCATTAAATCCATGAACGCAGTAGGGGCATTAGTTAATCCAAATGATATTACCAAAAACTCATAATGCCCATATTGAGTCCTAAAAGTCATTTTCAACACATCCGACTCCTTCACCTTTAACTGGTAATACCCATATCTAAGATCGATATTCAAAAACACTGTTGTACCTCAAAACTTATCAAACAAATCATCAATTCGAGGAAAATGATACTTATTCTTAATAGTTAACTTGTTCAACTGCCTATAATCAATACACATCCTCATCGTACCATCTTTCTTCTTTACAAAAAAAACCTGTGCACCCCACAGAGATACACTCGGTCGAATAAACCCTCTATCCACGGAGATACACCGGTGCAGATCAGGATAGAGCTCAATACCAAAACCAACTTCACGATCTGGTGGCAAACCAGACAACTCTTCGGGAAACACATCAGGAAAACCCCTAACAATACGAATATCCTGAACTCTCAGCTCCTTACTAACTGAATTCATCACGTAGGCTAAGTAAGCCTCACAACCTTTTCCCATAATCTTTTCAGCCTTCATTTTCAAAACCATATTAGACATAAAACTCGGTCTTTCACCAACAACAACTATTTCTGAACCATCACTATCTCTCAAGGTGATTCGTTTAGCCTCAAGATCTACTTTAGCCTTATGCTCAGTTAACCAATCCATACCAAGTATCACATCAAATCCATAAAATGACAATTCCATAAGATCAACAAAGAAAACATGTCCTTGAATCATAAGAGGGCATCTATAATAAACTTTATTCACTACTACGCTATCACCAAACGAACTAATGACAGTCATACCCAAATCAATTATCTCTAAAGAAATCCCTAGCTGACTAGCTAATTCACTCAAAATTTACGAATGTGTAGATCTAGAATTAACTAAGGCAAGCAATGGAATAGATCGCAAATTGAAAGTACATGTAATAACATCAGTCGGATCTTGATCTTCTGGCTCCCTGACAGCATAAACTTGAGCTGGACCACCAGACTCTACTTGTGAGGCAACAGTGTGAGCAACAATCCGCTGCCTAACCGATCTCCCATTACCTCTACCACGACCTCGGCCTCTAGCAGGCGCAGTAGCAGGTGCCGAACTCTGAGGCTGTGAAACCTTAACCCTAAGTAGGCAATCCCTCAAAAAATGTTTTTTTGAACCACATTTAAAACATCCACCTGTCAACTTTCGACATTCTCTAGAATGCCTACATGCACAATGTACACAAAGCGGCCATCCAAAACTTCCTGCTAAACCACTAGCACTAACCACAGTACTACTCTGCGGCTTAGGTTGACTCAGTCGAGTCCCACGGCTCTCACCTCTACCAGAGACATGACTATCATGCCCTCTCTTAGATGGTCGACCCGATGCACTATCAGAAGCTCTCTTGCCAGAATTAGTAACCACAGAATGAGGCGGCTCAGCTAAGGTCTCCTCAATAGCCTTGGCTCTCTCAACTAACTTATCAAACATCTCTATAGGCTGAGCTACCAAATAAACCCAAATATCATGGTTTAGCCCGAAACGAAACCTCTTACAACAGTCTCTATTGGAAAGAATCATCTCAGGTGCATACTGACTAAGTCGCACAAACTTAGCCTCATAATCAACCACCAATAAATCACCCTGAATCAGGTTTAAAAATTCAAGCTTACGAGCCTCCATATACTGCTCGCCCATATACTTCCTCTTAAAAACCTCAAGAAAGTAGCTCCAAGTCAACCTATCAGTACCAGTACCTCTCCTAACTATATTCCACCAATGATGAGCCTCACTGTTGAGTAAGGACATCTGCTTGAGGATCCTTTCAACTCCCTCCAACCAGTACTCAGCTACGATTGGATCAGCACTTTTCACTCTAGAAAACTCCTTACCACCCAAAGCTCGAAGACATTCAAGCGGCAACCCTTGACTAACCGGTGCAGGTACAGGGTTAAAATCAGCAATCCGTTGAAACGCTCCTATCATGGCTTCTATCAGAGGGCTTACACCCTCATCAGGTATGTTCACTCAATGTAGTGGCATAGGAGGTGTAGATGATGTACCATCCCCTTGAGCACTACCTCTCACATTAACACATCTAGGAGGCATATCTAACAATCTAGCATACACACAAACAAATAAACGGTGTTAGTGGCGAGAATGATCCAAGTCTCGTTCTTACAAACAAACTTTAGGATTAAAGGCAATGTGCTTCCTACCCCACATGCATAACAAACAAGAGATATCTCATAAAATACTAGCAACTAGAATAATTTAATCACCTTGGTTTCTAACATTCATGGGTTGCGAAACCCCAATCAACACATCAAAAACAATCACCTAGGTCTAAGAGTTATTGAACTTAGGCTCTGATGCCACCAAATGTAACACCCAATACCCGGCCTGGTCTCCAATCCCAAATACGAGATGCCACCCCACCATCTCGTCTCATGTACATCAAATAGAAAACTAGATCCAAGAAAATCAATCTTTTGTTAAACCGTATATGTTTTAAGTCATCCAATTAGTTAATTAACATTTTTACATACAAATAATTCATTAATCGATCTTACATACAGGTAGAATCATGCATAAGGGCTATTTAGCAAAATTTTATAAAAATGATTGTAGGTATCGATACTGACATTAAGGTATCGATATTTCCTTTAAGTGGTATCGATACCACTTGGAAAAATGATACAAAAGTAGCTAACTATTTTCTGGCCAAAAATCCCAATTATAAAAAATTATTGGTACTTACTATAAAGTATTGATACTTTAGTCCTGAGTATCGATACTTGATATAAGGTATCGATACCAAATCCCTATTTTATTTTCATATATGTTTTAATTCACAGAGGTATCGATTTTCAAAGCCAACTATCGATACCTCTATTATTGAAGCTAAAAATGCAGCATATAAAAGCTAATAATTCATTCCAAATAGTTCCTAAGCAACATGCATCAAGTACTTTGTTTATTCCATCATACTATGGCTAAATTTATCAGTCCAAAGTGTCCAATCATCCAAGCAAGAATTGTTAGGCCAACATCAATGTTTAAAAGTTCTAACATAAAAATAACATGAAATTCTCATAAGCCAAATCAAAATGTTTTAATATCAATACCCCAAAATAGTTCTACCACATTGCCTATTTCCCCAATATGAATATAAATAATAGAGCACCTATGATAAATAACAAGTCTTCCTTAAATCACTCCCTTGGTAACCACACCGCCAACACCGTAACGTCACTAATCTGTAGATGTTGAAATGAATGGGTGAGCTTCAACAAGCTCAGTGAATTCAAAGAATTTCCTCAATGCAAACATAACATCATGCAACACAACCAATCATTTACTCACTAGTACCTTGTCCTTAAGTCTAACATCATATAGTATTAAATCATGCATCATCTAATAGTTCATTCTCACAACGCACACATACTCATTCAAGCAAAGAACATATTCCACACGATTACAAAAAATATGATAAGATGGCACTTGGATTATGAAACATATAGTGAGTTCTACCATCACACATCGGATACACGGATCTTCATTTCACCACATAGACTCATAGAGTCAAACATGTCTCAAAAGTGAAGCATTTAGCTAACACTCTCTTCATTTCCCCTCACTTGTCCCATCGAATGGAGCTTAGCCCTCATTCCCTTATCCCTCCAAACATGTCCCAGGGCCTCAACGCCAAAAACCACTATACATATAAGTGAGTACTCACAATCCTATGGCATGCCAACTATATCCAATGATTCCAAGATCACAAAGCTAAAATATCCGAAAACAACACATATTACTTACCGATTATCTGTGCACTATCACAGCATATTAGCATCTTTTGCAAAACACCAGCATAGTCATATATCATATATATTACACATTCATTTCATGTATATAATTGCAATAAACACAATAATCACAATACTCACTTATCACATTTCATGCACAAACCATAACCACAAGATAATTATAGATTCAAGAAAACTTACCCTCGAAACTTAGAGTAGGGGTTTAGGCTACATCTAAATTCCCAAGTAATACATGAATCGTGTTTATGTGTAATAATTCCATACATTCACCACTTTACTCATTTTTCAAAAATCCAAAAGCTCAACTAACGCTTCCCTAGCTCGTAGCAAGCTCTAACAAATCTGTGGTTTTACACACAAAAATCGTACAATAACCATAAGCAAATAACAACAAAAAATTTACTCAAACCAACTAAAGCACAAGCTTTAAGCTAAGTTCCCATGTAACTTAAACTATTAACATAACAAACTTTAAAATCTAATATCTCAATCTATACTCAATATTTTTGCCTAAAATCAGTTCCTTTCATCTAATTAATCATCTACGCCTAATTCGCAACCTTCAAACTAGACAAATCTACTCAATTGATGGTATCGACATTTTCAACATCTTTTAGGCAATTTTCACAAAATTTATTAAAACATGAGAAATCATTAACGAAACTTCAAGATAAGTTTAAAAACCTTCTAATCATGTTGAAACAAGTTCAAAAACACCTTGAAACCATATTTTTATACAAAATCCCGAAATCCACCATTAATGGCTCGATTTTCAGCTTTTATTTAAAAACCTGCGACTTGAGAGCTAATAACTTAGTTTTAAGGACTAGATATCATAAGAAACTCATAGGAATTCGAAACGTTACCTTTGATAGAAGATTAGATGAGTTTTGACGTAACTTAAAAAAACTCACGTTTGGAGAAGATGATGAAATCTATAGAGTTTTTGAGAGTTTTTCTTGAAGATTTATGATGGTAAATGACTTGGGAATGATAGGAAATCAAGGTATTATGGTTTGGGAATAAATAATCAATTGAAATAGCAAGGGAAAAGGGGCGGCAAGCTTGGTGTTTGGAGAAAATCTATCATGAAAACAAACCTGGGAATGGGGTTTTTAAGTTCAATTTTAAAAACTGGTTAAATTGCTACATAAATGCTCTCTATTTTGACCCTTTTACAAATCATTCCCGTTTCTAAAATTAAATACATTTAATTCCCATTTCCAAAAATTGACTTAACTTTATGAAACCATTGTCGAAAACATTATCGATTACTAACCTTACGAAATTCTGATCTTATATAGGCCAAAATTCCTAAAATACCCCTAAAACTCTTAGGCCCTATTTTGGGGTGTGACAAAAGGGAAAGCTTATTACGTAGGTTCAAGATTGGTTGTATTTATCTATCTTATTAACTCATTTTCTAACCTTTGAAACATGTGTGTATAGAAATGAAATATGTGTAATTGGCATATAAATGAATTCATGTTTGAATGGTTTAAATTTTGTATGTTCGATAAGACTAAGTTCATCTTATACGTGCTTACTAAGCTTAATGCTTATGTTAGTTATTTCATTTCTTTGTAGGTCATCGGAAAGCTCAATCGGTTGGGAACATAGTTGGAGCACGATCACACTATCCATCGATCCGTTTTGGTGGTTTTTGAATGTTTTAACCTATAGTTATAAATGACATGTATAGGGTTGTATGTTAAATTCATATGCTTTTGGTTGTGCCAAGCTTTGGTATGTTTTAATATCTTTTGTTACTGGTTGTGTATGGTCTTTTGAAATTAGGAAAGAAATGTTCGATTGATATGTGTTTGGTTCATTGAAGTGATTAAATGATATATGTGCTTTGGCATGTAATAGGTGATTATCTAGTTTGATCATATTGTGTATTTTGGCTCTTCTTGTGTCTAGTTGTATATATATAGTTTGATTTGGCTTGTATATGTTTAAACTTTTATAGATATGGTTATTTTAATTTTTCCTATCTAAAGTGGTAAGTTTTGATGGTATAATTTGAAAAGAAATTGTCTTTTGGTATTCATGATATATGTGATTGAGATATGATATTGTAATTTAGTTCATGAATGGTTTTGGAGTGTGAATTGGAGAATCTATTGATGACATATTGGTTAGTCATAGGTTGGATGAGAATTTGGCATGTTTTTGATGTTTTGAATGTACTTTTAACCATGTGAAATAAGTTAGATATAGTATGCATTGGTCTGTAAGTAATTGAGTTTGAAATGGTTTATTTTAAGGGCACTTTTTGCTGCACACGGCCTAGGACACGAGCTTTTACACGGCCATGTACCACACACGTCCACCTCACAAGGCCATGTGCCACATTCGACCACCTCACACGGCCGTGTCCATACACGGCCACCTCACACGGCTATGTGTTATATTAATTAGGTGCAGGTTTCACACGGTCTGGCACACGATCTGTGACCACGACCATTTGACCCAAGTTAGTGAATTACGTGGTTTGACACACAGGCTGAAACACAATCGTGTGTCCCATAATTCGAATGCCCACATGGCCTGTCCACATGATTGTGTGACCCCGATTTTGCAAATTTTCAAGTTTGGCCTGAAGTTTCTGTTTTGATTCGAATAAGTCCCTGATTGTTCCCAAACTATTTTTAGGGCCACTTAAGTCCAAATTAAGGCCCATAAAAGTAGTTATATCATATTTAAATTATTTTATTGAATATAATTATGTGAATTACATGTTGGTCCATGTTACGATGTTTAAGTTTATGTTTTGCCCTATAATGCTTTGTAACCCTAATCCGGCATCGAAGACAGGTTAGGGTTGTTACATCTTATATCATTCGAATTCAACATAATCAATTTTCTTCTCCTCTGCATGGTTTTTTCCCTAAAGGTTTTCCACGTAAAATTTTGTGTGTTTTTTTCTTTCTTTTTCTTTGCGATACATTGTCATTATCAACGTTCAATTTCTCACAAACTGGTATCAGAGCTTTCGGGGTTGCTTATCTCGATCATGGTAATAGCATCACTGAAGTATGACATTCCGCTATTGGATCGCAACACCAGATTTCTATTATGGCAGATAAAGATGCAGACAGTTCTTGCGTAGATGGGCTTGGAGGATACCCTGCTAGGGATAGATAAGATGCCTTCAACGTTGACAGATGAAGAAAAGAAGCGTAAAGAATTAAAGGCTTTGACGCAATTACATTTGCACTTGTCGAACAAAATTCTATAGAATGTGATGAAGGAGAAGATCACCGCTGCATTATGGGCGAAACTGCAGCTATGTATGTCGAAAACCCTAACTAGTAAGTTACCTATGAAGCAGCATTTTTATGCTCATCGTTTGGAGGAAGGTGCGTCTATGCACGAACACTTAACTGTGTTTGAAGAAATTGTCTCGGATTTAGAGGCCATGGAGTTTTAGTATGATAAAGAGGATCTAGGGTTAATTCTACTTTGTTCGTTGCCCCCATCTTATTCAACCTTTAGAGACACGATTTTGCATAGCCACGAATCTCTCACAGTTGATGAGGTCTATGCTTCTTTTTCCTCGTATGATAATATGAAACATCTTGTTGTTGGATCTGACTCTCAGGGAGAGGGTCTCACTGTTTGAAGAAGATAAGAACGAAATACCGATGATGATTTTGGGAGGACAAAGGATCAAAATGCTTGCAATAAATTTAAGGGTAGATCAATATCTTCAAACAGAGGTAAAACCTATAACTTTTGCAAGAAGAAAGGGTACATTAAATCTGAGTGCTATAAGTTGCAGAACAAGATCAAAAGGGAGGTTGCGAATCAAAAGGGAAAACAACCAGAAAAATCAAGTGAAGTTGACGTTGCAAAAGACTACAACGATGGTGAACTCCTTGTTGCTTCTGCCAATAACTCTAAAGTGAGTGAGGATTGGATTTTTGATGTTGGCTACACTTTTTATATGAGTCCCAATTGGGATTGGTTTACAACTTATGAAACAATGTCTGAAGGTATTATTTTGATAGGAAATAATGCTTCGTGTAAAATCGCAAGTGTTGGCACAATCAAAATCAAGATGTTCGATGGATTCGTTAGAACACTAAGTGGCGTACGACATGTACCAGGATTAAAGTGGAAATTCATTTCGTTGAGTACTCTTGATTCAAAAGGGTACAAATATTCAGCTGAAAGTGGGGTTCTAAAGATCTGCAAGGGTTCTCTTGTTGTGATCAAAAGGGTAGAGAAAAACTTCCAAGTTATATATTTTGTAGGGTTCTACTATTACTGGTGATGCAACCGTCATTTTCTATTCCTTGTCAGATGATGGAATTACTAGACTTTAGCATATGAGTGAGAACGGCATGGCAGAATTGAGCAAAAGAGGACTTCTTGCTGGGCAAGGAATTAGCAAATTGAAGTTCTGTGAGCACTACATTTTTTAGGAAGCAAAAGAGCGTTCGATTCACCAGAGGAGTCCATAACACGAAGGGAATGTTGGACTACATTAATTTTGATCTTTGGGGACTATCCTGAGTGTTTTCAAGAGGTGGAGTGATAAACCGTAATATATACATATTTTAATCCCACATTTAGCATACTTTTGGATGATTAATCCCTTGAATTGTGGAATTTGATGCTCCTAATCCTTTAATTTCATGTTTTATACTTAGGAGAGAATCAGAGGAAGAAAAGAACGAGAAACGGGCCAAAAATGGAGAAAATGGGCCAAAGTGAGAAATCAACATGGCCTGGAGTTCACCACACGGCCGTGCCACCTTAGCAGGCCCGAACACGGCCTAGGCTCGATTCACACGGGCGTGCTCCACGGGCGTGTCTCTACCGTGACCCGTTGTAATTCTACTCAGAAAAGGATACTTAGGGGCGAAGAAAGACATTCTGAAGTCTATATAAATACCCTAGGTATGACCTAAAAGGGGGGTTCGACAGAAGCCTTCTGTCAGGGCTTTTGATGGGGGGCGAAGCCAGAGAGGGCTAAACGCGGGAAATTACTCGAAGACAGCCAGTTGATTCATCCCAGAAGCCGAAATCACACTCAAGACGGAGGATCTTCTCTTCAATCTCCTTCAGGGGGTTTTAGGGTTTTTCTTATGTTTTGTTATTTACTTTCTTCTGAGATGTATTCTTTATTAAACATGAACTAAACCCCTCATGTAACACCCCATATCCGAGTCCGAGGCTAAGACCAGATACGAGACATTACTTTGCTTGAACTTTCTTAAACATGTACTTACGGGCTACAAAATTTCGTTCCGCGTTAAAAACTTCTCTTTCTTAATCAAATCATACATTTCATGGGATTACGAGGCCTTAGACTTACGTCCCGAAACTTTGGGAGCTCATCTGGAAACTTTCTCTCGAAAAAGGGGTCACACGCCCATGTGACTTGGGACACGCCCGTGTACCCCTAAGACATGCCCGTGTCTTCCACCCGTGGTGGATACTGTCAAATTACACACGGCCTTGACATACCCGTGGCCCTAGCCCGTGTGCCATAACTTGACATACTGACTTATTCACACGGTCTGGAGGACACGCCCATGTGCTAACCGTGTGTCACACACGGTCTGCACAAATGGCCGTGTGATTAGCCCGTGTTCTAATCTGACTTAAGACATTAAGGTGCAGGGGACACACGGCCTAGACACACGCCCGTGTGTCTATCCGTGTGGGCACTTAGAGGCTATCTACCAAGCCTTTTACCACTCTCATTTGCATACAATCATATATCATCACATAATTTCACATAGCTTCAATATAACTCTTGAATTAAAGACATTTAATCATAGGAGAAATAAAGTCTTTATCCCATACACTAGGGAGAACTATATCCAATACAATTACAAACAACTTAAGCCATCATGTATAGCTTTACACAACCAAATTATAAATTCTCTTAGGCCAACACAACTTGGCTACATCGCTAGAACTTAATACATTTTAAAAGAATCCCTATACATGCCATGACTCAAAAGACCTTGAAACACCATACCAGAGTCTACTCGATAGTGTGAAAACATCTCCCATGACCTCCAACCCGAGCTAATTAAAAACCTATAAGAAATGTGAAAACAAAGGAGTAAGCAAAAATGCTTAGTAAGTTCATCCATCTACAATCGACAAATCACGATATTCATTGAATATCCATAATCGCAAGGTGTTATAATGAGTTTTTCTCATAAACCCATGGTTACTTACTCAACCACTCTTGAAGCTTACTCATTCTATCTCTTACCACATTCTTACCATGCAACAAGCCGGTTGCTCGTTTAATTAACATACATTCCTGCACTGATCACCACATGATCATATAAAACAACATATCAAGCATTTTCAATAAGCCATTCATAATACTAAACTCTTAGTGGTTTCGCACTTAGTCCACCATTGAATCTCTAATAGGGCGGTATCGCACACAGCCCACCAGTCATTTATACTTATGGTGATTTCGCACTTAGCTCACCAATCATTTATAAGCGATGGTATCGCACACAGCCCATCGATTACTAATAAATCAGGTGATAACGCACATAGCCCACCGATAATCATATAATTGATGGTATCGCACACAGCCCATCATCACCATCAATAAGATGATAACGCACATAGCTCACCGTTATTTTTACATTCATGGATAATAATTCACATGTATATCTCTATTTCAAATGTTCATTCGAGAACATCCTCACACACTTCTATTCTTACTTAACTTTCTACGATACTCGTTCGCATTCACACAACGCATTAATAATTCTATCTCAAACGACTAAGATGTTTTGATTACACATAACCCACTAGAGGTTCATCATATACTGAGTTCATCTCAAATTGTTAAATAACACTCTTGAGTCTCATACACATAGTGTCACATTGACATCATACCCTAATAGGGTTTTACTTGCATTAACATATCGATGCCATGTCCCTAACATGGTCTTATACGAATTCTTACACCTAGGACATATTCCAATATGGTATTACACGAAACTTTAACTATCATCATATTATGCTATATACATTTCTCATTACTCTTAAATTCAATTCTCTTGACATCTCATCAAAGATATCTCATACATTCATAGAGTAGATATACATTCCATACAACATTGGAATACTAAATTAACTCATAAGTAATTGCAACATTCGCACATGAACTTACCTCGATGTCGAAAGGGCCGAAAGGGACTTTTTGCCCACATTTCTCTTTTCACCCGTTCTAGGTCCGAAACTCGTTTTCTTTGATCTAGAAAAATGGAATTTACTCATTTAATCACTTATAAATCATAATACACCATAATCTACACTTTAGGCAAAAAATGACTATTTTGCCCCTATACTTTGGCAAAATTACGATTTTGCCCCTAGGATCGTAAATAAATTTTCATCACATTTTCTTGTTAAACAAGCCTAGTTGAACATTTAATCCTCTTACAACTATCCACAATTCCATCTATATCATGCCTTAATGAACAAATTACAACTTTTGCATTTTAGTCACAATTAGGTGTTTTCATGACAACACCTTTCACAAAAGTTGTTTCTCACCATCCTATCATTCATTTTCTTCCAAAAAAAACTCATCAAACAACATGAACTCTAACATGGTAAGTCCCTAGACTTTCAACCATATTGCAAACTAGTCCTCTCAATAGCTAGCTTAAGCTTTGAGGACTCCAAAAATACAAAAATCATCAAGAATAATCATCAAAATGACTTACTTGAAGAGGAGATGAGCTGCTGGAATTTTGAGCTTCAAAAACCCCCATTCTTGTTTGCATTTTCGATGGAAGAAGAGAAAAAATAAAAAGATGATAGCTTTTTGCTTATTTCACCTTATTTTATTTCTTTTTAATCACCTAACATGACCACATTTAATGCTCTTGTCCCCTTAGCTTTCCTTGACCGGCCAAACTAATCCCCATGGCCTAATTGCACATTTGGGACCTCTAATTTATAATCCATAGCTATTTGGCACCTTTAGCAAATAATATAGAACTTTTGTACTTAATGCAATTTAGTCCTTTTTCATAATTTAGCTAAAAATCGCTAAAATTAAGGCACCAAAATTTTCATGCATCCTTATAAACATGTTATAACACATAAATAACATAAAAATAATTTTCTCTATCCTCGAATTAGTGATTCTGAGATCACTGTTTCGACTAGCCCCTAAATCGGGCTGTTACAATTCTCCCCCCTTAGGGATTTTCGTCCCCGAAAATCTTATCAAGAGGAGTTGCTACCAACATTCTTAAAACGTTTCCATCAACTCTTCCAAATCATGAATCCACTTATCCTCAAGTTTCTCTTGCCAACAACTTTTAAGCTGTGATACATAAGGTCGAAACGTAACTTGAGACCTAGGTTATTCTTCCTCTGGGGCATATACTCAGTAATCCACCAATTTGGAACTCTGTACATGTCCAAATGATCGTTCGGATCTTTACTGGTTGATTTACTATAATTCGAATGACATCCCCCTATTGGGAATTTTGTCAAACCAAATTTGAAATATATAAGGTTTTATCTCACTTTCTCATTAAAGCATTCACCAACTGTAATAGTCTTGACTTGTATGCTTTGGAAACTCAGCTTTTAGTGGTCAACTACTTATGACCATAAACTCAATCATAACGTGAAATGTACTCTATTGTCAAGACATTTATGCACATAACTGCATTTCCTTATTCTTGCATTAGTACATATGCTACTACTAAATCTCATACCAAAACTTCTGTAGCATATGATAATCTCACTCATTAAAAGTCAGAAAAAACACATCGATTTTCCCATGGATTATTACATAACATCTAACTTACAACAAGGACACAAAAGTGATCGTCTCTGGATCACCAACCTGTCAAATCTTTTTCTCGATTCAGAATGAACTCAGTACTAGAACTTTCAATTAATAGGTCCTTCTATAGCTTTCAACTCAACTATCACAGTTTGAACATTTCGAATGAGCATACCCTTGTATCATGCTCCCTACTTACATACACACAAAATTTTATTCTCTTTATTGATTCATGCGTGAAAATACACAGAACTTGAATCATATCTCAATACATTAATCTACCCTTTTCTCCATACTGAGAACATATTTTAAGCACACTCTCATTTGAGTTTCTCTTGCTATGCTAATCTAAAACCTTTACTATCGTCATATCTCACGATGGCAGGGACATCTCGATCGAATTCATTAACTCTATTCAGCTTACTCAAAAACCCATCACACAACGTGAAACTTGTGATTTCACTTCTTATACTAGAATCATCACCAACTTCCTCCTCAAAGTACCCGAATAGGTTTACGAGGAGATAAAGGAATGTCGATTTCAATTAACTAAATCGACAACCTTTTTGTCTGATTTTTACTATCAGCTAACATTCTCACACAAACACGGTTTATGAAAAGGAAAACTACATCAGCCCTGAAAGGCAATAGATATTTATACATAATACTCAAGGAGATTATTATAATCCACCCATGGAATCAACTAACCATGCACAAACTACAGGCTTCGAGCCAACTTACTCATACTTGCCATTTTTTTAGCACATACTGTGCCACACAGCGTACTCAATTCTTTTTTACTCGTTCACGATTGCCTGTATTCACCCATTCACATGGCTTTAGTACAATTCTCATTTCTACCTCTAGGCTCATCCATATGTCCCTTTGATCACTAAGGATAATCAAAGACACATATTCATCTTCATTCATGTATGTACGAAACCAACGCCACATCCCCGAGGTGGTCTTATATAGACTTTTACATCAGGTATCGATGCCATATTCTAAATATGGTCTTACACGATTCTCATATTCATTACCGATGCCATATTCCAGATATGATCTTATACGGAATCTCAACTCGATGCCGAGGCCATGTTCCAGACACGGTCTTATACGGGACCTTATCTATTTCATATCTCAATGATAACCTTTTCATTTTAGTCCTCTAGGACTTCATCCTCATGTTCAACAACAATTACTCTATTTAGTAGAGTATTATGTATCAGTGTGATACAAGGCATTCTTAATTATGCTAACATAGTTATTGCATTAATCAGATGCAACTTACTCAACTTAACTCTCATAACATCTCATCATAATTCAACAGTGGTAAATAGGGTGAGGTCGTAGGGCCCCCTTAACTTAACTCTCGTGACTACATACATAGGATTTACTATTCATCATCAATGAAATATCATCATAGTCACACAACTCACCCCAAGCGAGTTTTCACGTTTATCACGCTACAATTGTTTCTATCACTTATACTTTCGAACTGTGACTTCACTTACTCAAGTTTCACATTAAGTTCTACTTGAGTACTCAACATTTAACTCTAATTTCTCTTACTATTGCTTATAAATCTAGAGAATGTCTTACGGGTTTAAGTACGTCGTTTACTTGATTGCCATAGTCCAACTATGGTCTTACTCGTATCACACATCATAGCCCAGCTATTTCCTTATATGTCATCACGATGCCATAGCCTCGCTATGGTCTTACACGAAATCTCATATCAATACCAATGCCATGTTCCAGTCATGGTCTTATATGGGGTCACATGTATTGCCATGGTCCTACCATGGTCTTATTCATCAATTTTATCATTAAACAACTGTACTCATCTCCTGCATTCTACTTAGTCAAGCTTCTCAGTTTAACTCCCACACTATAATATGTGTGACTTCATAACAGAGTCATAAAACAAAACATTATACATTCTCTACTTTAACAGTCACACGTGAGATTTAACCATGTGGACATATTTATTATAAACAATGGTGTTACAAACCTCAAATGCCTACTTACTCTTACTGATTCTTACATACATCATGGAACTTACTAGTCTCATGCTTGTAAGGTAAATAAGGTACCTGTAACACTTGATCACATTGATCAGCATACTTTACTATGATAAGCATAATCTCAATATCATCATCCATAACATGGATAATACTTCTTAGTTAACTTTAACTAACATGGCATGATATCAACTTCACTTATTTAACTTTCTTGCTATCTCATTTAAGCTTTACTCATTTGCCCGACGAATTTCTATGAATAACCAAGGATACTGAATCTCATCTCACATAACTCGATGCCAAAGCCATATCCTAGACATGGTCTTACATGGGATCTCTCAACTTGGTATCGACGCCATGTCTTGACATGGACTTACACGAAGTCTTCCTTGTGTGTTCCCTTGGGAACTTACCATTTCCATGTCTTGACATGGTCTTATTTGGTATCTTTACTCATGAACTGGTCAATGCCGAGCCTTGGCTTGGACTTACATGAAATCTTCCTTGATACTCACCAATGCCATGCCTTGGCTTGGACTTATATGGGATCTCTATCTCATGATAGTTTTTCAATGCCAAGACTTGTCTTGGACTTACATGACATCTTGCTTGATTGCCGTTGCCATGCCTTGGCTTGGTCTTATACGGACTTTCTTGTCTCATGTGGTAGATTGAGTATCCTAAGCAATTCATTTTCAATCGGGACTTTCATATCCTTACTCATAGTAACTTCTTTGTTTAATAAATCATTAAACATTTTCATGGAAATAATGTGCATATAACAACATCACAAGCAATTCAACGAAAATATTCATGAAGCTTGAAAATCATACAAAGTTACTGAAATTAGCTCGGCTGGGAATCACCTCTTTCTTAACAAAACAATTTCGTTAGAGCCGGGAGACATCACACTCTCATGATCCACATATGGCATGTATAGCTAGACACTTACTCACGCTAGGTTAGTCCGAGAACCGACTAAACCATAGCTCTGATACAACTAAATGTAACACCCCATACCTGAGTCTGAGGCTAGGATCGGATACGAGACATTACTTTGCTTGAACTTTCTTAAACATGTACTTACGAGCTACAAAATTTCGTTATGCATTAAAAACTTCTCTTTCTTAATCAAATCATACATTTCATGGGCTTACGAGGCCTTAGACTTACGTCCCGGAACTTTCGGAACTCATCTGAAAACTTTCTCTCGAAAAAGGGGTCACACGCCCATGTGACTTGGGACACGCCCGTGTACCCCTAAGACATGCCTATGTCTTCCACCCGTGGTGGATACTGTCAAATTACACACGGCCTTGACATGCCCGTCGCCCTAGCCTGTGTGCCATACCTTGACATACTGACTTATTCACACGGTCTGGATCACACGCCCATGTGCTAACCGTGTGTCACACACGGTCTAAACAAATGGCCGTGTGATTAGCCCGTGTTCTAATCTGACTTAAGACATTAAGGTGCAGGGGACACACGGCCTAGACACACACCCGTGTGTCTATCCGTGTGGGCACTTAGAGGCTATCTACCAAGCCTTTTACCACTCTCATTTGCATACAATCATATATCATCACATAATTTCACATAGCTTCAATATAACTCTTGAATTAAAGACATTTAATCATAAGAGAAATAAAGTCTTTATCCCATACACTAGGGAGAACTATATCCAATACAATTACAAACAACTTAAGCCATCATGTATAGCTATACACAACCAAATTATAAATTCTCTTAGGCCAACACAACTTGGCTACATCAGTTAGAACTAAATACATTTTAAAAGAATCCCTATACATGCCATGACTTAAAAGAACTTGAAACACCATACCAGGAGTCTACTCGATAGTGTGAAAACATCTCCGACGGCCTCCAACCCGAGCTAATTAAAAACCTATAAGAAATGTGAAAAGAAAAGAAGTAAGCAAAAATGCTTAGTAAGTTCATCTGTCTACAACTGAAAAATACTGATATTCATTGAATATCCATGACTGCAAGGTGTTATAATGAGTTTTTCTCATAAACCCATGGTTACTTACTCAACCACTCTTGAAGCTTACTCATTCTATCTCTTACCACATTCTTACCATGCCACAAGCCAGTTGCTCGTTTAATTAACATGCATAGTTTCGCACTTAGTCCACCATTGAATCTCTAATAGAGCGGTATCGCACACAGCCCACCAGTCATTTATACTTATGGTGATTTCGCACTTAGCTCACCAATCATTTATAAGCGATGGTATCGCACACAGCCCATCGATTACTAATAAATCAGGTGATAACGCACATAGCCCACCGATAATCATATAATTGATGGTATCGCACACCCCATCATCATCACATCAATAAGATGATAACGCACATAGCTCACCGTTATTTTTACATTCATGGATAATAATTCACATGTATATCTCTATTTCAAATGTTCATTCGAGAACATCCTCACACACTTCTATTCTTACTTAACTTTCTACGATACTCGTTCGCATTCACACAATGAATTAATAATTCTATCTCAAACGACTAAGATGTATTGATTACACATAACCCACTAGAGGTTCATCATATACTGAGTTCATCTCAAATTGTTAAATAACACTCTTGAGTCTAATACACACAGTGTCACATTGACATCATACCCTAATAGGGTTTTACTTGCATTAACATATCGATGCCATGTCCCTCACATGGTCTTATACGAATTCTTACACCTAGGACATATTCCAATATGGTCTTACACGAAACTTTAACTATCATCATATTATGCTATATACATTTCCCATTACTCTTAAATTCAATTCTCTTGACATCTCATCAAAGATATCTCATACATTCATAGAGTAAATATACATTCCATACAACATTGGAATACTAAATTAACTCATACGTAATTGCAACATTCGCACATGAACTTACCTCGATGTCGAAAGGGCCAAAAGGGACTTTTTGCCCACATTTCTCTTTTCACCCGTTCTAGGTCCGAAACTCATTTTCTTTGATCTAGAAGAATGGAATTTACTGATTTAATCACTTATAAATCATATTACACCATAATCTACACTTTAGGCAAAAATGACTATTTTGCCCTTATACTTTGGTAAAATGACGATTTTGCCCCTAGGATCGTAAATAAATTTTCATCACATTTTCTTGTTAAACAAGCCTAGTTGAACATTTAATCCTCTTACAACTATCCACAATTCCATCTATATCATGCCTTAATGAACAAATTACAACTTTTGCATTTTAGTCACAATTAGGTGTTTTCATGACAACACCTTTCACAAAAGTTGTTTCTCACCATCCTATCATTCATTTTCTTCCAAAAAAAACTCATCAAACAACATGAACTCTAACATGGTAAGTCCCTAGACTTTCAACCATATTGCAAACTAGTCCTCTCAATAGCTAGCTTAAGCTTTGAGGACTCCAAAAATACAAAAATCATCAAGAATAATCATCAAAATGACTTACTTGAAGAGGAGATGAGCTGCTGGAATTTTGAGCTTCAAAAACCCCCATTCTTGTTTGCATTTTCGGTGGAAGAAGAGAAGAAATAAAAAGATGATAGCTTTTTGCTTATTTCACCTTATTTTATTTCTTTTTAATCACCTAACATGACCACATTTAATGCTCTTGTCCCCTTAGCTTTCCTTGACCGGCCGAACTAATCCCCATGGCCTAATTGCACATTTGGGACCTCCAATTTATAATCCATAGCTATTTGGCACCTTTACCAAATAATATAGAACTTTCGCACTTAATGCAATTTAGTCCTTTTTCACAATTTAGCTAAAAATTGCTAAAATTAAGGCACCAAAATTTTCATGCATCCTTATAAACATTTTATAACACATAACATAACATGAAAATAATTTTATCTATCCTCAAATTAGTGATTCCGAGATCACTGTTCCGACTAGCCCCTAAATCGGGCTGTTACACCTCGAATACCTGAGGGGGATGAAACCTAAGACGGATCTTGTTATTGTTTTCTGAACTGTATGATAAATACTTGATTTGTTCTTAATTATGTGTTCTTAATTCTTGTTTTAATATTTCAGGATATTGATTCAAGTATTGATGTACTTAGGCAGTGGAGCAAAAGTCCCTGTTTAAGAGTAGATCTAGCATAGTTAAGCAAAGTTGATCGCAACCCTAGAGATAGGATGACGAAAATCTGCCGGATTAGGGTCAAACCTAATATGGGAGTCCATAGATCGAGTTAATGCAACACTAGGGGTTTTAATTAGAAAGAGATTTCAATTAATCAACCTAGGGTTAGACGTTAGTAGCCTCGAAAGAGGTATTAATATAAATTAGGGAATCCTACGGATCAAGTCAAGTGAATAAATCGTCTGGTTTAGAGTTAAATAACAAGTGAATTCTAGGTGGATTCTTCCTCGAGTATTGTCTTAATCAACTGGTTTTCCCACAAGTATTTTCCCAATTCACTCTCTGTGTCTTAGCATCCTTAGTTTAGTAATTAGTTAATTAAACATCGATTCTCTTAATACTTAGGCTAGATAATAAAAAGTTAGTAACTACTAGTACTCTTGGTCCTTGAGGATACGATATTTCCGGTCTTGCCATAGCTATACTACCGAACGATAGGTGCGCTTGCCTTATTCGTTGTCATAGTTAGTTTGGACACGATCAAGTTTTTGGCGCCATTGCCGGGGACTAAGATATTAGGAATAGTTGATTTTTATTACTTTAGCCATTTTTATTTTTGCAATTAATTTTTATTTTATTTCTACTTTGCTAATTTTTCTTTTTCCTTGCTTCTGGCAGGTATTCTAGTTTATGACTAGAAGAAACCCGTCAGGACCTCTACTTTACGATAGTGATATAGAAGGAACCATTCGCAGAAACCGAAGAGATGTCACCTAATAATTATCAGTGGCAAGTCATGAGGACAAAGCCTAATAAAGCAGCCGGTGTTTTCAACCTTGACGCGGTCACCATGTTATCTAACCAAGTAGAGCTTTTAAATAAAAAAATTGATGGTTTGTATGGTTCTAAGCAGGTACATCCGTGTACAAATGCGATACAAATGGAGGAGGGTGAATAACACAGAATATCTATCCTACAACCCTAGCACAGAGAACGAACAAGTCAACTATATGGGTAACTATTCTAAACCTCAAAATAATCTTTATAGTAACACTTATAATGCAGGTTGGAGGTACCATCCCAATTTCTCGTGGGGTGGTCAACGTAATCAAAGACCGTAACTTCCTCCAGGTTTTCAACAACCACCTTACAAGCAGGAAAAGAAGCCGAACCTTGAGGAGATGCTAACGAAATTTATCTTGGTGTCAGAAACATGCTTCCAAAACACTGAAACAGCACTTAAAAATCAGCAAGCATCGATTCAAGGGCTCAAGAATCAAATAGGTCAACTTGCTAAGCTGATCTCAGAAAGACCACAAGGTATCTTGCCTAGCAACACCGAAACTAACCCAAGAGAGCAACCTCAAGCAATAACTGCTCACGATAGTGAAGGGTTAGATGAACCAAAATTGAAGCAAGAGAATGTGGTAGAGGAAGGTAAGGTTGAGGTAAGCCATGATAAACCAAACCCGGTAATTACAGAGTACCAACCTCGTATGCCATACCCCAATGCGATAAAGAAAGACCACACAGAGGAACAATTCGGTAAATTTCTTAAACTTCCAAAGAAATTACATATTAACTTGCCATTTCTTGAAGCTCTTTCGCAGATGCCAGATTCAAGGAAATTTTTAAAAGATTTTTTGACAAACAAACGGAAGTTAGACGATACGTCGCATGTGGAGCTAAACGCAGTGTGCCCAGCAATTCTACGAAATAAACTACCACGTGAGCTCACATTTTGTGTAAGTGACGAAGCGATCACTCTTCAGGTTCTTGACACGACTAGGACATCGAGTAATAAAGGTGGAACTAATCACTTCAAACTGGGGGACCAGGTACTGTCAGATACAACCGACCCTCGAATAGCCGCTCCAGAGCTTAATACAAACGGTGCGACTCCTTTTACGGTACTTAAGGTCTTTACATACGGAACGGTCGAAGTAACTCATTTTAATTTCGGCACTTTTGAGGTAAATATTACCCGACTCAAACCATATGTTGATAGAATTGATAGTAAGAAAAAGGAGTTTCGACTCCGTGAACCACCATGGCCATACGAATAACAGGTAAGTCTAGCTCAAGACTTTAAACGAGCGCTTCTCGGGAGGGAACCCGAGCACTAACCCCATTAATTTTCATATTTTTATTTTTAGCACCTAACTAAAAACTAACCAAATTTTTAGGTACATGTTTAACCTCCACACGGCCCTGCACACGGCGTGGCCGTGGCCGTGTAGACACCACGAGTAGGCATATCGGCGTGGCAAAAGGCCGTGTAGACCAAGGACGAAAAATTCCCCAAAACACGGGCGTGTGACACGCCCATGCCCTAAGGCCGTGGGAATACCACGGGCATGGGCAAGAATGACACGGGCGTGCCTCTGGACAAAGGTCGGTACTGTTAAAACGACACGGGCGTGCAACACGCCCGTGCCTCGAAACCGTGGCCAAACCTGTCGAATTAACACAGGCGTGGGAGAAGCGAAAGAAGCTCGGCACGGTCGTGCAACACGGCCGTGTGGGACAACACGCCCACATCACACGGGCGTAGGACGCAACCCATGCGCGCCAAAAACCCTAACTTTCAAAACACACGGGCTACAAACGATGCACACGGACATGTTCCACGCCTGTGTTCCCTTATTTTTATATAAACCTTCACTATTCATCATCTTTTCCCCAAAATCCCAGCCGTTTTTCACCCCAGCCAAAATCTCCCCCCCTTTTCGGCCACCGTTAACCCTTTTTTCTCTTTCCCCTCTTCCTTTCCCGTCTCTATTTTCCCTTTCCCCTCTCCACGCACACCAGACCACGCCCGTGTAAATGCTATACACGCCCGTAAAAGGACGACATAGCCGTGTTCTACCACCTAACCGTAGCACACGCCCGTGCATCATCCCTCAACAACCGTGCGCCATCTCTACACCATCGTCGGTCTATTTTACACCCTCCACTCTCTACTTTACTGTTTAATCCTATATATTCCATGCTTGTTTTTTTTAAGCTCTTAGATACTCTTTTTTTTTCTTCTTTAACATTCATTCTTGTTAATTATTCTCAATACTAATGATTACTTAAGCATTATGGATAGTTAAACTATGATTTTTGAATGCCTTGAACCCTTAGTATTAAGAGAAGAGTTAGGAAAAATTGTCATTGTTAATATCATAAGATTATAATTTTGGACTCATAGGTACTAACATTATGGGATGATGTTCTTTATTCTATTCCACTGGAACATAATGTCTTCTTTCCGAGGCAAGAAAATATCAGTCCCTGCTTCGAAAAAATGAAAGGGACTCGGTTCATCATCGTCGAGCGCATCTGCCGAAGTGCGACACCCATTCCTACAGTTTCCTCTGGAACCTAAAGAGGAACTATTTCAAATTCTACGAGCACGGCCTATCAGTGCAGGAAGATGCATCGATTGGGCCGCCCTGGAGCAAGTACAACTTGCTGATGATGTTCAGGCCTTACTGACCACCGACCCTTGGGAGCGATTCTTCGGTATTATCGAGCCTACGTACCTCGAATTAACATTAAAACTTTGCTCTACTTTTCATTTGCAGGTGGTGATGAAGAACCACGACGACCCAGGTACCATACAGTTCTGTCGAGGAGGATTGGTTCGCCAAATGAGTGTCCCTGAATTTGGAATTGCTCTGGGACTCTACACAGAAGAGTTCATGGAGGAGAATGAACTTGACACTTTCCACCGCCACATCTACTATTCACCTTCTAAATGTTGGCAGGCCTTGGTTCCAGTTTCAGCAACATATGATCCTAGTCGCACCAAAGCAACCGCTCTTTCCCCATTACTAAGGTACCTCCATGCCCTCCTCACACATACATTGACAGGAAGGCGCGAGAGCACCGGCGTCGTTAATACCCACGACGCCTACTACCTGTGGAACATGGTGCACGATCGAGTGCTCGTCTTTGCCTACTTCATCGCTCTCGCCATCCAGCATCAGACGGAGCGGCATCGTAAGGGGGTAATTTCCATGGGGCCCTATGTGACACGCCTCGCGAGACACTTTGGTCTCCTCAACACCGCGGCACAATCATCCTCCCTCACCCTGATAGGCCAGATGTCTCCACAGGGCATCTCGACCATGATCAACATGAGGATGATCAAGCATCGCCATGGGACCAACCCTCCCCAGTACCGTCTAGCCCATGCCACCGAGGAGGAGGATCCTAAGGAAATTACTGACGATGTCCCCCCACCACACGAGGAACCACCACCGAGCAATCGCCCAGTTCATGCGGCAACTTCTATTTTGGACATATTTGAGTGCCTAACACGATTCGAGCAGTAATGCTTTCAGCGCTTCGATCACATCGACGCCACCCTCCACCAGATATGTCAGCACCTTCACATTTCATCGCCGCCCCCACCTCGCGAGCCAGCTGATGACGAGGACCTTTGAGTCCTTTTATTTTCTTTATTTTTATTGTTATTTTTATTTTTATTTTCATTTTTATTTTTATTTTAGTTTATTTTCTTTTATAATTAAACTTTTTACCTTTCTTGTTTTAAAACTTTCATTAGTATAGTTAAATTTCCTTTATCGCTGATTGTCTAACTCTGAGTATCTATAACAACACTCATTAACTAGTACTCCCTAAAATTTAACTGATGACTTCGCAGTGTAAAAAGGGTTCAATGTGCCACTCAAGGAACGAACACATCACCTATGCCTAGTTATCCTGTTCATCATTAATCGTCCCCCAAGGATTTCATCCATAATTCAGGAAGTTTCACCTCTCTCCCTCTCTTATTACTTCCTTACTAATCATTATCTATCTTTGTACATTGAGGGCAATGTACATCTTAAGTGTGGGGGTGAATTTTATTCCTAACTTTTTGCATTATTCTCAAATCCCTGAATTATATATTGTTCTTAAGTAAATGTTCTCATATTACTGTTAGAATGAAATTTCCTTTGATTTATGATTTTCATTGATATGTTTTGGATTAAGTCATAGTTAATTGTGCAAGTGATGATTTAAACTTTAGGAGACTAGAGAATCAAGCATGATTAGTCTATTTTCAGAATTAAAAAGTTGATAGGTTGTCTACCTGAATCTAATGATTACCTTGAAGTTGAAATCTACGAAGTTGACATCAAAAGCCCATAATTTTTGTGAGATCTTGAGCCTTTTAGAGCATACATTTTTTTCGTGCTCACTTTATTGATTATAAGTGTGTCAATATTGATTTGTTATTCTAGAACTTGCTTCGTTCATACATATTGAGACCACACCTTTGATTTGATATACAGAGATGATAAAGGCACCTAGGTTTTAACCCACTTACTCCACCAAAAGCCTACCCTCATAATTAACCCCTAGTGAACCCCTTTTAGCCTAATAAACCATTTTTTTGACTCATCCACTAATATTAACCTAAAACAAAATTTTTGATTCCCCTAATCTTTTGACGTCCCTTTTGTCAAGATTTGATTTGAGCAGTTACCTAACTATATTCTCTATTTCCATGTTAAGTTCTTTCTTGTTATTTGATTTGTTCTAAAAAAATGAAGTATATTCATTATTAGTTCTATGTTATTTGAGCTTACGTTTAATTTTACATTTTGAGAAGAAGCTCGTGTTATTAGTGATGAATTCTTAATTGATGTAATTATTTAAGTTTTAGTTCTTTTTCT
The DNA here is from genome assembly GCA_025698515.1 of Gossypium sturtianum. Taxonomy (NCBI): domain Eukaryota; kingdom Viridiplantae; phylum Streptophyta; class Magnoliopsida; order Malvales; family Malvaceae; genus Gossypium; species Gossypium sturtianum. The sequence continues at coordinate 99,405,536 of CM046955.1, read as the reverse complement.
AGTTAGGTAATTTATCAATTCAGTCTCGATACTAACCCTCTAATTCAGCCTTTACCCACACCTTTAACCCAAGCCCCGTTACAACCCATAAAAGACCTTTTGATTTGTGTATCATATTATTTTACAGTGGTGGAGATTTGATTTTCATGCAAGCCTATGGGATTAACTTTTCATGTTTGACTCTTGAGTGCTTATTTTTTAACCTTAAACACCTTGAGTGAACCTTTAGTGAGGATGTCAATTCTGGTTGATTTTGAATTGAAAGGTGATTATTTAGGTAAGGGGAAACACCTATTTTTCGTACTATAAAAACTATGACTTTGATTGTTTGAATCTTTAGGAACCTTCTGGTTAAATTATCAAAGTATGAATTACCTATGAATTATGATGAAACATTATTGATGAAGGTTATGAATTGAGGAAATTCGATTTTAATTGTGAGGTGAGGATTTTGCTTGAGGACAAGCAAATGCTTAAGTATGGGGGTATTTGATAAACCGTAATATATACATATTTTAATCCCATATTTAGCATACTTTTGGATGATTAATCCCTTGAATTGTGGAATTTGATTCTCCTAATCCTTTAATTTCATGTTTTATACTTAAGAGAGCATCGGAGGAAGAAAAGAACGAGAAACGGGCCAAAAACGGAGAAAATAGGCCAAAGTGAGAAATCAACACGGCCTGGAGTTCACCACACGGCCGTGCCACCTTAGCAGGCCCGAACACGGCGGTACTCCACGGGCGTGTCTCTGCCGTGACCCGTTGTAATTCTACTCGGAAAAGGATACTTAGGGGCGAAGAATGACATTTCAAAGTCTATATAAACACCCTAAGTATGACCTAAAAGGGATTCAACAGAAGCCTTCTGTCAGGGCTTTTGACGGGTCGGCTTGAGAGGGTCGAACGCAGAAATTACTCGAAGACAAACAGGGCTGATTCATCCTGTGTTTCAAATCACACTCAAGACGGAGGACCTTCTCTTCAATCTCCTTCAGGAGGTTTTAGGGTTTTTCTTATGTTTTGTTATTTACTTTCTTTTGAGATGTATTCTTTATTAAACATGAACTAAACCCCTCAAATACCGAGGGGATGAAACCTAATACGGATCTTGTTATTATTTTCTCGAATCAGTATGATAAATACTTGATTTGTTCTTAATTATGTGTTCTTAATTCTTGTTTTAATATTTCAGGATATTGATTCAAGTATTGATGTGCTTAGCGATGGAGCAAAAGTCCTGTTTAAGAGTAGATCTAGCATAGTTAAGCGGAGTTGATCGCAACCCCAGAGATAGGATGACGAAAATCATTTGGATTAGGGTCAAACCTAATATGGGAGTCCATAGATCGAGTTAATGCAACACTAGGGGTTTTAATTAGAAAGAGATTTCAATTAATCAACCTAGGGTTAGACATTAGTAGCCTCGAAAGAGGTATTAATATAAATTAGGGAATCCTACGGACCAAGTCAAGTGAATAAATCGTCTGGTTCAGAGTTAAATAACAAGTGAAGTCTAGGTGGATTCTTCCTCGGGTATTGTCTTAATCAACTGGTTTTCCCACAAGTATTTTCCCAATTCACTCTCTGTGTCTTATCATCCTTAGTTTAGTAATTAGTTAATTAAACATCGATTCTCTTAATACTTAGGCTAGATAATAAAAAGTTAGTAACTACCAGTACTCTTGGTCCTTGAGGATACGATATTTCTGGTCTTGCCATAGCTATACTACCGAACGATAGGTGCGCTTGCCTTATTCGTTGTCATAGTTAGTTTGGACACGATCATGGAGCTAAATATACTAACTCTTATTGATGATTTTTCCAGAAAAGTTTGGGTGTTCTTCTTGAAGTAGAAAACCGATGTGTTTTTCGCATTCAAGTCTTGGAAAAATATGGTTGAGAAATAAATAGGAAAATAGATAAAACATCTCCACATAGATAATGGCTTGGAGTTTTGTTCTGATGAGTTTAACAAATTGCGCAAATCAGAATGGATCATGAAGCACTTGACAGTTCGTCATACTCCATAGCAAAACGGTGTTGATGAACGAATGAACAGAATGATCATGGAGAAAGTTTGATGTATGTTGTCAAATGCAAATTTAACGAAGTCGTTTTGGGCTGAAGCAGCCTCTACTGCATGTTTCTTGATCAACTGATCTCCATCTATTTCTATTGAGAAAAAGACTCCACAAGAGGTATGGTCTGGTAATCCTGATGATTATTCTGATTTAAATATTTTTGGGTGTCATGTGTATGCTCATGTTGATAATGGAAAATTGGAACGAGATCCATTAAATGTGTTTTTCTTGGTTATAAGTCTGGTGTAAAAGGGTATAAGTTATGGTGTCCTGAAAATAGAAAAGTTTTGATTAGCAGAGATGTTATTTTTTTTATGAAACTCCTATGCTACCTAACTTATCTCTTAAGGACTCTTCAAATAAAGAACAACAAAACCAGGTGGAGCTTCAAATTGATCCGATATATACAACAGAGTCAACTCCTCAAGTTAGTACAGAAATTCAGAACAGAGTCACTTTTTCACCACAATATTCTATTGCCAAAAACATAGCTAGAAGAGAAATTAAACCTCTAAAGAGGTATGCCGATACTGATCTAGTTGCTTATGCTTTAAATCTGGTTGAAGATGTAAAAGCCCGTTTTCAATGAAATCGAAACAGTGGTTTCAAGACAACAAATTCGATGAGTAAATTATTATCATTTTATTATTTTAATTTCTATGGGATGTTAGTAAGGTCGCATTAAATTTCGTTAAGAAATTTTGATATTTGCATTATTAATTAAGTGAAAACGACTAAATCGTAAAAAGTGTAAAAGTAAAGTTCCATTAGCTAAAAGGGTAAAATGGCTATGAAATTTTAAAGTGAAAGGACTTAGATGATAATTAGGCCATTTGAATAGTTAGTGGATAGTCATGGCAAGGTTTTATGGAAATTTTGATATTAATTAAAGGTTAAAAAGGTAAATGTGTAATTAAGGTTAAAATAAATAAAACTAAATTACTTCATTTCTTCCATCCTCTTCCACTAAATTTGAAGAACCAAAATAGTCATTTTTAGGGTTGAAGCATTTGGTCAAGTCACTTGCTTGCATGGTATGATTTTCAACCATATTTTTAATGATTTTTATGTTTTTGATGTCGTTTTAGCTTAACCTAGCTAGCCTGGGGATCAATTTGTAAAAATGTTAAATGTTGAGGGTTATTCCATGAATAAATTTGTATTATTCTTGATGTTTAATGATATATTATGAGTCCTTGTTGATAAATAAACAAGTTTTGTAAAGTGATTTTTGAGGAAAATTGTATTTAGGGACTTGTTTGTAAAAATAGTAAAAGTTAATGTTAAATTTATGAAATGATGATTTGTATGGGTTGGTTTAAGTCCTTAGAGAAATTGGTTAGTTTGAAATGAGGATTAAAATGCTTAGATTTCAATTTATGAGCTTAAGGACTAAATTGTGAAAAGTTAAAATGTTAGGGGAAAATGGTAATTTTGCATAAATATGAATTGTGGATTGAATTTAATAATTGAAGTATTAAATTGATTGAAATTTTCTATTTAGATCAAGATGGACCATGTACGGATTTAGATCAGGGAAAAGCTAAAGCCTTGAATTAGTTCGACTTCGTTTTTATCCTTTAGTCGTCGAGCTAAGTTCATATGAACGGTTACTATATTCATGTTATTCAATTGTATGTTATTATGTATTTGTAATGCTATTGAACAATGTATATCCAAATCAATGTTGTGACAGTTATCGAGTTCTAGTTGAACCTTAGGAATTCATAGGATACAAATGACATGTCATAAGGGATGTCATGTTTCGGGTGCTGGTCTTGAATGTCCTACCGATGGCTGAGGTCCTGCATTTATTGTGGATTCTCCACAGCTTGTGTGAGCAGCATAGTGTAGCTTACATTTTGTCACACAGCTCGTGTGAACAGGCCCATTTCACAGCTTGTGTGAGCAACGATGTAAAGGAAAGGTTACGGTTATATGTTTAAGCACACTTTGTGTGAGCTTTCCTGAGTATCCGATGATATTCTAGTTGGTTCAACGGGCAAGAAAAGGTATTGAAATGGTTAGTTTCCAAATGGTATTATGCATATGTTCATGGAAAGGATGAATGATTCAAATGATATATTTTCATATGAAAATGGCTTATCATGTGGTTAATCCAAATGAGTTGTGTATAAATGCTTTAACTTGTGTATTGATGATGATGTTTAGGCTTGTACCAAGCTTGTGGTTTGAGTTACATTATGCTTATACTTATTGTTATGTAAACGAAAAGGTAAGTTAAGTTTTATTTTCTACGAACTTACTAAGCATTATGTGCTTATGTAGTTTCTTTCCTATGTTTTATAGATTATCGGAAGCTCGATCGATTTGGAAGCTCGTCGGAGATCTATCACACTATCCAACATAAATATCGGTAATTATTTTAATATTTTGGCCAAGGTTATAATGGCATGTATAGGTTGAATTGTAATGTCATTGTGATGAATGTTTAGTTGGTGGTTTGGCTTGTAAAAGTTGTAGATGTTATCTTGGCTGATATCACTTGATGCCTTACTAGTTTGTGTCATAATGACTATATCATGTTGCATGTTTTGAATGGCTAAAATGGCATGTTTTTGTGATGGAATGGTAATGGTCAAAATGTGGCATGTTTGGTAAGTTTTGGAGCTAGTAATTGATAAATGGTAAGTGATAAAATATGCATGTTTAGGTAGGTCTTGATGAATATATTTGAGGTACCTTTGAATGGCATTTTGGTTAGTGGAATTAGAACTTTGGAATGTCACATATATATGTATGTTTAGGTATGGTTTGATGCTATGTAAATGTGCACATTTGGTTAAAATGTTTATGCATGAATTGGTGTTGGAAATGGCTTATTTTGGGTGAATTTAAGGTTCACACAGCCTGAGACACGGGCGTGTGACTCAGCCGTGTATGACACACGGCCTGGCGACACGGGCGTCTAACACGACCGTGTGACCCTACCCAGAGAGTTACACGGGTAAGGACACCGGCTGGGACACAGCCGTGTGTCCCTAGTTCGAAGGTTCTACGGCCTGAGACACAGGTGTGTGTCTCAGTCATGTGGGCCACACGGCCGTGTGACCCCTATAGTCAAATTTTTGTAACTTTTTCATAAACTTTCCAAACAATATCAAATTGGTCCTGAATTGTTTCTAAGGTATTTCTAGGGCCTAACGGGCTCGATTTAGGGATGACATGTGTGTGAATGATTTTTTTATAATATGTTTTCAATAATTTATGAAATGTATGTTTTAATGTTCTGTTTGTACAGTAATGCTCCGTAACCTTAATCCAGTGACGGATACGGGCTAGGGGTGTTACATTTAGTGGTATCAGAACTACAATTTAGTCGGTTCTCAGACTGAACATAGCATGTGTGGAGTCTAGAAATACATGCCATTATAAAACCTGTGATAGTGTGATAACTCCTAACCCAAATTGAACTATGTTTTCATATAGATAAGATGTCATCCAACTGAGCTGATTCTGATGAAGTTGATAGTAACGCGCAAGCCTCCGTTCATGAAGCAACTCCTAGTGGTAGTAGGCCCGTATATAAAGGCCGGGGAGGAGAGGCTAAATAAACCTTATTCCAGATGATGTCCGAGTGGTTCTTAGAGTTCTTGAGAACAAATCCTATTGCTTAACGACCTTCTCCCCCACCCGTACCCCAACCAGTCCCTGTAGTTCCTCAAAATTTGGAACCAGTACGAGTGAGTAATCCTTCAGTTGATAAAATCTGAAAGTATGGGGCTAAAAATTATAAGGTATAGCTGAAGATGATCTAGAAAGAGTCGAGTTCTGGTTAGAAAACACAATTAGGGTTTTCGATGAATTGTCTTGTACATCGATAGAATGCTTGAAATGTGTTGTTTCTCTGTTAAAAGACTCAGCTTTTCAGTGGTGGAACACATTGATCGTGGTGGTAACGAGGGATTGAGTAAATTGGGAATTCTTCCAGACATAGTTTAGAAAGAAATATGTGAGTCATAGGTTCCTAGATAAGAAACACAAAGAGTTTCTTGAGTTGAAGCAATGACGTATGCCAGTAGCTGAGTACGAGAGGGAATTTGTGTGACTCAGTAAGTATACCCAGGAATGTATGCCAAAAGAGGTTGCTATGTGCACTCGATTTGAAGACGGTCTAAATGAGGATATCAAATTGTTAGGCGGGATTCTTGAGTTGAAAGACTTTGTAGTTCTGGTTGATAGAGCGCACAAGGCTGAAGAACTCAGCAAAGCAAAGAGAAAAGCTGATTTTAAGGTTTGTGATTCGTGAAAAAGGCCTATGGTAAAATCATTCTCATCTCTATTGAAGAAATCGAAATAATTTCATAGTCGTTCATCAGCTTCGGTGGGTTATTCTGGAAAAGATAGAGGAAAACAACATTTGAGCTCAAAACCTTAGGCTACATCTGTAGCGAGCGTAGTAGTGTCAGGAATAAAAAGCCTAAATGTCTGAAATGTAATAAACGAAACTTCAGTGAATGCAGGTTGAAAGACGAGTCATGTTTTAAATGCGGTTCTTATGAGCATTATCTCAGAGATTGCCCTGAAAGGTCAGATAAAGAAAAGGCGCATACTACTCGTCCGAATAATGCAGTTGTGAGAGGGAGACCACCCTAGAACACTGGAAATGCAGGTAACAGTTGTAGTGTGATGAAAGATTCTACTATGAGATCTGAGGCACGGGCACCAGCTAGGGCTTATGCGATACGTGCTCGAGAGGAAGCTTCAGGGCCTGATGTGATCACCAGTACAATTTCTATCTTTGATACTAATGTTAATGCTTTGATTGACCCGGGGTCAACGCACTCATATGTATGCACAACTTTAGTGTCAGATAAGAAACTACCTTTTGAGTGTACTGAGTTTGTGGTTAAAGTAACGAACCCTTTTGGTCAATATGTATTAGTCGATAATAGACCATTTTCACTAAAATCAGAATAGTGGTTTCGAGACCACAAATTTGATTAGTAAATTATTATTTTATTATTATTTTAATGTCTATGGGATGTTAGTAAGGTCGTATTAAAATTTTGTTAAGAAATTTTTCTGTTTGCATAATTAATTAAGTGAAAAGGACTAAATCGTAAAAAGTGTAAAAGTAAAGTTCCATTAGATAAAAGGGCCAAATGGCTATGAAATTTTAAAGTGAAAGGACTTAGATGGTAATTAGGCCGTTTGAATAGTTGGTGCATATTCATGGCAAGGTTTTATGGAAATTTTGATATTAATTAAAGGTTAAAAAGGTAAATGTGTAATTAAGGTTAAAATAAATAAAACTAAATTACTTCCTCTTCTTCCATCCTCTTCCACTGAATTTGAAGAAATAAAATAGCCATTTTTAGGGTTGAAGCATTCGGTCAAGTACCTTGCTTTCATGGTATGATTTTCAACCCTATTTTTAATGATTTTTAAGTTTTTGAGGTCGTTTTAGCTTAACCTAGCTAGCCTGGGGATCAATTTGAAAAATTGTTAAAGATTGAGGGGTATGCCATGAATAATTTTGTATGATTCTTGATGTTTAATGATATATTATGAGTCCTTGTTGATAAATAAACAAGTTTTATAAAGTGATTTTTGATGAAAATTGTATTTAGGGACTTGTTTGTAAAAATAGTAAAAGTTAATCTTAAATTTATGAAATGATGATTTGTATGGGTTGGTTTAAGTCCTTAGAGAAATTGGTTAGTTTGAAAGGAGGATTAAAATGCTTAGATTTCAATATATGAGCTTAAGGACTAAATTGTGAAAAGTTAAAATGTTAGGGGAAAATGGTAATTTTGCATAAATATGAATTGTGGACTGAATTGAATAATAGAAGTATTAAATGGATTGAAATTGTCTATTTAGATCAATATGGACAGTATACGAATATAGATCGGGGAAAAGCTAAAGCCTCGGATTAGTTCGACTTTGTTTCTATGCCTTTAGTCGTCGAGGTAAGTTCGTATGAATGGTTACTATATTCATGTTATTCAATTGTATGTTATTATGTATTTATAATGCTATTGAACGATGTATGTCCAAATCGATGCTGTGACGGTTACCGAGTCGCGGTTGAACATTAGGAATTTGTACGATACGAATGACATGTCATTATGGATTTCATGTTTCGAGTGCTGGTCTTGAATGTCCTACCGATGGCTAAGGTCTTGCATTTGTTTAGTGATAGTTCACGGATAATCGGTGACAGATACGGGTTAGGGGTGTTACAGAAGATATAGATGCAAATCAAGAGCAATCTACTTATTCCGAGGTAGTTAGCTGTGAAGACTCAAAAAAGTGGATGTTTGCCTTGTAAGAAGAGATGGAATCACTCCACGAGAACAGAACATGGGATCTTGTGAAGCTTCCTAAAGGTAAGAAGGTTGTTCATTGTAAATGGGTGTTTAAGAGGAAAGAAGAGACTCCAGGAGTTAAAGAACCCATATATAAAGCAAGGCTTGTTGCAAAGGGTTACAGTATAATTCTAGGTGTGGACTTTACAGATGTGTTTTCTCCAGTTGTGAAGCACAGTTCGATTCAAGCCTTGCTTGGTATTGTGACCATGTATGATTTGGAGCTCGAACAATTTGATGTAAAAACAACGTTCTTGCATGGAGAACTTGAGGAGGACATTTACATGCAGCAACCATATGGGCTTACAGTGTCAGAAAAAGAGGACTATGTTTGCTTCCTGAAAAAGTCCCTTTATGACTTGAAACAATCACCAAGGCAGTGGTACAAGAGGTTTGATTATTTTATGACTACTCATGATTTCAAAAGAAGTAGCTTTGACAGTTGTGTTTATTTTAAGAAAAATAGTGATGGTTCTTTTGTGTATCTACTCATCTATGTTGATGACATCTTGATAACAACAAAAGATAAAAGAGAGATAAGAAAGGTCAAAGCTCAGCTTAGTGAAGAATTTGAGATGAAGGATTTGGGAGCAGCAAAGACGATACTTGGTACGGAGATTCTCAGAGATAGAAAAGCAAGTAAATTGTACCTAAGTCAGAAAGGATACATTGAGAAAGTTCTTTGCATGTTCAATATGTAGAGTGCTAAGCCTATTAGTAGTCCTTTAGCAGCCCATTTCAGACTTTCATCGGCTTTGTCTCCGTAGTCAGATGATGAGATTAACTACATGTCACATGTTTTATATTCTAGTGCAGTGGGATCTCTTATGTATGTTATGGTTTGTTTACGTTCGGATTTATCATATGCAGACAGTGCAGTTAGTAGATACATGGAAAATCCTGATAAAGAACACTCGGAAGTAGTTCAGTGGATTTTGAGATACTTATGAGGTACTACTAATGTTTGCATCCATCTTGGAAGAAATAGAGATGGATTCATTGGGTATGTTGATGCTGATTTTTTTGGAGACCTTGATAAAAGAATATCTCTCATAGGTTATGTCTTTACAATTAGAGGTTTTGCAATAAGTTGGAAAGCCACTTTGCAAACTACTGTAGCTTTGTCTACCACTGAAGCCGAGTACATGAGGATTACTGAGGCTTGTAAAGAAGCTATTTGGTTAAAGGGGCTCTTTAGTGAACTTAATGATGACCTTCAAGTCAGTACAGTATTTTGTGACAGTCAAAGTGTTATCTTTCTTACGAAGGATCAAATGTTTCCTAAGAGAACAAAGCATGTTTATGTTCGGTATCATTTTGTTCGTGATATTATTGCTTGTGTTGATATTTTTGTGAGCAAAATTAGTACTCATGATAATCCTACAGATATGATTACTAAGTCACTTTCTATAACCAAGTTTGAGCATTGCTTAGACTTGGTTAGTATAAACCCTTAAAGGGTTTCATGGAAGAGGCGGAGAACTTGGTCATTGAGAGTTTGTGATAAAAACTTGTTCGTTGAGAATTCGTGTCAAGGTGGAGATTGTTAGAGTTGTGTGACCCAAATTCCTATCAAAAATAATATACAAGTGGCAAGATAGGGGGATTCGTATAAAATTTTACATCATTTATTTGATGTTAATTAGAATAAGGTGTTTTAACCTTACTGCATTACTTCTATTTGACTTTGACTAGAATAAGGTTTCAAACTTATAAATAGACATAACCGTCTCTCCTCTTGTATCATTCGAATGCGACAGTGAATTTTCTTCTCCTCTGCCTGTGATTTTTTCTCGAAAGGGTTTCCACGTAAAATTTTGTGTGTTCTTTTTCTTTCTTTTTCTTTTTGATACATTACCATTATCGATGTTCAATTTCTCACAGATTATGTACCAACCTATTCATGGCGAAGGTTTTAACTGGTGGGAGTTAATATGGAAAGCTAAAGCACCTCAAAGACTGCGTGTCTTTCTCTAGGCTTTTTGGAAAGATAGGCTGCTGATGAATGGTGAAAGAGCAATGAGACATATGACTAATGAGGGACATTGTCCTAGATGCGGTGAGGTGTTGGAGTTAGGACTCCATGCTATTAGGGACTATCCTTTCTCAAGAACGGTATGGCAGTCTGTGGTGCCAAAACATGCTCAAGTGCGCTCTTTTCCTTGCCGTTTGGTGACTGGTTGCTATGGAACTTAATGAGTTCAAGGAGATGGAAGTCTGAGGAGTTTGAGTGGTAGTCCCTTTTCTCCATGTTATATTAGTTGTTTTGGAAGAATTGTAATATTTATGTTTTTGCTAATAGTAAAAACTGTGTAGAAGAACCTGTATATACATGTATTATTTGGGCAAGGAGTTATGCAAAATCAGATTTAATTTGTCCTCAACCGAATCTTATGATGTCAGCTATATAGTGGTCACTACTAGAGAAAGGGTGGGTTAAACTCAACATGGATGGAGCTGTGTCATACATTAGCAATTGTGCTTCGGTGGGAGGCATGTTTAGAGATGCTGATGCAAGATGGTTGTATGGGTTTTCAATTGCAGTTGGTAGGGAAACAATTTTTTGAGTTGAAGCGCATGCCATGCTTGAAGGATTGCACATAACATGGGAGAAAAGATTCAGGCAATTTGAACTAGAATACAATAATGCACTTTTAGTGGAGACTCTGCTAGCTAATGGAGTTGCCAATAGCAGTTTGGTGGAGTTACGTTTAATTAATTGCCTTTTCAGAAGAAATTGGAATATAAGACTTCGTCATATTCCAAGGTCTCAAAATGCGGCTGCTGATCAAATGGCTTAGTATGTGAATAATGGTACATCGAATTTATTGTTATTTGTGGATCGACCAAGTTCAGTACAAAGGGTTTTGCAGGTCGAGAGTAATGTCTTTACATAGGTTTGATTGTTTTAATGTAATCGCTTAGTGCTGTTCTTTTCTACCCAAAAAATGTTGAAGAATGTAGGTAAATCCACTTTTAACCATGGGTAACTTTAATAAGAAAAACATTAATAAACGGAGAAATAAAGGCTTCAAACATCTTTCTCCAAAACGTTACTATATGATATTAAAATTTAGAGTAGATGTTCAACTAACTTATCTATCTTTGAGCACGTTAAATTTGCAATTAGGCAGATTTTGCTTTCTTGATTTTACATTTCAATCATAAATTCCCAAATATGTATTTAACGTCTTCGGTTCATTCCTTAATGTCTCACTCGGTAGATCTCAAAATATAAATCCATCAAACTCTTAAATATAATATTTATATTATATCTTATTTATGTATCTAATCATTTTTAAGTATTCGATAGAGTTGGTGTCGTCCTGACTTAATTAGAAAATTATTAAAAATTATTCTCTTTATAATGTAATAATATTTTTATCTTTTTATATTTTTATATAAAATCTAAAAAAATATATATTGACAGAAAATATAATGATCTTTAATGTCTTAACTTTACGACCATTTTACTAAGAAAGGTCCATTTCCTACTTTATTTACGGAAATGACCCACTTTAAACTTTATTTACCAAAATGGGCCAAAATTAAAAAAATGCTTTCACGTAAGTGCGTTTTAAGGGGAAATTTCATAAAAACGCATCATTGAGGGAGTGCTTTTGCCATGTCAGCAAAAAACGCGCTGACATGAATGCGCGTTGCTGACATGGCAAAAACGCTCCCTCAAGGACGCGCTTTAGCCCGTGTTTTTGGCCCCCAACAATCATTTAAAAATTTGATCGTTGGGGGGCCAACAGTCATAAAAAACTATAAAAACCCGCACCTATTTTTTCACACAATTTCCTTTAACATTTCTCCCAAATTCTCAAAAAAGTTCTCAAATTTCTTCCTAAATTTCTTAAAGCTCTCTTTAAATAACTATTTCCTTTAATTTTTTTTTCTAAATTATAATTTTTTTTAATTTGTAGGATATTTGACCGTGTTAGCAATGGCCGAGGAATTAATTCATCTCGATCATAAAAATATCACCGTCAAACAAATGAAAATGGTAATGTTAATTTCAATTTTTGAATATTATTTAATTTTTTTTCATTTATATAATTTTAATTAATTTTTATTTTATAAGTTTTTTTATAATAGTCAGTAGATCGGGTGTTACAATGTTGTATTCGTAATATGTCTAGTCCTTCATCACCGTTGATAGAAAATTACATGAGGGAAGCAGGTTTTCAGCACGTGGCTAATATAGGCCGGGGGTGCAAGTTGTACCCGAAACTCATTAGCGCGTTCATAGAGAGGTGGAGATCTGAGACGCACACATCCCATCTTCCATGCGGGGAGTGTACCATCACTTTGGAGGACGTGCAGTTACAATTGGGATTGCCGGTGGATGGGTCCATACTCACCGGGTCCGCTCAATCTGCTGATAGGGGAGCTGTTTGCTACGATCTTTTGGGTGTGATTTCGGATAATATTTACGGAGGTTGGATCAAGATGGGCTGGTTACGAGACACATTCCCTGAGCCGGGGGATGATTCGACTGATGTAGAAAGAATATAATACGCTTGGGCAGACATCTTTGAGATGATTGGAGGTTATCTGATATCAGACTTGTCACGAAACCTCGTACATCTGAGGTGGCTACTAAAACTTGTCGATTTTAGGGCAGTTGGCGAACTCAGTTAGGGTTCTGCTATGTTGTCGACATTGTATTGGGAGATGTGCCAGTGAAACCAAATAAAGCCAAAATTTGAGGTTGCCTATCACTACTACAATCATGGGCTCGATTTCGCTTTCCATTTTTACGTCCTCAAGTGAACCACCCATGTACATTCCTACTCTTAACGAGGTAAAATTTATATTATATTTTACAATTATTAATAGATTTAAAATATAATTTTATGCTAAAAATTTATTTAATTAGGTGGAACCATTCGACAAGTTATGTTGGAATACCTACCGCTCTTGAAGATATACGGCTTCTATTAGGCCAACAGTCGGAAGCGCATGTAAGCATTAAATGAAATATGTATACATAACATAGTCGTTTTGTATTTAGTATTTAGTATTATGTATATAACTAATATTTTTATCATGTTCATATAGTTTCAATGGACACAATACGAGGATCCGGCAATTCGGGCAGTAATTCCGAATGAAATCCTACAGAATCTGAACATCTGGCACGTTAGGGTCCCATTGGTCAACTACGCTATCGTCGAGATGCACTAGACGGATAGAGTGTTACGCAATTCCATGTCGAAAGGGAACGACAGGTGCCTTTAAATCCAAGGAGAAGGGCTGACGGGGCGAGCCCATCAATAGCGCCCACGCAATCACCGGGCCCAACGCCTCAAGCGACGATGCCCACACCATAGCCCCTTCAGATTATGCCAGGCGCGTATCCTAGCCCTTATATGTATCCTAACTCCCACGCAACCATAGGGCCCAACGCCTCAAGCGACGATGCCCACACCATAGCCCCTTCAGATTATGTCAGGTGCGTATCCTATCCCTTATATGTATCCTAACCCTTATATGTTTCCTTTTCCCAGCCCTATGCCAGGTTGAAATGTATGGCCTGGTGCATCTCTTTTCCCGATGACTCTGACTCAACCGACAATATATAGGCCATCATCACAGGAGAGATCGCACGAGGCACCATCGGGGAGCTTATCTCATTTTCAATCCCCATCGCCTTATGGGATTCAAACACCTCGCAGTGGGTGATGCAAACGCCTCCGCATTCTTTGTTCTATCAAGGTGGGTCATCCTCCCAACACCAACAACTATAACAACCACAACCCCCGCCGGAAGCTAAACCAAGAAGGAATCCAACGCGTAACCGTCAACCACCCCCATGTTACACTGATTCCGACTGACACATGCATTGATTTTTTTAATATATTTGTACAAACTATTTTTATATTGTTTCATTTAATAAAATAGAAGTTGTTTTAAATATTTGAATAGTCAATTATTTTTATATTTTGTCCTATTTAATAAAATAGAAGTTCTTTTGAATAAGGCAATAGAAATAATGCAGCATAGTTTCATTTAATCAATTATGAACTATTTCGATTTGGACATGTTCAAATTGTATGACCTGGGTTCCTACACTATCCGCACAACTTCTGTTGGTTTTTTCTTTCCTGGATATCCATATTATCACGTATTCTACTCAAGCAATGTCGACCTTTTGGTTTGCGATGCAATTCTCTATCCGGTAACAACTTAAACAGAGCAAGCGATACAAACGGCCACTTATGTTCATCTGGGACAGGTGGGAATACGTGTCTCCACATGTTATACATGTATTCTAATTTGTACACTTCATCGACATAACTCATGGGATCCAAACAGAGATTCTGACAGGCTGCAATTACATGAGCGCATGGATAGAGAAGTGCGTCAAACCTTCCACAGTCGTAAGTCCTATTACTCAAGTGTACACGATATTGCCCACCAGTAATACCTTGGTTTGGTTTATCGAACTCCGTCACACAAAACCATAATGTGTCGCGATCATGACACACTGTGTGCATGGTGTTGGTCGCAACTTCGAATTATTAATTTCTTGTAATACCTTCCGACACCATACATGGCTTTCCTATATTTGGCTTTTATAACTCACTACTCGTTTTGGAAATAGTGCCGCCAAATGAAAATATGTCTCTCGCACAACCGAGGTTATTGAAAAATGAAGTGTTCCTTTTAGAACATAATTTATGCATTCAACCAGGTTTAAGGTCATATAACCATATCGTAGGCCGCCGTCGTATGTTTGTGTCCACTAATCAAAAGGTATGTTATAGAGGTAGTATGCGCCTTAATCGTTAACTGACCGTAAAATCGCCAACATCTCATGAAAACGGTCCTTATTGATATCGTAGCCTGTCAATATAAGTTGATAGTAAAAATTACATACCACTCTTCCATTCAGAATAAATTGAATATTACAAACGAAATTATATTAGTGGGGATTAAATACCCATTTGGTCACTTGTCGTCGTTCAGTGGTAGACCGATATTGCCCGCAATAGTTAGACGCAACGTGCCTTAGACAATACCGATGGTGTGTAAGATCTCATAAGCTTCCCTGTTGCTTACTTGCGACTAGTATTTCAGTGTCCGATATAACGCACATATCAGGTTGGGGGCAGACATGCCTCCTCAACCTAGAAAGAAAGAAATCCCAGTCATCACCTGACTCCCTAGGTGTTATTGCAAACGCAATTGGAAGGATTCTCCCACCGCCATCTTGTGCCACAGCTAGCAATAGTCGATGGATATATCTACCATACATAAAGGTATCGTCAATTTGTACCAATGGCTTGCAGTACACAAATACGTCCTAGCATTGCTTAAAGCTCCAAAACAGACGCTTGAACACTTGGCATCCATGGAGCAAGCGGTCGTTGTAGTGCGCATGACCCGTTTCAAGGTCTGTTATGCAACCTGGGATGTACCTCTCCAGCACATGACACCACTGCCAATCCTCATTATGTGAAGCGTCCCACCCACTATGCATCTTTTCTAACGCCTTATGTTTAGCTATCCAGGCCTTGGTAAGAAGGCGTGTACCTGAATTGGCTACGAATATTGGCAATTAAGACCGACACAGAAGTTTTGGGATCTACCTTCACTATCGATAGTATTAAGCCAGCTATCATATCTAAATCCATCTTGGGATGATCTTGTGAACCATCTGTCAACGAAGTACGTTAAATAAGGCAACATTAAATAATAACAGTAATATTCAAAAACCCTAAACACCAGTGATACTGTACCGACAACACATGTATGTGTACCTTTGTACTTCTTTATCTCCCACAACCCTGTCTTTTTCTTAACCGAAGCCATGATTTTCCATGAACATGTATCGTCTCGCACTACACACTTGGCCTCAAACTTCTCGGATTTGGATTTAACCATGTGGTAGTTAACCCCGTTCATGATGCTATATTGTTTTAATACACCAAGAAAACTATCCTTACCGGAAAACTCCTTACCAACTTCCAATTCACCCGAATCCAATGACGAACTTGTATGGTCATGCCTTCTGTGTTGCAGATCTGGAAACTCCAACGCATCATCTGCCAATAGATCGACATTATGCATATGGGTTGGAGGTGAGTACACCGTGAATCACGGATCTTCTTCTTCATCATCTAAACCCCCTTCACTGTCTTCAAGTTTGATTGGAACAGGCTCCGGTTCAGAAAATACTGCAACTTCTGCACCATCCAGGTCGGGCTCTCAAGGTGGATCCACATCGGAGTCATCATCCAACCCACCATCATCTGTAACGTACGAGGTCCCCTCGCCAGTGAATGTCATAGGGAGTACATCATCCCTTATTATGGATGTTTCATAACGTCCCCAATCAGATGTGGATTACCAACCACTAGAAGTTGATGTCATTCCCAGTACGTATTTCCAGCATCGAACATTGACCCACCGAGGTGCATGTCCCATCCACTAACCGAGTGTCATGTAGGGGTTGTGTATTCCATACTACCACCAAATACTGGTGCTTCTGTGTTTTGCCTCCCACTAATGAAGTGTCGAGCAAGGGTCGCGTATTCCTCTCGAACAGCAGTATATGTTGAAGTCGCAAGTGCTTCATTTTGGCAATGAAAATTATTCATATAACTCAAGATAGGGTGATCCACTAACGAGATGAGTCTCCACCATCGACTCTAAGCTACTACCACCTTTGATATCAAATGAGTCATATGTCACAGGATCAACCGAAGCACAAAATCGATACTTAATAGGCGAAACTCTTATTAGCATCGTTTCGAAGATTTTGCACCTAATTCTTTTACGAAGTTCTGTCAAATCTATGTTCTGGTTAAAAACTAGTCAAGTTGTGTTCTCCGATAAAAAAACAATGCCGTTCTCGATGTCACGAACCTTACCATCATAGTAAATAATAACACTAATACGTTAACTCATCTTCAATTTCTATTCTTCTGAACTTCTCTAATTTTTCTTACTGTAAGTTCTGCAACATGAGAATGAAATTTGGCTCATTTATAGCTTAAGGCCAAGCAGGAACTACTATAGAAAAAGAGCGTCCACGTGGGAGCTTTTGCAGCACTTTTGTTGATAGTGCATCCTACTTGAAGCGTTTTTGACACTATTTTTTCAGAACCGTCTTCTCAAAATTATTTTTTCAGAAACTACTGTAGAAAAAGAGCGTCCACGTGGGAGCTTTTTTCAGTACTTATGTTGATAGTGCATCCTGCTTGAAGCGGTTTTGACACTATTTTTTCAAAACCATCTTCTCAAAATTATTTTTTCAGAAACTACTATAGAAAAAGAGCGTCCACGTGGGAGCTCTTTTCAATACTTTTGCTATAGTGCATCTTGCTTGAAGCATTTTTGACACTATTTTTCCAGAACCATCATCTCAAAATTATTTTTTCAGAAACAACTGTAGAAAAAGAGCGTCCACGTGGGAGCTTTTTTTTAATATTTTTGCTGACAGTACATCCTGCTTGAAGCGTTATTGACATTATTTTTTTAGAACCGTCTTCTCAAAATTATTTTTTCAGAAACTACTGTAGAAAAAAAGCGTCCACGTGGGAGTATTTTTCAGTACTTTTGCTGACAGTGCATCATTCTTGAAGCGTTTTTGACACTATATTTTCAGAACCATCTTCTCAAAATTATTTTTTTAGAAACTACTAAACAAAAAAAAACAAAATCCATCTTGTCAGTATAATTTTTTCAAAACTCGTCCCAAAAGTTATTACAAAAACCCTAAAACCCTAAACACAATTATTTTTAAAAATCCTAAACCCTAATTTATTTTTTAAAATCCCTAACCCATAATCCCACAAATAAATTCCTAATTTATTTTAACAAAATCCTAACCCTAAACCCCATAAAACCCTAAACCCATAAACTCTAGGCACTAAACATGGAAATAGCCCTAACCCTAGAAAAAACACGAGCTAAAGCACGTCCTTGAGGGAGCGTTTTTGCTATGTCAGCAAAGAGCATCCACGTCAGCACGCTTTTTACTGAGATGGCAAAAACGCTCCCTTAAGGACGAGCTTTTCTGAAATTTCCCCTTAAAAGGCGCATATGTGAAAGCGCTTTTGTAAATTTGGCCCATTCCGATAAATATAGTTTAAAGTGGCCCATTTCCATAACTAAAGTAGGAAATGGGCCTTTTTTAGTAAAATGGTCTAACTTTACCTTTTCAACAAAGGTTTATTTGTTTTTTTTTAAATCATTTTTTTATAAATATATTTATAAAAATAAAATTTTCACACGTATTATAGGTATGCAATAATTTAGTACTATATAATTTGATTGACTGAATGGGTCTTACGAATCAATTTGATAACAATTCAATCAGGATAAAAATTAGCTTTTAATAAATTAATGAATTTTAATATAATAATATTTTCCGTCTTTTACTATTTCTAATAAAACAATTAAAATTTAAATAAGGATTATACTCATAATTACTTTAGCACCCCACTTATAACTCAATTGTTAATTTTTTTTTTTATAAATATTTAAGTTTTTCTTTCACCCATCTAATAAGTGTGTACATTAAACGAATTATGTAATATTGATTAGATTATTTTTTTTTATCTATTAGACATATTATTTTCAATTTTTTTATTTTCCTAAAAGTACCGAATTTATTCAATCAAATTTATTCAATCGAATTGTTAAATATTTATATCATAAATATTTATTATTTGTACAAAGCAAAAATAACTTTTTTATACGCTATTATGGTTCAAACCCGTGCCAAACAGATGTCTGACAAGAGTTTTAATTATTGCTTTATTCAAGACAATATAAGTAAAAGTAATTAAATTATAGAAAAAAATGCAAACACATGTTAGAATTTGAATTCAAGACATTATAATCTTTCATATCTTGTTTTTATCATTTTAACTAAAGCCACCTTTAATTTTTGTATCAATTTTCTTATTTTTGTTATATCAATTTTTCTTCTACATCGTGAGTGTGTCATGATTTAGTCTAATTAATCCAATTTGAATCATATTACTTTTTAAAATAACAAAAATATTTTATATTTAATTTAATTATAAAATATATAAATAGTAATAAAAAAATTATTTTTAATATTTTTTGAGAGAAAGATAAATTTCCATTAAAAATAACACAAATCACATAATAAGACGAAAAATTAGAGGATAACTAAAAACCCAAACAAACATGTTTACCCCATACACCAAGACTTAAGTTTGACCTCAACTAAGATAATAGATCTAGAGACAAAATATTCGAGAGACGAGATTGAATAGTCTCCCATTCACGCATAAAATAAGACCACCCTTGCAAGCGAGTGAGTTGTCTTATTAGCATTTCTAGAAGTCTAAAGAAAGGAAAAAAAGATTGGAAACCTGCTCTAAATTGAAAATAACCCTTAACAATCAAACCAAACTTAAAATGTCAATAATTTGATTTGTAAAAGCATGCCAAAATTGAAAGCAATCGTCTCCACAAGAACATCATCAATGTGCTGATCTCGCAGCCAACATAATGCTTCTTCAATGGCAACAACTTCTGTCATATAAAGGGCTATCTTTGCCATCACAAAATCAAAAGCATAACAAAAGAGCCCTCAACATCTTGTACTAATTCTCCCCATCCAGTACCTCCCTCTCCCTCAAACACGACTGCATCAATATTACACTTTAACTACCCAATAGGCGATTCAGACCAGCCAGGCACAATAACACTAGCTGATAGTTGAAAGCAAAAGCACTGGCTGATAGCCATTGTGAAAAAGACAAGCCTTCTTATTTTTGGGTTAAGTTCCTCCCTTGGATAAGGTTTGCTTGGCAAAAGATTTTATTTTACGTCTTCATGACACTCCTGAGTTCCTTCTTAGACAACCCAACCCTTTACCTAAGTCTTCAATTCACACCATTCCTGAATTCGTTCGTAGACAACCCAACCATTATGGTTTAAATCATAAAAGGTTACCACCCAATATAATCCCTTTTGTTAACATTTATATTAGTTAGTTATTCAAACATTTATTGGTTTGTAATGCATATCTTAAAGCATCAAGTTTAGCAATACAATAGCTAGCTCTTGAGTTTAGGTCTTTTACGCCACTTAGTCTTGGGCTTTGTGGACTATTTATTGAGCTGTGGTAACATGAATCAATTTAAACATTTTAGAGACAATTGTTGCAATTAGCCCTTATAATTTCATATTGAAAACAGTAGAGAAAACTGTGATCTGCCGAGTGCCCTCCATCACCGTCATTAATTTATTGGGTTTGAAAAGTAAAACCGGACAACATCTCAACTCCATCACCATCACCTCTTCCATTCTAATTCATGGGTATCATTAATGCAACTTTTGAATATAAATTTTAGATTTCTAAACCATTCACTTTTCTTTTATATCAACCAATAAAATATATGTAGGAGAGAAATTAACATGAAAGACTGGATGACATTAAGAAAAAGTTATTCTAAATGCTTAATAATTGGATTCATTTTCGTTATTTCTTTTCGAACCAAACTTTGTTAAAAGGGAGTGTGGCAATTTCGACAAAAATGCGAAATGACATTTTCCAATCAAAATGACTCATTTTTCACAAATGAATGGGGTGCATATGCAGATATAAAAGGTCCATAGCTAAGGAACATTTCCAATATCATTTAGAGGAACAAATGTGTTATTGGGGTAGACAAGAAGTTGAATAAAATAGCCTGTTGTACCTCTTCTTCTTTTTTGAAAATTTAATTTTTATATATATCACTATTAAATCTTCAACCAAACAACAAAGGGTCCCATATGCCTAGGAGTAGCTTTGGTAATAATTGAAAGACTGAAAAAGATTGAAGAATAAAGGTACAAAGTTGCTAACATTTTAGAGTGGGCATCTTTCTAATGAGAAAAAAAAAAGGTGAATTAATCTTATGAAAATTACGGGTTTTTTGAGAAGGGAGAAATGAAAGAAAGTGAGCCAAAAGGCACTATAATAAAAAAAAAAAAGGTGTGAAAACTATTCACTCAACAACATCTCATCATGTTATGCAATGATATTGCTTGCATGAAATTCATCAAAAACTTGAAAGGAAGATTTTATCATTTCCTTTTTTCAGATTCTAACTGACATTCATCTACTTCTCTCTACCATTCAACCAAGAACAATGTTAGATTCATTAAATACATAAATATTTTGTACTTTTAAATCAACAGATAAAAATATAATGTGTATAATAAAATTCATTATTAGGGGTGAAGCTAAGCACAAGTTTGAACTCTTCATTAAATTATCTAATTGCATTTTTAATCTCTCTTAAACTTAAATAATTCATTTTAATACATTTTAGCCCCTTTGTTAAACGGTGAAATACCAATTTTAGCTCTTTTCAAAAATTAATAATGGCATATTCATTTATTTAACCCTTTAACTTTACAAAAAAATATAATTTTAGTTCTTCATTTAATTTTTACTTCTTTAACTTTTAAACTTATGTTGTTTATTAAATCACCCCAAAATGAAAGGGAAATGTAATGTTTGTTAATTTTGCTAATGTGGCATATATGTGGATAGTCATGTGGATGCCACATCAACAATTAATTAAATTTTTAAATTTAAATAAAATAAAAAAGTATAAAATCATTTTTTAAAATTAAAAACTATTTAAAAAGTATAAAAATTATCATTTTTTAAATTAAAAAAAACAATTAATTGCTAATGTGGCATACATGTAAATTGCCACGTGGATGCCACATCAACAAAGTTAATAAATATTAAATTTTTCATCCATTTTAGGGTGATTTAATAGACAATACAATTTCAAAGACTAAATGTGACAAAAAATTAATTCTTTTTTAAAAAAAATTTGAAGGTTCAAAAAAATCACTATACAATTAAAAATTTAATTTAAACTATTTTAACAGCCAAAAAAATTATTTTATTTTGCCCACAACAAAAAGTTCTTGACTTCTGCACTTATTTATTATGTCATATTTATTGCAATATTTTTCATATGTATTAAAAGTTTGTATTATGTCCAAATTTATTAAATATTGAATCTCAAAATCATAGCTTAAATGTCTGCTAAGCAGAATAGGTTTAGTTTATGTTGGAAAGGCAGAGCATTCTTTTAACCCAAGTCAAACCAATGAGCTGTGCCATCTAAGCTTCATTAAATTTAGGATTATTTTAAAACTACATTCAGAGATGAAATTACTAAAAGAAAATGTAAAGCCTAACCAAACATTGTTGAATGTTGGGGTAGAAACATGGAATGGATGATATAATATAAAAAAGGATATTGGGATAACGTAAAGTGTGAAACGTGCTTTGCTTAAATCGATTAAAGGTTAAGAGGAAGGAAGGAAGCAGTAGTTTTATAATTAAGGAGTGGAAGAGTAATGATGGAAAGATACAGTAGTCCTTTGATTCAGGTTAAAGAATTGTAAAGCTCTGTTTAAGAGATCTCGAATCCCCAACTCCCATCCCATGTTGCTTTGGATGGCTTTTTTTTTTTTTTTTTTTCAAAAGGAGAGCCATGCCCAACTTTCATTTCTTTTTTGTTTAATTTTAGTCCTCTTTAGTTTGGATAATGGTAATACTAGAGGTGTTTTAAAATAGAAAGATTAAATTTTAAATTTTAATAAGGTGGAAAGATTAAAATCACAATTAAATGATTATGAATATTGAAAATGTTATATTTTAAAAAAGAATTATGTCCATATATATATATTATATTTTTTCACTCGATTCGATCGAATACACAACCTATTAAACCCATCAATGTATGCATCTACAAAATAGCACAACGAGTAGACGTGGCAGCAACCCATTTGCCAAGTTATGGAGAACATTGTTTGTAAGGAATCTTTTGTTTTAGATGGGTAGGGGTTTTGTTTTTCTCCCTCTAATTTTTCATTTCCCCCCTTTGGTTTGTAGCCTTTTAGATTTTTGTTTATTGTTTCTAATTCAATGTATTTCGAAAGAAGTACATATGTAGAATAATTCATTTTCAATGTCATTAAAATAAAAGAGTATGCATAGAAAAATAAAAACTATTCAAGTGTCAGAAAATCAAACTAAATTTAATGAAATTTATGGTATAATGAAAACAATTGTTTATTAGGCAACATAGTAAAATCAACCCAATCAAAACAAATCATTTTTGCATTTTAATAGTGCTTAGGGTTAAGTAAAGATTAGTGTTTTTATTTTATAAAGTAGAGATTCCATTATTCTAAAGCTTAGGTCTTTGAGAATTGCAAGTCCCAAGGCCAACTAATAATGACATGAAAGAAAGAGAGAAAGGGACGGTCCATAAATATTTTAGTATGAACTTGTAAAATATTTAAAGCAACACTACATTTATTTTTAAAAAATGTATTGTTCATGGTAAGCCTTGGTTATAGAGTAAACAAAGTTTGTTCAAATTTGTTGGTCAACTCCCTTGGGAAATTTTCAGCCCAAAGCTTGATATATATATATATATATATATATATATATATTATAGGGTAAAGTGCATTTTAAATTTTATATTTTAAAAATAAACGAAAATCTCCCTGAATATTAAAAACAAATTTCAATATTCACAACAACAATTCGTGTAATAACTCACGTAATCATATGAATTTAAAATTTATGGGTGAATTTTAATTAAATGATACAACATTAATTTAAAATATGATATGGTATGTTGATTCCTTATTCATTAGTTAAAGGTAAGGATTCAAGTTAAGTTATAATGGGATTGATAAAAATGTCCCATTATTTAAAAATTTTATGTCGTATTTTAAATTAATGTCACATTATTTACTTAAGTTCATTTTATAAATTAATAACTTTTTTTCAACTATTACAAAATGATCATTTTACCTATTTTTAAAAGATAAAGATTAAACTATACTCGAGACTTGTAAAATATTAATTGCATGTTACAATTAGGAGTGAACATTCGATCGAAAAGACTGAAAAGATTTCAAGTTAATTGAGTTGATAAGTCTCATTATATCATCTTAATTCGATTTGAATTTTTTTTCGAATCGAGTCAGGTAAAATGAAATTCGAGTCGAGATGAATCAAATGAAATTATTCGAGTTATATTTAAAAAACTTAAACATGTCAAATTAAAATCTTGTTACAATATAACTAATTTCATTTTAGAGCACATAAATTTGAAACCATATATTTTTTTAAAACTCTTTCAAAGCAAAATAAGAAGAAAAAAATATACTTTAAGATAATAAACTTGAATCATTAATTTACTTATTTAAGTCCCAAAAATAATTATTTTAGTTTTTTTTCTTTTAAAATTATATATTCTTTAGATTTTTTAAATTTTTTATATTTTTTTTAAAATATAATTTTTGTAAATATTTTGAATTTTAAAAATTATTTTAATTTTTTTTTTAATTTTTGTTGAGAGAGAGACCAATTTGCTCATTTCAAAATTGTCAGGGACCAAATATGTATTTATACCAATATGTTATTTGAGTTTTCAAATTGTAAACTCAAACTCAAGACTTTCATTACTTATTCGAGTTTACTCGAAAAAACTGAATAAATAAAATAATTCGATTCGATTAGTTTGAAATTTAGATTTTTTTTTTTTCAAAATTTTCAAGTCAAATCAAAATTTGTTTATCTCTTATTAGAATATGGTATACTTCCATATCTAGGTGTGTTCAAACTTCGATTAAAAATGAATAGATCTAATTCGGTTAATCGGTCAATTAACCGATCTAGTTCGGTCGGAGGTCGATTAAAGGTTTTTTGAAATTTTGATTAATGGTTAATTCGGTTCGAAATCGATTAATTAACCGAACTTGATAAATAATATTATATATTATATTTATTAGGCTATTACTAGTTCGGTTAATTTGGTCAAATGAACATTATAAATTTATTTTTTTGATATGTTTTATACTTGTTTTAACAGAAAAAAATAACATATAAATTTCAGTTAATTCGGTCGTTAACCGAATTAACTGAAATATTTCGGTTCGGTTAATTTTTTAAAAAGAATTCGATTCGATTAATGATTAAAAAATTAAAAAATTTAATTAATACTAATTCGATTCGATTAAATGTTTGAACACTCTTATTCGCATCTATACCATACTTTTGCCGAACTTAAAAACGACAAAAGTTCTTGTAATATTATAGCGTGGGGTCTGAGAGTGAGATAAACTGTTAAAAAGACACAGCTATATGTCCTTGCAAACATTAAGTACCAAATAGTAGGCAAAGTTTAGCCAAAAGTGCCTATAAAGGAATTTGAAACACAATATTGCAAGAAAATTGAATTAATATCCAACATATATTATTTACATTAATTTAAAAAATTGAAAATTTTATCTCACAAAAAAAATACTTGATAAATATGTATTAGAATTTTGTGATATGAAATTGGGATGTCGTGAATTATTAGCAAAACAAGAAGTGGGGGGAAAGGCATTACCAAGTTGACAAGCAAAGTGCCAATGACAATGCAACAACACGACCGATTGAAAGGCTAAAGGCTAAAAGCCACCACCACAATTAACCCTATAGCTTTTGACCAGTTTGGAGATGCCATTGCCAGTTGCCACAACAAGAGCAAGTTTCCTTCGGCTTGGACCATTGCTTCATTCTCATACCAATGCTATAACAGTGACACACCACCCTTACAAAAATGCATTATTAGGACAAAAAAAAAAAGACTTTCTTTATTATTTGAGAGACAACCTTTTGATTTAGTTTTTAAAAGAACTATAGCACATAAATCTTTGCAAAGAAAAGAAGAAACTTGCAACATATATTCTTTATTTTGAGAATTCAGCAATCTATTTATTTGAAAAAATTATGTAAAAGAAAAGAAAAAAAGTTAACAGAAGCTAGTGTTTATAATCGCAAATTAAAAATTATCATTTCAAAAATTCGATTCTTTTAGTATATCTAAATTGATAATACCATTAATTATTACCGATAAATAATTTTTTTATTGTTATTTGTACACACAAAGTCACATAAAAATTTAATTAATTATATTCAATCAATAATAAATTTACATATCCATGTCAGGTATATAAATAAAAATAGACAGCGCAGAAGAATTGGAGACTTTTTAAAGAAAAAATATATTAATTGCATATGTTACTGCAAACTATTGAGATACTGGATGTTTACAAATGTAACATTTCATAGCAATTTTGGAGTAATGTTATAAGAGTAGTATAAATGCAGGCAATTGAGTATGATTGATGTTTAACTTTTTATTACGATACATTAATAAGATACGTCATAATTTTTTAAAGTTGCTTATAAAATAAAATAAAAATGTATGTTATTAATGTATCAAATACAACTCTATTTCTTTTATGAAAAAGATTTTTGAAAAATAATAATTCATAATTAAAATACTTTGTACAAAAAGTAATTAAAATATTAATATTGTGTGAAAATTCAAAAAATTTGTTGAAAAATGTGAATTTGTTTGCTAGTTAAAAATACTTAATTTTTTTTAAGATTTTATTTTAGTAGGTTAAAAGAGTTTTAATCTCGTACCTTTGATTGTTTAGTAAAAGTAAAACTATGGCATGTGTAAAAATAAAAGTAAAAGATAAAAACAAATACCTAAATTAAAAATTAAGGGGTTTAATGGGTAAAATTAATATACTAAAAGCTTGTTTAACTATAGAATAAGTATAAGGGCTTGTTTCAGCATGAGATAATAGTATGGGGGCTTTTTTTGATATATTAACCATCATGATATTATTATGTAGAGGAACCTATGCGATTCATAATTTCCCTTACTAAGAGGACTTTGACCGAGGAGATTAACGAACCAATTTCAAGCATTTCAGGAATGTTTATTAGTTATCTTATCCTCATTTTAAGGAGGATGATTTTATTGTCATATGCCTCTATAAGGAACCTTCGTCATTTTGGAAAAAATGATTTAAAAACAGTGAAATTATCCGCATCGAAATTTTAAAAACTACTTTAAAATTGATCGATTGTAATATATCACCTAAATTATATCTGTATTTTTAGATTAAGCGAATTAAGTCATCCTCGGCTTTCGATCATTCGATCTTCTCAACTATCCTCTACCTTAGTTTGCTAGAGTGCGGGCTCTATTCGCAAACCGATGAAAAATTTAGTGAAACTTTAGGACTAGAAACCAAAGATGAATTCTTTCAAAATAAAGAATGTCGACATAAAGAAGTGTTGTTTTTTACCTAGCCCTTAGTCTCTATTTATAGAGAAGAAAATAATAAAAGTTTTAGTAAAATAAGAAATAATTGAATAATATAGAAAAACACGGCTCCTACTAGGAGTGTGTTACAAGGGGCGCGGACAACTCATTATGGGACTTAGGGTTTGCTGCCTCTTCCCTTTAAACCAGACTTATTAGGCATTGTCATACACCGAATCAATTATATTTGTTATCTAATCCTTAAGTCACAAGCCACGGATCAAAACCCATGACCATTGTGCCCAAAACTTCCCATGGAGGTCAATTGATTAAATGTGGCTCATTTTGTTGTAAAACAAATTCGGTTTGAAAATGGTTTTCCTGCAAAATGAAAAATATTTTTTTAAAACCGAGTCGGTTTGTGATATTTATAGCAATAAATCCTTTACCGAAATTGCACCTGTGTTTTCAGCTAGATGGATCCTTATTGTTCTTAACTTTCAACCGAACGACCTTCTCCGCTATTCTCATACCACTAACTACTTTGAGTGTGGGCTCAAACAATTCGAATCAAACACAAAACCAGAAATAGTTCTTTACTTTCAATGTGAAAGGAAATTCTCTCAATAGAAACTGATATAATTGTTATTCCAAAAACAAAATTAATACTTGGAGAATAAACTCTCACTATTTTTAGGCAAAATAACAATATCTTAAAGTTATGTTTTTAGCGCTACCAATTCCATCTATTTATAAGAAGAAGAGGTAAAACCCTTGTTGAACTGTAGAAGTCTATTTCAATAGAAAAGCGAAATCCTAGTTTAACTAGAATTAGGTAGGGCGACGACCCTAGTTAAATAAATTAGGGTTTGTCATCCCTCTCATTATACATGAAGGGCTTTTGGGTCTCTCCCATATTGGGTCCAATTACAAGTACTTCTTGGGCTTTTAACCTAGAACTTTATTGTAACACCCCTAACCTGTCTCCATCACCAAATTATGGTTACGAAGCATTACTGTACAATATAGAACCTTTAACATCAAAATAGAGATCAACATACAATTATATTAACATTTGATAACATAATTTATTTATAGAAAAAATACTTTTACGACCTTAAATCGAGCCTAAGAGACCCAAAAAATAGTTTGGGAACAATCAGAGATTAATTTGAAACAAATTATAAAATTTTGGAAAAACATGAAAAATGGGAAACAGAGGTCACATAGCCGTGTGGCCAGGCCGTGTGAACAATCGAACTATAGGACACATGGCCGTGTCCCAGCTCGTGTGTCAAACTGTGTAACTCACTAACTTGGGTCACACGGCCGTGTGAAACCTGTACCTAAAAATAAAATAACACATGACTGTGTAGGGTGACCATGTGTGGCACACAGCAGTGTGACAGCCTGTGTCCCAAGCTGTGTGCTCCAAAATTAACCCTTCAAACGAAGACAACTCAAGGCCTATGCTTGCATTCCAAGACACCATTCTTCCCACACATACATGTGACCAAAAACACACCTTAAACACCTACAAAACATGTCATGCAATCATCCTAATTGTTCTAACCAATATGCCTTTCAAAGGCACCACAATTCAAACATTGATTCAACACATTTCAAGCCATTTTCATACCTTGAACATATACCATACAAACACACAATGACATATTTCAATTTTCTATAAATATGTCCTCTATTTACCTGACCTTCAAATGACCAAATACACATATTAACTTAAGCATTTTACAATGCCAAAATAAACATATACACAAGTTTGGCATCAAGCGAAATATATCAACTTACCAAGTAGTAAACTAGCATATGCATTCAAGCCTTATACATGCCAAACACACAGCACGCACTCACCAGTTAGTTACATCATTCTCAAATTATACCACTTAGTCACATTCCTTCACAAGACACACAAAAGAGACCAAACTCACCTATTAACACAAACATATGCCAACTTATTTCAAAACACATATATATACACAAGTATGTTAGGCATAGGCTTGAAACATAACAAACTAACATACAACCCTATACATGCCATTTATACCATTAGTCCAACTTATTCAAAAGCTAACAAAATAGTCAATGGATAGTGTGATTGTGCTTCGATGAAGATTCCAACCTATCGAGCTTTCCGTTGATCTACAAAACAAAAGAAACAACTATATAAGCAACTAGTGCTTAGTAAGTTCGTATAAAGGAAAATTAAACTTACCGAACATATTAAATTAAGCAACCAAATATACTTTCATCATGCCAAACTTCTTTTCCTATATACACCACCTCATAAGGTTAGTAATTATAACATTACATGTAAGTTTCAAATAATTCATGGCATATACATAATAAGTATTTATGCTTTATATATCATCCATCCCATATATATATATCCATTACACACTCTTCTCATTTGAATCCACATAGTTAATAGATAATAAGTAAACATAACATCTATGAAACATAACATATATTAAGAAATGAATTCCATGCATATTTCATCCATCACATGATAAATTCTCATCCTTTCCATTTCATATATGCATATCCATCTTTCCATTACATACGAACATTATTAACATTAAGTTTTTATACACGTCTTTCCATTAACCTTTACTTACCCGTTGAACCATATAGAATTACATTGGATACTCGGGAATACTCACAGAAAGTGTGCCTTTTCATATAACCGTAACCTTTCCACTAGTGCTCACATGAGCTATGAAATGGGCCTGCTCACATGAGTTGTGGGTTGGGATGTTAGCTACACGATGCTACTCACACGAGCTATGGAGAATCTGCAACAAATATAGGACCTCAGCCATCGGTAGGACATCTAGGACCAACACCCGAAAACACATAATCCGTAATGACATGTCATTTGTATCCTAAGAATTCACAAGGTTCAAACGAGACTCTTTCCATACCCTTATCCTTGACTTTCATTTCCATAATAACATTTCAATATTTATCCAAGAAGTTCACATTTTTCTTACTTGAACTTTAATTCCTTTTTTGACATAATATCTCACATAACTATTCATGAAATTTACATGTTCTTAAATTCATCAATAATTTTCTTAAATCATTAAATTCAATTAAACCATGTAATTCATAATCATCAATCCAAAATGCACTTACCTTAGTTATTCAACAACAATTAACGAATTTACAATTAATGAATGATTCAATATACGAACTTACCTGAACTCATAACAACTTCTAACACGATTTAACCACTATTCCGCTACTTTGACTTTTCCGCTATTTTTGTTTGTTTGAGTTGTTTCTTGATCTAAATAAATATTTTTATTCAATTAACCCATTCTAACAGTTGAAATAATCAATTTAACTTATAACCCTTCATAATGAAAATTTACGAAATTACCCTCAAATTTTACCTTTTATGCAATTTACTCCCTAAACCCGAAACTTGCAATTTCACCATATTTAACCGTAAATCATGCTAGCTGATTTTTTTACCCAATAACAGCCCATATTTATCAAGAATTTACAATATTTTCCTTGGATTTTACAATTTTCATAAATAAGTCCCTAAACCTTTAAATCATCAAAATTACTTAACAAAATATGTTCATTTAACAACCAAACTTAACAATCTATCATAAAGCTTCAAAAAAATATTAAATTCATCCATGACACAATTTATAACGTTGAATAGTTTTACAATTTAACCCCAAATTAGCTAGATTAAGCTAATACAAACTCAAAAACACAAAAATTACTAAAAACTAACCTAAAAAATATAACCATGCACAAGGGAGAGTTTGGCCGAAACTCACCCTCAAAAATGGTGGTTTTTCGGCACCAAGAAGATCAACATAAACAAAATAATAAACATTTTACCTTTTTGTTTCTTAATATATTACTTTACTTTATTATTATTTATTTTAACACATAAAATAAATTAAATTAAGGCACCAACCGTACCTAACATGAAATTATGGAATAATACCCACATAAAAGCTTACAACTTTCGTAATTTAACAATTTAACCCCTTTAACTATTAGATTTTAACTTTTGTACATTTTTCAATTTAGTCCTTTTTACTTAATTAACTATTTAAACTTTAAAATTTCTTAACCAAATTTTAATACCACCCTAATAACATTTCGTAAATATTTAATAAAATATTTATGGGCTCAGTTTATAGAAACAAGGTCCCGATACCTCATTTTATAAAACCACTTGACTTTAAGGATTTACCACTTGAACCTAATTATTTATTCAAATAACATAATTTATCAAATCAAAATATATTATAGTACTATATTTGACTTGTAAATATTAAATAATAATATTTACGAACTCACTCATCGGATTTGTGGCCCCAAAACCACTATTTTCGACACCACTGAAAAACGAGTTGTTACATTTATAATTCAATCCAACTCGATATTTGTTTTCCTATTTCTCAAAATAAACATCTTAAATTAATTTAATTAATTTATCAATTAAATTATTTTCTTAACCTAATTCTAATTCTGTTAAAATCCTAACGAGTTTACTGTAAAAGAATTTATGAGAAAATATATTTAATATTTTTACATTTGACGGATTTACCATGACCAATAAATTTATTTCCGTTTTCGAACTTCAATTATTTAATCAATTAAACAATAATTCACAAAACTATAAATTCATTTTCCAATTAATTTCCAAATGTTTCTCATTTCTCTAAGTTTACCATTTCTATCCATTTTTGTTCATTTGATTCAACATGCAATTCATTTTTGGTTTCAACGAGCTAGTGGAGAGACCGATTGGACATATACAATTATGGCCCAAATGATTTATAATTAAGTTCCAGCTTTTCGCCTATTAATTATAAAATCATTTAGTCACGAAGTCATTCTACTATAGTATCGTGACTGAGCTCTCCCTAATGGCATACCATTAATAAAGCAACTCAATCAGTGCTCGTCCAATGACCTCGTCATAAGTGTGTTACCCTTATAGGATATCTTTAATCTCTTTGGGATAAATCTGTTCTTTCACTATGATCATATTTTATCTCATGGTAACCATTTCCTTCATGAAAAGTCAATTAGTATCAAATAGTAATCAAGTAATTCATCACAATGACGAATAACTCGTGGCTACGTTTACTTTTCATCGACCATGTAATACCGATGAGAGGATATCATTTACTCATATCTCGGGCTATGAATTCCACTATTTTGAATGAAACTACATACTATAGAAGTCGTATACCCAACACACCAGCTTTTGATTCCATATCCATATGAACTTAGGTTTTTACTTATGTAGAAGGCCCAATTTGCCCGGGCCCGTCATAAAACCCAAATTAGACCCACCCCAAAACAGAAACAGAACCAAGCAAATTTAATTACAATTAAACCAACCCAATACTAAACCCAAATACAAACCCTAGCCCACATCAGAAGCCCAAACCCAAAACAAAAAAAACAAAACAACAAAAATAAACCCTAGGTGCGCCGCACCTAGGGTGTCTGCCCCCTGACCTCTGGCACCCATCCCATCCACCGCCTCTGGCCACCGACCCCTCCACTTGCACCGAGCACCTGCAAGCAATAAAAGAGAAATGACAGAAAGTATGTAAAAAAGGCTATAAAAGCCGATCTAAACGTTTGTAACAAGGACTCTTTTTTTTTTCAATCATCAATACAAAAAACACAACGAGATTTGCAAATACAAAAAAAAGGGACAGAGATTAAACACTAAAAGGAGAGTGTAATCGAAATATCAAAGTGAAACCAAAAAAAAAAAAAACCGAAGCTAAAGAAGGTGATTTTGCATTTTCGTTTTTATTATTAGTGTTCTGTTTTCAACCCTTTTTACTTAAATATATGTAATAAATAAAAAACAGTAATAAAAGAGAATTACCTTTAAAAAAAACAAAAAAATGAGACGATTCAACTTTCAGCCGCCGCATACGACGGCGTTGACGGCGGCGCGCGGTGGTCCGGCAATCGGGGCAGTGCCAGAGTTCCACCTGCAGAGAGAAAAAAATGAAAAGGAGAGTTTTTTTTTTAAATCAGCTGAAAAATGAATTTTTTTTGGATTTTTTTTTTAACTTTTATAGGCATATAAAAAGACGTCGTTTTGGCCGGCGCCCTTAAGCCCCAAAACGGCGTCGTTTTGGCATGACCCGATCCGACCCGACCCGCTCCGGCCTAGGATCCGCGTGTTTTCCAACGGAAGGGCTAATTGCACTTTTAGCCCTTCCGCATTTTTATTTATTTGCAATTAAGTTTATTTTATTTTTCAATCTCGCCCTATAATTTATCTCAGTATTCAATTTAGCCCCCCTGCAACGGCGCGTTTTGGAGGGGAAGGGAAAATTTCCCTTTAGGTCCCTCTTTGTTATTCGCGCATTCAATGGGGTCCTTTTCCTTTTAATTTTATTTTCAAATTTACCCCAATACTCTGTTTTAATTCAATTTTCGTCCTTTTTGGCTATTTTCACCCATTTATTATTAAATTAATTATTTTTAATATTATTATTACATTGCATTTAGTATTATATTTAATACTATATTATATTATTATTTTTTATTTTTTATTATCTATTTATTATTATTATTACATTATTTGTATTACTAGTAACATTATTATTATTACTATTACCATTATTATTATATTTATTATTAATATTATTATTATATTTATTACTATCATTTTTTCCTTTCTTATTTCTAGTATCATTATTATTATTTTATTATTACTATCACTATTGTTTATTTATTTATTTATTTTATATTTTTTACTATTATTTTGCTTATTATTATCCTTATTATATTTATTATTATTATTACTATTATTATTATCGTCACTATTATATTATTAACATATTATTATTATTTGCTTTTATTATTATTATCCTTATTAACACATTTTACTTTTATTATTATTATTATTATTATTATTATTATTATTTTACTATTTTACATATTACTTATTTATTTATCGGTTTACTATTAAGTTTCTTTTTTTTTTTTATTCTTATTATTCTTATTTATTTTCATTTTTATCTCTTTTATTACTTTTACCTATTATTTTCCTTTTAAGTTACATAGCTTATTTGTTTTATTTCTTTTATTTTTGTCATTTGTACTACTCGTTTATTATCATTCCGTTATGCTTGTTAATATCATGATTTATTTCTTTTTATTTTTTACAAACTTGTGTTATATTAACTTTTACCCGATACAAAATTGATTCCTTTCGTAAAGGAAATATTCTGTATTTAGAAATTCGAGAGGTCGTGCCCTAACGTGTTGGGTTTCGATTTCTCTCGTTTAATCTAAATAGCCGAATATCCTTTTTAAAACAAATACATAAATTTTAAATGAAAAGCTTATTTTCGAGAATACGAGACGTCATGTCCTAACGTATTGGATGTGACATTTTGTTGTTTCGAGATAAAATTTTCCAATCTAAGACAATGTTCTGTATTTAGAAACTGGAGAAATCGTGCCCTAATGTATTGGGTTTTCGATTTTCTCGTTTGTTCTAGGTAACTGAATATCCTTTCAAAATTAAATACATGAGTTTCGAATAAAAGGCAAGTTTAGCCTCGAAGGTCAAGGTGTTGTGTCCTAACGTATTGGATATGACATTTTACCTTGAGGCGAGATAGCCTTTGGCACACATTTTCAATTCATCCAAATGATTTTTTAGGCATCACTATAAAAAAGGGATCGTATTTTTAATTCTTTCAAGTTTTCAGATTTTGGACACTAAAGACATCAATTAGTCCACTAGGTACCAATTTTGGGCGTGTCGAGGGTGCTAATCCTTCCTCGTGCGTAACCGACTCTCGAACCCGTTTTTTTGGATTATCGTAGACCAAAATTGTTGTTTTGATAAATCAAACTATTTATTTAAAACGACCACTTTTCGAGGTGACCCGATCACACCTCAGCAAAAAAAGGATTGGTGGCGACTCCCGTTTTTTTGTTTTCCTTTTTAAAATCCAAGTCGACCTCCGTTTTACAAAAAAAATGGTTACGACAGCTTGGCGACTCCGCTGGGGATGTCAAATAAAAGAGTCAAGCCACGAGTTGATCACTTTTTGTCTTTTTTGTCGAAAATTGAAATCTTGTTTTAAATATACGATCCTTTCGTTACATGTCATTCATCTTTGTTACGACTTTTATCACTTTGGTTCGCGTTCCTGGTTTGATTTTTGATATACCTCTGCACATTACATTACATGACCGCTCGATTATACCCTTTTTAAGTGGGAGTGAGAAACTATTCCTTCGTGAGGTCTTCACCTCCGTGCAGGATAGTGGATCGCTTTCGGGATACATCCGTACCTATGTCTTTGTGAGATTTTCATCTCCGTGCAGCCATAGAGAAATGTATTCCCTTGAACTGAACTCGGTCCATATGAGCCTATAATGGGCGAGGATCGAGAAATCTGCTAGTTCAAGTACCTTTACTCTAGAACAGAACCCCATATAGCGAGCCTTAAGAGCCACCCTAGGTAGAGCCACGCCAAACCCTAGTGGTTACCCGATTAGGTATTTTATTCTCTCGCTTCTTTATGAAATACTTTGATGCTTCATTTTTTTGATTGCATGGCATATTCATCAAAAAAGGTGTTGATTCACATTCGGTTGCTAAATAGATAACTTGTCATGGAAAAGGGGTTTCTTGATAAAGTGGAGAATAATGTGGCTGTCCGAATATGGGCTGAGACAACGCAGCAAGAGAAATGTGATAGTCTTACAGAAGGGTAAATGTCAGAGTTGTGGGACTTCACACGCATCAGCGCAACCCAAAATAATCTTCAAGAAATGAAAGAAATATGGAGTCAGTGGGACGACGGGATCAAGCAACTATTCTACTGTCATTATGGTGATTTGCCCTATCTGCTTGATATCAATGTGGACCAGCACCTATTCCGAGCTATCGCCCAGTTTTGAAACCCTGCTTATAATTGCTTTACTTTTGGGAAAGTGGATTTAGTACCTACCATAGAAGAGTACACAGCTTTGCTCCATTGTCAGAAGATTCAAACTGACAAGGCTTATTTGAGAGCTGTTAATGTCCCCACATTCATAAAAAAGCTGATGAATATTACAGGGATGAGCGAGCAATGGGTTACAGCCCGGATAAAATAAAAAAGATATTGTAAGTGCATCCCTTGGAGAAATTTAAGAGATTTGATCATAGCGCATCCTGATGTGAAGAAAAGGGCGAAGGGAGATTCATCGGTTGCGCACAACTCTTACTAGCATGGTTCCACAACCATTTTTGGAAAGTGGAAAAGGTATCATATCAGATATTCTCCGAGAACTATTCTCCGCTGGAAGAGTTAGTAGCCACGCCAAGACGGGACGATATTATGGAAGAAAACTGGATGATGATTCTGCAAAATCTGCAAGAAGAAGATGTAGAATGGAGGGCCCCTTGGATGGTTCCTGATGAGATCTTATATCGGTGTGGAGATTTTAACTGGGTTCCCCTGTTTGGAATATGGGGAGCTGTCGGGTACGCTTCTCTCCTCGTGTTAAGACAGTACAAATTGAGACAATTTACGCCAGCAACACAGGGTTTAATTCAGTGCGAGTTTGAATATAAATGAGATAATTACAAAAGGAGAGTTCGTGAAATATCGAACGCCTGGAGCCGAACTCGTAGAATGAAAAGGTTTACTGCTAACCCAATGACAACCCCTGAGTATGACCGGTGGTGGAGTCAGAGAATCAACGACAACATCCCCATATCAGGTCAAGAAAACACCCGATCACTGGAGGAATTCTTGCAGGTGATCCCATCTAAGCTCGAAATCATCAAACAAGACTTTGAGTAAAAGAGTTTGGAATTAGGGAAAAGGATAGAGCAATTAGAGGAAGAGAAAATGCAGCTGGGATTGGATGTCGACGTTCAGAAGCTAGAAGCCGAGAAGCTGAGAAAGGGGAAGAATAAGGCTGAAGAGGATTTGGACAGCCTGAAAATAGATTACAAGAAGTTACGAAGGTCAATGAAAACCGCTGGACTGGGAAAAACGTCAGAGCAATGGCGTCAAGAAATTAAAGAGGAAAAGAATAGAGCCAGTCAATGGGAAAGGAAACTCCGAGATACCCAAGTTTGAGAGGATACTCTGAAAAGGAGTTTGGTAGAAAGTCAAAACGAGAAGGAGGAATTAAAGACTCGGGTATCAGAGTTAGAAAGATCATTGTATCAGTATCGTAGTCGTAATTCTGTGCCGAGTTGAAAGCTAGTCTGAGCAAAATTGAAGAAATGAAAGGAAGAATAGAAGAGCTAGAGTCTGCTTTACATGGTTGTGAGCTTTGGGTGGAGCTTCTTGAAGTCAATGAGGAGCGTTAGAAGGAACAGCTTCATCACTCTCAGAGTCAAGTCAGGGACCGGGATTACATTATGGGCGAAGCCGTGGCTCAAGTGCGAGAGGTGGCGGATCACTTACAAACCTTAGCAGTCCAGGCTGATGTACTAAGTTTAAAGTACGAGTCAGAGTCAGAGCTAGGTCGAGAGTTAGCTTAGCTTCTTAAGAAAGTCAAGGCCTTAAGTATTAGGGCAAGGCCATATATGTAATCCGTTTTATTTAAAGAAATTTGTTTTCTAGAAAAGTTATCCTAAATGAAATTGAATCAGAATCAATGCCTTTTTGTTGCATACATTTCATGCATCAGCATTACATTGCATCATACGCATCAAATCTCACAAAGGGACCCTAAAATTATGGCAGTTACCCTGGAACATCGTTACGGTAGACGAGGCAAAACGAAAGTAATGGATCAAAGACTAGAAAGATTAGAGTAGATGCAAAAAGATATGCAGGATCAAATACAAGAGCAATTAGCCAAAATACAACAAGACATGAAAGATCAGATGATGGAATCTCAAAGGAGTATGATGAACCAACTGGCCCAGCTACTGGCCGGAAGTCCCGAAAAAGGAAAAAGCCCTATGACCAATCCTGGTGATGATAATGAGGACCCTGTCTATCCTCCAGGTTTTACCCCGACAAACATTCCACCACAACCAGATATGAATCCTTAGAGGGTACCTGTTACCATCAGACCCTAATACCAGACCGGTACTTCAGCACCGATGAGTTTTCCAACAGGCTCGGGCTCCAATTCAGGAGATAATCCAACTAATCCTGTAGTCCCCGATCTCGATGAAATGGCAGAAATAGACAAGGCAAGAGTGGACCTACCAAGACAACTCGAGGACCGTTGCAAATGGTTAGAAGAAAAGTTCAAAGCAATGGAGACTGCTGACTATCGTTACGGGGTAGACGCTAAGGACTTAAGTTTGGTCCCGGACTTGGTACTTCCGCCAAAGTTTAAAACTCCAGATTTTGAAAAATACAATGGGACTAGCTGTCCCGAAGCGCACATCACGATGTTCTATCGACGGATGGCGAGACACGTTAATAATGACCAATTGCTGATTCACTGTTTTCAGGACAGCCTGGTCAGATCTGCGGCCAAATGGCACAATCAGCTCAGTCGTGCCCAGATTAAGACATGGAAGGACCTGGCACAGGCCTTCATGAAACACTATGGCCATGTGCCAGACATAGCGCCCGACAGAATCACGCTGCAAAATATGGAGAAAAAGCCAAGCGAGAGCTTCAGGCAGTACGCCCAGCGGTGGAGAGAGATAGCAACACAAGTTCAGCCACCTCTCCTGGAGAAGGAAACAACCATACTTTTCATCAATACTTTGAAAGCTCCATTCATCAATCACATACTGGGAAGTGCTACTAAAAGTTTTTCAGATATCGTGATGTCTGGGGAAATGATAGAAAATGCAATCAGATGCGGCAAGATAGAGACGGGGGAAGGTGTTAGAAAGACGATCCCGAAGAAAAGAGAGAATGAGGTAAATAACATAAGTACCCGTAACAAAATTTATTCGAAGCCAATCACTGTGAGCCAGCCCAGAACCGTAATTATTGATCATCAAAGCCCATCTAGACAGGAATCCAATGCAAAGCCGAATACGGATAAACTCCAATATACGCTGATCCCAATGGCTTACAGGTAATTGTACCAGAACTTATTCGATGCACATGTTGTTTCCCCTCATTACTTAAAGCCCTTGCAGCCCCCATACCATAAGTGGTATGACGCAAATGCACAGTGCGAGTACCATGCGGGGATTGTGGGGCATTCAATAGAGCATTGTCTCGCCTTCAAGAAATTAGTAGAAAAATTCATCCAAATGGGCATTGTGAAATTTGACGACACCCTTAGCGCGGAGCACCCGCTACCTAATCATACTAATAATGGGGTAAATATGATAGGTGAGAATGTGGGGAAAAAAGTTAAAACAGATATTGCAGAGGTGAAAACCCCGATGAGATGGGTTTGGAAAGAAATGATGAAGAGGGGATTAATTGTATCAGATCCGGCAAGAGAATATGAAGAAATGAGAAATGGCTGTGAGTTCCATAACATAGAGGGGCACGAGATCCAAAACTGTATTGAGTTCAGAATTCTGGTGCAAAGGCTGATGGACGATAAAAAGATGGAATTTTATGAAAGCAATAAAAGCCTAGAAGGAGAAAATATCAGCGCATTGAA
This sequence comes from Gossypium sturtianum, assembly GCA_025698515.1. Lineage (NCBI taxonomy): Eukaryota > Viridiplantae > Streptophyta > Magnoliopsida > Malvales > Malvaceae > Gossypium > Gossypium sturtianum. The sequence goes on along the minus strand of CM046955.1, from coordinate 99,365,382 downwards.
AGATGAATCAGCAGCCAAGGTCTCGAAAATTAGCTATCCATTGGTCATCATCTCGCGACCGAAGAATAATGAAGTCGGGGTAAAGATAACACCAAAGGTCATGATTCAGAAACCTGCGGCCTTTTCTTATGAAGTTAACAAAAAGGTTCCCTGGAACTATGACTGCAATGTGGCGATCCCTAGGGAGGGGGACTCGTTTAGCACTTCAAAGGGAAATCAAGAGGTAGGTTCCTATACGCGCAGTGGAAAATGCTACGACGCGACAAACGCATGAATAGAGCCCATAAAAGAGAAAGCCTTGATGGGCGAACAAAAGAAGAAAAAGGCGACCAAACAAGAATCGCCTATAAACGAGCCAGTAAAGGAAAAAGAGGCTAAGGAATTCTTAAAATTCTTAAAGCATAGTGAGTACAGTGTTGTGGAGTAGCTGCATAAACAACTGGCTCGTATATCTGTGCTAGACTTACTTTTAAGCTCAGAGGCGCATCGCAACGCATTGATGAAAGTACTGAATGAAACTTATGTTGCTAACGATATCTCCGTTAACAAGCTGGATCGCCTAATTAGCAATATAAGTGCTGATAACTTCATTTTCTTTAATGATGACGAGATCCCGTCAGGGAGTATAGGCTCTACTAAAGCTCTTCACATCACCACACGGTACAAAGGATACACATTACCAGGGGTACTGGTCGACAATGGATCGGCGCTCAATGTCTTGCCACTATCGACACTGAATCGATTACCCATAGATAGCTCTCACATGAAGGCCTGCCACAATGTAGTGAGGGCATTCGATGGAACTAAAAGGAAAGTCATGGGAAGGATCGAAGTACCTTTGTTAATTGGCCCAGGTACGTATGAAGTAGATTTCATAGTAATGGATATCAGGCCTTCCTATAATTGCTTACTGGGGAGACCCTGGATACACTCAGCGGGAGCAGTGCCCTCGTCGTTGCACCAAAAGTTGAAATTAGTTATAGAGGGTCGTCTAGTGACGATAAATGCTGAAGAGGATATCATCGCGACTGTAACTAACGGTGCGCCATATTTAGAGGCAAGCGATGAAGCAACTGAGTGTTCCTTCCACTCCTTGGAATTTGTCAACACAACATTCATCATCGAGGGGAACAAGATCCTAGTGCCTCAAATATCCAAAACTACGAAAATGGGTTTACAACTGATGGTCGGGAAAGGAGCTTTACTTGGGAAAGGACTTGGAAGGTATCTCCAAGGAAAGATCGAGGCCCCAAGATTGAAAGAAAAGCGAGACCTCTTCGGCTTAGGATTCAAGCTGGATGTAAACCAAAGGAAGAAAGAGTTAGAGAAGAAACAAGAAAGAAGGAAAGTACGGTTGAATGGGGATGAGATTAAATGGGAACCGATGATAATTCCCCACATTTGCAAGACTTTTATATCAGGAGGGAATATCCATCCAGAACGAAGAACGCAAAATGAAGAAACCATGGAAGAAACATGGGGAAACATGCACGTCAATGCTATATCCGAAGGAAAAACTGAAGAGGAAAACTGGAATGGCTTCCGCCCCTATGAGCCCGGCAGTGTTCTATACAACTGGACCGCGGAAGAAATTCCTATAGCTTTTAGAACTTATTCAGAGTAATATTCGGAACACACTTATTGCTTTAAGTCTAGAAGCAATAAGATTCCCTTTTGTGAAGCATGACTTATGTCTAAAATATCGTTATTTTTAATGAAATGCACCTCCTCTACCTTTTGAGCAAATCTTCTTCTATTCTTGTCACTTCATTCATCATCATGATTATTCTTTTATTCTTTAAATATTCTTTTAAATATTTCCATTCTTCATTCATAATCATACCATGCCAATAAATATGCTTAGATTCTTTTGTTCTATGGACCTTTATTCATCTTCATAACAGGTCCCCAAATATCAATGCTTTGAGTAACGCTACCAATGACTCAGAATGTCTTTTCGAGCAAGATATGGGTATGGAAGATTTTCAGGATTTGGAAGATGACAAAGGTTGTGACCTGTCTCCTGAACTGTTAAGGATGCTAGAACAAGAAGAGAAACAGATCCTACCTCAGAAAGAGTCAGTAGAAATAGTGAACCTGGGAGACAGACAAGAAAAGAAAGAAGTGAAGATAAGAGCTTGTATTACCACAGAGACAAAGCGAGACCTCATTGAGTTACTCCAAAAATTCAAAGATGTATTCACGTGGTCGTATCAAGATATGCACGGGCTAAGCACTGATATCGTGGTACACCGGTTGCCTATAAAGGAGGAGTATAAGCCAGTCCAACAGAAACTTCGAAGGATGAGGCTAGATGTTCTGCTAAAAATAAAAGAAGAGGTCAATAAGCAATTTGACGCAGGTTTCTTGCAAGTGGTTAAATACTCGGAATGGGTAGCCAATATCATCCCCGTCCCTAAAAAAGATGGGAAAGTACGAATATGTGTAGACTACAGGGATCTAAACAAGGCTAGCCCGAAAGACAATTTCCCGTTACCTCATATCGACACCTTAGTGGATAATACGACGGGTTATTCGCTGTTCTCCTTCATGGATGGCTTCTCAGGATACAACCAGATAAAGATGCATCCTGAAGACATGGATAAGACCATATTCGTAACCATGTGGGGAACATTTTGCTATAAGGTGATGCCATTTGGGCTAAAAAATACGGGAGCGACATATCAGAGAGCCATGGTAACCCTATTCCATGATATGATGTACAAAGAAATTGAAGTTTATGTTGACGATATGATCGCCAAATCCCGAACTGAAAAGGAGCATGTGCAAGTCTTGAGGAAATTATTCTTGAGGTTGAGGAAATTATAGCTAAAGCTTAATCCAACAAAATGTACCTTCGGAGCCAGGTCAGGGAAACTGCTAGGATTCATAGTCAGTGAAAAGGGGATTGAGGTTGACCCAGACAAGGTCAAAGCTATACAAGAATTGCCTCCGCCACGCACTCAAAAAGAAGTTCGAGGTTTCTTAGGAAGATTAAATTACATTGCCCGGTTCATTTCACAACTAACTGAGAAATGTGACCCCATATTTCGTCTTCTTAAGAAACACAATCCAGGTGTATGGGATGAGGAATGCCAGAAGATTTTTGACAAAGTGAAGCAATACCTGTCCAATGCCCCAGTGTTGACGCCGCCTAATCCAGATAAGCCATTAATCCTATATTTGACAGTGCTTGATAATTCAATGGGATGTGTGCTTGGCCAACACGATGAGTCAGGAAAGAAAGAAAATGCAATATACTACCTTAGTAAAAAGTTCACTGAATGTGAAACAAGGTACTCACCAATCGAGAAACTGTGTTGCGCCTTGATCTGGACAACTCGGAGATTGAGATAGTGTATGTTGTATCATACGACTTGACTCATCTCAAAGCTAGACCCTCTGAAATATATGATGGAGTCGACTGCCTTGAATGGAAGGATGGCTAGATGGCAAATTTTGCTTTCTGAATTTGACATAGTTTATGTGAACCAAAAGGCGGTAAAAGGGAGTGCAATAGCGGATTTTCTAGCCAGTAGAGCTTTGGAAGATTACGAGCCTTTGGACTTCGATTTCCCTAACGAAGATTTAATGTATGTGGCAACCACCAAAGAAGGTACCCCGGAAGATCGTCCTTGGAAACTGAACTTCGACGGGGCATCAAATGCTGTGGGCAATGGAATTGGGGTAGTTCTGGTATCCTCAAATGGAGATCATTATCCATTTACTTGTAAATTGGATTTTGATTGCACAAATAATATGGCAGAATACGAAGCCTGTATCATGGGTATCCGTGCCGCTATAGAACACAAAATTAGGGTACTGGAGGTATGTGGAGATTCTGCACTGGTAATGTATCAACTCAAAGGGGAATGAGAGACAAGAGATCCCATGCTGGTCGACTATAAAAGATTGGTCCAAGGATTGATCAAGGAGTTCGATGATATCACTTTCAGTTATCTACCAAGAGACGAAAATCAGATGGCTGATGCTCTGGCCACCTTGGCTTCCATGGCCTGAGTAAACAGAGATGAGGATATGAAACCTATCCAAATGAGTATTTATGAGGCCCCAGCCCATTTCTACAACGTCGAGGAAGAAGAGAAAAATGATCACCCGTGGTACCACAATATACTGCAATACGTGAAAAATCATGAATACCCTGATCAAGCGACTGAGAATGAAAAAAGGGCGTTGAGAAGACTGGCCTATGACTATGTCTTAGATGGAGAGATCCTATACAAAAGAAGAAAAGATCAAGTACTACTGAGGTGTGTGGACGCCGCTGAGGCTAAGAAAATCCTAGAATAAGTCCATGAGGGTGTTTGTGGAACACATGCCAATGGTTTCACAATGGCTAGGAAAATCATGAGATTCGGGTATTATTGGTCTACCATGGAAAGAGATTGCATTGATTATGCCAAGAAATATCATAAGTGCCAAATTTATGGGGACAAGATTCTTGTACCACCTTCGCCTCTACATGTTATGACCTCCCCATGGCCTTTCTCTATGTGGGGTATGGACGTCATTGGACCAATCTCGCCAAAAGCTTCCAATGGACATCGGTTCATTTTTGTGGTAATCGACTACTTCACTAAGTGGGTAGAGGCCGCTTCATATGCTAACGTGACAAAATCAGCAGTCAGCAAGTTCTTAAAAAAGGAAATCATATGTCGATATGGAATGCCTGAGAGGATCATATCCGATAATGTGTTAAACTTGAACAACAGCATGATCGCAGAGGTCTGCAGTCAATTCAAGATCAGACACCACAATTCGTCACCATATCGTCCAAAAATGAATGGTGCAGTGGAAGCAGCTAATAAGAACATCAAGAGGATAGTGGGGAAAATGATTGAGACTTACAAAGATTGGCACAAAAAGTTACCATTTTCCCTTTTTACCTATCGAACATCGGTCAGAACCTCCACTGGGGCAACTCCTTTCTCATTGGTCTACGGAATGGAGACAGTTTTACCCATTGAAGTCGAAATTTTGTCCCTTCGAGTCTTGTCCGAAATGAAGTTGGACGAAACAGAATGGATCCAGGCTCGATATGATCAGTTAAATTTGATTGAAGAAAAGAGACTGAAAGCCATCCGTCATGGTCAAATGTACCAAAAACGAATGATGCGAGCGTACAACAAAAAGGTTCGCCCAAGAGAATTTCGAGAGGGAGACCTGGTGTTGAAGAAAATCCTTCCTATTCAAAAATATTTTAGAGGAAAATGGATGCCGAACTGGGAAGGACCTTATGTGGTAAAGAAAGCATTCTCTGGAGGAGCATTGATTTTGGCCGAAATGGATGGTAAAAGCTTGCCTAATCCCATCAATTCAGACTCGGTCAAGAAATACTTTACCTAAAAAGGAGAGGCCAAGGCGAAAACCCGCAAAGGGCACTTTAAGACCTTTAAAAAAAATGGGGGGGAGGCCAAGGCGAAAACCCGCAAAGGGCGCTTTGAGACCAAAGGGGTTTTGAGTCGAAAATCTGAAAAGGGCGGCTCAAATTGTGACAGAAGAGGGGGTATGTGATGATTTTGTCCTCTCAGAATTAACAAAAATGAGGAATGTTGCACCTCAGGACATCTACAAAGCACTATAGATCTCCCAACATCTACTCAGCTCAAAATGACTTTCAAAAAGATTGGATAGTGAAGCTCAGACTGCGATATCTGAGGCACCTACTTTTCCCTTTTGTCCATTTTGTATTCCAATAATGTTCTCTTTTGTTGATTAATTCAATTCTATTCTTCATAAATTCCAGTATTATCCATCATTTACATCTTTTAAGCAGTTTGCAATTGAAATAACGGTTAATGGGCCCATAATGCTTCCATAAAAGGAGTTACGCCTATTACTGCGAAGTCTATAAACAAATAAGAAGAACTCAAACAGGATCGTTGTCTAGAACCACCACGCCTAAAGGTTGGAAACATTCGAGAAAGAAGAATCTAAAATCATGACTATCTCTCCAGATTCTCTGTCAAAAATGTCAGAGAAAATGAGATCTTACGTCCGTAATGCGACCTTGACGAACAAACAATAATAATCCTAGGCATAAAAAAGGGATCATTCTCATTTTTTGCATGCATATATCATCTAGTTAGGACCATCTGACTCATTCCGATCATGGCATCCTAATCATTTGGCATAAACATAAGCATATGAAATCGAGTCTACAGGACATGTCCCCAGAGGATGATGTAGCAACATCGGTGAATTCACCACCCTATCTCCCTGACCAGCAGTGGAATAGGTTGAAGATTGTAGATCTTGTCGCCCTAAACAGTAGTGAGACAAGATCGAAGGCAAATCTTGTCTCCCTAAATAGTAGTGGAACATGATTTAAGCCACCACCCTATCTCCCTGACCAGCAGTGGAATAGGTTGAAGATTGTAGATCTTGTCGCCCTAAACAGTAGTGGGACAAGATCGAAGGCAAATCTTGTCTCCCCAAACAGTAGTGGAACATGATTTAAGCCACCACCCTATCTCCCTGACCAGCAGTGGAATAGGTTGAAGATTGTAGATCTTGTCGCCCTAAACAGTAGTGGGACAAGATCAAAGACAAATCTTGTCTCCTAAAACAAAGAGTGGGACATGATTTAAGCCACCACCCTATCTCCTCGACCAAAGCGGTGGAATAGGTTGAAGATTGTAGATCTTGTCGCCCTAAACAGTAGTGAGACAAGATCGAAGGCAAATCTTGTCTCCCTAAACAGTAGTGGAACATGGTTTAAGCCACTATCTTATCTCCCTGAAGTTGCAGTGGAACAGACTGAAGACAGTTAATCCTATCTCCCTGAAGTTGCAGTTGAGCGGATTAAAACGACGAACCCTATACCTCGAAGTTGCAGCAGGGGCAAATTAAAGCTACAGGTCCTATCTCGCTGAAGTAGTGGTGGAATTGATCAAAGCAACAAGATGCGGTGGACTAGAACGAGGCTACCTGAAGAAAAAGAGAACCAAAAAGCCAAAATTCGGCAACATCGGGCAAACTGGGCCCTTTTAAAGTCTTTGCTCTGTTCCCGTTACATGACAACGAGCAAAGAGGGGTAGCTGTAGAAGGCCCAATTTGCCCGGGCCCGTCATAAAACCCAAATTAGACCCACCCCAAAACAGAAACAAAACCAAGCAAATTTAATTACAATTAAACCAACCCAATACTAAACCCAAATACAAACCCTAGCCCACATCAGAAGCCCAAACCCAAAACAAAAAAAAAAAACAACAAAAATAAACCCTAGGTGCGCCGCACCTAGGTGTCTCTCCCCGACCTCGGCACCCATCCCATCCACCGCTCTCGCCACCGACCCCTCCACTTGCACCGAGCACTGCAAGCAATAAAAGAGAAATGACAGAAAATATATGTAAAAAGGCTATAAAAGCCGATCTAAACGTTTGTAACAAGGACTCTTTTTTTTTTTTCAATCATCAATACAAAAAACACAACGAGATTTGCAAATACAAAAAAAAAGGGACAGAGATTAAACACTAAAAGGAGAGTGTAATCGAAATACCGAAGTGAAACAAAAAAAAACCGAAGCTAAAGAAGGTGATTTTGCATTTTCGTTTTTATTATTAGTGTTCTGTTTTCAACCCTTTTTATTTAAATATATGTAATAAATAAAAAAAAACAGTAATAAAAGAGAATTACCTTTTAAAAAAACAAAAAAAGGAGACGATTCGACTTCCGGCCGCCGTATACGGTGGCGCCGACGACGGCGCGCGGTGGTCTGGCGATCGGGGCGGTGCCGGAGTTCCCCCCTGCAGAGAGAAAAAAAATGAAAAGGAGAGTTTTTTTTTTTAAAAATCAGCTTAAAAATGAATTTTTTTTTGGATTTTTTTAAACTTTTATAGGCATATAAAACGGCGTCGTTTTGGCCGGCACCCTTAAGCCCCAAAACGGCGTCGTTTTGGCATGACTCGATCCGACCCGACCCGCTTAAGCCTAGGATTCGTGTGTTTTCCAATGGAAGGCCTTCCATATTTTTATTTATTTGCAATTAAGTTTATTTTATTTTTCAATCTCGCCCTATAATTTATCTCAGTTTTCAATTTAACCCCCTACAACGGCGCGTTTTGGAGGGGAAGGGAAAATTTCCCTTTAGGTCCCTTTTTGTTATTCGCGCATTCAATGGGGTCCTTTTCCTTTCAATTTTATTTTCAAATTTACCCCAACACTCTATTTTAATTCAATTTTCGTCCTTTTTGGCTATTTTCACCCATTTATTATTAAATTAATTGTTTTTAATATTATTATTACATTGCATTTAGTATTATATTAAATACTATATTATATTATTATTATTTATTTATTATTATCTATTTATTATTATTACTATTTATTATTATTATTATTATTTTATTATCACTATCATTATAATTTATTTGTCTTTACTATCATTGTCATATTATTATTATTATTATTATTATTACATTATTTGTATTACTAGTAACATTATTATTATTACTATTACCATTATTATTATATTTATTATTATTATTATTATTATATTTATTACTATCATTTTTTCCTTTCTTATTTCTAGTATCATTATTATTATTTTATTATTACTATCACTATTGTTTATTTATTTATTTATTTTATATTTTTACTATTATTTTTCTTATTATTATCCTTATTATATTTATTAGTATTATCATTTCTATTATTGTTTTTGTAACCATATTATTATTATCATCATTATTATTACTATTATTATTATCGTCACTATTATATTATTAACATATTATTATTATTTGCTTTTATTATTATTATCCCTATTAACACATTTTACTTTTATTATTATTATTATTATTATTATTTTACTAATTTACATATTACTTATTTATTTATCGGTTTACTATTAAGTTTCTTTTTTATTTATTCTTATTATTCTTATTTATTTTCATTTTTATCTCTTTTATTACTTTTACCTATTATTTTCCTTTTAAGTTACATAGCTTATTTGTTTTATTTTTTTCATTTGTACTACTCGTTTATTATCATTCCGTTATGCTTGTTAATATCATGATTTATTTCTTTTTATTTTTTACAAACTTGTGTTATATTAACTTTTACCCGATACAAAATTGATTCCTTTTGTAAAGGAAATATTCTGTATTTAGAAATTTGAGAGGTCGTGCCCTAACGTATTGGGTTTCGTTTCTCTCGTTTAATCTAAATAGCCGAATATCCTTTTTAAAACAAATACATAAATTTTAAATGAAAAGCTTATTTTCGAGAATACGAGACGTCATGTCCTAACGTATTGGATGTGACGCTTTGTTGTTTCGAGATAAGATTTTCCAATCTAAGGCAATATTCTGTATTTAGAAACTCGAGAAATCGTGCCCTAATGTATTGGGTTTTCGATTTTCTCGTTTGTTCTAAGTAACTGAATATCCTTTCAAAATTAAATACATGAGTTTCGAATAAAATACAAGTTTAGCCTCGAAGGTCGAGGTGTTGTGTCCTAACATATTGGATATGACATTTTACCTTGAGGCGAGACAGCCTTTGGCACACATTTTCAATTCATCCAAACAATTTTTTAGGCATCACTATAAAAAAGGGATCGTATTTTTAATTCTTTCAAGTTTTCAAATTTTCGACACTAAAGACATCAATTAATCAACTAGGTACCAATTTTGGGCGTGTCGAGGGTGCTAATCCTTCCTCGTGCGTAACCGACTCTCGAACCCGTTTTTCTGGATTATTGTAGACCAAAATTGTTGTTTTGATAAATCAAACTGTTTATTTAAAATAACCACTTTTCGAGGTGACCCGATCACACCTCAGCAAAAAAGGATTGGTGGCGACTCCCGTTTTTTTGTTTTCCTTTTTAAAATCCAAGTCGACCTCCGTTTTACAAAAAAATGGTTACGACAACTTACATCAAAAAATATGAATCACACATATAAAGTCCGTCATCCACTCAGGATTAAGTATGCCACACTATGAATGTCACAAGTGAATAAATCCATAAATAGATACAAGATCTATTATTCTTGGGTCCAGTCTAATGTACTATCAGTCCAGTCAATCACATCTATGTATTTATCTTCTAAGAGTCATCCGCTCCGATGGCAAGGCAAGGCATCTCCCGAATTGGACTTCATAGATGACATATTAGTCTTTCAATCAGTTTGCTCATTTCTGATTAGACAATGAGATAATTAGGTTCATCTACTAATACAAGCTATCTTTCTGTACTACGATCCGACCACGTAATACTGCTTAGTATTAGTTTAAACATTAGACAACTAGTGAGTTAATATTTGCTTCATTTTTCTTTGCATGCAAAAACTACATGAGGACGTTATACAAAGTATATTAATTTAATCCATGAAATATTTTATTAACCAATTTGTTCAAAAAAATTGCAAGTTAACAAATGAATATACTACACTCAGAGCACCAAATCTAACACATTTGACCCGCTTGAACTGACCCGACTTGTGGAACATATGGAGTGTAACAACCCATTTTCGGTAAAATTAGAACAGTGGTTTCGGGACTACAGATCCGAGTCTGAAAAGAAAAATTATTTTAATATTATTTTATGATCTATAGTACGATAATAATGTCGTATAAAAATTTCATAAAGAAATTTTACCGATTACATGTTTAATTTGATAAAGGACCAAATTGCACAAAGTGCAATAGTTGAGTTCTAATAGCTAAAAGGATTAAATAGCTACAGAACTTTAAATTGGAGGTCCTTATATGGTAATTAATCCATTAAAAATGCTTAGTTGTTAAGGATGGTGATTCATCCATGGAAAATAAAATTAAAGAAAAGGACAAAATTGGAAAGATAAAAAAATAAAGATGATAAATAATAAAAAATGAAAATATCATCATTTATCATCATATTCCCAAAATATTTTGCATGGAAACCCTAGAAAAGAGAAAGAAAGTTTTCTTGGCCAAATTAGGTAAGTATTCAAGTCTCGTTTTTGGTAATTTTTATATTTTTAAGATCGGGATAACCTACTTTAGCTATTTTGGGGATTAATTTGTAAAGTTATCAAAGTATGAAAATTTTTCCATGGATGAATATATTGAAATTTTGAAATTTATGGTATAAAATGAGAGGTTGTTGATAGATAAACAACTTTTACAAAATGAATTTTGATGAAAACATGATTTAGGGACTAAATTGTAAAGTTGTGAAAATTGAAGAAAAATTCTAAATTTTATAGAATACATGTGCTGTAAATTTTATATTGAAATTTTGGTTAGGCTTGGAATAAGGAGTAAATTGCATAAATTTCATTTTCCGAGCCTAGGGACGAAATCATCATTAATTAAAAGTTTAGGGGCAAAATGGTAATTTTTGCCTAAGATGTAAATTGGACTGAATTGAGTTTAAATTGTATTAAATTGAGGTTAAATTTACTCGTATAGATCCGGATAGACCAAATTCAGAGCTAGAACGAGGAAAAGAGGAAAATGTCGGATTAATAGATTTTACGTACACGAACATTTGTCGAGGTAAGTTCGTGTAACTAAATTGTATAATTATATGCTTGAATTAGATTTTGTGTATGTGAATTATATAATATCATATATATATGACATTGAAAACATATCCGACAAAGCCCGATCAATGATAATGCCCGATAAATGATAAATGATAAAAAATGTTACTTTTATGCTTGAAATGAATGTGGAATGTGTTTATTTGAATTATATGAATATTATAGATGTATGAAATAATCACATGCCTGATAATGCTTGAAAAAAGTTAAATCTCGTTTGAATAAATGAAAATCGATGGATAAATGTGATTTCCCTTATTGAATAAGGTCCTGCATTTGTTGTTGACGGGATTTAGCTCGGACGAGTAATCCTATTGACCTCATTACAGAAAGGATTTAGCCTGGACTGGTAATCCTAATATAAGCCCTTTTGAGCATATGTACAGATAGGATTTAGCCCGGATGGGTAATCCTGATTAAGCTATTGTGAGCGAATGTTGGAAACATGATTTAGCTTGGACAAGTAATCTTGTTATATGATATGTGGCTCGAGAGTGTGCTTTCTGATTAAGTGCCCTAATGGGTACCCCTGAATATGAATTGACAGATCCTAATTTGTACACCTTGAGTGTACTATCTGTGTATCCATCAATATTTCGAATAAATTCAACGGGTAAAAATCCAGACATGAGAAGATATGAATAAAAAAAATGAGTTATTACATGTATATTCTTGAAATACATGAAAATAATGATACATGATAATTGATATATGGAAACATGAGATGATGATATTTGTACATGGAATTTAATTGAGTGAATATGTTCATCCTTGATTATAGATTTGTACACCTTGAGTGTACTACTACTCGTGTGACATGAATATTTCGAATGATGTGAGTAAAGTTCTGACATGAAATAATCTGAACTCGAGAGGAATTATTATGAAAATATACTTGAAATATAAAGATATGATTTATACATGTTATATGAATATGTGATATGGAAAGTGTATATATCTGGAAATCTGATTGTTGTTGAGCCCGTATATGTTTTTTGATCTTATTATGGAATATATTACTAACAAGGGCAATGAGAATATGTGTAGAGCTTGAGATCAAATTGATTGAATGTGCCTTACATGTTTATCTTGAAATTGAATAAATGGTAAGTTAAGTACCATGTTATACGAACTTACTAAGCATTATATGCTTGCTTAGTTTTATTTCCCTGTGTTATAGTAAATCAGAAGCTCGTTAGATTGGAAGTTTGGTGGAGATCATTCACACTATCCATCGGTTCATTTCGGTATATATGGTAAATCAATTATGGTTATAATGGCATGTATAGGTTAAATTAGCCATATTAGAATGTAAATGTAAATGGTTATTGTAATCTAGCCATTGGAATGACTAGTGCTGATTATGTTTTGGTATATGCATATATTAAGATTATTTTATGGTGATAACATAAGTGTTTATTATTGATTGATTGAGAAAGGTTAAACAAGTATGCTTATAAAAGGTAAGATTAAAAGCATGAATGCATGTAATAATATATCATATTATATGAATAGAATTAACTTGGTTATGATGCTTGAATTGGTTGGTATATGAATGAAAGTTTTGGTGTAGGTCATTGGCAAAGTTTGGGTGAGAAATAAAGCTAGAAAATGGATTTATTTTGTCCACACGGGTAGACACACGGGCGTATGTCTTGACCGTGTGTGACACACGGCCTAGCACATGGGTGTCTGGTTTGGCCGTGTGTCCCCTGCATCTTAAATTCGAGAAACAGAATGCTCAGAGTTGAGCACACGGGCAAAGACACAAGCGCGTGTCTCAGCCGTGTGTGTTACACGGCCTAGAACATGGGCATGTGGCTGACCGTGTGGCACAAGTCAGAGAGCTACATGGTTCTGAAAACTTCTTGCAGCACGGGCGTGTCCCCTGGACCACATGGGCGTGTGTGCCCTGCATCTAGGAAAATTTTTGAAATTTTGCGAAAAATTCTCTTAGTTCCCGATTTAGTCCCAACTTGAATTTAATACTCATATTGGGCCTCGAGGGTCCATTTAAGGGACGTTATGAATAATCTTGGTAAATGAATAGTAATTGATATGAATTATCTGTAAATGTTCTAAAAATTTTAGTAATGCTCCGTAACCCTATTCCGACGACGGATACGGGTTAGGGGTGTTACATGGAGAAATCCATCTAGTTGAAGCCTTGGGTGGCCCAGTGAAACACTCCATTAAAATTAGAGTTACTAAGGTAATTAATGTAAATCCTGAGGGATAAAGATATATAGAGTTTAAATCCCTTAGGACTTTCATCTTGTATATAGGCACAAATCTCAACCGTTGATGTAATTCAATCTGTATTATTGGATCTAGGGGAGCTCAGCTATAAATAGAGGCATTCTCCCTCATTTTTAATCATTCAATTATAATACTTCATAGTAATTGAATACTATTAAGAGCATTTACTCAAACACTTAGTGTGCACCATCTTTCTTTGGCTTTTTTGTTAGTTCGTTGCTCTTTTATTTCCAGTTTGCTTCCACTTTGCTTCGTTGTGATAAATAATTTCTGTGAGAATTCTCACTTTTTGAGAGTAAGATTGACTTAGGTAGATTTGACCCAAGGAATCACCTAAGGCCACGTGGTTTGTCAGACTAAAGTTCTAGCCCTATAAAAGTTGGTAACAGAGCTAAGGTTTGAAGGTGCCGATCGAGATGACAAAAGAAGTAGAATATCAGATTGAGCCAATAGAGAACCATGGGAGGGCTAAGAAAGCTAGCTAATTGAGGGACATGTTGTTGTCTTTGGAAAATCAAGTGGTCAATCTAGAAGAGTCCATGGGGGACTTAAGGGAAACACTCGAGGTAGTCGAGGGATGCACTGCAGAGTTGGACTTGATGGAAGAGCAACTGAGAGAAACTATGTTGGAGTCTCTCGGTTCCAATGTGGAAGAGATGCAAGGGGTGCTCAGTTCCACTTCAAATAAGCTGACAGTAAGAGAAAATGCTCTCGATGCAATGGTGATGGCTTTGAAGGAGGAAACTATGGCCACAAGGAGGGCTTTGAACACAAGAATTGAGGAGCTCGAGAGAGAGTTCGCTGTGTGTCGAGCCATCATGGTAAAGGAATGTTGTAACACCCCACACCCATCTCTGTCACCATATTCGAGTTACGAAATGCTACAACACATAACATAACAAAATTATGCAATATCAACTCACATTTCTCTTAACAATAATCATTCAACAATCATTTAATCAAAAACATGTTATTCATACATTATCGAAGTTTACTCGAGCTTCAAACCATATACAAATTAGATTTAAACATAAATAAGGACCTATTTATAAAGTTTTAAAACTAAGGATAAGGTATCGATACTGAATAGATAAGTATTGATATTTTTTAATAAGTATCAATGCTAAATAAAACTATCGATACCAAATCTGTATTCTATAAATTTGAAAACTATTCATTTGGTATAGTATCGATAGGCTAGGTAGGTATCGATACTTTTAATAATTAATGAAAAATTACAAGTTGAAAACTCATTTCAAGCCAAGCCTATATCTTAGTTCCATACACCATCATCTATAAACTAATCAAACTTGAACATGGTATATTTCAACCTAAAAGCACTTAACCAATGTGCCATAAGACACCATCACAAACAATAATCAAATCCAACATCCAATGTTATTTTCTAACCAATTCAAACTTAACAAAACAAAGTCATATAAAGTGACAAAATGCTATAACTCAATCATCAATTACACTTTTTGTCAAAGTATATGAACCACATATTAGCTATCAAAAGAATCCATATATATATCTTAATTCATAGTATCCAAAATGTAACACCCCTAACCCGTGTCCGTCGCCGGATTAGGGTTACGAGTATTACCATGTAAGTTAAAACTTCAGTTCAATCGATTGAATCTCTATTAATCATCTTTATCAAATAATTTAATCATAAATAGACAAATCACACATGTGTAACATATACTTGATATATTAATCCAAGTCATATACGATATAATCATCGATGAACACAAAATGACTATACTATAAATGTCAATGCATAATGCTTTCTATTAAGACCAATTTCACATGGCATAAAACCTATTCTCACATAATCGAATACATGCAACATATTACACATCACCTATGTGCTTAAAAAAAAATTGGCCGAATGTACAAGGTCTTATTCATAACATTTCATGTTCGTTACCTAGCACAAATCGAGTTTGGTAGTTTCATGCATTCAATTAAGTTAAGCAATCTCACAAGCCAAATATATATATATAATGAATACATCATGGTTATACATATTTTCCATATTGACTATGAGCCTAAGCAATTACTTATTTAAACATGTTGACTACATTTGCAACTATCACCTAGGTTTGGCCGAATACACATATATGCATTACCCAATATAATTCATATCTTGTAACTCGACATAAAGTTCACATGCATACATAAATTCCGAATGATGCTCAACTACACATACCTACCTTGAATTATACCTGCAAATATTAACTTAAATGTCGACCCACTTGACTAATTTAACAAAAACATTGACATTACAAACAAGCAATCATATAGTACGCATAATATGTAAGCTAGAAATAAAAGAACAGCCCCTAGCCGAATAGTTGAACCAAATATATTAATCACATAGTCAAGGGTAAATAGAACCGAACTTAATATGAAAATTTAAGCCATTTTCGCATGGCTATAATACATCATCAAAACGATATTCAGACATAGAGTTAGCCTATACATGCCTTAAGTTCAAAATCTAAATTTCAAAATACCAAAACAAGTTGATAGTGTGGATGACTTCACTGATGATCCTCTGAGCTCGTAGCTTGATCAAAATCTATAAAACAGAACATTGAACACACACAGAGTAAGCTTACTAGCTTAGTAAGTCTCAAACAAAGGATAATATAATAATTAAACACTTAAACCTTTAATATTTAAGCTTATGGAATTGAATATAAACATTTCCATATGTGAATTTAAACATGGCCGAATTCTATTAATTCATTAACCTAAATGTTTGCACATTATTTCCATAAACATATAATTCATCGAAACCAAAGAAATATACCATATGTATTCGCATACTCCAAGTCATATGAGTACAACATTAATATCAAACTTATAAACTTATTTATGCACATATGCAAACATTCAAATTCTTTCATCCTTAACACTTTCACTTATAACCGATTCCCCAAAATAGCACATTTAAACTCAAATTCTATTATATAATATTCATACACATCAATAATAATCTCAATAAAGTATATCATAATTCTTATCAAATCATCAACCATACCATATCATACTTAATTCAAATAATACTATGCCAACTTACCTTACTCTTTATAATTATAAAAGAAAAGGCTTATACTTACACTCGAGCTCTTAGCTCATTGCATTAAATATGCTTCACTTGTATGATTTATAATTTCTCCATTATAACACATCACCAAAGAATAAGCACGCTAGGCATCAAAGCTCTGAAATGTACACCTAAGATTAAGCTCGCTAGACCGTAAGTCTAAAATTTAATCACGGCATTCACCTGCTAGGCAATAAGCCCGAACGTTTCACCGGCACAAGGCACGCTAGGCAATAAGCCCGAAATATTTCACCCAAGACAAGGCACGCTAGGCAATAAGCCCAAAACATTTATTTCCAAACCAACTCATTCACACTACACATCAACAAAGATTATCACAAATATCACATATAATTCACATCACTATCACATAATTAACTCAATGAATTCGATTATATACATGGCTAAATTTCTTTCTCACATTCGGTTTTAACATGATTAATTCCACAATTTCATGATTCAATATGTATTCTATGTTATAATCAATTCTTACGAAAAATTACTTTGCTTAAAGACTTACCTCGATCATCGACGGATAACGTGACTCGCTATTCCCAGAACCTTCGCCTTTCCCTGCTCCAAATCTGTTTTTCTTTGTTCTTGATCTAAACACATTAAAATTTAGCTCATTCAAGCACATTTCATCTCAATTTAGTCCCAAAACACATAAATGGGTAAATTACCATATTACCCCTAATGTTTCACATTTTTACAATTTAATCCTATTTGCACAAAACACAAAATACACAAAATTTCACTATAATTCCTTAGGGCCGAATTTTCATAGGGACTATACAAGTCCATTTCTTTCATTTATTTCACATTTTGACCCTTCAATTTACAAATTTCACAATTTAGTCCTAATTACTCAAAATCATCAAAATTTCCAATACCAAACATGTAAATCTAAAACATATCTTTAATAAACACAAATTTTCATCAATGGCCGAACTCCAAACATGCATCAAAATCAGAAATTCTAGCATGGGTCGGATAGTATTCAAACAACGATCTCAAAAACGTAAAATTATCAAAAAGAGCTAAACACATACCTTTAATCAAGCTCCAAAGATGGCCGAACCTAAGGAACTCTTGTTTCTTCTTTCTTTTCTTTTTATTCGGTCATGCAAAAAAAAATGAGAAAACCATGGCTTTGTTTTTATTATAATATGTTTTTATGTTATAAAACTTTATTAACCAAATTATATATTAATAAACCTTTATAAAATAATAATAAAACATATAATGGTTGTCTTTCACCGTCCACTACAAACTATCATGGGTAATTTACCACTTAAAGCCTCCAAATTAATAGAACAATCACTATTCGGCCCTTTTACAAATAACACTAAATTTTTCATTTTTACGCGATTAAGTCCTATTATTAAATTGAACACACAAACGATTAATTTTTTCTACTAAACTTTCACACACATTAATTCACATATAATAAACACAAAATATAATATTAAAATATTTCTCGGACTTCGGATTCGTGGTCCCGAAACCACCGCTTCGATTAGGGTCAAATTCGGTGCATTACAACTCTCCCCCTTTAGGATTTTCGTCCCAAAAATCTTACTGTTAAACAAGGTCGGATATTGTTGCCTCATTGAATCCTCGGGCTCCCACGTAGCCTCTTCAACTCGTGGCGATTCCATAGTACCTTCACTAATGGAATTCTTTTATTTCTCAACTCTTTTATTTCCCGAGCTAAGATACGGATCGGTTCTTCATCATATGTCAAATCGTTGGATTTCAATCTCTGCCGGTGTGATCACATGAGACGGATCTAATCTGTACTTACGAAAGCATCGAAACATGAAATACGTCATGTATATTTTCTAACTCGAGGGCAACTTCAACCTATAAGCAACAGCCCAATACGTTCGGTGATTTCATAAGGTCCGATGAATCTCGGACTAAGTTTGCCTTTCCGACCAAATCGAATACCTTTTCCCACGGAGAAACTTTCAAGAATACTCGATCTCCGATTTGAAATTTAATATCTTTACGCTTTAAGTCAAGATAAGACTTTTGTCGGTCCGAGGCGACTTTCAAAGTATTTCGATCACGACCACTTTTTGTTCGGGCTTTAATCAAATCAACCCGTGTATCTTATTCTCGCGAGCTCACCCAAAGATAATGGTGTTCGACATTTTTGCCCGCATAAGGCTTCATAAGGTGCCATTTTGATACTAGATTGAAAGCTATTATTGTAAGCAAATTCAATCAAAGGTAGGTATCGTTCCCACATACCTTCAAACTCGAGAACGCAACATCTCAACATGTCCTCAAGTATCTCGAATAGTTCGCTCGGATCGACCGTCTCTGTCATGGGATGAAAGGTCAGTACTAAAATGAAGTTTAGTGCCTAAAGCATCTTGCAACTTCTTCCAAAACCGCGATGTGAATCTCGGGTCTCTGTCTGAAATAATGGAACTCGGTACACCATTCAATCTCACAATTTGTGATACATACAATTCGGCAAGTTTATCGAGTGAATAGTCTGCACGAACTGGTACAAAATGAGCTGATTTGGTCAGTCTATCAACTATAACCCAAACGGCATCTTTCTTACTCGGTGTCATAGGGAGACCGGATACAAAATCCATTGTAATTCTATCCCATTTCCATTCAGGTATCATGATAGGCTGAAGTAGTCCGGATGGCACTTGATGCTCAACTTTTACTTGCTGACAAACTAAGCATTTCGAAACAAATTTAGATATATCCCGTTTCATGCCAGGCCACCAATAGAATTGTTTCAAATCGTTATACATTTTTGTGCTACCCGGATGTATCGATAGTCGACCACTATGGGCCTCACTCGAAATCATCTCAGATCAAATCGAGTTCTTCTGAACACACATTCAACTTTTTAAAATTCAAATATCATTTGCATCAATCTGAAAATCGATTCGCACCTTTTTCACACTGAATTCGACTAGTAATCAAATCTTTGTCAACTTTCTGTGCATCACAAATTTGCTGAATAAACATCGGTCTTGCTTGTAACTCGGCTATGATCGAATCATCACTAGACATAGTTATCTGCGCGTTCATTGCACGAAGAGCAAACAATGATTTTCGACTTAACGCATCTGCAACAACGTTAGCTTTTCTAGGATGGTAGTCAATCACCAATTCATAGTCTTTTAACAATTCCAACCACCTGCGTTGTCTTAAATTCAGGTCTTTTTGAGTCATCAAATACTTCAGACTTTTATGATCCGAGTAAACATGGCATTTCTCGCCGAATAAGTAATGACGCCAAATCTTCAGTGCGAACACAATGGCTGCAAGCTCCAAATCATGCGTCGGGTAATTTCTTTCATGCGGCTTCAATTGTCTTGATGCGTGAGGCTACTACTCGCCTTCCCGCATCAATACGCAGCCCAAACCATTTAAGGAAGCATCGAATACACAACAAATTCCTTACCCGACTCAGTGAGCTAACACCGGGCTTCCGTCAAAGGGCTTTCAACCGATCGAAACTCTTCTCGACAATTTTTCACCACTTGAACTTTACATCTTTCTCAGTAGTAGCTTTGTCAAAGGTGTAGATATTACTGAAAAACCTTTCACAAACCGTCTATAGTAGCCCGCAAGTCCCGAGCTTCGAATCTCAAAAACATTCTTCTATGGCTTCCAATCAAGTATAGCCGAAATTTTGTTCTGATCGACTTGAATACGATCTGTGAAACAACATGTCCCAAAAAGATGACCTTTTTCATCCGTAACTCACACTTACTAAACTTCGCATACAACCGCTGATCTCTCAAAGTTTGTAGCACTAATCTCAAATGCTCAAGATGCTCGGTTTCATTTTTGGAATAGATCAAGATATCATCAATAAACACTACTACAAACCGATCCAAAAAGCGCTCTCAAAACTCGATTCATTAGATCCATAAAAACAGCAGTGCATTAGTGAGTCCAAAAGGCATAACCGAAAACTCAAAATGTCCGTACCTTGTCCGAATGCGCTTTTGGCACATTTGTATCTCTCGACTATAATCGATAATAGCCTCGATCTCAAATCTATCTTCAAAAATATCAAGCCCCTTTTAGCTGATCAAACAAGTCATCAATCCGAGGTAACGGGTATTTATTCTTTATAGTTACCTTATTTAGTTGCCGATAGTCGATACACATTCGCATGGTCCCATCTTTCTTTTTCACAAATAAAACCGGTGCACCCCAAGGAGATAAGCTCGGTCGTGCAAAGCCCCTATCTGTCAATTCTTGCAACTGCGCTTTCAATTCTTTTAACTCAGAGGTGCCATCCGATCACGAGAGCTATCAAAATCGGAGTCATTCCTCATGCTAATTCAATGCCGAACTCAATCTCTCGTCTTCGTGGTAAGCCCTGTAGTTCTTCAGAAACACATCTGGGTATTCACACACAACCGGTACAGATTCAATATGCTTTTCAGACACTTTATTATCCAGTACATACGCCAAATAAGCTTCACATCCTTTTCTCACATATTTCCGGGCTAACATCGAAGATATTATTGTAGGAAACCCACTTAAATCACTGGATTCAATTCTGATAATCTCCCCGTTCTGACATCTCAAATCAATTAGCTTTCTTTTGCAATTCACCACTGCATCATGTGAAGTTAACCAGTCCATTCCCAAAATTATATCGAACTCATCGAAGGGCAACAACATTAAATCGGGCTGAAAGCAAGAATCTCGAATCATCAACGGGCAACCTTTACACACTTTATTAACAAGCACACATCTACCCAAAGGGTTGGACACACGAATCACAAACTCGTGAGACTCAATCGCGAGTCTTATCGAATACTAGAGTTTCACACACATATGAATGAGTCGAACCAGGATCAATCAATGCAATCACAGTAGTATCATAAAGGGTGAAAGTACCGGTAATGACATCGGGGGAAGAAGCATCCTCTCTGGCTCGTGTGGCATAAGCTCTAGCTCTGGGCTCTAGCCTCGGATCGAACTACGATGTTCTTCATTCCTCTCGACTACCACCTACATTGCTTGAATGTCGGGTGGCTCGCTTTGCCTCATGATGATGTGTTGCTCGACTTAATGTTTTGAATCAGATTCTCGCTCAACTAACATCGGACATTCTCTAATAAAATGATCTGACGATCCGCATTTAAAGCAAGACCGATCATGGAATCTACAACTCCCGAAATGCCACTTCCCACAGTGCTTGCATTCAACTCGATTCTGTGGAACGTTACCAACACTGGCCATCGAGGTAGCTCGGGAGCCCATTGGAGGTCGATCACGTCTAGGTAAATTTGAAGTAGCTTTATGTCGGCTGAAGTCATCTCTGAACTTCTTAGATGTGGAATGGAAACTCTTACCCGACGATCTCTTACGAGTGTCTCTAGCTTCCGTCTCGACCTTTCTTTTCTCCTTCCCGAGTTCTTCACTTTGCAAGCTCGCTCGACTAGTATCACAAACTCTTTGATTTCAAGAATGCCAACAAGCAACTTTAAATCTTCATTCAAACCGTCTTGAACCTTTTGCACATAATGGCTTCGGTTGATACACATTCCCGAGAGCATATCGGCTCAATCGACAAATTTTCTCTCATATTCATCCACGGTCATTTGCCCTGTTTTAGTTCGAGAAATTCTTTTCGTTTTTGATCAACGAATCTTTGATGATATATTTCTTGCGAAATTCATGCTTGAAAAAATCCCACGTCACTTTTTCTTTCGGAACTCGATACTAGTGTATTCCACCGTGATATGCAAAGGTCCCGAAGTAAAGATATAGCACACTTCGTGCATTCATCCGGAGTACAAGATAGCTCATCAAGTACCCGAATAGTGTTATCAAGCCACATTTCACCGCGCTCTGCGTCATCATCATCGTTGGCCTGAATTCTTCTACCCCAAATTTCCCGATTTTATCAATCGAGGCCTACTAGATCTCATCGGATCTATCATCGAAGTCTTTGAAGGTATCGGAGTTGAATTATTCGGGTGGAGGTTGGTGTACACCGGTTAGTCTGAATAAACCGGGTAAACCACTCATTCATCATCGATAGAAGGCTTGTTTAGCCTTCCCCGTGGCTACCTGGAATCGTCGAGTCTCACAAGCGCGATCCGTGTGCACGGTCGGGCACACTACACTCTCTACATCATCTCGCTACGGCTCTTTCGGATC
The DNA here is from genome assembly GCA_025698515.1 of Gossypium sturtianum. NCBI lineage: Eukaryota > Viridiplantae > Streptophyta > Magnoliopsida > Malvales > Malvaceae > Gossypium > Gossypium sturtianum. The sequence goes on along the minus strand of CM046955.1, from coordinate 99,342,285 downwards.
GGTGTCCATTTACTATATAAAACACGATTGTAATGTCGAAGTCACCACACTATCAATATATGATAAAGGCATGTATAGTTAGACTCACACGCGCTACGGTAGTCCTAGAATCGACTAAACCGTAGCTCGATATTAATAAATGTAACACCCTAACCCGTGTCCGTCACGGATTAGGGTTACGGGTATTACCATGTAAGTTAAAACTTCATTCAATCGATTGAATCTCTGTTAATCATCTTTATCAAATAATTTAATCATAAATAGACAAATCACACATGTGTAACACATACTTGATATATTAATCCAAGTCATATACGATATAATCATCGATGAACACAAAATGACTATACTATAAATGTCAATGCATAATGCTTTCTATTAAGACCAATTTCACATGGCATAAAACCTATTCTCACATAATCGAATACATGCAACATATTACACATCACCTATGTGCTTAAAAAAAATTGGCCGAATGTACAAGGTCTTATTCATAACATTTCATGTTCGTTACCTAGCACAAATCGAGTTTGGTAGTTTCATGCACTCAATTAAGTTAAGCAATCTCACAAGCCAAATATATATATATAATGAATACATCATGGTTATACATATTTTCCATATTGACTATGAGCCTAAGCAATTACTTATTTAAACATGTTGACTACATTTGCAACTATCACCTAGGTTTGGCCGAATACACATATATGCATTACCCAATATAATTCATATCTCGTAACTCGACATAAAGTTCACATGCATACATAAATTCCGAATGATGCTCAACTACACATACCTACCTTGAATTATACCTGCAAATATTAACTTAAATGTCGACCCACTTGACTAATTTAACACAAACATTGACATTACAAACAAGCAATCATATAGTACGCATAATATGTAAGCTAGAAATAAAAGAACAGCCCCTAGCCGAATAGTTGAACCAAATATATTAATCACATAGTCAAGGGTAAATAGAACCGAACTTAATATGAAAATTTAAGCCATTTTCGCATGGCTATAATACATCATCAAAACGATATTCGCATAGAGTTAGCCTATACATGCCTTAAGTTCAAAATCTAAATTTAAAAATACCAAAACAAGTCGATAGTGTGGATGACTTCACTGATGATCCTCTGAGCTCGTAGCTTGATCAAAATCTATAAAAGAACATTGAACACACACAGAGTAAACTTACTAGCTTAGTAAGTCTCAAACAAAGGATAATATAATAATTAAACACTTAAACCTTTAATATTTAAGCTTATGGATTTGAATATAAACATTTCCATATGTGAATTTAAACATGGCCGAATTCTATTAATTCATTAACCTAAATGTTTGCACATTATTTCCATAAACATATAATTCATCGAAACCAAAGAAATATACCATATGTATTCGCATACTCCAAGTCATATGAGTACAACATTAATATCAAACTTATAAACTTATTTATGCACATATGCAAACATTCAAATTCTTTCATCCTTAACACTTTCACTTATAACCGATTCCCCAAAATAGCACATTTAAACTCAAATTCTATTATATAATATTCATACACATCAATAATAATCTCAATAAAGTATATCATAATTCTTATCAAATCATCAACCATACCATATCATACTTAATTCAAATAATACTATGCCAACTTACCTTACTCTTTATAATTATAAAAGAAAAGGCTTATACTTACCTGAGCTCTTAGCTCATTGCATTAAATATGCTTCACTTGTATGATTTATAATTTCTCCATTATAACACATCACCGCAAATAAGCTCGCTAGGCATCAAAGCTCGAAATGTACACCGGCATTAAGCCCGCTAGACCGTAAGTCCAAATTTAATCACGGCATTCACTGCTGAGCAATAAGCCCGAAACGTTTCACCAAGCACAAGGCCCGCTAGGCAATAAGCCCGAAATATTTCACCGCACAAGGCACGCTAAGCAATAAGCCCAAAACATTTATTTCCAAACCAACTCATTCACACTACACATCAACGATTATCACAAATATCACATATAATTCACATCACTATCACATAATTAACTCAATGAATTCGATTATATACATGGCTAAATTTCTTTCTCACATTCGGTTTTAACATGATTAATTCCACAATTTCATGATTCAATATGTATTCTATGTTATAATCAATTCTTACGAAAATTACTTTGCTTAAAGACTTACCTCGATCATTTCGACGGATAACGTGGATCGCTATTCTAACCTTCGCCTTTCCCCTTCCAAATCTGCTTTTCTTTGTTCTTGATCTAAACACATTAAAATTTAGCTCATTCAAGCACATTTCATCTCAATTTAGTCCCAAAACACATAAATGGGCAAATTACCATATTACCCCTAATGTTTCACATTTTACAATTTAATCCTATTTGCACAAAACACAAAATACACAAAATTTCACTATAATTCCTTAGGGCCGAATTTTCATAGGGACTATACAAGTCCATTTCTTTCATTTATTTCACATTTTGACCCTTCAATTTACAAATTTCACAATTTAGTCCTAATTACTCAAAATCATCAAAATTTCCAATACCAAACATGTAAATCTAAAACATATCTTTAATATATAGTCATCAAACATCATAAAACAAAAATTTTCATCAATGGCCAACTCCAAACATGCATCAAAATCGGAAATTCTAGCATGGGTGGATAGTATTCAAGCAACGATCTCAAAAACGTAAAATTATCAAAAACCGAGCTAAACACATACCTTTAATCAAGCTCCAAAGATGGCCGAACCTAAGGAACTCTTGTTTCTTCTTTCTTTTCTTTTTATTCGGTCATGCAAAAAAATGAGAAAACCATGGCTTTGTTTTTATTATAATATGTTTTTATGTTATAAAACTTTATTAACCAAATTATATATTAATAAACCTTTATAAAATAATAATAAAACATATAATGGTTGTCTTTCACCGTCCACTACAAACTATCATGGGTAATTTACCACTTAAAGCCTCCAAATTAATAGAACAATCACTATTCGGCCCTTTTACAAATAACACTAAATTTTTCATTTTTACGCGATTAAGTCCTATTATTAAATTGAACACACAAACGATTAAATTTTTCTACGAAACTTTCACACACATTAATTCACATATAATAAACACAAAATATAATATTAAAATATTTCTCAGACTCAGATTCGTGGTCCCGAAACCACCGTTCCGATTAGGGTCAAATTCGGTCTGTTACACAAAATAACTCCAACCAAAGTATTACCTATTCAATACATATGTACATATTTCAAACACTCCTATTACATGCCACAAAACCAAATAGAATGATTTTCAAAGTCTACCAAAAAAAAGCTGGATTATGTTATCTTCAAGTTGATCCAATTGCCCGGTTCCGCAAAACAAGATCTACAAGGAAACAGGGAAAACAACACGATTAAGCTTTAATAGAGCTTAGTAGGTTTATAGGTTGAAACGATAAAACTTACCTTATAAATATAGCTTAACATATAACAAAATCATTAGTAAACATTAACCCTATCAACCATAATCATTCAATAGTTGAGTTCTATATACACAAGTAGCACAATCACTCCAACCATACAAGATCATTCAATACCAAGTCACGGTATAATATCGTAAATCATGTAAACATTTATATAAATCGTCACCAAGTTATTATAACCTATTACAAGTACATATCATCATCATCATCATCATCATCATATCATTTAACCATTAAACTTCAGCCCGATGAACTAGATAAACTGATACAGATACACAGTTATCCACCCAAAACACGCCAAAATGCTCAACCAAGCTAATCCAATCAAGAACACGCATGGGCACCAAGTGCCTAGCCCGTTGCTAACAGCCCTCCATAAACACACCTGGGTATCAAGTGTCAAGCCCGTAGGCTTTACATCCGCCCCCAGAAACACGCTAGAATCACTATAAATGTGGTAATCCGCAACAAATGCTAGACTCCAGTATATTCAATGTATGGTAACAAGTAAAGAATAATCATCTTATCACAAGTCAATCCCGTATAGTGTGCAAAATAACCTATTGACATGTTAATTGTATCCTATCCTATGTTAATTGTATTCTACTTAGGTCTTGTTCGATGTACTATTAGTCCAGTCAGTCACATCAATGTCTCTATCTTCTAAGAGTCATATGCTCCAATACCCAAGAAAAGGTATCTCCCCAACTGAACTTGATTTACGACATATTAATCTTTTAATCGACATGCTCAATTTCGATTATACTAATGACTTGTTTAGATTATCTACTCATACAAATTGTCTTCCTACATTATGACTCGACCATATAATGCAACTTAATATTAGTTAAACATTAGATAATCAATGAGCTAATATTTTCTTTCATTTGGCTTTGCATGCAAAAATCATTAAGGACAATATACAAAAGAAATTAACGTTAATGATGGAGTTTTATTAAATAAATTTGTTGGAAAAAATAAAAATACATAGATGTAATCACCACACTAAAGGCACTAGATCCCAACACATCCTTTATTTTTAGTGTTTATTTATGTCTGACTACTTAGTTCATTTGAGGAACATTTTAACGAGTTCAAATATATGGATTTTTGTTATTCTTTGCGAGTGTTCTTACAACCTTCAACAAGTGAGGTTTGTTTGGTGGAGAATGTTCAGATTAAGTGTACAATATTAAGGTTGCAACAATTTATAGATTGGTTCAACTTAAACTAGTGTTTTAACTAAGACTTAAATAAGTGAATTTAACTCTAGGTAAGGTCCTGCAAACTTATTTAGTTCACCAAATTGTGTAAGTATCTTTGATTTTTTTTTTATTGTTTTGTTCATAGTATATTGTTTCATTTCTTGTTGTAGCAATCTAATGCAACATCTATAAAGAAAAATTTTCAATTGGTATTGGAGTCTACCACCAAAGTTAATTAATTTGATCTTGTGTTTAGATGATGAATATGGACTCAACAAAGGAAGGAAGCTCAATCTCACAACCACACTTGTTGGATTTTTCCAACTATGCTTACTAGAAGTCACATATGAAAGAATTTATTAAAGACATTGATGAGAAGGTCTAGTATACAATTTGGATTCATAAGGATGTTTAGAGTGAAGATGAAAATGAAAAACATATAAGATACTATGTTCCTTTTACAACAAAGACAAAGGTTGTCAAGTTATCAACAAAGATAGATTCAAAAGAAATTCGTGATACTGATGATGATTTTACTAATCTCTTGTTGGAAGAAGCTTATAGAAACATGATAGATATGTGGAACTTATTATGTAGGTGAATAAAACTTTAATGGAATAAACTTTAGCTTGAAGGAAGGAAAACCAAGACTGTATGGAATTGTGGAAGATAATAACATCTCTTTAGCTTATCGAGAAGGAAAAATGAATAAAGTTCAAAAGGAATTGATTGCTTCGCTCATCCTGAAAAACCTAGGATTTAGAAGCAGAGAACTTGATGAAATCCTTGCAACTAGGATAATTGAAACATGTCACAAAGAGCTTAATTATCAAAGCCAAAGATGCAATTAAACCACTATTTTTTTTTTAAAAAAGTAAGGTTCTCTACCTAGTATGAATAATTAGAAGAATAAGGGAAGGCCAATATGCCACTACTGTGGTGTGATTAGTCACATCAACGAAGGTGCTACATATTTCTTAATAATCTAATAAAGAAATATTATGTTGCAACTCATGTTACAAAAAAAGGAATACCTACAGAAACAAGTTTGGATAAAGAAAAACCAAAGGATAACTTTTGGTATTTTGATAGTGAATTTTCAAGGCAAATGACTAAAGATAAAGGATTCTTAAAGGATTTTTAGAACAATCATTAATGCAAGGTTGCCTTTGGTGATTGGAAGAAGGAGATAATCTTTAGGAAATGAGTTCTCAATGTTTAAGGATTTCTTGAATTGAAAAATGGTTTCCTTATTGAAGGGTTCAAAGCAAACCTAATTAGCATCAATCAACTATGTTACCATAGATTACATATGAAGTGATAGATCAAACTAACAAACATATCATGTAACAGCCCGATTTTAGGGCTAGTCGGAACAGTGGTTTCGGGACCACTAATTCGAGGTTGAAGAAAATTATTTTTAATATTATTGTATGTGTTATGTCATTATTATATGGATGTATGAAAATTTTGGTGCACTAATTTTGGTTTTTGTATGCTTAATTGCGAAAAAGGACTAAATCGCATAAAGTGCGAAAGTTTCATTTTTACAAGCTAGAGGTGTCTAATAGCTATAGGATTTTAATTGGAGGTTTTAAATGTGCAATTAGGCCTTTTTAAAAGCCATAGCTGGCCATATGGGGGACAAGAAGCTTACTTTAGTCAAGGTTGGTAGGGTTAGGTGATTAATGAATAAAATAAGAGAAAAAGAAAGAAAGAAAAGATATCATCTTTTTCTCATTCTCCCTACCACCATAAATTTCAGCAAGAAGAGGGGTTTAGAAGTTTTAAAATTTTCAGCCACTTCAATCTTTACAAGTAAGTGATTTTAAAAGTCTTTCTTGATAATTTTTGTATTTTTGGAACCCCAAAAGTTTAAGCGATCTAATGAGAGCACTATTTTGCAAAATGGTTGAAAGTTTAGGGATTTTCCATGTGAGTTCTTGTGTTGTTTGTTAAGTTTTTAGGGAAAAAAATGAATGGTGGTTGTTAAATAAACAACTTTTGTGAAAGGTGTTTCCATGAAAACACCTAAATGAGACTTATTTGTAAAGGTTGTGATTGAGTAATAAATGCATGAAATGGTTGGTTTTGTGAATTGTTATAAGAGAAATAAATGTTCAGCTAGGCTTGTTTAATGAGAAAATGTTATGAAAATGATTTACGAGCCTAGGGGCAAAGTCGTAATTTTGCCAAAGTATAAGGGCAAAACGGTCATTTTTACCAAACTAGAAATTTTGAAGTATCATGAGTTATGTAGTGATTAAATGAGTAAATTGTATTATTATAGATCAAGAAGAGTGCGGAAATAACCTTGACCGGGGAAAAGGCAAGGTTACGTACTAAATCGCCAATTAACACATTTTGCACCTAGGTAAGTTTATGTGTAAATGACACATCTCAATTACAGATGTTTTAACTATTAATGCATTGTGTGAATGAAATTTCTTATTGGTGAGAGTTATTGAAATAGTAGAAAATGTGAAAACTCTCGAATGAACCTTCGGAAAAGAAGTAATGAGTACGGATGAATATCCGTAAATATGTAAATTTGGTGGGCTGTGTGCGATACCATCTTGCTATTTGTTAACGATGGGCTATGTGCGATACCATCATATTTATTATTATTTTGGTGGGCTATGTGCAATACCACCGTAACTATCATTGTTGGTGGGCTGTGTGCGATACCACCCTATTATTGCTTAATAGCGGGCTGTGTGCGAAACCACCAGGTATCTTGTAGCCTTCCGAAGGGTTCATCGAGAAACTTATTTAAGTGTAAAATTTCATGTGGATTTGTGGTGATAAGTGCAGGGCATATGTGCAAGTAATGTGAGTAATATGTACGATATGTGTTTGGGATGTGGTAAGGCATTGAAATGAGTAAGCATGATTATGAGGATATGAATTGCTTTTACATAGCATGTAATATATGAATGATTATCATGTGGTATGCTGCTTATTGTTTTCATGTAGACTTACTAAGCTTAAAGCTTACTCCCATCTCTTTTCCCTTGTTTTATAGTGTCGAAGAGCCAGCTCGGGATACGGAGATAAGCAAAGGATCACCCACACTATCAGCACATCTTGGTATAGTTAGACTTAGCATTTTGAGTATGGCATGTATAGGGTCTAGAATTAGTTAAATGTCATGTTGTTTTGGCCAAAAGTGTTGGCTCATTCAAAGTTGAACTCTTTTGTATAAGGCCATAGTTGATGGCTCTTTCTGATTAATCTATGAAAAGATGAGGTTAACCATGATTGTTCAAGTAGTATAATGATTTACTTGGTTTAAATATGCATGAATGGGTTGAAGGTTTGAGGTGAATCATGTTTGTATGAGTTAGGGTGATGGAATGAGCTTGGCAAATAACCTTGTTCTTGTCCACACGGGTAGACACACGGGCATGTGTCTAGGCCGTGTGTGACACACGGTCAACCTCATGGGCATGTGGTTAGGCCGTGTGTCCCCTTGTATGCTAGGTTTACAAGTCAGTATGCTCAGTAGTAAACACACGGGCAGAGACACGGCCGTGTGTCTCAGCCGTGTGGAAGGCACGACCATGGACACGGGTGTGTGCCTAGGCCGTGTGACATTTATGGGGTGATGACGTCAGAAATAGAATGCCAAGGTAGGGACACGGGCCAGGGACACGAGCGTGTGAAAACTCCTGTAGGTTTGAATTGAAAAATAATTCCACACGGGTGTGGAACACGAGCATGTGATATGCCACACGGGCGTGTCCCTTACTCCACACAGGCGTGTGGACTGTTTAGTGAAAATTTTCTAAGGTTTTTCTAGAGGGCTTCAGAAGGGTTTGATTTGATCCCGACCCATTCCTAAAGGGAGGATTTAGGCCATAAAGTTTTCTTTAAGAGGTATTATGAAAATTTTTAAAGTGGGAGTAGAAAGTCAGGTCTCGGAGTTGTATGATTGATTATGTGTAAGCCTAGTAATGCCTCGTACCCTGTTCCAGCGTTGAATACGGGTAAGAGGTGTTACATTTAGTGGTATCAGAGCTATGGTTTAGTCGGTTCTCGGACTACCGTAGCGTGTGTAAGAGTCTAGCTATACATGCCATAAAATACATTGATAGTGTGGTGACTCCTGACAATATTAAACTGTGTTTTCGTATAGAAAATGGATCTCGACCAAGCTACTGCTGATGACGGTGCTAGTAATGCGCCGGCTCCTACGCAAGGGACCGCGCATGTAAAAAGTAGACCTGAGACTTTGGGTCAAGGAGAAGAGGCTCGAGAAGCCTTTCTCCACATGATGGGTAATTGGTACACTGAGTTTGTACGAGCAAATCCTAATGCTCAACCTCCTCCACCCCCACCTATACCTCAGCCAGTCCCCGTGGCTCCTCAAGGTATAGATTTGGTGAGAATGAACAAACCCCCGGTCGATAAAATTTGAAAACAAGGGGCCGAGGAATTTAGAGCCAACATAGATGATGACCCTGAGAGAGCGAAGTTATGGCTTGAGAACTCTATGTGGGTATTCGATGAACTCTCTTGCACGCCTGAAGAGAGCTTAAAATGTGCTGTGTCATTGCTGAGGGACTCAGCATATCATTGGTGAAAAATACTGACATCTGTAGTACCGAGGGAGAGAGTGACATTGGACTTCTTCTTGGAAGAGTTCCGAAAGAAGTACATAAGTCATAGATTTGTAGATCAGAAACGAAAATAGTTCCTTGAATTGAAACAAGGCAAAATGATTGTGGCAGAGTATGAACGCGAATTTGTTAGGCTTAGCAAGTATGCGGAAGAGTGTGTGTCTACGGAAGCTATCTTGTGCAAGAGGTTCGAAGATGGGTTGAATGAGGATATCAGATTGCTAGTTAGGATCTTGGAATTGAAAGAATTTGTGGTCTTGGTCGATAGAGCCTGCAAGGCTAAAAAGTTTAATAAGGAAAAGAGAAAAGCTATGATTGAGGCCCGAGATGCAAGAAAGAGGCCAATGAGTAAGTCGTTTCAAACTCAAACAAAGAGGTCCAAGGAAACAAACCCTCAGCCGACTGCTTCAGCTGGGTATTTACACTAAGATCGAGGTAATATATATTGGGGCTCAAGAGTTTGAGCCACCTCGATGGCGAGCGTGGGCAATACAAAGTCAAATAAACCAGAGTGTCCAAATTGTGGTAGACAACATATTGGGGAGTGTTGGGGAAACACTCGAGCTTGCTACAAGTGTGGTTCACCAGACCACTTCATTCGTGACTGTTCAGAGAGGGATGGGAAAAACAAAAAACAAGAAGTAAGAGCGAGCAATGTACTTTCGAGGGGTAGACCACAAAGGAACCCAGGGAGCAGGACTAATAGTAGAGGTACGCCTAGAGACTCTACGGTGAGATCGGAGGGTCGAGCACCTGCAAGGACTTGTGCCATTCGCGCTCGCGAAGAGGCATCATCTCCCGATGTGATAATGGGTACTTTTTCTCTTCATGAAATTTTTGTTGTTGCTTTGATTGATCCGGGGTCTACCCATTCTTATATTTGTATGAAATTGGCATCTAGCTTGAGTATGATTGATGAGTCTACGGAATTTGTGATAAAAGTGTCAAACCCGTTAGGCAAACATGTACTAGTTGACGAAGTGTGTAGGAATTATCCCTTGACAATTAGAGGTTAATGTTTTCCGGCAAATCTCATGTTGTTGTCGTTTGATGAATTTAATATGATTCTTGGCATGGATTGGTTAACTACTCATAATGTTTTAATAAACTGTGGTAGTAAGTTTATTGAATTGAGATGTGTAAATGGGATGTCATTCGGGTTGAATCAGGTAAATCGGATAATATGCCTGTAGTGATTTCGTCTATGGTAGCTGAAAAATACATGAGAAAAGGGTATGAGTCCAATCTCGCCTTTGTGCTGAATACCCAAGAGTCAGAGGTAAAGATTGAATCAGTGCCTGTGGTGTACGAGTATCCGAATGTGTTTTCGGAAGAGTTACCCGGATTGCCTCCAGTTAGAGAGGTCGAATTTGGTATTGAGTTAGCTCCAGGTACAGAACCTATTCCGATTGCCCCATATAGGATGGCACCATTGGAGTTAAAAGAATTGAAGGTTCAGTGGCAAGAGTTAACGGATAAAGGTTTTGCAAGACCGAGCTATTCACCGTGGGGTGCTCCGGTACTCTTTGTGAAGAAGAAAGACGGGTCGATGAGATTGTGTATAGACTACATACAACTCAACAAAGTAACAGTGAAGAATAAGTATCCTTTGCCAAGGATAGATGATTTGTTCGACCAATTGAAGGGAGCTACGGTGTTCTCTAAGATAGACCTGAGGTCTGGTTATTACCAATTAAGAGTTAAGGAGCAATATGTGCTGAAAACTGTATTTCAGACGAGGTATGGCCATTATGAGTTCCTTGTCATGCCATTTGGTTTAACGAATGCTCTTGCGATCTTTATGGATTTAATGAACCGTATCTTCTGACCGTATTTGGATAAGTTTGTAGTTGTTTTTATCGATGACATACTGATTTATTCTCGGGATGAGAATGAGCATGCAGAGCACCTGAGAACTATTTTGTAGACTCTAAGGGACAAGCAGTTGTATGCTAAATTTAGCAAGAGTGAGTTTTGGCTCCGAGAGGTCGAATTCTTAGGACACATTGTGTCAGGTGATGGCATTAGAGTTGATCCGAGTAAGATCTCGGCTATTGTTGAGTGGAAACCTCCGAGGAATGTGTCAGAGACTAGGAGCTTTTTGGGTTTAGCGGGTTACTACAGACAGTTTGTTAAAGGGTTCTCCATGATTGCTACACAGATGACGAGACTGTTACATAAAGATGTTAAGTTTGAGTGGACAGACAAATGCCAACAGAGTTTTGAGAAATTGAAAGCTTTGTTGGTCAAGCTCGGTGTTAGTACAACTTTGAGTCGGGAAAGGAGTTTGTGGTCTCTGATGATGCGTCATTAAATGGTCTTGGCATGTGTTGATAAAAGAGGGTAAAGGAGTAGCTTATGCCTCGAGATAGCTAAAACCACATGAGAAGAATTACCCGACTCACGACTTCGAGTTGGCTGCGATCGTTTTCGCTTTGAAGATTTGGCGTCACTATTTGTATGGAGAGAAGTGCCAAATCTTCACCGATCACAAGAGTTTGAAGTATTTGATGAATCAAATGGATTTGAATTTGCGACAACAACGGTGGCTCGAATTACTAAAGGACTATAAGCTAGTAATCGATTACCACCCAGGGAAAGCGAATGTAGTTGCGGATGCCTTGAGCTGAAAATCTCTGTATGCTTTAAGAGCTATGAGTACGAGCTTAGCATTGTCTGATGATGGTGTTATACTGGTAGAGGTGAGGGCTAGACCTTTATTTCTTCAGCAGATACGTGAAGCTAAAAAGAATGATAGTGAGATGCAAGTTAAGAGAGCTCAGTGTGAACCGGGAAATAACTCTAATTTTCGGGTTGGTTTAGATAATTGTTTGATGTTTCATGACAGAGTTTGCATACCTAAAGATGATGAGTTGATCCGGAATATTTTACATGAGGCACATAGTGGTTGCTTGTCAGTACATCCGGGCAGCACAAAAATGTACAATGATTTAAAGAAGAAGTATTGGTGGCCGGGTATGAAAAGAGATATCTCCGAGTTTGTCACAAAGTTTTTGGTCTGTCAACAAGTGAAAGCCGAGCATCAAGTACCATCAGGATTACTTCAGCCAGTGATGGTTCCCGAATGGAAGTGGGATCGAATCATGATGGATTTCGTAACGGGGTTACCTATGACTCCGAAAAAGAAAGATATTGTGTGGGTTATTGTTGATAGATTAACGAAATTGGCTCACTTTATACCGGTGCGTATTTATTTCTCACTTGATAAGTTGGCCAAGCTGTATATCACTGAGGTTGTGAGATTACATGGAGTGCCTATATCCATTATCTCGGATAGATATCCAAGGTTCACTTTGACGATTTGGAAAATGTTGCAAGAAGCCTTGGGTACGAAATTGAATTTTAGTACTGCATTCCATCTACAAACCGATGGCCAATCCGAAAGAGTGATTCAAGTTCTTGAGGATATGCTCCGATGCTGTGTGTTAAAGTTCGAAGGTAGTTGGGAAAAATATCTACCTTTGGTTGAGTTTGCCTACAACAACAGTTATCAGTCGAGTATATGGATGGCACCGTACGAAGTTTTATATGGTCGCAAGTGTAGGACTCCCTTATATTGGGCCGAGCTTAGTGAGAAACAAATTCACGGGGTTGATCTAGTTAAGGAAACCGAGGAGAAAGTGAAAGTGATCCGTGATAGTCTGAAAGCTGCTTCAGATCGACAAAAGTCATACGCGGATTTAAAAAGGAAAGAAATTGAGTTTCAGGTGGGTGATAAAGTATTCCTGAAAGTATCTCCGTGGAAGAAAATATTGAGATTTGGTCGAAAGGGAAAATTGAGTCCACGATTCATAGGGCCGTATGAGGTTATTGAGAGGATTGGACCAGTAACTTATCGATTGGCCTTGCCGATAGAGTTAGAAAGAATACACAATGTGTTTCATGTGTCGATGTTGCGACGATATCATTCCGATCCTTCACATGTGATTCCTCCGAATGAAATTGAGATACGACCAGATATGACCTATAAAGAGGAACCAATTAAGATTTTGGCTCGAGAGGTTAGACAGTTGAGGAACAAAAGTATAGCCTTAGTGAAAGTGTTGTGGCAAAAACACGGTGTAGAAGAGGCTACGTGGGAATCGGAAGAAGCCATGAGAGAACAGTACCCAAACCTTTTTATCGGTAAGATTTTCGGGGACGAAAATATCTAAAGGGGAGAGAGTTGTAACAGCCCGATTTTGGGGCTAGTCAGAACAGTGGTTTCGGGACCACTAATCTGAGGTTGAAGAAAATTATTTTTAATATTATTGTATGTGTTATGTCATGATTATATGGATGTATGAAAATTTTGGTGCACTAATTTTGGTGTTTGTATGCTTAATTGCAAAAAAGGACTAAATCGCATAAAGTGCAAAAGTTTCATTTTTACAAGCTAAAGGTGTCTAATAGCTATAGAATTTTAGTTGGAGGTTTTAAATGTGCAATTAGGCCTTTTTAAAAGCCATAGCCGGCCATAGGGGGCACAAGATGCTTAATTTAGTCAAGGTTGGTAGGGTTAGGTGATTAATGAATAAAATAAGAGAAAAATAAAGAAAGAAAATATATCATCTTTTTCTCATTCCCCCTACCACCGAAAATTTCAGCAAGAAGAGGGGTTTAGAAGCTTGAAAATTTTCAGCCACTTCAATCTTTACAAGTAAGTGATTATAGAAGTCTTTCTTGATAATTTTTATACTTTTGGAACCCCAAAAGCTTAAGGTAGCTAATGAGGGGACTATTTTGCAAATGGTTGAAAGTTTAGGGATTTGCCATGTGAGTGCTTGTGTTGTTTGCTGAGTTTTAAGGGAAGAAAATGAATGGTTGTTGTTAAATAAACAACTTTTGTGAAAAGTGTTTCCATGAAAACACCTAAATGGGACTTATTTGTAAAGGTTGTGATTGAGTAATAAATGCATGAAATGGTTGGTTTTGTGAATTTTTATAAGAGAAATAGGACTTATTTGTAAAGGTTGTGATTGAGTAATAAATGCATGAAATAGCTGGTTTTGTGAATTTTTATAAGAGAAATAAATGTTTAGCTAGGCTTGTTTAATGAGAAAATGTTATGAAAAATGATTTACGAGCCTAGGGGCAAAATCGTAATTTTGCCAAAGTATAAGGGCAAAACGGTCATTTTTGCTAAACTAGAAATTTTGAAGTATCATGAGTTATGTAGTGATTAAATGAGTAAATTGTATTATTATAGATCAAGAAGAGCACGGAAACAACCTTGATCGAGGAAAAGGCAAGGTTACGGACTAAGCCGCCAATTAACACATTTTGCACCGAGGCAAGTTTATGTGTAAACGATACATCTCAATTATAGATGTTTTAACTATTAATGCATTGTGTGAATGGAATTGCTTATTGGTGAGAGTTATTGAAATAGTAGAAAATGTGAAAACTCTCCGATGAACCTTCGGAAGAGAAGTAATGAGTACGGATGAATATCCGTAAATTTGTAAATTTGGTGGGCTGTGTGCGATACCACCTTGTTATTTGTTAACGATGGGCTATGTGCGATACCATCGTATTTATTATTATTTTGGTGGGCTAAGTACGATACCACCGTAACTATCATTGTTGGTGGGCTGTGTGCGATACCACCCTATTATTGCTTAATGGTGGGTATCGTAATGCGAAACCACCGGTATCTTGTAGCCTTCCGAAGGTTTCATCGAGAAACTTGTTTAAGTGTAAAATTTCATGTGGCTTTGTGGTGATAAGTGCAGGGCATATGTGCAAGTAATGTGAGTAATATGTACGATATGTGTTTGGGATGTGGTAAGGCATTGAAATGAGTAAGAATGGTTATGAGGATATGAATTGCTTTTACATAGCATGTAATATATGACTGATTATTATGTGGTATGGTGCTTATTGTTTACATGTAGACTTACTAAGCATAAAGCTTACTCCCTTCTCTTTCCCTTGTTTTATAGTGTCGAAGAGCCAGCTCGGGATATGGAGATAAGCAAAGGATCACCCACACTATCAGCACATCTTGGTATAGTTAGACTTAGCATTTTGAGTCTGGCATGTATAGGGTCTAGACTTAGTTAAATGTCATGTTGTTTTGGCCAAAAGTGTTGGCTCATTCAAAGATGAACTCTTTTGTATAAGGCCATAGTTGATGGCTCTTTCTTATTAATATATGAAAAGATGAGGTTAACCATGATTGTGCAAGTAGTATAATGATTTACTTGGTTTAAATATGCATGAATGGGTTGAAGGTTTGAGGTGAATCATGTTTGTATGAGTTAGGGTGATGGAATGAGCTTGGCAAATAACCTTGTTCTTGTCCACACTGGTAGACACACGGGCGTGTGTCTAGGCCGTGTGTGACACACGGTCAACCTCATGGGCGTGTGGTTAGGCCGTGTGTCCCCTTGTATGCTAGGTTTACAAGTTAGTATGCTCAGTAGTAAACACACGGGCAGAAACACGGTCGTGTGTCTCAGCCGTGTGGAAGGCACGACCATGGACACGGGCGCGTGCCTAGGCCGTGTGACATTTATGGGGTGATGAAATCAGAAATAGAATGCCAAGGTTTTGGCACACGGGCTAAGACACGGGCGTGTCGAGGCCGTGTGAGTGACACGGGTCAGGGACACGGGTGTGTGTCCAGCCGTGTGTAAACCCCTGTAGGTTTGAATTGAAAAATAATTCCACACGGGTGTGGAACACGGGCATGTGATATGCCACACGGGCGTGTCCCTTACTCCACACGACTGTTTAGTGAAAATTTTCTAAGGTTTTTCTAGAGGGCTTCAGAAGGGTTCGATTTGATCCCGGCCCATTCCTAATAGGAGGATTTAGGCCATATAGGCTTGTTTAAGAGGTATTATGAAAAGTTTTAAATTGGGAGTAGAAATTCAGGTCTTGGAGTTGTATGATTGATTGCGTGTAAGCCTAGTAATGCCTCGTACCCTATTCCGGCGTTGTATACGGGTAAGGGGTGTTACATATCATGAAAGGGGCAAAAACATTTAACAATTGTTACATATTATTTGATTCATTGAAGTGTAGCACTAATCATGATTTGGAAATATGAGATCAATGTCTTAGACATAATCATTATCAAATTCTTCAAAGAATTGTGAAGTATGATGGAATTCATGGACTACAAAGACTTGGTGGAGTAGTAGCTAATCCTTATGGAGATTGCATGATAGGGAAGGAATATTGAGTGCCTCAAAAGGGAAATATATCAATACAAAAAAACCCTTGGAGCTACTTCATATAGATATTATGAGACCCGTGCTGTAACAACCCGATTTTCAGTGATACCAAAAATGGTGGTTTCAGAACCCTGTATTCCAATGATCAAATGAGTAAATATTATTTATTAATGTTTACGAGTTAATTATATTATTGTTGATCTGCCGTAATTTGGTGTAGCAGATTAAATTAGTTTTCACACTTGAGGAGCTTGAACATAACCATTTTAGATAAGTTTTAATTACATTTCAGTAAGTTTAGTTAAGTTTAATAAAATGTGTAATTTGAGTCTTTTATTGACCTTAGGGGTCGAGTGAGACCTAAGGGTGAACTAATATACTTTGTGAGTGTGCAGGAGACTATTAGAAGGTGTACT
This sequence comes from Gossypium sturtianum, assembly GCA_025698515.1. NCBI lineage: Eukaryota > Viridiplantae > Streptophyta > Magnoliopsida > Malvales > Malvaceae > Gossypium > Gossypium sturtianum. The sequence goes on along the minus strand of CM046955.1, from coordinate 99,325,349 downwards.
AAATAGATATTGGTCACTAGGTTGCAACACGGAGCATTTGATGTCGCAACATAGGGAGCACAATAGAAGAATTTCAAGAATGCCTTCAATGTCGAGACATTGCTTGAGGATGTCGCGACATACCCCTAAAGACACCCTGAAGTTAAGTATACTGCCCTCGATGTCACGACATAGGACCTAGTGTGTCGCGACATCTCCTCTATATGGGAAATAAGTACGAGCCAAGGGCGTTTTGGTCTGCACAATCAAACGTTAAGCACGAGAACGACAACTGACCTAGGGTTAAAAAATGAAAGCCACCCTAAAGTCTATAAATAGGCTAATTTAGCAATGTTATAGACATCTTTTCATATTGTATAATTTTCTCTTTAAATTTAGTCTTTAGTTTTTCCATTTTCTTAGGTTTTAGATTTTATTTCCGTTCTTATTATTTACTTTTGTGGTGAAATTAGATTTTGGAATTACTGTCAAACGTGAGGATTTTGCGGTTAATTTCAATACAAACCAGGCTACTTCTAAACTCTATTCTTGAATTGTTTTTTATGTTCATTCTGTTTCTATCATTTATTAGATCCATGAGGAACTAATCCTCCTGTGGAGGATTAGTGAGTAGAGGAATGAATAATTAACTGTCTTGTAGGGATTTCTTAACGAGTCATCTATTCAGGAACGGAAAGATCTAAACCCTAGGCTTGACAACCCTAGGAAGTCATCAAGGCGAGAATTATCCCAAATTTGGTATGGCCTATCCGTGAACACCTTAACCCTGAATTGGTCTAGACTGTGAGGTTAGAAGATAAGTAGTTCTTGTCGACTTAGTATTTCAGTGGATGAATCAGAAGATCTTGCTAGGGTATTGACTAGTTGATTGAACAAGAAAGCCTGAGATGTCAGTTGATTATGACTACCAAAGTGAGCTAATCACTCATGCCCAAAATTGATATATATTTGATTATTTAATTTCTCATTTCTCATTTATTTACTTTACTTTTATTTCATTTCTTATTATTTTTTAGTTTATCAAAAACCTTTCTTTTAATGCTTTGTACTTTAATCTAATTAAACGTACTAATCAGATCTATATATGTTTATATTAGAATTAATTTAGTGCTAGCCTCCTTTGGGTAAGATCCTCGGGGTACTTACCTACTCCATTATAACTATATTACAGCCTGACCTGTATACTTGTAGATATCGCTTTTCACATCTGTTGTGCAGGATTTCTACTCTGGACATTGGTACGTCCGGAGGAGATTAAGTTGTTGGTGTCATTATCGGGGGGGGGGGGGGAACGCCACTTTATTAGTTTTAATTTTTGCATATTAATAGAATAAATAGGAAATTTACACATTATAGATACAAATTTTAAATACTAGGTTGCTAACAATTCCTTTCTTTCTTTTTAACTTGAAAATCCAAGAAGAACGATGCAAACACTATGGACAGTTTTTGATACAGACTGGTTGCGATCTAGTTTTACTTGTCCCATTATTTATAATTCACACTTTGAGCTAAATCCTTCTTTACTAACGTCGATTTCTAATAATGTCACATTTAATGATCCTAAGACAGAGGATCCTATAGTCTTTTTATGACAATTTGAATATATATTTAGTATTGTCACTTACACTAGAGTATCACCAAACACTGTCAAATTATTACTAATCTCATTCGTATTGGATGGAAAAGTGAAAGCCTAGTTAGATGCACTCCCACCTGATACTTTTACTACTTGGACTTATTTTGTGTAGTTATTTCTTCGTCAGGTTCTCCTCATGACTTAGGTACTCAGTGTTTAAGAAAAGCTATTTCATTTCAAACAATACATTACTCAAACATTGGGACAAGCCTGGGAAAGATTTAAAACCATTGTCAGATCAGTGCTAGGCAGATGCTTACATTTTGTGTTTCAAATTCAACATTTCTATGATGAATTGAATAGTCAGAATAGACAAAAGGTTGATATCATGATTGGAGGGAGCATCTAGAAGAAAACCAGGAAGGAAGTAATGGTAATAATAGAAAGATTCAGTGAAAATGAAATTTTTTGGGGAATACATCAAGAATTAGAAGTAGGGAAATTGGAAGAAAGCAAAATAGAGCAAAAGTGCAATAAACTGGAGACCATTAAAACAGATTTGGCTAATCATGAATATGAATCAAAGGAAGAAAAATGGGATGATACTGAACAGGAAAATGCTCAGACACCTATTCAGTTAGATTGGTGGCGTCAAAGTAAGAGACGAATAGAACAAATTACTTTAAGCACAACAAAAATGATACCATCTATTATTAAGCCTTCTGAGTTAGACTTAAAACATTTTTTGGAGCAGTTAAAATACGAATATTTGAGGGAGAAAAATACATTACCAATGATTATAGCTATCGGGCTAAGTTTAGAACAAGAATAGGCTTTATTAAGTGTTTTAAAAACACACAAAAAAGCCATAGGATGGATAATCGTTGATATTAAGGGAATTAATCTTGCGTTATGTTAACATAAGATTAGGTTAGAAGAAGGAAAAAAGTCCTATAGTGGATGCACAATGCTGACTTAATCCAGCTATGAAGGAAGTGGTAAAAAAGAATTACTTAAATAGTTAGATGCAAGTATTATTTATGCTATTTCCGACAATGAATGGGTTAGTCCTACGTAGTGTGTTCCGAAGAAAGGCGGGCTGACAGTGGTTGAAAATGATAATAATGAATTAATTCTAACAAGAATAGTTACTTGTTGGAGAGTATGCATTGATTATCAGAAGTTAAATGATGTAACAAAAAAAGATCATTTCCCACTTCCTTTCATTGATCAAATGCTTGATAGGTTAGCAGGAAAGGATTATTACTGTTTCCTTGACAAATTTTCAGGATACCATCAAATCCCAATACATCCGGATGACCAAGAGAAAACTACCTTTACATGTCCTTTTGGTACATATGCTTTCAGACAAATGCCATTTGGGCTTTGTAATGCCTCATCAACCTTTATGAGATGTATGACTGCACCGACATGTTAGAGGAAGGCTTGGATGTATTTATGGGTGATTTCTCAATATATGGAGATTCATTTTAAGAATGTTTGGACAATCTTGAAAATGTCTTACAAAGATGCGAAGAAACCAGCCTAGTACTAAACTGGGAAAAGTGTCATTTTATGGTCAAGGAAGGATTGGTTTTAGGGAATCAAATATCAAGAAAGGGTTTGGAAGTTGACAAAGCTAAGATTGAGGTTATTAAAAACATTTCAAATCCTAAAATAGTTCGAGGAGTGAGAAATTTTCTAGGCTGTGTCGTGTTCTACAGGCGATTTATAAAAGATTTTGCTCATATCTCTAAGCCGCTGAATCAACTAGTGCAGAAAGAGACATCGTTCGTATTTGACTAGGAATGCATCAAAGCTTTCGAGGTAATAAAAGAAAAACTTATTTCTGGTCTTATAACTATTATTCCTAACTGGTCAAAACCTTTTATTATAATGTGTGATGCTAGTGACTATGCAGTATGGGCAGTATTGAGACAAAAAAGAAATAACCTATTCGGAGCTATTCATTATGCAAGTAAAACACTCAATTAGGCACAGTACAATTACATTACAACTGAAAAGGAAATGCTTGACATTGTTTGTTTGTGAAAAATTTCGGCCGTATTTGATGGCAAACTGAGTTTATGTTTACACTAACCATTCAACATTGAAATATGTTATGAAGAAAAAGGAAACGAAAGCTAGATTAATGAGATGGGTATTACTGCTTCAAGAGTTTGATTTATGGATAATGGACTGGAAAGGAACATAAAATCAAATTGCAAACCATCTATCCAGAATAGAGAATGACTAGGAACAACTGGACTTTTAACTTTGAAGAAATAAAAGAGACTTTTTTTTAGGAGCAGCTATTCAAAGTAGATATCCACAAAACAAGGTTAAAAAATAATGGTACTATGTGGTATGCTGATTATGTAAACTATATTGCTAAGGGCGTCTTTCCACCACAATTGTCATGGCAATAAATGAAAAGGATCATGCATGAATCGAAAAAATATATATGGTAAGATCCGTATGTTTTTCGATAGTGTGTCTGTAACACCCCAAACCCGGCCTAAACGTTACAACCGAATCTGGTATGTCACATGGAAAGATTGTTTTGTAATTTTAAAGAAAACTTCACAATTTTAAAAACTTTTCGTTTTGTGTTTTAATCTTGAAAATTAACTTGGCCAAGGGTTTCTTACCAATTTTTATTAAAACAAAATCAAAATAGTGGAAAATGATTTTGTGATACTGAAGACGAAATTAGGGGATTTCATAAGCGTGACATTTAAAAACAAGCTTTGTGTAGTTCTAAGAAAATTTCGAATTCAATAATTTATTTGTTTGTTATCCGTGTGTTATTATTTGGAAAGGTTTGTTTACGCTTTGTTTAGAAAACTCCCAAATTTAACGTTTCATATAATCTAAATTACCGTAATAAGTTGAAAACCAAATTATACAATCCCGAGGCCTTATTACAAAACAAATTCCCAAATTAAAAGTAAGTTTAAAATAAAGGAACAAAATTTACGGAAGAAGTACTGCATGGCGACCTCAAGTTCTCCTCGGCTCCAAATCCTCAACTAGGGGTTACCTACAAACTTAAGCAGAGGGATGAGTCACCGAGACACGGTGGTGTAATTCCCTTTAAAGCATAACTGGGCTTCAATTCACATTGAAGCACATTGGGCCTTAGCCCTTACAACATGGCATTTTAAAGTGTGTATGCAATGCAACCCAACCCAACCTAGTATTTCATCCTCTACATCACCTGAACCAGCCAAACACCTGTGGCACCAAGCCACTGTGGTACCAAACCACTGTGGTACCAAACCACTGTGACAGAGTCACTGATAAAATATATATGTGGGGCCAACCCACTGTGGTACCAAACCACTGTGGATACTATTGATAAATATATATGGGGCCAACCCATCGTGGTACCAAACCACTGTGATACCCATCGATAAATATTTGTGGTGCCAAACCACTGTGGTACCAAACCACCGTGGATGTAGTCACCAATTACACTTCCTTACAATATCATATCCCAGAGCCCATGCAACATATTATCATATTGTGATGAATGCAATCATATTCCCAATGTACAACAGATAATCAAATCATGCATATATCTAGGCCATGTTATCCGAAAGACAGAACCATAAAGGTACTTACCTAGTGTCTCCAACCTTACCCACAAGGGTATCTCAACTGTTTATACAGTCGTTTCGGCTTTTAGCCAACGCAGTTATTCATGCAAAAATAATAAAAGATGGTGTGAGCATTACACACAATCATACTAATCAACCCTTGAGGGTATAACAGTAATTTTACCCACCGAGGGTATTTCAGTAACTTTGCAACCAAGGGGTATTTTGATAATTTCGCAAATTGAGGGTATTTTGATAATTTTGCAAACCAGGGGTATTTTGGTAATTTTACAACCCAGGGGTATTTTGGTAATTTTGCAAACTGAGGGTATTTTGGTAATTTTGCAACCCAGGGGTATTTTGGTAATTTTACAAATCGAGGGTATTTTGGTAATATTCTAAACTGAGGGTATTTCAATAGTTTTGCAGATCGGGGGTATTTCAGTAATTTTACAAATCAGGGTTATTTTGGTAATTTCACAAATTGAGGGTATTTCAGTAATTTTGTAAACCAAGGTATACTAAAAAGAGATAATGATGCGAATGGGCCTAGGGCCCATTCTCGGCCCAAATGGGTCCACACGCTCGTGTGGCCCATTTAGCCCAAATCTAGCCACATATATGAGATTCACATAGTCTAATTCAACGTCTACTACACAATCATACAACTTATTCATATGGGCCCACTTGGCCCTGTTCGGCCCATCGTGGCCCAACCAGCTTCAACCCACAAGAATACTCATGGTGGCCTCGACTATTGTGTCGAAGCTCCCACACGTGCGCTCGCACGCTCGTGTGGCTACCACCGCCGGACGACCGGTATTTCGACATTTGCCGCTCTACAGCTAGAGTAGTGCGAAATACACACCTGATAGGGGAATCTGAAGCTAATCCGCGCTTCGAACACTATTCTGCGTAGAAGCCCACAATGACCGCACCCTTGACCTCCAAGGGGGTGTGTCGATCAACTTCGGTCACCACCACCGTGACCCAACGGCTAACCCAAGCGAGCACGCCACCAAGCGGAAGGGTTAAGCCAAGGACGGTGTGCCTCCTCTCCTCATAGTTTGCTCTACTTATAGCTAGCTTCTCACCTTCCCTCTTGCTATCTTTCCGATGTGGGATCCCTCCTTTAGTAGAGTTAAAATCCAACACAAACTCTGACCGTCCAATCTGCAAAATAAATACTCCCTTACTGATCCCAAGGCTTGAACCTCAAACCTCTTGCCAGCTATAACGCCACCTTGCCACTAGGCCACAAGCTCCTCTTGTGTCTATAATCATGCGCAACTAAATATAAGTCTATGGCCAACGTCTAAGTTCACTTAAAAAAATAAATCAAAATGCAAGCGCCAAGACTTGAACCTTGGACCTCCTTCCCTCCTTGTGGCATCACTCCATTGCTCTCTAAGTGGCGTCACTTTGCCACCACACCACAACTCCTTTTGTGTCATTTTTCCCCACATTTTATTCTTAAAGGCTACTTACTAACTCCCAGGGTTTTATTCACCTAAAACCAAAATTTTCCTAAAGCCTAAATTTGATCCCGGGACTTCATAGAAGTCCCCTAACCTTCCAAAATCACTCACCTAATAGGTCCAACTTGCACTAGAGCCGTTCTCTTATTCTCAAAAATTTTAAACGCTACTACTACTCTCAAGGCCCATTGGGCCCAATCCTACTAGGCCCAAATTCAGGATGTTACAGTGCCGATCAATTGGTAAGAAGATGTGTAGCAGCAGAAGAAGAAGTTGATATTCTACAAGGATGTCATACATCTTCATGTGGGGGACATTGTAACACCCTTACCCGTATTCAACGCTGGAATAGGGCTCGAGGCATTACCAGACTTATAACACAAGTATTCACACAATTCCGAGTCATAAATTTGCGTCCAAATTAAAACAATTCATATTCAATCATAAAGTCCCTTATACGAGCCTACGAGGCCCAAAACATGCTTTGGAGGTGGTTCAGGACTAAACCGAGAACTTTAGAAAATTTTTGCTAGATGCAGGGCTCACATGCCCGTGTGGTCCAAGGGACACGCCCGTGCTTCAGACCGTGTTCAATTTAGGGTGCTCTTTGACTTGTGCCACACGGCCGTGCCACACACCCGTGTGCTAGGCCGTGTAGCACACACGGTTGAGACACCCGCCTGTGTCCCTGTCCGTGTGCTCAATTCTGAACATTCTTCTTCTCAAAATTTAGGTGCAGGGGACACACGACCAGAACACATGCCTGTGGGGCACACGGTCTAGAAACACGCCCGTGTGTCTACCCATGTGAACAAAAATAAGGCTATTTACCAAGCCATTTTGCCACCCTCACTTGCACACATCAACACAACATCACATGGCACAAATTCAAGCATATAAGAGCAACCAAACAACCACAACCAAGACAATAACATGTCATCCTCATGCCATTATTTATCATGCTTAGAACATCAACCTTTCCACACCAAATCATGCAAGATTCCACATTCACAAATGACATTAATATATAAATATACTCATAACCAATATTAGCCAACTTCCATGGATATATACGAAAATGAACCATAAACCATTATAAGCCAACACATATGGCCAAATTAATAATGACATATATAACCAAAAGACCAAATCCCTATACATGCCATAAACTCAAAATACTTGAATTCATCAATACCCAAAGTGATAGCTTGATAGTGTGATAGGATCTCCGACGATCTCTAATCCGAGCTAGCTCAATGACACTATAAAACATGGGAAAGGAATGGGGTAAGCTATATAGCTTAGTAAGTCCGTATGAATATAATAAGCAACTCTTACCAATCATTTACCAAGTCCAAAAATATAAACATAAGATAATATAAATTGCTATAAATCTCACTGTTACAATTTATTTAGTCACATTGTTTGTTCTATCAATTTGTAAGTATAATTTAACATGTCTTGGCATTAGCCTAACCACTGCAAATCTCTCCATTATAACATATTACCACAACCAACAAACCATTTCAAACCTCATAGAAAACATACACATTAATTATGAGTATTTACGTTTCAAGCATATACTTTAACATCTTTCAATTACCTAAACTCTTATCTTCCCATACTTCCATAACCATTTTAATAGGCAATTATGCCAATCTTCCCTTATTCTCATATCTGATAAATCACAATTTGTGTGAATAAAACATGCTATTATATCATAACTCAATTTGGCCCGGAAACCAATCACATAATCGTCAACCGAATTTACCATGTATTTCATACATCACAAGTATAGACCAATGATCACAAGGTTTTCACAAAAAACATTCTCGTGGAAACCATGAACTCACAATATCATGAAGTCAATGCTTATAAACTTTATGTACATACCTGTACTAATTCATAATACTTACATGCTCTTTCTCTTCTTTGACATACTCGTTGAATTTCCCATCAAACCACTTGGAATACTATCGGATACACGGAAAATCTTGTACATAAGTGCCACATATGTAACCAATGCAACCTCATATCTCATAACACATATAGGCTCGCTCTCGAGCTATCCGCGCTACCGCTCACACAAGTCCGTCGATCGAGACGATCTACGCTGCGGTCTTTGCTCACACAAGCTGTCAGGTATTCGCAACATATGCCGGTATACCCAGCCACCGGTAGGACGTACAAGACCAGCACCCGAGACTCATAAATCACATAATCACATGGGTTCCTAATGACATGTCACTTGTATCCTAATTTATTCCTAAGGTTCAACCGAAATTTTCTCGCTTGTCGAAACTTCGTCGAATATGCTCATAGAATCAATCATACAATTCATGCAATATCAAAACATTAAAATAAAAATATAACATTGCATTATTAACATACGAACTTACCTCGGCATAAAAATGACAAAAATGACCTAACCGTCAAATACTTGTTTTTCCCCCGTTCTAATTCTAAACCTCGTTTTTCTTGATCTATAATATCACATTTAACTTATTTAATCATTATACTATTCAAATCAGTCCAAAATCACATTAGGGCAAAAATTACATTTTTGCCCCTAAAGTTTGATATTTTTACATTTTAGTCCCTAGGCTCGTAAAATGAAATGTACTCAATTTATACAATACCTATGCCTAGCCGAACCTTATACATGCTTATAGAAGCCCACATTTTTCTTTTATTCACATCTTAACACCCATTTTTACAACTTTTTACAAATAGGTCATTTTTAGGCATTTTCATCGAAAATCACTTAGAAAAAGTTGTTTATCTAACAACCATAATGCATTTTCTACCATTAAACATCAAAATACATACATGTTCAACATGGGTCAAACCCTAGACCTTCAACCATTTCTCAAATTAGTACTAGAAATAGGTAGATCATGTTACAAGGATTTCAAAAACATAAAAATCATTAAAAACGAGGCTAGAACAGACTTACAATTAAGCTTGGAAGCTTGGCCAAAACCCTATCTATGGCTTCTTGGTATATTCGGCCATGGGAGGAAGAAGATGGACAAATTTTGGCTTTATTTTGGCTTTTTAATTCATTTAATTACCAAATTACTAAAACGCCCTTAATGAAAAACTTTAGAAACATACCTAACCATGTCCATTTTTGTCCACCAACTTAACCAATGGTATAATTACCATTTAAAGACCTCCAATTTAAAATTTCATAACAATTAGACACCTTTAACCTATAGAACTCACATTTTGCACTTATTACAATTTAGTCCTTTTGACTAAATTGAGTGTCCAAACGTCAAAATTTTTGAACGAAATTTTCACAAAATCATTCCATAAAATTGCAGACCATAAAAATATATTAAAAATAAATTTTTATGCGTCGGGTTTGTGGTCCCAAAACCATTGTTCCGACTAGACCCAAAATCAGGCTGTTACAGACATTTCGATAGAAAAACAATGACCCAAAAAGTACTCCAATCAGGATTTTATTGGCCAACGATGAACAAAAATGCATATGAATTTGTACAAAAAAAATATGACAGATGTCAAAGAACTAGGAGTATGTCAAGAAGGGACGAAATGCCACAGATAGGGATACTTGAGGTACATATATTCAACGTTTGGGAGATTGACTTCATGAGGCCCATTCCCAAGTTCTTTCGAGAACCAGTGCATTCTCTTAGCTGTTGACTATGTCTCAAAATGAGTCGAGGTTGTGGCCTTACCCACTAATGACACAAAATCAGTAGTTAAGTTCTTGAGAAAAAAATATTTTTTCCAGATTTGGAACCTCATGTGCATTGGTAAGTGACGAAGGATCCCATTTTTGAAGTAAACAATTCGAGACCACTTTAGCCAAATAGAGTGTACGACATCGAATGACAACAACATACCACCCCCAGGCTAATGGTCAAACAGAGGCATCTAACCGAGAGATCAAACAAATTCTAGAGAAAACAGTGAACCCAAATAAGAAAGATTGCGCGGCAAGATTGGACGATGCATTATGGGCTTATAGGACAACATATAAGACGCCATTTACCAATTGAATTAGAAAAAAAGCATATTGGGAAATCAAAGAACTAAACTTAGATCCAAAATTGGCAAAGAAAGAAAGATTATTCCAATTAAAAGTATTGGAAGAATTTCGTTTTATGTATTATGAGAACACCAAGATGTACAAGGAAATAAGCAAACTCTGGCATGATGCAAAAATCCAAAAATGAGAATTCTTGCTTGGGTAAAAAGTTCTATTGTTCAATTCAAGGTTAAAATTATTTCCTGGTAAACTTAAATCAAGATGGATAGGCCCGTATACCATAAACTAGGTAACACCTCATGGAGTAATATATCTCATCGAAAAAGGGGGACATTCCTTGTAAATAGACAATGTGTAAAACATCATTTGGAAGGAATGATGAATACAGTTGTCGGCACGCAGTTCCTACAGTGCAAATCTATATGGAGTTCAGGGAAGACTGAAGGGATGTTGGTAAATAAAAAGAATGATGAAGAATAAAGTGATGAAATTGATGACTTCGAAACACAAAAGGAACAAAGTAAGACCTGGCTCACATGTTGCGACACCAGAACCTTATGTTGCAATATCGGACAACACTCAGAACAAGTAAACTGACTTCAATGTCGCGACATCACTGCATAAACTCTACAATCCGAATTGAAACTAACCACTGACGTTTGTGTATTTTAGTTCCATTAGATTTATAACTCTTTAACCCTTTACTAAGTAGGACTATATTATAATTTGATTATGTTATTATTTTCTTTAAAAATAAATAGGTCAATAAGCATCTACAACCATTGAGAAGAAATACAATTTTGCCGTGAAAAGCTCATTAATTTTCAGAACAAAATATTATAACAGAAGATTAGGTCTGAGGAATGACAAGTTTTTGTGCAGCATTTCAAGCCCATCTATTGAATTCCAAGAGAGAGACATATATAAATATTTACAATAGCTGTAGCCTTATACTTTTATTCAAGAACAAGGATTTGATCCCTTAATGAGGAATTGTAAAGGGGTATGGGAGATTGCAATAGAAAGGGAGTGGACCAACTTTTGTTTGTCGCCTGAAGAACCCATAATAATTCCTGTGGTGCAGGAATTCTATCTATCATTGAAAGCGAGGGAAGCGAAAAGACCATTCTATGAGATGCGATCTTCTGTCAAGGTCAGAGAGGTTAATGTCCTGGTAACTGAATGAAGTCTTTGTTAATTTTATGATGCAACATATTATTATCACGATTACCTTTACAAAACATATCTCAATAAGTTCAAAAATGTCGACACAGAGGAGATCCTGAGATTTTTTTACGGAAAGAAAAGAGATATGGACATATCGAAAAGGCACAACAATACCTGAAACATTCAACCAAGCGTTAATGACGCCAAAAGCTAAAGTTTAGATGAAGTTTGTATGTTCAAAAATTTGGCCCACAACTGACCTGTCCGACATCAATCCAATCCATGCTATTATAACATATGGAATACTGCAAAAGAAGAAAAATATGTATTGGTACGTCGATATATAGGAATATGGTTGAATGTGCAAGAAATCTAGAAAAAGGAATATTCTTTCCCCACTTGATAACAAAATTGTGCAAAAGAGTAGGAGTACCTATAGTGTGATTGGATAAAATGATGAATCCTCCAAAGATACTGCTAAGAGATGACATATGTAAACAATTTGTCATATTGAAAAAGCAAGAGGAGGAAAGGAGGAGCAGAAGACTTCAATAGGACAATGAATGATAGATCAAACTAATGTATTAGGATTTTTTAGGAGTAGATAGCATTAAGGGAGTTAAATCAATGTTTTATAATATATTTGTTTTTATTAATTTAGGGTACTGTAATTCGTTATAATTAATGGATTTAAATTATTTATAAAATACCCTGCAAAGTAGATGCACAACAATTTTGAGTTATCAACGATCAAAGGTGGTAGCACCCACCAATAGCTCATGAATCCATCACAATCAATCAGGTAACTTCTTTCCTTATCTTTTACAAGGCTACACATTGAGGACAATGTGTTATCTAAAGTGTGAGGGGTAACATAGAAAATTTATTTTAAATTTTTTTCTTGTCAATTGTGTGCTTGAGCTTGTGGAAATACAAATGATTGATTAAGAGCATGTACGTAAATTGAGTGTATTCATGGTAAATTTGGCATGAGGATAGGTGATTTTAAAATTTTTTATTATTAGACTATAAAGTTCTATATATTACATTGTAAATAGGTATCAAGCAATCGAATGTACCAAATGATATAGAGAATACAAGGAAATGAGCATGCTGGTATGAATGATAAATTGTTGAATTTGTGATTGTTTGGTTGACTAGAGTTGTGAATATTGAAATGCCTAAGGATGACCTAAGGCATTGTTTGGTATACACCCAGAGCCAAAAAGCTAACCCTATTATTTATCTTTAGTACCTATTTTTGAGCCATAAAAAACTTCTTGATGAACCTTCTTATAAAACCTGAGCCAAAATGTCAATTTGTACTTGCCTTTTTCTTTGGTCCTAAAATGCACGATTATCGATATCTGGCCGCGTATTGAGGGTTAAGTAGAAAATTATGGCGAATTTTGTAAAAATAGTGAAATAAGAAGGATCAGTGCAATATAGTGATTATAGGTTAGCCAATATGTGCAACAAAAGAAAATTAAAAAAAATCAAAACGAGTAGAAAAAGTACTTGAGAAGTAAAAGCATTTGTGAATGAGATGTATTAAAAAAAGGAAAAAATGTGACAAAGTCACAAAAGTAGAAAAGCTCTGTAACACCCCTAACCAGTATCTGTTGTCAGAACAGGGTTTCAGAGTATTACTGGAACATTCAGAACATTTTACCAATAATTTACGTAGATTACTATTCATTTTCCAAGATCATTCAAAACTTCCCTTAATTGGACCCTCGAGGTCCAATACGAGCACTAGAATCAAGTCGGGACTTAATCGAAAACTCATAAATTTTTTTGCGACATTTCAAAAATTTTCCAAGGTTGCAGGGCTTACACGCCCGTGTGGTCTAGGGACACGCTCGTGTGATTAGGCAGTGTGGTTACACACGCCCGTGTCCCTAACCCGTGTAACTCTCTGACTTGCAAGCATGAAGAAATTGAAGTCACACGGCCAAGTCACACGCCCGTGTGCTAGGCCGTATGGCGAATTTAATTTTCGAAAATAAGGTGCAATTTTCATATGGCCAGGACACACGCCCATGTTCAAGGCCGTGTCCCTCACACGGCTGAGACACATGCCTGTGTCTCTGCCCGTGTGCTCGATACCGAGCATTCTGTTTCTAAATTTTAAGGTGTAGGGGACACACGGCCAAATCACATACCCATGAGGCAGGCCGTGTGTCAAGACACATGCCCGTGTGTCTACCCGTGTGGACAAAATGAAGCCATTTCTTAGCTTCCTTTTCTCACCCAATTTTTCCAACAACCTACACCAATACTTGCATGTATGTACCAGCCAAATCAAGCATTAAAACCAAGCCTAAACTAACATCCATTATGGCATAATATCACTTGCAATTAATGTTTATAATCATACTTTTAGGGCATATACAAGATAAACATACTCTATTCATCCACATATAACACATAAGCATTGAACCTGAAATGACTTATAAACATACCAAATAAATCATTACAAGCCATTCCAATGGCTTGATTACAAAACATCACTTACAAGTCATCATTTGGCCAATTAATCCTATACATGCCATTATACCAAAATGAGATTTCTAAATATACCAAAAAGGAGATAGTGGATGGTGTGATTATGCCCCGACCGATCCTCCAACCTTCGCGAGCTTACGAGCACTATAAAATAAGGGAAAATTAAAAGGGGTAAGCATTTTCATGCTTAGTAAGTTCATATAACGGGAAATAAACTTATCGATTATATTTATTAATACAAGCATACACAAAACACAATCCATCAATTTTGGGTAAGTTACCTAAGCACATACACTTATTCAAACAAGTTAGTCACTTAATCTCATAAGAATATCAAGTAGACATAGATGAGCTCATTACATACAAACTTCCATTAATTATACCTTTCCATATTTCAAGAGTCTTTTCTGTTGAACTAATGAGATTTCGATGGATGTTCGAGTAATATTTTCACTTGCAAAAGAACCCATTAGGGCACAAAAATAAAGACACACCCTTGAGCCACATATTTATAACAGGATTACCAGTCCAGGTTAAATCCCATCCGTAGCATATGCTCTAGAGAGATTAATTTGGATTACCCGTTTGGGCTAAATCCAATCTATAATATAAACTGAAGAGGGCTTACTTTAGGATTACCTGTTTGGGCTAAATCCTTTATACAAGATGTGTAACGTTATTCTCGTCCGAGAATATAACCTTACTCCGTCGAATCTCAACGTTCAATCGGAACATGACAATTTGTCCACGTTTCACAACTTATGATTATTTCATTATGTATGTCATCTCTTACATACCAACACAATCATACAATTCAATTCAAGCATTTAACATACATATTTAAGTTACACGAACTTACCTTGAAAATGGTTCATTTTTGAATTTCAACTAATCCGAAACCTTTTGTTTCTCTCGATCTAGTTCGGTAGTTGCTATTTTCAGATCTATATGAATAAATTGAACTATTAATCTATCACATTTCATATACATTTGCATTTAATTACATCCTGTAACAGTCCGGTTTATACCCTAGTCGGAACAGTGGTTTTGGGACCACAAATCTGAGCCCGTATAATATTTTAATATTATATTCTGTGACTATGATGTGTGTATATGCATGTGCTAAAGTTTCGTAAGTTAATTCGTCCATCTGTGTGTTTAATTTGAACAAAGGGCTAAATTGCATTGTTTTATAAATTAGCATGCTACATGAAAAGGTACTTAATTGTCATGTCTTTATAAATATGAGGATTTTATGAAGCAATTAAGCCATTAGTTTGTAAGTGGACAGTTAAGGTAAAAAAAAGACCTTGATTTATATGTTATATATGTTTTTATTATAAGGATAATTTGGTAATAAGGTTAATAATATAATTGTTAATAAAATAAAGCATGAAAATGGAACATTCATTCATGCATTCTCCACCGAAAATAAAAAAGAAAAGAAAGGGTTTAAGCTTGTCATATTTGGCCATTTGAGAGCCAAATTAGAGATATGTTTTTGGTTGGTTTTTGATAATTTCTACGTTTTTGTAATCGTTGCTTCGAGAGCTTTAAAACCCATATCTCAATTTGATGAATTGATAATGTTTGTGTGAGATGCCATTGATGATATGTCAAGCTTTTTGATGATTTTTGGTGTTAAATGAAATATATGAGTTAGATGAACATACTTTGTTCTTGAATTTTTGATGAATTTAGCTAAATAGGGCTAAATTGAGAAAATGGTAACTTGAGGGACTAAATTGCAAATTTGATGGAAAATATGGGCTTGTATGTGATGCATATGTATTTGGCTAAGCTTGTTCATGTATGGATTTTGTGAATTTGATGTTTTGAGAAAAATGGACTAAAATGATAAAATGTACAAATGTGATGGCTATATTGCAAATAGTCCAAAATGTGTGTCTTTGGATTGAATTGAATGAGCTATTGAATAAAAGGGTTAATTCTGAATATGTTTAGATCAAGAGCCGAGGAAAACGGATTCAGATCGCGGGAAAGCGAAAGTAACCGAGTAACCTTTTTCATTCTGATAAACCGAATCTGAGGTAAGTCACTATGCAAATAAATGTATATATATGTAATTATAATTGTTCATATGATTAATGTTGATAATGAATGCCTATGAGAAGTTCTGCATATAAATTTCGAGGAAAGTTTGATATAGGGATTAAGTCCGAGAAGTCCCATGTGAACCTAGGGTAGATAGGATTAGCCATGTCATGACATAGGTATCCGCTCATTTTTATTATGTAAGACCACGTGCGGGACGTTGGCGTTAATTTGAGACTTCGTGTAAGACCTCGCCCGGGGCGTTGGCATCGATATAAGTTTTATGTATAAGACCACGTCTGGGACGTTGGCATCGAGATAAGTTTTACGTGTAAGACCATGTCAGGGACATCGGCATCGTATTGATACGTGTAAGACCATGTCAGAGACATTGGCATCGTATTGTTACGTGTAAGACCGTGCGGGACAAGCGGCATCAATGTCCGAGTGCATGTAAGACCTCGTCTGGGACGTTGGCATTGTACGACCATTCTGAGCTTTCTGAGTATCCTACTAGATTCCTTACAGTTCAACGGGCAAGTTTGTGATACGAAATAGCCATGTAAATAGTGAATTCGATTTAGGTACGCTGATTCATACACTAAGTGTGTATATAAGGTAAGTTCCTATGTAACCTTGCTATGATGGTTATGGACCTTTGAAATAGTTTTGTGCATAAGAGATTTTTGGAATTGATGAATGTGGCAAATGTGGCAAATAGTATGAATCAAAGTATATATGTGAGAAGATGTTATGTATATGAAATGTGCCTATATTTTTATATGCTTATATACTTGTCTATTAAGTTTATTTGTATATGACTTACTAAGCTTTTAGAAAGCTTACTCTGTGTGTGTTTTCTCTATTTTATAGGTCGTCAAAGCTACTGAAGGCTCGGGATCGTCAAGGATCGTCATCACACTACTAAAATCATTTTGGTACACTTTGAAAATGTATAAAGTTAGATATGGCATGTATAGGCTAGTATTTTAGTACAAGTTGTTATTTGATCTTAGCCATGTGATTTGGCTATTTTTGAATTAAGACTTTGCTTAAATGAATGTGATATATGATGCATATCATGGTATGGTGAAAGCATGTGAAATGGCCAAGGTTTGAGTGAGCAAATGAATGAATTATGCTTGTAATGATATGAGTTTTATTCTTTGAAATTGTCATGGTTGGAAATGGTATTGAATGCATGGTTTGAATGATTATTTTGGTATGTTTTTGATGGTTATATGTGCATGAGATATGTTGGTAAATATGGCTTGTAGGTTGACCTTTATGGGTGGCATTTTGGCCTTGTAAATGGCCTATAATGCCACACGGTTGTGGCACACAGGCGTGCCTAAGACCGTGGTTGAATTGGCAGAATGTAGCTTAAGTTGCACACGGCCTCGACATGGGCGTGTTAGCTGGCCGTGGTATACAAGTCAGTAGCTAGCTAAGAGCACACGGCCATGGCACACAGGCGTGCTTGGTGGACGTGTTGGAAAAGTCAGTATATGGTCTGGTAGCACACGGTCATGGCACACGGATGTGCCTAGTGATCGTGTTGATATAGTCAGTATGTAAACACGGATGGACACACGGGGGTGTCTAGAAGCCGTGGAGGGCACACGGTCTCCTCCCACGGGCGTGTCTCCCCTGAAAGTTAGAAAAGTCTTTAATTTTTATGAAATTTCATATGTGTTTCAGTTTAGTCCCAACTCAGTTTATATGCATGCTTTGGGTCTTGATGACTCATTTAAGGGACACTATGATCGTTAATGATGATTGTAATGTATGAAATGTTATGTATTGTTTCCGATTTGTTCGGTAATGCTCCTAACCCTAATTCGGCTACAGACACGAGATAGGGGTGTTACATTTGGTTGGTATCAGAGCTACGGTTGAGCCGATTCTCGGACTAACATAGCGTGTCAGAGTCTAGCTATACATGCCATATTTCTGAATTGTGATAGTGTGATGAATCCTGACGTATAAAATGTGATTTCTGTATAGTAATGGATCTCGAAAGAGCCGTAGCTGACGACGTAGAAAGTAATGCGCCTGATCCTGCGCAAGGGACAACGCCCTCTGATCCGAGACCGGCTACTAGCGGTCAAGGGGAAGAAGCTAAACAAGCTTTCTTCTAAATAATGAATGAGTGGTTCACTCAGTTTGTAAAGAAGAACCCGACTGTTTCGCAACCCCCGCCCCCTGTTAATCCCCTTCGACTACAAAGCAGCCACGGATATGCATCCGAATCTATTGAATAAGCCTCCCGTTGACAAGATTCGTAAGTATGGGGCCAAGAATTCCAGTGCTACTAAAGATGATGATGTGGAAAGGCCGAGTTCGATTGAAAAATACTATCCGGTATTCGACGAAATGTCTCTGACTCCGGATGAATGCATAAAGTGTGTTGTATCGTTACTCCGAGATGCAGCTTATCAATGGTGGAAAACTCTGATTTCTATTATTCCGAGAGAACGAGTTACATGGGGCTTCTTTCAGATTGAGTTCCGGAAGAAATATATCAGTGGGAGATTCGTTGTTCAAAAACGGAAGGAATTTCTGGAACTTAAACAGGGCAGAATGACTGTTTCTGAGTATGAACAAGAATTTGTGAGACTGAGTCAGTATGCTCGGGAATGTGTATCATCCGAAGCTATAATGTGCAAAAGATTTGAAGACGGACTTAACGAAGACATCCGTTTGCTAGTTGGTATTTTAGAAATAAAAGAGTTCGTTGTACTTGTTGACCGAGCTTGTAAAGCAGAGGCACTTAGGAAAGATAAAAGAAAAGCTGAGTCTGATACTCAAGATATGAAAAAGAGATTTCAGAGTAAATCATTTCAATCATTTTCGAGAAAAGATTCGGGGATAATGTGAGATATTCGAATGTAAATCAATCTAGACCGCAAATGAGTTCCAAAACTCCAAAGAACTTCGTGAGCTGCTGTTGGTAATGTCCAGACTGAGAGACCTGAATGTAAACATAGTGTTGGTAATGTCCGGACTGAGAGACGTGAATGTAAACATTGTGGAAACAGACATCCGGAAGTCAGTAGATTGAACGCATGAGAGCTTGCTTCGTATGTGGATCGCTTGATCATTTTATCCGTGATTGCCCCGAGCTTGTTGAGCGTAGATGGTTCAAAATCGAGATCCGATATTGCACCCGTGAGAGGTAGACCATCGAAGAATGTAAAGAATGTCGGTGGTAGTCGAGAACTACAAGAGACAATGTTGTCGATCTGAAGCTAGAGCGCTGCCGCCGGAGCGTATCTTTGTTTGTGCTCGAGAGGAAGCTTCGTCGCTGACGTTATAACAGTACTTTTACTCTTTATGATACTTCGTGATTGCTTTGATAAACCCCGGTTCCACGCATTCATATATATGTATGAATTTAGTACTCAAGAAGACTTTGCTGTAGAGTCTCTCGAGTTTACTATAAAAGTATCGAACCCCTTAGGTAAAAGTTTCCTTATTGACAAAGTATGCAAGAACCGTCAGTTAATGTTTCGAGATATCTGCTTTCCCTCTTTGATCCGATGTCGTTGCCATTTGACGAGTTCGATATTATTTTGGGTATGGATTGGTGCTTTTATGCATGATGTCATTGTGAATCAGAAAAGAAAGACTATTGATTTGAGATGTTCGAATGATGAGATTGTACGAATTGAATCTAATGATTTGAATGGATTACTTGCTGTGATATCAGTATTGAAAGCTCAGAGTTATGTGAAGAAGGGATATGAGGCATATTTTGCTTATGTGATTGATTCAAAGGTATCCGAAAAGAAAGTTGAGTCGCGGCTCGTTGTCTGTGAATATTCTGATGTGTTTCCGGAAGAATTCCCGGGTTTACCTCCGATACGTGAAGTTGAATTTGGTATTAAGTTGTTGCCGGGTACTACACCTATTTCAATAGCTCCGTATAGAATGGCATCAACAGAGTTGAAGGAGTTAAAGTCGTAGTTACAAGAATTGACCGATAGAGGGTTTGCTAGACCGAGTTTCTCGCCTTGGGGTGCTCCTGTTCTATTTGTGAAAAAGAAAGATGGCACGATGAGGATGTGTATTGATTACCGCTGCTTGAACAAGGTGACTATAAAGAACAAATATCCGCTGCCTGAATTGATGATTTATTTGATCGCTTAAAAGGAGCTCTCAGTATTTTCCAAGATTGATCTCGAGATCGGGATACTACCAGATTGAGAGTCAAGGATTCGGATATTTCGAAAACTGTTTTCAGAACGAGGTATGGGCATTATGAGTTTTTGGTTATGCCATTTGGACTAATCAATGCTCCTTTGTTTTATGGATCCGATGAATAGAATTTTCAGACCGTACCTAGATCGATTTGTTGTCGTATTCATTGATGACATTTTGATTTATTCGCGTGATGAGACTCGAGCACGCCGAAAGCATCTGAGGATTGTGTTGCAAACTCTGAGAGAGAAGCAATTGTACGCAAAATTTAGCAAATGTGAATTCTGGTTACACGAGGTTAGTTTTCTCGGGGCATATTGTGTCACTTTTCGGAATTCGAGTTGATCCGAGCAAGATTTACGCTATTCGATTGGAAACCTCCGAGGAATGTGTCCAAGTCCGTAGCTTTTGGGCTTAGCTGGTTATTATCATCGATTTGTGAAAGGATTTTCAAAGTGATAGCTACTCCGTTGACGAAATTACTTGAAAGATGTTTGATTTGAATGGTCCGATAGATGTCGAAAAGTTTTGATCGCTTGAAAACTCATAACTAAGCTCTAGTGTTAGTACACAAAGAAGAATTGGGCAAAGAATTTGTGATTTATAGTGATGCTTCGTTAAATGGGCTGGGATGTGTTTTGATGCAGGAAGGCAAAGTCGTAGCTTAGGCTTCGAGACAATTAAAGCCGCATGAAAAGAATTATCCGATGCACGACCTCGAGTTAGCTGCGATTGTGTTTGCACTTAAGATTTGGCGCCATTATTTGTATGGTGAGAAATGTCACATATTTTGAGATCATAAAAGTTTGAAGTATCTAATGACTCAGAAAGATTTGAACCTGCGTCAGAGAAGATGGCTTGAGTTGTTAAAAGATTATGAGCTTGTGATAGATTATCATCTGGGTAAAGCAAATGTTGTTGCAGATGCACTGAGTCGAAAATCATTGTTTGCACTACGCTCTTTGAATGCTCAAACAGATTTATCTGATGATAGTTCTGTGTTAGCTGAGTTAAAAGTGAAACCGTTGTTTGTACAACAAATATGTGATGCTCAGAAGGTAGATAATGAATTGCTAGCGAAACGAGCTCAGTGTGAAGTGAATTCTGAATTTGAATTTCGAGTTGTTGACGACTGTTTGAGATTCCGAGATCGTATCTGTGTTCCGAGAAATCCGGAGTTGATTCAGCTGATTTTGAGCGAAGCACATAACAATCGTCTATCTGTTCATCCGGGAAGTACGAAATGTATCAGGATTTGAAACGACACTACTGGTGGTCTGGTATGAAACGAGACATTTCTGACTTTGTTTCGAAATATTTAGTCAGTCAGCAAGTAAAAGCCGAACATCAAGTTCCATCTGGATTGCTTCAGCCGATTCTGATTCCTAAATGGAAATGGGATAGAGTAACAATGGACTTTGTTTCTGGTTTGCCTCAGACTTTGAGAAAGAAAGATGCAATTTGGGTCATAGTTGACCGACTGACGAAATCTACCGATTTTATTCCGGTAAGATCTGATTATTCACTTGATAGATTAGCCGAGCTATATATTTCTGAGATTGTTAGATTGCACGGAGTGCCACTATCCATTGTGTCAGATAGAGATTTGAGGTTTACATCAAGATTCTGGAAGAAACTGCAAGAAGCTTTGGGTACGAAATTAAACTTCAGTACAGCTTTTCATCAGCAAACAGATGGTCAGTCTGAACGAATCATTCAGATTCTATAAGATATGTTAAGATGCTGTGTACTTGAGTTTCATGGTTCGTGGGAACAATATCTGCCATTGATCGAATTTGCGTACAATAATAGTTTTCAGTCGAGTATCAGAATGGCACCATATGAAGCTCTGCACAGACGTAAATGTCGTACCCCTCTGTATTGGACTGAACTCAGTGAAAATATGCTACACGGTGTTGATTTGATAAAAGATTTAGAACAGAAAGAGAAACTGATCCAAGATTGTTTAAAGCACCATCTGATCGTCAGAAGTCGTATGCGAACTTGAAACGAAAAGATATAGAATTTGAGATCAGCGAAAAAGTATTTCTGAAAGTGTCACCGTGGAAGAAAGTGCTCCGTTTTGGACGTAAAGGCAAGTTGAGTCCAAGGTTCATCGGTCCGTATGAGATCATTGAGCGAGTTGGACCTGTCGCATATTGATTGTTGTTGCCTTCCGAGCTAGAAAAGATTCATAATGTATTTCATGTCTCGATGCTCCATAGATATCGATCTGATCCGTCACATGTAATTGTCCCATTTGAAATTGAAATCCGATCTGATATGACATATGAAGAGGAACCGATCCGTATCTTAGCTCGTGAAGTAAAAGAATTGAGAAATAAGAAAATTTTGTTAGTAAAAGTACTATGGAATCGACACAGAATAGAAGAGGCTACTTGGGAGCCCGAAGATTCAATGAAACAGCAATATCCAAATCTATTTAACGGTAAGATTTTCGGGGACGAAAATCCCTAAGGGGGAGAATTGTAACAGTCCGGTTTATACCCTAGTCGGAACAGTGGTTTCGGGACCACAAATCCGAGCCCTTATAATATTTTAATATTATATTCTGTGACTATGATGTGTGTATATGCATGTGCTAAAGTTTCGTAAGTTAATTCGTCCATCTGTGTGTTTAATTTGAACAAAGGGCTAAATTGCATTGTTTTATAAATTAGCATGCTACATGAAAAGGTACTTAATTGTCATGTCTTTATAAATATGAGGATTTTATGTGGCAATTAAGCCATTAGCTTGTAAGTGGACGGTTAAGGTAAAAAAAAGACCTTGATTTATATGTTATATATGTTTTTATTATAAGGATAATTTGGTAATAAGGTTAATAATATAATTGTTAATAAAATAAAGCATGAAAATGGAACATTCATTCATGCATTCTCCACCGAAAATAAAAAAGAAAAGAAAGGGTTTGAGCTTGTCATATTCGGCCATTTGAGAGCCAAATTAGAGGTATGTTTTCGGTTGGTTTTTGATAATTTCTACGTTTTTGTAATCGTTGCTTCGAGAGCTTTAAAACCCATATCTCAATTTGATGAATTGATAATGTTTGTGTGAGATGCCATTGATGATATGTCAAGCTTTTTGATGATTTTTGGTGTTAAATGAAATATATGAGTTAGATGAACATACTTTGTTCTTGAATTTTTGATGAATTTAGCTAAATAGGGCTAAATTGAGAAAATGGTAACTTGAGGGACTAAATTACAAATTTGATGGAAAATATGGGCTTGTATGTGATGCATATGTATTCGGCTAAGCTTGTTCATGTATGGATTTTGTGAATTTGATGTTTTGAGAAAAATGGACTAAAATGATAAAATGTGCAAATGTGAGGGCTATATTGCAAATAGTCCAAAATGTGTGTCTTTGGATTGAATTGAATGAGCTATTGAATAAAAGGGGTAATTCTGAATATGTTTAGATCAAGAGCCGAGGAAAGCGGATTTAGATCACGGAAAGCGAAAGTAACCGAAAGTAATCGCTTTCATTCCGATAAACCGAATCGAGGTAAGTCACTATGCAAATAAATGTATATGTATGTAATTATAATTGTTCATATGATTAATGTTGATAATGAATGCCTATGAGAAGTTCTGCATATAAATTCCGAGGAAAGTTCGATATAGTGATTAAGTCCGAGAAGTCCCGTGTGAACCTAGGGTAGATAGGATTAGCCATGTCATGACATAGGTATATGCTTACTTTTTATTATGTAAGACCACGTGCCGGATGTTGGCGTCTTTGAGACTTCGTGTAAGACCTCGTCTGGGACGTTGGCATCGATATAAGTTTTATGTATAAGACCACGTCTGGGACGTTGGCATCGAGATAAGCTTTACGTGTAAGACCATGTCAGGGACATCGGCATCGTATTGATACGTGTAAGACCCTGTCTGGGACAGCGGCATCAATGTCTGAGTGCATGTAAGACCTCATCTGGGACGTTGGCATTGTACGACCATTCCGAGCTTTTTGAGTATCCTACTAGATTCCTTACGGTTCAACGGGCAAGTTTGTGATACGAAATAGCCATGTAAATAGTGAATCCGATTCAGGTACGCTGATTCATACACTAAGTGTGTATATAAGGTAAGTTCCTATGTAACCTTACTATGATGGTTATGGACCTTTGAAATAGTTTTGTGCATAAGAGATTTTTGGAATTGATGAATGTGGCAAATGTGGCAAATAGTATGAATCAAAGTATATATGTGAGAAGATGTTATGTATATGAAATGTGCCTATATTTTTATATGCTTATATACTTGTCTATTAAGTTTATTTGTATATGACTTACTAAGCTTTTGGAAAGCTTACTCAGGTGTGTTTTCTCTGCTTTTATAGGTCGTCAAAGCTCATCAAGGCTCGGGACCGTCAGGATCATCATCACACTACTAAAATCATTTTGGTACACTTTGAAAATGTATAAAGTTAGATATGGCATGTATAGGCTAGTATTTTAGTACAAGTTGTTATGTGATCTTAGCCATGTGATTTGGCTATTTTTGAATTAAGACTTTGCTTAAATGAATGTGATATATGATGCATATCATGGTATGGTGAAAGCATGTGAAATGGCCAAGGTTTGAGTGAGCAAATGAATGAATTATGCTTGTAATGATATGAGTTTTATTCTTTGAAATTGTCATGGTTGGAAATGGTATTGAATGCATGGTTTGAATTATTATTTTGGTATGTTTTTTATGGTTATATGTGCATGAGATATGTTGGTAAATATGGCTTGTAGGTTGACCCTTATGGGTGGCATTTTGGCCTTGTAAATGGCCTATAATGCCACATGGTTGTGGCACACGGGCGTGCCTAAGACCGTGGTTGAATTGGCAGAATGTAGCTTAAGTTGCACACGGCCTCGACATGGGCGTGTTAGCTGGTCGTGGTATACAAGTCAGTAGCTAGCTAAGAGCACACGGCCATGGCACACGGGCGTGCTTGGTGGCTGTGTTGGAAAAGTCAATATATGGTCTGGTAGCACACGGTCATGGCACACGGACGTGCCGAGTGACCGTGTTGATATAGTCAGTATGTAAACACGGATGGACACACGGGGGTGTCTAGAAGCCGTGGAGGGCACACGGTCTCCTCCCACGGGCATGTCTCCCCCGAAAGTTAGAAAAGTCTTTAATTTTTATGAAATTTCATATGTGTTTCAGTTTAGTCCCAACTCGGTTTATATGCATGCTTTGG
This sequence comes from Gossypium sturtianum, assembly GCA_025698515.1. Lineage (NCBI taxonomy): Eukaryota > Viridiplantae > Streptophyta > Magnoliopsida > Malvales > Malvaceae > Gossypium > Gossypium sturtianum. Next base: position 99,299,504 of record CM046955.1, on the reverse strand, counting down.
GTCTTGATGACTCATCTAAGGGACACTATGATCGTTAATGATGATTGTAATGTATGAAATGTTATGTATTGTTTCCGATCTGTTCGGTAACGCTCCTAACCCTAATCCGGCGACGGACACAGGATAGGGGTGTTACACATCCTGGGCAAAATTACCATTTTGCCTCTACTCTTTTCAAGAATTCCAGTTTCGTCCCTAGGCTCGGAAAATGAAATTCATGCAATCTAGTCCTCTTTCCAAGCCTAACCTAAATTTAATAACAATTTTTATAGCACACAAATTTCACAAATTTTAGAATTTTCCATGGGTTTTACCACCTTTTCATTTTAGTCCCTAAATCAAGTTTTCATCAAAAATTGCTTTGTAAAAGTTGTTTTTCTATGAACAATCTTTCATTTTTGCCATAAATTTCTAATTTTCAACATATTCATCCATGACTCAAATATCTTACCTTGATAACTTTTCAAATTAATCCCATAAATAGAGAGATTAGTCTATCCCGATTCTGAAAATATAAAAATCATTAACAACGGGACTTGATTTCATACCTTTTTAAGCCTGAAAAGTCTTCTTCCTCTCCCCTAGGGTTTCCATAGAAAAATTGGGGAAAATGATATGAAAATAGATGATTATTTCTTTTTATTTAATTAACATCTTTTAATTTTTTTGATTTCCAATTTAGTCCCTTGTCTTTTCTAATTTTTCCATGGATGAGTCATTAAAATATATACTAACTACTCTTCAATGGTCTAATTACCATATAAGGACCTTAAGTTTTGAATTCCATAGCTATTTAATACCTATAGCTACTAGAATCCAACTTTTGCATTTGATGCAATTTAGTCCTTTACCTAATTAACCATACAATCAATAAAATTTTCGTATCAAAATTTTCATGTGACCTTCCTATCATAATACCAACCATAAAATAAAATAAAATAATTTTTTATTTTTGACTCAGATTTGTGGTCCCGAAACCACTGTTCCGATCTCACCGAAAATGGGCTGTTATAAGCTCGTTCATTAGTGCATAAAAACTCGTGAGCTAACTATAACTATTATATTATGCTGTGACTTCCTTGTGGAGAAATAAGGAAGGTGAGAGAAGGAGAAATAAGGCAGTGAGCCAGAAAGTGTTACTAAGGGGGAGAATAAGGGACAATATGATGTATCAAACTATTTTCGTGCTTAAAACTATTTGATTCTTACTATTCTTGAAATCCATAACTGTCCTAAGCCTCGGAATGTTACAAGCCAAAAAGCCCTATGTGATCTAGGTAGACTTATTCACGATTCAAAATCATACTGAATAATTGCATTTATGATTGTTTGTATTCTGCCAGGATAGTCAAATTATTTGTATAACTTATTGATGGATTCTTACATTTGAGATCCTTAATGCTTGAATGCTTTCTAATATACTGAACTTAGGTGATTGATACCAAAAGTGGTAAGTAAGTTATATCTTTTGCCAAGATTATGTGTGAATATAAAATGCTTATTCATGTGCTCCAAAGCTAACACTTGTACCATACTTGTTCAAGGGTCGTCTTTTCATTTATTGTTTTTGTTTGTGTTGCTTGAGGACATGCAATGACTTAAGTGTGGGGGAGTTTGATTTGTCATAATTTGGTGTAGTAGATTAAACTAGTTTTCGCACTTTAAGAGCTTGAACATAAGCATTTTAGTTAGGTTTTAAATACATTTTCGTAAGCTTAGTTAAGTTTAATAAAATGTGTAATTTAAGTCTTTTATTGACCTTAGGGGCCGAATGAGGCCTAAGGGTGAGCTAATATACTTTGTGAGGTTGGAAGATAAGTTGTTCTTGCCGACTCAGCATTTGAGTGGATGAATCAGAATATTCGTCTGGGGTATTGACTAGTTGATTGAACGAGAAAGCCCGAGACGACAGTTGATTATGACTACCGAAACGAGTTAATCACCCATGCCTAGATTTGATATATATTTGATTATTTGATTTCTCGTTTCTCATTTATTTACTTTTCTTTTATTTCCTTTCTTATTATTTTTTAGTTTATCAAAAACCTTTCTTTTGATGCTTCGTACTATAATCCAATTAAACCTACTAATTAGATCTATATATGTTTAGATTAGAATTAATTTAGTGTTTGCCTCCCTTGGGTACAATCCTCGGTATACTTACCTACTCCGTTATAACTATATTACAACCTGACCTGTATACTTGCGGATACCATTTTTCACATCTTTTGTGCAGGATTTCTACTCTGGACGTTGGTACGTCCAGAGGTGGTCAATTATATTGGAGTTTGGCCTGATGAATTGTGAAGTGGACAACTATTTAAGGTACGAGTGTATTAACCTTATAGTTAGTGGTGTCAAAAAATGAGGTTTCAGGACTTTGTTTCCATAAATCGAACTCGTAAATGTTTTTATCAACTTTTTATCGAGTGGTTATATAGATGAATTGAATTTCGGATAGGAAATTTTACTGAATTAGTGATTAATTAGGGTACAAGGACTAAATTGTAAAAACTATAAAATTTAATTGCTATTGATTTTTACTAGCTAAAATGCTTATTTATTAATGGTTTAAGGGTTTAATTTGAAAATGACAACTTTTTAAAGGTAGTGGATGATAGGGACATTAATTAATTGAGAATATGTCAAGTAATGTTTAATAAAAGATTAAGGATATGTTAAAATAAATAAGGTAAAAAGTGTTTGTAACACGCCATACCCGACTCGATAATTGGACCCGAGTATGATGTGTTAGAACATAAAATCATACTAATTCTTATACAAATCATTCAATGAAATTGAAATCTTGTAAAACTTTACAAATTTAAGAGTATAAAACATGTGACGAGCTTTTACTTTATAAAGATTTCAATGTACATTTTAGGCAAATCAAAATAACGTTCAAAACCATTTGGCGATTAAGTTTTTATTAAGTATATTTCATTGAACAGAATATAGCGATTCAAATTCAAGCATTGATATTTTAATAAAAAGCTCGTAAAAACAAAGTCTTGTCAAAATAGTAGTTCTTTATATAGATTACTTCCAAAATACATTTATATGCCACCTCCAAGAGTCACATAACAAATCAGACAACTCACAATAGCAGCAGCTCTCTGGCGTAGTCTTTCTAACAAATAGTCTACCTTTAGTCAGGAAGCCTGAAAAGGAAAAGTTAACAGAGTAAGTTCATACGAACTTAGTGAGTTCCAAAGATAAATCATACATATCATTACTTACAACACAACTGAACCTTTCATATTGACTTACACATGATATTCATAGTACGCCTAATGGCGTGTACAGAACACAGACATACTTAGTACACCAATTTACTTAACACATGGGCGTATATTGTGTGCCAACTTAACACAACTTAGACAACCCATCTTCATGCTAGCCACGTACCTAGAATTTAGATTAAGAAACATATCATACAGTCTCATTCACATACATACTCCCCCTTAACTCCTCATATCATTCTCATTTAGAATATCATGTTTTATCGTGATCTACCAGTCCGGTTTGCAATATAGTTGCCCTACAAGAGGCTACACAAACATATCTCCTCTTCTCCATCACCATAGATCATATCTCATATCTCATAAATAGATGGTAGTGCCTTAAGCATGAAGGATGAAACTTACTTCATAACACAGATAGACTGAACTCAAACTGACAACACTAGACAAAATTATCCACACATATACCATTCATGCATCTCTGAAGAAGGTTCTTAGTTTACACAAGTTATATAACAATGAAAGTTATAACACATGGAAGTAAGAAAGAACTCACCAGAAACTCTAGCACAAATCTACATAGCAGGTCTGTTGCCTTTATCATTTGGACCCTCTTTAGCTTCTTGAACTAAAAGAAAGATAATTCTACACATCAGATCATCAATCTATCAAACCTTCACATCCATGCAAGAATTGATAATACTTAATCCAAAATTAGAAAGCTTCCTTCCTCACACACTATTCTAACATTTTTGCTTGCATCATGAAAAACAAATAAATGACTTCAATAATAACCTAAGGGTTTACCAGTACTTACCAAAGAGCTGGTACTAACGTAGATGTTAGCTAAATATTGCAAACCTTCATTTCGATGAATTTCTTCTAAACTTAGGTATTTTCAAGGATTTACAAAGGAACTTAAGAAAGAAGATTTAAAGGTGTTTCAGAAAGACCACCACTATTCTTATATACTTAAGCAACAGAGACAAGAATTAGTGGAAAAATCAGATAATTCCACTAACGCTCTTGATTCTCATGATTAAGTGCACTTAACAAGTTTTAACTCTTATCAACTATAGTAGTCTGGTTCATTTCAACTAAATCTCAACTTGACTAACCAAATCATCATACAATAAAATAATAAATAAATCTAAACAACTGCAAACTGAACAAGTTTGCCCAAAGCATCTGGGGTGGGCGAATACTTAATAGAAAAGTCTGACAAACTTTAGAGCTCGCCAAATTTAAAAGTTAACCATATGGAGAATTACAAAAAATTCTATACTTAGCCAGGACAATTACTTTACTTACACAAATATATCCTTAATTTACCATATATACATCAAACAGTAATTGACTATTGAGACTCCACCAGGCGGGCTGTTACAAACTCCCCTACTTAGAAAATTTCATCCTCGAAATTTATACCTGTGAAAAGCTGAAGATACTGCTCTTTCATGAAACTTTCTCTTTCCCAAGTAGCTTCTTCTGTATTATGATTTCTCCATAATACTTTTACCAATGGAATCCTCTTATTCCTTAGCTCTTTCACTTCTCTTGCAAAGATACAAATAAGCTCTTCTTCATATGATAGATTTGGTTCTACCTTTAAATCTTCTATCTATACAACATGATCTGGATTTGATCGATATCTTCTCAGCATAGAAACATGAAAAACATTGTGAATATTTGGTAACTCTGGAGGTAAAGTCAACCTATATGCCACTGGTCCAACTTGCTCTAAAATTTCATATGGTTCTACAAATCGTGGACTTCACTTTCCTTTCTGACCAAATCTTATAATTTTCTTCCATGGAGAAACTTTTAAGAATATTTTATCACCAACTTCAAATGAGACCTCTTTACTCTTTAGATCAGCATAATCTTTCTTACGATCTTGGGCAGCTTTTAGATAACTACAGATGGCAAAAAAAAAAATTCTTCTATTTCTCGACCTAACTCCGGACCTACAACTTTCCTTTCACTAAGCTCCATCCAACACGTAGGCATTCTACATCTTCTACCATACATAACTTCAAATGGTGACATACCCAAACTGGCATGATGGTTGTTATTATATGCGAATTCAACCAAATAAAGATATCTTTCGCAATTCAGTCCAAATTCAATCACACAATTTCTTAGCATATCCTCCAAGACTTGAATGACTCTTCCAGACTGACCATCTGTCTAGGATGAAAAGCATGAAGGTGTACGATCTGAAAGATATAGAGTTCAGCTAACTTTGCAAGTGAATCAGTGGTGTGTACAGGCAGAAAATGAGTTGATTTAGTAAATCGATCCACAATCACCGAAACTATAGAATTCCATGAAGGTGTCCTATCTAAAAGATATATGGTTCAGTTAACTTTTCCAGTGAATCAGTGGTGTGTAGAGGCAGAAAATGAGTTGATTTAGTAAATCGATCCACAATCACCTGAGAGGAAGTCCCGATACAAAATCCATAATGATTCTATCCCATTTCCATTCTAGTATCTCCAAGGGATACAACTTACCTGAAAGAACTTGATGCTTTGCTCTAACTCATTGACAAGTCAAACAAGTTGAAACATATTTTATGATTTCTCTCTTTATTCCAAGCCACCAATATAGACTTTTCAAAGCTCGATACATCTTGACACCTTTTGGATGGAGTGATAAGGGTCCTTGATGAACCTCTCTGAGCAAGTCTTGTATTAAACTATTCTCAACTGGTACATACATTCTTCCCATAAACCTCAGTTTACCATCTTTACCCAAACTAAAGTTTGCTACATTATCAAACATCATTCGCTGCTTATACATATCACACTGCCGATCTTTCATCTATTCTTCTAAAAATTGAGAGATAAAATTTGGTCTAACAGTTAGCTCTACCAATAATGATCCATCATCAACCATACTTACTCTTGCCCGTAAGGATGTTAATGTTGCCATTTTTTTACTTAAAGCATCAGCCACAATATTAGCTTTCCAAGGGCGATACTCTATGGCCAAATCATAATCTTTCAGAAGTTTCATCCAGCGTCTTTGGCATAGATACAAATCTTTTTGCGTCATCAAATACTTCAAGCTCTTGTGATCAAAGAACACACGACACCATTCCCCGTATAGATAATGTCTCCATATCTTTAATGCCAAAACGTCTACTTCCATCTCCAAATCATGGGTTGGATAGTTCCTCTCATGTGGCTTGAGTTGGCGCGATGCATTCACCACAACTTTACCCTTCTGCATAAGCACACATGCAAACCCATTCAAAGATGCATTGGTATAAACAACATACTCCACGCCAAATTCTGGTTGAGCTAAGACGGGTGCTTCATTTAAGATTGTTTTAAAATTTTCAAAACTTTGCTAACAATCATCAATCTATTCAAATTTTCTTTGTTTTCCAACAATTGAGTGAGGGGAGTTGCCAAAATTGCGAAACCTTTCACAAACCTTCTATAATAGCCTGTTAGACCCAAAAAACTGCAAACTTCAGTAACATTCTTGGGCAAATTCCATTCAAGCATTGCTTTTAACTTATCAGGATCAACTTTAATACGTTTTGTAACAGCCTGATTTTGGGTCTAGTCGGAACAGTCGTTTCGGGGCCACAAATCCGACATAAGAAAATTTATTCTTATTATATTTTTATGGTCTACAATTTCCCGAAATGATTTCGTGAAAATTTCGTTTGAAAATTTCGACGTTTGGGCACTCAATTTAGTCAAAAGGACTAAATTGTAAAAAGTGCAAAACTTGAGTTCTAGAAGCTAGAGGTGCCCAATTGCTATGAAATTTTAAATTAGAGGTCCTTGGTTAGTAATTAGACCATTGGATAAATTTTTGGACAAAAATGGACATGAAATAGGTGAAATAGAATATTTTTAAGTTAGGGGCAATTTGGTCATTTAGTAATTAAAAGAATTAAAAAGCCAAAATAGCCAAAAAAATTCCATCTTCTACCTCTCCTGGCTGAAACTTGCATGGAAACCATGGCTAGGGTTTTGTTCAAGCTTTCCAAGCTCCATAGTAAGTCCGTTCTTGCCCCGTTTTTAATGATTTTCACGTTTTTGAAATTCTTGTAACATGATCTACCTATTTCTACCATTTATTTGAGATATGATGAAGGTCTAGGGTTTTACCCATGTTATAAAGTTGTGTATTTTGATGTTAAATGGTCGATTATGCATGTTTATGGTTAGAGAAACAACTTTTACTAAGTGATTTTCGGTAAAAATGCCTAAAAGTATTAATTTGTAAAAGTTATAAAATATGTCATAAAAGTGTGTTTTAGTGAAAAATGTGGGCTTCTATAAGCATGAAAGTGATTCGGCTAGGCTTGGGTTACAAAGAAATTGAACACATTTCATTTTACGAGCCTAGGGGCAAAAGTGTAAATATGTGAAACTTTAGGGGCAAAAATGTAATTTTTCCATAATGTGATTTTTGGATCATATTGAATAATGTGACTAATAAATAGACTAAATGTGATGTTATAGATCAAAGAAAACGAGGTTCAGACCTAGAACGGGGGAAAAAGAGAGAAATTAACGATTAGGTCCCTTTTACCTTTTCGGTATCGAGGTAAGTTCGTATGTGAATAATGCATTATGATGTTTGTATTTTTAAATATTTTAAATGCTTCGTTAATGTGTGGAATGAATGATTACTTCTATGGACACAATCGACAAGTTTCGATAAGTACGAAAAAAAATCCCGTTTGAACCTTAGGAATAGAATAGGATACAAGTGACATGTCACTAGGAACTATATGAGTTGAGCTCATGAGATATGTGATATGTGTTTATGTGAATCCGGGTGATGGTCTTGTACGTTCTACCTGTGGCTGGGTAGCCCGGCATGTGTTGCAGGTACCTGTCAGCTTGTGTGAGCAGCCCGTGTAGCTACGTCTTGACTGACAGCTTGTGTGAGCAGGCCCGTGATTAGCTCGAGAGCAAGCATTTATGTGATATGAGATATGAGGTAGCTTTAGCTACATATGTGGCACTTATGTGCAAAGACTTTCCGTGTATCCTTTAGTATTCCAAGCGGTTCAACGGGTAATTTAAAGATTACGTTAATGATATGAAAGGCTATGATTATGTTATGAAGTGGTACAGGTATGTACACACAACTCATGTGAAGTGAATTCGGTATATGATGAATCCTTGGTAAGAATGTACATGAATAAGTTATGCTTGTGAGATATTGATAATCTTGCGATCAATGATCTACATTTATGATGAATGGATGCATGATAAGATTTGAAAATGACCATATGTTAGACTTATGAGTCTAATTTGGGTTATGATATAGTACGATGTATATGCTTAAACTGTGATTCATTGGATATGAGAAAAAGGAAAGACAGGCGTAATCATTAATTAAAGTCATTATGAAAACATAGAGAGATATGAGCTATAGATAAGTGAAAGATTGTTAAGCTATATGTTGAAATTATGATTACTCGTAAATGATGTGCATGTTGTTAAGAGAGTTAAAATAACTCGCTAAATAATGTGATATGTTGTAACGGGGAGACTATGGTGGTTAGGCCAATGCCAAGTCATGTAAATGGTGTTTATAAGTTAAAAGAGTAAGCACTATGAATGAATAAGTGGTAAACTTGAGATCTAATGCAAATTGAAATAATAGTACTCTTATGGATGGATTAAGAAAATGAATGTTAATAGTTGTTTATTATTTACATATGAACTTACTAAGCTCTATTGCTTACTCCCCTTCCTTTCCTATCTCTTATAGGTTAAGTTAGATAGCTCGGGTTGGAGATCGCCGGAGATGCTATCGTACTATCAAGTTATCATTCGGGTATAAGTGAATGCAAGTATTTTAAGTTTATGGCATGTATAGGGACTTTGCCATTTGAAATTATGTCAGCATAAATGTGTTGGCCTATTATGGTTATGGTCCAATTTGTATATAGCCATGAATGATGGCTTATGTTGATTACATGATTATGCATATACATATGCAAATGCCTTGTGATGTGGTTTATGTTTGCTTGATATGTGATGGATGTGGTTAATAGTCTTGTTGTTGATTAGATAAGTTGACTAATGTTGGATATGAGTCATTCATATGATAATCTCCTTATGGGTATGAAGTTGGTATGAGTTGTATTAGTAAAGCATAATGCTATTAGAATGATGGAAGTGAAAATGTACATGATATGTTATTGCTTGATTATGTTAGTTCGGTTTGAAGGCTTTTGTATGCCATAAAAGTTGCCATGTGATGTTGCTTGAGGGTAACAAAATGGCTTAGAAAATAGCCTTGTATTTGTCCACACGGGTAGACACACGGGCATGTGTCTAGGCCGTGTGTGACACACAGTCTGACCCCATGGGCGTGTGATCCAGCCGTGTGTCCCCTGCACCTTAATATAGCAAAACAGAATGTCCAGAATTGGCCACACGGGCTGAGACACGGCCGTGTGTCTCGGCCGTGTGAGTGACACGGCCTTGGGACATGGGCGTGTGCCCTGGCCGTGTGAAGTCTGGACCTGATTTATGAAAAATCATGATAATAAAATTGACCACACGGCCTAGCACACGGGCGTGTGACTTGGCCATATGGCTACCATTTGTTGCTGACGTCATAAACAGAATGCAACCTAAAATCGACACAGCCTAAGCCCACGGGCGTGTGACATGCCACACGGGCGTGTCCATTGACCCACACGGGCGTGTGCCTCTAAAACCTCAAAATTTTCCTGAGTTTTGTAAAATCTTCCTAAGGTTTCGATTTAGTCCTGAACCGCCCTTAATGTATGTTTTAGACCTCATGGGCCCATATAAGGGACGACGTGCACATGAATGAAAAGTTTTAATTTGGATGGAAATTTAAGTCTCGATTTTGTAGTGATTGAGTTTATGTCAGGTAACGCCTCGTACCCTGTCCCGACGTCGAATACGAGTAAGGGGTGTTACACGTTTAGCAGAAATCACATGGCCTATAAAATGAACTTCTCTTAGCCAGAATTCACACTTATTGAACTTGGCGTATAACTTATTCTCACGTAATGTTCTCAGCACAATCCTTAAGTGTTCCTTATCACCAGCTTCATTCTTAGAATAAACTAGAATATCATCCATAAAAACCACCACAAATTGATCCAAATAGGGCTAAACACCCTATTCATCAAGTCCATGAATACTTCAGGCGCATTTGTTAAGCTAAAAGGCATCACTAAGATTTCATTATGGTCATACCTTGATCGAAATGCAGTCTTAGAAACATCATCACCTTTTATCTTCACTTGATAATATCAAGATCACATATAAATCTTAGAGAAAATTGTAGCCCCACACAACTTATCAAAGAAATCTTCAACCGTGGCAGAGGATATTAATTCTTCACAGTTACATTATTCAACTGGCGATAATCAATGCATAGGTGTTGTGTTTCATCTTTCTTCTTCACAAACAAAATTGGCGCACCCCATGGTGTAACACTTAGGCAAATAAACCCCATGTCTAATAGATCTTGCAATTGTGATTTCAACACTTTCAGCTCTAACAGTGCCATTCTATAAGGAGCACAAGAAATAGGCGTTGTACCAGGCTCCAATTCAATTGAAAACTCCACTTCTCTATCAGGTAGCATCCTTGGAAGCTCTCTTAGGAACACATTTGAGAAGTCCTTTACAACAGGAACTTGACTGATATCTTTCCTCGACTCAGATGAATCCATAATGTATGCCAAATAAGCGTCTGCACCCTTAACTAAAATTTTTTTGGTGGCTACAGCAGAAATTATCCTATTCGCCAAACCATTCTATACGTCGTGTAACACCCCTTACCCGTATCCTATGCCGGAATAAGGTACGAGGCGTTACTTAACTTAATAACATGCATACAAACACTTCCGAGTTATGAAATTTCATTCAAATTTAAAATTTTTCAAACTTCATCTTAAAGTCCCTAATATAGGCCTACGAGGCCCAAAACATACTTTGGGAATGGTTCGGTACTAAACCAAGCACTTTAGAAAACTTTGGAAAATTTCACTGAAAATAGGGGCACACGCCCGTGTGAGCAGACCGTGTTGTCACACATGCCCATATCCCTAGCCGTGTGGATTTATTTTTCAATTCGAACCTACAGAGGTTTTCACACGGCCTGGCACATGCCCGTGTCTATGGCCCGTGTCCCTCACACGGCCATGACACGCCCGTGTCTCAGCCCGTGTGTTAAAACCTTGACATTCTGTTTCTGACGTCAAAAACATTTTAGGGTCACACGGCCAAGGCACACACCCGTGTGCTAGGCCGTGTGGCAAATTTAATTTCGCATTTAAGGTGCAGACTTCACACGGCCTGGGCACATGCCCATGCATTATGGCCGTGTCATCCACGTGGTTGAGACACACGGCCATGCCTCAGCCCGTGTGTTTACTACTAGGCATTCTGTTTTACCAAATTAAGGTGCAAGGGACACACGGTCGGACTACACGCCCACGGGGCAGGCTGTGTGTCACACATGGCCTAGACACACGCCCGTGTGTCTACCCTTGTGGACAAAAACAAGGCTATTTACCAAGCCCTTTTGCCACCCTTACTTGCACCAACATAAGCCACATTAAGTAACACCAATCCACACATAAACATCTGACCAAATTAGCCACAACCAAGGCATACACACATCAAGGCTACTACACTCCATTCACATGCAAAACATAACACATACTTTATCAATCCAATCATGCGACTTACTCATTCATGCATTAACACACCATATATTTCACCATGCAAATTGCACATTCATGAAAAACATCATCATCTACATATATTTATAACAAGTATTAGCCATCATCCATGGACTTATACAAAATGATTCAATCTTCAAGACAAGCCAACACATTTGGCGAAAACAATATGACACTTGACAAAAGACCAAGTCTCTATACATGCCATACTCAAAATGATAAATCTAATTATACCAAATGTTCAGATTGATAGTTTGATCGAGCCTCCGACGTCCTTTGATCCCCGAGCTAGCTTAGCGATACTATAAGAAAATGGAAAGGAAAGGGAGTAAGCACAAATCTTAGTAAGTTGCATGTAAATAAGTAACAACATCAACCATGCCTCTTTAAACACATAGCATATAATAAACCAGCACAATGTTCTTGATTTAACAATGATAGATTTACTACATATTTACACATCACAAGTATAAGCCAAAGATTACAAGATCGTCCCAAAATCATTCTCATAGATAGAACTTACTCAATCTCATCCTTACCATTAAGGCATCATAACTAAGCTCATATCTCATGAGTTTCGAGTAAGAACCTGTACCACTCACAACATGATTATATTCTTTCATATCTTTATCATAAGCTTTAAATAACCCGTGGAACCATCTGGAATACTAAAGGATATCCGATAAGCATCACACAAGAGGGTAAAATGCCAATGCCATGTCCCAGACATGGTCTTACACTGGCTCACATGTCGAGGCCGATGCCATGTCCCAGACATGTTCTTACACTAGCTCTCATCTCAAGGCCGATGCCATGTCCCAGACATGGTCTTACACTGGCTCTCATAATGTGGCCGATGCCATGTCCCAGACATGGTCTTACACTGGCTCTCATAATGCGGTCTATTCCATGTCCCAGACATGGTCTTACACTAGCACACATACCAACCAAATGTCATGGCATGGATATCCAATCTATTCCTAAGGTTCAACCGGGAGTTTTTTGTAACACCCCAAAATCGGCCTAGAAGTTAGGCCCAAATCTGGTGTGTCACATTAAAGAGTCTTTTTGAAAACTACGCGTTCATTGAAAACCCTTCTCACAATTTAAAACTTTCTGCCTTTAAAACCTCAGATTTCGTTTGCTTAGTTTCAAAACGTGGTTTATTAAAAGTCATTCTCTTGTAAAACATTATTATCTTTAAAACCTTGCTTGTTGCGGAAACTTAATTTAAAACAGTTGCGGAAGCATGATATTTTGAAAAACAGTAGTTAATTTGGAAAACCATGTTCTACTTCTAGCAATTATAAAACCATAACAAAAAAACCCACAACTTCACTTATAATGCCTTATTACAAAAATTAAAACCAAAACTAGATTCTCAAAAATATAGTCGAAAGTATAAAGAAACTGTAGACATGTAGCCATCTTCGAGTCCCTCACAGCACCGATCCTCCTAAAGCTGGGGATTACCTGTACAGTTAAAAACGGAGTGAGTTTACGAAAACTCTGTGTGCAATCCCCTATTACGGTCATGGTCTGGGCCCAAGCCCTATTCGGTGACAATATGGGCCTAAGCCCTATTCGGTAACAATATGGGCCTAAGCCCTATTCGGTAACAATCTGGGCCTAAGCCCTAAATCATATCAATGCAAAACATGCATGTACCCCAACCCTGTCCAGCCAACTCTCCACCCGTACCAACCATCTCTCCATGTGGGGACCACGTCGACCCACCCAGCCAATCTTTCCAATAATGCAGCCTAGCTGCTAGTATTTATACGGCTTTAAGCCTTCAATAACGGTCTCATAATTGGCACATAGCCATCGGTAACTGTAATAAGATCGGCACATAGCCATCAGCTACGGTAATATAACCGGCACACAGCCACGGGTAAATATGATCAACACAAAGTCATCGGTATATATGTTAGGCACAAAGCCATGTATAAATACAATTGGCACAAAGCCATAATCAAGATGGCACAGAGCCATATTTAGGTTGGCACAGAGCCATAATCGGATTACGCGACTTTAAGCCGTCCGTCGGTCCACAGTCGTCATGCGACCCTATCAGAACTTCCTCCGTATCAAAGTCCCAACCCCATGCAATATGTCGTGTATGTCATGCTTAATCATTACACGTGTATGCAAAATGTCCATGCTCAGAAACAGTCATTTACACACATATTGAAAACATATCAGCCATATAATCCCAGTCAAATCAGTTAAAACATAGTCATACATTCACAGTTAGATCAATCATAGTCCTAATCGATCGATTTACCATAAGGGCAAAATAGTCATTTTACCCTATAAGGGTATTTCGGTAATCCTACCCTACAGAGGTATTTCAGTAATTCTACCTACAGGGGTATTACGGTAATTCTACCCTACAGGGGTATTTTAGTAATTCTACCCTATAGGGTATTTCAGTAATTCTACCCTACAGAGGTATTTCACAAATCAGGGGTATTTTGGTAATTTTACAAATTGGGGGTGTTCCGATAATTTTGCAAATTAGGGGTACTTTGGTAATTTCGCAAACTGAGGGTACTTTGGTGATTTTGCAAATTGGGGGTATTTCGGTAATTTTGCAAATCGGGGGGTATTTCGGTAATTTTACAAATCGAAGGTATTTCGGTAATTTTGCAAATTAAGGGTACTTTGGTAATTTCGTAAACCGAGGGTATTTCGGTAATTGTACAAACTGAGGGTACTTCGGTAATTTTACAAGTCGAGGGTGTTTCAGTAATTTTGTAAACCAAAGGTATTTCAGTAATTTTGTAAACCAAGGGTATTTCAGTAATTCTGTAAACCAAGGGTATTTTAGTAATTCTGTAAACCAAGGGTATTTCGGTAATTTTGTAAACCAAGGGTAATCTAAACAGAGATAATGATGCGAATGGGCCTAGGGCCCATTCTCGGCCCAAATGGGCCCACACGCTCGTGTGGCCCATTTAGCCCAAATCTAGCCACAGATATGAGATTCACATAGTCAAGTCCAATATCTACTACACAATCATACAATTTATTCATATGGGCCCACGGGTCCATTGGGCCCACATGGCCCCTTTTCGGCCCAAACAGCCTAAACCCACAAGAACACCCATGATGGCCTCAACTATAGCGTCGAAGCTCCCACACGTGCGCTCGCACGCTCGTGTGGCTACCATCGCCGTGTGACCGGCATTTCGGCATTTGCCGCTCTACAGCTAGAGTAGTGCGAAATACACACATGATAGGAATATGAAGTTAATCCGCGCTCTGAACATTGTTCTGCGCAGAAGCCAACAATGATCGCACCCTTGACCCCCAAGGGGTGTGTCGATCAACTTTGGTCACCACCACCGCGACCCAACGGCATACAGATCAACGAATGATCCAACGCCTAACCCAAACGAGCACGACACAAAGTGAAAGGGATAAGCCAAGAAAGGTATGCTTACTCTCCTCATGGTTTGCTCTATTTAAAGCCAGCTTCTTGCCTATCCTCATGCTAGCTTCCCGATGTGGGATCCCACCTTCAGCAGAGTTTAAATCCAACACAAACTCTGGTCGTCCAATCCGCAAAATAAACACTCCCTTGCTTAACATGAGATTCGAACCCTTGCCCTCTCCTATGCTCCAGACGCTACATGCCACCACAACACAAGCTCCTTTTGTGACTTAGAACATGCGCAACTAAATATAAGCCTATGGGCCAAAGTCTAAGTTCATTTAAAAGAAAAACAAAATGAATTGCAAGCGCCAAGACTTGAACCTTAGACCCCTTGATTCCTCTATGGCGTCACTTTCTTGTCTCCCCTGTGGTGCCATTTGCCACTAGACCACAACTCCTTTTGTGTCTTTTTTCCCCACAATTTATTCTTAAAGCCTACTTACTTACCCCAGGGCTTTATTCACCTAAAACCAAATTTTTTCCTAAAGCCTAGGTTTGAATCCAAGACTTCATGGAAGCCCCCCAACCTTCCAAAATCACTCACCTAATAGGTCCAACTTGCACTAGTGCCGTTCTCTTGTTCCCAAAAATTTTAAACGCTCCCATTCCCAA
The DNA here is from genome assembly GCA_025698515.1 of Gossypium sturtianum. NCBI lineage: Eukaryota > Viridiplantae > Streptophyta > Magnoliopsida > Malvales > Malvaceae > Gossypium > Gossypium sturtianum. The sequence continues at coordinate 99,283,490 of CM046955.1, read as the reverse complement.
GGCCCAATGGGCCCAATTCTACTAGGCCCAAATTCGGGGCGTTACATTTTTACTACATCAATTCTCATCATGCATATTCACAAAAATAATCAAACACTTTATGTCATATTAATTGTTCAGTACATAATAACAATAAAGTTGTATTATTTACGTACAACTTACCTCGGTATACAAAATATGGGCGACTAGTTCAATTTAGTCCAATAGCTTGGTTTTCCCCCGGTCTAAAGTCCGGATCCCGTTTTTCTTGATCTATAATGACAAATTCACTTATTCAATCACTACATTAATCAATACAATCTATATTTCATACCTGGGCAAAATTACAATTTTGCCCCTAGACTTTCACATAATTACGATTTTGCCCCTAGGCTCGTAAAATGATTTTAATCAAATTTCCTCCTTTAACAAGCCTAGCCGAACCTTTATTACTCTTATAGCAACTCAAAATTTTCAATTATTTCACACATTTACAACCTATTTTATAAACTTCACAAAATGGTCATTTTAGGTGTTTTCATGAAAACCCCATTCACAAAAGTTGTTTATTTAACAACCAAGATTCATTTTCTTTCATAAAATTTTAGAAAACAATATAAATACTACCATGGCAAGACCCTAAACTCTCAACCATTTTCCAAAATAGTCCCCTCATTAGCTAGATTAAGCTATAGGGGTTCCAAAAACATAAAAATTATCAAGAATGACCATTAAAATCACTTACTTGTAAGGGTGAAGAGTTGCTGAAATTTCAAGCTTCCAAAACCCTTATTTTTTCTACCAAAAGGTGATATCTTTTTCTCTTTATTTTATTTTATTTCTAGTCAAATTTGTCACCAAAACCTCACCTAAACTTTGACAAATTTCATTTCCTTGTCTCTATGGCCGGCCATCACTCTCTTAAAGGCCTATTTGCACATTAAGGACCTCTAATTTAAGGTTCTCTAGCTATATGACACTTCTAATTAGTAGAACACAAATTTCACCTTTTATGCGATTTAGTCCCTTTTCAAAATTAAGCATAAAATCGCTAAAATTATTTCACCAAAATTATCATGCACTCAAATAATCATGCTATAACACACAAAATAACATTAAAAATAATTTCTCCAGCCTCGGATTAGTGGTTCTGAAACCACTGTTTTGACTAGCCCCAAAATCGGGCTGTTACAATTCTCCCCCTAGGGATTTTGTCCCTGAAAATCTTACCAGTGAAAAGGTTTGGGTATTGATCTCTCATAGTCTCCTCGGGCTCCCATGTGGCCTCTTCAACCCCATGTGTATGCCATAGTACTTTCACGAGTGCTATACTTTTATTTCTCAATTGCTTGATCTCTCAGGCCAAGATCTTAACCGACTCTTCGCCATAAGTCATGTCTGATCGAATCTCAACCTCTGGTGGTGAAAGAACGTGTGAAGGGTCAGAACGGTAACGACGCAACATCGACACATGGAAAACATTATGGATCTTCTCTAACTCGGATGGCAAGGCTAGTCGATAAGCTACCGGTCCAATTCTCTCAGTCACCTCGTAAGGTCCAATAAAACATGGATTTAATTTTCCTTTCTTACCGAATCTGAGGACTTTTTTCCACGAGGATACTTTCAAAAACACCTTATCACCGACTTGAAACTCAATTTCTTTCCGTTTTAAATTCGCAGAAGATTTCTATCTATCCAAAGCGGCCTTCAAACAGTCACGAATTACCTTTACTTTCTCTTCGGTCTCTTTGACTAAGTCAACCCCGTAAATCTGATTTTCTTTGAGTTCAATCCAATACAAGGGTGTTCGACACTTACGCCCATACAAAGCCTCATAAGGCGCCATTTTCAAACTCGACTGATAACTATTGTTGTAGGCAAACTCTACCAACGGTAAGTACCTTTCCCAACTGCCTTGAAACTCAAGAACACAATACCCTAACATATCTTTAAGAATCTGAATTACTCTTTCCGACTGACCGTCGGTTTGCGAGTGGAAAGGAGTACTAAAATTTAGTTTCGTCCCAAACGCTTTTTGCAACCTTTTCCAAAATTGTGATGTAAACCTTGGATCTCTATCCGAAATAATCGATAAGGGCACTCTGTGAAGTCTCACAATTTCAGAAACATGCAAATCAGCCAATTTCTCAAGTGGATAATCGGTACGCACTGGTATAAAAGGAGTCGACTTAGTTAGCTTATCAACCACAACTTATACAACATCTTTCTTCTTTGGCGTCAATGGCAATCCAGACACAAAATCCATGGTAATACGGTCCATTTCCACTCAGGAACCATCACGGGCTGAAGTAAACCCGAAGGTACTTGGTGTTCGGCTTTCACTTGCTGACAAATTAAACACTTAGAGACAAACTCTGAGATGTCTCTTTTCATTCCCGACCACCAATACATTTTCTTCAAGTCATTATACATTTTCACACTACCTGGATAGATAGACAAACAACCACTAAGGGCCTCTTGAAAAATCTTTTGAATAAGCTCTTCATCTTTAGGTACACAGATCCTCTCTCGGAACATCAAATAACCGTCAGTACTAATCTGAAAATCTGATTCAATACCCGTCACGCACTGAGTTATCTTGGCTTGTAACTCTTTACCACTTTTCTGAGCTTTACAAATCTCTTGCAAGAACATCGGTCTAGCTTTTAACTCTACTATGACCGAACCATCATCAGCCATAGAAAACTGGGTATTCATAGCCCTCAAGGCAAATAATGACTTCCTACTCAAAGCATCGGCGACCACATTCGCCTTTCCAGGGTGATAGTCAATTATCAACTCATAATCCTTTATCAATTCTAACCATCTTCACTGCCGTAGGTTTAACTCTTTTTGAGTCATCAAATACTTTAGACTTTTATGGTCAGTGAATACCCGACATTTCTCACCATAAAAATGGTGTCTCCACATCTTCAGTGCAAACACTATGACGGCTAACTCTAAGTCGTGAGTTAGATAGTTTTTCTCATACGGCTTCAGTTGTCTCGAAGCATATGCTATTACCTTGGCTTCTTGCTTCTGTTACTGTGGATTTCAGTATTTATGAGTGACATTGTTCTTTCCGGACATTTTCTGGGATATCATCAGAATTGATATCATTCTATATGGGTTGTAATTTTCAGATATCCTGTGTAACTCCAAATGTTTAAATTTTTCTATTCCGGTTTTCTTATGATTTCATGTGATTATCTGCACGAGATCTTTATTTGACAGAGATGACTATGTCTATTATGATTATAATTTCTGGCTTGAAATGTGAGAGTACAGTGGTACCGTCCTTAGAGTTATAGAAGTTGTGTTTCTACAATGGTTGCTATTTAAATTATATTTGATTCTTTTCTGTGTTCAAATGCTTCATAAACAACCGGGATAATATTTATTATAGGGTTGAGACATCGTTCTCAGTAAGGCCCAATGATTTCTATTTGGTTAAGGTGATTTCAGTATAATTCAGAGTTTCGATGATTAATATATGAGACAACTTCATTATAAACTCTTTTCTAGTTCTCGTGAAGGTTCGACATTGATAAAAGTGAAAATGATAGAAGATCAAGATCAATTTGTATAATGATATGTCTTGGGTTATCCTTCTAATGAGAAGAAAGATTTCTTCGAAAAGACCGATTTAGTAGTTAGTATGATCTGAATTATTTGATTGAAAAGTTAATTAGGTTATATGTGTTTGAATCTATCTACGAACTGGAAATAAATTTTGAACGTACATGTATGACTTGAAGGATAGTCTGGAAGAAGAATTTGTATTCTTGAAGACTTGATACAGAATTATATCTATCGGAACGATTCTATCTGAGAAATGTTATGGTAAATTAAAGTTAGTTCGATTGTTGAAGCTTTCTTTTGCACGAAGATATTTTCAATCGAAACATCAGTTCTGGTTCAGTCTGAGTTAAATAAAGAGATTATGATTTTTGGCCATATGTTTTTGAATGGTTCGAAATGTGTTCTAATACAGGAATGTGCAGAGATATCTTGTGATTCTATACAGTTAAAGCTGCATAAAAAAGAGTTATGTGACATATTTGATGACTATAAGAGTTTAAAATGTTTAATGTCAGAGAAAGATCCGAACTGGGCACAGCAAGGTTAGCTCAAATCGTTGAAAAACTTTTTAGTCTGTAAGTAATTATTATCCGAGGAAAACAATTATAGTTTCGGATGTTCCGAATGGGAAACTCTTGTGTGCTTTATGAGCGATGAATACGTGATTGATCTTATTTGATGATGAATAGTTGTTAGCTGAGTTAGAAGCTAAATAGATGTTATTTAGCGAAGATGTGAAACTTAGGAATGTGTTATCAAATTATAAGTTAAAAAGGGGTTCGGCATAAATTGATTTCTGATTCAAAACTTCAGATGTGGAATCGATGATTTTTTGTTGCTTCGAGATAAAGTGTCTATACCGAGAAGCTCTAAGACTGTATAACCATTGTTATAGGTGGCTCACAATGTCAGTTAGTCTGTTCGTACGAGAGTAACACGATGCACGACATTTCGAGATATGGTATTGATGAATGAATGTGAACTATGATATTTCTGACTTTGTTGATTATAGAAATAGAGTGTTGATGAATTCTGTATCGGGATTATCCTTATCATTGAAAAGGGATAGAGTTATCTGTTCCTGAGATGATAAGTCTGCACATGGTACCAATCATCATTGTTTCGGATTGAGATCTAAAACTCATATTATGATTCTGAGGGAAATTACAGTAATCTGTGAGTATAAGATTGCATTGAAATCGGGAAACGCAATTCAAATTCTCGAAATATTTATTTGTCACTGTGTTTTAGAGTTTTAAAGCAACTAAGAAAGACTGTTGCTGTTATAAGCAGTTACTGAACTCCTTTATTTCAGGATCGATCTTTGTGAGAAAATGATCCGTGGGATTAATATCGTCAGAGAAATTGAGCAGAAAATGAAAACAATTTAATACAGTTATAAGCAGTCTCAGCTAGAGATGATGTACAACGAAAGTCAGATCAGAATTTCAGTTGTGAGATTAAAGAGATTTGAAATCCGAAGCTATGTGTGAACTTGAAATGTATTGTGTGGAAGCAAATCCTTAATCTACTTTCTGGTAAGATTTTCGGGGACGAAAATCCTTAAAGGGGGGAGAGTTGTAACAACTCGGTTTATACCCTAGTCAGAATAGTAGTTTCGGGACCACAAATCCGAGTCAGAAAAATATTTTAATATTATTTTCCATATTTATAGTATGTGAATTGATATGTGTGAAAGTTTCGTATGAAAATTTTATCATTTGTGTGCCAATTCAATAAAAGGACTTAATCGCATAAAATGAAAAAGTGACTTGCTATTTGTTAAAGTGTTATATTGCTATGGCTTTTATTATGTGGGGTCCTTAAGTGAAATTTGACCATTGAACATTAGCATGGACGGTAATGGAATTTAATTATATGATTTTTATGTTAATTTATAATGGTTAATATAACACCCCTTACTTGTGTTCGACGCCGGAACAGGGTACGAGGCATTACCGAAACAAAACATATACAGTCGTACTAAACCGAGACATAAAATTTACATCCAAATTTAAAACTTTTCAATTTTCATCACACACTCATTAACATATAAATTGATCAATAATAGCCAACATCAATGGCCTTATACAAAATGAACTATCAAATAACATAGGCCAACATTTTAGGCCAAATCAATTATGACATATAACAAAATAACCAAGTCCTCTATACATGCCATAATTCATAATATTAATTTCAAAATACCAAAAGAGTGTTGATAGTGTGGATGGATCTCCGACGATCTCCGAATCTTGAGCTAGCTTGGTGACACTATAAAACAAGGGAAAAGAGAGGGGAGTAAGCATATAGCTTAGTAAGTATGTAAATAATAAACAAATTACTAACATGCTTTCAAATTAATACAATCATAACTATACATAGATTCACTATTTATTCAAGTTCAAACAAGCTGTTTATTCGAGTCATAGTCACTAAATTATTTTTATCTGGAGCTACGGAACTCCAAATTAAGATCCGGTAATTTTCACTGAAACTAGACTCACATATCTCCTTACCATAAATATTTTAGAATTTTTGGTTCAGCCAATAAGTACAGTTTATTCTTCAAATTTTCCCCTGTTTCACTGTCTGACAGTTCCGACCCCTCTGAACTAAAAATTAATTATCTCATCGTACAGAATTTGGATAAAGTTCCCATTTGTTTTTATTGAAAGTAGACTTATTAATAAATTTAATCATGTAAATTATAAACCATAATTATTTTATAAAAGTTTTAATGATTTTCCAAAGTCGGAATAGGGAATTCTGAAATCATTCTGACATTGTCTCACAAAATTTCGAATATCACAGAATATGAAATTCTTTTTGTTTACACCGTTTATTTTATGTGAAAATAGACTCATTCAGCTTTAATTTCATGTCTTATTCAGCCTCTAATTTGATTTACATCATTTTTGGTGATTTTTCAAATTCACACAACTGCTGCTGTCCAAAACTGTTTTGTTGCTAAATTTACTCTTTCATAATTTCACTTACTCCATTTCATCTTACCGAATGTTTGCTCAAATATCGAGCACATTGTTCATAAATTTTCACACTTATACCTGTACTTATCCATTATATAATCATATTCAATTACACTTAGTCGTTACATGATCACATGTATTTTCACTTAGTCAATTTCCCGTTGAACTCATTAGAATTATAACAGATACACGGTGGCCTGCACATGGTATCACCCTTGTAGCTGAAGCTATCTGGTGCACATAGTAGCCTACACTTAGTACTACACATGTGACCAAAACTATCGCTTACACATAGTGGTCTGCACTTAGTACCACACATGTGATCAAAACTATCGGGTATGCATAGTAGCCTACACTTAGTACTACACATGCGACCTATCCGTCTGGTACACGTAGTAGCCTGCACTTAGTACTACACATGTGACCTAAAACCATCTTGTAGCTCTCTTGTACACATAGTGGCCTACACTTAGTACCACACATGTGACCTAGCTACCTCATTCGTATCTTTTTATTCCGAAAGTTCAACCGGGAATTCTCACTTTTCAACATTTTACCAATTCATCCATAATCAATCACAATTCATAATTTACATCAAATAATTACTCCATATTCAACCATATATCATATAATATAATAAAATATTAAAACATAAATAAAAACAATGTATTATTTACATACAAACTTACCTCGGTGCAAAATATAGTATTTTTGCAATTTAGTCCACAATCTTTTCCTTTCCCCGATCAAGGTCGATTCCATGTTCTTGATCTATAATAACACATTTGACTTATTCAATGCTCACATTATTCAAATCAGCCCAAAAACATCCAATGACAAAAATTACAATTTTGCCCCTAAAGTTTCACAAAGTTACGATTTTGCCCCTAGGCTCGTAAAATATTTTTTATTCAATTTCCTTGCATTTCAGGCCTAGCCGAACCATTTTGTAATATCCCGGGTTAGGGGCTGTTTTGTTGTTGCATGATGTTGCATGTGTCTAGTGTGCTGCGTGGCTATTTCTATGTTTTGGGGGCTTAATTGAAGTCTAAATGTATGCCTGAGTGAATGGGAAAATTTTGATTTTTGGGTGTTAAGCCGTGAGCCTTATTGGAGCTGGGGTATAAGAGTTTTATTTGGTGTTTTGTTGAACAAGAAAGGAGCTGGTGGAGTGGCGGATAGGCGCCACTAAGGCTTGTGTGTGTGGCGTCATTTGCAGGAGGGAGAGGTCTTGTGTTCAAGGCTGCGGAGTGGCCACCTTTTGGCTTTCTTTTTGACGCCTAGGAAGGGAGAGTTTGTAGGCAGTTCAAACTCTGCCATGGACTTGGTCAAACCGTTCAAATGGTGGGAGGAGAGTGAGTTTAGGAGGAAGACTTGGTCTTGTTGTTTGAATGTGGGAGTGGAGTGAATGGAGGATTTTGGCCGATTTTGTGGGGTGTTGGAGTGGGGGTGTGGACGGTTTGGTAAGGGGAAGTGAGGTGTGCCGAAATGCACTTCTCATTTTGTGCATTTTCGGCCAAAGGCATTTGTGAAGCTAGCATTTTCTTCTCTTGTCAAAAGCAACCCGAAACTTCAGAGAGTTTTTCTCCTTTCTTCAAAACGAATGACCAAACCCCTATAGCCTTGCCGAATTTGCATTTCTTTTCCTTTAATTTTTGTGTGTGGCCGAATGTTCAACCCCATTTCTTCTTCTTTTGTTTGATTGTGTTAAAACCGAAAGCATCAAACCCCCTTTAGTTGCCGAAAAGTTGCTTTGTTTTCTTGATTTTGAGCTTGTGGCCGAATGTCCCTTCCACATCTTCTTCCTTCTTCATTTGAGTAAGCCGAAATTATAACTCCCTTCTCTCCATACTCTTTTCTTTGTTTTGAAACCTTGATAGCCGAAACCCCATTCTCCAAAATACCTTTCTCCATTGCTTCTTCTTTCAAACCGAAAGCACTCTTCTTTTCTTTGTTCCTTTTTGTTAGTTAGCCGAATATCAACCCCTTGTTTCCCCACTTTTCTCTTGAGTTCTCTTCCTTGGTGTGAAGCCGAAACTTCTTTCCCCCTTTGTTAAGGTGTTAGCCGAATCTTTTCCTTCTCTTAGTGGTTCTTCTTGGCCGAATTCTAGAGAAGTGTTGATCTGGTTGGGGTTTGTTCTTCAATCGTTTGGGGCTAGGTAAGTGCTTGGCCGAACGGCCATTTCTCCTCTCTCTTGTGCTTTATCGTGTTGGGTTGGTTAAGATCCGATTTTGGGTTCGTTTGGAAGGAATTAACCTTTTGTTAATCATCGCATTATAGGGCTTTTGGATTGTGGAAGCAAGCAAGAGGAGCCGTTTTCTTCTGCCAATTAATTGGTAAGGGGTAAGTGATTGGTTGTGTTAGTTTAATCGTTTGGTTTCGATTAAGTCGTGAATGATAAAGGATTAATGTTATTCTTTTCAAGGTGGTGGCGATTGTCTTAGAGGACCATTGTGGTTCGGGGTTGGTTGGAAACCAAACCATTCGCAAGAGTAAGGTAATGGCTTAATATTAACCCCTTTGGGTTTATATGTCTTTGGCCGAATGGTCTTAGTGCCTAATCCTGTGTCGGCCGATTGTTTTAGGAGCTTGATACTCGAGGGATTTAGATCGTTTCGTTGGGATCTTTAGGCTCGTAATTACCAGGTGTGTAGACTAACACACTGATATCTAGTAATGTTGTTAATAAACCTGTTTGCCTGTTAAAAACTATACCAAGATGATGACGGATAATTGGATACCCAAGCGGGGTATGTGTACGTATCCGGTAAGTTCAATTTATTACAAGTTCTATTATGGATACCTTGGGTATTATGATCTATGATATGTATGCTTTGAGATGTAATGCTAGACATGTTGGCATGATATGCATGATCTGTATGATATGCATGATTACATGAGTATGGTATGTTGATGGGTGATATGAGAGGAGGGAGCAAAGTGATATTTTGTGCCGACGAGCACCAATGTTTTTGTAACACACTTTGTGACTTTGGGTCACCAAAGCTTTGGTAGCACATTTGTGTCTTTGGGACACCGGAGGTTGGGCACCTCATTGCGACTTGTCCACGTGGTTAACACCACCGTGGGTTGGCCCCACTTTGAGATATGGGATCGTCACTAGTGATTGGGTATCACACGATGGGTTGGCCCCATCATTCGATTATTGTGACTACGGTCACCAAAGTGCTTTGGTAGCACATTTGTGTCTTTGGGACACCAGAGGTTGGGCACCTCATTGCGACTTGTCCCCGTGGTTAACACCACCGTGGGTTGGCCCCACATGAGATATGGGATCGTCTGCTGCTAGTGATTGGGTATCACACGATGGGTTGGCCCCATCATTCGATTATCGTGACTACGGTCACCAGTGCTTGGGTAGCACATTGTGTCTTTGGGACACCAGTGTTTTGGTAACACATTGTGACTATATGTCACCAGTGGTTTGGCACCACCAGTGGTTTGGTACCACACGGGGTAGAAAAGGAGATACGGATGGTTAGGATCGGGTTGCATTAATTATGTTGCTATGTATGATGTGTGTTAGCATGTTGTTTCATCGGGAGCGGGATTTATGCACTGAGTCTTTCGACTCACCCTCTCCTTTGACATTTCAGGTGACTCGTAGACGCGGACATGGAGCCGGGATGGACTCGGGGTGCTCATGCCATGCTTAATAAAGTTTTACTCCAACTCTATCATTTGGGTACTTTAGTTTAATTACTGTTATTTAGGTTTTAATTTGGATTTGTAAAAGGCCTTTAAACTACGTTTTTTGATGGTTTAATTAGATTCTCAACCTGCTTAACAAATAACTTGGCATGAAATTTACTAAAACTTGGAAAGACAACGTTTTCAAAATTATATCGCAACGTGTTTCAAACTATACCATCGGGTATCTCACTATGCTTTGCTTTAGAGTAAACTCAAATGATTTTCAAACCAAACTCGATATCTACTAAGTCAAAAATGTTTCAAAATAGCACTAGGAAACTATTGGAAGCGCTAAATGAAATCAACTCGCTTTAACTATATACTTAGATAAGTTTTCAAAATCTAATCAAACAAGCCTACTCAAATTTTCCTTAAATACACTATGTTTTCACCCCACTTTTAAACGAAAAATCCTATCTCTCAAAAACATTTTCCCCGTAGCATACCAGATTCGGACGTGGTGTCCTGTCCGGGTTTGGGGTGTTACAATTGTGGTATCAGAGCTAAGTTCAAAGGCTCGGCTATGGGCCTGAGGCCCAAAATGTTTTCAAAAGATTGTTTTGTTAGTCTTTATTCTTAAAGTATGGTTTGAAAGGCATGGCACCGAGTCTCCTGCACTGCACAGTTCGCCTGTAAGTACCCCGTACTATTGCTTGTGAATTGATTGGATGTGATATGATTTGATGAATAGCAATAGTATACTACTTTAGAGATTGAAACTGATAGGATTCTGTGAACTCACGAGAACAAATCCTCTTAAAATATTCATAAGACTTGCTTTTAAACAAGTGGAATAAATACTGATGCATAAAAATTCTTAATTAGATACGTAGGAAGTTTAGTCATGAGCGCTAGAGGTGGACGTGGTCGTGGACGAGGTCGTGGTAGGATGACAGTTTCTGAGCCCGTAGGATCTGGTCAGGGTTCAGAAAATGAGATACCGGTTCCGTCGCCAGCTGGAGGTGGTGAGTTCCAAGATCAGACTGGGGACGACGCCGTGTCACAGGCGATGCTGCGAGTGTTGGAAAGAGTAGCTGGTGTTGGTGGTAACGCGGGAGTTAGGAAATCTGTTCCTGAGCGACTTCGGGCAAATGGGGCCGAATTCTTCCGAGGTGTTTCGGTGTTGCTCCAGCCTTCGCTGAATCACCGCTAGAGAGCAATCGAGCGGATCATGGATGATCTGGACTTGACCAAGAAGAGAAGCGAAGGGCATCGTATCGCTTCTCCGGGATGAGTCATATCGGTGGTGGCTCACGGTTCGGGACGATTGTGGCGGCAGAGGATCTAACATGGGATTATTTCAGTACGCATATCAAAAGAAATACATCGGAGCTAGTTATGTCGACTCCCAAATGAAAGGCTTTTACGAGGCTTGTTCGGGGAGTAAATCTGCTTTCGAGTACGCAGGTGAGTTCCCGGTTGAGTAGGTATGCCGGGGGCATTGTGGCCACCGAGCATGAGAGGTGTGTTCGTTTCGAGGATGGTCTGCGAGACGACTTGAGGTCGCTGATTGCTCCTCGCCAGGAGCGAGTTTTTGCTTTGTCTTAGTTGAGAAGGCTAAGGTAGCCGAGGGTGTTAAGGAGTCGGTGAGGCGGGGCATGGACGAAAATAGGCATAAGAGGAGTTTTGGGTCCTCTGGGTCGTCGGGTAATCCGCGAGAAGAGGCTAGACCGAGTGGGCCGAACCACCGCTAGGTTTGTTCTTTGCTAAGCGTGGACCGCCGATGTGATCGGTGTGGGAAATCTCATTGGGGTGGTCTGGCTGGGTGGAGAGGAAAAGGTTGCTTCGAGTGTGGTTCTCTGGAGCATCGTGTGAGGGATTGTCCGCGTAGGTTGGCTAGGATTCGGTGATCGAGAGTCGGGGCGTGTCGGTTCGAGGGTAATGGACCGCCACCGCAGAGAGGGCCGTGGTAATGGCAGAGGTGGTAATGGTTCTGGTCGTCGGGCCGTGGAGCACCGCAGAGAGTGCGAGTAGTTCGATGCTAGACGGCTGGATTAGTGTATCTTTGCGAGGCGCCGAGAGGAGGGCGACGCACCGGGACGTCATAACCGATGCGTTTTTGATTTTTGGTTCTCCTTATACCGCTTTGATTGATGTGGGTTCAACGCACTCTTATGTTGCCGAGTAGTATAGTAGAGACCATGGATTTAGACTCGAGATATCTTCTAGGCGGATGATCGTGATTAGCCCTCTAGGTCACTCGGTAGTAGTAGATAAACTGTTTAGAGAGGTACCCTTAGAACTCCAAGGGTAGTGTTTGCTTGCTTGTCCGATGGAACCGCCGTTTGGGGAGTTCGATCCGATTCTTGGGATGGATTGGTTGGTCAAGTACCGTGCGAGGTTGGATTGCGCGCCAAGCGCATGGTTCTTAAGACGGTCGAGGGTGAAGAGGTGGCTATGATAGGTAGTAGGAGGGATTACTTATCAAATGTGGTATCCGCTCAAGGCGCGGAGAAGATGGTCGAAAGGCCGTGAAGCGTATGTAGTTCATGTGCATGCGTTGGAGGCTAAGGAGTCTGCTGTGGAGAAGGTTCGCACTTAAGGAGTTTGCTTGATGTTTTTCCCCGAGGAGCTTCCGTGTTTGCCGCCAGATCGCGAGGTGGAGTTCGGGATTGATCATTGCAGGAATCTGCGCCAGTGTCTATTGCTCCGTATAGGATGGCGCCAAAGGAATTGGTGGAGCTTAAGGCTCGAGATCCGGGAGTTATTGGATCGAGGTTTTATTAGGCCAAGTGTTTAGCCGGTAAGTGCGCGCGTACTCTTTGTTAAAAAGAAAGATGGCACGATGCGGATGTGTATAGACTACCGCCAGATTGAACAAGTGGCGATTAAAAACAAGTATCCGCTGCCACGGATAGATGACTTGTTTGATCACCGAAGGGTGCTTTGCGTATTTTCAAGATCGACTTGAGATCCGGGTATCACCGATTAAGAGTTAAGGAGGTCGATATCCATAAAACAAATTTTGGACTCGGTATGGGCACTACGAATTTACGTAATGCCGTTCGGGTTGACTAACGCACCGCAGCGGCGTTTATGGACATGATGAATAGGGTGTTTCAGCAGATATCTGGATCGATTCGTCGTGGTTTTCATAGACGACATCTTGGTGTACTCAAGGGCGAGAGGAAGAGCATGATAAGCATTTGCGAGTGGTGTTGCAGATTTTGAGGAAAAGCAACTCTATGCTAAGTTCGATAAGTGCGAGTTCGCTTAGAGAAGTGACTTTCTTGGGTCATGTAGTGTCGGTGAGGGAATTCGAGTGGATCCTCGTAAGATTGAGGCGCTTTTGGATTGGAAGCCGCCTAGGTCGATGGGTGAGAGATCGGAGTTTTACGGGTTTGGCGGATACTACCGAAGGTTTGTTGAGGGTTTTTCGTTGATAGCGTGCGCCGATAACCAAGTTCTTTGAGGAAAGAAGTTCCGTTTGTATGGACCGAGAAACAGCAGGAAAGCTTCGATAAGTTAAAGAAGATTTTGACCGAGGCTCCGGTTTTAATTCAACTTTGAGGCCGTGGTAAGAAATTCACGATCTATTGCGATGCATCACATACGGGCTTGGGTTGTGTCTTGATGCAAGAAGGTAAGGTTGTGGCTTACGCTTCTCGGCGGTGAGGCCACATGAGGTCAACTATCCGACGCACGATTTGGAGCTAGCGGTGTGGTCTTCGCCTTAAAGATTTGGAGGCACTACTTATACGGAGAGAGATCGATAGTCTACATAGATCACAAGAGTCTAAAGTATCTACCGACTCGGAAGGATTTGAATTTGAGGCGCAGCAGATGGGTCGAGTTCTTTGAAAGATTACGATCGTTCGATTGAGTATCATCCGGGCAAGGCTAACGTGGTGGCGAGCGCAGCGTTGAGCCGTAAGGTTGTTTCGAGTTAAGAGCATTGTTTGCCCACTTGAGTTTGTATGACGATGGGAGTATTCTCGCAGTTGCGAGTTAAGCCTACTTGGGTGGAGCGGATCGAGAAAAACAGATTATTGGATGAGGTTCGAGTGCGCGGAGGTTACAAGTGCGAGGATGGTGGTTTGGAGGGTTCTGACTTGTCCGTGATGGGGTTCTGTGTTTTCAAGGTAAGGCTTGTATGCCTAAAGATGTTGAGTGAGGCGAAGATTCTTGGGACGCACATAGCGCCTCCTTATGCTATGCATCCTGGAGGTAGTAAGATGTATAGGAATCTTAGAGAGCGATTTTGGTGGCCTGGCTTAAAGAAGGAGGTGACAGAGTTTGTTGGGAAGTGTTTGACTTGTCAGCAGGTCAAGGCTGAACATCGCTTGCCGTCGGGGTTGCTTGACTGTGAAAGATTCCTCGATGGAAGTGGGAGAGGATAACCATGGATTTCGTCGGTGGGTTACCGCTACGCCAAGCAAGAAGGATTCAGTTTGGGTAGTGGTGGATCGATCCGACTAAATCAGCTCACTTTATTCCGGTGAGGTTGACTACTCACTTGAAGCTAGCGGTATATGTCGAGATAGTAAGGTTGCACGGTGTGCGGTTTAATAATCTCGGATAGGGATCCTAGATTTACGTCAAGGTTCCGAAAGCGTTGCATCAAGCTCTGGGTACTCGTTTGGATTTCAAAGACGGCTTTTCACCCGCGATCGACGGTCAATCGAAAGGGTCATTCGGATCTTAGAGGATATCTTTGAGAGGTTGTATCTTGGATTTGGGTAGTTGGGAGGAGTTTCTACCATTAGCGAGTTTGCCTACAACAACGATTACTGCGAGCATTAAGATGGCACCGTATGAGGCGTTGTATGGCGAGAAAATGTCGCCACCTATGTGTTGGGCGGAGTTAGGTGAACGTCGGTTGTTGGGACCCGAGTTGGTTCTTTGAGACCGAGGACAAGGTTAAGTCGATTCATCCCGATTGAAGGAAGCTTGGACCGCGAAGTCTTATGCCGATCTTAAGCGAAGAGATATAGAGTTTGTTGTGGGGATCGAGTGTTTCAAGGTCTCACCTTGGAAGAAGGTGTTGAGGTTCGGGAAGAAAGGCAAGCTAAGTCCGAGGTTTATTGGGCGTATAAGGTTACGAGGCGAGTTGGACCGATGGCGTATCGGCTTGAGTTGCCAGCAGAGCTTAGTCGATTCACGACATATTCCACGTTTGATGCTTCGACGTTATCGCTCGGATCCGTCGCATGTGGTAGCAGCGATGGAAGAGATCGAGGTAAATCCATATTTGACCATGGAGGAGGAACTCATGCGATTCTTGATCGAGATGTGAAGGTTCTGCGTAAGAAGTCTCGTGCCTTTGGTTAAGGTTCTTTGGCGGAATCATGGCGTAGAAGAAGCTACGTGGGAACCCGAGGATATGATGAGACAAAGAATACCCGCAACTCTTCGACCGGGTAATTTCGAGGTCGAAATTATTTTTAAGGGGGTAGAACCGTAATATCCCGTTAGAGGGTTGTTTTGTTGTTGCATGATGTTGCATGTGTCTAGTGTCTTTGCGTGGCTATTTCTATGTTTTGGGGCTTAATTGAAGTCTAAATGTATGCACAGTGAATGGGAAAATTTTGATTTTTGGGTGTTAAGCCGGGGAGGCTGTTGAGCTGGGGTATAAGAGTTTTATTTGGTGTTTTGTTGAACAAGAAAGGAGCTGGTGGAGTGGCAGGATAGGCGCCACTAAGGCTTGTGTGTGTGGCGTCATTTGCAGGAGGGAGAGGTCTTGTGTTCAAGCTGCGGAGTGGCCACCTTTTGGCTTTCTTTTTGACGCCTAGGAAGGGAGAGTTTGTAGGCAGTTCAAACTCTGCCATGGACTTGGTCAAACCGTTCAAATGGTGGGAGGAGAGTGAGTTTAGGAGGAAGACTTGGTCTTGTTGTTTGAATATGGGGAGTGGAGTGAATGGAGGGATTTTGGCCGATTTTGTGGGGTGTTGGAGTGGGGGTGTGGACGGTTTGGTAAGGGGAAGTGAGGTGTGCCGAAATGCACTTCTCATTTTGTGCATTTTCGGCCAAAGGCATTTGTGAAGCTAGCATTTTCTTCTCTTGTCAAAAGCAACCCAAAACTTCGTGAGAGTTTTTCTCCTTTCTTCAAACCGAATGACCAAACCCTATAGCCTTGCCGAATTTGCATTTCTTTTCCTTTAATTTTTGTGTGGGCGAATGTTCAACCCCATTTCTTCTTCTTTTGTTTGATTGTGTTAAAACAAAAGCATCAAACCCCTTTAGTTGCCTAAAAGTTGCTTTGTTTTCTTGATTTTGAGCTTGTGGCGAATGTCCCTTCCACATCTTCTTCCTTCTTCATTTGAGTAAGCCAAATTATAACTCCCTTCTCTCCATACTCTTTTCTTTGTTTTGAAACCTTGATAGCCGAAACCCCATTCTCCAAAATACCTTTCTCCATTGCTTCTTCTTTCAAACCGAAAGCACTCTTCTTTTCTTTGTTCCTTTTTGTTAGTTAGCCGAATATCAACCCCTTGTTTCCCCACTTTTCTCTTGAGTTCTCTTCCTTGGTGTGAAGCCGAAACTTCTTTCCCCCTTTGTTAAGGTGTTAGCCGAATCTTTTCCTTCTCTTAGTGGTTCTTCTTGGCCGAATTCTAGAGAAGTGTTGATCTGGTTGGGGTTTGTTCTTCAATCGTTTGGGGCTAGGTAAGTGCTTGGCCGAACGGCTATTTCTCCTCTCTCTTGTGCTTTATCGTGTTGGGTTGGTTAAGAGCCGATTTTGGGTTCGTTTGGAAGGAATTAACCTTTTGTTAATCATCGCATTATAGGGCTTTTGGATTGTGGAAGCAAGCAAGAGGAGCCGTTTTCTTCTGCCAATTAATTGGTAAGGGGTAAGTGATTGGTTGTGTTAGTTTAATCGTTTGGTTTCGATTAAGTCGTGAATGATAAAGGATTAACTGTTATTCTTTTCAAGGTGGTGGCCGATTGTCTTAGAGGACCATTGTGGTTCGGGGTTGGTTGGAAACCAAACCATTCGCAAGAGTAAGGTAATGGCTTAATATTAACCCCTTTGGGTTTATATGTCTTTGGCCGAATGGTCTTAGTGCCTAATCCTGTGTCGGCCGATTGTTTTAGGAGCTTGATACTCGAGGGATTTAGATCGTTTCGTTGGGATCTTTAGGCTCGTAATTACCAGGTGTGTAGACTAACACACTGATATCTAGTAATGTTGTTAATAAACCTGTTTGCCTGTTAAAAACTATACCAGTATGACGGATAATTGGATACCCAAACGGGGTATGTGTACGTATCCGGGTAAGTTCAATTTATTACAAGTTCTATTATGGATACCTTGGGTATTATGATCTATGATATGTATGCTTTGAGATGTAATGCTAGACATGTTGGCATGATATGCATGATCTGTATGATATGCATGATTACATGAGTATGGTATGTTGATGGGTGATATGAGAGGAGGGAGCAGTGATATTTTGTCTTGACGAGCACCGGTGTTTTGGTAACACACTTTGTGACTTTGGGTCACCAAAGGCTTTGGTAGCACATTTGTGTCTTTGGGACACCGAGGTTGGGCACCTCATTGCGACTTGTCCCCGTGGTTAACACCACCGTGGGTTGGCCCCACTTTGAGATATGGATGATCGTCTGCTAGTGATTGGGTATCACACGATGGGTTGGCCCCATCATTCGATTATTGTGACTACGGTCACCAGTGCTTTGGTAGCACATTTGTGTCTTTGGGACACGGAGGTTGGGCACCTCATTGCGACTTGTCCCCGTGGTTAACACCACCGTGGGTTGGCCCCACATGAGATATGGGATCGTCTGCTAGTGATTGGGTATCACACGATGGGTTGGCCCCATCATTCGATTATCGTGACTACGGTCACGGTGCTTGGGTAGCACATTGTGTCTTTGGGACACCAGGTGTTTTGGTAACACATTGTGACTATATGTCACCAGGTGGTTTGGCACCACCACGGTGGTTTGGTACCACACGGGTAGAAAAGGAGATACGGATGGTTAGGATCGGGTTGCATTAATTATGTTGCTATGTATGATGTGTGTTAGCATGTTGTTTCATCGGGAGCGGGATTTATGCATCGAGTCTTTCGACTCACCCTCTCCTTTGACATTTCAGTGACTCGTGAAGCGCGGACATGGGCCGGGATGGACTCGGGGTGCTCATGCCATGCTTAATAAAGTTTTACTCCAACTCTATCATTTGGGTACTTTAGTTTAATTCTTCGTTATTTGGGTTTTAATTTGGATTTGTAAAAGGCCTTTAAACTACGTTTTTGATGGTTTAATTAGATTCTCAACCCGCTTAACAAATAACTTGGCATGAAATTTACTAAAACTTGGAAAGACAACGTTTTCAAAATTATATCATAACGTGTTTCAAACTATACCATCGGGTATCTCACTATGCTTTGCTTTAGAGTAAACTCAAATGATTTTCAAACCAAACTCGATATCTACTAAGTCAAAAATGTTTCAAAATAGCACTAGGAAACTATTGGAAGCGCTAAATGAAATCAACTCGCTTTAACTATATACTTGGATAAGTTTTCAAAATCTAATCAAACAAGCCTACTCAAATTTTCCTCAAATACACTATGTTTTCACCCCACTTTTAAACGAAAAATCCTATCTCTCAAAAACGTTTTCCCCGTAGCATACCAGATTCGGACGTGGTGTCCTGTCCGGGTTTGGGGTGTTACACATTTTCATAACTATAACAATCCACAATTTGCACTTATTCACACACTTACACACATTTTAGAACTTTTTACAAACTAGTCCTTTTATGCAATTTCATCAAAAAACACTTAGTAAAATTTTTTTATCACACTCCAAACATTCATATTCTTTCATAAAACATCAAAATAAATGCATTTCATCCATGGGTAAATTTTTAAACACAAACCCTAGCTCAAAATAATGGTAGAAATAGGTAAACCGAGCTACGAGGATCTCAAAAATGTAAATAACATTAAAAACGGGGCTAGGATGCACTTACTATTGAGCTTGAAAGTTGGCAAAACCCTAGCTATGGTATTCATGCAAGTTTCAGCCAAGCTTAATGAAGATGAACACCATTTTTGGCTTATTTTTCCCATTTTCTTCTTTTATTAACCAAATGACCAAAATGCCCTTCATTAAAAACCTTTGGTATTTTATCCCTCCTTGGCTATTTTTGTCCAAACTAGTATAATGGTCTAATTACCATCTAAGGACTTCCAATTTAAAAACCCAATACTCACAAGTACCTTTATGAACTAGAACTCACATTTTTCACCTATTTCAATTTAGTCCTAAATGCCAAATTGGACACCCAATCAATAAAATTTCGCAACAAAAATTTCACACAGTCATTCAATCACACAGTAAATATTAAAACTCAATCGAAATAAATTTTTCTACTTTGGATTTGTGGTTTCAAAACTACTATTCCGTTTAGGCCCTAAATCGGGCTGTTACAGTTAAAAAGGTAAAATGACTTTTATAATGTATTAAATAAAGTAAAACATAAAATGGCCATTATCATTCATCTTATGGCCGAATGTTGAAGAAAAAGAAGCCATGGATGAAGCTTTTATATTCGGCACTCTTGAAGCTTAATTCGGGTATGTTTTTTGCTCGGTTTTCGAAAATTTTTACGTTTTTGAGATCGTTGCTTCGAATATTACTTAGCCCATACTTTAATTTTCGGAACTGATGATAAATTTGAGATTTGCCATTGTTGATAATGTGATGAATTTGTAGTTTGATGATGAAAAATAAATCTTTGATGTTTGATTATCATGTTTAATTAAGTGATTTTTGATAAAATTCCAAATTAGGGATTTATTTGTGAAATTTGAAGGTTTAGGGGCTTAAATGTGAAATAAATGAAAGAAATGGGCTGCTAGGGACCTTAGTGAAATTCGGCCAAGCATGGGTGTGGTGAAAGTTTGAATATTTGGTATTGTTTTGAATTAGGGACTAAATTGTAAAAATGTGAAATGTTAGGGGCTAAAATGCAAATTGCCCATTTATATGTTCTTGGATGAAAATTGAATGAAAGGTTGAATAAGTAAGTTAATTTTGATATTAATTAGATTGGAAAAAGCGGAATTCGGATCTAGATCGAGGGAAAGTCAAAATATCAGATTTGTCGACTTAATTTATCATTACTACGAACGAGGTAAATTCGTATTTTAATAGGCATTACAAAATCATGTTATAAATGCATATTATTTGTATGATTGAATTCAATGCCGAATGGTAATTCAAATGTATGTATTTTGAAAAAAGTTATATATATGTTATTATGATATTGAATTGTTCGAGAAGCAGAATATATGAATACGAGAAAGTTCCGATAACGTGACGACGTCCAAAAGGCCCCGTACAAACCCTAGGAATAGTATAGGATACATATGTCATGACATAGGATTCCGATATATGTGATCGTGTGTGAGAGTCTTAAAAATTTATAAAAAGAATGATCGAGCCTAGAAACTAACTGTGACAACGATTGAGGCAAGTGCACCTATCGAACAGTAGTATAGCTCAGCGGCAAGACCGGATTGTCGAACCCAAAGGAACCAGAAGTACTAATACTGACTCTCTTTCTATTATTTAGCCTAAGAAACAAGGGAATTTGTTGTTTAATCTAAAATTAACTAACTACTAATCTAAAGATGCTAAGACAAAGAGAACGAACTTGGGAAAATACTCGTGGGAAAAACCAATTGATTAAGACAATACCCGAGGAAGAATCCACCTAGACTTCACTTGTTATGAAACACCCCAAACTCGGCCCACGGGCTTTGACCAGATTTGGTATGTTCCTCAAGTAAACCGGTTCAAAATTCTTTTGTTCTTAGGAAAACTTGTGTGATTTTAAGAAAAATATTGTTTTGGGTTGGGCTTGTGTTGAAAACAGGTTCGTTTTATATTGAAATCCCTTTTATCTTAAGTGACAAAATATTTAGGGTTTAGTTTAAAAGAAATTTTAATTAAATTTTAATAGATAAAATTCATAATCATAATAAATAAAAATAAGTGTAAAGTAATTCAACTATGGCCTTATGGCCTTATTACATCAAATAATTCCCAAAATAATTCAAAGTACTAAAATAAATTCAAGAGTCCTCAAAAATATAAACTTCATGTTGAGCATGGCCACCACAAGTTCTCGCGTCCCGGTCCATCACTGTTCATCACTTGAAAAATGTTCCCCAACGGGGTGAGTCAAACAGACTCAATGTGTACACGACACTATATCATAATAGAATCAGGCATATCACATATTACACATTCAAAACATAGAATACATGTTATGATGCATTCCCAAACCCAAACCTAGTTGTCCATCCGCTACACACCCCGTGCTGCCAATATCACCAGTGGGGACTACTAAGTCGACCCTCCTTCCGCTACACTCCAAATCTGCGGTCTTAGGTCACCACATACTCTGCGTGGTCTTAGGTCACGACTTTTAGATTACTGTGGTCTTAGGTCACCACTTTTCAGATATCACGGTCTTAGATCACCGTGTTCGTGGTCTTAGGTCACCACATTCACTTCCCCTTTCAAAACAAAACCATATGCCCCATATAATAATATGCATAATATGCCAAAGTTCACATTCTTATCATATTCTCATGTTACAAATAACATTTTTCATATTCCTAGTAGAAGTAGGAAACGTACCTGAGTATTTAGTACCATAACATGGTACCTTAGCCACTTTCATATTCTTAATATCACATATTTTAATTAAACACAGCCATAAAACATATTAAGAATTAGTGTGGGGTACACACCTGATACACTTAAAATTTCCTTGAGATCCCGAAAAGCTTGATCTAATGATTGGATCCTTAATCCCTACATTTGATTAATCACCTACTACTTTAATAAAAAGCCATTCGGCCATAAATCCAAATCCTAGTAGGATTAGTATACTTAAACTTACCTTGTGGATTTTAAATCCCAAAACTCACCGAATAACTAGGGAACACGTGGCCTATGGTGTACCTTCAGGAAAAGAACTTCTCCTTCCTTGTAGTCGACACTTAGTAAATCCCGAAAGATCTCTTTAAAGTTTCGGCAACAAGATATTAATGGGGTTAGTCCTAGATTTCAGCAAATATTAAGAAAAAAGGATGAAACCGAATGAGATTTTACCCTTACTTGAAGAAATCGATTGCACCTTCACTTCAACCTTCAGAGATTCGGCTATGGCTAGATGATGATCTCACAACTTTCGACTTTTGGAGGGATTAGAAAGAAAAGAGAAGGAAGAATAAAGATGGAGGATTCGGCTAGAACACAAGGTATTTCGGCTTGGCAAAATAAAAGAAAGAAAAGAAGAGAAGAGAGCACTAAGAATTCGGCGAGAAAGGAGGAAGCACAAATTGATGAGTAGCCCTCCTTCCTTCCTTTTATAGCCGAAATTATCATCTAAGGAGTCCTTACTTGGCCACCACTCCTCTATCGATAACTTTATCCTTTAATTATCACTTAAAATAAAAGATAATTCAGCAACTATCCTTACTTAGCCGAAATTATTAAACTCAAAGTCCCTTACTTGGCCATCACTTCTCCCTTATTTTCCTCTTTATCTCTTTATTCAAATTAAAAGAATTTAATCCAACAATTATCTCTTGAAAATAATGATAAATAAATCCCTTATTTATCCACTATTTATAAAAGAATAAAAGCTCCTAATTTATAGCCATGTGCCGTCCACCTCGGTCTTACGGAAGCAAAAATAAAACCTCCTTTATTTGCTTCCCAAGTGACTCGAACTCAGGCCCATTCCTCTTGCATATGGCGCCATTTCCAGAGGCCTTAAGTGGCATCTTGGACCACTTTTCCAAGCTTTGTTTGTGTGTCAAATTTCACAAACTTTTTCTTTTAAGGCCACCTTGCCTTAATTTCCTCTTTTAAACCTTAAAACTCATCATTTCTAGGTCATTTCTAAGTTTCCAAAAATTTTGATCGGCTCTCAGAACTTGAGATTTCCTTACATTTCCATGACATTTCCTTACAAGACATTTCCTTACATTTCCAAGACATTTCCTTACATTTCCATGACATTTCCTTACAAGACATTTCCTTACATTTCCAAGGTTCTAAAAATGTTCACTTTCCTCTTTTAAACTTAACATTTCCATACATTTCAGGTTTCCAAAAGTGTTCAAAATATATTCATAACACATAAGATATGTCATTTCGTACAATTAAACCAAAAATGCATAGGCCCTTTTCAGGATGTTACATGTTATCTAACTCTGAACCAGACGATTTATTCACTTGACTTGATCCGTAGGATTCCCTAATGTATATTAATCCCTCTCTCGAGGCGACTAACGTCTAACTCTAGGTTGATTAATTTAAATCTCTTTATAATTAAAACCCCTAGAATTGCATTAACTCGATCTATGGACTCCCATATTAGGTTTGACCCTAATCCGCGATTTTACGTCACCCTATCTCTAGGCGCGCGAGCAACTCCGCTTAACTATGCTAGATCTACTCTTAGGCAGGGACTTTTGCTCCACCACCTAAGCACATCAGTACTTGAATCAATATCCTGGAATATCAAAGCAAGAATTAAGAACACATAATTAAGAACAAATCAAGTATTTATCATATAGTTCAGCAAACGATCACAAGATTCGTCTTAGGTTTCATCCCCCTCAGGTATCTGAGGGTTTAGTTCATAATTATGAAAGAATACATCTCAGAAGAAAAGATAAAACAAAACATAAGAAAAACCCTAAAACCCCTTGAAGAAATTGAAGGAGAGATCCTCCGTCTTGAGTATGACTCCGGCTTCTTGAGATGAATCAACTGGCTTTCTTCGAGTGAATCCCACAATTCTGACCTCTCTGGCTCGGCTCCTTGGCCTAGCTGGCCGCCCCCTTGAAGGTTGGCCTCTAGGGTGTTTATATAGGCTTTTGGAATGGCTTTCTTTGCCTCTAAGTACCCTAATCCAAATAGAATTCTTCTTTGTCACGTCAGGGACACGCCCATGGCACACGCCCGTGTGAGTCGTGGCTAGGCCGTGTTCGAACCTGCTGAAGGAGTACGGGCGTGTGGTCTTGGGCCCAGGCCGTGTCGATTTCGTGATATGGCCCATTTACTCTATTTTAGGCCTGTTTCTCGTTCTCTTCATCCTCCGGTACTCTCCTGAGTATAAAACATGAAATTAAAGGATTAGAGCACCAAATTACATAATTCGAGGGATAAATCATCCAAAAGTATGCTAAATGTGGGTTTAAAATATGTTATTCTTACGGTTTATCAAATACCCCCACACTTAAGCTTTTGCTTGTCCTCAAGCAAAATTCTCAACTCACAATTAAAACAAACTTCCTCGATTCATAATATTCATCAATAATGTTTTGTCATAATTCACAGATAATTTATACATGGATAATTCAACTCAAAGAGTCCTAAAGATTCAAACAATCTAAGTCATACATTTTTGTAGCATGAAAACGTAGGTGTTTTCCCTCTTCTAAATAATTACCTCTGATTCAAAATCGACAAGGATTGACATCCTCACTAAAGATTCACTTGAATCACTCGAGGTGTTTAAGGTTAAGGAAAAAGCACTCATAAGTCAAACATGAAAAGTTAATCCCATAGGCTTCCATGAAAATCAAATCTCCACCACTATAATAAGAGATGATACACAAATCAAAAGGTCTTTAACAGGGTTGTAACGGGGCTTGGGTTAAAGGTGTGGATAAAGGCTTAATTAGAGGGCTAGAATCGAGATTGACTTGACAAATTACCTAACTAGAAAAATGAGCTAATAATTACATCAACTAAAAACTTGTAATACTAATAATACGAGCTTTTTCTTCAAGATGTGGAATTTAAATATGTATGCTCACTTACTAATAAAACTAATAATGAATAAACTTCGTCTTTTTTTTAAGAACAAATCATTAAATATTTACAATAATAAGAAAGTACAACTGAAATATAGAACATAGTTAGACAACTGCTCAAAATCAAATCTCGACAAAAAGGGTAGTCAAGAAGAATGGTGATAACAAATACAAAGGGTTTTGGTTTAAAATTAGCGGGTCAGTCAATAAAAATTTTTTTAAGATCAAACAGGGTTCACTAGGGGTTAATTATGAAGGTAGGTTTTTAGTGGAGTAAGTGGGTTAAATCCTAAGTGCCTTTATCATCTCTGTATATCAAATTAATGGTGTGGTCTCTCCATGTATAATCGAAGCAAGTTCTAGAATAACAAATCAATGTTGACACACTCATAATCAATAAAGTGAGCAAGAAAAAGAATATATGCTCTAAAAGGCTCAAAATCTCACAAAAATTATGGCTTTTGATGTCAACCTCGTAAATTTCAAACTTCAAAGTAATATTCAAATTTAGGTAGACAACCTAATTTTTTTTAAATAAACTCATCATGCTTGATTCTCTAGTATCTTAAAGTTTAAATTATCAATGTACAATTAACTATGACGTAATCCAAAACATATCAATAAAAATCATAAATCACAGGAAATTTCATTCTAATCATGATATGAGAAAATTACTTAAGAAACAAGACATAATTCAGGATTTGAGAATAATGAAAAAAGTTAGGCACTTTTAAGATTCACCCCCCACACTTAAGATGTACATTGCCCTCAATGTACAAAGATATATAAACAATATAGTAAGAGGGAGAAGTAAAACTTCCTGATTTTTGGGTGGATTCCTTGAGTTGGAAGTGTAAAAATTTGATTTGGAGGTGAAAGATAAGTTGGAGGAGGCGTCTTTGGTGGTGGTGTAGTGGCCGCCAACAATTTCTGCGCTAAATGAAGAAATTTGGGTAACTCATGAAGAATTAGCTAGGAAATAATAAGAATAATTCAAATTATATTAACTATATATTTAAAGAAAAGAAAAATAAAAAGGAAGAGTTTAAAAAGTGAAATAAAACTAAAAGAAAAGATTAATGGACTGAGAAGTCCTTATTGTTGGATGGTTCGCGAGGTGAGTGTGACGATGAAATGTGAAGGTGCTGACATATCTGGTGGAGGGTGGTGCTGTTCGTTAACAGCCCCTTGAACCTAAATTAAAGAAATCAAAATAATATAAATTTAAAGACGAGAAGGATAAAAGAAAAGAAATTGAAAATTAAAATAAGAGAAAAAGAAAAAATATAAATGGATTCAAAGGTCCCACGGGCGTGTCGCACGCCCGTGTAGATTTCTTAGTTTCGACCACGGTCGAATCACACGATCGTGGCATTTTATCGCGGCCCGTGTTTTGGGATGATTTTTTTCTGTTTTTACACGGCCACAGCCACGCCCGTGTGCAAGGCCGTGTAGGTAGGGAAACATGCGCCTGAAAATTTGGTTAGTTTTTAGTTAGGTGCTAAAAAGAAAAAATAGAAGTAGAAATAAAAAAAATGTAAAAATTAATGGAGTTAGTGCTCGGGTTGCCTCCCGAGAAGCGCTTGTTTATAGTCTTAAGCTAGACTTACCTCTCATTTGCATAATCATGGTGGTTTGAGGAGGTGAAAATCCTTTTTCATGCGATCAATTCAGTTATTGATATATAGTTCAAGTCGAGTAGTGTTTTCCTTAAAAGTGTTGAATTTAGGATTAGTTACCTCGACTATTCCATTTGGGAAGATTTTGAGTACCTGATATCCTATCTTAAGCTGGGTTGTCCCCTCGTTAAGTCTGTCGTGGAGTTGCCTTGTTTTTGCTTCGTGTGTTTTTAGTTCCTCTTTGAAGTGTGTTTTCCACTCGTCTAGTTCATCGATCCGAAGCCTTCGTTCCTCATGAATTTCTTCTTTATCGACACGAGGTCTAGGATCTGGCTCGATTGTGTAGTTTCGTGGTGTTTCCTGTACAGAAGGTTGAATCAAATGATTATTAATAGAATTTATGTTTTTACCTTGATTACTCGATGTCCTAGCTGAGTCGAGAGCATGAAGGGTGACCGTTTCGTCGCCTACACGAAGTGTGAGTTCACCGAATTGTTCCTCTGTGTGGTCTTTCATCATTGCATCGGGATATGGCACACGAGGTTGGTACTCTGTACTTGCCGGTTTTGGAATATCATGTCTCAGCTCAACCTTACCTTTATCTGCCACGTTTTCTTGCCTTAGTTCTGGTTCATTTAACCCTTGTGGTTGTTCTGATATGATCTTGGCAAGTTGTCTTAACTGGTTATCGATCCCTTGAATCGATGCTTGTTGATTTTTAAGTATTGTCTCGTTGTTTTGAAAACGGGCTTCTGACACTGCGATAAATTTTGTTAGCATCTCCTCAAGGTTCGATTTCTTTTCATGCTGGCGAGGTGGTTGTTGAAAACCTGGAGGAAGTTGCGGGCTTTGATTACCTTGACCATCCCACGAGAAATTGGGATGGTACCTCCAACCTGCATTATAAGTTTCACTATAAAGATTATTTTGAAGACTAGAATAGTTACCCATATAGTTGACTTGTTCGTTCTTTGTGCTAGGGTTGTAGGATAGATATTCTGTGTTGTTCACCCCTCCTTCATTTGTATTGTACTGTATTACCGAATGTACCTGCATAGAACCATACAAACCATCAATTTTTTTATTTAAAAACTCTACCTGGTTTGATAGCATGGTTACTGCGTCGAGGTTGAAGACACTGGCGGCTTCTGTTGGCTTTGTCCTCATAAATTGCCACTGATAGTTATTCAGTGCCATCTCCTCTATAAACTAAAATTACTTGTCAAAAGCAAATAAAAGAAAAATTAGCAAAGTAAAATAATAAAAATAAAAATAAGAATAAAGATAAATTGCGATAAAATGGCTAAAGTAATAAAAATTGAGCGTTCTTAATATTTTAGTTCCCCGGCAACGGCGCCAAAAACTTGATCGTGTGTGAGAGTCTTAAAAATTTATAAAAAGAATGATCGAGCCTAGAAACTAACTGTGACAACGATTGAGGCAAGTGCACCCATCGAACAGTAGTATAGCTTAGCGGCAAGACCGGATTGTCGAACCCAAAGGAACCAGAAGTACTAATACTGACTCTCTTTCTATTATTTAGCCTAAGAAACAAGGGAATTTGTTGTTTAAACTAAAATTAACTAACTACTAAGCTAAAGATGCTAAGACAAAGAGAACGAACTTGGGAAAATACTCGTGGGAAAAACCAATTGATTAAGACAATACCCGAGGAAGAATCCACCTAGCCTTCACTTGTTATCTAACTCTGAACCAGACGATTTATTCACTTGACTTGATTCGTAGGATTCCCTAATGTATATTAATCCCTCTCTCGAGGCGACTAACGTCTAACTCTAGGTTGATTAATTGAAATCTCTTTATAATTAAAACCCCTAGAATTGCATTAACCCGATCTATGGACTCCCATATTAGGTTTGACCCTAATCCGGCAGATTTTTGTCACCCTATCTCTAGGCGCGCGAGCAACTCCGCTTAACTATGCTAGATCAACTCTTAGGCAGGGAATTTTGCTCCACCACCTAAGCACATCAGTACTTGAATCAATATCCTTGAATATCAAAGAAAGAATTAAGAACACATAATTAAGAACAAATCAAGTATTTATCATATAGTTCAGCAAACGATAACAAGATTCGTCTTAGGTTTCATCCCCCTCAGGTATCTAAGGGTTTAGTTCATAATTATGAAAGAATACATCTCAGAAGAAAAGATCAAACTAAACATAAGAAAAACCCTAAAACCCCCAGAAGGAATTGAAGGAGCGATCCTTCGTCTTGAGTATGACTCCGGCTTCTTGAGATGAATCAACTGGCTTTCTTCGAGTGAATCCCACAATTCTGACCTCTCTGGATCGGCTCCTTGGCCTAGCTGGCCGCCCCCTTGAAGGTTGGCCTCTAGGGTGTTTATATAGGCTTTTGGAATGGCTTTCTTTGCCTCTAAGTACCCTAATCCAAATAGAATTCTTCTTTGTCACGTCAAGGACACGCCCATGGCACATGCCCGTGTGAATCGTGGCCAGGCCGTGTTCGAACCTACTGAAGGAGCACGACCGTGTGGTCTTGGGCCCAGGCTGTGTCGATTTCGTGATATGGTCCATTTACTCTGTTTTAGGCCCGTTTCTCGTTCTCTTCGTCCTCTGGTTCTCTCCTGAGTATAAAACATGAAATTAAAGGATTAAGAGCACCAAATTACATAATTCAAGGGATAAATCATCCAAAAGTATGCTAAATATGGGTTTAAAATATGTTATTATTACGGTTTATCAGTATGATTTCGTGTAAGACCACGTCTGGGACGTTGGCAACGATTTGAGATATCGTGTAAGATCGTGTCTAGGACACTGGCATCGATCAGAGATTACGTGTAAGACCATGTCTGGGACATCGACATTGTATATGATTTTGTGTAAAACCCTGTCTGGGACAGTGGCATCGAAATTTGATTACATGTAAGACCACATCTGGGACGTTGGCATTGTATGAGCTTTTCGAGCTATCCGAGTATCCTCATTGATTCTGAATGGTTCAACGAACATTCTGAGAAATAAGTGATTAAGTGAATGACATTCCGATTCAGGTACGTTGAAATGTATACAATATTTGATAATGAAAGGTAAGTATATATGTGCAAAGAATGTTATGTGATGTAAATGTAAATGAAATGTGAATATGTGCAAATGAAACATGAACAAATGAATAAGATGTGATTTATAAAGTCAGATACTATATGAATGAAAGGTGAATTTGGATATAAGTGATGATATGTGATTCATATGAGAAAGATATGTGATTAAATATGTTATTTCCCAAAATGTGCTCATTTGGCTATATGAAAGTGAGAATTGAATGTTATATGAGAATTGAATTGAATAAGCTTGTGAAAGCTAAAGTTAGTAAGTAAGTAAGCATATTATTGAATGGTGATGACTTGATATGAAATCATGTTATAAACTTGAGATAAGTTGTGTTTTGGCATGTGAGATAGCATATCATGCTTATGGCATTGTAATGAAATTATTTGTTTTGTTAAGTTTATTAAAATATGAGCTTACTAAACTTTCAAAGCTTATTCTATGTGGTTTTCCTATGTTTATAGATTTTCAAAGATTTGCTCGGGTTGGAAGTCGACGGAGATCACATCACACTATCTGGCTAATGATTTTGGTATTTATACACTTTATGACTTGGTTATATGGCATGTATAGGCTTTATGATTGTTTGATGAGTATTTGTAATTTGGGCAATTGATGCCTATGAGTTTGATGCAATTTGCCATGAGATGTGGCTTGGAAACCGATGTTAATTTTGATTTGTATATGTTGCCTTATGTAATGGCATAGTTTGGTATGGTTGATGATGGTTCAAGTTGTTTTACTTGATTATTTGGTCAGTGTTGAATAATTGCTTATAATGCATGATCTTAAACGTGATCAATGAATGGTTAGTAGATAATTTATGAGTTGAGCTTGGTGTGTGATTGATGATAAAACACATATTTGAAATAGGTTGAATTGATGAATGTGATATGTTTTGTATAGGAAATGGTTATGATTTGAGTTGATGAAATGGAGAGAATTGGTATGGCATGTTTGGTGTATAAAATAACATGTTTTGGCTGCCTATTAATTGTATTGAAATGGTACAAAATGATGTGGTTTAGGTGTGCATGAGGAGGGTGAGAAATATGGTTTAAACCAAGCCTAATTTCGTGCCACACGGCCTGAGCACACGGGCGTGTGACTCAACCGTGTAACCCCTGCTGCTTAAATAAAACAAGTAAGTGTGTTCCACGGCCTACACACACGGGCGTGTCTGGTGGCCGTGTGGTGCAAGTCAGAATGTATGCCCTGTTTTCACACGGCCTGTGACATGGGCGTGTCTGGTGGCCGTGTGAGGCACACGGCCTGTACACACGGACGTGTGATCCCTGAATGCTTGAAAATTTTAAGTGATTCCTAAAGTTTGCAAATGTGATCGGTTTAGTCCCGAACCTTCTCTAAAGCATGTTTAAGGTCTCGTAGACCTTCTAAAGGGACTATATGAGTATGAATTACTATGAAATGATGTTGTATGATTGATGTTGTGAAATGAACGTAAAATGTTCCGATATGTCCGGTAATGCCTCTTAACCCTAGTTCGACGACGGATACGAGTTAGGGGTGTTACATATACACTACGAATTCTTTTCCCGATTCCGGTTGCACTATAATTGGAGCTTCAGTCAACAACGCCTTTAGTTTCTCGAAACTCTGTTGGCATTTTTCAGTCAATTCGAACTTGACATCTTTCTGTAGCAACATCGTCATCGGAGTAGCAATCATGGAGAATCCTTTAACGAATCGTCTGTAGTAACCCGCTAAGCCTAGAAAGCTTCTAATCTCCAATACATTCCTCGGCGGTTTCCACTCAACAATAGCCGAGATCTTACTCGGGTCAACTCTAATTCCATCACCTGACACGATGTGTCCTAAGAATCCGACCTCTCGGAGCCAAAACTCACTTTTACTAAACTTGGCATACAACTGCTTATCTCTTAAAGTATGCAAAACAGTTTTCAAATGCTCTGCGTGCTCACTCTTATCACGAGAATAAATTAATATATCATCGATAAAAACAACAACGAACTTATCCAAGTACGGTCGGTAAATACGATTCATTAAATCCATAAACACGGCGGGAGCATTTGTTAAGCCAAAGGGCATGACAAGGAACTCATAGTGCCCGTACCTCGTCTGAAATGCAGTTTTCGATACATCTTGCTCCTTAACTCTTAGCTGGTAATAATCGGACCTTAAGTCTATATTAGAAAACACTATGGCTCCTTTCAATTGGCCAAACAGATCATCGATCCTTGGAAAAGGATACTTGTTCTTCACAGTCACCTTGTTGAGCTGTCTGTAGTCTATACATAACCTCATCGACCTGTCTTTCTTTTTCACAAAAAGTACCAGAGCACCCCACGGAGAATAGCTCGGTCTCACAAAACCCTTATCCGTTAACTCTTGTAGCTGAACCTTCAACTCTTTTAACTCCAATGGTGCCATCCTATACGAGGCAACCGAAATAGGTGTCGTACCAAGGACCAACTCAATACCAAACTCGACTTCCCTAGTTGGAGGCAATCCGGGCAACTCTTCCGGAAACACATCCAAGTACTCACATACCACAGGCACTGACTCAATCTTTACTTCCGACTCTTGGGTATTCAACACAAATGTAAGATAGGACTCATACCCTTTTCTCATGTATTTCTCAGCAGTCATAGAAGAAATCAGTACAGGTAAGCTATCCAGTTCACCTGATTTAACCCGAATAATATCCCCATTTTCACATTTCAGTTTAATAAACTTACTACCATAGTTTACTAGCATGTTATGAACAGTCAACCGATCCATGCCAAGAATTAGGTCAAATTCATCAAACGGTAGTAGCATGAGGTTAGCCGAAAAACAATGACCTCTAATCATCAAAGGACAGTTTCTACACACTTTGTCAACTATCGCATGCTTGCCTAATGGGTTTGATACTTTAATCACAAATTCTGTAGACTCAACATGCATATTCATACTAGACGCCAATTTCATACAAATACAGGAATGGGTAGATCCCGAATCAATCAAGGCAACAACAGAAATATCATGCAGAGAAAAAGTACCCGTAATCACATCTGAGGATGAAGCCTCTTCGCCAGTGCGACTGGCATAAGTCCTTGCAGGAGCTTTACCTTCTGATCTCAGAGTGGAATCTCTAGGCGCACCTCTACTGCTAGCCCCACTTCTCGGGTTCTTCTGTGGTCTACCTCTAGAATGAGTATTACTCGCTCGCACATCTTGCTTTCTGTCTTTCTCATCCATCTCAGGACAGTTTCGAATAAAGTGGCCTAGTGATCCACATTTGAAACAGCCTCTATCATTTCCTCGACACTCACCAAAATGTCATCTACCACACTGTGAACACTCCGGTTGTACGAGGCGTTTCTTAACTTAATAACATGCATACAAACACTTCCGAGTTATGGAATTTCATTCAAATTTAAAAGTTTTCAAACTTCATCTTAAAGTTCCTAATATGGGCCTACGAGGCCCAAAACATACTTTGGGAATGGTTCGGTACTAAACCAGGCACTTTAGAAAACTCTGGAAAATTTCAATGAAAATAGGGGCACACGCCCGTGTGGCAAGGGACATGCGCGTGTGGACAGACCGTGTGGTCACACACGCCCATATCCCTAGCCGTGTGGATTTATTTTTCAATTCGAACCTACAGGGGTTTTCACACGGCCTGGCACACTCCCGTGTCCCTCACATGGCCATGACACGCCCTTGTCTCAGCCCGTGTGTTAAAACCTTGACATTCTGTTTCTGACATCAGCAACATTTTAGGGTCACACGGCCAAGGCACACGCCCGTGTGCTAGGCCGTGTGGCAAATTTAATTTCGTATTTAAGGTGCAGACTTCACACCGCTTGGGCACATGCCCATGCATTATGGCCGTGTCATCTACGCGATTGAGACACACGGCCGTGCCTCAGCCAGTGTGGTTACTACGAGGCATTCTATTTTACCAAATTAAGGTGCAGGGGACACACAACCGGACTACACGCCCACGGGGCAGACCGTATGTCACACACGGCCTAGAGACACGCCCGTGTGTCTATCCGTGTGGACAAAAACAAGGCTATTTACCAAGCCCTTTTGCCACCCTTACTTGCACCAACATAAGCCACATTAAGTAACACCAATCCACACATAAACATCTGACCAAATTAGCCACAACCAAGGCATACACACATCAAGGCCACTACACTCCATTCACCTGCAAAACTTAACACATACTTTATCAATCCAATCATGCGACTTACTCATTCATGCATTAACACACCATATATTTCACCATGCAAATTGCACATTCATGAAAAACATCATCATCTACATATATTTATAACAAGTATTAGCCATCATCCATGGACTTATACAAAATGATTCAATCTTCAAGACAAGCCAACACATTTGGCCAAAACAATATGACACTTGACAAAAGACCAAGTCCCTATACATGCCATACTCAAAATGATAAATCTAACTATACCAAATGTTCAGATTGATAGTGCGATCGAGCCTCCGACGTCCTTTGATCCCCGAGCTAGCTTAGCCATACTATAAGAAAATGGAAAGGAAAGGGAGTAAGCACAAAGCTTAGTAAGTTGCATGTAAATAAGTAACAACATCAACCATGCCTCTTTAAACACATATCATATAATAAACCAGCACAACGTTCTTGATTTAACAATGATAGATTTACTACATATATACACATCACAAGTATAAGCCAAAGATTACAAGATCGTCCCGAAATCATTCTCATAGATAGAACATACTTAATTTCATCCTTACCATTAAGGCATCATAACTAAGCTCATATCTCATGAGTTTCGAGTAAGAACCTGTACCACTCACAACATGATTATATCCTTTCATATCTTTATCATAAGCTTTAAATAACCCGTTGAACCATCTGGAATACTAAAGGATATCCGATAAGCATCACACAAGAGGGTAAAATGCCGATGCCATGTCCCAGACATGGTCTTACACTGGCTCACATGTCGAGGCCGATGCCATGTCCCAGATATGGTCTTACACTAGCTCTCGTCTCAAGGCCGATGCCATGTCCCAGACATGGTCTTACACTAGCACACATATCAACGCCGATGCCATGTCCCTAACATGGTCTTACACTAGCTCTCATAATGTGGCCGATGCCATGTCCCAGACATGGTCTTACACTAGCACACATATCAACCAAATGTCATGGCATGGATATCCAATCTATTCCTAAGGTTCAACCGGGAGTTTTTACTACATCAATTCTCACCATGCATATTCACAACAATAATCAAACACTTTATGCCATATTAATGGTTCAATACATAATAACAATAAAGTTGTATTATTTACGTACAACTTACCTCAGTATACAAAATATGGGCGACTAGTTCGATTTAGTCCAATAGCTTGGTTTTCCACCGGTCTAAGTCCGGATCTCATTTTTCTTGATCTATAATGACAAATTTACTTATTTAATAACTACATTAATCAATACAGTCTATATTTCATACCTGGGCAAAGTTATTATTTTGCCCCTAAACTTTAACATAATTACGATTTTGCCCCTAGGCTCGTAAAACAATTTTAATCAAATTTACTCCTTTAACAAGCCTATTCGAACCTTTATTACTCTTATAGCAACTCAAAATTTTCAATTATTTCAGTCATTTACAACCTATTTTATAAACTTCACAAAATGGTCCTTTTAGGTGTTTTCATGAAAACCCCATTCACAAAAGTTGTTTATTTAACAACCAAGATTCATTTTCTTTCTTAAAATTTCAGCAAACAATATAAATAATACCATGGCAAGACCCTAAACTCTTAATAATTTTGCAAAATAATGCCCTCATTAGCTAGATTAAGCTATAGGGGTTCTAAAAACACAAAAACGATCAAGAATGACCATTAAAATCACTTACTTGCAAGGGTGAAGAGTTGCTGAAATTTCAAGATTCCAAAACCCTTATTTTTGCTGATATTTTTGGTGGAGAGGAGGAAGATGAAAAGGTGATATCTTTTTCTCTTTATTTTATTTTATTTCTAGTCAAATTTGTCACCAAAACCTCACCTAACCTTTGACAAATTTCATTTCCTTGTCTCTATGGCCGACCATCACTCTCTTAAAGGCCTATTTGCACATTAAGGACCTCTAATTTAAGGTTCTCTAGCTATATGACACTTCTAATTAGTAGAACACAAATTTTGCCTTTTATGCGATTTAGTCCCTTTTCAAAATTAAGCATAAAATCGCTAAAATTGTTTCACCAAAATTTTCATGCACTCATATAATCATGCTATAACACATAAAATAACATTAAAAATAATTTCTCCGGCCTCGAATTAGTGGTTCTGAAACCACTATTCTGACTAGCCCCAAAATTGGGCTATTACACGTCGAGCATTAATACCTCCTTACCTTCAGTAGTCAACAAACACACACCTCTAGCACAACAATCTACCACAACATTATGTCTAGTCAACCGGTCTAATAAAAAAATAACATCAAACTCATTGAAACTCAGTAGTAATTAATCCGCCAAGAATGTGTACTCATCAAATACCAACGAACAGTTCTTTATCATCTTATTAACAATAGTACTCTAACCCAGAGGATTAACCACTAAAACATTCATTTCAGAATACACAATCTCAAGACACAGACCCTCTGCAACTTTAGTATAGATATAAGAATAAGTTTATTCTAGATCTATCAATGCTTAAATACTATTTCCGAGGAAAGAAAATTTACATGTTATAACTTCTAATAGATCAGCATCTTCTTTTTTCTTCATTACATATGCTTGGGCGGATACTCCAAAGCTTGGCTTAGTAAAACATTTCCTTGGTGTCCCCTGTACTGACCCAGACTTTGTTGCTACTTGATAAATTGAAATAGTTACATATTTTAGGCCCACATTTAGTATGCTTTTGGATGAATTATCCCTTATTTTATGTAATTTGGTGCTCTTAATCCTTTCTTTTCATGATATATACTCAGGAAAGCACCAGGGGATGAAAAGAACACAAAACGGGCTTAAAACGGGACAAATGGGCCAAAGCATGAAATCGACACGGCCTGGACCAAAGATCACACGGTCGTGCCTCACTGATCATCTAGAACACGGTCTAAACCCGACTCACACGGTCGTGTCTCATTAATGAAATTCAAACACAGCCTGGCCACGATTTACACGAGCGTGTGCCATGGCCGAACCTGCTTAGTGGAAAAGAGCAATTTCATTCGGGAAAGGATACTTAGGGAGAAAGAAACGTATTTCAAAATCCTATAACTACACCCTAAGTATGACCTGAAAGGGGGAGCCCAAAGCTATCGTCTAGGGCGTCGTGCTAGGCCGCAGAAGGCGATTTGTGGGGATTCACTCGGGATAGCCGCTGATCCATCTCAAGAAGCCGAATTCTACTCAAGACGGAGGATCTCTCCTTCAATTCCTTCAGGGGTTTTAGGGATTTCTTATGTTTTGTTTTATCTTTTCTCTTGAGATGTTTTCCTTTATTGTTATGAACTAAACCCTTCGGATACAGAAGGGAGATGAAACCTATGATGAATCTTGTTATTTGATTATTTGAATTATATGATAAATACTTAGTTTGTTCTTAATTATGTGAGCTTAATCCAAATTTAATGTGCTTAGGTGGAGGAGGAATAGACCTCGCCAAGAGTAGATCCAACATAATTAAGCGGAGTTGATCGCACGCCTAGAGATAGGGTGACGAGATTTTTCCTGGATTAGGGTGAAACCTAATATGGGAATCCATAGATCGATTTATTGCTATTCTAGGGGTTATTATAAAAGAACGAGAGTTCCACTAATTAACCTAGGGTTAGATGTTATTCGCCTCGAGAGAGGGTTTAATATACGTTAGGGAGTCTTACAGATCAAACTAAGTAAATAAATCATATGGTTCAAGTTTAGATAACAAGTGAAAAGTCTATGTGGATTCTTCCTAGGGTATCTTCTAAATCAACTGAGTTTTTCCCAAGTTATTTTCCAAATTCATTCTTCTTTGTCTTAGAGTCTTTAGTTCAGTAGTTAATTAATTTAGATTAATAAATAACTTCACTTATTTTAGGCTAAATAATAAAAAGAAAGTTAGTATTAGTACTTTTAGTTCCTTTGGGTTCGATAATCCGGTCTTGCCTAAACTATACTACTATTCGATAGGTGCACTTGCCTCAATCGTTGCCAGAGTTAGTTTCCAGGTTCGATCATTCTTTTATAAATTTTAAAACTCTGATTTACAGCGATCACTACTTCAGTCCTGGTCTCTTGTTGAAACTTCTGAGGCCAACGAATAGACTGATTTGTACTTACTTCTACCTTGGAGGGATAATCCTTAACCAGATGATCCTTGGATCCATAACCAAAACATGCTCCAGAACGCCTCTAACATTCTCCTCAATGATTTCTCCCATAGTGCTCACAGATAGAAATTCTCATTATTCTAGATCCCCTAGATCTTGCCATCGAACAATTGGTCTACTATTCCCATCACGCCTGAAACTCATAGGTTGTGATTACCTTCTTGATGATGAAAAAGTCTGATCTTTGGGCTTCTTGAAATTTGTTGGAGGTGGAGGGCTTGACATTCAACATTTCATTGTTTATCTTTCAAAGTTCCTACTCCTATCTTGAATAATTGTTTCCATTTTGTGAGCTTTAGTTGTCATGGCTGCTAAAATTTTACACTCTGAAATTTCTACCAAAGTACTAATTTCGTCTCTCAGACCCCCTTAAACTTGTTACAAATCTCTTTTTCTAACTAGAACATGTTCTTGGCATAACGACTGAGTCTAACAAACTCTCGTTCATATTCTATTACAGACATCTTTCCCTGTTTAAGGTACATAAATTCCTTCTTCATCTACTCCATATACATGTGGTTCACGTATATTTTTATGAATTTCTCCCAAAAAACTCCCAATCAATCATTTATTTAGGGGTCACACTAGTCAATTTTCCTACCACTAATAAGCTTCTCCTTCCACAAAAGAGATTACAAATAGAAGACTATATTATGCTGTGCACTTCAGTTCTTTAATCACTCTACATACTCGGGCTAACCACTACTCAGCCATAATGGGATCATCACCCTTGTCACCTAAAAATTCCTTAACACCTCTGTTACAAATATCCTTCACAGGATCTTCTTTGGATGGAGTTACAGCTAGTACAGGTGGTGCTAGGCGTATCACTTCTGGTTGGTGTTACTTAGCTTGTTGAGGTTGGGGTGCTTGAGTATTCCCCATAAATTGATCAAAAATTTATGTCATCATTGTGAAGAAGACGTTTTGAAAAGCATTCCCAGCAGTAGCACCCAAATTGGTTGTGGGAGTTTGCTTTTGAACATGAGGTACATGACTTTCAATTTCTTCCCTAATCGCTTCTCTATATCCCTCAGACATTGTTATCAACATT
This sequence comes from Gossypium sturtianum, assembly GCA_025698515.1. Taxonomy (NCBI): domain Eukaryota; kingdom Viridiplantae; phylum Streptophyta; class Magnoliopsida; order Malvales; family Malvaceae; genus Gossypium; species Gossypium sturtianum. Next base: position 99,244,273 of record CM046955.1, on the reverse strand, counting down.
ACTAGAAAATTTAGATTAGTTCACAACACAAGGACTAAGCTAGACGTGTATCATGCATGATGGGGTGTGGCACAACCTTCGATTTTTTGAGATTCGACTCAACCTTTACTCTGATACCAAAATTCTAACATGTCATACCCGACCTGATAATTGGATTCGAGTATGATGTGTCACAACATAAAATCAGACTAATTCTTATACAAATCATTTAATGAAAGTGAAATCTTACAAAACTTTACAAATTTAAAAGTATAAAACATGTGATGAGATTTTACTTTGTAAAGATTTCTATAATGCCCAGTTTTGGTGGGTCCTAGAAACAGGCTAGTAGAATGAGAGAAATCTGTGAGATGTAGTCCTATCCGCTCAGTTGATATTTTCAGCACATAGGTCAGGTACAAATTTGACGTTAGAGTATTATGTAAGGAGTGTTCTCTGAGTGTGTTGAGTTGTAAAGAAGAAGGGATTGATAAGAGTATTAAGGATTTTTGGGTGAATTGGGTTATCACCAAAGGTATTGTATGCCCAATTTATTAAGTTATTATGCTAGTTACGTTCTAACAAGGAGGTTAGGAAGGGTCAAAAGGATGAACCTGAACTTTTAAAAATATTGGATTTTCATTTACAGTTGTAGACCATTTATAAAGGCTGTCTTGAAAGTTTGAGACACATGTCAGGTTCTAATAAGGGCTTAGGTTATTTTTATAGATATTTAAATTAAAAAAGAGAGTTTTTCTTCTACCTTCATCAATAAGTATTGTTACCTGAACCTTAAAAAACTTACAATATTTCTTTTTCCTTTAAGCTGCAGTTGTAGATCTGGATCTTCACCAGTGATTACTCCATGTCAAGTTGCTGTTGTTGTTTTTCACAATGGAAGTATGGTTCTAGTGTTTTGAACTGCAGTAGGTGAGAATCAGGTGAGTCCCTAAGTTGACTCCTACATGTATACTATTCATATAAGATACTTTGTGGAAATTGATTGAACTATGAAACAGAAGCTAGAAAAGTTCAGTAAGAATGTTTGCTGGGAATAACATTTATAGTTTTTATGAAATCTGGCAGTTTAAGTATGTGATAGGTATCCTGATGTTGAAGCATTTTTGTATGGGTACATTTGGTAAATATTGGAAGATATGTGAATTAGTTAGAGGGTAAGTTAATGCATTATAGCGTTGAGTCCCAAATGGTGTCAATGCATGAAGAGTTTGTTAAATGAGTTTATGTCTGTTCATCGTAGTAGAGTCTACAAGGGTCCGTTGGGACTAAAAACACGATCTCTTATATGAATCTTGAAGGAAAGTCCCATGGCCATGGCACCTTCTGAAAGGAACTAAAGGATGGTGATTACCCAATGGGGTTCTCTGCGTGTCCTAAGACGATGATGGGTAATCCTCACATAACGTGAGTTTAGAATCCATATTGTAGACACATCAAAAAAATAGTAGCCTTTGTGGCAAATCATGAAATAATAGCCTTTTTGGTGAAATATGAAAAAGTAGCTTTTATGGCGAATCATGAAAGAGTAGCCTTTGTGGCGAAATATGAAAGAGTAGCCTTTGTGGCGAAATATGAAAGGATAGCCTCTGTAGTGAACCTTCTAAGTATAGCCTTCGTGGCGTACTCCGGATGGACTACCCTGAGGCGTGTCTTAATAGGACTCTTAGTGAAGAGCTTGAAAGATGTTTTTGTGGCGTTTCACAGTAAGGCCTTCATGGCGTATCTAATGAGTTTCCCTAGTGGTGCGTTCTGTATGGCTCTTAAGCATAATCAGTGGAGTTGTTAAGGGCAAGGTGTATCTATGGACTACATGGTAAGGTATTTTATAATACTAAGACTCGGTTGGAATTAGTGAGTTGCAGAGAAAGATAAGTAGCGAGTCAGTAATTAAAGTGTAATCTAAATAAGAATTTAAGAATTGTATGTTTGAAAGTGGTATCCGTAATCTATGCACGATTCCATTCTTGAGCTATGATGAAACGATGGCATAGAGATAAGCATGTAAGAGTAAGGATGTTTTGGTTTTATTAATCTTTGGAAAAAAAGATAAAGAGTTAAAGAAGGAAGGACATCAGTGATGTGTTGAAGAATTTGAAGGGAAAGAAATGACTTCCGAGTGAGGTATGATAGCTATGGTGTGCGAAAAAAGGGGAAATAAGAATGGCAATCACGAAAGGTAGGATAAAGGATGAGAACATCAAGATCGACCTTTAATTCATCAACGATTGTGTGCAATTATCCCATAGGTAAATGATAAAATACTCACTAAGTTCTAGTGAACTTATCTTTGTTTGTTGTGTTACAAGTGAGTAGTAAGGGCCTATAGCTTACTATAGCAGCAGCTCTCTGGCGTCCTTCTAGCAAACAGTTTTCCTTCAGTCAGCTAGCTTAAGAAGGGAAACTTAATAAAATAATTTCATATGAACTTAGTGAGTTCCAAAGAGAAATCATACATATCATTACTTACAACATAACTTAACCTTTCAAATTGACTTACACATTATATTCATAGTACGCCCAATGGCGTGTACAGAACACAGATAGACTTAGTAAACCAATTTACTTAACACATGGGCATATATTGTACGACAACTTAACACAACTTAGAGAACCCATCTTCATGCCAGCCACGTACCCAGAATTCAGAGTCAAAAGCATACTATACAGTCTCATTCACATACATGCTCCTCATTAACTCCTCATATTGTTCTCATTCAGAATAGCATGTTTTATCATGATCTGCCAGTCTGGTTTGCAATATAGTTGCCCTACAGAAGGCTACACAAACATATCTCCTCTTCTCCATTACCACAGATCATATCTCATATATTATAAATAGATGGTAGTGGTTTAAGCATGAAGGATGGTACTTACTTCATAACAAAGACTGACTGAAATCAAACTGACAACACTGGACAACATTATCCACACATATATCCTTCATGCATATCTAAAGAAGGTTACTTACCTTACGCAAGTTATATAATAATGAAATTTACAATACATGGAAATAAGAAGGAACTCCCCAGAAACTCTAGCACAAATCTATAAAGCAAGTCCTTTGTCTTAATCGCTTGGACCCTCATTAGCTTCTTGAGCTAAAAGAAAGATACTTCTACACATCAGATCATCAATCTATCAAACCTTAACATGCATGCAAGAATCGATAATACTTAATCAAGAACCAGGAAGCCTCCTTCCTCACACACCATTCTAACATTTATGCATGTAATACGAAAAACACGTAAATGACTTCAATAATAGCCTAAGGGTTCATCAGTAATTACTAGGGAGTTGGTACTAACGTAGGTGCTAGCTAAACACTACGAACCTTCACTTCGATGAACTTCTTCTAAACTTAGGTTTTTTAGAGATTTACAGAGGAACTCAAAAAAAAAAAGATGTAAAAGTGTTTCAAAAAGACCACCTCTATTCTTATATACTTAAGAAACAGAGACAAGAATTAGTGGAAAAATCAGATAATTCCATTAATACTCTTGATTCTTGTGATTAAGCACACTTAACAAGTTTTAAGTCTTATCATATACAGTAGTCTAGTTCATTTCTAACTAAATCTCAACTTGACTAACCAAATCATCATACTCTAAAGTAATAAACAAATCTAAACAATTGCGAACTTAACAAGTTCACCCAAAGCATCTGGGGTAGGCAGATACTTAACAGAATGCCAAACCTTAGAGCTCGCCAAAATTAGAAGTTCACCAAATGGCAAATTACAAAAAATTCTATACTTAGCCAGGACAATTACTTTACATACATAAATCTATCCTTAATTTACCATCCATACGTCAAACAGTAACTGAATATTGAGACTTAGTTGAGCAAGCTATTATAGTGTTTCTTCATTATTTTTTACCTTCTCATCATTGTTTCTTCATCAAGATAAAATAGAAACAGCATTGTTGAATGCTTCAAACAATTGGCCCTTTCATGGTAAGCCCTCTGAAGCCCTTTTTAATAAATTTTATGTTTTTGAGATCCTTGTAGCTTAATCTAGATATTCCGAGTATTGAATAGTAAAACTTTCAAAGGTTTTAAAAGTTTTCATTGATTATTTTTGAGGTTTTTTTTATGTTAAATGGTAGGATTTGAAGCTTGGATATGAAATAGGGCTAATTTGTAAAGTGAAGTTTGTTAGTTTTGAGTTTTAGGACTAAAATGTAAATATGTCAAATTAGATATGAAATTCCTATAATTATTTAATTTAGAGGGTTGTATAAGGATGAAAATGAAATCAGATCATAAAACGAAGCTTAAATGTGAGAATTATGATAGTTCTGATTTTAGAGACTAAATTGAATAAAATGTGAAACTTTAGCGAAATTTTGTAAAATGAAATTAAGTTGTCATATGCCTTGAATAAGATATTATAAGGTAATTAACACTTATACTTGGAAATGAATAATCATATAGATCAAGATTTGAATCAGTCGATAGATAATCGAGGAAAAGGGAAAATTGTTGGTTAGTCCTTGACACTTCAATTATCGTCAATTTTACCATGTAAGTTTATATTGTATGTGTATGTTTTAATAGACAATAATTTTTGTTATAGATGCTTGTATGTATAATATATTTTGAATTATTCGCTAGATGATACAAAAGGTGAGCTTTAGACTAAACTGTAAAGTTATACGTATGTGATAACTATAAATCATGTAGAGTTCTGAATGGATATGAAATGGTTATGTCATATGATTCAATTTATGGAATTGCTATAGCAATGTAAATGTTCTGAATTTTTTTAAATGCACGTTGGCATGCCAATAGAGTTCGTTGAGCGCTTGTACGGGATTGCACTTCTGTGCCTTGTTTTGCATTTCAATGCCTCTGTATAGCATTACTATGCTCTCTGGTGTGGTGTAGATACTTTAGTATCTGAACCTTTTTGCTAATGTTCATTGGGCTATTCTGATTAAGTAAAAGAAATGAATGATTCAATTATATGCTTTAGACTTGAATGGATGGGTTGAATTGAATGTTATGACAAATTGAAATATATATTTTTATATAGTATTATGATGGACTCACCTACCTTTTGTGAAATGTAATGTCAGGTTTTGAAAATATCGTGTAAATTGGTTGTATTTATGTATTTCTTTTATTCCAAGGTAAATTACAGTACATTTTCAATTATGAACTTACTAAGCTTACCTAAAGCTTACTCTATTTTATTTTCTATTTTATGTAGTTGGCTTGCGAAATGTGTCTATCGGATCATCCTTATAGCTCACACTATCTAACTTTAGTCTCGGTAGATTTTTGAATCGTTTTACTCAGTTTATGTTGCATGTATATAGGCTTGGTTGTGAATAGGTGTTTATGTGTTTAAATGATGATTTTGGAAATATGATGAAATGGTCCTTGGTAATTTTTGTTTGAAAGTATATATGTGTATGTTTAAATGAAGTGTTCATTTTGTTGAATCAAGAAAGAGGATAGTTTTTGGGGTGCTTGAATTTTGAATGCTTGTATGTTATGTATACAGGTATTTTTGATGGCATTATGGTATGTTTAGATTGAAGCTTAAGCATGATTTAATTGATTGATATGGTAGGCTATTTCAAAGGATGTGTTATTTGGTAAGATACTAAATGGATAATTAACAGTTGATGTCATTGTTTTGGTTATTTGTAAGGTTGATTGAATGTTACAATATGGTCTATTTATAGGTTAGTTGGCATGATATACTTAAGTAAATGTTGTTTGAAAAAGGGTGTCATTTGAAGCATATTGGTATAATGTTTGAAATAGGGTGTCATTTGAGGCATATTGATATAATGTTTGTAAATTTGTATGTTTTCTATTGAGTTTATACCGATTTTGAGTTGGTTTAATTAAACAAATAGACAATTGATTTAGTTTGGTATGAAGTAAGCATTAAATTGTATACTTTGTACCACATGACCGTCTGTCACACATGGGCTGGTGACACAACTGTGTGTCTACTGGATAATAAGAAGTATTAGAAGCACAGGGTTCCCAATTGTCACACATGTTGGCTACATGCTTGTGTGAGTACTGTAGGTTTGGTCATTTAGTTTCCCACAGTCTCAGTTTGTTACACAGCCCAGCCACATGACCGTGTGACTTTTGATGAAATTTTGCAATTTGATCCACACGACTCTAGAGAGTTACACGACCTAGAGACACGTTTGTGTGACCCCTTTTTTCCATGATTTTCTTTATCTTTTGAAGATGTTTCAATTTGATCCTTATTTGTGCTTGAGTCAATTTAAAAGCTTTCGTAAACTCGATTAAGACTCGAATCTAAATGTATATCATAATATTGAGTGTTTAACACATCATTGATCATTTGAAGGATTTATTTATGATACAATTGATTTAAAATTTTGGAAATGTTACAAATTAATCGTAATTAAATTCTTGGATGATACTGGAGCATACGTAAGCTCCTATAAGGCCGGATAAATGTTGTATTTGGTGATTATGAATTGAATTGACTATGATTGTATGATTTATGTTTGATTTGAATGGTGATTGCATTCTTATGAAGTAATTCCATGTTATTTTGAAATTATTGATGTGATTTGAATGTGTTCTATTCCGGTAATGATTGTAACATTCCGTAGCTCGAGTCTGGTGACAGGACAGATTAAGGGGTGTTACACATGCAAACTAAAATTCTTATTAATGATTTTTCCATTTCATTTGGGTTGAATTTTTCAAGGAAAAAAAATTTTAAAGTATTCAAGAAGTTTTTTACTAGATTGATGAATAAAAAGGGCTAACTACTTGGTAAAGTTTTCAGAATTAGAGGTGGTCATAAAAATGAGTTTGAACATAACAAGTTTGCTACCTTTATTGATCAAGTTGGAATTGCAAATGAGTTTTAAAAATTAAAAGCTTTATATCAAAATGGAGTAATGGAGAGGATGAATCAAACACATCAAGACATGACTCATGTAATGAAAAACTCAAAGGATCAATCACATTGATTGTGGGTTGAAGTAATCAACACAGCCTATTATACTTCCAATAGTGAAATTCATTGTCCCAAAACTAGAATGACTCCATATGATGTTTAGAAGTGAATGCATACATCTTTTTCCTATTTTCATATTCTTGGAATCCATTGTTACATACTTAGAGATGGGGAACATAAAGGAAAATTTGATCCACAAAGTGATAAAAGAGTCTTTGTAGGCTACTTTATGAACAACAGAGCATATGAAGTCTTCAATAGTGACTGCCTCAAGACATAATAACGTCCAGAGTGTGAATATTATAAAAAAATAGAGAGTTATGAGGCAGTATCCGCAAGTACGGGTCGAGTTGTAATATAGATTTTACAACGAAGTAGGTGAGTACTCCGAGGATCGTACCCAAGGGAGGCAAGCACTAAATCAATCTTAACCTAAACAATTAAAGATCTAATTAATACTTTAAGTCAGTTATAGTATGAAAGTAAAATAAGAAATATGTTTAGAATTTTTAAAATAATAAAAGAAAATGAAAAAAAACAAAGAATTAAAATTACAAGAGATAGAGATAGATAAAGTGAATCAAATCTGAGGATAGGTGATTAACTCGCTTAAGCAATCTCAATCAAATATCATCTTGGATTCTTCGTCAATCAACTAGTCGCTACCCTAGCAGGATCTTTCGATCTTCCACTAACAAAGCGAGTTAGCAAGAACTACTTATCTTCCAACCTCACTATCCAGACTGGTTTGGGGTCAAGGTGATCACGGATGGGCAATACCAATTTTGGCTTCATTCCCACCTTGATGACTTCCCAAGGTTGTCAAGCCTAGGGTTCGTTTCACGTTCTCCCTTTCCTAAACAGCTGATCTGTTGAATTACCCTACAAAACAGTTCAAAGATCATGCTTCTGCTCGCTAATCCCCCATAAAAGGATTAGTTCTTCATGGCTTTCATAAACAACATGGAGTAGATATAGCAATTAATCATAATAAAGGAATAGTAGAGAGTTTAAGAAAAGCCTGATTAATATTGATAATGAATGTGAATCCTCCAAAGTCTATCTCCTTTACAACTCAGATCTCTTGAAAGAAAATAAAGAACAAAAAAACGAAACTCTGAAAACCTAAGAAAATGAAATTAAACCTAAAGAGAAAGTCTAAGCTAATGGAATGGTGCCTCCAATGTGTTCCAAAGAGGTCTATTTATAGCCTTTAGGTAGTCATCGTCCTTATCCCTAGGGTAGCTGTGTTCCCGAGCTTTATAGTTTGATTGTGCAGACCAAAACACCCTTACTTTGTGTTTTATTCTCGTCAAAGAGTCGATGTCATGACACACCAAGACATGTGTCGTGACGTAGCAACCAACATTTCCCTCTGTAGCTATCTTCAGGGGTATGTCGCGACACTCTCAGCCTGTGTCACGACATTGAAGGTAGTTTCTCACTTTCTCTATTCTGCTTTCTATGTTGCGACATTGGATCTCCCATGTTGTGACATAGCATCTAGTATTGCCCCGAAATACCTTCTAATGCTCTCATGTACACTCACAAAGTACATTAGCTCTCCCTTAGGCCTCATTCAGCCCTTACGGTTAATAAAACACTCAATGTGTACATTTTATTGAATGTAAACAAAAACTAAAGAAACTAAATTAAAACTTAACAAAAATGCTTGTATTCAAACTTCTTAAATGTGAAAACTAGTTTAATCTGCTATACCGAATTACGACAGATCAAACTCCCCCACACTTAAGTCATTGTTTGTCCTCAAGCAACATAAACAAAGATGAAAAATGAAAAAATGACGACCATTGAGCAGGTATGGTGCAAGTATTGATTTCAGAGCATATGACTTAGACATTTCACATTTACTAACAATTTCAACATGATGAGTAATTGACTTACCACTTTTGATCACAAACATCTATGTTCAGTATGTTACAAAATATACAAGTATTAAGGTTCTCACCTATAGGAATCCATCAACAGATCATACAAGTACTTTGATTATCGGAGCAGAATACAAATAGTTGTTTATGTGAGTATTTAGTATGATGTCTATTCATGTATAAAGATATTTAAGTCACACAGGGTTTTTCGGCTTGTAACGTTTTGAGGCTTATAAAAGGTATGAAATTCAAAAATAGTAAGCATCAAAGGGTTACAAACACGAAAATAGTTTGGCACAACGTATTGATCCCTATTCTCCACCTTAATGACCCTTTCCCATTCACCGCCTTATTTCTCCTTCTTTCACCTTCCTTGTTTCTCTACATATAGGAATTCATAGCATGACATAGTAACTATGGCTAGCCTTACGAGTTTTTGTGCACTAATGAACGAGTTTTTCTTTCTTTTGTGACTTTTTCACTTTTCTCTTTTTCATTACATCTCACTCACGAATGCTTTTTCACTTATTTTAAGACTTTTTCTACTCGTACCAATTCTTTCTTTGGATTTTTCTTTTGTTTCACACATTTGGGCTAAATTCTAGTTCCTATATCACACCAATCCTTCCTAATTCACTCTAGTTTTACAAACTTCACCGTGATGTATCTAATTAACCCTCAATACGTATGGCCAAGCGTCTATAATCGTGTGGTACAGAACTAAAGAAAAAGGGAACATACAAATTAACATTTTTAGGCTCAGGGTTTGTACTGCGGTTCATCAAGAAGTGTCAAAAGGCTCAGAATTTGTACTAAAGGTGAAGTATAGATAGGATAGTTTTTTGGCTCTTGGATTTGTTCCAAACAATGCCTTAAGTCATCCTTAAATATCTCACCATGCATAAATTTAATCAACCAAACAAACACAAATTCAACCATTTATCATTCATACTACCCTGCTCGTTTCCTTGTATTTTCCATATCACTTGGTACAAATGATAGCTTAATACCTATTTACAGTGTAACATATAGAACTTTAGCATTCTAATAATAAAAAATTTAAAATCACCTATCATCATGCCAAACTTATACATAAACATAAGCAACCTATGTACATGCTCTTAACCAATCACTTGTATTTCTACAAGCTCAAGCACACCAAAAGACAACATAAATCAAAGAAAATGTAAAAATATGAAGCAAATTTTCTATGTTACCCCCCACACTTAGTGGACACGTTATCCTCAATGTGTAGCCCATCAAAAGATAAGGAAAGAAGTTACTCGATTGATCATGGTTGCTTGAACTCCGATTGGTGGGTGCTTCCTCCTTTGATCGTTGAAAGTTCAAATTTGTTTGTCTCCTTCATGTCGGGTTCCCACATATAAAAATTAAACAAAATTCAACAAAACTAAATGAAAATCTACTTCTTAATCCTACTCCTATAAATTCTAAATTAAAATTGTCCAAAATTAATACAATTTTTTTAAAATAAAAAATCGATCAATCATCCTCCTCATCGTCCATCTCCTCATCCTCGTCATCCTTCTCTTCTTCTCTTTCCTCTTCGTTTTCCTATGCTTCTTCATCATGTTCCATATTCGTTGGACTGAACATATCAGGTGTATAATTGGGGACTCATATGTTATTTTACCTCGCAAACTCTTGAAAAATTGGTCCTGATTCTTACATCCACTGAATCATCCAATCTAACTTTGGATGATTGTTCTCACCATAATCTTGTGGAGCTCGTGTCAACCTTTCTGATGAGGTAGATGTAGCCATTGTTTATTGTTGTTGCTTGTTCCCATCATTGATCTGTTTGGCCCGTAACTCGATGTATTGTTGGAACAAGGTGTCTCCAATAATGCTTAACGATGGTTTCAATGATTGTTCAGTTGATGTCATAGGTACACCTGCCTTTTTGCATAAAGCTATCACTAGATGGGGAAAGAATACTCCTACCTTCTGGCTACTCATGCATCTTCCCATGTTCTGGTGGATCCGTTTGCCAACACACACCTACTTTTTTTGTAAAATAGCATCGAGTAAAACTGCTCTAAAGGTATTAAAGTTAGAAACATTTAAAGCAGGTACAATTCATGTGCAAATGAACTGAATCCACATCTTAGCCTCAGGGAACATAATGGCTTGATGAAAAGATACTGAGATATTAGTACTTGTGCGATACTTCCGTTCACCCCTTCATTCAGTTAAAAAGTTTATAACACTATCCATATCTATGTCTCTAAAATATTCTAAGTCAGTTTTATCGAATAAATCATTTTCATAATATGGAGTGTATAAAATTAAAAAATTATTCGAGGGTTTACTCTCACGTCTTTCCCTCGCACAAGTACTGTATCCCATATATGTCATTCGATATTTCTAGACTTGTGGTCCCATGAAGATGCTTAGAATTCTTGAATAATAGGGAGCATAGCATTATCCTTCGGTATCATCCAAAAACACTCCCATCGATGATATCTAATCGATGGATTAAATCCCCTCTCTTGAATAAATGTTTTTCCTTAAAGTTCATTAAATTTCTTTTCAACATTCTATTCGAAAAAGTAGAGGGATTTTGAACCAATGACGGCTCTGTTTCCATTGTTCGCGTAACTTATCTAAAAGGCATAATGTTTTAATCCTAACGAATTGCTAAATAAATAATTCAATGAAACAATAAAATTTTTGAGTTTAGGTACACTTAACCTTGAATGTATAGTTGAGGTTAGTTTGAATTCCTTACTTGCCTGTGATGTCCCCGTTCCTTGTTGCACCTATTTTGTGAAAGGGAAATTGGGAAATTGAGGGTTTAGGGTTTAGATTTTAAGGGATGTTGATAGATTTGAGTGAGTTTGAGGAAATAATGGTTAAGGGTTGTTTTAATTAGTCTTAGATATAGTTTTTGGGTTATAAAATAGGGTTTAAAGGGTTAAAAATCGGGTAAAGTTAGTGTTTAAGCCGACGGGTTGCTCAGTAGATCAGATCAACCTTGCAAAAATTTATGGCGATGTCGCAACACAGGGATTCCGTGTCGCGAAACATCCACCAATTTGGATATTCTCAAGGACTGTCTGCTATGTCACGACTCTCTAGTGCAATGTCGTGACAATGACTCTAGTTCGGTCCAAAATTCCTCTGCAAGGATGTTACGATCTAAAACTTGAACATACATCAAATAAAAGTTAGAATCTAAATTATAGGGTTAGTTAAATATAGAATAATTTACAAAAAAATCATGTAGCAATTAACATATTTAAAGGTATACTGTCAATTTATCAAGCAATATTTTCGATTCACCCGTGGACAATTTCTTTATTCTATCAGTATTAGTCCACCGACAGTCATGCCACTCCACCTTTGCCCATTTGTCCCGTTCTTTGAACCTATTTATTCTTTCTACGTTCATAAAGGGAAGCATTCCCCTTTACTCGAGAACGTTAGATGAATAATTTTTTGCAATGCTCCCCTAATGTCCTCCACTCTACCTCATTCAATTAATAGCCACATTTAAGATTTCAGCCTCACCATTAATTTTCATAGTTAGCTCCTTTTTCTCTAAATCAATGGTGGATCTAGAAGTGGTCAAGAAAGGTCTTCCTAGTAAGATTGGTATCTCCCGATCTTCTTCAAAATCAAGTACTACAAACTCTACTGGAATAATAAAACTTCACACCTTGACTAGCACATCTTCTAGTACTCCCTTCGGATGTACCGAAGACCTGTTAGCTAATTGTAATGTTATTTTAGTTGTTTTAGGATTCCCTAACCTGAGTTTTTCAAAAATTGATAAGGGCATTAAATTGATACTGGCTCCTAAATCGCATAGAGCTCTATTAAATTGAATGCTTCCTATTTTTATGGGAATAGTGAAACTTCCCGAGTTTTTCAACTTCTGAGGTACTTGTCTTGAAATAATCACACTATAGGAAGCCCTTAAATTAACTTTTTCTCCTACCTTGATTTTCTTACGCCTTGCCATCATCTCCTTTAAAAATTTGGCATATTTGGGAACCTTCTCAATTAGCTCGATTAAAGGTAGGTCAACATTTCAAGTTTTAAACAAATTCAGAAAACTTACGAATTCATCCTTGTCCTGCTTCTGTATTTCTTCTAATCTTGATGGAAATGGGCCTTTCATGATTTTGGAATCTTTAGATATCTTTACTGTCTCAGCCGTTGGTGCATTCTTCTCTTCTGATTCAAGTTCTTCTTCTAATTCATGGGAATTGTCTTGAGGTTCATCAGTATTACCGACAGTCACTTCCGGAGTAGGTATTTTTGGGCTGTGCATTACCTTGCCTGATCTGAGTGCTATAACTTTCACATGCTCTTTACCTTTCCTCTGTGGATTATCTTTTGTGTTACTGGAATGCTGGAGGCAATTTGCCTTTTAATATCACCCATCATGCTCATCAATTGGCTCATTTAATCTTCAAGCTTAGTCAATGTTCTTGTTGAATTGGTGCACTCAGACTGCACCTATTTGACATATGTTCTCATTGATTGCTTCTCTTCCTCAATTCTATCCAGACGTTGAAGACATGTAGTATGGTCACTTGGGTTGGTTTTGTCCTGGGGTTTCTACAAATAAGGAGGTTGGTAATTAGTATTTTTAACTTTATTTGAATTTTTACCTCCTCCTCGGTTTCCTCCCCATCTCAAGTTCGAGTGATCCCTCTAGTCGGGATTATATGTATTCGAATAAGGGCTTCCACCCCTATTCCCAATGTAATTCACATCCTCGACATGATTATTGATATAATGGAAGAGTGGCTTGTCTTCTCCATACATAGACGATGTAAAAGCATATTCAATATGGTTTAATCTGTCCATTATTTGCTGGTACTTATCGTCCTCTTGAATAGCTTTGACCGTAGCAGTTCTCTAGTCATATATGAAACATTCAGTTGGCCACTGGCAGGAGTTTAATGCCGTATTTTCAATAATTTTGTACGCATCCTCGTACATCCTATTCATAAGGGCTCCTCCTCCTGCTCCGTCTAGTCAAGATCGTGTGTTTGCATCTAACCCATTATAAAATACCTACAGTCGCATCCACTCAGGAAATCCGTGGTGCGGACATTTTTGAATCAACATTTTGAAGCGTTCACATGACTCATAGAACCTTTCTCCCTCAATCTTTCTAAAGAAAGCAATCTCTCTCCTTAGCTGAACTACTTTGCTAATCAGGAAGAACTTTTGTAAGAACTTTCCAATGAGTTCGTCCTATGTCGTAATAGATCCTGGTGCCTATGAGTCTAACCAAGAAAAAGCGTTATCAATCAAAGAAAAGGGGAACAATCAAAGACGAATAGCATCATCAGTGACCTCGTTATACTTAAAAGTATCAAAGAGTTGGAGAAAACATTTCAAATGTTTATTATGGTCCTCTGTCATAGTGCCCTTACACTGCATAATATTTTGGATCATTTGTATCATCACCGGTTTGATTTTGAAACTATTAGTTGTAATCGATGGCCTTGTTATACTTTCCTGATCCATGTCTAGGCTTGGTAAGGCATAATCCTTTAAAGTCCTCTCATTTCAAGCCATCTACACATTTGCAGGAAACTATGGTGCTGGTAGGTCTCCTAAATTGTTATCGTCGGCATTGTAAAAAAATGGATTGTCATGTGGTACGTTAACTACAACTAGTCGTGGTGGATCTCGCATTTACGACTACTGCTACTGTCGGTGATTTATTTGGATTATTCTTTCTGAATCTGTGGCTACTACAATAGATGTGCCTCTACTACGAGTCATACACCAAACCCAAAAAGAAAAGAATAGTAATACTAAAATAAAATAAAATCGTATCTATAACAAAGAAATTTCCTAATTATTCTTTTAAGAGTTAAAATTAAAATCAATCTAGTGACGGTGCCTCTCCGACAATGGCGCCAACAACTTGACCGCCTCCAGACGTACTAACGTCCAGAGTGTGAATACTGCAATAAAATAAAGAGTTATGAGATGGTATCCGCAAGTATACGGGTCGAGGTGTAATATAGATTTTATACCCAAGTAGGTGAGTACTCCGAGGATCGTACCCAAGGGAGGCAAGTACTACATCAATCTTAACCTAAACAATTAAATCTAATTAATACTCTAAGTCGGTTATAGTACGAAAGTAAAATAAGAAATATGTTTAGAATTTGTAAAATAATAAAATGAAATGAAAAAAAAAAGGAATTAAAATTGCAAGAGATAAAGATAGATAAAGTGAATCAAATATAAGGATCGGTGATTAGCTTGCTTCAATAATCTCAATCAAATATCATCTCGAGTTCTTTGTCAATCAACTAGTCGCTACCCTAGAAGGATTTTTCGATATTCCACTAACATAACGAGTCAGCAAGAACTACCTATCTTCCGACCTCACAGTCCAGACTGGTTTGGGGTCAAGGTGTTCATGAATGGGCAATACCAATTTTGGCTTAATTCTCACCTTCATGACTTCCCGAGGTTGTCAGGCCTAGGGTTTGTTTCACGTTCTCCCTTTCCCAAACAGCTGATCCATTGAATTACCCTACAAAATAGTTAAAAGATCATGCTTCCATTCGCTAATCCCCCATAGAAGGATTAGTCCCTAATGGCTTTCATAAACAACATGGAGTAGATATAGCAATTAATCGTAATGAATGACTAGTAGAGAGTTTAAGAAAATTCTTATTAATATTGATAATGAATGTGAATCCACCAAAGTCAATCTCCTTTACAACTCAAATCTTTTGAAAGAAAATAAAGAACAAAAGAAATGAAACTTTGAAAACTGAAGAAAATGAAATTAAACCTAAAGAGAAAGTCTAAGCTAATGGAATGGTGCCTCCAATGTGTGCTAGAGAGGTCTATTTATAGCCTTCAGGTAGTCGTCGTCCTTAGCCCTAGGGTAGCTGACGTTCCTGAGCCTTAAAGTTTGATTGTGCAGACTAAAACACCCGTGCTTCGTGTTTTATTATAGTCACTGAGTCGATGTCGCGACACACCAGGACCTGTGTCGTTACGTAGCAACCAACATGTCCCTCTCTAGCCATCTTCAGGGGTATGTTGCGACACTCTCAGCCTTTGTCTCGACATTGAAGGCAGTTTCTCACTTTCTCTATTTTGCTTTCTATGTTGCGACATAGCATCCAGTATTGCCCCAAAATGCCTACTAATGGTCTCCTACACACTCACAAAGTACGTTAGCTCTCCCTTAGGCTTAATTTGGCCCTTACAGTTAATAAAAGACTCGATGTGCACATTTTATTGAATGTAAAAAAAAATAAAGAAATTGAATTAAAACATAACAACAATACTTGTATTCAAACTCCTTAAATGTTAAAACTAGTTTAATCTGCTACACTGAATTACGGCAGATCAAATAGCATAACCAAAATTGTCACACCCCATTTTATAATTTATTGTTGTAAGAGTTTAAACAAGAATGAGTTCTAGACTAGTGGTTAAGAACTAGTGTAACTACACTTAAGATCCGAGATTGAATCCACTCTCTAGCTTTTTTGTTAAATTTTGGCTCACCCTTGGTCAACCCTCACATTGCCGCCCAAAGTGAGTTACCCATCGCTTAATCTCTTCCTAATTTTTCTCCTTCTTCCTCTCCCTCTTTTCCTCCCCTTTCTTGTCTTTTGTTCCCTCACTTGCCTTTCTTTCCATTTTAACTAGCTTGTGTCGCCCCTATTATAACATCCCAAATTTAGCTCCATAAAATTTAGAAATATATCAAAAATAGGGAATTGACTCAATGGTTAGTCACTAAATGTGAAAGCTTGAAGGTTAGTTGGAGGTCCCAAGTTTAAGTCTCAACTTTTACAAAATCAATTATTTTTTTTTGCAAATTCCCTTGTTTTTTTTATGTGTTGGCATCCAAGCTTAGTAAACCTAGGTATAAATACAATTTTTTATCAAAATAATCAGCCTTTTAACCTATTTTCTTCTACCTTAGCCATCCCTAACCCCCTCTATAACACCCCTAACCCGTATCCGTCGCCGGAACAAGGTTATGGAGCATTACCGGAGTTTACAGTTCAATTACAGTTAATTCATGTCATTTACTATTCATTTCCAAAAATAAATCACAATCAATCATAATGTCCCTCATATGGGTCCTCGAGGCCCAAAATACATATTAGAATCGAGTCAGGACTAAACTGGAATCACAGAAAAATTTTCGCAAAATCTCAAAATTTTTCTTAGGTGCAGGGGACACACGCCCATGTGGCTAGGCCGTGTGGCTCACACGGCCAATGATACGCCCGTGTCTCAGGCCATGTGGGAATTCGATGTGAGGCACATGGCCGTGTCCCAGCCCGTGTTCAAATTAGGGTAGCTACTGACTTGGGTCACACGGCCAGCCAAACCCCCGTGTGCTAGGCCATGTGGACAATTTAAATTTCAAAAACGCCCGTGTCTCTACCCGTGTAACCAATTCTGAGCATTCTGTTTCTCAATTTTTAAGATGCAGGGGACACACGGCCAAACCATACACTCGTGTGTATGGCCGTGTGTCACACATGGTTGAGACACACGCCCGTGTGTCTGCCCGTGTGGACAAAATAAGGGCATTTTCCAATACTTATTTTTCACCCTTTTTACCTTGCACCTACATCAGCACTTCAATATATTCAACAACCAATTCAAGGCATATTAATCAAACTAATATTCAAGTTTTATACATGTCATGTTTGCTCACACTTTCAAGTATTCATCCTACCCTTTTCTAATCATATACTTACCCAAGTGTGATTATATCTAGTTACTAATCCAAGCATACTCACATACCAAACTTGATATAATTTCATGCATAAATATATTAAATATGTTAAAACTAGCCATTCCAATGGCTAATTACAACCAAAACATTTACATACCCTTACTTGTCACCATTAGCCTATACATGCCATTATCCCAAAATAAGTTTCCTATTTATACCAAAACAAGCTGGAGGATAGTGTGATGATGCTCTGACCGATCTCCAACCTTTACGAGCTTCTGAGTACTATAAAATAGAGGAAAATAAAACAAAGTAAGCATTTAATGCTTAGTAAGTTCGTATAACAGGAATTTAACTTACCATGAATTTACATTTAAGATTATCATACAAAACATGCATCCAATCATTTTGGCCAGTTGCCTAATTACATATACTCATGAAAGTAGTTAGTCATGTAATTCACATGAATTTCAAGAAAACAGAGATGAGCTCATCAAACATAGATTTACAAGTATTTCATGAATTTCTGAGATATAATCCATTTAGTTCTTATATTTTTCTCACATCAAAATTTTTTGTCCGTTGAATTATTGAAATGTCGATGGATACCCAGGTAGTATACTCGAGGTATACAAATCAATGATCCGTCAACTCATGTTTGGGGGTACCCATAAGGGCACATAATTAGGAAGCACACTCTCGAGCCATATATCAGGATGCTCATGTGAGCCATGTAACAGGAAGCTTATCCGGGCTAAATCAGGTAACTCATAAGAGTTTTAATCAGGAAACTCATTGAGCTTATGATCGTTGATCGCTGTAAATCAGAGTTTTAAAAATTTATAAAAGAATGATCGAACCTGAAAACTAACTCTGACAACGATTGAGGCAAGTGCACCTATCGAACAGTAGTATAGCTTAGGCAAGACCAGATTATCGAACCCAAAGGAACTAAAAGTACTAATACTCACCGTCTTTTTATTATTTAGCCTTAATATAAAGTGATGGTTGTTTAAACTAAAACTAATCTACTTACTAAGCTAAGATGTAGAGACAAAAAGAATGAATTCTGGAAATAACTTTTGGGAAAACTCAGTTGACTCAAGCGATACCCTTAGGAAAAATCCACCTAGACTTCACTTGTTATTTAACCTTGAACCATATGATTTATTTACTTAGTTTGATCCGTGAGACTCCCTAACGTATATTAAACCCTCTCTCGAGGCGAATAATGTCTAACCCTAGGTTAATTAGTGGAACTCTCGTTCGCTTATAATAACCCCCTAGAATAGAAGTAAATCGATCTGTGGACTCCTATATTAGGTTTCACCCTAATCCGGCAAAATCTCGTCACCCTATCTCTAGGCGTGTGATCAACACCGCTTAATTATGTTGGATCTACTCTTAGGCAGGGTCTATTCCTCCTCCACCTAAGCACATTAGATTTGGATTAAGTTCACACAATTTAGAACAAACTAAGTTATTATCATATAATTCAAGAAATCAAATAACAAGATTCATCATAGGTTTCATCCCCTTCGGGTATCCGAAGGTTTAATTCATAACAATAAAAGACAACATCTCAAGAGAAAAGATAAAACAAAACATAAGAAATCCCTAAAACCCCCTGAAGGAATTGAAGAGGAGATCCTCCATCTTGAGTAGAATTCCGGCTTCTTGAGATGGATCAACTGGCTATCTTCGAGTGATTCCCACAAATCGACCTTTTAGCTTGGCTTCTGGCCTAGCTCGCCGCCCCCTTTCAGCTAGTACCTAGGGTGTATTTATAGGCTTTTGAAACACGTTTCTTTCTCCCTAAGTATCCTTTCCCGAATGGAATTACTCTTCTCCACGGCAGAGGCACGGCCATGGCACACGCCCGTGTAAATCGTTGCCAGGCCGTGTTCGACACTATTGAATGTGGCACGGCCGTGTAAGTCGTGGTAAGGCCGTATTCTAGTAGGACTGGTGACACGGCCGTGTGGCTTGAAGTCCAGGCCGTGCTGATTTCGTGGCTTGGCCCAATTTGGTCCATTTTAAGCCTGTTTCTCATTCTTTTTGTCATCGGGTGCTTTCCTGAGTATAAGACATGAAAAGAAGGGATTAGGAGCACCTTTTTACATAAATTGGGGCTTAAATCATCCAAAAGCATACTAAATGTGGGCTTAGAATATGTTACTTTTACGGTTTATCAAATACCCCCACACTTAAGCTTTTGCTTGTCCTCAAGCAAAATTCTTAACTTACAATTAAAACGAACTTTCCTCAATTCATAATAGTCATTGATAGTGTCTCATCATAATTCATAGATAATTTATACATGGATAATTCAATTCAAAGTGTCCTAAAAATTCAAACAGTATAAGTCATAGATTTTATAGCTCGAAAACATAGGTGTCTCCCCTTATCTAAATAATTACCTTTAATTTGAAATCGACAAGGATTGACATCATCACACAAAAGGTTCACTCAAATCACTCAAAGTGTTTAAGGTTCAAAATTTAGGCACTCAAAAGTCAAACATGAAGAGTTAATCCCATAGGCTTGCATGAAAATCAAATCTCCACCACTGAAATACGAGATGAAAACACAGATCAAAAGGTCTTTGTTAGGGTTGTAACGGGGCTAGGGTTAAGGTGTGGAATAAGGCTAAATTAGAGGGTTAGAATCGAGATTGAATTGACAAATTACCTAACTGAGAACTAATGAACTAATAATAATAATTACATCAATTGAAAACTAATAATACTAATAATACGAGCCTCTTCTTCGATATCTGGGATTCAAGCATATGAGCTCATTTAGTCACAACTAATAATGAATATTTGATAAACCGTAAAAGTAACATATTCTAAACCCACATTTAGTATGCTTTTGGATGATTTAAGCCCCAATTTATGTAAAAAGGTGCTCTTAATCCTTTCTTTTCATGTCTTATACTAAGGAAAGCACCCGAGGACGAAAAGAACGAGAAACGAGCTTAAAACGGACCAAGTTGGGCCAAGCCACGAAATCGACACGGCCTGAACTTCACTCCATACGGCCGTGCCACCATTCCTACTAGAACACGGCCTTGCCCACGACTTACACGATCGTGCCTCATTTAACAGTGTCGAACACGGCCTAGCCATGATTTACACGGGCGTGTGCCATGGCTGTGCCTCTGCCATGGAGAAGAGTAATTTCATTCGGGAAAGGATACTTAGGGAGAAAGAAATGTATTTCAAAAGCCTATAAATACACGCTAGGTACCAGCTGTAGGGGGCGGAAAGCTAGGCTAAAAAGCCAAGCCGGAAAGGTCAGATTCATGGGAATCACTCGAAGATAGCCAGTTGATCCATCTCAAGAAGCTGGAATTCTACTCAAGACCGATGATCTCCTCTTCAATTCCTTCAGGGGGTTTTAGGGATTTCTTATGTTTTGTGTTATCTTTTTTCTTGAGATGTTTTCCTTTATTGTTATGAACTAAACCTTCTGATACGAAGGGAAGGGGATGAAACTTATGATGAATCTTGTTATTTGATTTTGGAATTATATGATAATAACTTAGTTTGTTCTTAATTGTGTGAACTTAATCCAAATCTAATGTGCTTAGGTGGAGGAGGAATAGACCCCGCCTAAGAGTAGATCCAACATAATTAAGCGGAGTTGATCGCACGCCTAGAGATAGGGTGACGAGATTTTGCTTGATTAGGGTGAAACCTAATATGGGAGTCCACAAATCGATTTCTTTGCTATTCTAGGGGTTATTATAAGTGAGCGAGAGTTCCACTAATTAACCTAGGGTTAGACGTTATTCGCCTCGAGAGAGGGTTTAATATACGTTAGGGAGTCTCACGGATCAAACTAAGTAAATAAATCATATGGTTCAAGGTTAAATAATAAGTGAAGTCTAGGTGGATTTTCCTAAGGGTATCGCTTGAGTCAACCGAGTTTTCCCAAAAGTTATTTCCGTATTCATTCTTTTTGTCTTTGCGTCTTAGCTTAGTAAGTAGATTAGTTTTAGTTTAAACAACCATCACTTTATATTAAGGCTAAATAATAAAAAGACGAGTATTAGTACTTTTAGTTCCTTTGGGTTCGATAATCCGGTCTTGCCTAAACTATACTCTTGTTCGATAGGTGCACTTGCCTTTAATCGTTGTCGTCGAGTTAGTTTCGTGTTCGATCATTCTTTTATAAATTTTAAAACTCTGATTTACAGCGATCAAGTTTTTGGCGCCGTTGCCGGGGAACTAAAATATTAAGAAAACTCTATTTTTATTACTCTAGCCATTATTTTATTTTTCACAATTTATTTTTATTTTTAGTTTTTAATTTTAAATTTGCTAAATTTTATTTCTTTCTTTTTCTAGCAGGTACCTCTAGTTTATGACTAGAAGGAACCCGAGAGGACCTTTAGAATATGATAGTGAAATTGAAGCTACCGCTCGAAGAAATCGTAGAGAAATTAGGCGAGCCCTAAATTACCAAGGAGAGCAAGAAGGCAGATCCAATCCTACTGAAGGGATGGACGAAAATAATCCACCACCACAACACGATGTGGCGGATTAGAATGCCCCTCGTACTATGTATGATTATGCTAAACCTCATTTAACAGGGGCAGAATCGAGTATTGTTAGGCCTGCTATAGCTGCCAATAATTTTGAATTAAAGCCTAATACTATTCAAATGATTCAACAATTTGTTCAATTTGATGGTTTGCAGGACGAATATCCAAACACTCATATAGCTAACTTTTTATAGTTCTATGATACCTTCAAAATAAATGGCGTTTCTGATGATGCCATACGTCTTCAGTTATTTCCCTTTTCACTAAGAAATAAAGCTAAACAGTGGTTAAACTCGTTACCACGAGGGTCAATCACTACATGGGAACAAATGACCGAAAATTTCTATTAAAATATTTTCCACCGGCCAAAACGGCCAACTTACATAATGATATATCTTCTTTTGTGCAGATGGATTTAGAGACATTATACGACGCATGGGAGAGATACAAAGATCTCTTGAGGAGATGCCCACACCACAGATTACCATTGTGGCTCCAAGTCTAAACTTTTTAAAACGGTGTGAATCTTTCAACGCGGCAATTAATTGATTCAGCCGCCGGTGGAACCCTGAATAATAAAACTCCTGAGGTAGCCTACGAGTTTATTGAAGAGATGTCGCTGAACAACTATCAGTGGCAAGTTACAAGAACAAGGCCAATAAAAGCAAATGAGTTTACAACCTCGACGCAGATAACCATGCTATCAAATCGGTAGAGTTGATGAATAAAAAGATTGATAGTTTGTGTTCTTCGCGAGTAAATCCGGTGATGCGGTCTGGCAGCGGTGGAACCGTGGCAAATCCTCGAGTACCCACCCTACCAACCGGGACACGAGAGCGAACAGATGAACTATATAGGTAACAATTTCGCATCTAATAATAACCCATATAGTAATAATTATAATCCGTGTTTGAGGAACCACCCAAATTTTTCGTGGGGGAGGACAAGGAAATCAAGGAAATCAAAGACAACAACCTCCTCAAAATTTCCAAAATCAGCCCTATCCACAGGAAAAGAAGCCGAGTCTTGAAGAGACGTTGAACAAATTCATGGCATCCACAGAAGCCCGTCTCCAAAAAAATGAGGTAACACTCAACACCCAACAAACATCGATCAAAACGATTGAGAACCAAGTTGGAGGACTTACAAAGGCAATCGGGGAAATTACCCAGTCAGTCGGAGAAATTGCAAAGATATTATCCGAACGACCGCAAGGGCGTCTACCAAGTAACACTGAAATTAATCCTAAAGAGTAGATCCAAGCCATAACAGCTCAAGAGAATACAAGGGTAGATGAATCCGTCTCAACACAAGGAAATGACGTAGAAAAGGGTAAAGTTGATGTAACACAAGACAAGCCAAAACCGATAATCAAAGCATACCAACCTCGCATACCTTATCCCAAAGCGTTGAAGAGAGACGACACAGAGGAACAGTTCGGTAAGTTTCTTAAACTCTTAAAGAAATTACACATTAACTTACCACTCCTCGAAGCTCTTTCACAGATGCCGGATTCTAGGAAATTCTTAAAGAAGCTTCTGACAAACAAGCAGAAACTTGATGAAGATTCGCATGTGGAACTCAACGCAAAGTGCTCAACAATCTTGCAAAATAAGCTACCACAGAAACTAAAAGATCCAGGGAGTTTTACAATTCCATGTTTAATTGGCAGACTTACTGTTGATAATCCGTTAGCTAATTTAGGGGCAAGCATAAATGTCATGCCTTATAAATTGTTTAAACAATTAGGTCTAGGGAAACCCAAACAAACTAGGATGAGCATTCAATTAGGTGATAAAATCATTAGAATTTCTAGGGTATTATCGAAGATGTTCTTGTAAAAATTGATGATTTGTTTTCCAGTAGATTTTGTTGTCTTAGACATGGATGAGGATAATTCGATCCTCTAATTTTAGGAAGACCCTTTTTAGCCACCGCGCAGACTAAAATTGATGTTGATGCGGGAGAACTCATACTTTGTGTAGGTAATGAGACCGTCACCATCAAGGCTCTCGATTCACTAGAACATCGAGTAATCAAGGTGAGAACAAAAATTTTCCTAATAACCATGCGGTCAACCCTTCTTTTCAGGAAACACCACCAAAGAATACAACTAAACTTGTCTTGACCCCAACCCCAACAAAGAAATAATTCGTAAAGATCGAGGAATTCAGATTGATGATCTAGACGAGTGGAAGACACACTTCAAGGAGAAATTAGGGATACACGACGAAGAACCGAACCACACGAGGAAAAATTGAAAGAGCCCCAGGAAGAGAGCTTATAGGAACAACAAACCACTTCAAAATAGGGGACAAGGTACTTTGTTAGATCATGCGGATCTTGAATATCTCCTCGACCTAGCATAAACAAATAAATATCTTTTAGGGTAACCAGTGTTTTCCCATCCGAAACAGTTGAGGTGAGTAATCCTATTTTTGGTACTTTTACTATAAACGCATCTCAACTTAATTTTTTTCACGAGGATACAGATAATAATGTGAGGAAGGACTTCCAACTCCTTAAACCACCCTGAAGATGCGAACGAGAAGAGAGTCTAGCTTAAGACTATAAGCGAGCACTTCTCGGGAGGCAACCCGAGCACTAACATAACTTATTCTCACATTTTGCTTTGTTCTTTTCTTCTTTTCTTTCCAAAAACGTAGTTATAAACTAACAAGGGGTGCAGAATTCCAGGACACACGGCCTTGCACACGGTCGTGGCCGTGGCCATGTGTACCTCAAGAATCTTGGTACTAACAGGGCAGGACGGTACAAGTCAGAATGACCTAATTTCTGGCAATCACGGACTCAACCACTCTCCCACGGGCACCAAACAAGTGACACGGCCATGCTTGACTACGGCGGTGTGCGCGCTCTTGACTTGCTAACCACGGGGTGACACGCCCGCGCGCGCGATAACTTCGTGCTAATATCGACTTGTCAAACACAAAGGCTAGACACGGCGTAGGGAATCAACACCCCTAGAGCACGGCCGTGCGAGAGGCGGCGTGTGGTCGACACACCCTCAACCCACGGGCGTGGGAGAACTACCAGACCTGAAATTTTATTTAAACACCCTACCCCTCTCATTTCTCTACTTCTTTCTTCTTTCCTTCTTCCATTCTTTCCTCTCTTTTTCCTTTTTCCTTTTCCTAATAAATCCTTAGACTCTTGAGCTACAACAAAATCATATCAATGGCAAAGAAGCGTAAGAGGCCAATCTCCTAAAAGGAGAACCGATTCACATGAGTTCATGCCTGCAGCTTCATCCAAACAACAAGCCAAGGGTCTTTGAGACCAATTATCTGTTCTTTTATTTTTCTCTTCTCCTTTATTTTCCTTATCTTTACTTCTCTTCTACTTAATTTAGCTTATTTTATCCTAATTTCTTAATTTTAGGTTCTAAAGGCTGCTTGGAAATCACACCACCACCACCACCATAACCTCAGCCTTAGAAATCACACCCAACAATAAGGACCTCTCAGTCCATTCATCTCTTCTTTTAATTTTAGTTTTCTTCTTAGTCTACTTCTCTTTATCTTCCTTGTCCTTAATTTTATATTTAGTTTACTTTAATTATGTCTTAAGGATCCCTGGCTAATTCTCTACAAGCGTCCCAATTTCTTCATCTAGCGCAGGTTCGTCAACCAGACGGCCCATCACCACCATCAAAGGCACAATCCCCTCTCAAGGAATCATCCATCCATTCAGGAAGTGTCACTCTCTCCCCTCTCTTTTGATTTTACATATTAATTGTCATTATGTATCTTTGTACATTGAGGGCAATGTACATCTTAAGTGTGGGGGGTGAACAACCTAAAAAGATACCTAACAAAAACCCTAAATTTAGTCTTGCTCCTAAGTAATCTACTCATATTGCTAAATTAGGATGAAATTTCTGATGATTTATGATTTTTATTGATATGTTTTAGATTAAGTCATTGATAATTGTGCATTGATAATTAAATTTGAAGAATACTAGAGAATCAAGCATGATAAGTCTAATTTTCAGGAATTAAAATTTTTTTTCTAGGTTGTCGAACTGAGCTTAAATATTACCTTGAAGTTTGAAATTTACGAGGTTGACATCAAAATACCCATAATTTTTGTGAGTTTTTGAGCCTTATAGAGCATAAATTCTTCTTCTTGCTCACTTTCTTGATTATGAGTATGTCAACACTGATTTGTTATTCTAGAACTTGCACCGATTATACATGTCGAGACCATATCTTTTGATTTGAAACACAGAGATGATAAAGGCACCTAGGATCTAACCCACTTACTCCATAAAAAGCCTACATTCACAATTAACCCCTAGTGAACCCCTTTTAATCCTAACAACCCTATTTATTGACTTACCCATTAACCCTGAACCCCTTTGTTTTTGTTATCACCATTCATCTTGACTACCTGTATATCGAGATTTGATTTGATTAATAGCCTAACTATGATTTCTATTTCAGTTATGTATTTATAGTTTGTTCTTAAAAAAAATTCAAAAGTATATTCATTATTCAGTATCAGTTGTGATTAAACGAGCTTATACACTTGAATACCAGATATCGAAGAAGAAGCTCGTAGTTTAGTATTATTAGTTTTCAATTGATGTAATTATTATTAGTTCATTGGTTCTTAGTTAGGTAATTTGTCAATTTAATCTCGATTCTAACCCTCTAATTCAACCTTATTCCACACCTTTACCCTAGCCCCGTTACAACCCTAACAAAGACCTTTTGATTTGTGTTTTATCTTAGATTTCAGTGGTGGAGATTTGATTTTCAGGCAAGCCTATGGGATTAACTCTTCATGTTCGACCTTTGAGTGCCTAATTTTGAACCTTAAACACTTTGAGTGATTTGAGCGAATCTTTTGTGAGGATGTCAATCCTTGCCAATTTCAAATCAGAGGTAATTATTTAGATGAAGGGAAACACCTATGTTTTCGAGCTACAAAATCTATGACTTATACTGTTTGAATTTTTAGGACAGTTTGAATTGAATTATCCATGTATAAATTATCTATGAATTATGATGAGACACTATCAATAGGAATTATGAATTGAGGAAAGTTTGTTTTAATTGTAAGTTGAGAATTTTGCTTGAGGACAAGCAAAAGCTTAAGTGTGGGGGTATTTGATAAATCATAAAAGTAACATATTATAAACCCACATTTAGTATGCTTTTGGATGATTTAAGCCCCAATTTATGTAAAAAGGTGCTCTTAATCCTTTCTTTTCATGTCTTATACTCAGGAAAGCAGCCGAGGACGAAATGAACGAGAAACGGGCTTAAAACGGACCAAGTTGGGCCAAGCCACAAAATTGACACGGCCTGAACTCCACTCCACTCGGCCGTGCCACCATTCCTACTAGAACACGGCCTTGCCCATGACTTACACGGCCGTGCCTCATTTAACAGTGTCGAACACAGCCTGGCCACGATTTACACGGGCGTGTTCCATGGCCGTACCTCTGCCGTGGAGAAGAGTAATTTCATTCGGGAAAGGATACTTAGGGAGAAAGAAACGTATTTCAAAAGCCTATAAATACACGCTAGGTACCAGCTGATAGGGGGCAGAAAGCTAGGCTAAAAAGCCAAGCCGGAAAGGTCAGATTCGTGGGAATCACTCGAAGATAGCCAGTTGATCCATCTCAAGAAGCCGAAATTCTAGTCAAGACGGATGATCTCCTCTTCAATTCCTTCAGGGGGTTTTAGGGATTTCTTATGTTTTGTGTTATCTTTTTTCTTGAGATGTTTTCCTTTATTGTTATGAACTAAACCTTCGGATACCTGAAGGGGATGAAACTTATGACGAATATTGTTATTTGATTTTTGGAATTATATGATAATAACTTAGTTTGTTCTTAATTGTGTGAACTTAATCCAAATCTAATGTGCTTAGGTGGAGGAGGAATAGACCCTGCCTAAGAGTAGATCCAACATAATTAAGCGGAGTTGATCGCACGCCTAGAGATAGGGCGGCGAGATTTTGCCTGATTAGGGTGAAACCTAATATGGGAGTCCACAGCATTGATTTCTTCGCTATTCTAGGGGTTATTATAAGCGAACGAGAGTTCCACTAATTAGCCTAGGGTTAGACGTTATTCACCTCGAGAGAGGGTTTAATATATGTTAGGGATTCTCACGGATCAAACTAAGTAAATAAATCATATGGTTCAAGGTTAAATAACAAGTGAAGTCTAGGTGGATTTTTCCTAAGGGTATCGCTTGAGTCAACTGAGTTTTCCCAAAAAGTTATTTCCCGAATTCATTCTTTTTGTCTTTGCGTCTTAGCTTAGTAAGTAGATTAGTTTTAGTTTAAACAACCATCACTTTATATTAAGGCTAAATAATAAAAAGACAGCGAGTATTAGTACTTTTAGTTCCTTTGGGTTCGATAATCTGGTCTTGCCAAAACTATACTACTGTTCGATAGGTGCACTTGCCTTTAATCGTTGTCAGAGTTGGTTTCCAGGTTCGATAATTCTTTTATAAATTTTAAAACTCTGATTTACAGCGATCAATATACTCTTGATTTTTTTTTAAGAACAAACTATAAATACATAACTGAAAAAAAACATAGTTAGGCTATTTAATCAAATCAAATCTCGATATAAGGGTAGTCAAAAGAAATGGTGATAATAAAAACAAAGGGGGTTCTGGGTTAATATTAGTGGGTGAGTCAATAAATAGGGTTGTTAGGATTAAAAAGGGGTTCACTAGGGGTTAATCATGAAGGTAGGCTTTTTATGGAATTAGTGGGTTAAATCCTAGGTGCCTTTATCATCTCTGTGTATCAAATAAAAAAAAAATGTGCTCTCGACATGTATAATCAATGCAAGTTCTAGAATAACAAATCAGTGTTGACATACTCATAATCAATAAAGTGAGCAAGAAAAAGAATATATGCTCTATAAGGCTCAAAAACTCACAAAAAATATGGGTATTTTGATGTCAACCTCGTAAATTCCAAACTTCAAGGTAATATTTAAACTCGGTTTGACAACCTAGCAAATTTTTAATTTACAAAAATAGACTTATCATGCTTGATTCTCTAGTATTCTTAGAATTTAATTATCAATGCACAATTATTAATGACTTAATCTAAAACATATCATTAAAAATCATAAATCATCAGAAATTCCATCCTAATTAGTAATATGAGTAATTTACTTTTAAACAAGACTAAATTCAGGGATTTTGAGAACAATGCAAAAAGTTTGGAATATCTAAGATTCACCCCCGACACTTAAGATGTACATTGCCCTCAATGTACAAAGATATATAATGACAATTAATATGTAAAATCAAAAGAGAGGGGAGAGAGTGACACTCCCTGAATTGGATGATTTCCTAGAGTTGGCAGTGGTCGTGGTGAAAGATAAGTTGGAGGGATCGTTTTTGGATGTGGTGGATGCTCACGAGTTCTGCGCTAGATGAAGAAATTGGGGAACTCGTGGAAGATTAGCCAGGATTTATTAAGACAAATTTAAAATAAACTAAATATATAATTAAAGAAAAGAAAAGTAAAGAAAGAGGAAACAAAAATGTAAACGAAATAAAGCTAAAAGATAAAGGGGCTTGAGAATCCTTATTGGTGTATGGTTTGTGAGGTGGGTGTGACTTCTACGGTCACGGAGGTGCTGGCGGTGGCGGAAGTGGCGTGATTCCCAAGCAGCCTTTAGCTTCTAAGTCAAAGAAACTAAGATAGAATAAAATAATTTAAGCGGAAGAGAAGTGTAGATAAGGAAACTTAAGCAAAAGAGAAAAATGAAATAAAAACTAAATAGCCTCAAATATCCTTGGCTTGTTGTTCAAATGAAGCTGTCGGCATGAACTCATGTGAATCGGTCTCCTTTGAGGAGATTGGCCTCTTACGCTTCTTTGCCATGGATATGATTTTGATGTAGCTCAAGAGTCTAAGGATTTATTAGGAAAAGGAAAAAAAAAAGGAAAAAGAGAGAAAAGGAAGGGAGAAGGAAAGAAGAAAGAAGTGGGTTAAGAAGAGAAAGGAGAGGGGTATGGTGTTTAAATAAAATTTCATGTCCGCGCTTTTCCCACGCCCGTGGGTTGAGAGTGTGTGTCGATTCACACAGTGCCTCGCGCACGGCCGTGCTCTAGGGTGTGTTGGTTCCCACGCTTGTGTCTAGCCCGTGTTCGACAAGTCGATATATTGGCACGGTTATCCGACGCGGCGTGTTCAGCCCGTGGTTGGCAAGTCGAGAGCCTCACACGGTAGTAAAAAACGCGGCCGTGCTACTTTGTCGATGCTCGTGGGGTAGTGGTTGGGTCTGTGATTTCAAGAATTTAGTTCATTCTGACTTGTACCGTCCTGCCATATTAGTACCAAGATTCTTGAGGTGCACACGGCCACGGCCACGGTCGTGTGCAAGGCTGTGTGTCCTGGAATTCTGCACCCCTTGTTAGTTTATAACTACGTGTTCAGAAAGAAGAGAAGAAAAGAAAAATAAATTTAAAGAAAAATATAAGAATAAATTATGTTAGTGCTCGGGTTGCCTCCCGAGAAGCTCTCGTTTATAGTCTTAAGCTAGACTCTCCTCCCGTTTGCTTTGTCAGGGTGGTTTGAGGAGTTGGAAGTCCTTCCTCATGCTATCATTTGCGTCTTCGTGAAAAAATTTAAGTCGAGATGTGTTTATAGTAAAAGTACCAAAAATAGGATTACTTACCCTAAAAGATATTTCTTTGTTTGTGCTAGGGTCCGGAGGAGATATTCGAGGATTTACCTGATCTAGCAGTACTTGGTCCCCTATTTTGAAGTGATTTGTTGTTCCTATTAGCTCTTTTCGGGGCTCCTTCGATTTTCTCTCGTGCTGTTCCGGTTCTTCGTCGTGTATCCCTAATTTCTCCTTGAAGTGTGTCTTCCACTCGTCTAGATCATCAAACTAAATCCCTCGATCATCATAAGTTATTTCTTTATTGACATGGAGTTTAGGATCGGGTTCAGTTGTATTCTTTGGTAGTGCTTCCTGAAAATAAGGGTTAACCGAATGGTTATCAGTAGAATTTACGTTCTCACCTTGATTACTCGATGTTCTAGCCGAATCGAGAGCCTTGATGGTGATTGTCTCATTTCCTACGCAAAGTATGAGTTCTCCTGCATCAACATCAATTTTAGTCCTGGAAGTTGCTAAAAAGGGTCTTCCTAAAATTAGGGGGATCGAATTATCCTCATCCATGTCAAAGACAACAAAATCTACTGGGAACATGAATTTGTCTATCTTTACAAGAACATCTTCGATAATACCTCTAGGAATTCTAACAGTTTTATCAGCTAATTGAATGCTCATCCTAGTTTGTTTGGGTTTCCCTAGACCTAATTGTTTAAGCAATTTATAAGGCATGACATTTATGCTTGCCCCTAAATCAGATAACGCATTATCAACAGTTAGTCTACCAATTAAACATGGAATTGTAAAACTCCCTGGATCTTTTAGCTTTTGTGGTAGCCTATTTTGGAGAATTGCTGAGCACTTTGCGTTAAGTTCCACATGTGACGACTCGTCTAACTTTCGTTTGTTTGTTAGGAGCTCTTTTAAAAATTTCCTAGAATCTGGCATCTGTGACAGATCTTCAAGTAATGGTAAGTTAATATGTAATTTCTTTAAGAGTTTAAGAAACTTACCGAACTGTTCTTCTGTGTCGTCTCTTCTTAATGCCTCAGGGTAAGGTACGCGAGGTTGGTACTCCTTGATTACCGATTTTGGCTTGTCTTGTGTTACCTCAACTTCACCTTTTTCTACCTCGTTTCCTTGTGTTGGACCGGTTCGTCTACTTTTTCGCTTTCTTGAGTGTTATGGCTTGGATTTGCTCATTTGGATTAATTTCAAGATACTCAGACGCCCCTTGCGTCGCGTTCGGATAATAGCTTTGCAATTTCTCCGATGATCGGGTAATTTCCTCGATTGCCTTTGTAAGTCCTCCAACTTGGTTCTCGATCTTTTTGATCGATGTTTGTTGGGTGTCGAGTGTTACCTCATTTTTTTGGAGACGGGCTTCGTGGATGCTATGAATTTGTTCAACGTCTCTTCAAGACTCGGCTTTTTTTCCGTGGATAGGGCTGATTTTGGAAATTTTGAGGAGGTTGTTGTCTTTGATTTCCTTGATTTCCTTGTCCTCCCCACGAAATATTTGGGTGGTTCCTCCAACCTGGATTATAATTATTACTATATGGGTTATTATTAGATCTGAAATTGTTACCTATATAGTTCATCTGTCGCTCTCTCTGTGCCCGGTTGGTAGGGTGGGTACTCAGATTCGCCACGCTTCCACTTGCGCGTTGCCTTCGCATGACTGGATGTATCTGCGAAGAACACAAACTATCAATCTTCTTATTCATCAATTCTACCTGATTTGATAGCATGGTTACTGCGTCGAGGTTGTAAACTCCTGCTGTTTTTGTTGGCCTTGTTCTTGTAACTTGCCATCGATAGTTACTCAAATGACATCTCTTCAATAAACTCGTAGGCTGCCTCGGAGTTCTATTATTCAGGGTTCCACCGGCGGCTGAATCAATTAATTGCCTCGTTGAAGGATTCACACCGTTATAAAAAGTTTGGACTTGGAGCCACAAAGGTAAACCATGGTGCAGACACCTTCACAAGAGATCATTATATCTCTCCCATGCATCGTATAATGTCTCTAAATCCATCTTCACAAAAGAAGAGATATCATTACGTAATTTGGCCGTTTTGGCTGGTGGGAAATATTTTAATAAAAAAATTTTGGTCATTTGTTTCCATGTAGTGATTGACCCTCGTGGTAACGAGTTTAACCACTGTTTAGCTTTATTCTTTAATGAAAAGGGAAATAACCGAAGACGTATGGCATCATCAGAAACACCATTAATTTTGAAGGTATCACAGAATTCTAAAAAGTTAGCTATATGAGTGTTTGGATCTTCATCCTTCAAACCATCAAATTGAACACATTGTTGAATCATTTGAATAGTGTTAGGCTTTAATTCAAAATTATTAGCAGCTATAGCAGGCCTAACAATACTAGATTCGGCTCCTGTTAAATGCGGTTTAGCATAATCAAACATAGTACGAGGAGCATTATTTTCTCCCACATCTTGTGGTGGGAGATTATTTTCGTCCATCCCTTCAGTAGGATTGGATCTGTCTTCTCGCTCTCCTTGGGAATTTAGGGCTCGCCTAATTTCTCTGTGATTTCTTCGAGCGGTAGCTTCAATATCACTATCGTATTCTAAAGGTCCTCTCGGGTTCCTTCTAGTCATAAACTAGAGGTACCTGCTAGGAAAAGAAAGAAAGAAAATTTAGCAAATTTAAAGAAAGAAAATTTAGCAAATTTAAAATTAAAAATAAATTACAAAAAATAAAAATAATGGCTAAAGTAATAAAAATAGAGTTTTCTTAATATTTTAGTTCCCAACAGAATGTCGCCAAAAACTTGATCAGAATAAATCGAGTTTTAAAAATTTATAAAAGAATGATCGAACTCGAAACTAACTCGACAACGATTGAGGCAAGTGCACCTATCGAACGAGAGTATAGCTTAGGCAAGACCGGATTATCGAACCCTAAGGAACTAAAAGTACTAATACTCACCGTCTTTTTATTATTTAGCCTTAATATAAAGTGATGGCTGTTTAAACTAAAACTAATCTACTTACTAAGCTAAGATGCAAAGACAAAAAGAATGAATTCGAGAAAATTTTTTTGGGAAAACTCAGTTGACTCAAGCGATACCCTTAGGAAAAATCCACCTAGACTTCACTTGTTATTTAACCTTGAACCATATGATTTATTTACTTAGTTTGATCCGTGAGACTCCCTAACGTATATTAAACCCTCTCTCGAGGCGAATAACGTCTAACCCTAGGTTAATTAGTGGAACTCTCGTTAAACATAATAACCCCTAGAATAGCGATGAAATCGATATATGGACTCCCATATTAGGTTTCACCCTAATCCGCAAAATCTCGTCACCCTATCTCTAGGCGTGCGATCAACTCCGCTTAATTATGTTGGATCTACTCTTAGGCAGGGTCTATTCCTCCTCCACCTAAGCACATTAGATTTGGATTAAGTTCACACAATTAAGAACAAACTAAGTTATTAGTATATAATTCAAGAAATCAAATAACAAGATTCATCATAGGTTTCATCCCCTTCGGGTATCCGAAGGTTTAGTTCATAACAATAAAAGACAACATCTCAAGAGAAAAGATAAAACAAAACATAAGAAATCCCTAAAACCCCCTGAGGAATTGAAGAGGAGATCCTCCATCTTGAGTAGAATTCTGGCTTCTTGAGATGGATCAACTGGTTATCTTTGAGTGATTCCCACAAATCTGACCTTTTCGGCTTGGCTTCTTGGCCTAGCTCGCCACCCCCTTTCAGCTGGTACTTGGGGTGTATTTATAGGCTTTTGAAACACGTTTCTTTCTCCCTAAGTATCCTTTCCCAAATGGAATTACTCTTCTCCACGGCAGAGGCACGGCCATGGCCCACGCCCGTGTAAATCGTGGCCAGGCCGTGTTCGACACTGTTGAATGAGGCATGGCCGTGTAAGTCGTGGTAAGGCCGTGTTCTAGTAGGACTGGTGGCACGGCCGTGTGGCTTGAAGTCCAGGCCGTACTGATTTCGTGGCTTGGCCCAATTTGGTCTGTTTTAAGCCCGTTTCTCGTTCTTTTTGTCATCGGGTGCTTTCCTGGGTATAAGACATGAAAAGAAGGGATTAAGAGCACCTTTTTACATAAATTGGGGCTTAAATCATCCAAAAACATACTAAATGTGTGCTTAGAATATGTTACTTTTACGATTTATCAATCGTGTCCAAACTAACTATGACAACGAATAAGGCAAGTGCACCTATCGTTCGGTAGTATGGCTATGGCAAGACCAGAAATATCGTATCCTCAAGGACCAAGAGTACTAGTAGTTACTATCTTTTTATTATCTTGCCTAAGTATTAAGAGAATCGGTGTTTAATTAACTAATTACTAAACTAAAGATACTAAGACACAGAGAGTGAATTGGGAAAATACTTTTGGGAAAACCAGTTGATTAAGACAATACCCGAGGAAGAATCCACCTAGACTTCACTTATTACTTATCTCTGAACCAGACGATTTATTCACTTGACTTGATCCGTAGGATTCCCTAATTTATATTATTATCCCTTTCGAGACTAATAACGTCTAACCCTAGGTTGATTAATTGAAATCTCTTTCTATTTAAAACCCCTAGTGTTGCATTAACTCGATCTATGGACTCCCATATTAGGTTTGACCCTAATCCGGCAGATTTTCGTCATCCTATCTCTAGGGTTACGATCAACTCCCCTTAACTATGCTAGATCTACTATTAAACAGGGACTTTTGCTCCACTGCCTAAGCACATCAATACTTGAATCAATATCATGAAATATTAAAACAAGAATTAAGAATACATAATTAAGAACAAATCAAGCATTTATCATACAGTTCAGAAAATAGTAACAAGATCCATCTTAGGTTTCATCCCCCTCAGGTATTTGAGGGGTTTAGTTCATGTTTAATAAAGAATACATCTCAGAAGAAAGTAAATAACAAAACATAAGAAAAACCCTAAAACCCCCTTAAGGAAATTGAAGGGAAGATCCTCAGTCTTGAGCATGATTCCGGCTTCTGAGATGGATCAACTGGCTTCCTTGGAGTAATTTCTCCTTCTACTCGGTGTCTAATCGATGTTTTGTTGACTTCCCCTCTTAGGTTGCCCCCTATGGTGTTTATATAGGCTTTGAGATGCCTTACTTTGCCTAAAATTATCCTAATCCGAATGAAACTCATCCTGATTTCGGCAGGGACACGCCCGTGTGACACGCCTGTGGTGGACTCCTTTGGCCGTGGTCGATCCTGCTCGCCACACACGGCCGATTGGTCTGCCCGTGGTCAATAGTCTAGGCCGTGTCTCGGTTGTTGCTCGAAACACATGGGCGTGGGTGATAGCCCAGTCCGTGTGAGTCTCTAAAATAGGCCCATTTTGTCCCTTTTTGGCCCGTTTCTCGTTCTTTTCGACTCCCTAAGCTCTCGAACCCAAAGGAACTAAAAGTACTAATACTCACCGTCTTTTTATTATTTAGCCTTAATATAAAGTGATGATTGTTTAAACTAAAACTAATCTACTTATTAAGCTAAGATGCAAAGACAAAAAAGAATGAATTCGGGAAATAACTTTTGGGAAAACTCAGTTGACTCAAGCGATACCCTTAGGAAAAATCCACCTAGACTTCACTTGTTATTTAACCTTGAACCATATGATTTATTTACTTAGTTTGATCCGTGAGACTCCCTAACGTATATTAAACCATCCCTCGAGGCGAATAACGGCTAACCCTAGGTTAATTAGTGGAACTCTCGTTAAACATAATAACCCCTAGAATAGCGATGAAATCGATCTGTGGACTCCCATATTAGGTTTCACCCTAATCCGGTAAAATCTCGTCGCCCTATCTCTAGGCGTGCGATCAACTTCGCTTAATTATGTTGGATCTACTCTTAGGAAAGGTCTATTCCTCCTCCACCTAAGCACATTAGATTTGAATTAAGTTCACACAATTAAGAACAAACTAAGTTATTAGCATATAATTCAAAAATCAAATAACAAGATTCATCATAGGTTTCATCCCTTCGGGTATCCGAAGGTTTAGTTCATAACAATAAAGGAAAACATCTCAAGAGAAAAGATAAAACAAAACATAAGAAATCCCTAAAACCCCCTGAAGGAATTGAAGAGGAGATCCTCCGTCTTGAGTAGAATTTTGACTTCTTGAGATGGATCAACTGGCTATCTTCGAGTGATTCCCCCAAATCTGACCTTTTCGGCTTGGCTTTTTAGCCTAGCTTTCCGCCCCCTTTTTAGCTGGTACCTAGGGTGTATTTATAGGCTTTTGAAACAAGTTTCTTTCTCCCTAAGTATCCTTTCCCGAATGAAATTTCTCTTCTCTGCGGCAGAGGCACGGCCATGCCACACGCCCGTGTAAATCGTGGCCAGGCCGTGTTCGACACTGTTGAATGAGGCACGGCTTCAGGCTTTGAGTTAGGTATCTTTTTAGGTTGTTCACCCCCCCACACTTAAGATGTACATTGCCCTCAATGTACAAAGATATATAACAACCTTGTAATAAAATCATCAGATATGGGGATTAGTGAAAATTTCCTGAATTTTCGGATGATTCCTTGAGAGGAGATTGTGTCTTTGGTGGTGGTGATGGCCCGTCTGAATGACGAACCTGCGCTAGATGAAGAAATTGGGAGGCTCGTAGAGAATTAGCCAGGGATCATTAAGACATAATTAAAGTAGACTAATTATAAAATTAAGGACAAGGAAGATAAAGTGAAGGAGACTAAGAAGAAAACTAAAATTAAGAGAAAAGATGGATGGACTGGGAGGTCCTTATTGTTGGGTGTGATTTCTAAGGCTGAGGTTATGGTGGTGGTGGTGGCGTGATTCCCAAGCAGCCTTTAGAACCTAAAATTAAGAAATTAAGATAAAATAAGCTAAATTAAGTAGAAAATAAGTAAAGATAAGGAAAATAAAGGAGAAGTTAAAAATAAAAGAATAGATAATAGGTCTCAAAGACCCTTAGCTTGTTGTTTGGGTGAAGCTGCCGGCATGAACTCATGTGAATCAGTCTCCTTTGAGGAGACCGTGATTGGCCTTTTACGCTTCCTTGCCATGGATATGATATTGTTGTGGCTCAAGAGTCTAAGGATTTCTTAGGAAAAAGGAAAAAGAAAGAGGGAGAAGAGAAAGAGAGAAAGAAAGAAAATGGAGAAGAAAGAAAGAAAGTGAGTTAAGAAGATGAAGGAGAGGGGTATGGTGTTTAAATAAAATTACGGTTTCCCACGCCCGTGGGTTGAGGGTGTGTCGATTCACACGGCCAACTCACACGGCCGTGCTACAGGGCGTGTTGGTTCCCCACGCTCGTGTCTAGCCTGTGTTTGACAAGTCAGTATATTAGCACGGTTAGCTGGCACGGGTGTGTTCAGCCCGTGGTTGGCAAGTCAGTAGCCTCACACGGCCGTCAAGCACGACCGTGTCACTTGGTCGGTGCCCGTGGGAGAGTGGTTGAGTCCGTGATTGCCAGAAATTAGTTTATTCTGACTTGTACCGCCTTGTCATGTTAGTACCAAGATTCTTGAGGTACACACGGCCACGGCCACGACCGTGTGCAAGGCCGTGTGTCCTAGAATTCTGCACCCCTTGTTAGTTTATAACTACGTGTTCAGAAAGAAAAGAAGAAAAGAAAAAATAAATTTAAAGCAAAATATGAGAATAAATTATGTTATTGCTCGGGTTGCCTCTCGAGAAGCGCTCGTTTATAGTCTTAAGCTAGACTCTCTTCTTGGTTGCATCTTCAGGGTGGTTTGAGGAGTTGGAAGTCCTTCCTCATGTTATTATCTGTATCCTCGTGAAAAGATTTAAGTCGAGACGCGTTTATAGTAAAAGTACCAAAAATAGGATTACTTACCTCGACTGTTTCGTATGGGAAAACACTGGTTACCCTAAAAGGTATTTCTTTGTTTGTGTTAGGGTCCAGAGGAGATATTCGAGGGTCTGCTTCGTCTAACAGTACCTTGTCCCCTATTTTGAAGTGGTTTGTTGTTCCTATAAGCTCTTCTGGGGGCTCCTTCGTTTTTTCCTCGTGTGGTTCTGGTTTTTCGTCGTGTATCCCTAATTTCTCCTTAAAGTGTGTCTTCCACTCGTCTAGATCATCGAACTGGATCCCTCGATCTTCATGATTTATTTCTTTGTTGGCATGGGGTTTAGGATCGGGTTCAGTTGTATTCTTTGGTGGTGCTTCCTGAAAATAAGGGTTAACCGAATGGTTATCAGTAGAATTTACGTTCTCACCATGATTACTCAACGTTCTAGCCGAATCGAGAGACTTGATGGTGACTGTAACATCCTAGATTAGGGGTTATGCGTTTGGAGCATAACTCAAGTATTAGTAGGCTTTAAGTGTGTTTGGTGATGTTTTAGGAGTTTTTAGAACCCAAGGATGAAGGGGAAAGCTTTGGAAAAATGTTGGATTTTAAGTAAAAAAGGGGGAGCTGGGTGAAGGAGGCCTTAAGGAAAAATTTGGGAGTTTTTGGATATGAAAAGGGGCTTGGTAAAGTGGCTTAAGGACGCCACTTAAGGCTTGGGCAAATGATGCCTTGAGCAGGGAGGTTCGAGGCTGAGTGATGGCATGGGAGTGTTTTATTTTTCCTTTTCGCGTCAACAAGTGAAATTGGGTTAGGAAGGCCTTAAAAATAAATGCAAGGTTGGTGGACATGAAAGTCGGAGTGGTAAAGAGGCTTGGGGCCGCCACTTAGGGCCTTGGTGAATGCCGCCCCAAGCAGGAGGGAGGACTCAAGTTCGAGTCATGATGGAAGCACAAAGTATGTTTTATTTTTGTACCTGGCGTTAAGACAAGGGGGAGCTAACGAAGGAGCTCTTAAAAGAAATTGTGACGAATTTATATCACAAAGAAACGCCTTGGCAGAGTGGCCTGGGGCGTTACCTGTAAGCTTGTCTAGCAGGTCTCATGTTCGAAACTTAGGAGCAGCAAATGGGTGGCTTTTATTTTGCATATGTGAGTCAAGAGAAGGAGGAGAGTTGGACGGCATTGGACTTTTAAAATGGATGAGATAAGGCTTGTTTTTATTTTAAAATTTGGCTAAATAATGGGATAGGTGTGGATTTATTTTATTTAGTATAGATAGAAGATAATGGTGGCTTTAGTTTATTTATTTTAAATGGGAAGATAAGGGATAATGTGATGGATTATTTTTATTTGAGAGATAAATGTTGGGTTTATTTAATTTATTTTGAATGAGAGGTATGGAGAGAAAATAGGAAAAGAAAGGGGATTTTGATAAGAGAAGAAGCTAGTGGCCGGCCAAGGGACTCTCTTGGGGTTTAGTTTCGGTTTTGAAGTGTGTTTAGGGGTAGGTGTGCCGAATTGAGTAGTATAAGAGGGGTGATCACCTTTTGGCCATTCTTTTCTTCCTTCTATTTGCTTTTGCCGAAAGTTGCTCCTCTCATTCTCTCTTGGTGCCGAATTCCTTCTCACCTTCCATTCTTAGTCTTTTCTTTCTTCCAACTCTAACTCCCTATCTTTTCTCATATGGCCGAATACCCCATTTGCCATTAGTAACATAGTCGAATCTAGTAGCTGCTCTTTGTTTGGAACTCTTATGAAACACCATCACTACCTTGGTTCTCAAAAGTCGAATATTGCACTACCATTTGAAAAGCCGAAGCCGTGAATCTATTTCTAGTCTTGGCCGAACCCTCTAAGCACTAAACCCCTCCACTTTTGCGTTTTCTCCTTCATTTGTAAAGTGCAAAAAAGTGTCTTTAGTTTTCAAGGCCGATTCCACGAGGTGGTACCATCGATCTCTTGCTTTTGGTGTTGTTTTAAGCGTTAGTGGTAAGTAATCTCTCCTTTAGTATTCGGGTTCTCTTTGTCATCATTTGTTATGCCGAAAGCAATGGATGGGTTTTGTTATTAGGAATGGCCGAATCTTCAAGGGCCATAATGGTGTGTTCTTTTGTGTGTAGCTGAAGGAAGGAAACTTTAAGGGTTCCCTCGGGATCTGATCCATCAAGGTAAGATGTTTAGTATTCGGCCAAGGGGTCATCTTCATAGTATTCTCGTGTTAAACTGATACTAATAAGTGATTAGTAGGGATCTCGACTATTCAAGGAACAAGTATTTCGGGATTTCAATTTGCTTTGGTAAGGGATAATAAAGATTCGGCCTAGGGCCATATTTTGGTGATGGGTGCGATTAGTCCTTCGGGATTATTAGTTTAGCCAAATAAGGCTTTTTGATACTAACCTTTAGTGGACGAATGTAGGAGCAGTACGGGAATACGTTTCGGGATTTGTGATATCGCATAGATTCGTGGATTTCTCCTTAGATCTTCGGTTAAACAGTGTAAAAACTTCTACACACTATATTAGTAGGCATTGCTTATTATGTTACGGCTAACTATTGTGATGGTGATTTGCCTTGTGGCATGAGCATGGATCCCGGGTAAGTTGCTTATGACTATAATTATGTTATGTGAATGACACGATGGGTAAGATATTATGCCATGACTTATATGCATGATTTGTGATAATATGTTAAGCATGATATGAGCATGTTGGTAACGGGATTAAAGAGAGGAGGGGAGTATTCTCTATGGATATCACGATGGTTTTGACCACAAGATGGGTTGGCCCCATCAGTTTAATTGTGACTTCGGTCACGAGTGGTTTTGACCACACTGTTGATATAAATCGTGACTAAGTCCCACTGGTTTTGACCACCAGTGGTTTTGACCACATATTGATAATTGTGACCTATGGTCATCAGTGGTTTTGACCACACGATGGGTTGGCCCCATCACTTGATTTTGACTCCGGTCACCAGTGGTTTTGACCACACGGGGTAGTTAAAGGAGTATGGATGGCTAGTTTTGGGTTGCATATTTTGCATGACTTACTAATATTTTGTGTATGAGTTTGCACTTCTGGGTTGGGGATTTATACACTGAGTCTTGGTGACTCACCCCTTCCCATATCATTTTGCAGATGAGTAGATCGCGGAGATGGAGCCGGAGAGGACTCGAGGCGGCCATGCTTGTTCCTTGGATTTGAAATTTTATTTTGCACAGTTAAAGTTTAATATTTACTAAATTTTAGGTTTGGGTTGTAATAAGGCCGCTAGTTATTATTTTGGATGTTCAAGCAGTTGTTTTTACTTTACTTCTACTATATTACTAATGATTTTATAAATTTTTAAATGAATCAGTTAAAAGTGACGTTTTCAAAATAAGTACCTTTACGAGTTTTCAAAAGTGTTACCCTCGGGTAGAAAAACTAAATTTCACCAAGTTATCAATAACACTGATGTTTTCTAAAAATTTATATGATCAAATGTTTTTTTTTAAAGGGAAAAAGGTTTCAACTCAACCATGGTTAGAAAATCAACCCATCCGAGTTTTTAATGGACACCTTTTGTAACCTCAACAAATTTTCAGATTTTCAATGATTAATCGAAATATTTCAAACCATTTTTTTACTCGTGACATACCGGATCCTGGTCGGGCTCATGGGCCGGGTTTGGGGTGTTACAAATTTATATCGAGCCAAGTTCAAAACTCATTTGTGGGGGCCTGAGGCCCAAAATGTTTTGGTAGGCCTCTGTGAAATATTATGAAAATGGTTTTTGTTTTGAACAGCATGGCATTGAGTCTCCGGCACCAATCCGCCTGTAAAGTACTTCAAACTCTTCAGTGAATTATTATCTATAGAGGGGTAGAAATGGAACGTAGATAGTATGATAAGTATCTGAACCCTAGGACTAGTTTACCCCAACAATCACATAAGACATTAAATGCCTAATTAAACAAACCTATGACTAAGTCGCCGAGTTAGGGTGTGGTAACCCACAATGCGCATGTCTAGGATTGGATCCTAAGAGCACAGTATTTAAGCAGTCCTAGTGACTCACCTCCTCTTCGTAGGAATCCTACATGGTGCGTAGCTTCGGTTCACCCTAACAATGAGGACTTATTCATAGGCTAAACCCAATAACTAAAACCCGAAAGGGAACTAGCCGGATTTTTGTAAAAATTCTAGTTTTAAAATTCTTAAAATTACTTTTTAATTTGTGAGAACTATTGTTACAAAATTTTTTTTTCCGAAAAATTTCCGAATTGCAAAATTACAAAAAAAATACCCTGTAGGTTAAAATTACGAAAATACCCTGGGTAGTGAAATGACGAAAATGCCCCTACACGTTGGATATGGTCTGCGAATGTTGTTTGTGTGATGGATGTACTTAGAACTAGGAGATAAGCTGAAAATCGGAACTATAGGTAGATTCGACTCAAAAAGAATCACTTCAAAAACTATTTCTCATAAAATTGCTCGTGGGTAAACAATGAACAGTATTAATAATGCATAAAATTCTT
The DNA here is from genome assembly GCA_025698515.1 of Gossypium sturtianum. Taxonomy (NCBI): domain Eukaryota; kingdom Viridiplantae; phylum Streptophyta; class Magnoliopsida; order Malvales; family Malvaceae; genus Gossypium; species Gossypium sturtianum. The sequence goes on along the minus strand of CM046955.1, from coordinate 99,201,161 downwards.
AATCAGATAAACGTGAACGAGAAGAATGAGTACAAGAGGTCGTGGACGTCCGCCGCGTGGGCCGCGTGGTAGGGGTAGGATGACCTTGTCGGAGCCAGCAGGTCCGGTCATGGGTCCGTAATGTGATGCCGGATCTGCCGGTGGCGGAAATCGAGTTTCGAGGACGCATGTGTGGTAACGATGTAGTATCCCAAGGCGTACTACGAGTGTTGGAACGAGTTGCCGAGGCGGCGCGGCGTGCGAGGCCGAAAATGCGTGGTTGAACGACTCCGGGCTAACGGAGCGTATGTTTAGAGGAGTTTCAGAGTGGCTCCCAACACGGTGAGTATTGGTTGGAGGCAACGGAGGAATAATGGATGACTTGGATTTCTCTTTGAGGAGAAGTTAAAGGGGATAGTGTCTCTCCTCCGGATGAGTCGTACCAATGGTGGCTCACGGTCGGAGAGGGTGCAGCGATCGGCGATATCACCTGGGATTATTTTAAGGCAGCATATCAGAGGAAGTATGTGGGGGCTAGTTATATTGATGAGCAGCGTAGGGCGTTCTTAAATTTGGTGCAAGGGAATAAGTCGGTACCCGAATATGAAGCTGAATTCTTGAGGTTAAGTAGGTATGCTCGGGGTATGGTGGCCACAGAACATGAGCGTTGCGTTAGGTTCGAGGACGGGCTGAGAGATGAGCTACGGGTGTTAATCGTACCTCAGTGTGAAAGGGAATTTGCCGTTCTCGTGGAAAAGGCTAAGGTAGCTGAAGCAGTGAAGCGAATTAAGAGGCGGAATCAGGACAGAAGTAGGGATAAAAGGAATTTTGGGCTTTCAGTGTCCGCTGGAGGTTCACAGAAGAGGGCTAGATTTGGGGAATCAGAAAGAGCCGCAAAGCCTGCTTAGTGGCCACCTCAGTGTGGTAGATGCGGGAAATCCCACTCGGGGGAGTGTTGGAATGGTAATCGAGGGTGCTTTGAGTGTGGATCAATGGAGCACCGGGTAAGGGATTGTCCGAGGAAGCTGGCTAGAGTCAAGCCGAGGGTCAAGGACGTGGTCAATTCAGGAGGGATGGCCAACAACCACAGAGGGGTCGAGGTGCAGCTAGGGGTAATGATAATGGTAATGGTAATGGGCGTGGCCGAGGTGCTGAAGGGGCAGAGGCGAGGCAACCAAGGTTGGTTTATGCAGTTGGCCGTCGCGAGGAGGAAAATGTGCGGATGTGTGACACGGAGTGCGTTCCTTATTTCTGGAATACCCTTAATTGCTTTGATTATTGTAGAGTTTTCTTGCATTGCTAGTGAAGTGCCTGAAACCCTGGATGTGAATTTAGAGATTGTGCCTAGGAAGTATGATGGTTTTATTAAGATTAGAGTGCGCAGCATAAGCGTAGTGTGGTGAGTAGGAGTGCATTTAGCCAAGTAATTTCGAGGACGAAATTATTTTAAGGAGGGTAAAACTGTAACATCCTAGATTAGGGGTTATGCGTTTGGAGCATAACTCAAGTATTAGTAGGCTTTAAGTGTGTTTGGTGATGTTTTAGGAGTTTTTAGAACCCAAGGATGAAGGGGAAAGCTTTGGGAAAATGTTGGATTTTAAGTAAAAAAGGGGGAGCTGGGTGAAGGAGGCCTTAAGGAAAAATTTGGGAGTTTTTGGATATGAAAAGGGGCTTGGTAAAGTGGCTTAAGGACGCCACTTAAGGCTTGGGCAAATGATGCCTTGAGCAGGGAGGTTCGAGGCTAGGTGATGGCATGGGAGTGTTTTATTTTTCCTTTTCGCGTCAACAAGTGAAATTGGGCTAGGAAGGCCTTAAAAATAATTGCAAGGTTGGTGGACATGAAAGTCGGAGTGGTAAAGAGGCTTGGGGCCACCACTTAGGGCCTTGGTGAATGCCGCCCCAAGCAGGAGGGAGGACTCAAGTTCGAGTCATGATGGAAGCGCAAAGTATGTTTTATTTTTGTACCTGGCGTTAAGACAAGGGGGAGCTAATGAAGGAGCTCTTAAAAGAAATTGTGACGAATTTATATCACAAAGAAACGCCTTGGCAGAGTGGCCTGGGGCGTTACCTGTAAGCTTGTCTAGCAGGTCTCATGTTCGAAACTTGGGAGCAGCAAATGGGTGGCTTTTATTTTGCATATGTGAGTCAAGAGAAGGAGGAGAGTTGGACGGCATTGGACTTTTAAAATGGATGAGATAAGGCTTGTTTTTATTTTAAAATTTGGCTAAATAATGGGATAGGTGTGGATTTATTTTATTTAGTATAGATAGAAGATAATGGTGGCTTTAGTTTATTTATTTTAAATGGGAAGATAAGGGATAATGTGATGGATTATTTTTATTTGAGAGATAAATGTTGGGTTTATTTAATTTATTTTGAATGAGAGGTATGGAGAGAAAATAGGAAAAGAAAGGGGATTTTGATAAGAGAAGAAGCTAGTGGCCGGCCAAGGGACTCTCTTGGGGTTTAGTTTCGGTTTTGAAGTGTGTTTAGGGGTAGGTGTGCCGAATTGAGTAGTATAAGAGGGGTGATCACCTTTTGGCCATTCTTTTCTTCCTTTTATTTGCTTTTGCCGAAAGTTGCTCCTCTCATTCTCTCTTGGTGCCGAATTCCTTCTCACCTTCCATTCTTAGTCTTTTCTTTCTTCCAACTCTAACTCCCTATCATTTCTCATATGGCCGAATACCCCATTTGCCATTAGTAACATAGCCGAATCTAGTAGCTGCTCTTTGTTTGGAACTCTAAAGAAACACCATCACTACCTTGGTTCTCAAAAGCCGAATATTGCACTACCATTTGAAAAGCTGAAGCCGTGAATCTATTTCTAGTCTTGGCCGAACCCTCTAAGCACTAAACCCCTCCACTTTTATGTTTTCTCCCCTCATTTGTAAAGGGCCGAGCGTGCTCTTTAGTTTTCAAGGCCGATTCCCTGAGGGTGGTACCATCGATCTCTTGCTTTTGGTGTTGTTTTAAGCATTAGTGGTAAGTAATCTCTCCTTTAGTATTCGGGTTCTCTTTGTCATCATTTGTTATGCCGAAAGCAATGGATGGGTTTTGTTATTAGGAATGGCCGAATCTTCAAGGGCCATAATGGTGTGTTCTTTTGTGTGTAGCTGAAGGAAGGAAACTTTAAGGGTTCCCTCGGGATCTGATCCATCAAGGTAAGATGTTTAGTATTCGGCCAAGGGGTCATCTTCATAGTATTCTCATGTTAAACCGATACTAACAAGTGATTAGTAGGGATCTCGACTATTCAAGGAACAAGTATTTCGGGATTTCAATTTGCTTTGGTAAGGGATAATAAAGATTCGGCCTAGGGCCATATTTTGGTGATGGGTGCGATTAGTCCTTCGGGATTATTAGTTTAGCCAAATAAGGCTTTTTGATACTAACCTTTAGTGGATGAATGTAGGAGCAGTATGGGAATACGTTTCGGGATTTTATGATATCGCATAGATTCGGGATTTCTCCTTAGATCTTCGGTTAAACAGGTGTGTAAACTTCTACACACTATATTAGTAGGCATTGCTTATTATGTTACGGCTAACTATTGTGATGGTGATTTGCCTTGTGGCATGAGAATGGATCCCGGGTAAGTTGCTTATGACTATAATTATGTTATGTGAATGACACGATGGGTAAGATATTATGCCATGACTTATATGCATGATTTGTGATAATATGTTAAGCATGATATGAGCATGTTGGTAACGGGATTAAAGAGAGGAGGGGGAGTATTCTCTATGGACCTGTCACCGAGTGGTTTTGACCACAAGATGGGTTGGCCCCATCTGTTTAATTGTGACTTGGTCACCAGTGGTTTTGACCACACTGTTGATATAAATCGTGACTAAGTCCCGTGGTTTTGACCACCGTGGTTTTGACCACATATTGATAATTGTGACCTATGGTCATCGGTGGTTTTGACCACACGATGGGTTGGCCCCATCACTTGATTTGTGACTCCGGTCACCAAAGGGTTTTGACCACACTGGGTAGTTAAAGGAGTATGGATGGCTAGTTTTGGGTTGCATGTTTTGCATGACTTACTAATATTTTGTGTATGAGTTTGCACTTCTGGGTTGGGATTTATACATCTGAGTCTTGGTGACTCACCCCTTTCCATATCATTTTGCGGATGAGTAGATCGCGGAGATGGAGCCGAGAGGACTCGAGGCGGCCATGCTTGTTCCTTGGATTTGAAATTTTATTTAGCACAGTTAAAGTTTATTATTTACTAAATTTTAGGTTTGGGTTGTAATAAGGCCGCTAGTTATTATTTTGGATGTTCAAGCAGTTGTTTTTACTTTACTTCTAATATATTACTAATGATTTTATAAATTGTTAAATGAATCAGTTAAAAGTGATGTTTTCAAAATAAGTACCTTTACGAGTTTTCAAAAGTGTTACCCTCGGGTAGAAAAACTAAATTTCACCAAGTTATCAATAACACTGATGTTTTCTAAAAATTTATATGATCAAATGTTTTTTTTAAAGGGAAAAAGGTTTCAACTCAACCATGGTTAGAAAATCAACCCATCTGAGTTTTTAATGGACACCGTTTTATAACCTCAACAAATTTTCAGATTTTCACCGATTAATCGAAATATTTCAAACCATTTTTTTTACTCTGTGACATACCAGATCCGGTCAGGGCTCATGGGCCGGGTTTGGGGTGTTACAGTGACTGTCTCATTACCTATGCAAAGTATGAGTTCTCCTGCATCAACATCAATTTTACTCCTGGCAGTTGCTAAAAAGGGTCTTCCTAAAATTAAGGGGATCGAATTATCCTCATTCATGTCTAAGACAACAAAATCTACTGGGAACACGAATTTGTCTATTTTTACAAGAACATCTTCGATAATACCCCTAGGAATTCTAACAGTTTTATCAGTTAATTGAATGCTCATCCTAGTTTGTTTGGGTTTCCCTAGACCTAATTGTTTAAACAATTTATAAGGCATGACATTTATGCTTGCCCCTAAATCAGTTAACGCATTATCAACAGTTAGTCTACTAATTAAACATGGAATTGTAAAACTACCTGGATCTTTTAGCTTTTGTGGTAGTCTATATTGAAGAATTGCTGAGCACTTTGCGTTAAGTTCCACATGTGACAACTCGTCTAACTTCCGTTTGTTTGTCAGAAGCTCTTTTAAAAATTTCCTAGAATCTGGCATCTGCGACAGAGCTTTAAGTAATGGTAAGTTAATATGTAATTTCTTTAAGAGTTTAAGAAACTTACCGAACTGTTCTTCTGTGTCGTCTCTTCTTAATGCCTCAGGGTAAGGCACGCGAGGTTGGTACTCCTTGATTACCGGTTTTGGCTTGTCTTGTGTTACCTCAACTTCACCTTTTTCTACTTCGTTTCCTTGTGTTGGACTGAGTCCGTCTACTTTTTCACTTTCTTGAGCTATTATGGCTTGGATTTGCTCCTTTGGATTAATTTCAGTATTACTCGGTAGACGCCCTTGCGGTTGTTCGGATAATAGCTTTGCAATTTGTCCGACTGACTGGGTAATTTCCCCGATTGCCTTTGTAAGTCCTCCAACTTGGTTCTCGATCTTTTTGATCGATGTTTGTTGGGTGTCAAGTGTTACCTCATTCTTTTGGAGACGGGCTTCTGTGGATGCTATGAATTTGTTCAACGTCTCTTCAAGACTCGGCTTCTTTTCTTGTGGATAGGGCTAATTTTGGAAATTTTGAGGAGGTTGTTGTCTTTGATTTCCTTGATTTCCTTGTCCTCCCCACGAAAAATTTGGGTGGTTCCTCCAACCTGGATTATAATTATTACTATATGGGTTATTATTGGATCTGAAATTGTTACCTATATAGTTCATCTGTTCGCTCTTTGTGTCCGGTTGGTAGGGTGGGTACTCAGGATTCACCACGATTCCACCTATGTCGCACTGCATTACTAGATCTACCTGCGAAGAACACAAACTATAAATCTTCTTATTCATTAACTCTACCTGATTTGATAGCATGGTTACTGCGTCGAGGTTGTAAACTCCGGCTATTTTTGTTGGCCTTGTTCTTGTAACTTGCCACTGATAGTTGTTCAGCGACATCTCTTCAATAAACTCGTAGGCTTCCTCAGGAGTTTTATTATTCAGGGTTCCACCGGCGGCTGAATCAATTAATTGCCTCGTTGAAGGATTCACACTATTGTAAAAAGTTTGGACTTGGAGCCACAATGGTAATCCGTGGTGTGGGCATCTCCTCAAGAGATCTTTGTATCTCTCCCATGCGTCGTATAATGTCTCTAAATCCATCTGCACAAAAGAAGATGTATCATTACGTAATTTAGCCTGAAACACCCCAAACCCGGCCCACGAGCTTTGACCAGATTTGGTATGTTCCTCAAGTAAACCGGTTCAAAATTCTTTTGTTACTTAGGAAAAACTTGTATGATTTTTAAAAAATATTGTTTGGGTTGGGCTTGAGTTGAAAACAAAATTATCTTATGTTAAAACCCATTTATTTAAGGTGACAAAATATTTAGAGTTAATTTTAAAAAGGAATTTACTTAAACTTTAATTGATAAAAATCCATAAACATAATAAATAAAAGAAAAATAAAGTAAACCACAATGGTCTTATTATATCAATGATCCCAAAGTAAAACTTAAAATACTTAAAATAAATTGAAAGTCCAAATCATAAATTTCTTGCTATGCATGGCCACCTTTAAGCTCCTGCCGACCCGGTCCATTCTTGCTCATCACACAAAAAATATTCCCCAAACGGGGTGAGTCAACAGACTCAATGTGTACACAACACTAAGTCATAATAGAATCGGGCATGCAAATGATACACATTCAAATCATAGAATACAATTAATGATGCATTCCCAAACCCAAACCTAATTAACCATCCGCTACACACCACCCGTACACGCCAGGTCTGCACCGTGGGGACTACTAAGTCAACCCTCCATCCGCTACACACCATCGAAGGCGATCGCTGCGATCGACGTGCTCATCGCCCATATAATTTGTGTCATTAGACACCATATTCAAATAATGTAACCGGTTACCAAATTCGGATAATGTAACCGGTTACCATATTCAAATTTTGTGACCGTAGTCACCATATTCCGTTGGTGAGACGAAGAAGTCAACACCTTCTTCCCTTTCTCATATATCCCGAATGCCCCATAAATGCATAACATACTTAATTTCTCATTATTCACATGTTAACAATATAACATATTCGTAATCCTATCAAAAGTAGGAAACGTGCACTGGTACTCTTACCACATTTGTGGTACTTAGCCACATTCACATTCTTATGCATATTCATATATTAAAATAATTGCCATATGATATATTGAAAGTTAGTGTGAGTACACACATTCTTAATAATATATTTAATTTAAACATAGCCATGAACCTATCAAAACTTAGGGTAGGGTACACACTGATTTGCTTAACGAATTCCTTGAAATCCCGAAATCGATCTGCGCCTTTAGATCTCAAATTCCTACATTTGATTAATCACTTACTAATTTAACAAAAAGCCATTCGGCCATAAATCCAAATCCTAGTAGGATTAGTATTCTTAAAACTTACCTTGAAATTCTCAAATCCCAAAATCCTTGTATCCCTCTCACTGAAATCCCTATAACTACATGTTAGATCAATTTCTAACATTTATTCACAACAAATAACCCTTAGCCAGTATGTTAAATATGACTTACCTTAGATTCTTAAATCCGAAATTCACCGAATAACTAGGGAACACGCGGCTTATGGTGTACCTTCGGGAAAAGAACTTCTCCTTCCTTGTAGTCGACACTTAGTAAATCCCGAAAGATCTCTTCGGCAACAGATATTAAGGGTATTAGAATCTTAATTTCGACAAACCTTAAAAGAAATAGAATGAGAATCTAACCTAATCTTACCCTTATCAAGAATTTGATGGAACTCTTGCTTGAACCCTTAGCAATATTCGGCTATGGCTTTGATGTGGATAACAATTTCGGCTCTTGAGGCTTAGTGAGAAATCGACTAGGGCTATTGGTATCTTCGGCTTTTGATTGTGTTTGTAATAGAAGAAGAAAAGAAAAGAGAAAAAGAGAATAATGGCAGAGAAAATTCGGCAGAGAGAAGAGGAGAAACTTTAGAGAATTTCGGCAGAGGTTTTCTTGAAAAGAAAAGAATGAATGAAGAATAGCCTTACTCTTCCTTTTATAGCCAAAATTACTAGCTAGAGTCCTTTACTTGGCCACCACTCTTCTATTTTGATAGCTTTATCCCTTGATTTATCACTTTAATAAAACTTAATCCAATAATTATCTCTTATCTCTTAATAAAAATAATACTAATAATAATACTCTTTTATCTCTTCCTTATCTATCAAAATAAAAGAAATAATATCCACATTTATCTCTTGAAAATAATCTAAAATAAATCCATTATTTATCCCTTATTTATCCACCCTTTATCTCTTAAAAATAAAAGAATAAAAGCTCCTAATTTATAGCCATGTGCCGTCCACCTCACTTCTTCTCCTGAAGCAAAATAAAATTTCTTTTATTTGCTTTCCATGTGACTCGAACTCAGGCCCAACACCTTGCATGTGGCGCCATTTCCGAGGCCCTAAATGGCATCTTGAGGCCACTTTTCCAAGCTTTGTTTGTGTGTCAAACTTCTCCAACTTTTTCTTTTAAGGCCCTCTAGCCCTTATTTCCTATTTTGAACTTTAAAATTTGACATTTCGGCATCATTTCTAAGTTTCCTAAAATTTTCGATCGGCTCTGTTTGTTGACCATTTTCTTACATTTCCGTGTTTCGAAATGTTCGTGTTTCAAAATGTTCGAGTTTCCAAAATGTTCAAGTTTCCAAAATGTTCATTTCCATTTCCATGCATTTCTAGGTTTCCAAAATATTCAAAAATTTATTCATAGTACTTGAGACTTGACATTTCGTACAATTAAACTGAAAATGCATAGGCCCTTTCCAGGATGTTACAGTTCTACCCCCTTAAAATAATTTCGTCCTCGAAATTACTTACTAACAGTCGTGCAATCCTTCTCACCGCACTATGCTTACGCTGCGCACTCTGATCTTAATAGAACCATCATACTTTCTAGGCACAATCTCTAAGTTCACGTCCCTCAGAACTCATTTCTAACGTCGCGATTTAATCCGATTAAAGAGTTTTATGCATCAGAATTTTTTTTTTGTTCCACTTATTAACCGCGAACAGTTTTATGAAAAGAGATGTTTAAAAGTGGTTCTTTCGATCAAACAAAGTTCTCAACTCAAATTCACTATTCAGAAAGTCACGTTCACATTCATCAACCAATTATGAACTTTCGTTCATTCAGAGAAATGTTGTAGTTTTCATTGTTATTATTTTTCCACTACCCAGGGGTATTTTCGTAATTTGCCCTACAGGGGTATTTTTGTAATTTGTCAAAATGAGGTTCCTTGGTGATTTTGTCAAAAAGTATTTTGGAATTTTTAAATTCAGGGTATTTTGAAAAATTTTGAAATCCGGGGTATTTTGGTAATTTTGGAGCTCGGGGTATTTTGGTAATAAACCATGGTAAATTTGTAGAGTTTAATATTTTCGGTATTTCCAAATTTTGCAAAACTTTGAGGGTTCTTTTTGAGAATTGTACTTTCCAAAACGGTGATGTTGCAAAAATTTGGAAATTAGGGTCATTTTGGTAATTTTGTAAGTTAGGGCGCTTTTGTAATTTTTCAAAATCAAGGTATTTTGATATTTTGCAAATTAGGGTTTTTGGACATTTTATAAAGTAATGAATTTTTTGATAAGAACTGTGGGTATTTTGGGAATTTCATAAACCAAGGGCAATTTAGTAATTTTGCAAATAGGGTATTTTAGTAATTTTTATAAATCAAGAATACTTGAGAAAATTTTATAGAATCATGTTTGCAATTCAAAAGGATAATTTTAAGAGTTTTAAAACTAGGTTTTTTTTTTTTGAAAATACGGCTAGTTCCCTTTCGGGTTTTAGTTAGGGGTTTAGCCTATGAATAAGTCCTCTTGGTTAGGGTGAATCGAAGCTACGCACCAGGTAGGATTCCTGCGAAGAGGAGGTGAGTCACTAGGACCGCTTAAGTACCGAGCTCTTCCGATCCAATCCTGAACATGCGCACAATGGTTACCACACCCTAACTCGGCGTCTTAGTCATAGGTTTGTTTAATGGAATTAAGTCTTATGTGTTTGTGTTTGAGTAAACTAGTCCTAGGGTTCAAGTTCCTATCATGCTATTCTACGTTCCATTCCTTTTCTACCCTTCTAATATTCATTACACATAATCACACAAATAGTTAGGGGTACTTACCTGGTGGATCATGGTCGGAGACTTAGGAGCCATGCCGTAAAAACTGTTTATTTCATAAAATTCTTTCAAAAAGCTTACTTGGCTCGATTTGAAAATGTTTTGGGCCTTAGCCCACAGTAGAGAGTTTAAAGCTGGGCTCGATACTCAAATCAAAACACCCCAAACCCGGCCCACGAGCTTTGACCAGATTTGGTATGTTCCTCAAGTAAACCGGTTCAAAATTCTTTTGTTACTTAGGAAAAACTTGTATGATTTTTAAAAAATATTGTTTGGGTTGGGCTTGAGATGAAAACAAATTTATCTTATGTTAAAACCCATTTATTTAAGGTGACAAAACATTTAGAGTTAATTTTAAAAAGGAATTTACTTAAACTTTAATTGATAAAAATCCATAAACATAATAAATAAAAGAAAAATAAAGTAAACCACAATGGTCTTATTATATCAATGATCCCAAAGTAAAACTTAAAATACTTAAAATAAATTGAAAGTCCAAATCATAAATTTCTTGCTATGCATGGCCACCTTTAAGCTCCTGCCCGACCCGGTCCATTACCGCTCATCACACAAAAATATTCCCCAAGCGGGGTGAGTCAACAGACTCAATGTGTACACAACACTAAGTCATAATAGAATCGGGCATGCAAATGATACACATTCAAATCATAGAATACAATTAATGATGCATTCCCAAACCCAAACCTAATTAACCATCCGCTACACACCACCCGTACTGCGGTCTGCACGTGGGGACTACTAAGTCAACCCTCCATCCGCTACACACCATCGGCGATCATTGCCGATCGACGTGCTCATCGCCCATATAATTTGTGTCATTAGACACCATATTCAAATAATGTAACCGAAGTTACCAAATTCAGATAATGTAACCGAAGTTACCATATTCAAATTTTGTGACCGTAGTCACCATATTCCGTTGGTGAGACCGAAGTCAACACCTTCTTCCCCTTTCTCATATATCCCGAATGCCCCATAAATGCATAACATACTTAATTTCTCATTATTCACATGTTAACAATATAACATATTCGTAATCCTATCGAAAGTAGGAAACGTACACTGGTACTCTTACCACATTTGTGGTACTTAGCCACATTCACATTCTTATGCATATTCATATATTAAAATAATTGCCATATGATATATTGAAAGTTAGTGTGAGTACACACATTCTTAATAATACATTTAATTTAAACATAGCCATGAACCTATCAAAACTTAGGGTAGGGTACACACCTGATTTGCTTAACGAATTCCTTGAAATCCCGAAATCGATCTATCGCCTTAGATCTCAAATTCCTACATTTGATTAATCACTTACTAATTTAATAAAAAGCCATTCGGCCATAAATCCAAATCCTAGTAGGATTAGTATTCTTAAAACTTATCTTGAAATTCTCAAATCCCAAAATCCTTGTATCCTCTCATTAAATCCCTATAACTACATGTTAGATCAATTTCTAACATTTATTCACAACAAATAACCCTTAGCCGTATGTTAAATATGACTTACCTTAGATTCTTAAATCCCAAATTCACCGAATAACTAGGGAACACGCGGCTTATGGTGTACCTTTTGGAAAAGAACTTCTCCTTCCTTGTAGTCGACACTTAGTAAATCCCAAAAGATCTCTTGACAATGAGATATTAAGGGTATTAGAATCTTAATTTAATGACCCTTAAAAGAAATAGAATGAGAATCTAACCTAATCTTACCCTTCTCAAGAATTTGATGGAACTCTTGCTTGAACCCTTAGCGATGATTCGGCTATGGCTTTGATGTGGATAACAATTTGGCTCTTGAGGCTTAGTGAGAAATCGACTAGGGCTATTGGTATCTTCGGCTTTTGATTGTGTTTGTAATAGAAGAAGAAAAGAAAAGAGAAAAGAGAATAATGGCAGAGAAAATTCGCAGAGAGAGAGAGGAGAAACTTTAGAGAATTTAGTGAGAGGTTTTCTTGAAAAGAAAAGAATGCATGAAGAATAGCCTTACTCTTCCTTTTATAGCCAAAATTACTAGCAAGAGTCCTTTACTTGGCCACCACTCTTCTATTTTGATAGCTTTATCCCTTGATTTATCACTTTAATAAAACTTAATCCAATAATTATCTCTTATCTCTTAATAAAAATAATACTAATAATAATCCTCTTTTATCTCTTCCTTATCTATCAAAATAAAAGAAATAATATCCACATTTATCTCTTGAAAATAATCTAAAATAAATCCATTATTTATCCCTTATTTATCCACCCTTTATCTCTTAAAAATAAAAGAATAAAAGCTCCTAATTTATAGCCATGTGCCGTCCACCTCACTTCTTCTGGAAGCAAAATAAAATTTCTTTTATTTGCTTCCCATGTGACTCGAACTCAGGGCCCAACACCTTGCATGTGGCGCCATTTCCAGAGGCCCTAAATGGCATCTTGAGCCACTTTTCCAAGCCTGTTTGTGTGTCAAACTTCTCCAACTTTTTCTTTTAAGGCCCTCTAGCCCTTATTTCCTATTTTGAACTTTAAAATTTGACATTTCGGCATCATTTCTAAGTTTCCTAAAATTTTCGATCGGCTCTGTTTGCTGACCATTTTCTTACATTTCCAGGTTTCCAGAAATGTTCAGGTTTCCAAAAATGTTCAGGTTTCCAAAATGTTCAAGTTTCCAAAAATGTTCATTTCCATTTCCATGCATTTCTAGGTTTCCAAAATATTCAAAAATTTATTCATAGTACTTGAGACTTGACATTTCGTACAATTAAACTGAAAATGCATAGGCCCTTTCCAGGATGTTACATAGCCGTTTTGGCCGGTGGAAAGTATTTTAATAAAAAAATTTTGGTCATTTGTTCCCATGTAGTGATTGACCCTCGTGGTAACGAGTTTAACCACTGTTTAGCTTTGTTTCTTAGTGAAAAGGGAAATAACCGAAGATGTATGGCATCATCAGAAATGCCATTTATTTTGAAGGTATCATAGAATTCTAAAAAAGTTAGCTATATGAGTTTTTGGATCTTCATCCTGCAAACCATCAAATTGAATAAATTGTTGAATCATTTGTATAGTGTTAGGCTTTAATTCAAAATTATTAGCAGCTATACCAGGCCTAACAATACTAGATTCGGCTCCTGTTAAATGTGGTTTAGCATAATCATACATAGTACGAGGAGCATTCTGATATGCCACATCGTTTTGTGGTGGTGGATTATTTTCGTCCATCTCTTCAGTAGGATTGGATCTGTCTTCTTGCTCTCCTTGGTAATTTAGGGCTCGCCTAATTTCTCTACGATTTCTACGAGTGGTAGCTTCAATATCACTGTCGTATTCTAAAGGTCCTCTCGGGTTCCTTCTAGTCATAAACTAGAGGTACCTGCTAGGAAAAGAAAGAAAGAAAGTTTAGCAAATTTAAAATTAAAACTAAAAATAAAAATAAATTGCGAAAAATAAAAATAATGGCTAAAGTAATAAAAATAGAGTTTTCTTAATATTTTAGTTCCCAAGAATGTGCGCCAAAACTTGATCATTTGTAAATCGAGTTTTAAAATTTATAAAAGACTGATCGAACCTGGAAACCAACTCTGACAATGATTAAAGGCAAGTGCACCTATCGAACAGTAGTATAGTTTAGGCAAGACCAGATTATCGAACCCAAAGGAACTAAAAGTACTAATACACACCGTCTTTTTATTATTTAGCCTTAATATAAAGTGATGATTGTTTAAACTAAAACTAATCTACTTACTAAGCTAAGATGCAAAGACAAAAAGAATGAATTTGGGAAATAACTTTTGGGAAAACTCAGTTGACTCAAGCGATACCCTTAGGAAAAATCCACCTAGACTTCACTTGTTATTTAACCTTGAACCATATGATTTATTTACTTAGTTTGATCCGTGAGACTCCCTAACGTATATTAAACCCTCTCTCGAGGCGAATAACGTCTAACCCTAGGTTAATTAGTGGAACTCTCGTTAAACTTATAATAACCCCTAGAATAGCGATGAAATCGATCTGTGGACTCCCATATTAGGTTTCACCCTAATCCGGCAAAATCTCGTCACCCTATCTCAAGGCGTGCGATCAACTCCGCTTAATTATGTTGGATCTACTCTTAGGCAGGGTCTACTCCTCCTCCACCTAAGCACATTAGATTTGGATTAAGTTCACACAATTAAGAACGAACTAAGTTATTATCATATAATTCAAAAATCAAATAACAAGATTCATCATAGGTTTCATCCCCTTCGGGTATCCGAAGGTTTAGTTCATAACAATAAAGGAAAACATCTCAAGAGAAAAGATAAAACAAAACATAAGAAATCCCTAAAACCCCCTGAAGGAATTGAAGAGGAGATCCTCCGTCTTGAGTAGAATTTCGGCTTCTTGAGATGATCAACTGGCTATCTTCGAGTGATTCCCCCAAATCTGACCTTTTCGGCTTGGCTTTTTAGCCTAGCTTTCCGCCTCCTTTTCAACTGGTACCTAGGGTGTATTTATAGGCTTTTGAAACACGTTTCTTTCTCCCTAAGTATCCTTTCCCGAATGAAATTTCTCTTCTCCACAGCAGAGGCACGGCCATGGCACACGCCCGTGTAAATCGTGGCTAGGCCATGTTCGACACTGTTGAATGAGGCACAGCCGTGTAAGTCGTGGTAAGGTCGTGTTCTAGTAGGAATGGTGGCACGGCCGTGTGGCTTGAAGTCCAGGCCGTGCTGATTTTGTGGCTTGGCCCAATTTGGTCCGTTTTAAGCCTGTTTCTCGTTCTTTTCGTCATCGAGTGCTTTCCTGAGTATAAGACATGAAAAGAAAGGATTAAGAGCACCTTTTTACATAAATTGGGGTTTAAATCATCCAAAAGCATACTAAATGTGGGCTTAGAATATGTTACTTTTATGGTTTATCAAAAGTCTACTAGGAATATGAAATTGTCAATTTTTACTAGTACATCCTCAATTATACCCCTAGGAACTCTAATGGTTTTATCGGCTAATTGGATGCTCATCCTAGTCTATTTGGGTTTCCCTAGACCTAGTTGTTTAAACATTTTATAAGGCATAACATTTATGCTTGCCCCTAAATCAGCTAAAGCATTATTAACAGATAAACTACCAATTAAACATGGAATTGTAAAACTCCCTGGATCTTTTAATTTTCGTGGTAGTTTATTTTGCAAAATTGCTGAGCACACTGCGTTTAGCTCCACATGTGACGCCTCGTCTAATCTCCGTTTGTTCGTCAACAGCTCTTTTAAAAATTTCCGTGAATATGGCATCTACGAAAGAGCTTCAAGAAATAGTAAGTTAATATGTAATTTCTTTAGGAGTTTAAGAAACTTACCAAATTGTTCATCCGTGTTGTCTTTCTTCATCGCATTGGGGTATGGTATACGAGGTTGGTACTCTGCAATTATCGGTTTTGGTTTATTATGGCTTACCTCAACCTTTCCTTCCTCTGCCACGTTTTCTTGCCTTGGTTTTGGTTCATCTAACCCTTCACTTTCGTGAGTAGTTATAGCTTGAAGTTGCTCCTTTGGGTTAGGCTCGGTATTACTTGGCAAGCTACCTTGTGGTCGTTCTGAGATCAGCTTAGCAAGCTGACCTATTTGATTTTCGAGCCCTTGAATCGATGCCTGCTGATTTTTGAGTGTTGTTTCGGTGTTTTGGAAACGTGTCTCTGACACCGCGATGAGCTTTGTGAGCATCTCTTCAAGGTTCGACTTCTTTTCTTGTGGGTAGGGTTGCTGTTGAAAGCTTGGAGGGGGTTGTTGTCTTTGAATTCCTTAACCACCCCACGAAAAATTTGGGTGGTTCCTCCAACCTGGATTGTAAGTGTTACTATAAGGATTATTTTGAGGTCGAGGATTATTACCCATATAGCGAACTTGCTCGTTTTCAACGCTCGGTTTGTAAGGTGGATATTCTGTATTACTCATTCCTCCTCCATTTACGTTGCACTGCATCACTGGGTGTACCTACGAGGAACCACACAAACCATCAATTTTCTTACTTAAAAGTTCTACCTGGTTTGATAGCATGGTGACTGCGTCGAGGTTAAAACACTGGCGGCTTTTGTTGGCCTTGTTCTTGTGACTTGCCACTGATAGTTATTCAATGACATCTATTCTATAAACTCATAAGCCGCTTCAGGGGTTTTGTTGTTTATGGTTCCACCGGTGGCTGAATCGATGAATTGCCTGGTTGAGGGGTTCACACCGTTGTAAAAGGTTTGAACTTGTAGCCACAAAGGTAAGCTATGGTGAGGGAACCTTCTCTGTAGATCCTTGTATCTCTCCCATGCATCGTAAAGTGTTTCTAAATCCATCTGCACAAAAGAAGAGATATCATTCCTCAACTTAGCCGTTTTAGCCGGCGGAGAATATTTTAACAAAAAATTTTCGGTCATTTGTTCCAATGTAGTGATTAAACCTCGTGGTAATGAGTTCAACCACTGTTTAGCTTTGTTCCTCAACAAAAAGGGAAACAAACGAAGACGAATGGCATCATCAGAAACCCCGTTTATTTTGAAAGTATCGCAAAATTCTAGAAAATTCGCCAAGTGATTGCTTGGATCTTCATCCTACAAACCATCAAACTGAACAAATTGTTGAATCATCTAAATTGTGTTAGGTTTCAGTTCAAAATTATTTGTAGAAATAGCAGGCCTAACAATACTTGACTCAGTTCCTGTTAAATTAGGTTTAGTGTAATCATACATAGTACGAGAAACAGGATTTTGATTCACCGGGTCTGTGGCAACCACAGGAGGTAGCGGATTATTATCATCCATCTCTTCGGTAGTGTTGGTATCGTCCTCTTATTCTTTTTCTATGTATTGTAGGCTACGCCTTATTTCTATTCGGTTTCTGCGAGCTGTACCTTCTATATCACTGTCAAAAAGTAATGGTCCTGACGGGTTCCTTCTAGTCATAAACTAAAAGTTCCTACCAGAAGCAAAGAAAGAAAAATTAGAAAAGTAGAAATTAAAAATTAAATTGCACTAAATAAAAATAATGGCTAAAGTAATAAAAAATTAGTGTTCCTAATATCTTAGTCCCCGGCAACGGCACCAAAAACTTGATCGTGTCCAAACTAACTATGACAACGAATAAGGCAAGTGCACCTATCGTTTGGTAGTATAGCTATGGCAAGACCAGAAATATCGTATCCTCAAGGACCAAGAGTACTAGTAGTTACTATCTTTTTATTATCTAGCCTAAGTATTAAGAGAAGCGGTGTTTAATTAACTAATTACTAAACTAAAGATACTAAGACACAGAGAGTGAATTGGGAAAATACGTTTGGGAAAACCAGTTGATTAAGACAACACCCGAGGAAGAATCCACCTAGACTTCACTTATTACTTATCTCTGAACCAGACGAATTATTCACTTGACTTGATCCGTAGGATTCCCTAATTTATATTATTATCCCTTTTGAGACTAATAACATCTATCCCTAGGTTGATTAATTGCAATCTCTTTCTAATTAAAACCCC
The DNA here is from genome assembly GCA_025698515.1 of Gossypium sturtianum. NCBI lineage: Eukaryota > Viridiplantae > Streptophyta > Magnoliopsida > Malvales > Malvaceae > Gossypium > Gossypium sturtianum. The sequence continues at coordinate 99,183,352 of CM046955.1, read as the reverse complement.
TAGTGTTTCATTAAATCGATCTATGGACTCTCATATTAGGTTTGACCCTAATCCGGCAGATTTTTGTCATCCTATCTCTAGGGTTACGATCAACTCCGCTTAACTATGCTAGATCTACTCTTAAACAGGGACTTTTGCTCCACTGCCTAAGCACATCAATACTTGAATCAATATCATGAAATATTAAAACAAGAATTAAGAATACATAATTAAGAACAAATCAAGTACTTATCATACAGTTCAGAAAACAGTAACAAGATCCATCTTAGGTTTCATCCCCCTCAGGTATTTGAGGGGTTTAGTTCATGTTTAATAAAGAATACATCTCAGAAGAAAGTAAATAACAAAACATAAGAAAAACCCTAAAACCCCCTGAAGGAAATTGAAGGGAAGATCCTCAGTCTTGAGCATGATTTCGGCTTCTGAGATGGATCAACTGGCTTTCTTGGAGTAATTTCTCCTTCTACTCGGCGTCTAATCGACGTCCTGTCGACTTCCCCTCTTAGGTTTCCTCCTAAGGTGTTTATATAGGCTTTGAGATGCCTTACTTGGCCCAAAAGTATCCTAGTACGAATGAAACTTATCCTGATTTCGGCAGGGACACGCCCGTGTGACACGCCCGTGGTGGACTCCCTTGGTCGTGGTCGATCCTGCTCGCCACAAACGACCGTGTGGTCTGCCCGTGGTCGATAGTCCAGGCCGTGTCTCGGTTGTTGCTCGAAACACACGGCCATGGGTGATAGCCCAGGCCGTGTGAGTCTCTAAGGTAGGCCCATTTTGTCCCTTTTTGGCCCGTTTCTCGTTCTTTTCGACTCCCTAAGCTCTCCTGAGTATAAAACATGAAATTAAGAGATTAGGAGCATCGAATTCATCAAATCTAATGAGAATTCATCCAAAAATAAGCCAAGCATGGGGTTAAAATATGTTACTATTATGGTTTATCAGCTTAACAAGTAACTCCGTAGAGTTATTAACAGGGAGCTCTGGATAGAAAAATAGGGAGTTCAAGTGAGCCATGTCAGGAAGCTCATAAGAGCCTATATTAGGACGCTCACGAAGAGCTGCATTTGTGTCCGCAATAAATACTGGATCACAACCGATCGAATCATGTAACAGGATGCTCACAAAGAGTTGCGATAGTGTGCAACACATGCACGACCACTACCGATCAGGATGCTCGCAGGAACTTTATATAACAGAAATGCTCAAGAAGGCTTTTAACAGGATTCTCATCCGAGCTATAATGTCCGCAACATATGCAGGACTATAATCAATACGGGAAAATACTGTATCCATCGTATTTCATTATTCAAACGAGACTTATCATTTATCAAGTAATATCAAGCATGTGATTAATTTCATACATTAAACATTTATACAATTCATACAAATACAACATGTAATTCAAACATATCAATATACATAATTTAGTTACACGAACTTACCTTGTTACATGTTCGTATACAAAAATCTACTATTCTGGTACTTTTTCCTTTTCCTCGATCTAACTTTGTATTTCAGTTTTTCGGATCTATATAAATAAATTTAACATCAATTTAATCCATTTCATACTTAATTCAATCCAATTCACATCTTAGGCAAAAGTACCATTTTGCCCCTATACTTTTTATTAATTCTAATTTCGTCCCTAGGCTTGGAAAATGAAATTCATGCAATTTATTCATTATTCCAAGCCTAACTGAGTTTTACACATAACATTTATAGCACATATATTTCATAAAAATAAAAATTTTCCATAATTTTTACATCTTTACAGTTTAGTCCCTAAATCACAATTTCATGAAAATTCACTTTACAAAAGTTGTTTATCTATAAACAACCTTTCATTTTCTACCATAAATTTCAAATTTTCAGCATATTCATCCATGGAAAAATTTATTACTTTAATATCTTTTCAAATTGATCCCCAAAACAGATAGATTAAGCTATTACGAACTCGAAAATATAAAAATTACTAAAACGGGACAAGAATGCTTACCCAATTGAGCCAATTAAGCTTGCTTGAACAATTTTCTCTTTCCTAGGGTTTCCATGTCTTAGTTTGGGGAAGATGATATAAAATGATGATATTTTTCTATTTAATTAAAATATCATCTTTTATTATTTTATCTTTCTAATTTAGTCCTTTTCTTTTTCTAATTTTCCATGGATGATTCATCCAAAAATATCTACTAACTTTTCTTAATGGTCTAATTACTATATAAGGACCTCAAGTTTTTAATTCCATAGCTATTTGATACTTATAGCTACTAGAACTCAACTTTTGCATTTTATGCAATTTGGTCCTTTCCACAATTAAACATGAAATCGGTAAAATTTTCTCAATGAAATTTTTATACGTCATTTCTATCATAATACAATTCATGCAATAATATTAAAATAAATTTTCTTTCTAACTCGGATTTGTGGTCCTGAAACCACTATTCCGATTTAACTGAAAACGGGCTGTTACACCCTCTCCCTCCCTTCATCTCTATTTTTTTTCTTTTCCCTTTCTCCTCCATTGTTGTCGTTGCCTACACCTCCCTTTTTACCATCTTCTTCTTCTTCTCTTTGCATAAATATTGTGCACCATCTCCTTTGCTATATTGCTACAATTTTCCCTCAATTAAATTAGCCCTAAATCTAAAATTTTTAACTCCAAGGTCGATCCCAAACATCGCCTAGAAAGTGCCATTGTTGTTTCTCTCGACTAGCTTGTGTAAGGTCTCTTCTCTCTTCAATTTCTTAATTAATCTTGTCCATGAAAAACCTAAATTTCCAGATCTGGAATTTAGGGGATTTTAAATGTTTTAAACTATTTTTCTAGATTTTAATGAGGTTTCAAATCATTTTTAAATTCAGCCCCAATTTCGGCCACCATGGGCAGTGGTGCGTGCGCATATGTGTAGAATAGGGGGCTGTTTTGTTTCTTGAATCTTGCCCAATTAATTTCAGCCTTAATTTGAGTTCTTGAACCCTCCTAATCATCTATTAAACCCATGTCAATTAGGGGAAAAAAACGTTCTTGATCGTTTGGGCATTCAAAACTCACAAATTGGGAAGCGTAAGTGCAGTTAAGTGTAAAATTAATTGTTGTTTCGACATAATTGTAGGGTAAATGTTATGGATTGATTAAATGAAATAATTGAATAATTATTAGCCACTGATTTTCCAGTCTATTATGGAATTAGGTGCTAACCCAAACTCCTCGAATCAACCGTAAAGCTGAAGAACGATCGTACGTACGGTTCGCATCGATACAAGGTAAGGAATTGAACTAGTTGAATTTGTAAAATAGTTATTAATTCGATAATTGGTTTGAACCCATAAGTGGGTAATTGGGAGTTGTTTAAGTGGTAAATTTATTTAATTTATACTGAATTTTTGTTTAGGATCGTATAAAGGTTTATTAAGGAAAATTGGAAGATTCACTAGGGTGCTGTGAGAAAGCGAAAAATAAGGTGTGGGTCCTAAACTTGTAAAAAATTGTTTGATAATGATAAATGTTATGTTATATTTGATAATTAGCCTGTTGATTGGTTTGGCATAGTATCCAAAATATTAGTTTTGCGAGTGGCCGAACTAGGTACCCGTTTCGAGCCTTAAAAGATTGATGTGTTGGCAAAATTGCTAGTTTGACTGTATGAATGTGTAATTGAGATTGTTATGCATAGTTATATTATGTGATATGAGAATGTTTGATGGAATGGTATGAAATGTTGTGATATTAGTTTTATGCATGATTTAAATGCATGAAATATTTACTATGATATATATATATGTGAGGTTGCTATTGGTGCACAATGAAATTCGTAAAGTATGTGAATTGAACAATATTGATAGATACCATCTTAATGGTAATTTGAAAATTGGAACATTGTTTCCTTTCTCTTAAAGTATGTGATTATTGAGGACATGTTGAGCATGTCGAATAAATGTAAAAAGTATTAAAATGTGATTGTGTATGAATTTGTATGACATATTGCTTGTGCATTGGGATGGGATTTTGTGGTTGACAGAGGAGTTCCGTAGAGTACCGGCGACATAATAAGCCTGTATATATTTTTAGTCAATGAACTACATTTGGAGTACCGAGGGGATTGGCGATTATATCGCATTATTTAGTTGGTAGTTTCGCTGCACTACTTATTATTGGTGGTTTTACCACATCGAGCATTGCTCAAATACGTTGGAATTTGGCAGACAGGTTTCTGGGAACTCGTGGTGTGTAGCGGATGGTATGGGTAGGATCTCACATGTACATTTTTTACGACCATGTGCATTTGAAAATTATTATTATTAATGTTTGATTGTGCTATTGGTGCCCCTATGAAATTGCATGTATGAATGTTTAATACTCGTTTAGACTCACACTGAGCTTGTTAAGCTCACCCCATTAACTCAACTTCTCAGGTAATGATCGAACCTAGGATCGGAATTAGCATGCAGACGTACGGCAGACTTCGGACTTTACTTCATTATATTATTTTAACTTAATTATATTTTTAGGTTATTTTATTATTATTTGGTTTTTGATTGTAAAGTTTCTTAAAACTGTGGTTTGGGACTGTTCGATATTTTGGGGTTTTTCATACATGCATGACACACATATTTGGTATAGATACATGGTTTTTATAAATATGTTGAAATGGACTATGCATGATATATAACTAAATTAATAATTTTACTAGTGATGGTACATTTTTGCTACTAATAAGATAACAAAATGATTTTTCAAAGGCAACGTCGTCAGTAAGGTTTTACAAAAACTCACCTAATTTGCTAATTTGACCTAAGCATGGTTGGACTAAGTAAATGGATGTTTTCCAAAGCTAACAATAGAAACCAATGTTTTATAAAAATAAGTTCTTGAAGGTTTTTAACTATCATTAGGGTAAGTTTGACACTAAAGTGTTCAATGTGGCCTTCCCGATTCTACAATAACGTCTAAGCTGGGTTTAGGAGGTTACACCTGTCACCAAAGAAAACACTCAACTTTTGTTTCTTTTTCATCTTTTCTCTTTAGAAACCACCACTTTCTGCCACCTCATTCCCTAGCTCTTCATTTCTCTCCCTCTCTTCACTTTGCCGCCACATCTCCTCTTTTACCGTTATTTGCACCATTATCACACCATCACACCCTCTACCTTGCTCCACTTTCGCATCCCCGTACCTCCTCCACATCACCGTCGAGCCGCCGCCGTCCTTTTTCTTCTCCTTTATTTTGTTCTCTTCTTATTTTCTTCTCACTTCACCATTGTTTACCTTTATTTTAATCGTTGTTTTTCTTCCATTGCCATCCCTTCTTGCACCACCCATAGTCACCGTGACGCCGTCGAACCGTCACCATAAATACTTTTCTTTTTTATTTTATTTTATTTTTATTCCTTCTTCTTCATTTTGTATTTGTGTGACCAAATATTTACCTTATTTCTCCATCATTTTTTTCCTTAGTCGAATATCTCTACTTACTCAAGATTTTCCGTTGAGCCCATAACATTCTGATCTATTCTGGTGAAGCGTAAGTGGTGATTAGCCTAATCTAATCTTGTTTCTTTCTTTTCTTTGTTAGGGCCTAATTCTATGTGTTAGTCTTATGTATATTATTTTGTTGAAGGTTTCAATTCGGTTTGCTCGGATCTTCATTAGTGCCAAAATATTGTTGGATATCTGTTTTGAATGGGTGGAAGCGTGAGTTGCAATCTTTGAATCTTGATTTGAAAAGTCTAGTCAATTTTTATTTTGGTCAAACCCTATATGGCCTTAGAGGCTGAATTCTAACTATATAATGTTCATCTTATCTACATCTCTGATATAGATCTAATCATATCTGGGTCTTAGGAGTTGTGGATTTACGATAGTGCTTTGGATTTACGTAAATCAGGTGTAGGTCCTAACTTTTGTGTTGATGAATAATTGAAAGTATGTTAATATGTTAATTTGGTTTATGGTAAGTCGTGGTGGTCGAATGATATATAACCTTAAAATAAAGTAACCGGATTCATAAGTGTTATCATTATCGATTGATTGAATGTATGACATTACATATTTCATATTAAAAAGCATGCCACTGACTGTATCCTATATTGATTGCATGTATAACATGGCATTAACTGAAACTTATATTGATTGCATGTACGCATACCACTGATTGTTATTGTATGATAAACCGTAGAAGTAACATATTTTAATCCCATATTTAGCATGCTTTTGGATGAATTATCCCTTATTTTATGTAATTTGGTGCTCTTAATCCTTTATTTTCATGTTTTATACTTAGGGAAGCACCGAAGGATGAAAAGAACGAAAAACAGGCTTAAAACGGGCCAATTGGGCCAGATCACGAAATCGGCACGGTCTGGACCCAAGACCACACGGCCGTGCCTCATTAATAGAGTCCAAGACGGCCTGGCCACGATTCACACGGGCGTGTGCCATGGTCGTGCCCCTGCCGTGGTAAAGAGAAGTTTCATTCGGATTGGGATACTTAGGGGCAAAGAAACACATTCCAAAAGCTTATATATACACCCTAAGTATGACCTAAAAGGGGGAGCCCAAGGTTACCGTCTAGGGGCGTCTTGCTAGGCCAGAGAAGGCAGATTTGTGGGGATTCACTCGAGGATAGCCAGTTGATTCATCTCTAGAAGCCAGAATTATACTCAAGACAGAGGGACTCTCCTTCAATTCCTTCAGGGAGTTTTAGGGATTTATTATATTTTGTTTTATCTTTTCTTCTGAGATGTTTTCTTTTATTGTTATGAACTAACCCTCAGATACCTGAGGGGGATGAAACTTAGATGAATCTTGTTATCGTTTACTGAACTATATGATAAATATTTGACTTGTTCTTAATTAAGTGTTCTTAATCCTTGTGTTGATATTTCCGGGATATTGATCCAAGTTTGATGTGCTTAAGTGGAGGAGCAAAAGTCCCTGCCTAAGAGTAGATCTAGCATAGTTAAGCGGAGTTGATCGCGTGCCTAGAGATAGGGTGACGAGATTTTGTCGGATTAGGATGAAACCTAATATGGGATTCCATAGATCGAGTTAATGCAATTCTAGGGGTTTTAATTAGAAAGAGATTTCAATTAATCAACCTAGGGTTAGACGTTATTCGCTTCGAGAGAGGATTTAATATACATTAGGGAATCTTACGGATCAAGTCAAATGAATAAATCGTCTGGTTCAGAGTTAGATAATAAGTGAAGTCTAGGTGGATTCTTCCTTGGGTACCGTCTTAATCAATTGGTTTTTCCTCAAGTTATTTTCCCAAATTCATTCTTCTTTGTCTTAGAGTATTTAGTTTAGTAGTTAATTAATTTAGATTAAACAACAAATTCCCTTAATTTTAGGCTAGATAATAAAAAGAGAGTTAGTATTAGTACTTTTAGTTCCTTTGGGTTCGACATTCCGGTCTTGCCACTAAACTATACTACTGTTCGATAGGTGAGCTTGCCTCAAATCGTTGTCATAGTTAGTTTACAGGTTCGATCATTCTTTTTTATAAATTTTAAGACTTTGACATCACGAAAACAACGATCAAGTTTTTGGCGCCGTTGCCGGGGAACTTAAATATTAAGAAAGCTTAATTTTTATTACTTTAGCCATTTTTTTTATTTTTTGCAATTTAATTTAATTTTTTCTATTTTAATTTTTAGCTTAGCTAATTTTTCTTCTGTTATTGTTTCCTCCTTTCAGGTACCTTTAGTTTATGACTAGAAGGAACCCGACAGGACCCCTACTTTACGACAATGATATTGAAAGAACAGTTTGCAGAAATCATAGAGAGATAAGGCGAAGCTTAAACTACACAGAAAAAGAGCAAGAAGGCGAAACCAATTCTACTGAAGGGATGGCTAAGAATCATCCGCCACCTCTAGAGATGGCCGAAAACAATGCTCCACGTACTATGTATGATTATGCTAAACCTAGTTTAACAGGAACTGAATCTAGTATTGTTAGGCCTTGTAACATCCCGATTCAGGGCCTAGTCGGAATAGTGGTGCGAGACCACAAATCCGAGTTTGTAAATTGAGTTCTTAATGTTTATGACATGTTTTCATGATAGTATTAAAGTTCCATGTAGAAATTTTGTGAAATTGACATGGAATGATAAAATAGGACTAAATTGCAAAAGTTGCAAAATATGAGTTTCTAGAAGCTTTTTGTATAAAATAGATTTAGAATATTAATTATGAGTCCTTAAATAGCAATTTTCCCAAATTATAAGTTTTGGAAAAAAAATGGACATGAGTTAGTAAAAGGGAAAATTTTTAAGAGAAGGGCATTTTGGTCATTTGTCAAATAAATGATTAAAATAGGAAAAAGATGATAAAATTTCATTCATCTTCTTCCTCTTGTGCCGAAAATTTGGAGACTCCATAGCTAGGGTTCGTCATTTTTTTTTCAAGCTTGCTAGTAAGTTCATCTTAGCCCCGTTTTTAATATTCTTCGTGTTTTTGAAGTTCTTGTATTATGAATTAGCTATTTTTAGCTATAAAATAAGCTAAGATGCATGTTCAAAAATCTACCCAAGAGTAACATGCTTGTAAAATGATATTTTATGGAAGTTTATGAGAGTTTGATGTTAGAGAAACATCTTTTTCTAAGTGAATTTCATGAAAAATGCTAGTAAGGACTAGTTTGTAAAAATTATGAAATTGGTCATACCTATTAGAAATAATGGGAACTGATGATTGCTATAGTAGAGAAAATGAATCAGCTAAGCATGAAGTTTAAGAAAGTTGAATGAGATTCATTTTACGAGCCTTTGGGCAAAAGTGCAAATATGAGAAAGAATAGGGGCAAAATAGTAATTTTGCCAAAGTATGAGTTAAGAGTCAATTTAGTCAATGTGAGTATTAAATGATCTATTTATGATTATAGATCAAGAAAAATGAAGCCCGGATCGAAACCGAGGCAAGAACAAAGTCGAGGACTAAATTGCATACCTACATACATTTTGTATATCGAGGTAAGTTTGTATGATTTCTGAGCTTTATGATTAATATCATTGAATTGCTTAGTATAATGTACAATATTATTATGAAAATGTTTAATGTTATGTTAAACAAATTAATCAATGAGATCAAGTATGAGAAAGCCCTGATTGAAGATGGATAGCTTAGGATACTCGATCTATCACATGAAATGAGAAAGTCCGTATAAGTCCAAGTCGAGGCATGGCATCGGCAATCAGACAAGTTATCATGTAAGACCAAAACAAGTCTTGGCATTGAAGAGTTGTTATGAGATGAAGACCCATGTAAGTCCAAGCCAAGGTATGGCATTGGTGAGTCTCCAAGCAAAGATGTCATGTAAGTCCAAGGCAAGCTTGGCATTGAAAAGTTATCATGTAAGTCCAAGGCAAGCTTGGCATTGAAAAGCTATCAAGAGAAAGAGATTTCATGTAAGCCCAAGCCAAGGCTCGGCATTGACCAGTTCATGAGCAAAGATACCAAGTAAGACCATGTCAAGACATGGCAAAGGTAAGTTCCAAAGGAACTCACGAGAAATACTTCGTATAAGTCCATGTCAAGACATGGCCTCGATACCAAGATGAGACATTCCACGTAAGACCGTATCTAGGATATGGCTTTGGTATTGAGTTATGTGAGATGAGATTTAGTATCCTCGGTTATTCATATAAATTCATCGGGCAAACAAACTAAGTTCAAATGAGATAACAAGAAAGCTAAGTAAGCAAAGTTATTATCAAGTGAAAATGAGTATTATTCATGTTATGAATGATAAATTAGAGATTATGATTATTATGTCAAAGTATGCTGATCAATGTGATCAAGTGATACAGGTACCTTGTTTACCTTACAAGTATGAGACTAGTAAGTATCATGAGATATGTAAGAATCAAGTATGAGCAAGTAAGCTTTATAGCTGAAATTATGATACCATTATTTATGTCAAATGGTTTAATTTAAGCAAGTATGTTGTTATAAGCATTATATGCAAACTTACTAAGCTAAATGCTTACGTCTTTCATTCTTTCTTTCCATGTAGTCCCGCCAAGCTAATCTCGTGGATCATCGTCATCGGAGCTCGGAGCACACTATCAATCGCTATTTTGGTATAGCCAAGTTGTTTTATTAAGTATGGCATGTATAGGAAACACTTCATTTGAGTATATGTTTTAAGAAGAACCATGGTATAGGCTATCTTGTTCATTATCCTTTTTGTATATTGCTAGAGAAATTGGCCAACTTTGACTAAGTGTGTATGTTTATAGATATCAATGAAAGATGTAGTAATTTGAGTAATTGAATTGAGTATGAATGTGATCTCGATTTTGGGGTGGCAATTGGCTTGGTAAATAGCCTCTAAGTGCCCACACGGTTGGATACACGGGCGTGTGTCTAGGCCGTGCATACCTTACACTTTTATACTTGAAGTCAGGATAGGCCACGAACAGATCACACCGCCGTTGGTTCAAGCCGTGTAACACATACGGTTGGCACATAGGCATGTGCCAAGGCCGTGTGAAGTCTGCACTTTTCACTTAGAAATTTAATTGTCACACGGCTGATATACACGGGCGTGTTTACAGACCGTGTGGATAAGTCAGAATACTAAGGTTTAGCACATGGGCCAGGGCCACGGGCGTGTCCAGGCCGTGTGTAACAAGTCAGTGTTGACCACGGGTGGAAGACATGGGCATGTCCAGGAGTACACGGGTGTGTTTCAAGTTGCATGGGCGTGTGGTCCCTGCTTCGAGTAAAAGTTTTCAGATGAGTTCCAAAAGCTCCCGGATATGTGTTTAAGGCCTCACAGGCCCATGATATATACGTTTTGACCTAGAAAGAAGAGTTTCTATTTCGGGACAAAATTTTACAGCCCGTAAGTACATCTTTAAGCAAGTTAAAGCATGGTAATGTCTTGTATCTAGTCTTAGCCTAGGACTCAGGTATGGGGTGTTACAGGCCTACTATTGTTGTAAATAATTTTGAACTGAAACCTAACACTATACAGATGATACAACAGTTTGTTCAGTTTGATGGTTTGCAGGATGAGGATCCTAACACACACTTAGCAAATTTTCTAGAATTCTGTGATACCTTCTTCAAGATAAATGGTGTTTCTGATGATGCCATCCGTCTTCGGTTATTTCCCTTTTCTTTGAGGAATAAAGCCAAACAGTGGTTACATTCTCTTCCACGAGGGTCAATCACTACATGGGATCAGATGACCGAAAAATTTTTTACTAAAATATTTTCCACCGGCCAAATTGAGGAATGATATATCTTCTTTTGTGCAGATGGATTTAGAGACACTTTACGACGCATGGGAGAGATACAGAGATTTGCTGAGAAGGTGCCCACACCACGGATTACCTTTGTGGCTACAGGTCCAAAACCCTTCAACAAGGCAACTAATCGATTCAGCTGCCGGCGGAACCCTAAACAACAAAACTCCTGAAGCGGCCTATGAGTTTATAGAAGAGATGTCACTGAATAACTATCAGTGGCAAGTTACAAGGACAAGGCCAGCCAAAGCAGCTGGAGTTTTCAACATCGATGCAGTGATCGTGCTTTCAAACCAGGTAGAATTACTACATAAAAATTTGATGGTTTATATGGTTCTTCGCAGGCACATCCAGTTATGCAGTGTGACGCAAGTGAAGGAGTGGTGAATCTTGAGTACCCACCCTACGGACAGGGCATGGAGAGCGAACAAATGAACTATATGGGTAACAATTTCCGATCTAACAATAACCCTTATAGTAGTACTTATAATCCAGGTTGGAAGAACCACCCCAATTTCTCATGGGGCGGTCAAAGAAATCAAAGGCAACAACCATCCCAAAACTTCCAACAATAGCCCTACCCACAGGAAAAGAAGCCAAACCTTGAAGAGATGCTGACAAACTTCATAGCAGCCTCAGAAATACATTCCCAAAATATAGAAACACGTTTCCAAAAGATAGAAGCAAAACTTGAGGCATTGATGCGAGAGTTCAAGGACCAAATCAGACAACTCACTAAGTTAATCTCTAAAACACGATTAGAAAGCTTACCAAGAGAAACAGAGCAGGTACAGGCAGTGACACTAAGAAGTGGAAGGGAGTTAATCAAAACAAAGAAAGAGGTACCACATGAAACCGAGAAGGCAAAGATAACACCAACCCATGAGGAAATCAAACCAATAATTCCATACTCAGCAAAGCTAAAGAAAGACCGCTTAGACGCACAATATGGTAAATTTCTTGAACTTTTCAAACAGCTGCATATTAACTTACCTTTTGTTGAAGCTATTTCGCAGATGCCAACATATGCAAAATTTTTAAAGGAGCTTCTAACAAATAAAAGGAAGTTCGAGGAAATTTCAACAGTAGAACTTAATGAAGAATGCTCAGCTATCATCCAAAACAAGCTGCCAACCAAACTGAAAGATCCAGGAAGTTTCACTATTCCTTGCTTAATTGGTAGTTTGAGCATAGAAAAAGCATTAGCTGATTTAGGTGCCAGTATTAATCTAATGCCTTATAAAATGTTTAAGCAACTTGGTCTCGGGGAACCAACACCCACTAGGATGAGTATTCGATTAGGTAGCGATCATGTTAAGTATCCTAGGGAATTATTGAAGATGTTTTGGTAAAAGTGGATAAATTTATATTCCTGTTAATTTTGTTGTGCTTGACATGAATGAGGACGTAGAGGTACCTTTAATTTTGGGACGACCCTTTTAGCTCTTTTGCTAGAAATTTGTCATTAATGTTGGTGATGGTAAACTTGCACTAAGGGTCGGAGATGAGGAAATTGTTTTCCAAATTCATGATGCCATGCGATATTCTAGAGAACAAGATGATTCTTGTTACTTTGTTGATGCCACTGATCATATTTTTCAAGAATCTTTGCAGGAAATCATGCATAGTGACACGATGGAACTGTGTCTTTCACAAGGTGAGGGGAAAGATGACGATATCGATGAAGAGAATCCCAATGCATCATCTTCTAGACAGATGAAAATAGAGGACATTAAGATTAATGACGAATTAAAATAGAAACCCTCTATTGATGAGCCGCCCAAGCTAGAACTAAAATAATTACCAAAGCATTTAGAATATGCATTCCTGGGGGATAATTCTACGCTACCAGTGATCATCTCTTCGGAACTAGGACCCAAGAAGAAAGAAGAGTTGCTAAGGGTACTAAGGAAGCACAAAAGGGCCATAGCGTGGAAAATGTCAGACATTAAAGGAATAAGCCCATCATTTTGCACCCACAAAATTCTAATGGAAAATGAGTATAAACCATGTGTGCAACCTCAGAAACGGTTAAACCCCAATATGAAAGAAGTTGTCAAAGCCGAGGTAATTAAACTTCTAGATGCAGGAATAATTTATCCTATTTCTGACAGCACTTGGGTAAGTCCTGTGCAGGTAGTTCCGAAGAAAGGAGGAATGACTGTGGTAACCAACTAAAAGAATGAATTGATTCCCACTAGAACAGTCACAGGCTGGAGAGTCTGTATAGACTATAGGAAGCTGAACGACGCCACCAGAAAAGATTACTTCCCTCTACCCTTTATAGATCAGATGTTAGAAAGATTGTCTGGCATATGTACAACTACTTCTTGGATGGACTCTCCGGCTACTTCCAAATCCCAATAGCTCCTGAAGATCAAGAGAAGACAACATTTACATGCCCATACGGTATGTTTGCTTATCATAGAATGCCTTTTGGATTATGTAATGCTCCTGCTACTTTTCAGTGCTGCATGTTGGCCATCTCTGATGAACTTGTGGAAGACATTATGGAGGTATTTATGGACGACTTCTCGGTATTCGGTAATCCTTTCCACCTTTTCCTTAAAAATTTAGAACGGGTTCTAATAAGATGTGAGGAAACGAATCTTGTCTTGAATTGGGAAAAATGTCACTTTATGGTTAGAGAAGGGATTGTGTTAGGACATAAGATTTCTAGTAAAGGGATTGAGGTAGATAAAGCAAAGATTGAAACCATAGAAAAATTACCTCCCCCTAGTTTAGTTAAGGCTATTAGAAGCTTTTTAGGACATGCTGGATTCTATAGAAGATTCATTAAAGATTTCTCTAAAATAGCTAAGCCTTTAACAAAATTACTAGAAAAAGATGTTCCTTTCAATTTCGATCAAGAATGTTTATATGCATTTAATATCCTCAAAGATAAACTAATAAATGCTCCGATTATAATTGCACCTGATTGGAATTTACCCTTTGAACTAATGTGTGATGCAAGTGATTTTGCAATGGAGTGCGATTAGGGACAACGAAGAGACAAGCATTTTCACCAATCTATTATGCTAGCGAACATTGACACTGCACAAGAAAACTACACCACCACAGAGAAAGAATTGCTAGTTTGTAGTTTTTGCTTTTGACAAATTTAGGCGGTATTTAATATTATCTAAAGTTGTCGTTTACACTGACTATTCAGCTCTTCGTTATCTCTTAACTAAAGCTGATGCAAAACCTTGACTCATACGGTGGATCTTACTCTTACAGAAATTTGATTTGGAAATACAAGATAAAAAAAGGAGCTGAAAATCTTGCAGCAGATCACCTCTCTAGGCTTGAGAACCCACATATCGAAGAGCTCGAAGAAAGTGAGATAAACGATTCGTTTCCTGAGGAACAACTCTTTTCTATAACCAACTCTAAGGTACCATGGTTTTCAGATATTGCGAATTATTTAGCTGCTAACATCTTACCAAAAAGATTAACACATCATCAAAAGAAGCGATTCTTTACTGATGCGAAAAACTATTTTTGGGAAGACCCTTTTCTTTTCCGTATATGTGCAGATCAAGTAATTCGGAGATACGTTACAAAGGCGGAAGCGAGTAAAATCCTAGATCATTGCCATTCAGGACCTTTAGGGGGACATTACAGCAGGATTAAGACAGCACACAAAGCGCTCGAATCAGGATTTTACTGGCCAACTCTTTTCAAAGATGCCAACAGGTATGCCGCTTCGTGTGATAAATGCCAGAGAACAGGTAATATCTCTAAACGCGATGAAATACCTCAGACATATATGTTATCATGTGAGATATTTGATGTATGGGGTATTGATTTTATGGGTCTGTTCCCCAGTTCATTCGAAAACAAATACATCTTAGTAGTAGTAGATTACATGTCAAAATGGGTGGAAGCCCAAGCTTTACCTAGTAACGATGCTAGAGCTATAGTAAAGTTTCTTAAGAAACTTTTCTCTCGTTTTGGAACACCCAGAGCAATCATCAGCGATAGGGGCACTCACTTTTGCAATACTCAATTTGAAAAATTCTTAAGAAAATATGGAGTACACCACAGAACAGCTACCCCTTATCATCCTCAAACCAGTGGGCAAGTAGAAGTGGCAAACCGAGAGCTTAAGCGAATCCTAGAAAAAACAGTTGAATCAAATAGGAAAGATTGGGCAGTAAAAGTATATGACGCTTTATGGGCCTACTGAGCAAAGATTTAAAACCCCTTTAGGACATCCCCGTACAAACTTGTTTACGGAAAGAGTTGTCATCTACCATTTGAGTTAGAACACAAAGCCTACTGGGCTTTAAAATTCTTGAATTACAATCTTAAAACTACAGGTGAGAAGAGGATGATGCAGTTAAACGAACTAGATGAATGGCGAGCTGAGGCCTATGAGAATTCACGACTATATAAGGAGGCAACAAAATGACGCCATGATGCTCGTTTAAAACAATCAAAGCAATTCGAAGTAGGAGACTTAGTCCTGCTGTATAATTCAAGGCTCAAACTATTTCTTGGAAAGCTGAAATCAAGGTGGTCAGGCCCATTCGTGATAAAATCTATTTTTCCTTACGGCACAGTCGAGGTAACCCATCCAATTCAAGGAACATTCAAGGTAAATGGCCATCGACTGAAACTTTATAAGGGTGAAGATTTCAAGGAATTGAGAGAGGAGCTTCAGCTCCGTGAACCTTCTTTCAGGAATGAAAACAGGGTGAGTCTAGCTTAAGACTTTAAACGAGCGCTCCTCGGGAGGCAACCCGAGCACTAACTTCACTAACCCCATTAATTTTTCACATTTTAATTTTCTTTTTCTTTTTAACACCTAAATCAAACTAACTGATTTAGTAAAGCGCAGGTTTTCTACCACACGGCCTTACACACGGGCGTGCCCATGACTGTGTGGTCAACATGGGATGAAAAATGGGCGTGCAGGTAGACATGTGAGAAAACAAAGAGAAAATTTCCCCAACACGGGTTGCGATAAAAAGACCACGACCGTGCGATGTGACCGTGGTCTATCCTGAGTCTTACACACGGGCGTGGCGACCTAAAGCACGGGCGTGGGAGAAGCGAACATAATAGCACACGCCCAGGGAACACGGGCATGGGCAACATCGCAAACGCGCCCAAATTTAAAAATCGCAAAAAACACGGGCTGAATAACAGACACACGGGCGTGGCCTCTGCCCGTGTCACCTTTCTTATTTAAAGAAACACAGCCTTGTTTTCCCCAAATTTCTTCCCAAACCCCAACCCTAGCCGTTCTCCCTCCAAATGAGACTACCCCCTAATTCAGCCACCATCAACAAGAATCACCCCCATTCGACTCCCATACACCAACTTCACTTTCGGACATTTCTGCACGCCTCACTCGGTTTGAGCACTACTGTACTCAACAATTCAATGATACCGCTCGACGATTTGACGGCATTGAGGCCACACTTCAGCAGATTTGTCACCACTTTCATATATCACTGCCTCAACCACCCAGCGACTCAGCAGATGACGAGGACCTTTGAGTCCTTTTTCTTATCTTTATTTACCATTTTTTTTGTTTCAGTTATTAAACTTTAAATTTCGTCTTGTTAGAACTTTTAATTAGTACTGTTCAGTTTCTTTTATCATTGGCTATCTAACCCTCGAGTATCTCTTACAACTTTCATTAAATATTTCTCCCTAAATATTTCACTGATAACTTTGCAGATTAGATAAGAATTAATATACAACTCAAGGAACAAAATTATCACTTATACCTAGTCATCACATCCATCATGAAACATCCTCCAAGGATCTCATCCATAATTCAGGAAGTTTCACTTCCCTCACTATCTTATGGTCTTATTATCTTGCTATTATCTATCTTTGTACATTGAGGGCAATGTACATCTTAAGTGTGGGGGGATAACTATAGTATTATTTGAAAATCCCTGAACTATGCTTTGTCTTAAAGTAAGTTTCTCATATTATGATAAGTCTATTTTTCAGAAATTAAAAAAAATTTCTAGGTTGTCTACCTGAATTTAAATATTGCTTTGAAATTTGAAATTTACGAGGTTGACATCAAAATACCCATAATTTTTGTGAGATTTTGAGCCTTATAGAGCATCAATTCTTTTTCTTTCTCACTTTATTGATTATGAGTGTGTCAACATTAATTTGTTATTCTAAAACTTGCATTGATTATACATGTCGAGACCACACTTTTTGATTTGATATACAGAGATGATAAAGGCACTTAGGTTTTAACCCACTTACTCCACTAAAAACCTACCTTCATAATTAACCCCTAGTGAACCCCGTTGAATCCTAACAAACCTTTTTATTGACTTACCCGCTAATATTAACCCAAAACCCTTTTTATTTGTTATCACTATCCTTTTAACTACCCTTATGTCGAGATTTGGTTTGATTAGTTGCCTAACTATGATCTTTATTTCAGATAATTTATTCCTTATTATGACTTGTTCTTAAAAAAATCAAGTATATTCATTGTTAGATTTGTAATGAGCTTATACGTTTGAATTCCAAATATTGAAGAAGAAGCTCGTAGTATTAGTATTATTAATTTTCAATTGATTACTTTTATTTAGTTCATTGTTTCGGTTAGATAATTTGTCACCCAATCTCGATTCTAACCCTCTAATTCACCTTTATCCACACCTTTAACCCAAGCCCCATTACAACCTCGTTAAAGACCTTTTGATTTGTGTATCATTTCATATCATAGTGGTGGAGATTTGATTTTCATGCAAGCCTATGGGATTAACTTTTCATGTTTGACTTTTGAGTGCTTAAATCAACCTTAAACACTTTGAGTGATTTGAGTGAATCTTTAGTGAGGATGTCAATCCTCGTCGATTTTGAATCGAGGTAATTGTTTAGATGAGGGGAAACACCTATGTTTTGTGCTACAATTGTATGACTTAGACTGTTTGAATCTTTAGAACCCTTTGAGTTGAATTATCCATGTATGAATTATCCTTGAATTATGACGAAACATTATTAATGACTATTATGATTTAAGGGAAGTTTGTTTTAATTATGAGTTGAGAATTTTGCTTGAGGACAAGCAAAAGCTTAAGTGTGGGGGTATTTGATAAACCGTAAAAGTAACATATTTTAATCCCACATTTAACATGCTTTTGGATGAATTATCCCTTATTTTATGTAATTTGATGCTCTTAATCCTTTATTTTCATGTTTTATACTCAGGGAAGCACCAGAGGATGAAAAGAATGGAAAACGGGCTTAAAACGGGCCAATTGGGCCAGATCACGAAATTGGCACGGCCTGGACCCAAGACCACACGGCCGTGCCTCATTAATAGAGTCCAACACAGCCTGGCCACGATTCACACAGGCGTGTGCCATGGCTGTGCCCCTGCCATGGCAAAGAGAAGTTTCATTCGAATTGGGATACTTAGGGGCAAAGAAACACATTCCAAAAGCCTATATATACACCCTAAGTATGACCTAAAAGGGGGAGCCCAAGGCTATCGTCTAGGGGGTCTTGCTAGGCCGAGAAGGCGATTGTGTGGGATTCACTCGAGGATAGCCAGTTGATTCATCTCTAGAAGCGAATTATACTCAAGACGGAGGACTCTCCTTCAATTCCTTCAGGAGTTTTAGGGATTTCTTATGTTTTGTTTTATCTTTTCTTCTGAGATGTTTTCTTTTATTGTTATGAACTAAACCCTCGATACCGAGGGGATGAAACTTAGATGAATCTTGTTATCGTTTCTCTGAACTATATGATAAATATTTGACTTGTTCTTAATTATGTGTTCTTAATTCTTGTGTTGATATTTCCGGATATTGATCCAAGTTTGATGTGCTTAGGTGGAGGAGCAAAAGTCCCTGCCTAAGAGTAGATCTAGCATAGTTAAGCGGAGTTGATCGCGCGCCTAGAGATAGGGTGACGAGATTTTGCTGGATTAGGGTGAAACCTAATATGGGATTCCATAGATCGAGTTAATGTAATTCTAGGGGTTTTAATTAGAAAGAGATTTCAATTAATCAACCTAGGGTTAGACGTTATTAAGCTTGAGAGAGGGTTTAATATACATTAGGAATCTTACGGATCAAGTCAAATGAATAAATCGTCGTGCAGTTCAGAGTTAGATAACAAGTGAAGTCTAGGTGGATTCTTCCTTGCGTGTCGTCTTAATCAATTGGTTTTTCCTCAAGTTATTTTCCCAAATTAATTCTTCTTTGTCTTAGAGTCTTTAGTTTAGTAGTTAATTAATTTAGATTAAACAACAAATTCCCTTTATTTTAGGCTAGATAATAAAAAGAGAGTTAGTATTAGTACTTTTAGTTCCTTTGGGTTTGACATTCCGGTCTTGCCACTAAACTATACTACTGTTCGATAGGTGCACTTGCCTCAAATCGTTGTCATAGTTAGTTTACAGGTTCGATCATTCTTTTTATAAATTTTAAGACTTTGACATCGCGAAAACAATAATCATTGTACATATTGAATGCATGTTTAAAACATGCCCACTGTTTATAATAAATTTTATTGCATGTTAAAATCATGCCTAGTGTACTAATTTTGTTATTGCCATTTTATGTAATACTGCATTGCATTAGGTTTGGAACGTTTATGAAAGGAGGAAGATCTGGCAGTATAAATGCAATTATTAGTGGCTTGTCCACATATTTTTAGTAGCTTGATTTCAATTACTAGTGGCTTGTCCACATATTTCTGGCAGTATATCTACATATCTTGTGGTTTGTCCACATATATTTCTAGTAGCTTGACTGCAATTACTGGTGGCTTGTCTTGTAGCATTCCACTCGACATACTCCTAGTGTTCGAAAATTGTTTATCAAAATATGGTGCTTAGAGCAAGTTCTGTGTGGGTAAGGTATTAATTGCGACTAAGTATGTAAGTCTATGAGTGCGCCCTTAGATGAAGCCTATGATGGGCAAGGTTGATGGTTTGGTGAACTCTTCTGAAGATTATATGCCACCTCAGCTGTTAGATGAATATGTTAAGTCCTCAGTTTGATAGAACCATTTATTATTTTATTATTTTGGTTGAACAATTTAGTTAGACAAACGAGAATTTGTTAGAATAGAACTAAGTTCACACTTATGATGAGAAAGAAAGTTACTAGTCAAAGGAATCGAGGATGTTAGTGGGATAATCAGATTTATCCACTAAACCTAGCTTTCGTGTCTATATGTATAAAGTTGGTATTAGCTTCTTGAGCAAACTTTTACGTCTTCTCTTGTATTCACATTTTCTTCTCAAACTTTCTCTACACTTTTCTCTCAGAAAGCCTAAGACCAGATACCTTCTTAAATATTTGGGTTCATTGTATAAGATCGTTGTTTAGCACCTTGTAAATGTCATTAAATCTTAGGTTATTTTCATGGTTATTTACGTGACTTTAGGGTTGCACACTTAAGCGTCAATTTTGAGTGTAAGGAAGCAAACTTCCTGAATCTGGGTTTTGTGATGATATTACTTGCAAGTTTGTTTAGTTTTCAAGTTTTTTTAGTTTTCTGGTGTACAGTCTAATAAGTTTAGCTATTTCTATTATAAATCAAGACACTCTTGAAGGTTCTCGTGATAAGGGCAAGAGTCCTATTTTTTGAACTTGTTGCATTTTCTAGTGAGTTCCTTCTTACTCCATGTGTGTGTAATACCTTTGTTTATGTTTGGTTTAAGGTAAGTATACATATTCTGTGAAGATGAAATGTTTGTACAAGAGTGATGAATGCTTCTTGTTATCAGTCTAGTCTGGTCTGTCCGTGTTAAGATGTAAGAACCTTCTTTTGTGTTTTAGCCACTACGACTTGCTTCTTAAATGAATAATATGATCTGATAAATGGAAATGAATTCATGGTGTTGCCTTTAATGAAATGAGCTAGAATATCGTGATACATGAAAATGGTCGTGTAGCCTCTAGTAGGGTAAGTGTTATTGCAAACTAGATTGGAAAATCATGACAAAGGAAAATGATTGAAAGATTGATATGACTCTACTTATGGACCAGGGTTTGTGGCTAACACAAAGAAGGTAGTTTTTATGGTTGCATGGGCGTAGTGTACACGCCAAAGGAATAGTGTCTGAAGTATAGCCTATCTGTGTTTGGTATTTGCCAACTAGCGAATGTGTGACTTTGCTGAGTTAGAAAGGCTTAATTGAATTATATGTAACTATTGCAATGTTTTCTTCTGGAACTCACAAAGTTCTTTGAACTTACTTCGTTACATTTCCTTCTAAGACTTGCTGACGAAGTAAAGGAATCTCTGAAGACTATGCCAGAGGACAATCATTTCCATGAGACTTCTTGTATTTTGTATTATGCATGGCATAGGGGTGGTGTCAAATGTCCACAGTCGAAGAACAAATTTTATATTTAAATTTCAATGAAGTTTCAGTAAAGTATTAATGGGTTTCAAAGTGTATCATCTTATTTATTTTCAATTGACAAATAGTTTATATTTCATACTAGCTTAAACTGTAGTAAACTGGTATACGTTAGATATGGCTCCAAGAAAATGATTTTAAGGCAATGACACGCCATTCCTAGATCCTCCTTAGGATAGGGATTTGAGTGTTACAAGTTTGGAATCAGAGTCAAGGTTTAGCTAACTCTAAAAATGTCGAAGGCAATGTCACACCCCTATCATGCATGGTACACCTCTAGCTTAGTCTTTAATGTTTTGTTCTAAGATAACGCTTCTTTTGCAGTGAGTAAAAAAATGTATGATTGTAAACGAAAAAATATATAGGATTTTTCCTATGTAATTTATCACCTTTTTACTTAAATCCATTGCTAAAACTAAGTAATTGTTTAATAAATTAATGAAATATATGAAAATATGAAATTAGGACATAGGAATTATTAAAATGTGATTTTATGCTTTATTATATAGTTTTCATGCAATAAATGGCTTATTTTATATTAATTTGAATATATTATATTTTTTAAGACATAAAGTGGGCTATGCATGATTAAATTAAATAATAATATATAAAATTATATTTAATAATTCATTAATAATTTGGGTTTTAATTAATTAATTAAATTGGATCAATTTTATTCTTTGGTCCTCTAACTTATTGATTTATTCTGGACAGGTCTGATAGCTTTGCTGGATTACAAAACCGTCCAAATTGGAGACCAAGTCAACCCAATATTCGGCTACACATGGCTGTCCATTTAAACCATTCTTTGGTTTAATTACACAAGGTCCTTGCAGTGTTGAAGAAATTAGACATTTGCCGGAAGATTTACGATTGACCGAGTCTCAGTCCTGAGTTGTGTGGCATCCAAAATTGCTTAAAAATCAAGCAAAAATCAAGTCAAAAGCCACTAAGCATGGCCTGCCACAATTTGAGGAGATTTGAAGAGGTTAATATCCACTATTTTTAGCAAACTATCCCCCTCTCCTCACCTATAAATAAGACCCTCTCATTCACTCATTCATCATCCCTCAATCATTCCTCATTCATTCTCATCATTCATCACTCTCTCTTCTCTCCAAATTCTCTTAGCCTTTTCCATTCCCACGCCTAGCATCATCTCTTCATAGAGATTTTAGCAATTAAGCCTCTTAAAGAACCCTTGGTCGGCCACCTTGGAGAGCCATCAGCAAAGGAGCAAAGCAAAGGAACGAATGAGCCTCGTCAGTCAGAGTCTTGTGTGACAGCCACTCTGAATTGGGTTTAATCTTTCTTTTCTTTAAATTAATCTAATGATGTTTGCTATGTGTTCTTTGTTCTTGTTTACAACAATGTTAGCTTAATTTTATTTAAGCTAGGATGATTGCTTTGATTAAATATTATTTATTTGATTCATGCTCATAATGTTTGTGCCTCAATCGATCATGTTTTCAATTAAAATCAAGTCTGTATTTCGTTCATACGTGATTCAAATGCACCTGAATTAGCTGAGCTATCCTGACCAGACGACGGCTAATGGACACATAATTGAAATGTGCATGCTCAATTTAGATCCTGACCCGATTAAATTGTAGGTTGCATAACAAATCTAAACAAGCTCTGTTATCTGCATAGTTTTTAGATTTGTGTGATTAAACTATTTCAAACCTAACACGTCCCTGTTACCTCACACGAATGCTAAGAATCCCTTAATAAATAAGGATCAGTAAAATGTGTATTTACTAATTAAAGGATTCCGAAATGACCTAATGTGGTTTCCAAACTCATGAAAGATTGAGTTGCCATGGAATGTTTTTCCGAATGTTATTAAGCATGTTGATAATAAATTGAGTTTAATTAAAGTAATTTTCCTAGTTTATTTATGTTATAATTGTTGCAAATTGTGTTTAATTTTACTAAAATCTATTTCATTCATATAGTTTGCATACTTAGGATAATTTGCATTAGGGATCATTGCATTTAGTTTAATATGTTTTAATCACCACTTCTCAACTATATTGTGTTTTTATTTATCAAATTGTTAATATAATTTTACAAATTAGGTGACTTAGCACAAATACAATCCCTGTGGATACGATAACTCGATACTTACTTATTACTTGATAACGACTGTGTACACTTGCACAAACCTACGCGTTACAAGTTTTTGGCGCCGTTGCCGGGGATTGTCAACTGTTTCCATAGTCATTTTTTCGTGAAATTATTTATTTTCAATTTGATTCATTTCTAACATTACTAACTTATTCTTTTTAATTTTTGTGATTTTCTTTTCTGGTGTTTATGAGCATAGATCGAATTATTGATTTACTCCCTGTAGACCCTGAAATTGTGCGAACATTCAGACAAAGAAGACGTGAATGAACAGCTCAAAGACAAGTCGAGATGGACCTTGGTAATCAGAATCAAGACCAAGGTAATGAAGCCGATCATGTATGAAATCTCATCCTCATTGCCGATGATAGGGATTGATGCATCAGACAATATGCTGTGCACTTTTTAATGAGTTAAATCCAGGAATTAGAAGGCCAGATATTGAGGCAACCCAATTTGAATTAAAACCAGTGATGTTTCAAATGCTACAAACGGTGGGCCAATTTAGTGGTATGCCCACGAAAGATCCACATCTCCACCTTCGATTGTTTATGGAGGTGAGTGATTCATTCAAGATAGCTGGTGTGACTGAAGATGCACTGAGGTTGAAGTTTTTTCCGTACTCATTGCGAGATCGAGCATGAGCATAGATCAATTCATTGCCACCAAGTTCCATATCTACATGGCAAGAATTAGCAGAGAGATTTTTGGTTAAGTATTTCCCACCTAGAAAAAACGCTAAGTTAAGGAACGAGATCACAACTTTCCAACAATTGGATGACGAGTCTTTGTATGAGGCTTGGGAGCGATTCAAGGAGTTATTTCGTAAGTTTCCTCATCATGGGATTCCTCATTGTATCCAGTTGGAGACATTCTATAATGGTCTCAATGCACATACAAGATTGATGGTAGATGCTTCCGCGGATGGTGCAATTTTATCTAAGTCTTATAATGAGGCTTATGAGATCATCGAGAGGATCGCGAGTAATAACTATCAATGGCCAACAAATCGAACAGCTTCAGGAAGACGTGTAGCCGGAGTTCATGAAGTTGACGCCCTCACTTTGTTATCAACTCAGGTATCGTCTATTTCCTCTATGTTAAAATAGCTTACCACTAATAGTACTAATAATTTTGCAGCTCAGCCACCAAGTCTGTTTGAAGTAGTTTCCTGTGTGTACTGTGAGAAAGGTCATTCTTTTGAGAATTATCCATCAAATCCCAAGTCAGTGTACTATATGGGGAACCAATATCAAAATAGGAGTGGACAAGGACCCCAGTCCAACTTCTACAATCCTTCATGGCGTAATCATCCTAACTTTTCTTGGAGCAACCAAGGAAATAGACTGAACAATAACTTATTATAGCAAAGACCCAACCAATCTCAAGGGTTTAATCAACAAGCTCCAAAACCACCTCAAGCTGAGGCATCAAACAGTTTGGAGAACTTTTTGAAAGCGTACATGGGAAAGAATGACGCTTTGATCCAAAGCCAAGCAACAACACTGAAAAATTTGGAAAATCGAATGGGTCAGTTAGCTACGGAGCTTCGTAATAGACCACAAGGAACCTTGCCGAGCGATACTGAGAATCTAAGAAATTTAGGTAAAGAACATATCAAGGCAGTGGCATTACGAAGTGGTAAAATTCTAGAACCCCATTGATGTCGAAGTCCGTTGAGAAGAATCAACCAGCTGCTGAAATTCTTTCACCAAAAGAATCAATATCTGCAAAGTCTGACAAGGTAAAACCTGACTTAGTGAATTCAGATATTTTAGCATCTTCTTTGGATGCAGATTTACCTACTCAGAAAAGTTGTCCGGTTCAACTGAAAGTTCCACCACCTTCATATCCGCAAAGATTGCAGCAGCACAAGAAGAAATAGGAAGTGCAATTCAAGAAGTTTTTGGATGTTCTGAAGTAGTTACACATCAATATTCTGTTGGTGGAGGCTTTAGAACAAATTCTGAATTATGTGAAGTTTATGAAGGATATACTGCCCAAGAAGAAACGACTGAGTGAGTATGAGATTGTTGCCTTGACAAATGAGTGCAGTACGTTCCTGCAGAACAAATTGCCACCAAAATTGAAAGACCCAAGAAGCTTTACTATACCCTGTAACATTGGTGAATCTTACTATGGTAAAGCTTTATGTGACTTAGGAGCGAGTATCAACTTGATGCCTAAGTCTATTTTCAAGATGTTAGGGATAGGTGAAGTAAGACCTACAACTGTGACGCTTCAGCTAGCGGATTGATTTTTAGAATATCCCGAAGGAAACATCGACGATGTTTTGGTAAGAGTCGATAAATTTATTTTTTCGGCTGATTTCATTGTCTTAGATTTTGAAGAAGACAAGGAAGTGCCGATCATCCTTGGGAGACCTTTCTTAGCCACGAGAAGAACGTTAATTGATGTGTAGAAAGGTGAATTCACCATACGAGTTCAAGATGATCAGGTAACCTTTAACATTCTTAAAGTGATGAAATTTCCTGATCTGGCAGAAGAGTGTTCAGTTATGGAAGAGATAGAAACCTTGGTTTCTATGGAAAGCAATTTTGAAGAAGATCCATTGGAGAAAGCCTTAGATCTTGACCCTTTGGAGGATGAAGAAGGTGAAGAAAACATGGCTGTGATGGAAGCCAATCCGAGAAATTTTATTCAATCCACACGGATTGAACCGTTGGAGTTGGAAGTCAGAGAATTTGTGCAACCCAAGTTGTCAATTGAAAAACCACCTAAACTCAAACTAAAAGTACTTCATTCCCATTTGAAATATGTTTATTTAGGTGACTGGTCTACTTTGCCTGTGATTATTTCAGCGAAACTGACGAAAGATCAAGAGGAGCAACTAATTGCTGTTCTAAAGAAATTTAAGAAAGCAATTGGTTGGACCATAGCTGATATTCGAGGTGTAACATCTTGGATTAATGGGCCTTTGCGTTTAGTGTGCTGTGATGTTTATGTTATCTCTAATGTGTTAATTAGAGTGTTTAAGGGGTTCAGACTGGGCTCAGGGTTGGGCCGAGCCTTAGGAAAATTTGCTGGTTGGACACTTTAGTGGAAAGCCTGACAAGATAGGGCTTAAAGATATTATCTGTGTTTTAAATCACAAATGGGCTTGTGGCCCAGTGGCAAAGTGGCGCCACATAGAGAGCAGGGAGGTGGCGTCAACTAGGGAGGCCCAAATTCGAGTTGCATATAGCCCAATTCTTTTAATTAAATGTTAGCTAATTTTCAGCATTTAAATGAGTAGAGAGGGACGGCAATAAGGCTTAAAAATAGGAAGATTTACTCGAGTGGATAATGCAGATAATATGGCAGATAAAGGGAGGAAGAGGTGGTGTGATCTAGGCTTCTTTTGGAGATGTGATCAGGTGTATAAGTGAGGAAATTTAGGATTTATCTGCTGGTCACAGTGGTGGCCAAAATTCCAACACTGAGGGGGAGGAGAAATCAGTTTTAGTATGGCAAAGGGGTGCCAAAATTTCCCTTGATTAGTAGCTCAACTTTAAGTCATCAAAAGGGCATTTTCGGTTTTAAGAAGTAGGTGCCGAAATTTTGTGATTAAGTGGGGGAATACCATTTTATTTTCGGCATTAGGGTTTATTCTTTTTCTTTTCTCTCATTCTCTGCTAAGCCGAAACCCCTAATCCCAAGCTCTCATCTCCACTTTTATGCAAAAGCCGAAATCTCATTGTGTTCATCCCATAAGCCGAATACCCTAGTCTATTCCTTTCTCTTTGCCGATTTCTTCATCAAAGTCGAATCTGATTAGATCTCTTGAGATCGTCTTTTCTTTTTGATCTTCTCAAAATCCGAAATCTTCTAGGAGTTGCCTAACTCTCTGTAAAGGTAGGTGCCGATTTCTTCTGTTCTATTCTTTTTCTCTTTCGGTTTTTGAAGACAAAGCCGAAAGGCTAATGGATTGTGGGTTTATTGTGTTTATGTGTGGGGCGACACATCGGGAATCGAAGTAGATCGTCTAGATCTAAAAGCCAAAAATCGCTAGGCTCTAAACTCCATCTTTCGAGATTTCAAGGTAAGGGGTTCTCTTTGGATTCTCGTTAGATTCGCTATTGTATTTGTGATCTTAACCATATGTTATGATGATAGCAACTGAAAAGGTCTTTTGGATGGAATCAAATATCGATCAGGTGAAGGAGGGGATTGGATCTGTTAAACCAATCCCTAAGTTTAAGAAATGAGCGGTGTCAGCAGTTCGGGATTGGCCACCGGGTTGTGGACCGGCGTCAGAACAAAACCTTAGACAGTTAGCAGTCATATCGGCTTCTGATAGTGTCGACATAGAAAGTCTCGTCTTGACTGTAATCAGGTGTGTAGATCTCTAACATACTAACTATCTCAGTATTATGTATGTTATGGGCTAAAAGCCAAAAAAAGTCAGATGGACAAATCGTGTTACCCAAAAAGGGTAGGCAAAGGATGCAGTGCGTAACCATAGAAACTTCTCTATGTGTGTATCGATGTATGTAAAAACTTGTGATCTTTAGGTAGTATACTGTTTTGAATTTGCTTGGATGTATGCATGGGATAGGGTTAACACGATGAAGGGGAAGAGCATGTTAATAGGTCACTTGGTGATCGGTGGTTAAACCACGAACTGTAAAATTAGGTCACATAGTGATCGGTGGCTAAGCCACGTTAAATTGATTCCTGATTGTTAGGAATAGGCAGCATGACTGTCGATATGGTATGTAGCGGTTGGTGGGTTGATTGTAGAAATCCCCAAGGTGTGTTGGTTGGTACGGGCTGGTGTGTAGAGGATGGATCTCTAGGTTGGGTTGGGCCATGTTGCATGTAAATATTTTGTTGCCATTGTGTATGGGCCAAGGCCCATAATGTGTTTGTGGGCCTAAAGCCTTTTATGTGTTTCCGGGATTTGCACACTGAGTCTTGGTGACTCACCCCTTTATTTTTCCCTGACTTTTCAGATGAGCAGTAGATCGTGGACATGGGAGCCGAGGCGGACTCGAGGGGCCATTAAGTTATATTTTATTTATCTTCATGAGCTATTTTCGGTTTTCTTTAAGTTTTAATTTTGGGACTATTTATGTAATAAGGCCCCATGGCTTAGGTTTTCGCTTTATATTTGTTCATGTTTACAGTTTAAAAATTTATGTTCAAGGACTTAAGTCGTAAAAAGTAATAAAATGGGTTTTCCAAACACGTTCAAAGAAAAAGCAAACGTTTTCATCAAATGTCTTATTTTTAACAAGTGCCTAAGTAAAGAAACTGAGATTTCCAACAACCATTAAAGTAAATTTTTTAACAATAAACCCCGTAGCATACCAGATCTGGTCGTAGCGTTTGGGCCGGGTTTGGGTTATTACCCGAGGTATAAGCCGTTCTTTTTGCATGCATAAAATCTTTTTAGAAGAAGGTGAAAGAGCTCGAATTGATGGGCAAAGGAGGCTCAATCCTATTTTGAAAGAAGTTGTGAGAAAGGAAGTGATCAAATGGTTAGATGCAGGTATCATCTATCCTATTTTAGATAGTTCGTGGGTAAGTCCGGTGCAGTGTGTGCCGAAGAAAGGTGGAATCACGATTGTTGAAAATGAGCGTAATGAGTTAATTCCAACAAGAACTGTTACCGGTTGGAGAATCTGTATTGATTACAGAAAGATGAACAAAGCCACTCGGAAGGACCATTTTCCGTTGCCTTTTATGGATCAAATGTTAGATCAACTGGTAGGTAATGAATTCTATTTTTTTTTTAGATGGCTATTCGAGATATAACTAAATAGTTGTAGCCCCTGAGGACCAACATAAAACAACTTTTACTTGTCAATACGATACGTTTTCTTTTAGGCGAATGCCTTTTGGTTTATGCAATGCACCTCCAACTTTTCAACGATGCATGATGGCAATATTTACTGATATGGTTGAAAATTTTGTTGAGGTTTTCATGGATGATTTTTATGTTTTTGGTAACACTTATGATATTTGTTTGAGTAATTTGGCTAAGGTACTGAAGAGATGCGAAGAGACAAATCTTGTCCTTAATTGGAAAAAATGCCATTTTATGGTCAAGGAAGGGATTGTCTTAGGTCATAAGATCTCAAAGAAAGGAATTGAAGTCGATAAAGCAAAGGTGGACGTAATTGAAATATTATCGGCCCCAATGAATGTGAAAGGAGTCAGAAGTTTCTTAGGCCATGCCGATTTTTACCGAAGGTTTATCAAAGATTTCTCGAAAATTTCTAAACCATTGTGTTTGTTGTTAGAGAAAGATATAGTGATTGATTTCAACAAAGCATGTTTGGAAGCTTTTGAAGATCTAAAGAAGCGATTAATCTCAGCCCCAATAATCGTTACACCTGATTGGAACTCACCTTTTGAGTTGATGTGCGATGCAAGTGACTATGTCGTTGGAGCTGTGATGGGTCAAAGAAGAAACAAAGTGTTTCACCCTATTTACTATGCAAGTAGAACTTTGACGGGAGCCCAACTCAATTATACGGTAACTGAAAAGGAACTCTTCGTTATAGTTTTTACTTTTGACAAATTTCGCTTATATCTTATAGGTACCAAAGTTACAGTATTTACTGACCATGCGGCCATTAAATACTTGCTCACGAAGAAAGATGCAAAACCAAGGCTAATTCGTTGGATACTTTTACTCCAAGAATTTGACCTTGAGATCCAAGACAGAAAAGGTGTCGAAAATCAAATAGTTGATCATCTGTCGAGGTTGGAGCAAGATGAGGTAACTCAATCATGTGTGCCTATCAACGAGAATTTCCCAGATGAACACTTATTTGAGGTAAATCGAATTCATGAAATACCCTGGTTTGCTGATTTTTCCAATTATCTTGCATGTGGAATAATTCCTCGAGAAATGACATACCAACAAAGGAAAAAATTCCTTCATGATAGTCGATATTATCTTTGGGAGGATCCGTTTTTGTTTAAACAATGTGCAGATAATATAATCCGAAAGTGTGTAGCTGAAAGCGAGATTGCTGAGATCTTGTATCATTGCCATTCATCTCCAAGTAGGGGACACTTTGGTGGTTCACGTACTACAGCAAAGATTTTTCAAGCAGGTTTCTTTTGGCCTACACTATTTAAAGATGCTTATGCTTATGTGAAGAACTGTGATAAATGCCAAAGGACCGGAAATATATCAAGGAGGAATGAGATTCCCTTGAAAAAAATTTTGGAGATTGAATTGTTCGACATATGAGGCATTGACTTCTTAGGCCCGTTTCCTTCTTCGTATGGGAACAAATGCATCTTAGTTGTTGTGGACTATGTATCCAAGTGGGTTGAAGCTGAAGCATACCCTACAAATGATGCTAAGGTAGTCATGCGATTCCTACATAAGCATGTGTTTACACGATTTGGGACACCAAGAGCTATTATTAGTGATGAAGGTTCTCACTTTTTGAACAAATGGATTAAGTGGTTGCTTGACAAATATGATGTGAAGCACAAGATTGCTACTGCCTATCAGCCCCAGTCTAATGGGCAAGATGAATGAGTGAATCACGAAATCAAAGGTATCCTTGGAAAGGTAATATGCCCTAGCAGAAAAGATTGGTCTCGAAGGCTTGATGATGCATTATGGGCCTATCAAACAGCACTTAAGACACCGTTAGGAATGACTCCTTATCGGTTAGTCTTTGGAAAGGCATGTCATTTGCCATTAGAGTTGGAGAATAAAGCTCACTGGGCTTTGAAGTAGTTGAACTTTGATCTTAATCAAGTCGGTGAGATAAGGAAGTTACAACTTGATGAGTTGGAAGAGTTGAGGTTGTTTTCCTATGAGAATGCCAAAATGTGTAAAGAAAGATCAAAGAGATGGCATGATAGTCATATACAACCTCGCGAGTTTAAAAAAGGTCAGAAGGTTTTGTTGTTTAATTCAAGGTTGAAGTTATTTCCTGGGAAGCTTAAATCCCGATGGAAAGGACCTTATACCATCTACCGAGTTTATCCTTATGGAGCTATTGAATTATACAACAATTACGGAGGTACGTTTAAAGTTAATGGTCAACATCTCAAACACTACTGGATGGTGAAGTTGAGCGAGTTGAATCCTCGTTCAAATTAACAGACCCTTAATTTTTCATGAACTCATTTTGTAAATAAATAAATAATTAGAACTTATTTTCTTAACTTATTACATTTATTAATTCTGTCTAAGGAGATTGGAACTTAAGCGGGACCACTGCGACCCCTCCAACCTTTCCTGGGAATTAATTTAATGTAATTTGTTAAGAAGAAATTTTCTAATTAAGATTTAAAATTTTTAAGTTTCATTTGTTCTGTTTAAATTTTAAATTTTTATGTTAATAAAAGGGGTCAAATTTGGCCCAAGTACTAATCAGTTTTTTTAGTAAGATACAGTCTGAGTTTGAGGCCCAAGACAGCAAAAAAGAGGGAAAAATCCATGCCTTGCCGTCAAACCCATTGCTTGCTGCCCAAGTAACCCTAATGTAGCTAAATTTTTGCTACATGTTGCCCTAATTTTCCCTATATAAACCCCTCTCCATTCTACTAATTTTCATATCCCTCAAAGTAATTTGCTTACACCCTAAAAATCCCTAAATCTCCCTTTTGTGCCGTAAACCTCAAATCTCGAAAAAAACCCTAGTTCTCTTCCCTTTTTGCCAAAATTCCCTATTGCCACTGTAAAGAGATTGTCGAAGCATTTCCGTTGCTATCATACACCGTTGTCACCGCCGCACCTCGCCGTTGCTATCGCACATCGTCGTCGCCACCGCACCATCCTTACCGTTGCAAGATTTTTGCCGTAGCAAGTTCTATCCACTTTGCCATTTCTCTTTTCTCTCTTGTGCAGAAACTTTGCCCAATTTTCGGGAAAAGATACCATGTCTCGCAAAAGAACCAGATCTTCAAAGACTACTCCTGAAAACCCGATTTTGATCGATGAAGAAGTGAAAGAGAGATTTGATTCAATATTCAAGCATCAACCTTTGATGCCGAAAAAAGATTTTGACTTGAAGAGTAATGATTTGATGGTTGTTCCTATACTGATTAGAAAGAAAATCAATGCTCTCAAGTGGGAACGATTTTGTGATGCTCGTTCACTTCCCGATGATAAACTAGTTCGAGAATTCTATGCTAGTTTGACTACGCAAGATGCTACTGAAGTCATCGTTCAAAAGAAAAAGGTACCTCTTACTTCTAAGTCCATCAATGATTTGTTTAATTTACATGATGTTGAAGAAGATGAGTACTACCCTATGATGAACAATATCAATTGGGATTTTCTTCAACAAGTGCTTGATGTTGTGACAAATCCTGGATCCCAATGGATTATAATAAAGTATGGGAGCCATTCTTTTCGAAGAGAATACTTAAAACCAGTAGCAAAGGTATGGTTTTATTTCGTTCGCTATAGTTTTATGCCTATCTCAGATAGTTCCACCATCTCGATGGAACGGATGCTTTTGTTATATGCAATTTTGATAGAAAAGTCCATTAATGTTGGGAAAATTATCCTCAAGGAGTTTCACGATTGTGCTAAAAAGAAGGCAGGAAGTGCTTATTTCCCATCATTAATCACTTCACTTTACTTAAAGGCCCGTGTTAAAACACAAGCAAATCTGAAGGGGCAATATGTTCAAGGATGCATTACAAATTATGATCTTGAAAGATTAGTAGAGAGGGTGCATGAGCTGAATCAAGGCGAGCAAGAAGAGCCAATCGAGCCTCGATCTCGAGGAGTGAGCAGATGGAATCAAATCAAGCTAATTCAGTTATAAACACTGAAGAGGAAGAATCTAATAAGGAACCGAACATTCCTGAACCAAGGGTTGAGCCAGAAGAAGAACCAGTCAAGCTAAGTGTTGAACCTGAATATACAACTCCCATGCCGACTTCTGCAAGTACTTTAAGGAAATCGGAGCTGTCAATTTCGATGGATATGTGCAAGTTCATGCACAATCAACAACAAACTTACTGGAAATATGCAAAAATTAGAGATGACTCAATTTGAAATACTTTTAAGAATATCTCTAATACTTTTGTTCCTGAGTTCCCGGATGCTATCTTTGAGACATGGACGGAAGATACTGACTATGCAAGCGGAGATGGAGCTAAAGAAGACAAGGGGAATGAGTCAGAAAAATAAAAGGGGGGATTCTTGTCTTGTTATTTATTTAATTATTTTTAGGTCCTTAGGAATTTATTTCTTTTGTAATTAGGATTTAATTTCTGCAGAATAAAACATAGCAAGCATGAACAAACTTAACACTTCTTTAGAAAGAATAAGACTAAGTGATGTGGCAATGGGAATGAACATGTCTAGGATTGGGTTATTAGGGAAGACTTGGTATTTAAGCAGTCTTAATGACTCACCTCTCTTTCTTTACAACCCTACCGGTGTTGGCCATTCATTACTTTGTTCTTGCAATGAGGACATTGCTTCTTTTAAAGGGGGGTAAGGCAAATAAATTGCTCAAACTTATAAATTTTTCAAGTATGTTTCAATCATTTCTTTCATAAGTATGTTTTAATAAATGAATGTTTAGAGATATTTTTTTGTTGCTGAGATAGTTTGTATGCAAGTATGAATGATGATTTTATCTAAGTGAAAGTATGTTATCATGAAGAATGGAATGCTTGTATGATCTTAGCCTTAGTAATGTTTTCCATGAAAACATAGTTTCTTTTGAGATTAGACATGCATGAAGGTTTATATCTTTAGAATTGACTTAGTAACTTTCTTGAGGCAAAATCCTAGGGGACAGAAAAATCTAAAATGATATAGGCACTATTTCTTTGGACCGTTTGAGCCTTTTCAAGCCAACCCTATGATATTAGACCCTTGAAACTGTAATTTTGAGCTTAAAGGCCTGTTTTTTTGCAATGAACCTACATTATAAGCCACTTACCATCTTTTTAAATTTATCCTAATTTTGTGCACCTATCTTAACTAAAGTTGTCTTAGGAATCAACATTTGAGGAAATTTTCATAAAGATGTATGTGCTCATGCTAAAAAAAAAAAAAAAAAAAAAGTTTGCTTAGTCTCCAAAAAAAGGAAAAATGTATGAGCTTGAGTTCAAAATAAGTTTGGGGGTGTTCCAAAGGTTCACTTAAAGAAAAAGGTGGTATTACGAAAACCAAGACAAAGTTAAATGTTAAGATTTTTTTTAAACCGAAATGTCCCATCTCTTAAAATCCCTACCTTTAACCGAGCCCCATTACAACCTTATAAAAGACCTATTGATTTGATGATTATGTCACCTACATTAGTGGAGAGGAAGTCCTAAGTTCAACATATAAAGATCATAAATAAGCCTTGTGATTGTTTGCTTGATTGATAGGAAATTATGTTGAATGAAGAATGTTATCTATGGTTGTGACATACATACAAACTATGATTCATGTTGGCATATTTTGAAGCTTAATATAATCTTAAAGAATGTTTGCATATGAATTACTTGTTAATAAAGAAGATCGATAAGCATGAAGTTATTAATGCATGATTATGGGACAAAGATTGATGCTGCTTACACAATTAGCAATTTTGCCTTAGCAAAACCTTTTGTTGTGCATAAACATTACTCAGGACGAGCAATGATTTAAGTTTGGGGGTGTGTAAACGGAAAAATATATAGGATTTTTCCTATGTAATTTATCACCTTTTTACTTAAATCCGTTGTTAAAACTAAGTATTTTTTTACTAAATTAATGAAATATGTGAAAATATGAAATTAGGACATAGAAATTATTAATGTGATTTTATGCTTTACTATATAGTTTTCATGCAATAAATGGCTTATTTTATATTAATTTGAATATATTATATTTTTTAAGACATAAAGTGGGAAATGCATGATTAAATTAAATAATAAAATATAAAATTATATTTAATAATTCATTAATAATTTGGGTTTTAATTAATTAATTAAATTGGATAAATTTTATTCTTTGGTCCTCTAACTTGTTGATTTATTCTGGACAGGTCTGATAGCTTTGCTGGATTACAAAACCGTCCAAATTGGAGACCAAGTCAACCCAATATTCGGCTACACATGGCTGTCCATTTAAACCATTCTTTGGTTTAATTACACAAGGTCCTTGCAGTGTTGAAGAAATTAGACATTTGCCCGAAGATTTACGATTGACCGAGTCTCAGTCCTGAGTTGTGTGGCATCCAAAATTGCTTAAAAATCAAGAAAAAATCAAGTCAAAAGCCACTAAGCATGGCCGGCCACAATTTGAGGAGATTTAAAGAGGTTATCATCCACTATTTTTAGCAAACTATTCCCCTCTTATCACCTATAAATAAGACCCTCTCATTCCCTCATTCGTCATCCCTCAATCATTCCTCATTCATTCTCATCATTCATCATTCTCTCTTCTCTCCAAATTCTCTTAGCCTTTTCCATTCCCATGCCTAGCATCATCTCTTCATAGAGATTTTAGCAATTAAGCCTCTTAAAGAACCCTTGGTCGGCCACCTTGGAGAGCCATCAGCAAAGGAGCAAAGCAAAGGAACGAATGAGCCTCATCAGTCAAAGTCTTGGGTGATAGCCACTCTGAATTGGGTTTAATGTTTCTTTTCTTTAAATTAATCTAAAGATGTTTGCTATGTGTTCTTTGTTCTTGTTTACAACAATGTTAGCTTAATTTTATTTAAGCTAGGATGATTGCTTTGATTAAATAATATTTTTTTGATTCATGCTTATAATGTTTTTGCCTCAATCGATCATGTTTTCAATTAAAATCAAGTCTGTATTTCGTTCATACGTGATTGAAATGCACCTGAATTAGCTGAACGATCCTGACCAGACGACGGCTAATGGACACATAATTGAAATTTGCATGCTCAATTTAGATCCTGACCCAATTAAATTGTAGGTTGCATAACAACCCTAACCAAGCTCTGTTATCTGCATAGTTTTTAGATTTGTGTGATTAAACTATTTCAAACCTGACACGTCCCTATTACCTCACACGAATGCTAAGAAACCCTTAGTAAATAAGGATCAGTAAAATGCGTATTTACTAAGTAAAGGATTCTGAAAGGGCCTAATGTGGTTTCCAAACTCATGAAAGATCGAGTTGCCATGGAATGTTTTTCTGAATGTTATTAAGCATGTTGATAACAAATTGAGTTTAATTAAAGTAATTGTCCTAGTTTATTTATGTTATAATTGTTGCAAATTGTGTTTAATTTTACTAAAATCTATTTCATTCATATAGTTTGCATACTTAGGATAATTTGCCTTAGGGATCATTACATTTAGTTTAATATATTTTAATCCCCACTTCTCAACTATATTGTGTTTTTACTTACCAAATTGTTAATATAATTTTACAAATTAAGTGACTTAGCACAAATACAATCCCTGTGGAGATGATAACTCGATACTTACTTATTACTTGATAACGACTGTGTACACTTGCACAAACCTACGCGTTACAATGATAGCTCTAGAAAAGTCATTGGTGAGAAGATGGAAAGTCATGTCCCCACCCAAGAACAGGCTACCACTACCAACAACAACACAGGAAATGCATTTAGAAATATGTTCTTTGCAATGATGACTCAACTGTTTGACCAATTCATGGGAAATGAATAAGAATAACAACTACAACACCCTCCTCAACCACAACTTAAAGTGGTTCGCCCAGCTCAGCTTGCCCCATCTGTGCTTACTGCGGCTCCCCCTAAGGCTGATCATGTCCGAGAGATTCTGAAAAGAGGCATCAAGGAATTCCTTGGTGATAAGGTAGATGACCCCACTGTAGCTGAGCAGTAGTTATTTCGATTGTGTAGGGTTATTAAGGAGAAGCTTACCAATAGTGGGAAACCTTTGTTAGTGTTACCCCAGAACCAATGATTGACTGGGATTTCTTCCTAGAAAAGTTTAGAGAGAGATATGTCAATCAAATGTTCGTAGAGCTGATGAAGAATGACTTCTTGTATCTGAAATAAGGAAGAATGCTTCTTCTAGAGTATGAGCATAAATTCCTCCAGATCAACCGCTACGCTAAAAATATGTTTTAGACGGAAAAAAAATGTGCAATAAGTTTGAATAGGGACTGAGAGATGAAATCCGAGCTTTGGTTGCGGCTTCGGAATGGAAGACTTTGGCAGAAATGACATCTAAAGCCCACAAGATGGAATCAATTATCAAGGATAGGAGCAAAAATTTTGAGAGAGAAAGATTGAAAAGAGGCAGATCAAGTCCTCTACATCCATCCAGTTTTAACAAACCAAAGGACCACACCTTTTCAGCTCCAAGGAAAGACTCACAGTTTATCAGCTAGAACGTGAAGGATTCAACAAGTCAGTTGTGTCTATAACGAGTTCTGGTGGTTCCAAAATGATAAAAAAAGTGAATGTGACTACTGTGATAGAAGTCACGTGAGGGATTCAACAAGTCAGCTCGTTTTTGTTGTGGATCCAGAGACAACTTAGTTAAGGATTGCCCATTAAAGTCTAAATTTAGCACTGAGCAATCAATTAGAATTCCACGAAAGTTCCAAAGCGAGATTAGATCTGAGATGGCATCTAAGTCTAGCTCAGTACAGGTATCAAAAAGGAAAAACTTTAGTAAGACGAGCTCTGGCGCATCAGTTGGAGCCTATGTGATGAAGGCTAAGGAAGATGCAGATTTACCAGAGGTTATAACTGGTAATTTTTCTTTTCTTGGCAATAATATTTATGCTTTGTTTGATCCTAGTTCTACTCATTCTTACCTTTTTTACAAAGGTTATAGAGGGTCTTAGTCTTGAGATAGAATGCTCTGAAATGAATGTACTGGTAACGAACCCTTTTGGTCAAATTACAGTAGTGAATAAGTTGATCAGAAATTATGTATTACTTGTTGGCGAGCATGTATTTTTGGGGACTTGCTATTGTTGAGTTTTCACGAGTTTGATGCCATTAGATTGGCTGATTAGGCATAATGTTATGGCTAACTATCAAACTAGGACTGTATGCCTAGTAAGTGCTTAAGGTAAAAAGATAATGATGTCTTGTAAACAGTCAAATGATTGTTCAGGGCGCAAATGATTATCTAGCATACATCATGGATACACCTAAGTCTAGGAGTGAGATCAGTCAAGTGCCTGTGGTGAGAGAGTTTTTAGATGTGTTTCCTGAGGAACTTCCTGGGATTCCTCCTGAGAGGAAGATTGAGTTTTCGATTGATTTGGAACTTGGCATAACCCGTATATCATGTACCCCGTACAACATGGCACTATTAGAGCTTAAAGAATTAAAGGAATATTACAAGATCTATTGAGTAAGGGTTTTATTAGGCCTAGTTTGTCAACATAGGGTGAACCAATTTTATTTATTAAGAAGAAGGATGGATCAATGTGCCTATGTATAGATTATCATCAACTGAACAAGGTCACGATAAAGAATAAGTACCCTCTACCAAGAATTGAAGACCTATTTGATTAGTTAAGTGGGGCTTCAGTTTTCTTCAAGATTGATCTAAGATTAGGTTATTACCAAATAAAGATTAAAGGTGGTGATGTGCGCAAGACATCCTTTCGATCAAGGAATGGCCACTATGAGTTTTTGATAATGTAATTTGGGTTGAGTAATGCACCAGCGGTATTCATGGGCTTAATGAATAGGGTAATTCATCCTTATTTAGATCAGTTTGTTGTGGTCTTTGTCGATGATATATTAGTGTATTCTAAGAATGATATTTATCATGAAGATCATTTGAGGATTGTATTAAGAACCTTGCGTGATAATCAGTTGTATGCAAAGTTCAGTAAATATGAGTTTTGGCTAAAAGAAGTGCATTTTTTGGGACATTATGGTATTATGGTGGATCATATTAAGGTTAAGGTAGTTCTAGAATGGAACTCGCCCAAGAATATTTTTGAAGTTCGCAGCTATCAAGGGTTAGTTGGGTATTACAGAAAGCTTGTGAAGGGTTTCTCGATGATAGCATCACCTCTCACTCGACTGTTGAAAAAGAAGAACTATCCTAAGCTTGATCTAGAATTAGCAACAGTGGAATTAGGATGCATGCTTATGCAAAAAGGTAAGGTCATAGCTTATGCATCACGTAATTGAAGCCTCATAAGAAGAACTATCCTACGGATGATCTGGAATTAGCAAAAGTGGTCTTACCATTGAAACTATGGAGACATTATCTGTATGGTGAGAAATATCATATATTTTCTAAGAGTTTGAAATATTTCATTACCTAGAGGGACTTAAATCTGTGCCAAAGAAGATGGTTAGAGCTGTTCAATGACTATTAATTGACCATTGAGTATCATCCAGGAAAAGAAAATGTAGTGCCAGATGCTCTGAGTAGGAAAACTATGGCAACCTTGTTGTCCCTTTGAGCTAAGGTATCCATGTATGGTAATGGAGCCTTGATGGCAAAATCAGTCATGAAACCAACCCATCTTTCACAGATATTAGAGGAACAAATGAAAGATAGTCAATGTGATCGATTCAAGCAAAGAATGGAGTTTGGCAAAGCAGTAAACTTCAGTATAAGAAAAGATGTCGAGCTAAGGTTCAAGAACAGAATGTTTGTACCAATGGGAAATGGGTAGTGAAAAAAGTTTCTTAAGGAAGCTCATCAAGGACCTTTTTCACTGCACCCTGGAAGCATCAAAATGTACAAAGATCTGAAGGGCTCTTATTGGTGGGCTTGCATGAAAAGGGAAATTGCTGAGTATGTATCAACTTGTTTGACGTGTCAGAGGATTAAGGGTGAGTTCCTTCCGGCAAACTTTATCCTTCGGAAATTCCATAATGGAAATGGATGGGATCACTATGGATTCTGTATTAGGGTTACCCTTCAGTCTATCCAAGAAAAATTTTGTTTGGGTAGTTGTAGATCGACTTACAAAGTCAGCTTATTTTCTTCTAGTAAATACTACCTATTCTCTAGAGAAGTTAGCTGACCTTTATATTGCTGAATTAGTACGCCTGCATGAAATACCATATTCCATAGTGTCTGACAGAAATCCAAGGTTTACTTCAAGGTTCTGGAATTAGTTACAGAAATCATTGGAATCTAAGCTGCAATTTAGTGGGATTTCACCCTCAAACATATGGCAAATCAGAAATAGTTATTCAGGTTTTGGAAGATATGTTAAGGAGTTGTGCAATCGACTTTGGGGTAAACTGTGAAAAATTATGTTCCTTTGGTCAAGTTCACCTATAATAACAATTACCACGCCAGTTTGAAGATGTCGCCATTCGAAGCTTTGTATGGTAGAAGGTGTAGAACACCTACATGTTGGATGGAAATTATTGAGAAAAAGATAGTGGGGTCAGATTTGGTACGTGAAACTAAGGAGAAAGTTGCTATCATTCGCAGTCATTTAAAAGCTACACAAGATTGACAGAAAACTTATGCAGTGTAACATCCTATTCCCGATCTAGTCGACCGATCTGAGCTATAAGGTGTTATGACAACCAACCTTGAACAACTTTTATAAAAGCATTTAATAACAACCAAATAATATATTTAAATCGTTTCCATGCTTTTAAATCAATTTGGGACCTAAATTGAGCTTACCGAACATATAAAACAAACCGGGATCAAATCTGGATTAAATTGAAACTTCTACAAAAATTTAAGTAAAATGTGTAAACAATGGTCACACGGCCATGTGAAAGACACCAGCCTGTGTGGCCTCAAGCATGGCCGTGTGGCTACTCTACTTGCCCGTTTTCTCAAACCGTGTACAATTCAAATTTAGGGTCACACGGCTATGTCTCTAGGCCATGTAGCACTCTAAGAATGTGTGGACAATCTTGCACCAAAAATTAAAGAATCACACGGCTGTGTCATATGACCATGTAGGGCACACAGCCGTGTGGCAGCCCGTGTCATAGGTCGTGTGTGCCCAAAAATACCTTCACAATCAAGCCATTTCACATCCAAATAATTGGGCTCCAAGCTATGCAATAACCAACAATTAAACCTATCCAAAATGTGTATAAACAAGCCAAAACATACCAGTTCACAATCAACCTAAGTGCCTGGCCAATATGCCATCATTGGCACCACAATTCAAACATATAAAACATAATCCATTCAAATATACTTATTCAACTATCAAATATACCTCATTTATCATGATTAAAATCATCAACCAAGGTCGACCAAGCTACCTAAGGATTTGTACCAAATCAACCATTCAAATGCTTTTAAAACCAAAGACATATCATTGCTATCACACAACACAATCAACCAAAATACTAATTGAGATTCACATCAATATACACATCTCATGCTTCATTTGACACAAAATATAATCATAGTGCTTAAAACATACATATATGCCAAAACCCTATTTACATGCCACTAATAACCGGCCAAAATAAACAAATAGCTACTGAATGAGTTGCCAGATAATGTGATCTCCAACAACATTCCAATCAAAATCAAAAGTCTGACAATCTACAAATAAATAAAAAAACCAATAAAGTAAGCTTACGTAAAGCTTAGTAAGTTCGTATTAAACTTAAACTTTAACTTACCATACTTGTTGTAACTAAAACATTTCGCAATTAATTTCATAAATAAGGTCATAAGTTCATTTACTTCCTATACACCACAAATCTCATAAGGTTAGTGAGTTCACATATACGAAACATATAACTTTATCATGTCATAAAAATTACAAGTAAACACATTTAAGACTTACATTTCATTTCAAATGTCTATATCCAATGCTCCATTTCATATATCTATTTTCATTTACCCGAATATAACATGTCAATAATCATATATCAAGATATAAATAATCAAATCTTTCTATTCCATTTCTATTTTGATAATTAATTGTTTTACTTGAAGAACAATAGTAAATTTACTTCGGATACATGGGAAGGTAATGCTCACATGAGCTAACATAAGGACATTAACTGATACACAAAGTTGCCACACAAGCTTCAGAAAATTCGCAACACATGTAGGACCTCAAGCCATCGGTATGGAATCCATCACCGGTACATAGTAACTACTAAATAAAACACCAGCACAGAGTGCCTGCAACTGAAAACACAAGCGCGAAGCCTGCTAAATATACATTGGCATGAAGCTTGCTAAATATACATCGACACGAAGCCTACTACGCCCTAATGACATGTCATTTGTATCCTATCTATTCACTAAGTTCAAAAGGGTTTATCTTGTATAACATAACCTATACATGCTTACAACTTTTTCCTTGATCACATACATTCCATAATCTTTCCATCTTTATAGTAAGACCAACGCATACCATGTCATAATACAATTCATTTTCAATTTGTAACATTTCTATACTTTACATTTCGATCCATTATTGTTCCATTTCATAACCATTCAATAGATCACATACTACTTTACATTTCCATAATATTGTTACAATTCAATTCATACATATACAGTTGCCATATTTTACAAACTGGTTCTTTATTTCCATTTTCAAAACTTACCTTCCTTAAACATGTAAATTGTAACACCCCTTACCCGTATCCTATGCCGGAACAAGGTACGAGGCATTACTTAACTTAATAACATGCATACAAACACTTCCAAGTTATGAAATTTCGTTCAAATTTAAAACTTTTCAAAGTTTGTCTTAAAATCCTTAATATGAGCCTACGATGCCCAAAACACACTTTAAAAATGGTTTGGGACCAAACTAAGTTCTTTAAAAAAAAACTTTGGAAAATGTCTCTAAAAATAGGGGCGCAGGCCCGTGTGGAAGGGCGACACACCCATGTGACCTAATAACATGGCCATGTTGAAGGACCATGTAACTCACACGGCCTAAGCATATAGGGACACGCCCGTGTTCCTTGCTCGTGTGGATTTATTTTTCAATTCAAAACTACA
The DNA here is from genome assembly GCA_025698515.1 of Gossypium sturtianum. Classification (NCBI taxonomy): domain Eukaryota; kingdom Viridiplantae; phylum Streptophyta; class Magnoliopsida; order Malvales; family Malvaceae; genus Gossypium; species Gossypium sturtianum. Next base: position 99,139,754 of record CM046955.1, on the reverse strand, counting down.
GGGGTTTTCACACGGCCTGGCACACGCCCGTGTCCCTCACACGGCCATGACATGCCCGTGTCTCAGCCCATGTGTTAAAACCTTGACCATCTGTTTCTGACATCAGTAACATTTTAGGGTCACACGGCCAAGGCACACGCCCGTGTGCTAGGCCGTGTGGCGAATTTAATTTCGCATTCAAGGTGCAGACTTCACACGGCCTGGGCACATGCCCATGTATTATGGCCGTGTCATCCACACAGTTGAGACACACGGCCGTGCCTTAGCCCGTGTGGTTACTACTGCGCATTTTGTTTTACCAAATTAAGGTGCAGGGGACACACGGCCAGACTACACGCCCATGGGGCAGACCGTGTGTCACACATGGCCTAGACACACACCCGTGTGTCTACCCGTGTGGACAAAAAAAAGGCCATTTACCAAGCCCTTTTGCCACCCTTACTTGCACCAACATAAGCCACGTCAAGTAACACCAATCCACACATAAACATCTGACCAAATTAGCCACAACCAAGGCATACACACATCAAGGCCACTACACTCCATTCATATGCAAAACTTAACACATACTTTAACAATCCAATCATGCGACTTACTCATTCATGCATTAACACACCATATATTTCACCATGCAAATTGCACATTCATGAAAAACATCATCATCTACATATATCAATAACAAGTATTAGCCATCATCCATGGCCTTATACAAAATGAGTCAATCTTCAAGACAAGCCAACACATTTGGCCAAAACAATATGACACTTGACAAAAGACCACATGCCATACTCAAAATGATAAATCTAATTATACCAAATGTTCAGATTGATAGTGTAACACCCATTACCCGTATTCATCGCCGGAACCGGGTACAAGGCATTATCGGACATAACTCACTTAAACGTACAACTTTGAACTATAGAATTTCATTCCAAATTATAACTTTCCAATTCATATACATAACACCCTTATTATGGGTCTACGAGGCCTTAAACATGCAAACAGCAGATCTCGGGATTAAACAGGGAACTTTGATATACTTAGAAAATTTTTTCCTTAACAGGGCCATACGCCTGTGTGAAATGGAACACGCCCGTGTGGGCAGGCCGTGTGGTCACACAAGCCCATGTCCCCAGCCCGTGTGGGATTTATTTTTCATTTTGAACCTACAGGGGTTTCCACACGGCCGGACACACGCCCGTGTCTTTGGCCCGTGTCCTTCATACGGCCTAGACACGCCCGTTTCCTCACCTGTGTGTGAAAACTTTGGTATTCTGTTTATGACATCAGCAACCTTATAAGGGGCACACGGCCTAGGCATACGCCCGTGGTCGACACTGACTTGAAACACTAGTATGCAGGGGACACACGGCCTGGTCACACTCCCATGAGACTGACTGTGTGTCACACACGGCCTAGACACATGCCCGTGTGCCTACCCGTGTGGACAAGAGCAAGGCTATTTGCCAAGCTCTTTTATCACCCTAATTCACATAACATGAATTCCCATTCAACCATTTATCAAGCAACCCAATTAAGCATCTAACACATTCATGAATAACCTCTTCTTTTCATAATTTAGCATTAATGAGCCATCAACTATGGCAATATACAAAAGAGTTCATCTCTAAAAGAGCCAACACACTTGGCCAAAACAACAAAACATTTCATTAAGCCTAGCCCCTATACATGCCATACTCAAAATACTAAGTCTAAATATACCGAGATGAGTCGATATTGTGGATGATCTTTCGATTATCTTCAAATCCTGAACTAGCTCTTTGACACTATAAAACAAGGGAAAAGAAAGGGAGTAAGCTTTAAGCTTAGTAAGTTTACATGTAAACAATAAGCATCATAACATATGCTAAACAGCCATTAACATCATATACTAAGCAAGAACAATTCAAAATTCCACAATCATGCTTACTCATTTCATTTCTTACCACAATCCCACCACATAACAATTATATTGCTCACATTCACTTGTACACATTCCCTGCACTCAATACCTCAAGGCAACATGAAACATTCAATTATACAAATTCTCGATGAACCTTTCGAAATAATACTAAATACCCGGTGGTTTCGCACACAGCGCACCATTAATCAATAATAGGGTGGTATCGCACATAGCCCACCACAATAATGTTTATGGTGGTTTCGCACATAGCCCACCAAATGATAAAATAAATGATGGTATCGCACACAGCCCATCGTGAGTAAGTAATAAGGTGGTATCACACACGGCCCACCAAAAGAATAATTACGGATATTTTTCCGCACTTACATATCTATTCCGAGGTTCATAAGGAATTACTCACTATTTATCAATTTCAATCAATCTCAATCATAAATGATCTCATTCATACAATGCACCAATAAGTAACAACATATATATTATAGATGTATCGTTTACACATAAACTTACCTCAGTGTAAAATGTATAAGTCGACGACTTAATCCTTAACGTTGCCCTTTCCCCGGTCAAGGTTGTTTCCGCGCTCTTCTTGATCTATAATAATGAAATTCACTCTTTAATCACTTTATAATGCATGATACACCAAAATTTCTACTTAGGCAAAAATGACCATTTTGCCCTTATACTTTGGCAAAATTACGATTTTGCCCCTAGGCTCGTAAATCATTTTTCATCACATTTTCTCATTAAACAAGCCTAGATGAACATTTATTTCTCTTACAACAACTCACAAAACAAATTATTTCATGCATTTATTACACAATTACTACCTTTACAAATAGGTCCTATTTAGGTGTTTTCATGATAACACCTTTCACAAAAGTTGTTTCTTAACTCACTAACATTCATTTTCTTCCATAAAAACTCAGAAAACAACATGAACACTCTCATGGCAAGTCCCTAAACTTTTAACCATTTTGCAAAATAGTCCCCTCATTAGCTAGCTTAAGCTTTGGGGATTCCAAAAGTACAAAAATTATCAAGAAAGACCCCTAGATTCACTTACTTGCAAGAGATTTGTTTTGCTGAAAATTTGAACTCCAAGAACCCTTATTTCCTCTAAATTTTCGGTGGTAGAAGAAGCATGAATAGTAAAAGATGATATCTCTTTTATTCATCTTATTTTATTCATTTTTATATCACCTAATTCCACCAAATTTGACCAAAATTTAATGCTCTTGTCTCCCTAGTCTATATGGCCGGCCAACACACCCTTAATGGCCTAATTACACTTTAAGTACCTCGAATTCAATATTCTATGGTTATTAGACACCTCTACCTTGCAAAATAGAACTTTTGCACTTTATGCGATTTAGTTCTTTTTCACAATTAAGCATGCAATTGCTAAAATTAATGCACCAAAATTTTCATACATCCTTATAATTATGCCATATTACATAAAATAATGTCAAAATAATTTTCTTCAACCTCGAATTAGTGGTCCCAAAACCACTGTTCCGACTAGCCCCAAAATCGGGTTGTTACAACTCTCCTCCCCTTTAGAGATTTTCGTCCTCGAAAATCTTATCGGTAAAGAGGTTTGGGTACTATTCCCTCATGGCTTCTTCCAGTTCCCACGTAGCCTCTTCCACGTCGTGTTTTTTCCATAACACTTTCACTAAGGCTATGCTCTTATTCCTCAATTGTTTAACCTCTCGAGCCATTATCTTAATTGCTTCTTCTTTATAAGTCATATCCGGTCATATCTCAATTTCCGTTGGAGGGATCACATGAGAAGGATCAGATCGATATCGTCGCAACATCGACACATGAAACACGTTGTGTATTCTCTCTAACTCTTCCAGAAAAGCCAACCGGTATGCTACTGGCCCAATCCTCTCAATAACATCATACGGTCCTATGAATCATGGACTCAATTTGCCCTTTCGACCGAATCTCAATATTTTCTTCCACGGAGATACTTTCAGGAATATACTTTGTCACCCACTTGAAACTCAATTTCTCTCCTTTTTAAATCCACGTATGACTTTTGTCGATCCGAAGCAGCTTCTAGACTATCTCGGATCACTTTCACTTTCTCCTCAGTCTCTTTAACTAGGTCGACCCCGTGAATTCGCTTCTCACTAAGCTCGATCCAATACAAGGGAGTCTGACACTTGCGACCATACAAAGCTTCGTACGGTGCCATCCGTATACTCGACTGATATCTGTTGTTATAAGCAAACTCAACTAAAGGTAGATATTTTTCCCAACTACCTTCGAATTCTAACACACAGCATCGGAGCATATCCTCAAGGACTTGAATCACTCTTTCGTATTGGCCATCAGTTTGAGGATGGAAAGCAGTACTAAAATTCAACTTTGTACCCAAGGCTTCTTGCAACTTCTTCTAAAACCTCAAAGTAAACCTCGGATCTCTATCCGAGATAATAGATATAGGCACCCCATGCAATCTCACCATCTCAGCAATATACAACTCGGCCAACTTATCAAGTGAATAATTTACATGTACTGGCATAAAGTGAGCCGACTTCGTTAATCTATCAACAATAACCCACACAGCATCTTTCTTTCTCGGTGTCGTAGGTAACCCCATTACGAAATCCATTGTGATTCGATCCCACTTCCACTCTGAAACCATCACTGGCTGAAGTAATCCCGAAGGTACTTGATGTTCGGCTTTCACTTGTTGACAGACCAAACACTTGTTAACAAACTCAGAGATATCTCTTTTCATACCCGGCCACCAATACAACTTCTTCAAATCATTGTACATTTTTGTGCTGCCCGGGTGTACTAAAAAACAACCACTGTGTGCCTCATGTAAAATTTTCTGGATTAACTCATCATCCTTTGGTACACAAATTCTATCATGAAATATCAAGCAATCCTCGGAACTAACTCGAAAATCTGAGTTATTCCCAATTCATGACCGAGCTCTCTTAACTTGCATCTCACTATCATTCTTTTGAGCTTCACATATCTGCTTTGAATAAATAATGGTCTAGCCCTCAACTCGGCCAATATAGCACCGTCATCAGACAATGCTAAGCTCGTACTCATAGCTCTCAAAGCATACAGGGATTTCCTGCTCAAGGCATCCGCAACCACATTCGTTTTCTCCGGATGGTAATCGATTACTAACTCGTAATCCTTTAATAATTCAAGCCACTGCCGTTGTTGCAAATTCAAATCCTTTTGGTCCATTAAGTACTTCAAACTCTTGTGATCGGTGAAGATTTGGCACTTCTCACCATATAAATAATGACGCCAAATCTTCAAAGCGAAAACGATCGTAGCCAACTCTAAATCATGAGTCGGATAATTCTTCTCGTGCGATTTTAGTTGTCTCGAGGCGTAGGCTACTACCTTACCTTCTTGCATCAACACACAGTCGAGACCATTTAATGACGCATCGTTGTAGACCACGAACTCTTTCCCCGACTTAGGTTGTACTAAAACCGGTGCCTCAGTCAATAATGCTTTCAATCTCTCGAAACTTTTTTTGGCATTTCTCAGTGTAACATCCCGAAATAGGGCCTAAACAGAAAACTGGTTGCGAAACCACGAATCTGAGATATAAAAGTTTATTATGATTAATTATTATGATTTACCGAGTGATTAAATATATGTTTTAGAGTATCGATAAGAAATTTTATTGATTGCATGTTAAATTGCCTATTAGGACTTGTTTGCAAAAGTTGCTAAATAGGGCTTCTAATTCATAGAGTACTTGATTGAAATGGGGGTTTGAAGTAGGAGTACTTAAATGGTAATTAGACCATTATATTTTCCATGGAAAAAAATGGACATACATTGATAAAAATAACTAAAGTTTTAATGAAGGGCATTTTAGTCATTTGGAATTAAAAAGGAATTAAAAAGGGAAAAAGATGGCAAAATGTTGTCCATCTTCTTCATTTGGCCGAAATTTCAAAGGGGACACCATAGCTAGTTTTTCTTCAACTTCTCAAGCTCATAGTAAGTGCATCTAAGCCCCGTTTTTAATGTTCTTTACATTTTTGGAGTCCCAGTAACTTGATTTAGCTTAATCTAGCAATAATTTAACCTAGGGTTCATATTTGGAAAAATACCCATAGGTGAAATGTGTTTATTTTGATGTTTTATGATAGAATATGAAGTCTAAAATTATGTTAAACAACTTTTTCTAAGTTATTTTAAGTGAAAACGAGTAAAACGGCTTAATCGGTAAAAATACCTAATCTTCATAAGTACATGTTAGAGTGAGAATTTGATGTTGTCATAGAAGGGAAAAATGATCATCATGTCATAAAACATAAGAATAAGGGATAAAGTTTAATTTCTGAGCTTTGGGGAAAATGTGTAAATATGTAAAAGTTTAGGGGCAAAAATCGTAATTTTGCCAAAGTTAGAGTCAAGGACTGTTTTAATAAATGTGAGTATTAAATAAGGTAAATTTTCTATTATAGATCAAGAGGAACAAAATCCGGAGTTAGATCGGGGAAAGAAAAAGATAGTGGACTAAATCAATATAGTTGATCGTATTTTGTTCCGAGGTAAGTTTGCGGTAAATAAATGCAATATTCTATTATTTTACATTTAATACTATTAAATTCCATCATCTACATATTTATTCTGTAAATTTATCATTTAAAGACTCAAGCATGAATTGACGGAGAAGCAATCTCAGAACGTCTCGGTTGAACCTTAGGAATGTGTAGGATACAAATGTCATGACATTAGGGTTTAAGGAAATCATGTACGACCATGTCAAGACATGGCATTGATAAGTTACTATAAGGCAAAGATCCCATGTAAGACCATGCCAAGGCATGGAATTGGTGAGTTCATAAGGCAAGGATACCACGTAAGACCATGTCAAGACATGGCAATGGTAAGTTTCAAAAGGAAAGGTACCCGTGTATCCTTAGTATTCCAAGTGGTTCAACGAAAAATTCAAAGAGTATACCAAAGGAAAGGTAAGACAATTTCATGCTAAAAATGAACAGGTAAGAATTCAAAACTTAAGCATATTGAGTTAAAGGCTTAAATGATCTTGATAAGAAAAGAATAAGATAATTCATTAAGAATGTTGTTATTCATTTACATGCAAACTTACTAAGCTTTATGCTTACTCCCATTCCTTTCTCTCTTTTTATAGTATCGCAAGCTAACTCGGGGATCGCAAGGACGCGTGGATCGTTTCACACTATCAAAGGATTATCTCTCGTATTTTGTGACTCAAACGCTTTTAAGTTATGGCATGTATAGGAACTTAGCCATTTTGTGTGTATGTCCTTATGATATGGCTAAAGAATGGATTGTAAATACTTGATAATGATTAGCCATTAACATGGCTAAATAAGAACATGTATTGGGTGTTATATATGCCTAAATGATAGTTATTACTAAGAAATTATGAAAGAGTAAAATTTGCAAAGGAACAGTTTTTGGACAGCAACAGTGACGTGATTTTGAAAAATCACTAAGGATAGTAGAAATTGAATTAGGGTGTGAATGAGGTATATAATTAAATCTTATCAAGTCTATTTTTATATGAAATAAACGGTGTAGGAAAAAGAATTTTATATTATGAGATAATTGATTTTTAGTGAAGAGGGGTTAGAACCATCGGACAGTGTAACAGGGGAGACTTTAACTAATAAACTGTACTAATTTACCACACCAAAAATTCTAGTAAAATTATATTAAGAATATATATGAGTCTAGTTTCAAGGAAAATTTACGGATCTAAATTTCGAGTTTCGTAACTCGAGTTATATTAAATTTAGTGACTATGACGCAAATGGACAGTTTCATTATGAATAGGGAAATAAATTGTTTTGATTTGTTTAAGAAATCAGAAAATTTTTAATGTTTCCGGTTTGGTCCCGAACCGTTTCAATTGCATGTTTTAGGGCCTCGAAGGCCTTTTTTAGGAACATATTGGATGTATGTGAATGAATTAATTTTAAAAGCAAATTTTTTATGCCCCGAACTAGTAAGTTAAGTCTGGTAATGCCTCGTGCTCGACTCTGGCGACGGTCTCGGGTAAGGGGTGTTACACTCAGTCCATTCAAACTTAACATCCTTGTGCAACAGTTTCGTCATCGGGGTAGCAATCATGGAGAACCCCTTTACGAAATGTCTGTAGTACCCCGCCAAACCCAAAAAGCTTCTAATTTCCGACACATTCCTTGGCGGTTTCCACTCCACAATAGCCGAGATCTTACTCGGATCAACTCTTATGCCATCACCCGATACAATGTGTCCTAAGAATCCGACCTCTCGGAGCCAAAACTCACTCTTGCTGAATTTAGCATACAACTACTTGTCTCTTAAGTTCTGCAAAACAATTCTCAGGTGCTCTGCATGCTCACTCTCATCCCGAGAATAAATTAATATGTCGTCGATAAAGACAACTACAAATTTATCCAAATAGTGTCGGAAGATACGATTCATTAGATCCATAAAAATTGCAGGAGCATTCGTTAAGCCAAATGGCATGACAAGAAACTCATAATGGCCATACCTCGTTTGAAATGCAGTTTTCGGCACATCTTGCTCCTTAACCCTCAACTGGTAATAGCCAGACCTTAGGTGCATCTTGGAGAACACCGTAGCTCCCTTCAATTGGTCAAATAAATCATCTATCCTTGGCAAAGGATACTTATTCTTCACTGTCACCTTGTTGAGTTGTCTGTAGTCTATGCACAATCTCATCGACCCATCTTTCTTCTTTACAAAAAGTACTGGAGCACCCCACGGTGAGTAGCTCGGTCTTGCAAAACCCTTGTCCGTTAACTCTTGCAACTGAACTTTCAATTCTTTCAACTCCAATGGTGTCATCCTATACGGGGCAACCGAAATAGGTGCTGTACCCGGAACTAACTCAATTCCAAACTCGACCTCTCTAACTGGAGGCAATCCAAGTAACTCTTCCGGGAACACATCTAGATACTCGCATACCACCGGCATTAATTCAATCTTTATCTCTGATTCTTGGGTATTCAGCACAAAGGCGAGATAAGACTCATACCCTTTTCTCAAGTGTTTCTCAGCTACTATAGACAAGATCACTACAGGCAAACTATCCGATTTGCCTGATTCAACCCGAATGACATTTCCATTTACACATCTCAATTCAATAAACTTACTACCGCAGTTTACTAAAACATTATGAGCAGTCAACCAATCCATACCGAGAATCAAGTCAAATTCATCAAACGGCAACAACATGAGATTTGCCGGAAAACAATGACCTCTAATTGTCAAAGGACACTTCCTATACACCTTGTCAACTAGCACATGTTTGCCTAACGGGTTTGACACTTTTATTACGAATTTCGTAGACTCAACAATCATACTCATGCTAGATGCCAATTTCATGCAAATGTAAGAATGAGTAGACCTCGGGTCAATCAAAGCAACTACAGAGATATCATGAAGAGAAAAAGTACCCGTTATCACGTCTAGAGATGATGCCTCTTTGCGAGCGCAAATGGCATAAGTCCTTGCAGGTGCTCGACCCTCCGACCTCACAGCAGAGTCTCTTGGCGCACCTCTACTACTAGTCCCACCTCCCAGGTTCTTTTGTGATCTACCCCTCGAAGATACATTACTTGGTCTTACTTCTTGCTTTCTTTCCTTCTCATCTCTCTCTGGACAATTCTGGATGAAATGGTCGGGTGAACCCCACTTGTAACAATTACGGTTGTTTCCCCAACACTCTCCAGTATGTTGTCTGCCACAATTTGGGCACTCCGGTTTATTTGACTTTGGATTGCCCATGCTGGCCATCGAGGTGGCTTGAACTCTCGAGCCTGAGTATGTATTACCCCGATCTCGGTGTGAATACCCCATTGAGGCAGTCGTCCGCGGGTTTATTTCTTTGGACCTCTTTGATTAAGTTTGGAACGATTTACTCATTGGCCTTTTTCTCGCATCTCGGGCCTCATTCATGGCTTTCTTCTTTTCCTTATTCAGCTCCTCGGCCTTACATGCCCTATCAACCAACACCACAAATTCCTTCAATTCCAAGATCCCAACTAGAAGTCTGATATCCTCATTCAGTCCGTCTTCAAACCTCTTGCACAAGATAGCTTCTGTAGACACACACTCTTGTGCATACTTGCTGAGCCTAACAAACTCGCGCTCATACTCTACCACGGTCATTTTGCCTTGCTTCAATTCAAGGAACTCCTTCCTTTTCTGATCAACAAATCGCTGACTTATATACTTCTTTCGGAACTCTTCTAAGAAGAAGTCCCATGTCACTCTCTCCCTTGGAACTACCAATGTTAACATTTTCCACCAACGATATGTCGAGTCCTTCAACAATAACACGGCACATTTCAAGCTCTCCTCAGGTGTGCAGGAGAGTTCATCAAACACCCACATTGAGTTCTCAAGCCAGAACTCCGCCCTCTCGGGATCATCGTCTGTGTTAGCCCTAAAATCCTCGGCCCCTTGCTTTCGAAGCTTATCTACCGGGGGTTTGGTCGTTCTCACCAAATCTATACCTTGCGGAGCCACGGGGATTGGCTGAGGTATAGGAGGGGGTGGAGGAGGTTGAGCATTAGGATTCGCTCGTACATATTCCGTGTACCAATTACTCATCATGTGAAGAAGGCTTCCTGAGCTTCTTCACCTTGACCCATAGTCTCGGGTCTACTCTCTACAGGCGCGGTCCCTTACTAGACATAACTCACTTGAACGTAAAACTTTGAACTATAGAATTTCATTCCAAATTATAACTTTCCAATTCATATACATAACACCCTTATTATGGGTCTACGAGGCCTTAAACAAGCAAACAGAAGGTCTCGGGATTAAACCGGAAACTTTTATATACTTAGAAAAATTTTGCCTTAACAGGGCCACACGCCCGTGTGAAATAGAACACGCCCGTGTGGGCAGGCCGTGTGGTCACACAAGCCCATGTCCCCAGCCCGTGTGGGATTTATTTTTCATTTCGAACCTACAAGGGTTTTCACACGGCCGAACACACGCCCGTGTCTTTGGCCCGTGTCTTTCACACGGCCTAGACACGCCCGTGTCCTCACCCGTGTTTGAAAACTTGGGTATTTTGTTTATGATGTCAGCAACCTTATAAGGGGCACACAGCCTAGGCACACGCCCGCGTGTCTAGCCCGTGGTCGACACTGACTTGAAACACTAGTATGCAGGGGACACAAGGCCTGGTCACACGCCCATGAGACTGACCGTGTGTCACACACGGCCTAGACACACGCCCGTGTGCCTACCCGTGTAGACAAGAGCAAGGCTATTTTCCAAGCTCTTTTATCACCCTAATTCACATAACATGAAATCCCATTCAACCATTTATCAAGCAACCCAATCAAGCATCTAACACATTCATGAATAACCTCTTCTTTTCATAATTTAGCATTAATGAGCCATCATCTATGGCAATATACAAAAGAGTTCATCTCTAAAAGAGCCAACACTCTTGGCCAAAACAACAAAACATTTCATTAAGCCTAGCCCCTATACATGCCATACTCAAAATACTAAGTCTAAATATACCGAGATGAGTCGATAGTGTGGATGATCTTTCGATTATCTTTGAATCCCGAACTAGCTCTTTGACACTATAAAACAAGGGAAAATAAAGGGAGTAAGCTTTAACCTTAGTATGTTTACATGTAAACAATAAGCATCATAATATATGCTAAACAACCATTAACACCATATACTAAGCAAGAACAATTCAAAATTCCACAATCATGCTTACTCATTTCATTTCTTACCACAATCCCACCACATAACAATTATATTGCTCACATTCACTTGTACACATTCCCTGCACTCAATACCTCAAGGCAACATGAAACATTCAATTATACAAATTCTCGATGAACCTTTCGGAATAATACTAAATACCCTGTGGTTTCGCACACAGCCCACCATTAATCAATAATAGGGTGGATCGCACATAGCCCACTACAAGAATATTTACGGTGGTTTCGCACATAGCCCACCAGATGATAAAATAAACGATGGTATCGCACACAGCCCATCGTGAGTAAGTAATAAGGTGGTATCGCACACAGCCCACCAAAAGAATAATTACGGATATTTTTCCGCACTTACATATCTATTCCGAGGTTCATAAGGAATTACTCACTATTTATCAATTTCAATCAATCTAAATTATAAATGATCTCATTCATACAATGCACCAATAAGTAACAACATATATATTATAGATGTATCGTTTACACATAAACTTACCTCGGTGCAAAATGTATAAGTCGACGACTTAATCCGTAACCTTGCCCTTTCCCCGGTCAAGGTTGTTTCCGCGCTCTTCTTGATCTATAATAACGAAATTCACTCTTTAATCATTTTATAATGCATGATACACCAAAATTTCTACTTAGGCAAAAATGACCATTTTGCCCTTATACTTTGGCAAAATTAGGATTTTTCCCCTAGGCTCATAAATCGTTTTTCATCACATTTTCTCATTAAACAAGCCTAGCTGAACATTTATTTCTCTTACAACAACTCACAAAACCAATTATTTCATGCATTTATTACACAATTACTACCTTTACAAATAGGTCATATTTAGGTGTTTTCATGATAACGCCCTTCACAAAAGTTGTTTCTTAACTCACTAACATTCATTTTCTTCCACAAAAACTCAGCAAACAACATGAACACTCTCCTGGAAAGTCCCTAAACTTTCAACCATTTTGCAAAATAGTCCCCTCATTAGGTAGCTTAAGCTTTGGGGATTCTAAAAGTACAAAAATTATCAAGAAAGACCCCTAGATTCACTTACTTGCAAGAGATTTGTTTTGCTGAAAATTTGAACTCCAAGAACCCTTATTTCCTCTAAATTTTTGGTGGTAGAAGAAGCATGAATAGTAAAAGATGATATCTCTTTTATTCATCTTATTTTATTCATTTTTATATCACCTAATTCCACCAAATTTGACCAAAATTTAATGCTCTTGTCTCCCTAGTCTATATGGCCGGCCAACACACCCTTAATGGCCTAATTGCACTTTAAGGACCTCCAATTTAATATTCTATGGCTATTAGACACCTCTACCATGCAAAATAGAACTTTCGCACTTTATGCGATTTAGTCGTTTTTCACAATTAAGCATGCAATTGCTAAAATTAATGCACCAAAATTTTCATACATCCATATAATTATGCCATAATACATAAAATAATGTCAAAATAATTTTCTTCAACCTTGGATTAGTGGTCCCGAAACCACTGTTCCGACTAGCCCCAAAATCGGGCTGTTACAGATAGTGTGATCGAGCCTCCAACGTCCTTTGATCCCTGAGCTAGCTTGGTTATACTATAAGAAAATGGAAAGGAAAGGGAGTAAGCATAAAGCTTAGTAAGTTGCATGTAAATAAGTAACAACATCAACCATTCTTCTTTAAACACATATCATATTATAAACCAGCACAACGTTCTTGATTTAACAATGGTAGACTTACTACATATTTACACATCACAAGTATAAGCCAAAGATTACAAGATCGTCCCGAAATCATTCTCTTAGATAGAACTTACTCAATTTTATCCTTACCATTAAGGCATCATAACTAAGCTCATAACTCATGAGTTTCGATTAAGAACCTGTACCACTCACAACATGATTATATCCTTTCATATCTTTATCATAAGCTTAAATAACCCGTGGAACCATTTGGAATACTAAAGGATATCCAATAAGCCTCACACAAGAGGGTAAAATGCCGATGCCATGTCCCAGACATGGTCTCACACTGGCTCACATGTCGAGGCCGATGCCATGTCCCAGACATGGTCTTACACTAGCTCTCGTCTCAATGCCGATGCCATGTCCCAGACATGGTCTTACACTGGCTCTCATATCAATGTCGATGCCATGTCCCAGACATGGTCTTACACTGGCTCTCATATCAATGCTGATGACATGTCCCAGACATGGTCTTACACTGGCTCTCATATATCCCTAATGTCATGGCATGGATATCCGATCTATTCCTAAAGTTCAACCGGAGTACACCACCTCAAATTTCGTCATGCATATTCATAACAATAATCAAAAATTTTATGCCATATCAATTGTTTAATACATAATAACAATAGAGTTGTATTATTTACGTACAACTTACCTCGGTATACAAAATATGAGCGACTAGTTCGATTTAGTCCAATAGCTTGGTTTTCCCCCGGTCTAAGTCTGGATCCCGTTTTTCTTGATCTATAATGATAAAATTCCCTCATTAAATCACCACATTAATCAAGACATTCCAAAATTCCTACTTTAGCAAAATTACCGTTTTGCCCTTAGACTTTCGCATAATCACGATTTTGCCCCTAGGCTCGTAAAATTATTTTCATCAAATTTCCTCATTAACCAAGCCTAGCCAAATCTATTTTAAGCTTATAGCAACTCACAAATCCAATTATTTCACACATTTACTACCCATTTTATAACTTTTACAAAATGGTCCATTTAGGTGTTTTCATGAAAAATCCTTTCACAAAAGTTGTTTATTAAACAACCAAATTTCATTTTTCTTTCATAAAATTTCAGCAAAAAATATAAATAATCTCATGGCAAGACCCTAGACTCTCAACCATTTTGCAAAATAGTCCCCTCATTAGCTAGATTAAGCTATAGGGGTTCCAAAAAGAGAAAAATTAACAAAAACAACCACCAAAATCACTTACTTGCAAGAGAAAAGCTTGGCTGAAATTTGAGCTCTCAAAACCCCCCTTTTTTGCTGAAAATTTTGGTGGTGAAGAGAAGATGATAGCCTTCTCTCTTTTTCTTTTATTTTTTTATTAAACAAGTCACCTAATGTCACCTAATTTTGACCATTTTTATGACTTTGTCTCCAATTAAAAATTCCATGTCCAGCCACCATAATTTTATTGGTCTATTTACTCAATAAGGACCTCTACTTTAGTGTCCCATAGCTATTTAACACCTTTAGCTTGTAGAACAAAACTTTCACACTTTATGCGATTTAGTCCTTTTTCGAAATTAAGCAAGTAATCACTAAAATTAATTCACCAAAATTTTCATGTACTCATATAATCATTCTATAACACATAAAATAATATAAAAATAATTTATCTGGCCTCGGATTAGTGGTTTCGAAACCACTGTTCTGACTAGGCTCAAATTCGGGCTGTTACATATAAATTCATAAAAATATATATTTATAAACCTAATCACATATATCCAATTTTTAACTCAAAACATCAATAGACATAACCAAATTCTAATATGAACTTACCTAAACCAATTTTGCAGCAAAAACGACCCCAAAGTCTAATCAGCAATTTTTCCTTTTCCGTGTTTGTTTATCAATTGATCCGCTTCTTGATCTATATAATAATTTAATTCAATTATCCAATTCAATTACTTTTAAATACTAAAATTCACATATTTGACCTTTTATCAACATTTTACACTTTTACCCTAAACTTTTACCTTTTATTCAATTTAGTCATTAAACCCGAAACTTTCAAATCTATCACAATTAAACCAATTTTATGCTAGCAAAATTTTTCCCTATGCAATTACAGCCCATATTTATTAAAGTATCACAATAATTTTATGCCAAGTTTATTATTTTATCAATTTAGTCCCTAAACTAAAAACTAACCAAAATCACTTAACAAAATAGTCCTAAAACATTTCATAGCTTCCAACTAGCTTGTTCTCGCGCAGTTGAAATCGTAATATGTTATATAAAATCTAAATTACCCATTCCAACTATCCATCTATTTGCACCCTAGATTCGTGAAATTTACTCCGAAAATCTAGAGGTCAATCTCGGATACATGTAACTCCACTAGCCTTTCAAGCGAGTAATTTGTTATTACCGGAATAAAATGACCTAATTTCATTAGTCTGACAATAATAACCTAGATCGAATCTTTCCTTCTCAACGTCAAAGGTACTTCAGATATGAAATCCATCATGACTCATCTTCATATCCAATCGAAAATTAAAACAAGTCGTCATAACCTGGACAGAACTTGATATTCAACTTTGACGTATTGACATACCAGACATCTCGGTACAAACTCTAAAATTTCACATTTTATTCTCGGCCACCGGTGATCCAGTTGACTCAACAGGTAAACTTTTTTTTACTAACATAGTGCATATATACAAATGTCTCAACCCAGAGTCAATTAATGCATATACTGTAATATCGAAGATAGAAAAGGTATCGATAATAACATCAGGAGCTTAAGCCTCCTCGAGCGCACGGATCGCATAAGCTCTGGCGGGAGCTAGAGCTTCGGGATTCTATTTTAATATGTTAGAATAAAGACGATGGTAGAAATTTATGTAAGGTTATCTTTCTGTTTTCACTGGATACTATTCTGTCTTATATATAAGTATTTGGAAAGTGTATTGTCTCTGATACAAAGTAAGTCCAGAGCTGGTAAGCAATGTTTTTCTTCTGGTTTTCTCTGGGGATCATCCTAATCTTTATAATTATTCCCTTATGAGTCAAGCTCTCAGATTTTTGTTATGATATCGTAGTTAGATTTTCTTATCGCCCTTATTGTGTAAATTATTCAGACATAGCTCATCTTAGTAAGTTCTTTAGTCTGTGATGGTTATGTTTATTATGATCGTATTTCTAGATTCGATAATTGGAATGTGGTGATTCTGGTATCTGGATTTCTCTGACTTTCGTGTAAGGAATGGTCATCGGTAAAGGTAAAAATGATGAGAGCACAAGCTCAAAATTATATGATGAATCTCTTCCTCAGGTAAGTTTGATTGAAGTTAATGAGTTCAATCAGGATATCTATTTCCTCGAGCTAATACAGTTTAAAAGATCTTTGATTTGCATGCTAAAAGAATTTTGAAAGATTGTGTGTTTGAACTGTAGCCTAAGCATGAAGAAAAGAGTATATTGATATGTTATTATTCGATAGTTGAAATCAACTCAGTTGTTTTTATTTGAGTGAATTGATTTGTTGAGATATGATTCGAGTTATATATATTTAAGCATGCCTCAACTAAGAGAATAAATTCTCTGTATTTACGAGTATAAAGACGGATAGTCTGAATGAAGAAATTATATTCTATAAAGCACAATACAGAGATATGCCTATTGGATTATTCTAACCGGATGATGTTATTATAAGTTAAAGTTGTTCTGATTGGAAAAGTTATCACATTTGTGAAAGTTTGAATGGTTTGTTGCATGTGGGAAAGTTGAAAACAATTGAAGGTATTATTAACTGAAAGTTCTAGTTCTGAGTTCAGTTTGAATTGAGTAAGGAATTTATGATTTTCAGCGATGCGCTATTGAACAAATTAGAATGTGTCTTAATACAAGAATGTAAAGAGGTAGTTTGTACTTGTGGACGGTTAAAGTTACGTCGAAAAAAAAAAGAACTGTTCAACTGGTGATTTAGAGACGACCACTTTTATGTCGGTGTTGTGAGTTCGATAATATCGTATGTTCGACGGTAAATGTCATATGCTTCCTGATCCTAATAGTTTAAAGTGTCTAATGTTACAGAAAAAGATCTGAAGTTTAAGACTTTGTCAGTGGATTTAGATATTGAAAGATTTTGAGAAACGTTTCGATTAATCTCTGAGAAAGCAGTTATAGTTACAGTTGTCTAGATGGAAAATCTTTATTTATTTTTTGTGAGTACTGGTTACTTGATTGATCTTATTTGATAATGGTCTAATTCTAGCTATATTAAATGCTAAAGCGAGGTTTTCTTTGCGAAACTGAGAAGCTCAGAAATGTGATAGTGAATGGTAATCTAAATAAGTTCAGAGTGAGTTTACTTCTGATGTTGAATTTCAGGTCGGACATGATTCCTGTTATTATTGTTACTTCGAGATAGAATTTGCGTATTGATGAATCCAGAACTTATGCAGAAGTTTTTGGTACAAGGCTCAGTAGTAGCACGTCTGTTCATCCAAGAATAATAATGTGCAGTTATATGAGTAGATGTTCTGGTGACTGAGTATGTATCACGATATTTTTGAGTTTATGTTCAGATGTCTATTTGTTAGCAAGTAGCCGAAATCAAGTGTATTCAGGACTAATACAGTCAGTGATGGTACGGGAGTGATGATGAGATAGAGTTACCATAAGTTTCGTATCGGGATTATCATAATCTCCGGAAAAGAAGATGTTATTGGATTGTGGTTGATTGTTTGGAAAAGATCTGTATGATCATTTCAGTATGCGCAGAGTTCTTATTCGACAGATTACTGAGTATATATGTTCCTGAGAGAGTAATTTAGATCTTTGACGATATACTCCGGCACTGTATGCTAAAGTTCAAAGGTTATTGGAAAGAGATATACGAGGTTAAATCGATTTGTGATTTTGGAAAGTTAGTGAAAGTGTTTCATGAGAGTTGAAAGCAACTTCTTCTAGTAAGATTTTCAGAGACGAAAATCCCTAAAGGGGGGAGAGTTATAACAGCCCGATTTTGGGCCTAGTCGGAACAGTGGTTTCGGGACCACAAATCTGACGTAAGAAAATTTATTCTTATTATATTTTTATGGTCTACGATTTCACAGAATGGTTTCGTGAAAATCTCGTTCGAAAATTTTGACGTTTGAGCACTCAATTTAGTCAAAAGGACTAAATTGTAAAAAGTGCAAAACTAGAGTTCTAAAAGCTAGAGGTGTCTAATTGCTATGAAACTTTAAAGTAGAGGTCCTTATATGGTAATTAGACCATTGGATAATTTTTTGGACAAAAATAGACATGGTTAGGTGAAATTTGAAAGAAAGGCATTAAGGGCATTTTAGTCATTTGGTAAATAAAAGATTAAAAAGGGAAAATAAAAGCCAAAATTATGCTCATCTTCTACCTCTAGCCAAAAATTGGAAGAGAAGCCATGGCTAGGGTTTGGCCAAGCTTTCCAAGCTCCATAAAAAGTGCATCCTAGCCCTGTTTTTAATGTTCTTTGCATTTTTGAAGTCCTCGTAACCCGATTTACCTATTTCTACCATTATTTTGAAGTAGGGTTCATGATTAAAAATTTACCCATGTGTGACATGCATGTTTTTTGATGTTTAATGGTAGAAAATGGATGTTTATGGTTAGAGAAACGACTTTTACTAAGTGATTTTCGGTAAAAATGTCAAAAATGACCTATTTGTAAAAGTTAAGAAATATGTGTTAAAAATCTAATTTTATGGAAAATGTGGGCTGCTATAAGCATGAAAATGATTTGGCTATGCATGGGTAGTAAAGAAATTGAACACATTTCATTTTACGAGCCTAGGGGAAAAAGTGTAAATATGATAAAGTTTAGGGGCAAAAACATAATTTTTCCATAGTATGATTTTTGGGTCACAATGAATAATGTGACTAATAAGTAAGCTAAATGTGATGTTATAGATCAAAGAAAAAAGGGTTCGGACCTAGAACGGGGGGAAAAATGAATAATTGACGGTTAGGTCCCTTTTTGCCATTTTGGTATCGAGGTAAGTTCGTGTGTAAATAATACAACCTTATGTTATGTATTTAATATTTTGATATTACATGAATTGTATATTGTCTCTATGAAATTGATTAATGACGATTTTGACGAAATGTCGAGGAATGAAAATCCCCGATTGAACCTTAGGAATGGATAGAATACAAATGTCATGACACTAAGGTTATTGAGGTTCCGTATAAGACCATATCTGGGATATGGCCTCGGTATGTGATTTCGTATAAGACCATGTCAGTGACATGGCGTTGATATGATATTTCATGTAATACCATATCGGGGATATGGCGTTGATACGATACTATATGTATGAGATTCCCGAGTATCTTTTAGCATTCCGAGTGGTTCAACGGGTACGTTAAAAACGAGAAAGTAAGTGACTATGTTACGAGTGGTACAGGTATGTACATAGAACTCTTGTGAAGTGAATTCGGTATATGATGAATTCTTGGGAAGAATGTACACGAATAAGTTATACTTGTGAAATATTGATAACCTTGTGATTAGTGATCTACATTCATGATGAATGGATACATGATAAGATTTGATAATGATCATGTGATAGGTTTATGAACCAAATTGAATTGTGATATAGTATGGTTTATT
Source organism: Gossypium sturtianum (assembly GCA_025698515.1). Taxonomy (NCBI): domain Eukaryota; kingdom Viridiplantae; phylum Streptophyta; class Magnoliopsida; order Malvales; family Malvaceae; genus Gossypium; species Gossypium sturtianum. The sequence continues at coordinate 99,119,725 of CM046955.1, read as the reverse complement.
TATTTAAATTTTTGTTTCATTGGATATGAGAGAAAGGAAAGACAGGCATAATTGCCGAATAAAGTCACTATGAGAATATAGTATGATACAAGCTTTGACAAATGAAATGTGGCTAAACCATATGTTGAAACTATGATTACTCATAAATGATGTGCATGTGATTAAGAGGATGGAAATAACTTGTAAAATAATGTGAAAGTTATAATGGAGAGACTATGGTGGTTAGGCTAATGCCAAGGCACGTAAATGGTATTTATAAGATAAAAGAGTAAGCATTATGAATGATTCAGTGGCAATCATGAGATTAAATGCAAATTGTATTGTAATATCTTTATGGTTGGGTAAAATAAATGAATGTTAATAGTTGTTTATTATTTGCATATGAACTTACTAAGCTTTATTGCTTACCCCCTCCCTTTCCTATCTCTTATAAGTTAATTTAGCTAGCTCGGGTTGGAGGTCGCCGGAGATGCTATCACACTATCAAGCTGACACTTAGGGTATAAGTATTCAAGCCTTCTTGAGATATGGCATGTATAGGGACTTTGTCTTTTGATTAATTAAGTCATTGTAATGTAGCCAAATTTTTTGGCCTAAAATGGTTTATGGTTCAATTTGAATATAGCCATGAATGATGGCTTATGTTGATTATATGTTTATGCATGTGTTAATGCCCTCTTGTGAATGTGAAGCTAGTATGGTTATCATGAGCTAAATGTGATGATTAAGTATGACAAATGATGACATGAGAATGACATGTGATGTTGTGTGAATATGTGCAAGTGAGGGTGGCAAAATGGCTTGGAAAATAGCCTTGTATTTGTCCACACGGGTAGACATACGGGCGTGTGTCTAGGCCGTGTGTGACACACGGTCTGCCCCCATGGGCGTGTGATCTGGCCGTGTGTCCCCTACACCCTAATTAATGCAAAATAGAATGCCCAGTAGTAAACACATGGGAAGAGACACGGCCGTGTGTCTCAGCCGTGTGAGGGACACGGCCTCAGGACATGGGCGTGTGCCCAGGCCGTGTGAAGTCTTCACATTAATTGCGAGAATTAAATTCGCCACACGGCCTAGCACACTGGCATGTGACTTGGCCGTGTGACCCTAAATATCTGCTGACGTCATAAACAGAATGTCAAGGTTTTCACACATAGGCTAAGACACGAGCGTGTCATGGCCGTGTGAGGGACACGGGCTATAGACACGGGCGTGTTCCTTTCCACACGAGCGTGTGGTCCTGTTTTGAGCAAAAATTTGCTAAGTGATCGTAAGCTTCCGGTTCAGTCCCGAACCACCCTATATGTATGATTCGGGGCTCGTAGGCCCATAATAGGGACGATATGAATGCAAATGAAAGGTTTTAAATTTGAATTGAATTTCATGTCTCTGTTTTGTATGAATGCGTGTATTTATGTTTGGTAATGCCTCGTATCCTGTTCCGGCGTCGAATACGGGTAAGGGGTGTTACACCGTGTCATAGGTCGTGTGTGCTCAAAACTACCTTCAAAATCAAGCCATTTCACATCCAAATGCTTGGGCTCCAAGCTATGCAATAACCAACAATTAAACATATCCAAAATCTGCCTATACAAGCCAAAACATATCAATTCACAATCAACTTAAGTGCCTAACAAATATACCCTCATTGGCACCACAATTCAACATATAAAACATGATCCATTCAAATAATACTACTCAACATTTCATACTAATTCAACTATCAAATATACCTCATTTATCATGACCAAAATCAAAAACCAAGGTTTACTGAGCTACCTAAGCATTTGTACCAAATCACCCATTCCAAATGCTTTTAAAACCAAAGAGATTTCATCACCATCACAAACTACAATCAACCAAAATACTAATTGAGATTCCCATCAATATACACATCTCATACTTCATTTGACACAAAATATAACCACAATGCTTAAAACATACATATATACCAAAACTCTATTTACATGCCACTTATAACCGGCCAAAATAAACAAATAGCTATCGAATAAGTTGTCGAATAGTGTGATCTTCAATGACATTCCAATCGATAGAAAAAGTCCTATAATCTACAAAGAATAAACAACCAATAGAGTAAGCTTACGTAAAGCTTAGTAAGTTCGTATTAAACTTAAAATTTAACTTACCGTAATTGTTGTAACTAAAACATTTCACAATTAATTTCATAAATAAGGTCATGAGTTCATTTACTTCCTATACACACCAAATCTCACAAGGTTAGTGAGTTCACATATACGAAACATATAACTTTATCATATCAAAAACATTACAAGTAAATACATTTAAGAATCACATTTCATTCAAATGTCTATATCTAATATTGAATTTCATATATCTATTTTCATTTAACCGAACATAACATGTCAATAATCATATATCAAGATATAAATCATCATATCTTTCTATTCAATTTTCATTTCGATAATTAATTGTTTTGCTTAGAGAACAATAGCAAATTGACTTCGGATGCACGGGAAGGTAATGCTCACATGAGCTAACATAAGGATGTTAACCGATACACGATGTTGCTCACACAAGCTTTAGAAAATCTGTAACACATACAGGACCTCAAGCCATCGATATGGTATCCATCATCGGTACATAGTACCTGCTAAATAAAACACCATCACAGCGTGCCTGCTACTAAAAACATCAGCACGAAGCCGCTAAATATACACTGGCATGAAGCCTGATACGCCCTAATGACATGTCATTTGTATCCAAGATATTCACTAAGTTCACACAGGCTTATTCTGTATAACATAACCTATACGTGCTTACAACTTTTACCTTGATCACATACATTCCATAATCTTTCCATCTTTATAGTATAATACCATATTTCACAAGATCAACACATACCATGTCATAATATAATTCATTTTCAATATGTAACATTTCTATACTTCACATTTCAATCCATTACTATTCCATTTCATAACAATTCAATAGATCACATAATCCTTTAAATTCCATAATATTGTTACAATTCAATTCATACATATACCTTTGCCATATTTTACAAATTGGTTCTTTATTTCCATTTTCAAAACTTACCTTCCTTAAACATGTAAATCATAAATACATACAAATACATATTTATATACTTAATCACATATATAAAATTTTTAATTCAAAACATCAATAGACATCACCAAAATCTAATACGAACTTACCTAAACTGATTCTGCAGTAAAAAATGACTCTAAAGTCTAATCAACAATTTTTCCTTTTTCTTGTTTGTCTATCGATTGATCTGTTTCTTGATCTATATAATAATTTAATTCAATTATCCAATTCAATTACTTTTAAATACTAAAATTCACATATTTGACCTTTTATCAAAATTTTACACTTTTAACCTAAACTTTTACCTTTTATTCAATTTAGTCCCTAAACCCGGAACTTTTAAATCTATTACAATTAAACCAATTTTATGCTAGCAGATTTTTTCCCTATGAAATTACAGCCCATATTTATTAAAATATCACAAGAATTTCATGCCAAGTTTATTATTTTATCAATTTAGTCATTAAACCAAAAACTAACCAAAATCATTGTAACACCCCAAACCCGGCCCAAACGCTACGACCAGATCTGGCATGCTACGGGGTTTATTATTATAACTTAACTTTAATGGTTCTTGGAAAATCTCAGTTTCTTTACTTAGGCATTTGATAAAAATAAGATATTCGTTGAAAACCCTAGTATTTTTTTTTTCGTTGAACGTGTTTGAAAAACCCATTTTATTACTTTTTAAGACTTAAGTCCTTGAACATAAATTTTAAACGGTAAACATTAATAAATAAAAACAATAACCTAAGCCATGGGGCCTTGTTACATAAATAATCCCAAACCTAAAACTTAAAGAAAACCGAAAATAGTCTATGAAAATAAATAAAGTAAAACTTGATGGCCCCTCGAGTCCGCCTCGGCTCCCATGTCCACGATCTACTGCTCATCTGAAAGAGTAGAGAAAAATAAAAGGGTGAGTCACCAAGACTCAGTGTATAAATCCCGAAACACGCAACGACCTGAGGCCCATAAACACATTATGGGCCTTGGCCCATACGTTATGGCAACAGTCATACATACATATTAAATAATAAATGATGAATGGTAACTGGCCCAACCCATCCTAAGAGTCCATCCTCTACACACCAACCCGTACCAGCCAACACACCTCGGGGATTTCTACAATCAACCCGCCAACCGCTACACACCATAACGACAGCCGTACTGCCTATTCCTATTAATCAGGAATCATTTAAGTGTGGCTTTGCCACCGATCACTATGTGACCTAACATTTTAAATTCGTGGTTTAACCACCGATCACCAAGTGACCTATCATGCTCTTCCCCTTCATTATCATAATTCCACCCCATGCATACACACATGAAAGAAAACATCATACCACTTTTAAGAAAACAGGCTTTCATATATATATATATATATATCGATACACATAGAGATTCCTATAATTACGTACCTGGCACCCTTTACAGACCCTTTTTTTCGGGTTTTATTCGACTGTCTATACAGCCTATTTTCGGCTTTTTAGCCCAATATATTTGTAATACAATTAACTAGTGTGTTAGAGATCTACACACCTGTTTACTGATAACACGATACTTTCTATGTCGACGCTGTCCGTAGCCGACACCACTGCTATCTGCCTAAGGTGTTGTTCAGAAGCCGATCCACAACCCGGTGGCCAATCCCGAACTGCTGACACTACTCGTTTCTTAAACTTAGGAATCGGGTTTTCAGATCTAGTCCCCTCCTTTGCCTGATTGACATTCGATTCCATCAAAAAGACCTTATTAATCATAACATATGGTCAAGATTGTGATTTCGATATCGAATCTAACGAGAACCTAAAGAGAATCCTTTACCTTGAAATTCCCAAAAAGTGATATGAGATTCAGGGACTAGTGTTTCCGGCTTTCAGATCTAAGAGATCTACTTCAATTCCCGAATGTCGCCCAACAAGAGAATACATAAAACCATTAAACCATTAATCAAACGTCAACCTTACCAATCTCAATAGCCTTTCGGCTTAACTTCCAAAAACCGAAAGAGAATAGTAAAGAGAAAAAGATCAGCACTTACCCTATCACAGGAGATTTGGCTACTCCTAGAAGATTTCGACTTTTGAGAAGATCCGAAGAAAAGATGATAGGAAGAATTCTATGTAGATTCAGCTTTAGAAAAGAATTCGGCAAAAGGGAATAAGAAGTATTCGGCTATGGAGATGGGAATAGAGTTCAGAGTTTCGGCTTTTGAAAGAAAAGAAATTGCAGAGAATGGCTGAGAGTTTTGGCACAGAGAATGAAGAAAACAATAGGGTTCAAAATGTTGGAATTGAAGGGATACCTCCCCTATTTATAGAGAATTTCGACACTTTCCTATCAAAAACCGAAAGTGCCCCTCTTTTAATCGAAACTAAGCTATTTGATCAAGGGAAATTTCGGCACCCCTTGATCATAGAAAAACTTATTTCTCCTCCCCCTCCCAGAGTCAAAATTTCGGCCACCACCTAGCCTTGCAGATAACTCCTTGATTCTCTCCTTATCCTCATCTGACTACTCATCCTCTTCCTTCTTTTATCAGCACATTATCCACCTTATTATCACATTAAATAAATTCCTAAATTTAAGCATCATTGCCGAACTCCACTACTGCTCTTGTAAATGCCGAAAATAACAAAAATAAAAGGTACCATGCGACTCGAACCTTGGACCCTTAATTGACGCCAACTCCCAGCCCTCTAAGTGGCGCCTATTTTGCCACTGGGCCACAAGCCCATTCATGTCCTAGTTTACAGATATTATCTTTTAAACCTTATTCTAATAGGCTCTCCACTAGAGCGCCCAAACAGAAAATTTTAACTAAGGCCTCGGCCCAACCTTGAGCCCAATCTAAACCCCTTAAACCTTTTAATTAACACATTGAACGTAACACACATCAAATGCAAAGGCCCATTAATTTAGGATGTTACAGTTCTACCCCCTTAAAGAAATTTCGTCCTCGAAATTACCTGATTAGAATAGATGAGGGTATTGCTGTCGCATCGTCTCCTCCGATTCCCAAGTAGCCTCCTCAGAGCTGTGATTCCGCCATTGAACCTTAACCAACAGAACCGTCTTCCTTCGCAACACTTTCACATCACGATCCAGAATTTCCACTGGTTCCTTTTCAAAGGATAAATCGGGTCTTACTTGATTTCTTCCACGCACACTACATGTGATGGATCCGAACAGTAACGTCTTAACATAGAGACATGGAAAACATTGTGAATCGACTTAGCTCCGAAGGTAGTTCTAGCTCATAAGCTCATCGGTCCCACTCGTTTCAACACTCGATATGGTCCGATAAACTCGGGACTTAATTTACCCTTTCGACCAAACCTTAATACTTTCTTCCATGGCGACACCTTCAAGAAAACCTTGTCACCCATCGCAAATTCTATGTCCTTACGCTTCGATCGACAAGATAGGACTTACATCTGTCTCGACGTTTCCTTTAATCGAGCCCGAATTAACTCAACCTTCTCCTCTGTCTCTGGTCACCAACTCCGACCCAAAATCGACATTCCCTAACTCCGCCCAACGTGTAGGTGTACGACACCTCCGCCTGCATAATGCTTCATAGGCGCCATCCGAATACTTGACTGGTAGCTATTGTTGTAAGCAAACTCCGCTAATGGTATAAATTCCTCCTAACTACCCTTGAAATCAATGACACATCCTCTCAACATGTCTTCCAAGATCTGGATTACCCGCTCAGACTGTCCATCGGTCTAAGGATGAAATGCCGTACTGAAATCCAACTTCGTACCCAATGCTTGATGCAACGCCTTCTAAAATCGTGATGTGAACCTAGGGTCCCTGTCCGATATGATCGATACTGGCACTCCATGCAACCTTACTACCTCTGCTGTGTATAGCTTAGCCAACTTTTGCAACGAGTAATCGACACGTACGGGTATGAAGTGAGCAGACTTCGTCAAGCGATCCACAATTACCCAAACCGCGTCTTTCTTAGTAGGCTTGAGGGGTAGCCTAATAACAAAGTCCATTGTGATCCTTTCCCACTTCCATTGTGGAATCTTCACCGGCTGTAACAACCCTGATGGTAACTGATGTTCCGCCTTTACCTGCTGACAGGTCAAACACTTTCCCACAAACTCGGTCACCTCTCGTTTTAGACCCGGCCACCAAAACTGATCTCGCAAATCTCGATACATCTTACTCCCTCCGGGGTGCATAGCATATGGACTACCATGCGCTTCTTGCAAAATCTGTGCCTCAATTTAGGATCCTTCGGCATGCACACTCTCCCTTGAAAACATAATAGCCCTTCCTCATTAATACCAAATTCTGCCGACCCATCACTTGACCCTACCGAAAACTTCTCCTTTAGCAACTCATCAGTCTGCTGCTTCTCCTTAACCTGATTGACCCATGAGGGTTTCACTTCAAGTTCGGCTAATAGACTTCCATCATCATATAAGCTAAGGTGAGCAAACATTGCTCTCAAGTCAGAGATTACCTTACGACATAGAGCATCTGCCACCATGTTAGCCTTACCCGGATGGTACTCGATCGAGCAGTCATAATCCTTTAACAACTCGATCTACCTCTTTTGCCTTAAATTTAGCTCTTTCTGAGTCAGAAGGTACCTTAAACTCTTATGATCGGTGTATATGACAGATTTCTCCCCGTACAGATAATGCCTCCAAATTTTTAAGGCAAACACCACTGCCACTAACTCCAAATCATGGGTAGGGTAATTCGCTTCGTGCGGTCTTAACTGCCGGGATGCGTACGCCATAACCTTGCCTTCTTGCATCAACACGTATCCTAATCCCGTGTGTGAAGCATCACAATAAATCACAAATTCCTTCCCGACCTCCGATCAATCAATACCGAGCCTCGTCAAATCCTTTTTAACTTCTCGAAACTCTATTGTTGCTTGTCAGACCAAACAAACGGAACTCTTTTCCGTAACAACTTAGTTAACGGCGCATCAATCAATGAAAATCCTTCCACAAACCTTCTGTAATACCCGGTTAACCCAAGAAAACTCTGAATTTCTACTACCGACTTAGGCGGCTTCCAATCCAACACCGCTTCAATCTTCTGAGGGTCAACCCTAATCCCATCTGCCGACACAACTTGACCTAGAAAAGTAACCTCCCTTAGCCAAAATTCGCACTTACTGAATTTGGCATACAACTGCTTCTCCCTTAGAATCTGCAGAACCACCCGCAGATGTGAATCATGCTCCTCTTCCGATCTTGAATAAACCAAGATATCATCTATGAATACCACGACAAACCGATCCAAGTAGGGTTGAAATACTCGGTTCATCATATCCATAAACGCTGCTGGTGCGTTAGTCAACCCAAACGGCATTACCATGAATTCGAAGTGTCCATAGCGAGTCCTAAAAGCCGTCTTATGATAATTCGCCTCTTTGACCTTAAGCTGATGGTACCCCGACCTCAGATCTATCTTTGAAAAGACTGAGGCTCCCTTCAACTGATCGAACAAGTCATCGATCCTCGGCAACGGGTATTTGTTCTTGATGGTTAACTTGTTTAACTGACGATAATCAATGCACATACACATTGATCCATTCTTCTTCTTAACGAATAACACCGGCGCTCCCCAAGGCAACACACTTAGTCGGATAAACCCTCTATCCAGCAACTCCTGAATCTGCGCTTTCAATTCCACCAACTCTTTTGGCGCCATCCTATACGGAGCAATAAATACTGGCGCCGTTCCCAGAAGAAGATCAAAACGAAACTTCACTTCACGATCCGGGGGTAGTCCCGGAAGCTCTTCTGGGAAAAAATCAGGAAATTCCTTCACCGTCTTGACATCTCCGACAGTTAGTTCCTTGGCTTCCAGAGCCCGAACAAACATTAGAATTGCCTCGCATCCTTTCCTCACCATCCTTTCTGCCCTTAGGGCAGACACCACATTTGACAAACAGTTCCCCCTTTCACCTATCACCAACACTTCACCACCATCGGGAGTCTTTAACACCATACGCTTGGCTGCACAGTCCAAGTTCGCTTGATACTTCACTAATCAATCCATTCCTAAGATCAAATCGAACTCCCCAAACGGCAGTTCCATCAGATCAGCCCAAAAAGCTACCCCTTGAACTTCCAGGGGTACGTCCTCATACAATTTGTTCACCACTACAGTTTGTCCTAAATGGCTTACTACAGTCATCTCCCTAGAAGAAGTCTCATATCCTATGTTCAGAGTTCCCGTTATAGCACTAGCAACATAAGAGTGCGTCAAACCAATATCAATCAAGGCAGTGTAAGGCAAACAAAAAATTAAAAACGTACCGGTCACTATGTGACCTAACATTTTAAATTCGTGGTTTAACCACCGATCACCAAGTGACCTATCATGCACTTCCCCTTCATTATCATAATTCCACCCCATGCATACACACATGAAAGAAAACATCATACCACCTTTAAGAAAATAGGCTTTCATATATATATATATATATATATATATCGATACACATAGAGATTCCTATGATTACGTACCTGGCATCCTTTACAGACCCTTTTTTTCGGGTTTAATTCGACTGTCTACACAGCCTATTTCCGGCTTTTTAGCCCAATATATTTGTAATACAATTAACTAGTGTGTTAGAGATCTACACACCTGTTTACCGATAACGCGATACTTTCTATGTCGACGTTGTCCGTAGCCGACACCACTGCTATCTGCCTAAGGTGTTATTCAGAAGTCGGTCCAAAACCCGGTGGCCAATCCCGAACTGCTGACACTGCTCGTTTCTTAAACTTAAGAATCGGGTTTTCAGATCTAGTCCCCTCCTTTGCCCGATCGACATTCGATTCCATCAAAAAGGCCTTATTAATCATAACATATGGTTAAGATTGTGATTTCGATATCGAATCTAACGAGAACCTAAAGAGAATCCCTTACCTTGAAATTCCCAAAAAGTGATATGAGATTCAGGGACTAGTGTTTCTGGCTTTCAGATCTAAGAGATCTACTTCAATTCCCGAATGTCGCCCAACAAGAGAATACATAAAACCATTAAACCATTAATCAAACGTCAACCTTACCAATCTCAATAGCCTTTCGGCTTAACTTCCAAAAATCGAAAGAGAATAGTAAAGAGAAAAAGATCAGCACTTACCCTATCACAGGAGATTCAGCTACTCCTAGAAGATTTTGACTTTTGAGAAGATCCGAAGAAAAGATGATAGGAAGAAGTCTATGTAGATTCGGCTTTAGTGAAGAATTCAGCAAAAGGGAATAAGAAGTATTCGGCTATGGAGATGGGAATAGAGTTTAGAGTTTTGACTTTGGAAAGAAAAGAAATTGCAGAGAATGGCTGAGAGTTTCGGCACATAGAATGAAGAAAAGAATAGGGTTCAAAATGCCGGAATTGAAGGGATACCTCTCCTATTTATAAAGAATTTCGGCACTTTCCTATCAAAAACCGAAAGTGCCCCTCTTTTAATCGAAACTAAGCTATTTGATCAAGGGAAATTTCAGCACCCCTTGATCATAGAAAAACTGATTTCTCCTCCCCCTCCCAGAGTCAAAATTTTGGCCACCACCTAGCCTTGCAGATAACTCCTTAATTCTCTCCTTATCCTCATCTGACTACTCATCCTCTTCCTTCCTTTATCAGCACAGTATCCACCTTATTATCACATTAAATAAATTCCTAAATTTAAGCATCAATGCTAAACTCCACTACTGCTCTTGTAAATGCCGAAAATAACAAAAATAAAAGGTACCATGCGACTCGAACCTTGGACCCTCAATTGACGCCAACTCCCAGCCCTCTAAGTGGCGCCTATTTTGCCACTGGGCCACAAGCCCATTCATGTCCTAGTTTATAGATATTATCTTTTAAACCTTATTCTAACAGGCTCTCCACTAGAGCGCCCAAACAGAAAATTTTAACTAAGGCCTCGGCCCAACCTTGAGCCCAATCTGAACCCCTTAAACCTTTTAATTAACACATTGAACGTAACACACATCAAATGCAAAGGCCCATTAATTCAGGATGTTACAATCACTTAACAAAATAGTCCTAAAACATTTCTTAGCTTCCAAATCTAACAATTCCTATCAAAAACTTCTAAGATTTATCAATGGCAAGTTTTAAAATCTTTAATAGTTTTCAAATCGGTGATACAGGTTAGCTTGACCTAGTTGGAACGATCTCAAAATCATAAAATTTACGAAAAATGGATTAACAAAGGCATACCATGCATGAACACAACTTGGTCGAATCCTTTAAGCTTTAAACATGGTGGTTTTATGTTTCTATTTCGGTGGAAGAAAAAAATAAGGAGGATGACTTTTGTTTTACTTATTTTAACATATTTTATTTATAATTTTATTATTATAAAATACATATTATTTTTAACTAATTCATCCACTAACCATCAACACTAATTAATTATGGTCAATTTACCACAAAAGGCCTTCCAACGATGATTTTATAGCCATTAAGCATTAATAAACTCATAGCAATTAACTTTTGCAGCTTTTCCGATTTAGTCTATTTTACTTAACTATCTAAACGTTAAATTTTCTAAACCAAATTTCAATACACCTATATAATAAATTCATAAATATTTATATTAAATATTTACGATCTTGGTTTACAGAAAAGAGATTCTGATACCTCATTTTTTAAATCCACTTGAGTTTAGGGACAACCCACTTGTACTTAACTATTTATTCAATTTACAAAAATTATTAAACCAAAATTAAATATACTATTATAATTTACTCATAAATATTAAATAATAATATTTACAAACTCGCTTGTCAGATTTCTGGTCTTGAAACCACTATTTTCAACACCACTAGAAAACAGGTTGTTATAGGCAGATTTAAAAATGAAGGAAATCTCCTTTGAGGTTGGAGATAAAGTATTTTTAAAAGTCTCCCCTTAGAAAAAGATCATTAGGTTTGGTGAGAAAGGAAAATTTAGTCCAAGGTTTGTAGGGCCTTATGAAGTTCTGGAGAGAGTGTGGGACCAGTGGCATACAGGCTAGCTTTGTCAATGATCCACAATATGTTTCATGCATCGATGTTGAGAAGGTATAGATCCAACCCTAATCATGTTGTGCAAATTGAAGAACTAGAGGTTGAACAGAATTTGTCCTATGAAGAAAAACCTATTTGTATTATAGCGAGAGAATTTAATGAGCTAAGAAATAAAAGAAGTCCCTTGGTTAAAGTGTTATGGAGGAATCATAGTACTAAAGAAGCTACATGGGAAAGAGAAAACCTAATGAGAGATTAGTATCCCCAGTTATTTTCAGGTATGAATTTCGGGGATGAAATTTCCTAAGTGTGGGAGACTTGTAACACCCAGCCCGACGTAGTCCTAGTGTTCGAATATTGTTCATCAAAGTCTGGTGTTTAGAGAAAGTTCTGAGTGAGTAAGGTATTAATTGTGACTAAGTATGTATGTCTATGAGTGCACACTTGGGCAAAGCCTGTGATGGGTGAGCTTGATGGTTTGGCGGACTCTTTTGAAGAGTATACACCAGCCCAACTGTTAGACGAATATTTTAAGTCCTCAGTTTGATAGAATCATTTATTATATTATTATTTTATTATTCTGGTTGAATAATTTAGTTAGACAAATGGGAATTGGTTAGAATATAACTAAGTTACCGTAGCCGATAAGACTCGCATTTATAATGAGAAAGAAAGTTATTAATCACACGAATCGAGGAAGTTAGTGGGATAAATAGATTTATCCACTAAACCTAGCTTATGTGTCTATCTGTATAAAGTTGGTACTAGCTTCTTGAGCAAGCTTTTACATCGTCTCTTGTATCCACATTCTCTTCTTAAACTTTTCTGCACTTTTCTTTCAAAAAGCCTAAGACCAGAGACCTGCTTGAATATTTGGGTTTGTTGTACTTAGCCAACTCTTTCGTTGTTTTAGCACCTAGTAAATCTCAATGAATCTTAGGTTATTTACGTGACTTTAGGGCTACACGCTTAATAGTCATTTTTTAGTGTAAGGAAGAAAACTTCCTGAATCTAGGTTTTGTGATGATGTTACTTGCATGCTTGTTTAGTTTTCTGCTATACTGTCTGATAAGTTTAACTATTTATATTATAGCCCAAGATAATCTTGAAGGTTCTCATGATAAGGACAAGAGTCCTACTATTTGAACTTGTTGCATTTTCTGGTAAGTTCCTTCTTACATCATGTGCGTGTAATGCCTTTGTTTATGTTTGATTTAAGGTAAGGATACATATTCTGTGAAGATGAAATGGTTGTACAAGAGTGATGAATGCTTGTTGTTATAGGTCTGGTTTGGTCTGTCTGTATTAAGATGTAAGAACCTTCTTTCGTGTTTAAGCCACTACCCCCTGCTTCTGAAAAGAATAACATAATCTGATACACAGAAATGAATTCATGGTGTTTCCTTCAATGAAATGAGAATTGAACTGGCAAATTGCGATACATGAAAATGGTCATGTAACCTCTGGTAGGGCAAGTGTTATTGCAAACCAGGTTGGCAAATTATGACAAAGAAAAATGAATGAAAGATTAATATAGCTCTATATATGGACCAGGGTTTGTGGCTAACACGAAGAAGGTAGTCTGTATGGTTGCATGGGCATAATGTACACGCCAAAGGAATAGTGTTTGGCATATAGCCTATTTGTGTTTGGTATTTGCCAACTGGTGAATTGTGTGACTTTGCTGAGTTGGAAAGGTTTATTGAATTATATGTAACTATTGCAATGCTTTCTTCTGGAACTTGCTAAGTTCTATGAACTTACCTAGTTACCTTCCCTTCTCAAACCTGCTGACAAAGTAAAGGAATCTTTGAAGACTACGCCAAAAGACAACCGTTGCCGTAAGACTCCTTGTATTTTGTGTTATGCATGACATGTGGGTGGTGTCAAATGTCCACATTCGAAGAACAAATTTTGTATTTAAACTTGTTCTTATGAAACTATAATTTCAATTGAAGTTTAAGTAAAGTATTTATGGTTTTCAAAGTGTATCATCTTGTTTATCTTTGATTAAGAAATAGTTTATATTTCATACTAGCTTAAACTATAGTAAATTGGTATACACCAGATATGGTTTCCAAGAAAATAATTTTAAGGCAGTGACACGCCATTCCTGAATCCTCTTTAGGATCAGGATAAATCAAGAATACATAAAGAGTTTGGATTTTTGCATACGTTTCTCTAAAGTTTTACGCTACTAATAAGGGTAGTCTTGAAAGTTGGTGACACGTGTCAAGTTCCACTATGAGAACATGGGTTTTACATATATATATTGATGTGAGCTTTATAAGGAAAAGGGGAGTTATCTTCTTCCTTCTATTTGAAAACACCATTTTCAACTTGCTTTGGAGCTGATTAGGAATCCTTATTACTGAGCTAAAACTAATGATCAAAGTTAATGCAGAAAGTTGTTTCATATTCTAGGTAAGTATTATGGACTTGCATGTTGATTTCTGAAAGAGTAAATTTGTTTTATGTGCGTAAATAGTAAGATGAAGAAGTAAGATGTTGTCTAGAGGTGATCTACGTTCCAAATGTTGATAAAAGTCATATGAATGAGTTTTAACAGTATCCCTATGTTTTATAAGCAGTGGTTGCTGAGATTTCTTAATGGATGTTTGGACCTAGGGATCAAATTGTTGTTTGGGGTTGTCAGGTGAGTCTCTAAATTGACTCATGTGTGTATGCTATTTATTCTAAATGCTTCCGTGAAGAACCACGTGAACTACGAACTAAAACTAGAGAAGGATAGTATTATGAATATGTTAATGTGTGAATATTAGTAGATAGTTGCATGTATGACTCGTATGAATCTTACAGGTATAGAGTATGTGATAAATAATCTGAAGTTGAAGCTTGACTATATGGGCATGTTTTGAATGTATGAGGTGAATTGTGTGTTAAGTTTAAATGGTGTCAATGCATGAAAGGTCTATTGGTGAGTCTGTGTCTGTCTCCGCGGTGACGTCTAAAGGGGTCCATCGAGACTTTAAACATTATCTCTGAAAGGAAAAGTCTATGGTCATGGCTTCATATTGTGTAAGACCATAGCTAGGCTATGGCATCAAATGAAAAGACCATATCGTGTAAGACCATAGCTGGTGGGCTATGGCATCATGTAGAAATAACTAAATGAAGGTTATTACCCAATGGGGTTCTCTGCGTGACCTAGGACGATGAGGGGCAAACCTCACGAAATGTGAGTCTAGGCGTATCTCTATCGTTAACACGCTAGAGAATTGGAAGCCTTCTATGAAATGGAAGTCTTTGTGGCAATCTATGAAAAGGAAGCCTTTGTGGCAATCTAAGGAAAGGGAAGCCCTTGTGGAAAAGGATGAAAGCAACGCCTTCGTTGCGCACATAAAAGAATGGCCCTTGTGGCAACCATCTGAAGTAAATGCCTCTATAGCAAACCCTAAAAGAAACAAATAGTATTCCCGGAGAACTCTAAAGGGATAGTATATGTGAAGAACACTGAAGGGATAGTATGCATGGCAAACTTTGAAGGAACAATAGCTATAATTAACTCTGAAGGAAAAGCTTTGTGGCATATCATGTTACACTTTTGATAAGATAATCTAATAAGTTTTCTTTGTGGTGAGCTTTATATGAGTTGTTGGGGTGGATCTTGCATGGTCTTAAGATAAGAATAGAGAAACTAGAATACGCAAGAGCATGTGGCGAATTTGAAGTATGGGTTAATTATACTGGAAGAATAAAAACTGAGTAAAGAATAGGTCTGGTAAATTGAAGAATGTATTTTTGTATTTGTACGAAATCATTCATGAATCTGGAAGAAATGATGACTTAAAGTATGTATATAAGAATAATAATACTTTGTATGGGCCTCTGGAATGGGATTGGTCAAGGGACCACGAAAGTGTGGAATGTAGAACTTGAGCAAAGTATCGAAGGTGTGAAAGATAAGGCATGATTTCATGGTAAAGGTTGGCCTCTATGGTGTGAAGAATGGACTCCGAAAAGAGGTATCTGCCAGAAGACAAGTTGAAGAATAAAGAGAAATGAGATGGTTGAATTACTAGATGTGATGTACAATATGAATCAGGTAATTAGAGTATTCTCACTAAGTTCTCATGAACTTACTTTTGTGTATTATGTTACAGGTAAGCTGATTTGGGTCTACGCCAGGAGAGGCAATGTTAAGGCTATTCCAAAAGAGTGGTGAGGTGAGCTATTATACAGACAGATCAAGTTGGTAGCATTACTAAAAGGGTTACACATTAAATAATGTAATTTAATTTATGAAATTGACTTGTAATCCCCTATACAATGATTTAATTACCTACCGTATATTCATTTTTGAACTTTTATTAGAATATTCTTCTTAACTAAGTTCTAAATACTTGAGAGTTTGTAGGAGGGAATCAAGGTAAGTTGTATTTGTGTTGTAATGCCCAAGATCCGGATCCAACGAATTAGATCAGGTTGAGGGCGATACTGTTTCATTCATTTTTAGATCAGTTTGTTGTTATGTTTTATCAGCGACATCTTGATTTATTCTAAGATTGAGACCAAGCATGATAAACATCTTAGGGTTGTTCTGTAGATTCTCTGTGAAAAGAAGCTTTATGCTAATCTTAGTAAGTGTGAATTCTAGTTTAAGGAAGTGACATTTCTAGGTCATGTCGCATCTGCTGAAGGTATTCATATGGATCCAAAAAAGATAGAGGGTATTTTGGAATGGAAGCAACAAAAAATTGTTTCTGAGATCCGAAGTTTCCTTAGACTGGTCAGTTATTATCGGAGGTTTGTTGAGGGATTTTCTTTGATTGCAGCTTATTTGGTTAAGCTATTGAAGAAGAGTTTTCCTATTAAATAGATCGAGGATCAGCAAGCTAGTTTTGAAAAGCTTAAGTTTGTGTTGACTTGATCGTTATGTCATAGTCTTAAAATTTATATAATGAATGATCTAGCCTAGAAACTAACTGTGACAACGATTGAGGCAAGCGCACCTATCGAACAGTAGTATAGTTTAGTGGCAAGACCAGAATGTCGAACCCAAAGGAACCAAAAGTACTAATACTAACTTTCTTTCTATTATTTAGCCTAAGAATTGAAGTGAATTATTGTTTAATTTAAAATTATCTAACTACTAAGCTAAAGACGCTAAGACAAAGAGAATGAATTGGGGAAATACTTGTGGGAAAAACCAATTGATTAAGACAATACCCAAGGAAGAATCCACCTAGACTTCACTTTTTATTTAACTCAAACTGAGACGATTTATTCACTTGACTTGATCCGTAGGATTCCTAATTTATATTAATACCTCTCTCGAGGCTACTAACGTCTAACCCTAGGTTGATTAATTGAAATCTCTTTCTAATTAAAACCCCTAGAATTGCATTAACTCGATCTATGGACTCCCATATTAGGTTTGACCCTAATCCGATAAATTTTCGTCACCCTATCTCTAGGCGTGCGATCAACTCCGCTTAATTATGCTAGATCTACTCTTAGGCAGGGTCTATTCCTCCACTACCCAAGCACATCAATACTTGAATAAATATCCTGAAATATCAAAACAAGAATTAAGAACACATAATTAAGAACAAATCAAGTATTTATCATATAGCTCAGAAAACAATAACAAGATCCGCCTTAGGTTTCATCCCCCTCAGGTATCTCAGGGTTTGGTTCATAATCCTAAAAATATGCATCTCAGAGGAAAAGATAAAACAAAACATAAGAAAAACCCTAAAACCCCCTGAAGGAATTGAAGAGAAGATCTTCCGTCTTGAGTATGACTCCGGCTTCTTGAGATGAATCAACTGGCTTTCTTCGAGTAAATCCCACAATTCTGACTTCTCCGGGTTGGCTCCTTGGCCTAGCTGGATGCCCCCCTAAAGGTTGGCCTTTAGGGTGTTTATATAGGCTTTTGGAATGGCTTTCTTTGCCTCTAAGTACCCTAATCCGAATAAAATTCTTCTTTTCCACGGCAGGGACACGCCCATGGCACACGCCCGTGTAAGTCGAGTTGTAGGCCGTGTTCGAGCCTGCTAAAGGGGCACGGCCATGTGGTGAAACCAAAGGCCGTGTCGATTTCTCACTTTGGTCCATTTGGCCCGTTTTAAGCCCGTTCCTCGTTCTTTTCATTCTCCTATGCTCTCCTGAGTATAAAACATGAAATTAAAGGATTAAGAGCACCAGATTCCATAATTCAAGGGATAAATCATCCAAAAGCATGCTAAATGTGGGATTAAAATATGTTACTATTACGGTTTATCAAATACCCCCACACTTAAGCTTTTGCTTGTCCTCAAGCAAAATTCTCAACTCACAATTAAAACGAACTTCCTCAATTCATAACCTTCATCAATAATGTCTCATCATAATTCATAGGTAATTCGTACATTGATAATTTAACCGGAAGGTTCCTAAAGATTCAAACAATCAAAGTCATAGTTTTTATAGTACGAAAAATAGGTGTTTCCTCTTACCTAAATAATTACCTCGATTCAAAATCGACAAAAATTGACATCCTCACTAAAGATTCACTCAAATCACTCGAAGTGTTTAAGGTTCAAAAATAAGCACTCAGAAGTCGAACATGAAAAGTTAATCCCATAGGCTTTCATGAAAATCAAATCTCCACCACTGTAAAATGATATGATACACAAATCAAAAGGTATTTTATGGGTTGTAATGGGGCTTGGGTTAAAGGTGTTGATAAAGGCTTGAATTAGAGGGTTAGTATCGAGACTAAATTGATAAATTACCTAACTATAGATAACGAACTGAATAAAGAATAATTACATCAATTGAAAACTTGTAATACTAATACTAATAACACGAGCTTCTTCTAAAGATATGAATTTAACTGTATAAGCTCACTTAATCACAGAACTAATAATAAATATACTTCGATTTTTTTTCAAGAATAAATCAAGTATAATAATAATAAGATAGAATTTAATAATTGGAATAAAGAAAATAGTTAAGTAACCGATCTAATCAAATCTCGATATAGGGGTAGTCAAGAAGAATGGTGATAACAAATACAAAGGGTTTTGGGTTAATATTAGTGGGTGAGTCAATAAAATGGGTTGTTAGGATTAAAGGGGTTCACTAGGGGTTAATTATGAGGGTAGGCTTTTTATGGAGTAAGTGGGTTAAATCCTAGGTGCCTTTATCATCTTAGTATATCAAATCAAATGTGTGGTCTCGACATGTATAATCGATGCAAGTTCTAGAATAACAAATCAATGTTGACACACTCATAATCAATAAAGTGAGCACGAAAAGGAATGTATGCTCTAAAAGGCTCAAAATCTCACAAAAATTATGGGCTTTTTGATATCATCCTTGTAAATTTCAAACTTCAAAGTAATAATTAGATTCAGGTAGACAACCTAAATTTTTTTTTTAATTTTTGAAAATAGACTCATCATGTTTGATTCTCTAGTATCTTAAAAATTTAATCATCAATGCACAATTATCTATAACTTAATCCAAAACATATCAATCAAAATCAAAAATCAGAGGAATTTTATTCTAATAGTGATATGAGAAAATTACTTAAGAAATAAGATATAATTCAGGATTTGAGAATAATGAAAATGTTAGGCATTTTTAAGATTCACCCCCCCACACTTAAGATGTACATTGCCCTCAATGTACAAAGATATATAAAAACAATATTTTAAGAAAATCAAAAGAGAGGGAGAAGTGAAACTTCCTGAATTATGGATGAAATCCTTGGAGGATGATCAATGATGAACATGATGACTAGGCATAGGTGAAGGTGGTGGAGAATACTCCGGTGGTGTGTTTGTTCCTTGAGTGGCACCTTGAACCTTTTTAAACTGCGAAGTCATCAGTAAAGATTTTAGGGAGTTCTTATTTAATGGACGTTTGTTATAGTTACTCGAGAGTTAAACAGCCAGAGATAAGAAAATTAAATTATACTTAAAAATTTAAAGAGTTTAATAATAAAGGAAAATGAACTAAAATAAAAATAAGAATAAAGAAAATAAAAAGGACTCAAAGGTCCTCATCATCGGAGTGATCTCGAGGTGGTGGTGGCGGCGATATGTGAAAAAGCTTATAATATCGACCACGGCCGCCTCGCACGGCCGTGTGGATTTATCTCAGCCCGTGTTCTTTAGGCAGTTTCAACCACGACCGCATTGCACGACCGTGGCATTTAGTCGGAGCCCGTGTCATGGGGAAAAGTTTCGTCCTGTTTCTGCATGATATCTGCCACGCCGATATGCATACTCGTGGTGTCCACACGACCACGCCCGTGTGCAAGGCCGTGTGGTATGGAAACCTACGCCTAAAAATTTGGTTAGTTTTTAGTTAGATGCTAAAATTCAAAAATATGGACGTTAGTGGGGTTAGTGCTCGGGGTGCCTCCCGAGAAGCGCTCGTTTAAAGTCTTGAGCTAGACTTACATTATCCGTATGGCCATGGTGGTTTACTGATTGAAAACTCCTTTTTCTTACTATCAATTCTATCAACATATGGTTTGAGTCGGGTAATATTTACCTTAAAAGTGCCGAAATTAGAATGTGTTACCTCGACTTCCCGTATGGAAAGACCTTAAAAATGCCGTAAAAGGAGTCGCACCATTTGTATTAAGTTTCGAAGCGACTATTCGAGGGTCGGTTGTATCTGACAGTACCTGGTCCCCAACTTTGAAGTGATTGGTTCCACCTTTAATACTCGATGTCCTAGCTGTGTCAAGAACCTAAAGAGTGATCGTTTCGTCACTTACACGAAATGTGAGCTCACGTGGTAGTTTATTTCGTAGAATTGCTGGGCACACTGCGTTTAGCTCCACATGCGACGTATCATCTAACTTTCGTTTGTTTGTCAAAAACTCTTTTGAAAATTTCCTTGAATCTGGCATCTACGAAAGAGCTTTAAGAAACGGCAAGTTAATATGTAATTTCTTTGGAAGTTTAAGAAATTTACTAAATTGTTCCTCTGTGTGGTCTTTCTTTATCGCATTGGGGTATGGCACACGAGGTTGGTACTCTGTAATTATCGGTTTTGGTTTATCATAGCTTACCTCAACCTTACCTTCCTCTACCATATTCTCTTGCTTCAATTTTGGTTCATCTAACCCTTCACTATCGTGAGCAGTTATTGCTTGCGGTTGCTCTCTTGGGTTAGTTTCAGTGTTGCTAGGCAAGATACCTTGTGGTCTTTCTGAGATCAGCTTAGCAAGCTAACCTATTTGGTTCTCGATCTCTTGAATTGATGCCTGCTGATTTTTGAGCATTGTCTCGTTGTTTTGAAAATGGGTTTCTGACATTTGCGATAAATTTTGTTAGCATCTCCTCAAGGTTCGGCTTCTTTTCCCCGCTTTGGTAAGGTGGTTGTTGAAAGCTTTGGGAGGGTTGTTGTCTCCGATTTCCTTGGCCATCCCACGAGAAATTGGAATGGTTCCACCAACCTTGCATTATAAGTGTTACTATAGGGATTATTTTGAGGTCTAGAATAGTTACCCATATAGTTGACTTGTTCGTTCTCTGTGCTAGGGTTGCGGGATAGATATTACGTGTTGTTCACCCTCCTCCATTTGTATCGTCTTGTATTACGGATGTACTGCGTAGAACCATACCAACCATTAAATTTTTTATTTAAAAGCTCTACCTAGTTAGATAACATGGTGACCGCGTCAAGGTTGAAAACACCCATTTGCTTTATTAGGCATTGTCCTCATGTCTTGCCATTGATAATTATTCAGTGACATCCCTTCAGTTTCTGCGAGTGGTATGTTTTATTTTACTGTAAAAATCAAGGGTCCTGACGGGTTTCTTCTAGTCATAAACTAGAAATACCTGCTAGAAGCAAAGAAAGAGAAAAATTAGCAAAGTTAAAATAAAAAAAATTGTAAATAAATAAAATGGCTAAAGTAATAAAAATTGAGCGTTCTTAATATTTTGGTTCCCCGGCATCGGCGCCAAAAACTTGATCGTTTATGTCAGAGTCTTAAAATTTATATAATGAATGATCTAGCCTAGAAACTAACTGTGACAACGATTGAGGCAAGTGCACTTATCGAACAGTAGTACAGTTTAGTGGCAAGACCGGAATGTCGATCCCAAAGGAACCAAAAGTACTAATACTAACTTTCTTTCTATTAGTTAGCCTAAGAATTGAAGTGAATTATTGTTTAATTTAAAATTATCTAACTACTAAGCTAAAGACGCTAAGACAAAGAGAATGAATTGGGGAAATACTTGTGGGAAAAACCAATTGATTAAGACAATACCCAAGGAAGAATCCACCTAGACTTCACTTGTTATTTAACTCTGAACCAGATGATTTATTCACTTGACTTGATCCGTAGGATTCCCTAATTTATATTAATACCTCTCTCGAGGCTACTAACGTCTAGCCCTAGGTTGATTAATTGAAATCTCTTTCTAATTAAAACCCCTAGAATTGCATTAACTCGATTTATGGACTCCCATATTAGGTTTGACCCTAATCTGGTAGATTTTCGTCACCCTATCTCTAGGCGCGCGATTAACTCCACTTAATTATGCTAGATCTACTCTTAGGCAGGGTCTATTCCTCCTCTACCTAAGCACATCAATACTTGAATCAATATCCTGAACTATCAAAACAAGAATTAAGAACACATAATTAAGAACAAATCAAGTATTTATCATATAGCTCAGAAAACAATAACAATATCCGTCTTAGGTTTCATCCCCCTCAGGTATCTGAGGGTTTAGTTCATAATCATAAAAATATGCATCTCAGAAGAAAAGATAAAACAAAACATAAGAAAAACCCTAAAACCCCCTGAAGGAATTGAAGAGAAGATCTTCCGTCTTTAGTATGACTCCGACTTCTTGAGATGAATCAACTGGCTTTCTTCGAGTAAATCCCATAATTCTGACTTCTCCGGCTTGGCTCCTTGGCCTAGCTGGACGCCCCCTAAAGGTTGGACTTTAGGGTGTTTATATAGGCTTTTGGAATGGCTTTCTTTGCCTCTAAGTACCCTAATCCGAATAAAATTCTTCTTTTCCACGGTAGGGACACGCCCATGGCACACGCCCGTGTAAGTCGAGTTGTAGGCCGTGTTCGAGCCTTCTAAAGGGGCACGACCGTGTGGTGAAACCCCAGGCCGTGTCGATTTCTCACTTTGGCCCATTTGGCCCGTTTTAAGCCCGTTTCTCGTTCTTTTCATCCTCCTATGCTCTCCTGAGTATAAAACATGAAATTAAAGGATTAAGAGCACCAAATTCCATAATTCAAGGGATAAATCATCCAAAAGCATGCTAAATGTGGGATTAAAATATGTTACTATTACGGTTTATCATGACTCAAGCACTGATTATGATTCAGCCTGAGTTTGGAAAAAGTGGTTTATAGCGATGCGTCTCAAACTGGTCTTGGTTGTGTATTGATGCAAGACAATAAGGTTGTAGCCCATGCATCGAGGTAGCTTAAACCGCATGAGCATAATTATCCGACTCATGATCTTGAGCTGGAAGCAGTGGTGTTTGCTTTAAAAATCTGGAAGCATTATTTGTATGGTGAGAAGTGTATTATTTACACAGATCACAAGAGTCTTAAGTATTTTCTCTCCCAAAAAGACTTCAACTTAAGGATTACAACTATACGTTGAGCACCCTCCTAGGAAAGCTAATGTAGTGACAGATGATCTGAGTAGAAGGTCGATGATCGATTCGAGAGTAATGTTCCTTAGGTTGAGTTTGTATGAGGATGGTGGCTTACTAGCAGAGTTGCAAGTAAAGCGTACCTTGGTCAATGAGATTAAAAAGAAGCACTCTTTGGATGTGTCTCTTTTGCCTCGGATTAAACAGATTGGGGAAGGTAAGGCTACGGATTTTGGGTTCAATTCAGATAGTGTTTTGTGTTTTCGAGGGAGGTATTGTATGTCGAATGATAAGGATCTGAAACAATCTATTCTTTGGGAAGAGCACAGTATCCCTTATGCTATGCATCTTGGAGGAAATAAGATGTATCGTGATCTGAAAGAACTTTATTGGTGGTTTAGTTTAAAGCGTGAGGTAACAGATTATGTGGCTAAGTATCTGATGTGTCAGCAAGTGAAAGTTGAGCACTAGTTCTCTTCTGGTTTGTTACAGCCTATCAGGATTCCTCAGTGTAAATGGGAGCAAGTGACTATGGAATTTGTCAGTGGGTTTCCCGTAACACCTACTAAGAAAGATTCAGTCTGGGTGATTGTGGATAGATTGGTTAAGTCAGCTCACTTCCTACCGGTTCGTACAGATTATTCTTTGCATAAGTTGGCAAGGTTGTATATTTTTGAGATAGTGAGACGCATGGGTATCGGTATCGAGTATTTTGGATCGTGATCCTCATTTTACGTCTCGATTCTAGAAGAAGCTGCATGAGGCACTTGGTACTCGACTAGATTTTAGTATGGCTTTTTATCCACAGGCTGAGGGGTAATCTAAGCGAGTTATTCAGATCATTGAGGATATGCTGAGGAGTTATGTTATCGACTTCCGAGATAGTTGGGAAGAGCACTTTCTATTAGCATAATTTGCGTATAATAACAGCTTTCAGTTGAGCATATAGATGGCACCTTATGAGGCATTGTATGGTCGAAAGTGTCGAACACCTTTGTGTTAGACTTAGCCGGTGAGAAGAAAATGTTGGGTCTAGAACTAGTTCAGGAGACTGAAAGTAAGGTTAGGTTGATTTAGGATAGATTGCAAGCAGCTTCAGATCGACAGAATTCTTATGCAAATTTGAAGAGAAAGGACATAGAGTTCAGTGTCGGGGATCAAGTATTTTTGACAGTGTCGCCATGGAAGAAAGTTATGAGATTTGGTCGAAAGGGCAAGTTGAGCCCACGTTTTATTGAGCCTTATAAGATCCTTAAGAGGATTGGACTGGTGGCTTATCAGTTAAAGTTACATCCTAAGTTGGACTGTATTCATGACGTGTTCCATGTCTCTATGTTGAGGCAGTACCGATCTAACTCATCTCATGTGGTTCCAATTGAGGAGAGAGAGGTGAGACCGAATTAATCTTTTGAGGAGGAACCTGTTCAGATTTTGGAGCATGAGGCTAAGATTTTGGGGAAAAAGCAGTTTCCACTGGTAAAAGTTTTGTGGGGGATTCAAGGCACTGAAGAGGATACATGGGAGCCAAAAGACTTGATTCATCAACAGTATCCTCATCTGTTCGGATCAAGTAAATTTTGATGACAATTTCTTTTAGGGAGGGTAAAGTTGTCACACCCCATTTTATAATTTATTTTTGTAAGAGTTTAAACAAGAATGAGTTCTGGCCTAGTGGTTAAGAAGTGGTGTAACTACACTTGAGATCCGAGTTCGAGTCCCCTCTCTAGCATTTTTGTTAAATTTCGACTCCCCTTGGTCAACCCTCCCATTGCCACCCAAAGTGAGTTGTCCATCCCTTAATCTCCTCCTAATTTTTCTCCTTCGTCTACCTCTTTTCCTCCCCTTTCTTCTCATTTATTCCCTCGCTTTCCTTTCTTCCCCCTTTGGCTAACTTGGGTTGCCTCTATCACCAAAGAAACCACTCAACTTTTTTTGTTTCTTTTGTCATTTTTTCTCTCCAAAAACCACCACCTTACGTCGCCCCATTCTCTAGCTCCTCCTTTCTCTCCCTCTCTTCACTTTGTTGCCATATCTCCCCTTGTACTGCCATTTGCACCACCATCACACCACCATACCCTCCACCTTGATCCACCGTCGCGCCACCATCACGCCACCATTGCGTTGCCGCCGCCGTCGCCATCCTTTTTCTTCTCCTCCTTTATTTCATTCTCTTCTTCTTTTCTTCTCACTTCACCACCGTTTACCTTCATTATTTCCCTTCTTTTTCTTTCATTGTTGCCCCTTCTTATGCCACCCATCGTCGCCATGTCATCCTCGTGTTGCTGCCGAACTGCCACCGTAAATACTTTTCATTTCTTTTTCTTTTTCTTTTTTATTTTTCTTTTTCTTTTTCTTTTCTTCCTTCTTAACCATTTTGTATTTATGTGACTTGATCTTTACCTCATTTCTCCATCACTTCTTTTCCTTAGCCAAATCTCTCTACTTACTCAAGATTTTTCATTGAGCCCATAACATTCCGATCTAGTCCGATGAAGTGTAAGTGGTGATTAGCTTTGTAACACCCCTTACCCGGGTTCTACGCCAAAACCGGGCCCGAGACGTTACCGAACTCAAACCACTTGTTCGCCACTTAGGCTCATCGTAACTACTCTCTGAAGTCATCTCAACAACCTCATTCTCGACTTACGAGGCCTCACTCATACACACGAGGGCTCTCGAGACTAAACCGGAACTTTTTCCAATCTTAAAATTTTTCTCTTTTATACAGATCTCACACACCCGTGCAAGATTAGACACGCCCATGCATGGACACACACGCCCATGTCCCCAAACCGTGCCTAAAACCCCAAAGACGTCTCGCCAATGCCCCACGGCCAAGGCACACGCCCGTGCTTACCACCCGTGGTGCACACTGACTACCTTAACACAGCCTAGAGTCTAGACACACGCCCGTGTAGCTAGCCCGTGGCAAACACTGATTAATCCCACACGCCCTAGGCACACGCCCGTGTGACTAGTCTGTGGTCTATTCTGACTTCAAATACTAACATGCAGGGGACACACGGCTGAGTCACACGCCCGTGGGCTGGCCATGTGTCACACATGGCCTAGACACACGCCCGTGTGTCTATCCACATGGACAAGAAAAAAGCTATGTGCCAAGTTCTTTTCACCCCTCTAGCATACACAACATATACTCATCTAACACAATCATAATCAACTCAAATTGAATTGCAATCTCACATAGACAACTATAACTTTTCATAAAACATAAAATAGCCAACAACTATGGCATTATACAAAATAAGCTATCCATCTAAAGGCCAACACATCATAGCCATTTACAACAAAATTCCCTAACTTGTCTAGCCCCTATACATGCCATATACAAAACATTGAGTCTCATGTACCAGAGTGTGCTGATAGTGTGGGCGATCTTCCAATTGATCCTCGTATCTCGATTCAACACTTTTACTCTATAAGACAAGGGAAAAGAAAGGGAGTAAGCTTTGAGCTTAGTAAGTTTACACATAAACAATTAAGCATCATAGTATAAGCTAAACAACAATTAGCATTATACTACCAAAAGTAATGAACAACTATGCTTACTCTTTCTAACCCTTACCACATTTCCAACACATCATGAGTCACATACTCATAACCATCGAAATGCACCCCTGCATTCAATGTCACATTTACACAATATACAACACATCAATATTTCACAATAATTCATCCACACAGCTAATTAACTTACTAATACATCCACACAGCTATTTTACTCAATAATGCCATCACATGGCTAATCCACACAGCAAATGTCTCGGTGGTTTCGCACTTAGCACACCACAGTCAATTAATAAGGTGGTATCGCACTTAGCCCACCACAAAGGTAATCATAGGGGTTTCTCACATAGCCCACTAGACGATATACCTAATGATAGCATCGCACATAGCCAGCTCATCGTCAATATGCATTAGGATGGTATCGCTCTTAGCCTGCCATCTAGCATTATCACTACACATTCACATGTCTACTTACTCAATTAAACATCCATTCACAATTCTACTTGAGCCACATAGGTTCTCAATCAATCTCGAACAAGCTACACACTAGCTATCATCAACAAATTGTAAGTATGAATGCATTGTTTATGCATAGACTTACCTCGGTACTCAAAACTATTGAGACTTGCAATTTAGTCCACCGCCTTGCTTTTGCCTTGGTTTCGATCCGGCCTTTGCCTTTCTTGATCTATAATGAATAAATCAGCTTATTCAATACACACATTGACTAGATTGACCCTTATCTCATACTTTAGCAAAATTACTATTTTGTCCCTAAACTTTCTCATATTTACACTTTAGCCCCAAAGGCTCGTAAAGTGATTTTTATTCAACTTTCTAGTCTTTCATGCTTAGTCGAACCTCTTATTCAACTAAAGCTATCATCAATTCTCACTAAAACACACATGTATGACCAAACTTAAGATTTTCACAATCAAGTCCCTACATGCATTTTCATGGAAAATCACTTAACAAAAGATGTTTCTACTACATCAAGCTTTCATAATCCTCCATAAAACAACAAAATACATGCATGTCATACATGATCACATTTTTGAACATCCATTATAGCTCATCAAATAGCTAAAAATAGCTTACTCATGCTACCGGGACTTCAAAAATACAAAGAATATAAAAAACGGGACTTAAATGCACTTACTAGCAAGCTTGAAAAATTGAAGAACCCTAGCTATGGCTTCCTTCAAATTTTCGACAATGAGGGGAAGAAGATGAGCATGATTTTGTCATCTTTTCTCAATAACCAAATGACCAAAATGCCCTTTTTGATAAACTTTCTATTTTAACTCATCCATGCCCATTTTTGTCCAAAAACTAAAAATTGGGAAAATTGCTCATTAAGGACCTCTAATTAATAATCTAAAGCTATTTCACACATATAGCTTCTAGAAACACACATTTCGCAACTTTTGCAATTTAGTCCTTTTGGACAATTCAACCACAATTTCACAAAATTGCTTCATGAAACTTTCACACTAGCATGCATACATAGCATAAACCTCAAAAACTCATTCATAAACCTCGGATTTGTGGTCTCGCACCACTATTCCGACTAGGCCCTAAACCGGGATGTTACAACTCACCCCCTTTAGAGATTTTTGCCCCAAAAATATTACCAGTAAAGAGGTTTGGATGTTGCTCTCTCATAGCTTCTTCCGTTTCCCACGTAGCTTCTTCCACACCATGTTTCTGCCATAACACTTTCACTAGTGCTATGCTCTTATTCCTCAAATGCTTCACTTCTCGAGCCAAGATCTTAATCAGCTCTTCTTCATAAGACATATCCGGCCTTATCTCAATTTCCGTCGAAGGAATTACATGTGAAGGATCGGAGCGATACCGTCGCAACATCGACACATGGAACATATTATGAATCTTTTCCAACTCTACTGGCAAAGCCAACCGGTATGCTACAGGTCCAATCCTGTCTGTAATTTCATACGGCCCTATGAATCTTGGACTCAATTTTCCTTTTCGTCCAAATCTCATAATCTTCTCCCACGGGGACACTTTCAAAAACACTTTGTCGCCCACTTCAAACTAAATTTCTTTTCTTTTCAAATCCGCATACGACTTTTGTCGGTTCGAAGCAGCTTTCAGACTATAACGGATTACTCTCACTTTCTCTTCGGTCTCTTTTACTAGATCAACTCCATGGATCCGCTTCTCACTAAGCTCGGTCCAATACAAGGGAGTCCGACACTTCCAACCATACAAAGCCTCATACGGTGCCATCTGTATACTCGACTGATAACTATTATTATAGGCGAATTCGACCAAAGGTAGATATCTCTCCCACTACCTTCGAATTCTAACACACAAAGATCAAAGCATATCTTCCGAACTTGAATCACTCTTTTAGACCGACCATCGGTTTGCGGATGGAACGCGATCTTCAAATTCAATCTCGTACCCATGGCCTCTTGCAACTTCTTCCAAAATCTCGAAGTAAACCTCAGATCTCTATCCGATATAATAGACATAGGCACACCATGCAACCTCACTATCTCTGCCACATACAACTCAGCTAACTTGTCCAGTGAACAATTAACACGTACTAGAATAAAGTGAGCCGAATTCGTCAATCTATCCACAACAACCCACACAGCATCTCTTTTTCTCGGAGTCATCGGCAACCCCGTTACAAAATCCATGGTAATCCGATCCCACTTCCATTCAGGTACCATTACTGGCTGAAGCAATCCCGATGGCACTTGATGCTTAGCTTTCACTTGTTGACAAATTAGACACTTTGTCACGAACTCTGAAATATCTCTTTTCATACCCGGCCACCAATAAGACTCCTTCAAGTCATTATACATTTTCGCACTGCCCGGATGTACTGACAAACATCCACTGTAGGCCTCATGTAAAACCTTTTGGATTAACTCCTCATCTCTAGGTACACAAATTCTGTCACAGTACATCAAACAACCATTCGAACCCACTCGAAAATCAGAATCACTTTCTGATCCGAACTTAGCTATCTTAGCTTGCATATCATTGTCATACTTCTGAGCCTCACATATTTGTTGAACAAATAGTGGCTTAGCTCTCAACTCTGCCAAAATAGCTCCATCATCAGACAATGCTAAACTCGTCCTCATAACTCTTAGAGCATACAAGGATTTCCTGCTCAGGGCATCCGCAACCACATTCGCTTTTCCCGGGTGGTAGTCAATGACTAACTCATAGTCTTTCAACAACTCAAGCCACCGTCTCTGTCTCAGATTCAGATCTTTCTGATCTATCAAATATCTCAAACTCTTGTGATCTGTAAAGATTCGGCACTTCTCACCATATAAGTAATGTCGCCAAATCTTTAACGCGAAAACAATCGCAGCCAACTCTAAATCATGAGTCGGATAATTCTTCTCGTGCAGTTTCAACTGTCTCAAGGCGTAAGCGACTACCTTACCCTCTTGCATCAACACGCAACCGAGACCATTAAACGACGCATCACTATAAACCACAAACTCCTTCCCCGATTCTGGTTGAACCAAAATCGGTGCCTCAGTCAACATTATTTTCAGTCTCTCGAAGCTCTGTTGACATGTCTCAGTCCATTCAAACTTGACATCTTTATGCAACAACTTCGTCATCAGAGTAGCAATCACGGAGAACCCCTTTACGAAATGTCTGTAATATCCTACTAATCCCAAGAAACTTCTGATTTCAGACACGTTCCTCGGCGGTTTCCAATCAACAACAGCCGATATCTTACTCGGGTCAACTCTGACACCATCACCTGACACCATGTGTCCTAGGAATCCGACTTCTCGGAGCCAAAAATCACTCTTGCTAAACTTAGCATACAACTGCTTATCTCTCAAAGTTTCTAAGACAATTCTCAAATGCTCTTCATGATCGTTCTCATCCCGAGAATAGATCAATATATTGTCAATAAAGACAACTACAAACTTGTCCACATACGGTCTAAAAACACGGTTCATCAGATCCATAAAAATCGCAGGTGCATTCGTCAAACCAAACGGCATAACCAAAAACTCATAATGGCCATACCTTTATCTCAAATGCGATTTTCAACACATCTTGCTCTTTCACTCACGAAATGATAATAACCGGACCTCAAGTCTATCTTGGAGAACAACAGTAGCTCCCTTGATTGATCAAAAGATCATCAATCCTTGGTAAAGGATACTTATTCTTCATCACACCTTATTCGATTGTCTATAGTCTATACACAACCTCATAGACCCATCTTTCTTCTTCACGAATAATACCGAGCACCCCACAGTGAGTAGCTCGGTCTTGCAAAACCCTTATCATCAACTCTTGCAAGCCCCAACCTTCAGTTCTTTCAACTCTACAGGTGTCATTCTATATGGAGCAATTGAAATAGGTGCCGTTCCCTAACCAACTCAATTCCAAACTCGACCTCTCTCACTAGAGGTAATCCGGGTAACTCTTTCGAAAATACATCTGGATACTCACATACTGCATCGCACTGTTTCAACTCTACTACTCCAACCTCTCGAGTATTCAACATAAAAGCAAGATAGGACTCACATCTTTTTCTCAAACATTTCTCAGCCACTAGGGAAGAAATCATCGCTGGTAGACTATCCGGTCCACCTGATTCAACCCGAACCACATATTTACTCTCACATTTCAATTCAATAAACTTACTACCACAGTTCACTAAGACACTATGGGTAGTCAACCAATCCATGCCTAGGATTAACTCAAACTCATCAAATGGCAACAACATAAGGTTTGCCGAAAAACAATGATTCTCAAACAATAAAGGACAATTCTTACACACTCTGTCCACTAACACATGCTTTCCTAATGGGTTTGACACCTTAACCACTATGTCCGTAGACTCAATGGTCATACTCAAACTAGATGCTAATCTCATGCAAATATAAGAATGAGTAGACCCTGGATCTATTAAAGCAATAACAAAGGTGTCAAAGAGAGAAAAAGTACCTGTTATCACATCAGGGGAGGATGCTTCTTCGCGAGCGCGAATAGCATACGTCCTTGCAGGTGCCCGACCCTCCGGTCTCATAGCAGAGTCCCTGGATGCACCTCTACCACTATTCCCACCTCTAGGGTTTCTTGGTGGTCTACCCCTTGCAGACACATCACTAGGTCTCATCTCTTGCTTCTCTTCCTTATCATCCCTCTCGGGGCAGTTCCGGATAAAGTGGTCAGGGGAACCACACTTATAACATTTCTGACTATTTCCCCAACACTCTCCGGTGTGATATCTACCACTGACATCAACGTCTTCCACCAATGGTATACCGAGTCCCTCAGTAAGGATACGAAACACTTCAAGCTCTCTTCAGGCGTACAAGAGAGTTCATCGAATACTCTCATCGAGCTCTCTAACCAGAACTCCGCCCTCTCTGGGTCATCATCTACCTTAGCTCTAAACTCCTCAGCCCCGTGCTTCCTAATCTTATCCAACGGGGGTTTTGATATCCTCACTACATCCATACCTTGAAGAGCCACTGGATTTGGCTGAGGTATAGGAGGGGGTGGAGGAGGTTGAGCATTAGGGTTCACTCGAACATAGTCCGAGTACCAATTGCTCATCATCTGGAGAAAGGCTTCCCGTGCCTCTTCCCCTTGACCCCTAACCTCGGGTCCACTTTGAACAGGCACGGTTCCTTGCTCGAGAGCCGCGCATTACTATTAGCTTTCATCATCCAGTCAATGGATCGGAATCCATATACTATATAAAACAAGATTTAAAATCACCAGAAACCACCACACTATCATTGTACACTTATGGCATGTATAGCTAGACTCTTACACCCGCTACGGTAGTCCTAGAACCGACTAAACTATAGCTCTGATACCACTAAATGTAACACCCCTTACCCGGGTTCTATGCTGAAACTGGGCCCGAGGCGTTACCGAACTCAAACCACTTGTTCGCCACTTAGGCTCGTCGTAACTACTCTCTGAAGTCATCTCAACAACCTCATTCTCGACTTACGAGGCCTCACTCATACACACAAGGGCTCTCGAGACTAAACCAAAACTTTTTCCAATCTTAAAATTTTTCTCTTTTATACAGATCTCACACGCTCGTGTAAGATTAGACACGCCCGTGCATGGACACACATGCCCATGTCCCCAAACCGTGCCTAAAAACCCCAGCATTCTGCCAATGCCCCACAGCCAAGGCACATGCCCGTGCTTACCACCCGTGGTACACACTGACTACCTTAACACGGCCTAGAGTCTAGACACACGCCCGTGTAGCTAGCCCGTGGCCAACATTGATTAATCCCACACGCCATAGGCACACGCCCGTGTGACTAGTCCGTGGTCTATTCTGACTTCAACTACTAACATGCAGGGGACACACGGCTGAGTCACACGCCCGTGGGCTAGCCGTGTGTCACACATGGCCTAGACACACGCCCGTGTGTCTATCCACATGGACAAGAACAAAGCTATTTGCCAAGTTCTTTTCACCCCCTAGCATACACAACATATACTCATCTAACACAATCATAATCAACTCAAATTGAATTGCAATCTCACATAGACAAATATAACTTTTCATAAAACATAAAATAGCCAACAACTATGACATTATACAAAATAAGCTATCCATCTAAAGGCCAACACATCATAGCCATTTACAACAAAATTCATTAACTTGTCTAGCCCCTATACATGCCATATACAAAACATTGAGTCTCATGTACCAGAGTGTGCTGATAGTGTGGGCGATCTTCCAATTGATCCTCGTATCTCGATTCAACACTTTTACTCTATAAGACAAGGGAAAAGAAAGGGAGTAAGCTTTGAGCTTAGTAAGTTTACACATAAACAATTAAGCATCATAGTATAAGCTAAACAACAATTAGCATTATACTACCAAAAGTAATGAACAACTATGCTTACTCTTTCTAACCCTTACCACATTTCCAACACATCATGAGTCACATACTCATAACCATCGAAATGCACCCTGCATTCAATGTCACATTTACACAATATACAACACATCAATATTTCTCAATAATTCATCCACACAACTAATTAACTTAATAATACATCCACACAAATTATTTTACTCAATAATGCCATCACATGGCTAATCCACACAAAAATGTCTCGGTGGTTTCGCACTTAGCACACCACAATCAATTAATAAGGTGGTATCGCACTTAGCCCACCATAAAGGTAATCATAGGGGTTTCTCACATAGCCCACTAGACGATATACCTAACGATAGCATCGTACATAGCCAGGTCATCGTCAATATGCATTAGGATAGTATCGCACTTAGCCTGCCATCTAGCATTATCACTACACATTCACATGTCTACTTACTCAATTAAACATCCATTCACAATTCTACTTGAACCACATAGGTTCTCAATCAATCTCGAACAAGCTACACACTAGCTATCATCAACAAATTGTAAGTATGAATGCATTGTTTATGCATAGACTTACCTCGGTACTCAAAACTATTGAGACTTGCAATTTAGTCCACCGCCTTGCTTTTGCCCTGGCTTCGATCCGGGCTTTGCCTTTCTTGATCTATAATGAATAAATCAGCTTATTCAATACACACATTGACTATATTGACCCTTATCTCATACTTTAGTAAAATTACTATTTTGTCCCTAAACTTTCTCATATTTACACTTTAGCCCCAAAGGCTCGTAAAGTGATTTTTATTCAACTTTCTAGTCTTTCATGCTTAGTCGAACCTCTTATTCAACTAAAGCTATCATCAATTCTCACTAAAACACACATGTATGACCAAACTTAAGATTTTCACAATCATGTCCCTACATGCATTTTCATGGAAAATCACTTAACAAAAGATGTTTCTACTACATCAAGCTTTCATAATCTTCCATAAAACAACAAAATACATGCAAGTCATACATGACCACATTTTTTAACATCCATTATAGCTCATCAAATAGCTAAAAATAGCTTACTCATGCTACCGGGACTTCAAAAATACAAAGAATATCAAAAACGGGACTTAAATGCACTTACTAGCAAGCTTGAAAAATTGAAGAACCCTAGCTATGGCTTTCTTCAAATTTTCGGCAATGAGGGGAAGAAGATGAGCATGATTTTGTCATCTTTTCTCCTTTTTAATCATTTAATAACCAAATGACCAAAATGCCCTTTTTGATAAACTTCCTATTTTAACTCATCCATGCCCATTTTTGTCCAAAAACTAAAAATTAGGAAAATTGCTCATTAAGGACCTCTAATTAATAATCTAAAGCTATTTCACACATATAGCTTCTAGAAGCACACATTTCGCAACTTTTGCAATTTAGTCCTTTTGGACAATTCAACCACAATTTCACAAAATTGCTTCATGAAATTTTCACACTAGCATGCATACATAGCATAAACCTCAAAAGCTCATTCATAAAGCTCAGATTTATGGTCTCGCACCACTATTCTGACTAGGCCCTAAACCGGGATGTTACAAGCTTAATCTAATCTCGTTTCTTCTTTTTTTTCTTTGTTAAGTTTGAATTCTATATGTTAATCTTATGTATAGTATTTTGTTGAAGGTTTCAATCTGGATCACTCGGATCTTCATTAGCACCAAAGGATTGTTGGATATCCATTTTAAAGGAGTGGAAATGTGGGTAGCAGCCTCTGAATCTAGATTTGAAAGGTCTAGTCATTTCCTATTTTGACCAAACCTTATATGCCTTTAGAGGTTGAATTATAACCATATAATGCTCATCTTATGTACAAATCTGATATAGATCTAATCAAATATGGGTCTTAGGAGTTGTGGAGTTACGATAGTGCTTTGGATTTGCGCAAATCTGGTGTGGGTCCTAACTTTTGTGTTGATGATTAATTGAAAGCATGTTAATTTTTTAATTTGGTTTGTGGTAAGTTATGGTGACCGAATGATCTAAGTGACCTAGTAAGCATTAGTCGAATGATATATAACCCTAAAACGAAGTAACCGGGTGTGTAAGTGCTATCATTATCGATTGATTGAATGTATGACATTACATGTTTCATATTAAATAGCATGCTATTGATTGTATCCTATATTGGTTGCATGTACAACATGCCATTGACTGAAACGTATATTGATTGCATGTACGCATACCACTGACTATTACCGTACATATTGATTGCAAGTTTAAAACATGCCCACTATTTCTGGTAAATCTAGTTGCATGTTAAAATCATGCCTACTGTACCAATTTTGTTACTATCATTGTATGTCATACTGAATTGCATTGGGGTTAGGATGTTTATGAAAAGAGGAAGATCCGGTAGTATAACTGCAATTACTGGTGGCTTGTCCACATAGTTCTGACAATATATTTGCATATTTGGTGGCTTGTCCACATATATTTCTGGTAGCTTGAATGCAATTATTGGTTGCTTGTCCACATATATTTCTAGCAGCTTGACTGCAATTACTAGTGACTTGTCCACAGTATGGTGTGTTATTAGATGGATGAGTTATGGGGAACTTTTACTGTGGTGTGTAGCGAAGTTGGGTAGGAACTTCTTTGAAATATTACATCGACATGCTTATGCATGTTGAAAACTGTAAATCTGTGTTGTTTTAAATTCTCTGTTAATTTACTAGCTTGAATGTTATGTTTACTATCTTATACTGAATACTTAAGTTATGACTCACACTGAGCTTATTAGCTCACCCTTTAGTCTACTAATTTATTTTTCAGATAATCCTCGAGGTCAAGACTTGGACATGGCTTTTGGAGGAGCAACTCGGATGTTTTTATATTTAAAGTATTTAAACTTATTTTTAATAATTTTTTTGGGACTATAATAAATTTTATTTGGACTGTGTAATGGGTTTTTAAATTGGGATTATTTTGATTGCATGACATTAAATTTTCTTTTTTTAGAAAACTGCT
The DNA here is from genome assembly GCA_025698515.1 of Gossypium sturtianum. Lineage (NCBI taxonomy): Eukaryota > Viridiplantae > Streptophyta > Magnoliopsida > Malvales > Malvaceae > Gossypium > Gossypium sturtianum. The sequence continues at coordinate 99,082,575 of CM046955.1, read as the reverse complement.
TAAATTGTTATTTGAAATGATTATGCATGAAACTTGGTTTTTAATAAAAATCTGTCAATATCACTCCTTTTCGTTGCAATACTGAAAACAAGTTTTTAATAAAAATTCAACTTAGTTTCAAAATAATCAATCTTTACAAATACAATACTAAAATCTATCGATTTCTAAAATTTGCATATTTTTGCGAAATTAAGAGAAACATTCGATTTCACTAGTTTTGAGCGAATAAGTAAATGGTTTAAAAGTACATTTGAAATACAAAAGTCTAACTGAGCCATTTTGGTGGCCAATGTAGTCTTCAGAATTCGACCATAACGTCTAGGTCGGGTTAGGGAGGTTACAAAAACCATGATAAAGTTATTCAACTTGGTGGTTCATGATGCTCTTAAAATAAAAACAAACTACAACATAATCTAATGGGAACCTATATGTCTTAGAGGATGTTGCAAAAAGGCAACAAAAACATAAGATCAACCATAAGATAATCCAATCTATCTACAACATTCATCTAATGTACACAAAAATCACCCTATTGATAATGTAATTAGTAGTTTCCATGATGGTAAGAGAATTAGAGATATGCATAAAACTAATTATAGAGAAATGGTTAGACTTGCATGTTATACTTCTTCTATCGAACCCAAAAAGTCGAGAAGGCCTTGAATAATGAACACCATATTTAGACAATGCAAGAAGATTTGTATCAATTTGGGAGAAATGATGTTTTACAACTTATACCTCATCATGAAGGGTGCAACATCATTAGCTCAAAAGGAATCTTCAAAAATAAAACTGATGAACAAGGGAACATTAGTAGAAATAAATCTAAGCTTCTTGCTTAATGATATATATAGGTTGAAAGGGTTGACATTGATGAAAAATTTGCCCTTGTAGCACTTCTTAAAACCATAAGATTGCTTTTTATTGTATCTAGTCACTTGAACATCATATTTTTTTTTAATAGGTGTCAAGAGCGACTTCTTAAATGGGTTTAGAGGAAATATAAACTCCTAGGAAAATAATTTAAAATGTCATCATTAACATTTTAATCTATACTCGAACTCTATTTAATGAATAAATAAGAAATTAAAAACTCTTAAAACTAATTAAATGTTTGGTTAATTAGTTTTTATAAGTCTTATATAACTGAAACTCTAAGTAAATGAATAAATATTTAGTATCTTAAATAAACTTATAAGTAATATAAAACGCTAAAACTTAGGCCTAAGGAATAGCAATTGGTGGCTTAAGAGACTTCCAAAGGCTTCAACTCATCGTACTCAAATTTCTACTTGCATAGTCCTCACTAAAATGACCATAACTTAATATCACAAACTCAAATTGATGCATTTCAAAGTGTGTTGTGAAGCTAAGAGTCAGCTCTTCGATCTATATAACTTAACTCAAGCATACTTGGATACCATCCATGATGTGTCACAAGTTGGTTGAAATTATTGTATCTAATGAATCTAATAATGTCAAACTTATATTGATCTTGATAATATTACCTAACGCATCATCAGAATCTAGGAAGCATGATTCTAGATAATTTTGTTTGATAATGTACTAAGGTTTCCTAAATAGAGTATTAATCTTTTGAACAAACTTGACAGTCTTGTTATTGATAAATATATAATTCTTGATGGAGAAAAAGAATCAGAATAAAAGAAAATATTGATAGAAGAATTCGAAGTCACTAAAGAAAATTATGCTTAAAAAATGCATTGGAATTAGATACACTAAAGAAATTTGCTATATTAGATACACAACTCAAAGACATAAACCAGGTTTATTAAAAGATTACTTGGTTCTAATCCTGAAGAAGAAAAAGCTTTAGGTGTGAATGTTGCTTCAAATGTTACAACATTGGAAAGTGAGGCTTTTATTACTAAATGAGTCAAAGAGGAAAAGGATGGTATTCCTAATGTTGCAACAATCAAGGCTAAGAATCTTAGAGCTGAAGAGATAGAAGAAGAAAATATTAACCCCTTTAAAGAAACAATAGATGAACTAGCTAGTGCTTAGGCTATCGAAGCTAGTCCTTTGAAAAAGTGATGATGTGGTGTTTATAATAATCCGGTTTCTAGTGGTATTGAAAAGCATGATTTTGGAACCCCGTTTTCGTAAACCAAGTCCGTAAATATTAAATAGGTATATTTACGAAGTTAGCGTATTGATGAATTAAAATTTGGTTAAGTAATTTAGCTGAAATTATGGTTAATCAAGGCTCAGGGATTAAATTATAAAATTTTAATCACTATAGATTTTTAATTAGAAAGGCTTAGGGACTTAGATAGTAATGATCCAAAGGATTAAAATGGTAAATAAACCAAATTAAAATGAAGGTGTAACACCCATAACCCATCCTCGTCGTCAGATTAGAGTTATGGCATATTACTGTACAATCCAAATAATCAATAACATATAGCATCAAGTTGCCAATTTAATTAACAGAATTTCATAATAATTCAGATCAGAGTAATACATTCATTTATGGGCCTTAATTGAGCCTACGAGGACTTAAAAAAAATTTCTTCAAAGTGTTGGACAAAATAAACATTTTAAAGAGCCTTGAATTAATTTAATTTTTAACGAGTTTTTAAAGTCTGAAGGATTTCTATCGCTACTTAGGTGGACAAGTATCGGTAGAACTCAAAAATGGAAAGACCTTGAAAAGGCTATAGAATTCTACCAGTAGAACTGGGAGTTCTACCGATACAACTCTAGGTTCTACCGATACAACCCGGACTTCTATTGATATAATGCGCTCCAGTGAGCAAGGTAGTTTTGGCATGGGACTTCTATTGATACCCTAAGGACAACACAAGTCAAGACAATGGCCAAAGCTTAGCATTGTAACACCCTAAAACACATCAAGGGCAACCAAAACATGTCAATTATGCTCACCTAAATTTAACTAAGTTGTCTTTCAAATTCACATCACATAATATTTATAATCTTCATGTATTAAATCAAACATACAAGCCACCATACACACACATTGAATACGCTTACCATGACCTCGAACACCATGCCTAGACCCAACCCAATTACTACCATTCATGATCAAACATTGAGCACAACTTAAGAATTAACTTGGCATACTATAGGAATTTCTAAAGTTTATATCATCAAAAACATACCAACCAACCAACATATAACTATAAACTTATAACAATTTCATTAACCCTACTACATGCCATATAAGTCATACAAAATGAAAATATGCCAAAGATTCCTAGATAATGTGAATCTTCAAGTTGATCCGATCACTCGATTATCCACAGAATGTTATTTAAAAAAAACATAACAAACACGAGTAAACTTTTATAAAGCTTAGTAAGTTCGTCGATTAAACGATAAAGCTTATTGATTTAAACATAATAATTCAAATAACAAGATTAATAAACCAAGTTCCTATCAACAAGGTTCTTAACAGAATTCCTGTCAACCACAGATCACAACAGGTGAGTTTATACATAAACAAGTATGAGATCATTCATTATCAAGCCACAATGCTATCAGGAGATTCATGAATAATCTTTTAACAATTCTATAACAAGACATTTAACGCAAGAACATTACCGATGAACGATATACGGATACGAGTACACAGTTAACGATCCGAGAACATGCCATACGCTCATATGAGCTAATCCAACCGATAACACGCCTCGGCACTAAGTGCCTAGCCCGTAGGCTAACATTCGCCCCCGGTAACACGCCAGAAAACACTGTAATATAACACAATAGTTCTCAACAAATGCAAAACTTTGATATATTTAGTGAACAAGAAATATATAGGAATCCTCATCAGATCTCATATCAAGCCCGTATTGTGTGCAAAATAACCTATTGGCATGCCAATTGTACAGTATCCTATGTTCATCAGCTCAGGAGATATTAATGGTAACCAGTATTTTGTCAACCGTTATTTCAGTTCAGGCTAAACTGCAGCAATGACAAAGTACAAGGGCTATTTGGTAATTTTCTCTTTTTCTCATTTTTCCACTTGTTCTTGATCTACTAAATAAGGAACCCTAGCTTGGCCAAAACTTGCAAGGTCCTCCCATTGTGTATTTGGTTCTCCCCCCACGAAGAAGAAAGAAAAAAAAATGATGATAATATATTTTGATTTCTTTAATTTTAACTTTAATTTTAAATTTTTTACTAAATTACCCTATTAATATAACTTGTAAAACTATTAAATCATGTCCATAAATGTCCATAATATAAGTATATAGTATAATTACCAACCAAGGAAGGTTTAATTTCACAATTGGTCCTTCAGTTATTTTAAATTTTAACTAAACAAGCTTAATTTCAATTTAATCCTAAACTGATTAAGACTAGATGAGCAAATAGCCCAAAAGGTTAGTGGATTTAATCATGCCACCACCGCTTGGAATTTTTTACCATGGTTTAGTTACCATTTTGGTCCTTATATTATATTAAATCTATAACAATTGACTTTTACCTCTTTTACAATTTAATCATTTTACCGTAATTAAGCAATAAATCATCAAAATTACCGGACCAAACTTCAATTCACATATAATACAACTTTGTTAATATTTAATAAAAATATTGACGGCCTTAAATTAAGGAAACGAGGTCCTAATACTTCGTTTTCAATAACAACTTGACTTTTGAACCAAACCACTCATACTAACTTTTAATTCAATTGGTTAAAATTCCTCAAATCAAAATTCAATAAAAATTATTATTAACTCGTATAATTTAAATACCAATTATACGAACTCACTCGTTGGATTTGTGGTCTTGAAACCACTATTTTTGACACCATTGAAATACGGAATGTTATAGAAGGTTAGTGGGTGATGATGGTAGATGCCATTAATTTAGTTTAATTATGATTAATTTTAACTAAACATGATTAATTAGGTAAATTAAGATTAATTAAATTATAAACCTAATATATATGAGATACGTGGAAGGAGAGATGCAATTTCATCTTCTCCAACGCCATTTTTAGGTTTTAAGGTATTCAACCATTTAATTCAAGTCATTAGCCTTTTTTTTATGATGGAAATTAAACCATGAAGCTTGATTTTGCTAACCCATGTACTAATTTGTGAAACTTTTAAACTTTTAAAAAGTTTCCATTGTTTATTTCTTGAAGAATTAGGTGTGAAATTGATAGAAATTAAGTTTAGTTCGTAAAAAGGACTAAATTGTAAAGCTTAATTATTGGTTTTGTACATTAGGTACCAAATTGAATAAAATGCAAAATTTTCATGAATTTTCAATAGGAATAGAAATTAAAAGGTCCCTAATAAGTAAAAGTGAAATCAGATTTCAATCTGAATCTTTAGATCAAAAGTTATGCTTGTCTCGGGTTTAGGGACTAAATTGAATAAATTAAAAAATTTGTTTAATACTGTATTTGATTGTGAATTGAATGGAAATTGATGGTGTTTTATGCTTTGTGATTATATTTAGCTAACATTGACGCGGAACCTTCGAGAGGGAAAGGAAAAATGATTGTTGTCGACGAGTGACTCGGAAATTCGAATTGTATTTCTATGATTCAAGATCAATTTAATTACTACATATTCATGAATTTTTTTTCATTATATAATTTTAAGGTGAGTTATTAATGGTTATTTTATTTGAATTGTTATGGTTGAGATTGAATATCGAAACAGGGGCTAAATTGAATAGAATGGAAAGTAGTATGATTTAATTTATATATGATAGTTGGTATGAAATTGAGCTGAAAAATGTTATATTACATGATGAAATGATGAATTGATGGTGAATTGGATATGATGAAATATGTATTGAATTATATAATGAAATTGAAAAATTGGTTACCCTATTAACTGTTCGGACAGAGTCGGATATAGTTGGCATGCCATAGAGTCAGGGTATTGATTGAAAACCATCGTTATCGAGCAACTCGGGGTGGTAGATTGTACATATAAAGTCACCGTTGTCAATAAATCTAGGGTGACAGGATATACAGATTATGAAAACCATCATTGTCGAGCAACCCGGGGTGGTAGTATGTACATGTTCAGTGTCATCACTGTCGGGTAACTCGAGGTGACAAATTCGTGTATTCGTTCTAAGTCTGTGTCCGGTTAATGGAGGTTATAAAAACATGAATTGGCTAAATGGTATATGAGATGAAATGTGAATTGAAATGTGACATACGACAACATGAATGTGACATACGACAACATGTGAAATATCATGTGAAATAAGTCAAAAATGAGCCCTAGGGGCCGATTGAGTAATTATGAGCCAAGAGGCTCGAAAATGGTTGAATGCTAATATAAAATTTAGAATTTGTGTATACATGTTTATGATGGTATAAGAATAAGTAGTTGTGCACCTATAGTTGTTAAAATGAATTGATTATGTACTATATGCAATGAATGAAAAGTAGCAAATTTAGGTGTATTTCTAGTGAATTGGTATTTAGGAATGACTATATGTATGTTATGTAATAGTGGAAGTTTTTGGCATGAAATGGCATGAGAATTGATTATGAATTGAGCTTGAGTTGAATGTATTCAATAGTTCTAAATTTGTTTTGTATTGACTTGAATCATGGAAATAACACTGAGCATTTTCGCTCAGTGTACGGTTTTTTTTCTTCATTCGCAAGTATAGTTGATCCTCAAGAGTGCGTATAATTGATCTAGCATCCAGGAAGTGATCCCCAACTGAAGAAAGTTTCTATAGTCCCGTTTTGTTAAATATAAGGCATGTACCTAGGTTGAGTCGATGTTGGTGTAATAAAATGATTTTATGAACATTTGAGTTAGAATTTGGTATATGGAAATGGTCATATGAATGCAATATGTATTTGAGTATAATACAAGGTTTAAAATGTATAAAATGTTGAATTGTCCATGGCCTATTTGATTATGCATATATGTCAAATGTTTTGAATGAACTGTACTAGGTAATTTACTTATAGGTTATATGGCATTGAAGAAATGGTAATATGGCATTGGTACAATTATGAATAAGGTGTTGTAGTTCATAGTTGAGTCATGAGCATTGTGTATTTGGTTGAAAATGTGTTATGGAAGTGTAATTTGATTGATTTGGTATTTGCATATTGGTGTCAATTTGTACCATGTAGAAATAGACAATCGCATCACGACATCGGCCATTTGTCATCGCGACGAGATCAAGTTAGTATGTTGTGTCACGATGAGGAACCCCCAAAGTCGCGACGACAATCTGGAATTTTGAAAACATTAAAATTTAGTCCTAATTTGACCTCAGGTTAGTATAGAGCTTTCATAGGCTCGTGTAACACTCGGGAATGATTGTATATTGTATCATATGCTTATAATACTCGTAATTAACTGTTCAATGGTATAAATTGAATGTAATTGATCGTAGTTACTCCGGCAACGAATGTGACATCCTGTAGCTCAGACCCAACGATCGGGTCGGGTATGGGGTGTTACAGTGTTGGCCATCTTATGCTAAAGATGGCAAAGAAAAATGGGTAAGAGATCTTCTCGGCCTCTCTTTGTCAAGTAGAATCTCAAGAAAATGAAAGAAGTTCAGGCTACAAATTTCGATGTTGTAAATGAGCCAATTTAGAATGAACCAATTTAGAATAAATCTATGTTCTTGAATAATGTGTGAAAAATGAGAATGAAGTTCATGGAAAAAATATTATTTATGATCGGAACATCAACATGGGTAGTTTTCAAGGTATGGATGTGGTTACTTTGCTACATGCACAAACTTGCTACCGTTAACCCAAGAGGCAAAGGCAAAGGGTCCCAAAAAAAATGGCAGATTTTCCATTTAGCCCATTAAAATTTTATGAAATTACATATTAGTATATTGGTAAAATAGCACTTTGGCCTCAAAAAAAATTATGATTCAATTTTTGCCCCTACTATAACAGTTTTCTGGCTTCACCCCTACTCAACCCTAGATGTTAAAGCCATATGTGAAGACTATTGTCTTGGATATCTATAGTAACCTACTTAAGGCCATCACCAACATGAAAGTGTATGTTTAAGGTCATACCTTTATGTTCTCCCCTGCCTTGATTAACAATTTTCTAAAGCATAATGGTGTAGAAGTTGATTATATAGAAGACTTCAATAAGATTGTGAAGAAATTTACTAAAGGGGTTCGCTCACTTGGCCTGACAATAAGGTTGTTCTTGCCTCAGCTAAGTTTAAAGTATGTTGTTCTTCATTAAATTGTTGTAAGGAATTGGATGTCTTCTCTTCAAAGGATTTTAATCAATAAAACCATGGGACTATTACTGCATAAAGTTGGTAATATGTCTTCATTTAATCTTGGATCTCTTATATTGTGTCTAGAGCTTATTATTTTGAGCCATCTCCTCCTTTAGCCAAGATCTCATACAAGCCGAAGACAGAGAAATAGGCTGATGATTCTACTCTACTTAAGAATAAGTTAGGCTTTGATGTTGAACCCGACTCCCTTGTTGCTGATGAACATGTTGCACCTAATGTTACAACTCCACAAAACTTGGAAGTTGCTCAACGAGCTAGAATGATCAAATTTATGAAAAGTAAAATCAAATCACTACATGCTCAGGTTCATCAAATCAACAAGGCAAAGAAATAAGCTCGTTCAATTTCTTCTAGGAGCTTGTATGCAGGGGAAGTGAAGTCTTCCTGCTCAGACTACTGATGAATGATTGTGTTTTTTTGAACTTAGTTATTTGGTTTTTATTGCTATTCGCTAGTTTGTAAACATTAAACTTCTCGAGGATTGTTGCTTAACTATGCTTGTTGGATGATTGATGGGACTTTACTTGTTTTAATAGCCTGTTTAATTTATTTATGATTATGAGATATGTTTTATTTTTGTTGTAGAGTTTTGTCAAAAATGACAAAGGAAGACATCTAATGTTCTTTGGACTTGTAATGTTATAAGAGTTGTATAAATGTTGCAATTTTGACTTGTAATTGGTTTTATGTTAATAGTAGTAAACAAAATTAGGATATTATTGGGAAAGTAGACATCTAATGTTCTTTTGATTTTGTTAATGGTGTAAACCGGGCGTTTTCAGTATATATTAAGTTTTCACACAGTGGAACAGTAAAAGAGGGATAAGATAGTTATCCAAGAGAGACCATATCTTCTTCCCCATAATGAAAATCAACAGTAATGGCCACTGCATAAGTGACCCATATGGATATTTAAATTTGTGAGCCCCGAAATATAATAATATAGTGTGAAATGAGCTAGATTTTAGCTTCTTGACCAAACAAACCTCCATTAAAGATCTTGAAGCTCTCCTCCCAAGGTTCTTCTTTAATCAAAAGGACAAATAAAATAAGATAAACAGAAAAGAAAAAAAGAATACTGCTGGGATAGTAAAAAAATCATTTAATGGTAGTTGGCATTGTCAGTTGCTAGCTCAAATGGGTATAATTATAACTAAAATATACAAATTAAAAATGAAAACAGACTTAAAAAAATAACCCCAAAGTGATTTAAAGTTTTTTGCTTTTTTCTAAAAAAAAATACTCCCTACATCGGATAGACCAGAGTAAGCAAAAATTTTGAAGTTTTGAAGGAAGAGAGAAGAAGGGTGTTTTGTAATATTTTAACAGTAGCAGTGGCGGTGGTTAATGATCAAACAGCTCTCTTTTTGATGCAAGCGTGGGTATAAATGCAGGACATTTGACATTACTCTTCTCTTTCACTCTGTCTTCTTCAAAATAGACAAATACCCATTTATTTTCTCTCACTCTAAAGTAATAAAACTCCCTCCTTTATTACTTTTCTTCTCTGGTTTTATTTGACTGTTTTGTAACAGAGTTGCTCTGTTGCTGAGCAAACACACACACAAAAAGAGCTTTGCAAAAATTCTATAAAAGCTTTAACTTTTGTGTGTCTGGGTGTGTTGAAAAAAAGAAGGCTTTGAATGAGAGTGCAGAGGGAGTACAATAAAAGTAAGCACAGAATCTGAAAATGGGTATCTTTCTCTTTCTCTACTTTTTGTTGAGTTCCTTTCTCTTTCTGGGTTCTCTGCTAAATTCTGACTAGGGTTTTGAATGTGAAGGGTGGCTTTATTTATTGTACTGAAACCAATGTTCTCTTTTGTTTTCTTGGACTAAATTGACTGCTTCTGGTGGACCTTTTTTCTTTCTTTCTTTTACAGCTTTTCTTTTAACTTCCTTTTTCTGGTCTGTTCCATCTTTTTGTCCTGAAGAAGGCTTTTTAATTTACGCAAATTTTGGTTCTTCCAATTTTCAGTTGTTGCTTTGGAAATGGCAGATTTTTCAGCTTGTGGTACATAATTCCAGTTATGTTTTTTTGGGGGTTCACTAGTTGAAGTGCAGAAGTGGTTTTCTTGATACTTCTTCTGAGCAGTTCTTATGATTTTCTTTTGGGGTGGGTGAATTTTAGCTTTTTAGGACTATAAATTTCTTATATCTTAAGTTTTCAGATCCCTTCTGGAGTTAGCTTGAAGCTTGTTGGCAAAGTTATTGTGTATTAATATATGTCAAAGAATTAGATAATTTTCCCATGTGATATGTTTGTTGTTGTTCTCTTTACCTGTCTTTTTTGTGGTCTTTGATCTTTGGTTGATAATCTTAGACTAAGTGCAGTTGAGGGTATTTTTAGGTAGTGGTCAAATCTTTAAGGAGCCTGACTTTGGACTATTGCCTAGGTGTTCAAACATAATTGTGGAGAAAGGCATTCAAAGTTATTCTGCATTATTGTTGAAGAGGAATGGATGTAGGTGAAAAGGATAAATATGAGCTAGAGAAGAGAAATGACAATAGCTTAAACTACCAGGCATCTGGTATGTCATCGGCTTGGCAGTTTGGTGGTTCCAATCTCACAAGTACTCCTATGAGTTTAGTTTCTAGTGATAATCCCTTGGTTATTGGTTCTTCATCTGCTTCAGCTTCAATGGGAGACTCGTTTTGTTCTAACCTTTGGGAGCACCCTTCTAATTCACAAAACTTGGGATTTTGTGATATTAATGTGCAAAATGGTGCAAGCTCTTCAAATGCAATGGGAATTGGTAGAGGTGGTCCTGCCTCTGTGAGAAGTAGCATTGATAGACCATTTGAGATGGGATGGAATGCAACAAGTTCAATGTTGAAAGGGGGTATATTTTTACCGAATGCTTCTGGGGTTCTACCTTCGAGCCTATCTCAGTTACCAACTGACTCAGCTTTCATCGAGCGTGCTGCCAAGTTCTCGAGTTTTAATGGGGGAAATTTTAGTGATATCGTGAACCCTTTTGGTATTCCTGAAGCAATGGGTGTCTATGCTAGAGGTGTGGGCTTGATGCAAGGACCGCAAGATGTTTACACAATCAGTGGGATTAAATCAATATCTGGTGTGGAATCTCAGAGAAGTAAGTTGATTACCACTGAAGCTTCTAGAGATTTGCAAGCTGAAAATAGGGCTACTCAAGAAAGCCCACGCAAGAATGAGAGGAACGGTGGAAGTCTTGTGAGATCAAATGAAGAAGCAAAACAAGGAAATGGTGGCTCTGGTAATGAGTCTAATGAGGCTGAGTCTAGTGGCGGTGCTGGTGGTCATGATGAACCTTCTGCATTGGATGGTACAGCTGGTGAATCTTCAGCTAAGGTTCTTAGTTCTAAGAAAAGAAAAAGGAGCGTACAGGTAAAAAAAAATGTTTACGAAATTCTTTCCCTGATCCACGATGCATTTTTTGTTTATACTTGGTTTTATGGCAGGAGGCTGAGGTTGATCAAGCTAAGGGAAGCCAATCACCTGTCGAGGCTGCAAAGGATGGTGCTGAAAATCAACAGAAAGGAGACCAGAACCAAACTACAATGGTCAATAAGACTACGGTTAAACATGGAAAACAAGGTTCTCAAGCTTCTGATCCACCAAAAGAGGAATACATCCATGTCAGAGCCCGAAGAGGGCAGGCAACAAACAGCCATAGTCTTGCAGAAAGGGTAAAGCTTACATGGAACTTACTGAAAGCTTAGCAATATTTAAATCATCTGATTGGAGTTAATTGGTTATGACTTCAGGTAAGAAGGGAAAAGATCAGTGAAAGGATGAAATTTCTGCAGGATCTTGTACCTGGTTGCAATAAGGTATGCTTTCTTGGAGGGTATAGCTTAAGGAGTACAGTCAAATTCACTTCTTAGCCGCAGTTGGACCAGCTAGTGTAGTTCAGTTTCTAAGGGTTTATTGGTTCTTGCAGGTTACAGGCAAGGCAGTGATGCTAGATGAAATCATTAACTACGTGCAGTCACTTCAGCGGCAGGTTGAGGTATTGGAGCATAATTCACAACTTAACTTTTCCAAACCATTGGTTCCTTGGTGATCTAGTGTAGTTGGTGGTGGTATAGTGGTGCACACTTCGATCTTATAAAAAATGATCTGATATAATATATATACAAACTAAAGTAAATTGTGAATCTTGTTAGATTGATGTATATATTGTAACAACCTCAGGGCTTATATGGTAGTATTCCTGAGCCTTTCATCAATTACTTTCTCTTGCATATACTGTATAGATATAACCATCAGCTTTCCTTCACAAGCCCTAATGTGTCACTTTATTTTCTTCTTTTGCAGTTTCTATCAATGAAACTTGCAACAGTGAATCCTCGGGTAGATTGTAATATAGAAGGGCTTCTTGCAAAAGATGTAAGTTGATCCATGTAGATTTAGCAATTACTCATGTCTATATGTCTCTTCTAATCCATTGAAGTACAGATTATTCAATCACGAGCTGGTCCATCAACTCTGGGGTTTTCTCCTGATTTATCTGTGGGTTATCCTCCGTTACATCCATCTCAATCTGGACTTGGTCCAGGTGGTTTTCCTGTCATGGGGAATAATGCTGATATTATTCGTAGAACTCTCAGTTCCCACTTCGCACCAATGACCGGAGGATTCAAGGAGCCTAATCAGGTTTTACTTCCCTTCTTTTCTTTATAGTTCACACTTTAAGCATGTGTTTGGGTATATATAGCATCCAATGGTTAATTATTTGGAAACCTATGACTCTTGAGTCTTTGTAAGTCTTTTTGTTCTTTTATTAGTATATTTTAAAACCAAACTTGGCTATAGTGCATGGTGTGATTGACATCTTGCTTAACTTCATGAGCGTATGAGGATTACAGATTTACTTACATTTTGGTTCCAGCTATCAAATGCATGGGAGGATGAGCTCCACAATGTTGTCCAAATGAACTATGGAACAAGTAATGCTTCTGACAGCCAAGAAGTAAATGGTATTTACTCTCTTTTATCAACACGCCCTTTGCAGCCTGTCATAGGCAGAATCTCCAATCTGACTATAATTAATCTATTTCTCTTGCAGGTTCTCAACCTTCAGGTCATACGAAAGTAGAACTTTGATCCTAAAGGGTTTATAGCTCTATCCCAGGCAGCTCATTATGACCCTCTACCTGTTACATTTATACCGCATTCTTGAAGGTAGCCAAGGACACGCAAATCACTCTTTCGAAAATTTGAAGTATAAGCATATGCAGTCACTATTTTCCTACCCTGTTCTTATTGAATAATCGAAGATGCTATTCACCTGGTTTTATAGCTAGGAATATCAGAGTCAACATTCGACAGAGGCACATGCTTGAAGGCTCGTGGTTCGTTAACTGTAATGTTAGGGCAGTGATACATTTGTATGATTGTATAGATTGATAATATGGAAATCTTTTGTGATATATGAGTAATGTGTCATCTAGTATTCTTAGATGATGTCTTACAGTAATTTAGTGATGAAAGAGATGTATTTTGTTCAGTTCAGAGATGTAAGTTGCAATTTGTTTATTAACTTTTTAAGGACATATAATGTTCTTCAATCTTACTACTCATTTTTTCCCCTCTTCGAAACCAATTACGGTTTTATTTCGTAACTAAGTCAAATGAATTCAAGTGTTGACTTACTTGATATTTTCCAGCTGATATCGATCTTTGGATAACCCTTACCTTGTATAAAAAATTTGACAGCATTCAGCCCAACAAAGAGCTGCCCAGAAAAGACCCAATGCCTCAAACAGGTCGATAATACACACCGAAACCAGCTGATATATATATATATATCTTTTACTCTTATTTTAGGCCGAAAAGGGCCAACGCCAATTCCCGCCAACTAATTGTTTTCAATAGACAGAAAATGTCTTCCAACTCTAACTACTACTGTTCATTACTGAAAATCTGCACCGAGACCCGAAACCGGTCCCAAGCAAAGAAAATCCATTGCCACATTCTTAGAACCATAAAAGACCCTGAAACATTCCTATTAAACAATCTTGTTAATGCATACAGTAAACTAGGGGATTTAACCTACGCACGCAACGTGTTTGATAAAATTCCCCAACCAAATCTCTTTTCATGGAACACTATTCTTTTTACTTATTCGAAGTCTGGGAATCTTTCAGACATGAATGATATATTTAACCGCATGCCTAAGCGTGATGGGGTTTCTTGGAATTCCCTTATTTCGGGGTATGCTTCTCGTGCCCTGGTAACTGATGCAGTGAAGGGTTATAATTCAATGTTGGGGGATGGAGCAGCTAATTTGAATAGGATTACGTTTTCTACTATGCTTATATTGTCTTCTAGTCAAGGGTGTATTGATTTGGGTAGGCAAATTCATGGGCAGATTGTGAAGTTTGGGTTTGGATCTTTTGTGTTTGTGGGTTGTCCTTTGATGGATATGTATTCAAAGGCAGGGTTTGTTTACGATGCAAAACAAGTTTTTGATGAAACGCCAGAGCGGAATGTGGTAATGTATAACACAATGATTACTGGGTTTTTGAGGTGTGGTATGGTGGAGGATTCCTGGTCGTTGTTTCACAGTATGCGGGAAAAAGATCCCATTTCTTGGACAACTATGATCACGGGATTGACTCAGAATGGTTTGTATAAAGAGGCTATTGATTTGTTCAGAGAGATGAGGACAGAAGGCTTGGTTATGGATCAGTTTACCTTTGGAAGTATGTTGACGGCCTGTGGGGGTTTAATGGCCCTGAAAGAAGGCAAGCAAGCTCATGCTTTTGTAATTAGAACTAATCGTATGGATAATGTCTTTGTAGGCAGTGCACTTGTTGACATGTATTGCAAGTGCAAAAGGATAGCGTCTGCCGAGGCAGTTTTCAAGAGGATGACCCACAAGAATGTTGTGTCCTGGACTGCACTGCTAGTGGGTTATGGCCAGAATGGGTACAGTGAAGAAGCTATCAGAGTCTTTTGTGACATGCAGAGAAATGGCATCAACCCTGATTATTATACTCTAGGAAGTGTAATTAGCTCATGTGCAAACCTAGCAAGCTTAGAAGAGGGTTCACAATTTCATGGCCAAGCAATAGTTTCTGGCTTATTTTCTTTCACAACAGTTTCTAATGCACTTGTTACTTTATATAGCAAATGTGGAAGTATAGAAGATGCTAACCAGCTTTTCAATGAGATGAATTTTAGGGATGAAGTTTCCTGGACTGCATTGGTGTCAGGGTATGCTCAGTTTGGTAAAGCTGATGAAACAATTGATTTGTTTCAAAAAATGTTAGCTCATGGTCTAAAACCTGATGAAGTTACTTTTGTTGGTGTTCTATCAGCTTGCAGTAGGGCAGGACTAGTGGAAAAAGGGTATCAGTATTTTGAGTCAATGGTAAAAGAACATGGAATCATGCCCGTTGTTGATCATTATACTTGCATGATTGACCTTCTTAGCCGAGCTGGAAGGTTAGAGGAAGCAAGATGCTTTATAAACAAAATGCCTATGCCTCCTGATGCAATTGGTTGGTCCACCTTACTTAGCTCATGTAGACTGCATGGTAACTTGGAAGTTGGGAAATGGGCAGCTGCTTCCCTTCAGGAACTAGAGCCCAACAATCCTGCAGGTTACATCTTACTCTCGAGCATATATGCTGCTAAAGGAAAATGGGATTATGTGTCAGAATTAAGGAGGGGAATGAGAAATAAAGGAGTGAGAAAGGAACCGGGATGCAGTTGGATCAAATATAAAGGCAAAGTGCACATTTTCTCAGCAGATGACCAGACAAGTCCATTTTCAGATCAGATATATGCTGAGCTTGACAAACTAAACCACAAGATGATAGAAGAGGGTTATGTACCGGATCTGAGTACTGTTCTTCATGATGTTGAGGAATCAGAAAAGAAAAAGATGCTTAATTACCACAGTGAGAGGCTTGCAATTGCATTTGGGTTGATATTTATCCCTCCCGGGCTTCCCATACGGATAGTTAAAAATCTTAGGGTGTGTGGGGATTGCCATAATGCAACTAAGTATATTTCTAAGATAACACAGAGAGAGATATTAGTAAGAGATGCTGTCCGCTTCCACTTGTTTAAAGATGGAACGTGCTCGTGTGGAGATTTCTGGTGATGCTGTTTTCTGTGCCCAAAACTGATGATGAGTAGATCAAACCTTTGGCTAACTATTCAAATGACCAAATCACTGGATTATTCGCATAAAAAGGACTTGGTCTCGGAAGGTATTATCAGGAAGATGCATTGAATGTTGAAAACAACGGTTATTATGTCAACGACTGTATTTGACAGGCTGCCAGCTGAATCCTGCCTGCCAAAAACCCACAAATATTTCACAGATCATTTGGTTCTGCTACATGCCAAGGCTAATTTTCTTTGCTGCCTTGCTGTCTATTTCTCTAGTTCATGTCTCCATGGTTAATCAGTATTTCTGGGACTTCTGGCTACGTCAAAACTTGGAAAGGATTGCCTCTTTGACCAAAAGCCTCCACTACATTTCTCCCTTTTTTGTGCAATGGTGTTTCCACCGTTTAAAACTTGCTCATATTCCTTTAAAAGAGCAATATAAAATGTATCATGGATTGATCTTAGACTATAATAATGATAAAATTGTCTGAGTTGAACTTGAAAACATCGTCGTAGCATATCTGTCATCTCTGGTTAATAAGATTTATAGATTTGGTAGACAATGTGACAGTATAACACAAATTAAGTTTTTCTTTTTCCTTTCTGAAACAACTTAGAATGATTGATACTATAATAAAGGGGTGTACTTCATAAAGGCAGGTGCTTTAAATTAACATCGGAGTGAATTTAAGGTATCTTTTTTACATGGTGTAATAACTAGTTGAGGTGTTTGGCATCCTATTTAAGTGTCTTAAAATATTCTCAGCTATCTGCCTTGTACTACCATTCCCATGATGAAAAGCACTAACCAATGAGGCAGGCAGTAACCTATCCTGTGATATGTCTGAAGCTGACTTATTTCCACCTTTAACTAGGAATTTTTCAATCATCCAAAATGATTTCTGCCACAGGCCCTCTTGTCTGTGCTCTTTCACCACATTCAAGATATGTTGAATAGCATTTACTTCACTCAACAGGCTCACACTCATGTGCACATCAACATTGTCGTCCAGCAAAGTACATATAGCTGCCAATGAAGCTTCAACTACCTCGTTATTCTCATGATCCAGGCATGCCAATAGCCTTTCGACAGCGTTTGCATCGATCAAACAAAATGTGGTTTCTGAAGAACATACCCCTCTATGAACTGGACACAGTAATGGTATCTTTCTCCTTTTTGATGAACTGGAAGATAGAAGCTTTGGCAGGTAGAACAAGTTCGTAAGCTTGGTTTTCTTAATTTTTGGTGGCTTTGATAGTTTAATTGACTCTAATGAGAGCTTCTCTAGTCCAGTTGCTGATAATCTTTGAACTTCATCACTGGATGTCTTTGTGAGCAATTCCGTGAACACCGATGTGAGGTTGTGAGCTTTTGCTAGAAACAAGATCTGTGGTTCATACAGTGTAGTTGTGAATCTAACAAGAATCCCAACTAGGCCCTCTAAGTAAACAGTTGCATGCCTGCTAGTTCTTATTCCACTTCTTTGGATCAAAATGATTCTCTGAAGGATCGTGGGGACAACATTCTTGTGCAGAAGAGCAAGGTTGAGTGTTAGATTCTGTTGGGGGAGTTTTGCTAGGAACTTTGCTGAAACTGCCTGCTTCTCAGTGATGTGGTTAGTTTCAGTCTGGCTCTCAATTAAACTCTCAGGCTGCCCCCTGGTTTTGCAGAGCCTCTCTGCTAGTGTGTTACCGACATGTGATGCAAGGGTAATGAGTAGCTTGATTGCTGCAGTCCCAAGTTGTTCATGTTGGGTATTGATGAGTTCAATGAGAGTGTAGCTTGCTTCAGTCTCATTCACAACTGAGACAATTGTTGCCATTGACTTGGGTGACTTTGTGAGGCATAAGAGGATTCTGATGAGATTGATGTCGAGTTCATGAGCTGTGGAGTTTTTAAGCATGCAGATAATGTTATAGACAACATAATCTGAACTTATCCTGTGGCCATGAGGATTTACTTGGATGCTATCATGCTCAACCCCCGACTCGAGAATATTCGCAAGTATTGCAGCAGCTTCTTTCTTTGAGTTCATTGGTTCATCATATATCCTACGAGCGAACATCTCTTCAGCCATAATTTGGACAATACCAGCTTCTACTAGTATCCGGGCATTTGGATGGTGAGATGAGATTTGTGCTAAAGCCTTAAATGCTGCCTTTCTGATAATGGTGTTACCACTTTGCACCATTTTAAAGAGACTAGGAGAAGCCCTCTCGGCCACATAAGTTTTGCTGTCATTACCAAGTATGATTTCCCCTAAGTAGCTTGCCATTTCCATTTGCACCTCCTTGGAACCTGCTTATTTACACATCAGCATACTTGTCTTAGACTTCAAAACACGTTTGACTTTTATGATCAAACTTGAACATTCTTCAGTTAATCTAACTGCCATTTAATGTGCAGTTTCTAAATAGTTCCCTTGAAATGTTGGTATCAGCTAACTAATGCTCTAAATTTATTATTTGGAAGAAGGTCAATCATAAAGAAAGGTTAATTACCTACGGTTAGATGATTCAAAAGAGGGTCCAAGAACCCATACTCTGCCATCTGCTTTATGTTGTCTCGAAATCTCTCCAGGTTCTTTAAAATTTCATCTGCTTTTTGTGAAGCAAAGGGATCGACCTGATGGTTATATTTGATTCTGATCAGAATCAAAATGGCTCCAGTTGCTGACCCAATTTTTTCACCTAAAGCTTGACCTCTTGAAAGCTCAAGCAAGAGAAGCAATGATGCATGCCGAACGGACTGGTGGCTACTCGATAACAACTCCAGTAGCGTTGATAAATCCATTGCATTAGCAATCATTTCCTGCAGAAAATATAAAGAAATTGGTGCATATCTCCAGGGAAAAGTTTTCTGAAGTCTTAGTGCTTACTTAAAACTTCTAGTTTTGGTGATTACAAATATAGTCAGGATCAGGAATGTTCATATCCACCACAGTTTGCAACATTATGAAGGATATGTGATAGATATTCAGGTTAAGCTCTACAATCATGCATGCTGTAGTGTTCTAAAATATCTGTAAATAGTAAAAATCCAAACCTTTCCTTCGTTGTCTTCCTCAGCCAATTGTCGTAATAGTTCCAGGGCTCCACATCTGACATCTCTATTTTTGTATCCGATTAACTTAATAAGCAATGGCAATATTCCAACACTAAGCACTTGTACCTTATTGTACTGTTTCCTTTTGCAGATATGTTGCAGATCTGTTATTGCCTCTAGTATCATATTATCCGAACTAGCCAAAGATAATGCCACACGAGCAACCTTGATCCTTGCAGCTTCGTTCCTATCCTTCCATTGCTCTATTGTGGTCTTTAGAGCAACATTGGTGCTTAAAACCCTGCTCGTGAGCTTCATCCCTGTTGTTGGACAGATTATATCCTCTAGATGACTGAACGTTTCAAACCACTCCATTATCGCCTTCCTCTCATATGTCACTCCACTCTCAATGGTAACTGGGTCATCCATAATCTGCTTAGTCAATGGACAGAAGAAAGTGTCATACATAGGTTCGATATAATGAGCTACCTGTGGCAATGTTGGCAAGGATTTGTTTACGTTATCATTCTGGTTTTTCTGATTTGTAATGTTAAGGAAATCATTTAGGCATGGCATGTTCGAAGCTTGAGAACTTTCTGTGGAGACAGAGACTTCCACATTGACAGAGTAAAGATCTGATTCCATTGGTATTAGTTGTGGCATGTGAGAACTTTCTATTGCCATTTTTGATCTCTTATGTGGTTCTTTTGCAGAAGACATCTGTGGTTCGAGCTCTTTGGTTCGTAGATCTTCAGGTTGCTTAACTTCAATGTGGACATTCTGCATTAGTTGTGGCATTTCAGAACTTCCTATTTCCATTTTTGATTTCTTATGCGGTTCTGTTGCAAAAGATGTCTGCGGTTTGAGCTCTTTGGTTCGTGGTTCTTGAGGTTGAGGTTGCTTAACTTCAATGTGGACATTCTGCGTTAGTTGTGGCATTTGAGAACTTTCTGTTGCCATTTTAGATTTCTTATGCTGCTCTGCTGCAAAAGACATCTGTGGTTGAGGTCTCTTAACTTTGAAGTGTACATTCTGCATTTCCTCCGAAAGAGACCGGACTGCAGTTTCTGCATACCCCTCGCCCCCAAATGTTGCAGATGGTATCAAGCACAAACACTCACCTATGTCTTTTATCACCCCTTCCAGCTGGGCTATGATGCTTCCAAGTTCAGAATCTGAAACTGGTTGGTTATTTTTATCGCAATCTCCCACAAGATCTTTTGCCAGATTGACATTCTGGGAAATAGTTTCTAGAATCTCTTTCGCATTTTTCGGGGTTTTCTCAGTATACTTCAACTCCATTATCACTGGAAAAACTCGATAAAGGTAGCATCCAGCTTCAAAGAAACTCTCCTGCTCTACTTCTATGCACTCTACTGATTCTGTGACTGCTGTAATATCAGCCAACAAGGGTTCAAAAAGACCAGCAAAGGCAGTGTTGTCTATCTGAAAAAGGAAAAAAAGATCAAAAGAATTGAGATGTTGGATCAGTAATGATTTCTTCAAGCTATAAGCCAAGATATAAGTATTTTCTGTTTCTTGTAATTCAGAAAATAAGGCCAATATGCATAGTCCAGATACAATCAAAGCATTGCTCATGACTTGAAGATGAATTTGCTTGTTTGACAAAAATAGAAACAGATGGTGATCACTTTGGTGGTTTCATTTGTCTCATATGAACAAATCTCAGCTATATAATCATATTTATTTATCTAAAAGCATGGGATGCTTGAAGGTTCACCAGGATTAATTCATAGGAATCATTCTCATAAGTTGGCAATTTTCTAGTCTATGATTGTACTTCACCAATCTAAACATATCTTATCTGGATTCAAGTATCGGATACAGGCATGCGTTTGGCATAGCTATACTTAAATTTTCTTTCCTTAATACAATTGCAGGATCATATATCCATAACCGAATGTATGCAATATTTGATAAAGAAATGAGGAGTCTATGTAACATATAGTGTCTTGCAGATGATATTGAAACATGGAAATGCTAATAAGCAAGTTTTAATGGAGGAATAATTGATCCTGAGCCTCTAGATTGCTACTTAACAAAGAATGAAAAAGCAATTACAGAGAGGGAAAGATTTTGGAAAAGCTCGTACCGACATCGTCAAACCGCAGCCGTCCGTGTATTCGGCAAAGTTGCAGAACCTGAAGACTTGAGAGTTTCTGGGAGTTACAAAGATGGTTTAAGAAAAAAGGCAGCTCATTGAATCAGTCTCTTTTCATGTCATCATCCATAAGGTGAAAATCTTTAATTTCTTGATATCAAAAGTCAAAAGCTCTGCATTTACTTTTATTTTAAGATACAGATTACGTATGTTTTTATATGGTACATTACTTTGATGCATATGGATATGGAGAAACAATGAAGACTTTTAAGGTTTAGGACTTGAAATTGGTGTTGACGAATTGTTTAATATATTTCAGGGAGGGCCTTAGCCCCCTCAGATAAAATGGTTATATTGCAATTTTAGACTCTTTTTAAAAATTATCAATTAGATTTGACCCCAACAATTTATATTTTATCTTGACCTCCTCAACCAAAAATTAATTCCTAGTTTCTTTCATAAACAAAGCCTCCAATAGGCTTTGTTTTCTTGGTGTCACCCCTAATTATTTTTAGTATCTTTCGTTTCAATTTGGTAAACAAATTTTGTATTCCCACATGCGTACTTAGAAATAAAATATTTTCTTATTTGTTTTAGCTTAGACTGTTTCTTTGTTTATGTGCTAACTTGTGATTTTGGAAAAAATGAAATATGGGTTAATTTAATTAAAGATATTAGTCCACTTTCCTCTTGACATGTAGACTAGTTCAAAATGATGAGAAGACTTTGGCCTTCACTTTTAATATGTGTATTGTCCATATAATATTAATAAAAGATTAGGACTGTTACATCTTTGCATGTTGCATATGCATAAATATGAGGGATAATAGCATATCTGGCCATTGTATGTTATCAAATCTTCTAATCTAGCCCAAATAAAATAAAACATTAAAAGCACTATAATTATTGTTATCATTAAGGAAAATATGAAACTTTTAGACTATATAAGCAGCGTTAGAGATTTAACAATATTTATGGAATAAAAATATATATTTATTATTATTATTATTATTATAACCAAAAACAAGATGGCATTAATCTTAACTAAAGCTGCTATCTTCTCCATTGAGCCATACACCAAGATAGAAAAAGATTTAATTTTGGAGTGGGTTGTTTGATTTTAGGGAGAATGAGACGAAAATCCATTAAAAAGCCTTCAATACTAATCCCACAGTACAAACAACATGCTTTTATTGTTATGAGAGTGAAGGAGAAAATGTAGTCTTTTCTAATCTCTCATGCACCAAATCTTCATTTCATTACCATTTTGAGACTTGCATTTTTCTATTTAATTCAATTCTCACTTTTTCTTTACTTTATCTTCACCTTCAAATTATATAATTATATATATATATATATATATATATATATTAGTTCTACATTTAATTTTTCAGTCTCTTTTAGTTATTAAACTTGCATTGTTTGTCAATTCACTTTAAAATGAATAGAAAAGTTTATGTCTTTTAATTTTGTTGACGTGACAATCCATGTGTATGCCAATTAATTAATTTTTAAAAATTAAATTTTTTTTATTTTTTTATGTTTTTTTTATAATTTTTAATGAATTTTATATTTTTTTTAATTTTAAAGTTTAAAAAAATGATTAATTCTTATTGTGGCATCCACGTATATACCAAAGTTAACATACGGTAACTTTTCCATTCATTTTTTGGTAATTTGACAAACAATGTCAGCTCAAAATCTAAAAGAGACAGAAAAATTAAATATAGGGCTAACAATAAGAAATTTAGTGAATATCAAATTTAAAAAATTAACAAGTATCAAAATCAAATATATGAAAATTATCAATTTTTTGAAATTTTGATAAATAAAAAATTTTAATAAAATTTCAAACATATCTCACGCACATTAATATTTACAAAATTTTTTATTAATAAATATTATTCATATATTAAAAAGATTTATTTACCAAAATTTTAAAGTAATTTCATATATCTGGTTTGGATACTCACTAAATTTTTTATTTACCAAAATTTTAAAATTGAGATAAGCTAAAAAAAAAAAATAATGGGTCCTCATTTTAAAAAAGAAATTTCACAATCCCCTAATTTGATCAAAAGAAATGATGATTTGATGTATAACATATTCAAAAAATGTATTGTTTTGGTGGATTTATTATGAGTTCGGGCTCTTTTGGACTTAAAATTTTTTTTTATTTGGGCTCAGTTCGAGTCAGGTGGGTTCTAACGGATTTAAATATTTTTAAATTATATAAGTTATAAATATTTTAATTTCGAATGTAATAAATTATTTTACTTTTATACGATAACAACACAATTCAAATTTGTCTTATAAAAAGTATAAATTATATATATTTAATAAAGTTATTCTATATAAAATAATTAAAGTGCTTATTGTATGTAAAATTTATTATTCTATGATATTATATGAATTAACGAAAACATCTTTTATTGTTCATTATTTTATTATATTGACAATAGAATAAATTTTTATCTTTCTTATTTAATTTAAAAACCTAATGCTCCCAAATAATATACTCATTATCACCCAAACTCAAAATACACTAATTATACCCCAAATCTTAAGTCCAAAATAAAAATAAATTAAACCCAATACCCAAATACAACTTGTAAAAGTTAAAGCCCAATTTAAAATCTAATTTAATATATTAAATTTTTAATAATACTTTATATATTTCTAGTTATAATTATAAACATATATTTTAATATACTAAATTACACATTACTATTGATGTTATATCTTTTATTATAATCTATAATATAATAATAATTATATATATTAATACTTAAAAATATATTATTTCATTATATAGTATCATATCACATACTTTAATAGAAGAGTAGTACATATTATATTAATTATTATCATATATTGTTATTTATTATTATACTCTAAGCCCCTATATAAATATATATATGTATTAATAATTAAACATTATAATATCATGTAATACTATATCTTTTATTATATTCTACAATATAATAGTAGAACATTATATATATATATATATATATATATTAATTATTATCATATATTATTGTTTATTATTATATTGGTTGAAATATGCTCTAAGTCCCTATACTCTCTGTACATTTGAAAGTTAGTCCTCTTACTATATTATATAATGCTACATCATATCATATACTATAATATACAGAGGCCCCCCCTAATTTTCCATTTTGGCCCTTTAAATTTTTTTAAAAAATTTATTAGTAAAGGTAAAATTACACTTTGGCCCCCCTAAAAATGATAAAAATTTGATTTAATCCTTTAAAAATTATAAAGATATAGACAATTTAATTTTAGCCCCCTTAAATTTTTTTTCTGGCTTCGCCCCTGATAATATATTAATAGTTTATATATGCAACAATGACTAAACATTATAATATCATGTAATATTATATCTTTTATTATAATCTATAATATGGTGTGTTATATATTACATATTATTATTTATTATTATATTAGTTGAAATATGCTCTAAGTCCCTATACTTTTTATACATTTGAAAGTTAGCCCTCCTACTATATTATATAATGTTATATCATATTATATATTAATAGTTTATATATATGTATCAATGATTAAACATTATAATATAATATAATACTATATCTTTTATTATAATCTGTATTATAATAATAGTTATATACAATAGTAGTACATTATATATTACTTATTATTTTTATTATATTAGTTGAAATATGTTCTAAGCCCTTATACTTTTTGTACGTTTGAAATTTAGACCTCCTACTATATTATATAGTTTTATATCATACCATATAATATATTAATAATTTATATATGCATCAATGATTAAACATTATTGTAACAGTCCGGTTTATACCCTAGTCGGAACAGTGGTTTCGGGACCACAAATCTGAGTCTGTATAATATTTTAATATTATTTTCTGTGTCTCTGATAAATGATTATGCATGTGTTAAAGTTTCGTAAGATAATTTATCTGTTTGTGTGTTTAATTTGACAAAAGGATTGAAATGCATTAAATGTGAAAGTTGCTTGCTATTTGTTAAAATATCAATGTGTTGTGGCTTTGTAAGGGTGGAGGCCTTATATGGCAATTAAGCCATTTATAAGTTAGTGGTTTGTTAATGGACAAAAATGACATTGAATTATATTTGTCTTTTATGTTTATAAAAGGTTAATTTAGTAAAATGAATAATAATATGTTTGTATTATAATAAACAAAAGAAAAGATGAATGCTATCATCTTATTTGGGTGCCGAAATTGAAGAAAGAAAAAGAAAAGAAATTTGCTAGGGCATTCGGCATTCATTAATCAAAATTAAGGTATGTTTTTACTTTGGTTTTTGATGATTTTTATGTTTTTGAGATTGTTGCTTAGTCTACTATCAAGCCCATGTCTCAATTTGATGAATTGATGTTGTTCATGAAATGTGCCATTGATGATATGTTGAGCTTTGTGATGGTTTATGGTGTTAAATGAAAGATGTGAGCTAGATGAACAAACTTTGTTCTTGAATTTTTGATGAAGTTAGCTAATTAGGGCTAAATTGAGAAAATATTATTTTTGAGGACTAAATTGCAAATTTGACGAAAAATATGGGCTTGTAAGAGATGTATATACATTCGGCTAAGCTCAGATGTGTAATGATTTTGTGAATTTGATGTTTTGAGAAAAATGGACTAAATTGATAAATTGTGCAAATGTGAGGGTTAATTTGCAAATAGCCCTAAATGTGTGTCCTTGGACTGAATTGAATGAATAAGTGAATAAAAGAGTTAATTTTGAATATGTTTAGATCAAGAACCGAGGAAAACGGACTTAGATCGCGGGAAAACGAAAGTAACTGAGTAGCCGTTTCCGTTTCTGTTAAACCAAATCCGAGGTAAGTCATATTGCAAATAAATGTTGTTATATTGAATTGAGCTTATTTATAAGATAATTGATGAAAATGAATGCTTATGAGATTCTTTGTATATGAATTCTGAGTTATGGATGATATAGTGTTAAGTCCGAGAAGTCCCGTATCAACCTAGGAATATATAGGATTAGCTATGTCATGACATAGGTATTTGTTATGTTTTTATCATATAAGACCATGTCTAGGACGTTGGCATTGATTTGAAATTTTGTGTAAGACCTCGTCTGGGACGTAGGCATCGACATGAGCGTTACGTGTAAGACCACGTCTGGGACGTTGGCATCGATATGATCTTTACGTGTAAGACCATGTCTGGGACATTGGCATCGTATTGATTCGTGCAAGACCCTGTCTAGGACAGTGGCATCGATATTCAATTACATGTAAGACCTCGTCTGGGACGTTGGCATTGTACGACCATTCCGAGCTTTCTGAGTATCCTACTAGATTCCTTACGGTTCAACGGGCAAGTCTGTGATACGAATGGCTAGGTGAATTGTATATCTGTTTCAGGTACGTTGATTTATACACTAAGTGTGTATATAAGGTAAGTGCCTATGTGATCTTACTATGATTCTTAAATTGATGAATGTGGCAAATATGGCAAAGGATATGGACCAAAGTATATATGTGAGAAATTTGCTATGTATATGAATTGTGCCAATGTGGTTATATGCTTATATACTTTACATATTAAGTTTATTTGTATATGACTTACTAAGCTTTTGGAAAGCTTACTCTGTATATGTATTTTCTCTGTTTTATAGGTCGTTAAAGCTACTAAAGGCTTGGGACCGTCAAGGATCGTCATCACACTACTAAACCTATTTTGGTACATTTGGGGAATGTATAAAGCTAGATATGGCATGTATAGGCTAGCATTTGGTAAAAGTTTGTTATATGAATTTAGCCATGTGATTTGGCTAGTTTTGATGTTGAGAATTTGCTTGAAAGAATGTGATTTATGAAGTATGTTTTGGTATGGTTAGTTGATGCATAAAATGGTCAAGTTTTGATTAAGTGAATGAATGAAACATGTTTGTGATGAGATGAGTTTTAACCTTGTATTTTAGTATGTTTAGAATTGGTATTGAATGTATAGATTGAATGGTTAATTTGGCATGTTTTTGTGTGTCATTTGAGTATGAAATGAGTTGGTAAACATTGCTTGTAGGTATGACCTATGTGGGTGGCATTTTGGCCTCACAAATGGCCTATAATGTCACACGGTTGTGGCACACGGGCGTGCCTAGTGACCGTGGGGCTAAGTCAATAGCTAGCCTAATAGCACACAGCCAAGACACACGGGCGTGTCTAGTAGCCGTGTGAGAAAGTCTGTATATGGCCTAAGAGTACACGGCCTTAGCACAGGGGATGCTGGGTGGCCGTGGGTGTAAAGATAGATTCGACCACGGCCAAGGCACACGGGCGTGCTTGGTGGCCGTGGATGTGAAGTCAGATTCGACCACGGCCAAGGCACACGGGCGTGCTTGGTGGCCGTGGATGTGGGGTCAGATTCGACCACAGGGAGGACACACGGGGTGTTCAGCAGCCGTGGGAGGCACACGACTTGCCTACACGGGCGTGTAACCCCTGAAACTTAGAAAAGTTTTAAATTTCCGTGAAATTTCGTATGTGTTCCGGTTTAGTCCCTACCCTATTTCTGAGCATGCTTTAAGTCTCGATGACTTACTTAAGGGACAATATGAATGTAATTGATGAGTTACTTAATGAATTGTCTGTTAAAGTTTCCGATTTGTCCGGTAACGCTCTTAACCCTAGTCCAGACACGGGTTAGGGGTGTTACAATTATAATATCATGTAATACTATATCTTTCATAATAATCTATAGGCTTAATCCACGATTTAGCCCCTGAAGTATACCCATTTTTCCATTTTGGTACCTAAACTTTTTTCATCCCAATTTGGCACCTAAAGTATCAATTTCCTCTATTTTTGCTCCATTATGTAACAAATGTTGAAAAAAACTATTAAACAACCTTGGCCAATAAAAATGTGCCATGTGGCCTTTTTGGCAATGAAAAAATGCCACATGACAAATATGTTTATTTAAATTAAAAATATTAAATTTAAATTAAAAATATAAAATTATAATATTAAATATTTAAACATTACAAAACCACTTTTGACTTTGACCAATTGTTGACCATCCATGTGGTGCCATTAGAACACGCCAAGTGTTCTTTTTTAGTATTATATATATTATATTGATTAAAAATTAAAAATATAGAGAGAGAGGCCCAATTTTATCCGGCTCAAACAAACCAAAAGACCAAAAAAACAAATAAGAAAAATAAAAACAAGCCCATTAATTAAAAGTCCAGTCCATTTATAAGCCCAAACCCTAACCCTAACCCTAACCTGCTAACCTAAACCTAATACACTCGAGCCCAAATATTAACCCAACAGCCCAAAGCCCAAAATCCCGAAAACCTAAAAACTAAACAGGAAAACCTAGAACCCTAAAGCCATTCGCGCCACAGCCTCCGCCACATCAGCAAACGCGTCGCCCAAGGTCTAACGCCTCATCTGCCCCCTTTCACCAAAATGGAAAAGGCGTGGCTCCCCAGCATCGTTGACCGCCCCGAACATCTGCAAAAAAAGAAAAAAAACAAAAAATAGAGGAGTAGAGAAGAAAAAGAAAAATAGTAATATCTTGTAATATACTTTGGCTATAAAAAACCGAAAACCAGTTGTAATATGGACATTCAAAAAAAAAAGAGAATACAAAAGAAAAAAAACAAAAAAAAAGTTTTAAAAAAAAGGTAGTCCTCTTACTGTTTTTTATTTTTTGAAGAACATACATATAAAAAAATATATAACCAAAGATTAAAGTTTTTTTTTTTTTAGTTTACCTGTTAGCCGTCGTTGTGGGAAGTCCCCCTTCCGATTTGAAAGGTCTCCGAACCCTTAGGGTTCGTCAAGGGCCTCGTCGGGGATTGGGAAACCAAAAGGTTCCTCGCCTTCTAGTCGGACTTCGACTGGGTTTCTAGGGATTTAAAGCCCGGATCTAAACTCTACGCACAAAGGGGGTTTGAAAGGGTAATTTTGGCGATTTTCAGCCAATGGAGGCGGCGGTCGTCGTCGTCGATGATCGGTGGCCAAGATGGAGCCATGACAACCCGATGGTCGGACATAAGGGAGGCTCGAGAGAAAACAAGAGAGAAGAAAAGTTTTTTTTTTTTTTAAAATGAGTGAGAAATGATTTTTTGGGGGAAATTTTTGGCTTATAAAGGGTTCTAGTACGACGCCGTTTTGGGCTTGAGTTTCAGACGCCCAAAACGACGTCGTTTTGAGCCTAACCCAACAATCCGACCCGAACCCCTCCAGGATCCGCGTGTTTTCAAGGGGAGGGTCTAATCACTATATTGGCCCTCCCGCTTTTTTTTTAGATTCCGTCTTGTGTTTTTTTTTTAATTTTATTTTTCCCCTATAAGTTTACTCTTGTGCAATTTAGTCCCCCTGACCCACTAATAAATCCCCCGAGAATGACACATGTAATGGGGTTGGGATAATTGCCCTCTGAGTCCTTGTACTTTCCTATCTTATTCTAATTTGATCCTTTATGTTCCTCTTTTATAATTTATGCTTTAAATTTATTACATTTTAAATTTATTCCTTTTATTTAATTTGATTCCTTTACTTCATGTTTTAAATTTCTGGTCCTTTCAGTTTCATTATTCGCGCTTTAGCCCTTCAAATTATACAATCCTCAATTTCATTTTTAAGTTGTTATTTTATTCTTTTATCTACATTATTACTATGGTATTGATCATGTTATAATTATTAACATTGTCATCATCATCGATTAATGTCATAGTTGTATTATTATTATTTACTAATACGATTACTATTATTTTATTACTTTATTATTATTTTATTATATTATCATTTTGTTTTTACCATCATAGTTCTTTTATTTTATTTTTGCCATCATCGCATTATGTATCATGTTTAAATATATTTGGTCATTTTCGCACCATATTCAAATAAATTGATCGTGTATCACGTTATATGAACCGAGGAGATGTTCTTTAATTAAAGGATTCGAGAAATTGTGCCCGTAACTTATGGGGTATGACTTCCTCATTGAACCGAAATAATCGAATGTCCTTTTAAAATTTAAAACATATAGGATTTAGGTAATAATCAAACGACGAGTATTCTTGTTTTCGGGGATTCGAGATGCCGTGCCCTAACTTACGAGACATGACCTCTTCTTCTCGATTAACTCAAAATAAAAGAGCCTTCTCCATAAAATTTAATTTAGATGGTAATATTTTCTCGAATAACATCATGCAAAAGGGGATCACATTTTAAATTCTCTTCTAATTCTTAATTTCCAACACTAAGACCTCAAATAATCAACTAGGTACCAATTTTGGGCGTTATAAGGGTGCTAATTATTCCTCATACGTAACCGACTCCCGAACTCACTTCCTAGATTTCGTAGATTGAAAATTATCGTTTTAATAATTTTAACCTTTTATTAAAATGATGAAATTTCGAGGTGGTCCAATCACACCTAATAAAAGGATTGGTGGTGACTCCATTTCCATTTTAAAATAAAAAGTCAAAAAAATGGTTTCGACAGCTTGGCGACTCCACTGGTGAATAATAAGATAGTCAAGCCGCAAGTTGATTATTTTTCGGTCTTTTTGTTGGAAATTGAGAATTCGATTTTATTTAATTTGCGATCCTTTCTTGCATTTCATCATTTATGTTTTTGCTTTGGTTGAAAAACTATTACAAATATTCTTGTTAATAATCTCGAGTTACACAGTGATCTAGACATATGGTCCTATTTTTTGTCGAGGTTTAAGAATTCATCTTTGTATGTTTTCACACATATTGCATGACATAATCACTCTATTCCGCCCTTCTTAAGTGGGAGTGAGAAGCTATTCCTTCGTGAGGTCTTCACCTTCGTGTAGGATAGTGGATCGCTTCCGGAATACATTCGCACCTATGTCTTCATGAGGTCTTCACCTCCGTGCAAACATAGGGAAATATATTCCCTTAAACTGAACTCGGTCCATATAAGCCTATAACGGGTGAGGATTGAGAAATATGTTGGTTAAGGTATCCTTACTTTAGAACCAAACCGCATGTAACGAGCCTTAAGAGCCTTTCCTAGGTAGAACCATGTCAAGCTTTTAACGGTTACCCGAATAGATTATAAAGAGGAAATGTTTTAATTGTTATTCTTTGCTTTGTATTCAAGCTTTATACAAAATGTACTGACTTGTTTCATTTTATTTTGGTTGTGGTTGCATTGTATTTTTAGCTTAGAGGAAAGGTGTTGATTCGTGTTTAATTGCTAAATAGAGAGCTTGTCATGGAAAAGGGATTTTTTGATAAAGTAGAAGACAATGCGGCCATGCAAATTTGGTCAGAAAAAAGGCAACAAGAGAAAGGTGACAGCCTATTAGAGGAGCAGGTCAGAGATAGGAACCATGTTATGAGCGAAGCTTTGGCCCAAGTACGAGCAGTGGTTGACCACTTGCAAACCCTAGCCGTCCAAGCTGACATTCTAAGCCTGGAATATGAATCGGAGTCAGATCGGGGCCGAGAATTAGCTTGGCTTCTTGGGAAAGATGAGGTTTTGGGTGTTAAGGCGAAGTCGTATATGTATCCGCTTTATGTAAAGAAACTTGTTTTCTAGTAAAGTTGTTCTAATAGAATTGAACTAGAATGAACGCCTTTTTGCATGCATCTTTTCCATTCATTAGCATTAAATTTCATTACATGCATTTCATTACATAAAAAGTCCCCTAATTAATCAAGGAATTGTGACAGTTCCCTCTAAAGTGGGTTTGGTAGAAAATGGTAAACGTGGGCTTGATCATTCAAAATTCAGATAAGGTACCAGAAGGAGTAAAAAACTAATGCGAATTCCATGCTGTGGAAGGACATGAGATCCAAAAATGCGTCAAATTCTGAACTTTAGTACAGAGTTTAATGGACAATAAGGAATTAGAATTTTTCAAAGATATTGAGGATTCGGAAGGGGAAGATATTTGTGCCTCTGAAGAGGGAACTGGGGAAGGAAACCTATAAAAAATTCGTCTCTACACCCCCGGAAGTATTCTGAACAACTAGACTGTAGAGGAGATCCCTGTAGTATTTAGGACTATTTCAGAGTAATGTTCAAAACACACATGTTGCTCTAATCCTGGGAGCAATAGGGATCCTTTTGTGAAAAGGCGCATGTCCACTATTTTTATTTCAATGAAAACAATGCACCTTTGTGTCCCACTTGGCAAACATTCTACTATTTTTTTTATTCATACTCATACCGTACAGTTAATTATTCTTAAATTCATTTGTTCCTTGGATTTTATTTTATTCTTATGACAGGTCTCTGGATATCAATGATATGAGCGATACTATGGCTGACTCGAAGCCTCCTTTTGAGCAAGAGATGTGCCTAGGAGAACCTTGGGACTTTGAAGATGAGTAAGATTGTAACTTGTCTCTTGATCTGCTTAGAATGGTAGAGTAAGATGAGAAATAGATCTTACCTCACAAAGAGTCAGTGGAAATTGTGAGCTTAGGAGATGAACAAGAAAAGAAATAGGTGAAAATCGAAACTTGCATCACTGCAGAAGCAAGGCAAGATCTCGTTGAGTTACTTCGAGAATTCAAAGATGTATTTGTATGGTCCTATCAAGACAAGCCTGGTCTGAGTACTGATGTCGTGGTAAACAAAATTCCCATAAAAGAAGAATGCAAGCCGGTTCAGCAGAAACTTCGAAGGATGAGACCTAACGTATGTTGAAAATAAAAGAGGATGTCAAGAAACAGTTTGACGCTGGATTCTTACAAGTGGTAAAATTTTCAAAGTGGGTAGCCAACATAGTCCCCGTCCCTAAGAAAGATGGGAAAGTATGAATGTGTGTAAACTATAATGATTTAAACAATGCCAGCCCGAAGGATAATTTCTCGTTGCCTTACATCGATATCCTAGTGGAAATCACGGAAGGTCATTCACTATTCTCCTTCATGGATTGTTTCTCCAGATATAACCAAATAAAGATGCATCCTGAAAATATGGAGAAGACCAAATTCATAACAATGTGGGGAACATTTTATTATAAAGTGATGTCATTTGGACTGAAAAATGCGAAAGCAACATATCAAAGGGTCATGGTCGTTCTGTTTATGATATGATGCACAGAGAAATTGAGGTTTATGTCGATGATATGATCTCTAAATCCCGAACAGAGAACGAGTATGTGAAAGTCTTAAGAAAACTATTCTTAAGGTTGAGGAAATTCCAGCTAAAGCTGAACCCAACAAAATGTACTTTCGGGGCCACGTCGGGTAAATTGATGGGATTCATAGTCAGCGAGAAAGGGATAAAAATTGACTCGGTTAAAGTTAAGGCCATAAAGAAGTTACCACCGCCGCGTAACCAAAAGGAAGTTCGGGGTTTCTTAAGGAGATTAAATTACATTGCCCGGTTCATTTCACAACTAATCGAGAAATGTGACCCTATATTCCATTTCCTTAAGAAACATAATCCAGGTGTATGGGATGAGGAATGCTAGAAGACCTTCAACAAGGTTAAACATTACTTGTCCAATACCCCAATGTTGATGCCACCTAGCCCAGATAAACCACTAATACTATACTTGGCAGTATTTGGAAATTTTATGGGATGCGTACTAGGCCAACATGATGAGTCGGGGAGGAAAGAAAGAGCATCTATTACCTCAGTGAGAAATTCACTGAATGCGAGACAAGATATTCGCTAATCGAGAAACTGTGTTGCGCCTTGGTCTGGACCACCCGGAGGCTAAGACATTACATGTTGTATCATATGACTTGGCTCATTTCGAAAATGGACCTTCCAAAGTACATGATGAAGTCGATCGCATTGAATGGAAGAATGACTCAATGGAAAATTTTGCTCTCCAAATTTAATATAATCTATGTAAACAGAAGGCAGTAAAGAGGAGTGCAGTAGTAGATTTCCTAGCTAGTAGAGCTCTAGAGGATTACGAGCCTTTAAATTTCTATTTTCCGAATAAATATCTGATGTATGTTGCAACCACTGAAGAAGGTGCTCCAAGAGAATATCCCTAGAAACTAAATTTTGATGGCACCTCAAACGCTATGGGTAACGAAATTGGGGCAGTCCTAGTATTTCTAGACAGAGATCATTATCCTTTCACCAGTAAACTTGATTTTGATTGCACAAGTAATATGATGGAATACGAAGCATGTATCATGGGTATCCGTGTGGCTATAGAACGCAAGATCAAAGTGCTGGAAGTATACGGTGACTCTGCACTAGTAATCTATCAACTCAGGGGTGAATGGGAGACAAGAGATTCCAAGCTGATTGATTATCAAAAGTTGGTTCTCGATTTAATTAAGGAGTTTGATGTCATCATATTCTGCTACCTCCTACGAGATGAAAATCAGATGGCCGATGCATTGGCTACCTTAGCCTCTATGGTCAAAGTGAACAAACAATAGGAACTAAAACCTATCCAGATGAGCATTTTTGAGGCCCCGACCCATTGTTACAACATCGAGGAAAAAGAAAGGGATGATCACCCTTGGTACCATGACATATTGTAATATGTAAAGAATCATGAATACCCTGAGTAGGCAACCAAGAATGATAAAATGACGCTAAAAAGGCTAGCCAATGAGTATATCCTAAATGGGAAGATCCTATACAAGAGAAGAAAGGATCAGGTGTTACGAAAATGTGTAGAGACTGTCGAGGCCTAAAAAATCCTAGAAGAAGTCCATGAGGGGGTTTGCGAAACACATGCCAATGGTTTCACAATGGCCAGACAAATCATAAGATTTAGATATTATTGGTCCACCATGGAAGGGATTGTGTCAATTATGCCGAGAGATGTCATAAATGCCAAATTTATGGGGACAAAATTCTTGTGTCTCCGTCACCTCTTCATGTTATGACTTCTCATGGCTTTTCTCTATGTGGGGCATGGATGTCATTGGGTCGATCTCGCTAAAAGCTTTCAATGGGCATCGATTCATCTTCATGGTCATTGACTACTTCACCAAGTGGGTAGAAGTCGTTTCTTATGCCAATGTCACAAAGTCGACAATTAGCAAATTCTTAAAGAAATAGATTATATGTAGGTATGGAATGCCAAAAAAGATCATATCTGACAATGCATTGAACCTGAATAATAGCATGATAGCGGAAGTCTGTACTCAATTCAAGATAAAACATCACAACTCATCACTATATCGCCCAAAAATGAATGGTGCAGTGGAGGCAGCCAATAAGAACATTAAGAAGATCGTGGGGAAAATGACAGGGACTTATAAAGATTGGCATGACAAAAATTACCCTCTATGCTTATTGAACGTCTGTCAGAACCTCCACCAAGGCAACACATATTTCATTGGTTTATGGAATAGAGTTAGTCTTTCCCATTGAAGTCGAGATTCCTTCTCTCTGAGTTTTATTAGAATTGAAATTAGATAAAGCAGAATGGATCTAATCTAGATATGACCAATTAAACTTAATCGAAGAAAAGAGGCTGAAAGCTATCTGTAATGGTTAGATGTGCCAAAAACGAATGATGCGAGTTTATGACAAAAGGGTTTGCCCCAGAGAATTCCATGAGGGGGACCTCGTGTTGAAAATGAACATTCCCATACAAAAATACTTCAGAGGAAGATGGATGTCGAATTGGGAAGGACCTTATATGGTCAAAAAAGTTTTTTTGGAGGTACGCTGATTTTGACCGAGATGGATAGCAGAAACCTGCGTAACCCCATGAATTCAAATTCAGTCAAGAGGTATTTTACCTAAAAAAAAGAGAGATACTAAGGCGAAAACCCGCAAAAGGCGTCTTAAGACCAAATGAGTTTTGAGTTGAAAACTCGAAAAAGGCAGCTCAAATTTGGGCCCAAGAATGGGCATGTAATAGTTGTTTCCCCTCAAAGGTAGCAAGGAGAAAGAACTTTACATCTCAGGACATCGACAAAGTACTCTAGATCTCTCAAACACATATCAGGCTCAAATTGATCCTCAGCAAGTTTGTTCAGAGAGGCTCATACTGCGATATCTGGGGCACCTAATTTCATTTTCACTCATTTTGTGTTCTAGCAATGTTTGCCATTTTAGTTAATCCTTTCATTAAGGTCTTTGCACTCAATAAATTTCAGCCTTATCCATGTCGCAACCTTGTTCAAGCTTTTTTGCATCAATGATTAATGGACTAACAATATTAAAGTAAAAGGATTTATGCATATCACTCTAAAAGATTTCTAAATAGTACAGGGACCTGAAACAGGACCACTAATTGGAAATAATCAAATTTGAAAGTTGGAAAGATCCTGAAACAAATAGTCTAAATTGCGACTACCTCTTCGGGTTTCTTGTCAAAGATACCAGACCTGAATGGAAGGCGTGGTAACACATCAGTGATAGAACCTGGACGAATCACGAGCAATATCGACCTAAACGTTAAAAGACAAAGCCATTCTAAAAAATGACATGTTGCATTCATCATTCATATGCATTTAGATAGAAGCATTTGATTCATTCTAATCATAACATCCTAATTGCTTGAAAAAATATAAGCCTATGAAATAGATTCTACAGGTCCTGTTCCCCCAGAGAATGGCGTAACAGATCAGTAAAACAAACCCTATATCCCTAAAGTTATAGTGAAATAGGGTGAAGTTGTAATGACATTAAATCGTCTTCCTAAAGTTACAGTGAAACGGATAAAAATAGTAATTCCAGTCCCCCTGAAGTTGCAGTGGGTTGGAATGAAATTACAGCGGTGAATCTTATCTCCCTAAAGATCCAATGGAGCAAGATGAAGCTACAAATCCTATACTCTTGAAGTTGTAGTGGGTTGGAATGAAACTACAGTGGTGAATCTTATCTTCCTGAAGATGCAGTGGAGCAAAATGAAGCTACAAATCCTATACCCCTGATGAAACACCCCACACCCGGCCCACGAGCCTGAACCGGATCTGGTATGTTCCTTAAATAAATCAGTTTTCAATGTTCTAAATGACTTAGAGAAAATTTGTGTAATTTTAAGAAAATTGTTTTGGGTTGGGCTTAATTTGAAACCTATTTAATAAATTCTGGAAATCCAACTTAAATAAGGTGACAAAATAATTTTTGGGTTTATTATTTTAAAAGAAATAAATTTACTTATCTTTAATCAAACATAAATTGTATCATATTCAAATAAAAATAAACAGAAATAAAGAAAATCCAATTGGGCCTTATGGCCTTATTACATCATTCAAACCCAAAATAAAGTTTAAAGTACTAAAATTTCATAAAGTCCAAATTCCAAATAATTTCTTCAAGCGATGCATGGCCACCTTTAGCTCCTGCCCACCCCGGTCCATTACTGCTCATCACACTGAAAAAATAATTCCCCAACGGGTGAGTCAACAGACTCAATGTGTACATAGTACTAATTTCCAACAAATCGGGCATACAAGTCATATCAATATCATATTCATACAAAATAAAGGATGATGCAACCCAAATCCAAACCTATTTGTCCATCCGCTACACACCACCCGTACCAACTTTGTACACCGCGGGGACTACTAAGTCGACCCTCCATCCGCTACACACCATCGAAGAAGCGATCATTGCGATCGACGTGCTCATCGCCCACTTATGTTGTGTCATTAGACATTTGTATTCACTGGATGTAACCGAAGTTACCACTTTTCACTTTATGTGACCGTAGTCACCACTTTACGTTGGTGAGACCGTAGTCATCACCTTCACTTTCTTCCTCCACAAATATCCCGAATGCCCCAATTATTTCATAACATATTTCACATACTTAATTTTCATTCATGTTACTAATCACATGTTCAAAATATATCACATTCACAATCCTATCAAAAGTAGGAAACGTGCACAGGTACTCCTTACCACATTTGTGGTGCTTAGCCACATTCACATCTTGTTACATATTTATATATTTAATGATTGCCATGCAATTTATTGAAAGTTAGTAAGAGTACACACCTTTTTAAACTTAATAGTTTCCGTGAATTCCGTAGAGCGATCTACCGATCTAGATCTTTCACTCCTATATTCGGCCATTAATTAAAACATATAAATAGACCTATTTGGTCTTAAAACCAAATCCTACTAGAAGTAGAATTACTTACCTAGTTGCCGAATTGATTTAATCAAGTCCCAACAGTTGCTAGAATTCCTCTTCCTTGAAATCGGCTAATACTAGGTATGTAACCATGTCGGTTTTCGGTTTTGAAATAATGGAAAACACTTAAACAAATTATGCCTTGGCCGAATATCCCTTACCTTATGATGGGATTCCAAATCAAGAGGATTCCTTTATAAGCTGTTGAAATCCTATAACTCCGTGTTAGATTAGATCTAACTTTGAAAACGTGAATCATAATCTTTAACCACATATTTATATTTATAATCCTTACCTTAGATCCTTAGATTTCCCGAAAGATCCCCTTTTGATGTTGTGGATGATTGCCCTCTTTCTTAGAATCCACAAAGATTCAAACTTATGATGAGAACGGAGAAGAAAATAGAAGAAAAAGAGAGGATTTTTGCTTAATGAAAATTCGGCAGAGAGGGGTTTTGCCTAGGGAGAATTTCGGAGAGAGAGGAAGAGGAGCAAGTGTTGATGAGTAGCCCTCCTGTCCTCCTTTTATAGCCAAAGTTATCAGCCTAGGAGTCCTTTACTTGGCCACCACTCCTCTTTTGATAATATTATCTCTTTTATTTAAAAGATAAAAGCCTTTAATCCATCAATTATCTCCTCAATTATCTCATTAGAAAATAATCCTTTATTTATCTCTTATTATTCACATATTTATGTTAATAAAACTCCTTTATTTATCTCTTATTATTCACATATTTATGTGAATAAAACTCCTTTATTTATCTCTTATTATTCACATATTTATGTGAATAAAACTCCTTTATTTATCTCTTATTATTCACATATTTATGTGAATAAAACTCCTTTATTTATCTCTTATTATTCACATATTTATGTGAATAAAACTCCTTTATTTCTCTCATATATCCAAGTTTCCCAAAATGTTCAAGTTTCCATTTTTGGATCATTTCCAAAAATGTTTAGGTTTCCAAAAATGTCTAAGTTTCCAAAAATGTCCATTTCCATTTCCATTTTCATTTCCATCTCCATTTTCATTTCCATTTTCATTTTCATTTCTAGGTTTCCAAAAGTATCAAAAATTTATTCATAATACTTAAGACTTGTCATTTCATACAATTGATCTGAAAAATGCATAGGCCCTTCCTAGGATGTTACACCTGAAGTTGCAGTGGGTTGGAATGAAACTACAATGGCAAATCTTATCTCTCTAAAGATGCAGTGGAGCAAGATGAAGCTACAAATCCTATACCCCTGAAGTTGTAGTGGAATGGATTGAAACTACAATTGCGAATCTTATCTCCCTAAAGATGCAGTGGAGCAAGATGAAGCTACAAGTCCTATACCCTTAAAGTTGCAGTGGGTTGGAATGAAACTACAATGGCAAATCTTATCTCCCTGAAGTTGCAGTGGAGCAAGATGAAGCTACAAATCCTATACCCCTGAAGTTACAGTGGGTCAAAATGAAACTATAATTGCGAATCTTATCTCCCTGAAGTTGTAGTGGAGCAAGATGAAGCT
The DNA here is from genome assembly GCA_025698515.1 of Gossypium sturtianum. Lineage (NCBI taxonomy): Eukaryota > Viridiplantae > Streptophyta > Magnoliopsida > Malvales > Malvaceae > Gossypium > Gossypium sturtianum. Next base: position 99,042,425 of record CM046955.1, on the reverse strand, counting down.
ACAAATCCTATACCCCTGAAGTTGTAGTAGGTCGAAATGAAACTACAACAGTGAATCTTATCTCCCTAAAGTCGTAGTGGAGCAAGATGGAGCTACAAATCCTATACCCTTGAAGTTGCAGTAGGTCAGAATGAAACTACAATGGCAAATCTTATCTCCCTGAAGTCGCAGTAGAGCAAGATGAAACTACAAATCCTATACCCCTGAAGTTGCAGTGGGTCGAAATGAAACTACAATGGAAAATCATATCTCCCTAAAGTTGCAATAGAGTAAGATGAAGCTACAAATCCTATATCCCTGAAGTTGCGATGGAACAGACTGAAACTACAACGACAAATCTCATCTCCCTGAAGATGCAATGGAGCCAAATAAAGTCAAATCTCATATTCCTGAAGTTGTAGTGAAAAGGATAAATCAGTGCTTCCAGTCCCCCTAAAGTTGCAGCAGGTTGGAATGAAACTACAACATCAAACATTATCTCCTTGAAGTTGCAATAGAGTAAGGTGAAGCTGTGACACAAAATCCTACCTTACTAAACTTGTAGCGAACCAGATACAGTGAAGTAGAGTAACCAGTAGATTGAAAGAATGAGCTACTTAAAAAAGATGAGCACGAAAGAAGTCGAGATTCGACAAGACCAGACAAAATTAGTCCTCCTTAAAGTCTTTGCTCCCTTCCTGTTACACGATAATGAGCAAAGAGGGGCAACTATAGAGGCCCAATTTTATCCGGCCCAAACAAACAAAAAGACCAAAAATAAAAAGCAAAAATAAAAACAAGCTCATTAATTAAAATTCCAGTCCATTTACAAGCCCAAACCCTAACCCAAACATGCTAACCTAAACCCAATACACCCAAGCCCAAATACTAACCCAACAGCCTAAAGCCCAAAAGCCCAAAAACCTAAAAACTAAACAGGAAACCCTAGAACCCTAAAGCCATCTGCGCTTACGGCCTCATACACATCAAAGTCGTCGCCCAATGTCGGCGCTATAAATGCGCCTTCATTCACCGAAATGGCAAATGCCTGGATCCCCGGCGTCGTTGACCACCCCGAACACCTGCAAAAAAGGAAAAAAAAAGCAAAAGACAGAGAGCAGAAAACAGAGGAGCAGAATAAAAAAAATAAAATCAGTAATATCTTGTAATATACTTCAGCTATAAAAAACCAAAAACTAGTTGTAATATGGACAACAAAAGAACAAAACAACAAAAGTTTTACAAGAAATGGTAGTCCCCTTACTGTTTTTTAATTTTTGAAGAACATAAATATAAAAAAAATATATAACAAAAGATTAAAGTTTTTTTTTGGTTTACCTGTTAGTTGTCGTCGTGGGAGGTCCCCCTTCCGATTTGAAAGGTCTCCGATGTAACAGCCTGTTTTTAGTCAAATCAGAACAGTAGTTTTGAGACCACAAATCTGAAGTCAAAATAATTATTTTATTATTATTATAATTTCTACAGTATGATAGAATAATTGTGTGAAAGTTTCGTTAAGAAATTTTATCGTTTGAGTGTTTAATTTGATAAAAAGGACTAAATCGCGTAAAGTGTAAAACTTATGTTCTAATAGCTAAAAGTATTAAATAGCTATAAAATTAAATAGTTAAGGGATTTATGTTGCAATTAGCCCATTTTTAAATTGATTGGACAAAGATGGACATTATTTAGATGATTTTAATGTTTTATCATTAAGGTTAAAATTGTAATTTGGTTATTAATGGTTAATTAAATAAAACAAAAACATAAAATTTGATTCATTCATCTTTCTTAGCCGAATTAAGCAAGAAGAGAAGCCATTTTTAGGGCTTTACAATCGGCCAAGCTTTCTAGCTTAATAGGTGAGTGAATTTTGTCTCGTTTTTAATGATTTCTATGTTTTTGAGATCGTTGCAACCTAATCTAGCAAGCCCAGGGACTAATTTGCAAAACTGTTAAAGGTTTAGGGTTTTTCCATTGATGAATATTGATGTATTTTGATGTTTAATGGTAGAAAATGCATGGTTGTTGTTAGATAAACAACATTTGTTAAGTGATTTTTAGTGAAATGTCCAATTAGGGATTAAATTGTGAAATGTGTAATTTTTGTGGTTAAATTGTAAAATAAATGAAAAATATGGACTGCTAGGGACCTAATTGAAATTCGGCTAGCATGGGTTTTGGTTAAATTGCATGAATTTGTGATTTTATGAAATAAGGACTAAATTGTAAAAAAATGTGAAATATTAGGGGCAAAAGTGTAAATGTACTTTAACGTGTATTTTGGACTAAATTGAATAAAGAGATTATTAAATAAGTTAAATTTGATTATATTTAGATCAAGAAAAGTGAAATACGGATTTAGATCGGGGAAAGAACAAGGTTTCGGATTAATCGACTCGTTTCATCATTTTTGCATTCGAGGTGAGTTTGTATGTTAATAAGCATTTATATAAATATTTTTGTTTTAAATGCTTTATTATTGAATTGATTGTGGATTCAACTTTACAGAAGCATTCGATGAAGATTCGACAAATGAGAAATCCCAGTTGAACCTTAGGAATAGTTAGGATACAAATGACATGTCATTAGGGGTTATTATTGTTTTGGGTGCTAGTCCGTACGTCCAACCGGTGGCTTAGTCATCCAGCATGTGTTGCGGATTCTCGTCAGCTTGTGTGAGCAGCACCGTGTAGCTACGTCATGACCGTCAGCTTGTGTGAGCAGACCCGTTGATAGCTCGAGAGTGAGCATTATTGAGATATGATATTGAGATAGCTTCGGCTATGTATTGGCATTTCGGTGCAAGATTTATTGAGATAGCTTCGGCTATGTATGTGGCACTTAGGGTGCGAGATTCCTGAGTATCCGATAGTATTCCGAATGGTTCAACGGGTATATCAAAGACACGGATGAGTATGAGACTAATAAGAGGTGGTACGGGTATGTACATGAACCGTATAAACTTTGAACCGAAGAAACTTGTGAATTTCACATCTAATCTTATGCTTGAATATGTGGAAGGTTTGTTAGCTAATATGAGTTATGTGTTGATATATTAAATTGTTTGGTTTGTCTATTTATGATTAATTAAGTTTATTTCATACGAGCTTACTAAGCTTTATAGCTTACATTGTTTATTTTTTCGTGTTTTATAGTGAAATCAAAGCTAGCTCGAATTCGGGAATCGTCGGAGACTTCATCACACTATCCAACTATCATTTTGGTACTTTTGAATCTAAGTTTATGGATATATGGCATGTATAGGATTATGGTCATTTTGATATATAGTTTGGTAATGAATTTAGTCATTTGAAATGGCTTGTAAATGTTAATGTTTTGGTTTTGTTTATAGCCATGAGAGTTGGTTTAATTTGGTTGATTTGGTTGTGTATTCATATGTGCTTATGGCTTTGGTTATGTGTTTATTGATGGAAATGTGATGCTTGTTGATAATAGGTAATATGGATATCAAATAGGTAAGATAATGCTTGTTTGAAAGTGACTATTTTGATGACTTAAGAATGTGAAATGTTGGTATTGAAATGGTACGAAATTGAATGGCATATTGTGGTATTGGTGTACCTTGTATTGTTGGTATTACTATAGCATAAATTAAGCTTACTTGAGATTGGTTTGAATGCATATTTATGCCTTGTTACGTGCCAATTAGGTTGGTGTAAGTATATGCAAGTTTGGGTGGTAAGATGGCTTGGTAAATAGCCTATTTTGTCCACACGGGTAGAGAAATGGGCGTGTGTCTCAGCTGTGTACGACACACGGTCAGGTTGCACGGCCGTGTGTCCCTTGGTGTTGAATTAAAAATCAAGTCAGTATGCTCTACACGGCCCAGCACACGGGCGTGTGACTTGGTCGTGTGGCCTAAGTTAGTATACCCTACAGGTTTGGCACGGCCTAGCACACGGCCTGGCACACGAGCGTGTGTGGCCATTTCTTAGAGCACACAGACTGACCACACGGGCGTGTGTGTTGGCCGTGTGACCCAAGTCAAAGAGTTACATGGGGTCACACACGGGCTGGGACACAGCCATGTGATCCCATTTCGAATGTCCACACGGCCTATGACACAGGCGTGTCTTTGGCCGTGTGAGACACACGGCCAAGCCACACGGGCGTGTGTGTCCCCTATAGTTTGGAAAATTCTTCTGAGCTTTGTAAAAATTTATTGAGTTATCGATTTAGTCCTGAATCACCCCGAATGCATGTTTTGGGCCTCGTAGGCTCGTATTAGGGACGATGTGAATGATGATGATTATATGAAAATTGAAAATGTATGTGAAATGTGTGTTTAATTGTATAGTAAGTCTGGTAATGCTCCGTAACCCTATTTCAGCGTTGAATACGGGTGAATGGTGTTACATCCGAACCTTTAGGGTTCGTCAAGGACCTCGTCGGGGACGGGGAAACCGAGAGGTTCCTCGCCTTCTAGTCGAACTTCGACTAAGTTTCTAGGGATTTGAAGCCCAGATCTAGACTCTACACGTAAAGGGGGTTCGAAAGGGTAATTTTGGCGATTTCTTGCCACCGGAGGCTGCGGTCGCCGTCGCCGATGACCGATGGCCACGACGGAGCCATGATGTCCCGATGGCCAGACATAAGGGAGGCTCGAGATAAAAAAAGAGAGAAGAAAAGTTTTTTTTTAAAAAAAAACAAGTGAGAAATGATTTTTTTCGAAATTTTTTTGCTTATAAAGGGTCCTAGTACGACGCCGTTTTGGGCTTGACTTTCAGACGCCCAAAGCGACGTTGTTTTGAGCCTAACCCGACAATCCGACTTGAACCTTCCAAGATCCACGTGTTTTCAAGGAGAGGGTCTAATTGATGTTTTGGCCCTTCCACTTTTTTTTTTTTCGATTTCATCAAATGTTTTTTATTTATTTTATTTTTCCCCTATAATTTTACTCTTGTGCAATTTAGTCCCCCTAACCCGCTGATAATCCCTTCGGGAATGACACGTGTAATGGGGTTGGGATAATTGCCCTCTGAGTCCTTGTACTTTCCTATCTTATTCTAATATGATCCTTTATGTTCCTCTTTTATAATTTATGCTTTAAATTTTATTACATTTTCAATTTAGTCCCTTTATTTAATTTGATTCCTTTACTTCATGTTTTAAATTTCTGGTCTTTTCAATTTCATTATTCGCGCTTTAGCCCTTTAAGTTATGCAATCCTAAATTTCATTTTTAAGTTGTTATTTTATTCTTTTATCTACATTATTTATTATGGTATTGATCATGTTATAATTATTGACATTGTCATCATCATCAATTAATGTCGTAGTTGTATTATTATTATTTACTAATACGATTACTATTATTTTATTACTTTATTATTAATTTATTATATTATCATTTTGTTTTTACCCTCGTAGTTATTTTATTTTATTTTTGCCATCATCACATTATATATCATGTTTAAATATATTTGGTCATTTTCGCACCATATTCAAATAAATTGATCGCGTATCACGTTATATGAACCGAGGCGATGTTCTGTAATTAGGGGATTCGAGAAATTGTGCCCCTAACTTACGGGGTACGACTTCCTCCTTGAACCGAAATAATCGAATGTCCTTTTAAAATTTAAAACATATAGGATTTAGGTAATAATCAAACGACGAGTATTCTTGTTTTCGGGGATTCGAGATGCCATGCCCTAACTTACAGGACATGACCTCTTCTTCTCGATTAACTCGAAATAAGAGAGCCTTCTCCATAAAATTTAATTTAGATGGTAATATTTTCTCGAATAACATCGTGCAAAAGGGGATTGCATTTTAAATTCTCTTCTAATTCTTAATTTCCGACACTAAGACCTCAAATAATCAACTATGTACCAATTTTGAGCGTTATAAGGGTGCTATCGACTCCCGAATTCACTTCTTGGATTTCGTAGATTGAAAATTATTGTTTTAATAATTTTAACCTTATATTAAAATGATGAAATTTCGAGGTGACCCAATCACACCTAATAAAAGGATTGGTGGCTACTCCATTTCTGTTTTAAAATAACAAGTCGAACAAAAAAAAGGGTTTTGACAATATATATAATATATAAATTTTTTTAAAAAAGTTTAAAAATTATTTTTTAATAAAACTCTAAAATATATAATTATAAATTTTAAAAAATCTAAATAATTTATAAAATTGAAAAATGTTATAAAAATTAAAAAAAAGGTATTTAAATTTCAAGTAATTGCAGAAATTTTGAACACCTTTTTAGAATTTTAAAAAATATATTTTTAAACCTTTTTAAAAACATTTACAATTTTTTATTATAATTTTTTACATTTTTTGTAATAATATTATCAATCTCAACTAATTTCTTTGCAATTATTGTATGTTTTTGTAAATTTTATTTTTATAATTTTTATGTTGTTTTCTAGATTTTATATATTTTTTTCTAATTTTTTATATATTTATTTCCAATTATTATATTTTTTTAATGTGCATATACATTTAATAAAATAAAATATATTTTTTACATAAAGGCACCACGTGCCGCTTTATGATTGGCTATAAGATTTTTTTTAATGTCTGCCAAAAACGGATTAAAAATATATATAATGAAAGCATTCTTTAGATAGCAAATTGGGAATTTGAGTGTACTTAAGCTACTAAATTAGGACCAGAAAAGGTTTAGGTGCTAAAGTGAGAAAACAGGTATATTTTAAGGGTCAAATCGTGAATAAACCTAATCTATATTATAGTAGTAGTTAATATATGTATTGTATTTTTAGTAATAGTTATATATTATAATATTATTTTATGTATTAGTAATACTAATACATTATAATATATTATTATATTATGTGTTAGTATTAATAATAGTTATATATATTTTATTATTTTATGTATTAATAATATACTAATTTATTATATTAGTTTAAAGTCAAGTTAGGTAATTGATTTTGGTTTCGGTAATAGTTATATAATATATTGTTAGATTATCATTAAAATTTAATTTTATAGATTTTAATAATTATTAATTTTATATATTTATTATACATATATAATTATAGTATTAAAATATTTTATATTAAATTAAATGTTTTTTAAAAATTTATATCACTTTATAATTTAACATAAAAATATTATTAACTACTTTTCCTATTAATAAAATTTTAATATAAATATGTAAGACTTATTAATATATTTTCAAAAACTAAAATATTATCATAAAATTATATTAATTATTAATGTCAATTATGGTTGTTCAGTTATAAAGTCGAACTTTGAATTGAATTTATATTTAGCTCAAGCCAGATTGATTTCGGGTTCGAATTCTGTCAAGTTCAAATTTGGGCTTTTTCCGAGCTCGAACTTTTCCGAACTCAAAGCTCGGATCGATACTGATAGACTTTTGAAAATGGTAAGACTTTTCTGGTGTGCAAATTTATGCATTAGCATCGGTCAAATATAAATCCTTAAATAAATATTATTAATTTACGCACAAAATCTTGGCTTGCTTCCTATCCAATTTTGTTTAGTTAATTGCCCACTAATCTAAGTTGTTATATCAATTTGGTTTTACTTAACAAATGTCTGCATTTAGTAACTTAAATGCTCTAAAATTCGCTAAATATCAATCAGTTTATGCACAGCCAAAATGATCATATTAAACCATCAAAAACTTGTCTGTTTCAGTGGCTTTACCCCAACTCAACCCACAAAATTCTTCACTTCTCAGTGTTCTTATTTATTTTCCTGATTATTTTGCTAAATCCCAATCAAATAATATATGAAAATTTACAATATAATTTTGACCATATTTAATCTTGCCAAGGATCACTCTCTGTCCGTACTTCCGATGGTTCGATAACTTGGGTCTCTGAAATTTCATCGTCACCCATATCGGTTTCAGCAGCACTAGCTTCTGATGCTTCAATCTCATCTTCCTCCTCTGATCTACCCCATCTGCCTCCCAGTGCCATTGCCATCATCTCGTATATCTTGTTTCCCAACTCAGCAGGGCTCTCAGGCTGCACAATCAAAGATGAATGTAAGAATAACATGATACATAAAAATCTGCAAATATGTTAAACCTAAATCAAATAAAGGATTCTATCCACTTACAGAGAAACCACTGGAGATCAATGCTGTATCATACAACAAGTCAACAGCTCTCTTGGCATCACTGCTTTCGGGTGCATTCTTGCATGCAGCCTGCATGGAAAATAGAACCAAAATTAACATCGTAATTACACACTCAAACTACAACATCTTATATCAAGTTTAACTAAAACGGTCTTACATTCAAGTCCTTGATAATTGGATGATCTGGATTAATCTCTAGTATCCTCCTTCCCCTCATGAACTCCAAACTTGCAGTATCTCCAAGGGCTTGTGCTTTCATCAACCTTCATTATGCATTTGAAAATACTAGTTGAAGTATAGGTTTCAAATATTTCTATGATTCATATTGAGAAGTAAAAGCAAACTGCTTACCTTTCCATGTTGGCTGACCATCCAAACTTGCCAGAAACAAGCACACAAGGTGAAGACGATAGACGCTTCGAAATTTGGACTTTGGCCACTTTGTCTCCAAGTTGTTGCTTTACCCAATCACAGAGAAGGTTGTATTCTTGTTTAGTTTCCCTCTCTTTTACCTCGTCTTCATCACCTGTATGATGACAAATTCCATCATATTCACTCTAAAGCCATCAGAAATTAAGAGCAAAAATAAGTAAATGAAAAGATGAAATCATAAACACCAACCAAGTTCTAAATCTTCCTTGCTAATATCAACAAATTTCTTTTCTTTGTAGGTCTGCAGATTTTGGATGGCAACCTCATCGATAGGTTCTATTAAATAGAGAACCTATAAAACAAGAAGCTATATCAGTTATCATGGAACATCAAACGCAAAGAGACCATATCCACTACAGGAAAAAGACAAACAAGGGTTTAGTAAAAACATGAATATAAAGGTCTCTTTCATCCTATCATTATAAGAAACAACAAATGTTATCTCTTCTCTATTCTTAAGCTAAGTCTTTCATGGTATTTCCAAATAGAAGACTACCCAAACATGATTCAGGCAATTCACTATTCGATGACATCTATCAAATTTAATCACATTATTAAAGACTACAAATTTCATGTTCGGCAGCCTAAAGACCAAATGCCAAGTTTATTTAGAACCTTGCACATCCAATGCAAATCTACAAACATACCTCAATGTCTTTTTGAACCAATTTCTCCAAGAATGGAGCAGTCTTGGCACTTTTTAAGCTGTCAGTTGCTAAGTAATAAATTGCCTTTTGATTCTCACTCATATTTTCAACATAGGTATCCAAACTTGTCAATTCCTCTTCACTTTTTGATGTGTAAAACCTAAGCAATGGAGTTATACGCTTGTGATTACCAGAGTCTTCAATGCAGCCCAACTTTAGAAACCTGCCAAAGTTCTCCCAGAATTTTTTGTAATCCTGTAATCAATTTTCAGCTAAGTTAATCAACAAAGTTCAAGTCAGAAATAATGAAAAAACATATGATCCCCATCATGCTATATACCTCCTTATTTTCACTTTCAGAAATCTCTTGAATCATGTCAAATGTTTTCCTGACAAGCCTCTTTCTCATGATTCTCACCTAACACATAATAACCATAGAATAGTAAATAACACAAGTAACAGTAGTAATTAAATAGCTAGCTGCACTACTCATAGCCCCTAAACTGAAAATAAGAATTGTACTTGGCAATAAATGAGCATGCTTGTGGATGTAAAATTTTTGTTGATATAACTACAGAAGTGTAAACAAAATTAATCTTACAATTCGACTCTCTTGAAGGATCTCTCGAGAAACATTAAGGGGAAGATCATCTGAGTCCACAACACCCTTCACAAAGCTCAAGTATCGTGGAAACTGAAAAACAACGTAAAGATTAAATACAAGTTAAAGCTTGATAACACAAGCTACAAACAGAGGATCAACTATTATCACAGCCGCCACTTGCAAAATTTCAGGATTCAGTCACCTTATATGAAAGTCCACACACACAAAAAAAAAAAACTGAAGCTTTCTACAGCTTTATCATTAAACTAGCAAGAAATGGAAGGATACTTAAACCAAAACAGACTAAAATTTTCTAGTCATCTGAGTTTTATTTGATGCAAAGCAATATAATAAGTCCCCACAAACGAACTCAGAACTGCAAAATTTAGTACTCTATAAATAGAGCTATCAAGTGACCAAGTTAAAACTTACCAGCTCTCCATCAAAATCATCCGAGATAAATACACGTTTCACATACAATCGTATATTCTTTGTTTTAGGATTCATAACATCCTCATTGTTGAGAGGACCCATGCCAGGAATGTACAGAACACTCCTAAACTCCACCTCACCCTGCATAATTACAAGGGAAATATTAATGGCTTTTGCTAGGCATAAGTTGTCAATTTATAAAACTATAAATGCACACTTACCTCTGTAGTGAAGTGAGTGTATCCAAGAGGATCCAAGAATTCATTGAAAGTCTTCTTGTAGAATTCATTGTACTCATCCTTTTCAACTTCCTTTGGATTTCGCATCTATTACAGACCTCCCAAAAGAAATGTAAATGATGGTTTATAACAATAAAAACTATATGGAAAATAGTGGATATTCTTAAGAAAAAGCAGGCATTAAAACTTGCATTTTTAGAGGTGACAGAACAACAAACTCACCCATATTGGTTTTGTTTCATTTGCTAATTCCCAGTCCCAATACTTCTCAGTTTTAGTTGTCTTATTTTTCTTCTCACCCTGTCAACAAGCAGATAAGCCCGCTATAACACAATATTTACAAAGAAGAAAGTTTGCTACAAAAATTAATATCAAAAGCAGGGGAAGGTTACCTCTGGTTTTTCTTCTTCTCCTTCTTTTGGTTTTTCTTCCTCCTCTACCTGTCAAAGGTTGAATATAGTAAAGAATGGTCAAGAACTTTCCATGCGCTCAGAGTTCAAGTGCACATAACAAAATAGAGTGACTCTTTCGCATTGGCTATGGAGACTGGGAAAAAATAGAAGTCCATTGATGGGCTTAAGCCAAATGGTAACATCTTCAAAAGAAACAAATACTTTTCATAGTTTGTATATACATATATATAGTCACAGTTTGTGTATATATATACATATAGTTATAAATCTCAAACATGGCGAGGATTTTAACACTGGTTTATACAACTTGAGACATCCATGAGGTCCAAAGTCAGTACTGATTAAGAACATGAGGAGTCTCAAGGCAATGGAGAGGGGTAACAATTAGTCAGTCTCATATTTGTAAATTGCTTACCCTTGCTTAAAGAACTAGTAGAGAAGTACATACAGACATACACTAACCTCAACTGTCCTTGATTTTTCTTGCCAAGTGTAGATGGGGAAAGAAACGAATTGGGAGTAATTCTTCACCAAATTCTGAATTCTGATCGGATCAGAGAATTCATACTTGTCATCTGACTGCAAGAGAACAACATCTTAGACCAAATTTGGCACTTGGAAGAACCAGAATGTAAAGGCCATTATACCAATAAACACGACATTAAAATCTCAAAACTCCATCTACTATCTTCTTTTCATATTTCAACATACAAATACACTAGTTAAACAGAAATATTCAAACAGGATGTAATGGGACAAAAATAAAGGAACATGTTGAGTACCCTTAAATACAGTGTAATCTGGGTACCACGGTTTAGAAGCTTTTCAGGATCAGTTTCCTCCCTGATCACATAGGAGCTACTATCTGCTACAGCTTCCCAAATATATTGCTTCTCTGACTTTGGACTCTTTGTGGACACAACAACCTGATCAAGAATAATTTTAAGCAAACAAATGCAATTAGCACTTAAACATGAAAATTATTGAACCAAAAAGAGGCTTCAAATAGGAACGGAAAGATCATAATGCAAGATACCAATTAAGCAGATAGCATGTTACCTTCTCTGCAACAAGAAACGCAGAATAGAATCCAACACCAAATTGACCGATCAAGCCATTGTCTGCCCCTAGATCCTTATTTTCCTACAGAGAATTAGATGCCAAGTAAGTGACCAAAAACGGCAAACTCTTTTATTTAAAAAAATATATATGAAAGAGGTTACCTTAAGTGCCTTAAGAAATTTTGAAGTACCACTTTGAGCAATTGTTCCAAGACAGTCAACAAGCTCTTCTTTTGTCATGCCAATACCAGTATCTCTGAAATCCATGAAAAGAAATTTTAAGAAAATAAGTCCTCCATTTCAACTTTTTCAGTAAGAAGGTCATAAGCAAACGTACGTGATAGTGATAGTCCCATTATCTGGATCAGGCTTGATGCGTATCTCAAGTTCCCCAGCATCTCCAAGCAGTGAGGGCTCAGTCACACTTAAGAATCTAAGCTTATCTAAAGCATCACTAGCATTACTAGAGCGCAAAAACATGAATTCTTCATTAGTTTCAATTCAAAACTACGAGTCTTCATTGTAAAAAAAGAAAGAAAAGAAATGACTAGTTATAGAAGAAAAGTTCTCTCACCTTACAAGCTCTCTCAGAAACACCTCTTTGTGGCTGTATAGACTATGAACAATCAAATCCAACAAGCGGCTAACCTGCAGCCATGTAAAAATCGTGCCGAACATAAGAGAGAAACCATCAATATTAAACAAACACCTACCCATTAATCAACAAAAGCTATTATATCCAATAGAAAAAGAAAGCCACCTCGGCTTGGTACTCAAATTTTTCCCCGGAAGTCACTTGGGTCTCTTTCTCAGCAACTGTGGACGTCACACACTGAACCGCAATCAGGTTGTTTGTCTTCTCAAGTTTCCACCTTAAGCCAGAGCAAGAGAAGGCGTTGTTGAGAGCATTTGGGGTTAGAAAGGGGGTTCGGAGAGTGAAGGCCTTGTTGGGGTTTGTTAAAGGGAGAGAAGTAGCTAAAGATGGGGTAGCTAAGCTTCTAGTTGGAACTGAAGCCATGAAGGCAAAGCTTAAGAGAAAGTGAGAGTGTGGGAATAAGCAGAAATGAAGATAAGAAACTAAAAACCCTACTGAGAGGGGGTTAAGGGAATGAATGGAGGTTCTAGAAACCCGGAAATAAGGTGGGGGAAGTTTAGAGTTTAGAGTTATACTTAGGAAATCAAAGGCCAATGATTCTGGAGCCATATAACATTATCCCCCCTATTCTTTTTTGGGTAAACTATGCTATTAGTCACTATACTATCCACAATTACAATCAAGTCACTCATTCCCTTAATCTATTCATATTTAATTTGTCCTTCAAATATAATTCTATTACCAATTTAGTACTTTTGGAATTTTTTTTAGCATAATTCTAAAAACTTGTACAAATATCATAAATTTCATAGTTTAGTTTTATGAAACTATAAAAATAATATTAATTATTTCAAAATCTAATTCTTTTTATCTAAAATTCCAAAAGAATTTAAAATATTTTATTTTTCAATTTGATTTAATTATTGCTCTTGCTGACAAATCAACAATTTTGGCTTTATTTGAATCTCGATGCTCATCAAGTTATCTTTCCCCTTATATGTATCAACAATATTCCATGAATCAGGGGCAGAAGGTAATGGTGGCCAATGGAGCCTCCCATAAAAAATATTTCAATTTTGAAAATTTTTAATTAAGGCCTTTTAGTTTTTTTGAAACTTTTAATTAAATTCTTCTACAATTTTTAAAATTTTCATTAATTTCACAAAATTTTTAATTAAACTTCAATTTTTAAAAAATTTCCCATTAAACTCTTAAAATTATTAAAATTTTTAATTAAGCGCCCATCCGCTACCGTCATGAATCCAGCTCAAATTTGAGAAGCGTTACTTCTCTTTCATATTTGAAAACATAGGTATAACTCTTTATTTAATTTTTTACTTTTTTCTAATCTTTAAAAAAACATTTTAGAATGGAAAACTAATATTTATTACCTTTACTAATATGATATACATGTAAATTACCACGTAGATGCTATTAATTAATTTTACTCCAACGTTTATAAAAATTATTAAATAACTTATTAACATTATTAAAAAGTTAAAAAAAAATATAAAAATATTTTAATGATGACATGGTGACATACACAAGAATGCTACATCAGCAATTTGAGGTATTTGACAAATAATACAAATTTAATGACTAAAAAAAAAATTTAAAGTCGAAAGAGCAAATAAATTATTATGCCAAATAAATATTGGATTATAAATTAAAACATGTAATATTTATATTCAAATGCGTGTAAATATGGAATACAGTTATCAAACAAGAGTATTGGCCAAAGGGGTAAAATAATGGCCAAGTTTCTGGAAATTATAGGGGCATTGTTCAGCTAATAACTTTATGATCCAAAATTGAGAAGGAATTTATGAAATTTATTCGTCCTTTCTCATATTTTAAATTTTAATTTAATAATAAAAAGTCATGTGGTATTTTTTTTTTTTAATTTCTTTCTTCTTTTTTTCCTTTTATTCTGATGCATCTATTTTTTAATAACAAATTTTAATCTCATCACAGTACACATTCAATAATCTTTGCATGTATACCAATATATAATTTATTATTAATTTAAGTATAAAATATTTATTAACTTATTATTTAAGTTTTTTATTGCTTTGGTGTCATTTTAAACTGGATCATCAATTGGGTTAGAAAAATTATGAAAATATTTTTTATAATTAAAATAATTCATATTATTTGAAAGTATTTTAGTTTTATTTAAATACATAGTTTTCACACGCATACATGTGTGATAAGATTTCTAGTATTAATAATGTTGATTGGGTTAGTGTCATAAATTAACTCAACACTAACTCAAGATACATATTTCATATGTCATTATTAATAATATTGATTGTGTGTATATAATACACATTTCATGTGTTGCTATTAATTAGTTCCAAAATGTACATTTCATTATTTATTATATGTTATTCTTAAACACACATTTGTGTCTAAAATCGTAATTTTCACACGCATACGCGTGTAATAAATTTTCTAATCTTAGTCTTAATTTAAAAGTCAAGTTATTCACTCTTGAATTAAAGTATCACGTCATCATTTCATTAACGATAATGAATAGATAAGTGATCATTTTATCCCGCCACGTCACCACTGCTATCCAGTCTCAATAGTCAACAGTTCAATGATCAACATTGCCAACTCCAACTGAAGCACACTTGAATCAACTATGAAAGGAAAATGAAAATTGAAAACAACATGAGGACCCATTCCATCAATTTCAACTTATACCACTCTTTACTATTTGTTTGTGCGAGAACCTGGAATCCTTTGTGAATCATTTTACAATGATAATTACATGTCTCTAATCTTGTTTAACCACTTTGATTAAAGAGAGGTTGGTCCATAAAAGGATTTTTATAGATTTATCATGTGAACTGTTACTAGATCATATCAAGGTTCACTCAGCCCAATAAAATTTTTAGAATTTCACCATTATTTCTAATTAAATCACATCTTAATAGAACATTCCATGATCTTATTTTAGAAGACATTTGTACAAAACAGCTGCCTCCAAACTCCTATTCTATATGAACCCAATCATCCATTTTTAATACTCCATGTGAATTACATATCTTGTATCAGCACACTGAAAAGTTTCCCTATGGAGCAAATACAAATGATCAAAATTATAAACAGAGAAAAAAATTATGGCTACGGCTACTGTGGGCTTGGGACCAATGAAGTAGTCAACTATAACGGGCTAAGTCTTGGATCACTTGGTTTCTACTTGACCCTGAATTTCTAGTTTCTGTAAATTATGGACCTTTCAAAAAAAAAAACAGTAAATTAACACGACAAAACTTCAAGTAATTGTCTTATGCTTTCGATGAAGAAATGTCGTCAATAGAAAGAAGATTGATCAACTGGCATTGGCTTTTCCAATGAAGGAAATATAATAACATTCAATCAATACAGCCTAATATATACCAATATAACTATTGGGTGCAGTCATAATACATATTACTCTTTCAAGAAGAGAATTTAAATTTAAATTTTGAAAAAAAATTTACTGGAAAGACAGCTATAAACTTTAACCATGGACTTGAAAAAAAAAAAAACCAATACTACAGGTGATATTTGAAACATAAATAAAGTGCCCATATATCGGCGGTAAAATTTTTTTATTTTACACATAAAGTTAAAAGATTGACAAGTACCCTTTTTATATTTAAAAAATAAAAATAAAAATATAAATGAGACATATGACAGGCTGTTAATATTATTTATGAAACTAAAAAATTGCGTCGATTGTATATCAAATAATAATTCATATATATTTTCATATTCTTCTTTTTGTTAAGTTTTCCTTCGGGGTGTATTTCATGTAATCTCACATTCTCAATTAAAATTATCTTATTTAGATTCAAAACATTTTAGACACGTAATCTCACATTCCTAAATTGTGTCAAAATAATTGAATATAAAATGTAATCCCAATATCACCCATTACTTAGATTATCTGAAATTATGGGTGTAATTTGAAATTCTAGAAAAATTTGTCCTTTGTTTTTTTAATTTAATTAGTTTTACTTTTTCCAAATAAAATTTAAGTATAATTAAAAACAAAAATATCCCCTTTTTCTTAATAGTAAAACAACAGTAAATGTGATATTTTAAAATTATACATTATTTTTATTTATTCTATAGATTTATTTATCAGTATATTAATTATGATTTATAAATAAGGATTGATAATAAAATTATTTTTACAAATTATTATAATTATGATTTATAGATTCATTTTAATTTCATATATTTATTAATTATAAATGGTAATAAAAGCAAAAATATAATAATTTAATGAAAATTAAGTTAAAAAAACTAAAGTTGTTAATAACAAATTTTATAATAATAAAATTAATAAAATTTACTTTTAAATAATCTTATATTGCGTGAAGCTAACTTTAAAATTTTACATTTTAGTGAAATAAATCAACAAAATAAAACTGAAGATAGTCAACAATCCATAATTTAATATTCTCCTAATAAGCTAGCAAACGCTGAAGCAGTTTCTTACTAGATTGTTTCTTCTCCAACTACGGTTTCGTACAATATAATTATGTGGTGGGCATGTGGCAGAACATGCTTCTGGTTGTATTCCGATACAACTATGGCACATACTTCGACGTGTTGGTGTGTGAAAATATGTTAGCCGGTGGTGGCTGGCGGGTTTAGACCCACCGAATCATTCAAATGGTGTTGGAAACTACGCTTGAGCTACCCACCTATGCTAACCTATCCTACCCTCAGGACCAGGGTTTCACAAATTCTTAGCTATTAAAAAAGATTGCGGTGTCTTAGTTTACATCCCTATTGTGTCTGTTTTAGAACCCTTCCCTATTCCTTCTTAATTATTTAATAATATTTTAACAAATTTTTCATGTTATTAATACATAATTTTGGTATTTTTATTTTGAATTTTGAATTCTAATACCAGAATCCTGACCTTAAATTTCAAATTCAAACCCCAAATCTTGAACCCCAACTCTTGAACTCAAACTTAAATTTCGAATTATGAGAGTTTGGGGTTTAAAGTTCAGGATTCGGAGTTCAGTGTTCAAAGTTTGAAGTTTTAGAATCAAGGTTTAGAGCTTATGGTTTATGATTAGAACTTGGGGTTCAAGGTTTGAGATTTGGGGTTTATGATTCAATGTTTTGGATTCGAGGTTCAGGGTTTTAGGTAAAAAAATACTAAAATTATATGTCAATAACATAGAAAAAATTGTTGAAATGTCATTAAATAATTAAAAATAAATTATGAATAATGTGATGAGAAGGATTCATAAAAGAATTTATGCTGTTTTTCCTATGTTTAAATAATATACTCAGGTTGTTTGACTCATTCCTATTAGTAAGAATTACTTATTAGTAAAATGTGTGAGATATTGATTTATTCCTATCAATGATGCATAAATTGTAAATATATATAGTTATGTTAACAAATTAACAATGGTTTTGCATATTTAAAACGTATGGATAGATTATAACATTTTTAAACCTACCATATAAATAATCTAAATTTGATAGATTAAATAAGTAGATAGATCCAATAAAATTTTAGAAGGCTTCAAATTTTTTTATGCATTAATGTAATAAGTATAGATATATGCTTATAACATCATCCATTCATTATATTTGAGTTAGTAGTTAACATCTAAATTAAAAGGTAAGTAAACCAAAGGATTTGATTAATATGATTGTCGAAACCATTTTTAAAATCGGGTTTTGAAAACGGGGATCGACTTTAAAAACAAAAACGGGAGTCGCCACCAATCCTTTGTTACTTAGGTGTGATTGGATCACCTTGTAAAACGTTTTATTTAAAACATTTAATTTTGGTCTACGAAAAACCAGAAAATAGGTTCGGGAGTCGGTTACGTATGAGAAAGGGTTAGCACCTTCATAACGCCCAAAAATTGGTACCTAATCGATAGAATCATGTCCAAATGTTTGAGATTTTAAAAAAAGTTAAAAAATGATCCTTTTATTTGTAAGTAAACTAAGGCCACCTATCTCAAAGAAATAAGAATACTACACCCAATAAGTTAGGATACAGTATCTCATAACTTCGAAGCTAGATACATCTTTTTAGAAAATTCTTACCTCAAGATACAAAACATCACACCCAATAAGTTAGGATACAACGTTTTAAATTCTCAAGAATAAGTTTTTATGATTTAAAACTTGAGATTTCTTTTATTCGAAAAGAATATAAACATCACATCCAAAGACGATTGGACATGACATTTTTAAACCCTCGTAATTAAAGTCATCTCATGATTTACTGAAATTTATTAAAAGGATATTTAGTTATTTATCCAAACGGAAAATCAACACCCAAAGACGATTGGGCATTATTTTTCGAATTTCTAAATACCAAAACATTGCCTTATTTTGAAAACCTTTAAATAAAATATTGATTTTGTAAAAATGTATTTTTATTTTAAACAATAACCATGTGACAACATCACATTTATAAACTATCATACACAAATATTAAAAAATAATTATAATACAATAGCATACAATATAGACAATATAAAATACAATTAAAATAATTACACAAAAGTAAAAATAGTAGTACAATAATAAAATAATAATATAGGTTAATATAAAAATAATAGTAAAATGAAAGACAATAGTAATGAAAATAACATAAAGAATATTTATAATAAAATAATAATAATTATAATGATAATACTAATAATAATAGGGTTAATTATAAATAAAATAATAGTAGTAGCAAAATCAAAAGTAATATATATATTATAAAAAATATTGTTAAAGGAATAAATAATATAAAACTTTTAAATAAAATTATATTTATAATAATCTAATACATATATATTTTATAAAAATAGTAAAAATAAATATGTATTATAAGTAAATTTTATACCAAGTAAGATTTTAGAAAATAGTATAATATAATAATATACTAATATATAATATAAGTAAAATAATAATTCATAGATAATAAATACATAAATAATCCGGGGGTTCAATTGTAATAAAAGCAAACTGTCAGGGTTAAATTTATAAAAATAAAAATGCGAATCGGATTGATTTAAAAAACTATAAAATTACGGAAGGACTAAATAAATAAATAGACCATTAACATAAAAAACGCGGATCTTTGTCGGGTCATCCGGGTCACATGCATGATCCTGTGGTCCAAAACGGTGTCGTTTCCTTTTATCTATAAAATTTAATTTTATTAAAGAAAATCATTTGGGTCTAGGATTTTTTAAAAAAAAAATTAAAAAACCTTTGAAAACTTCCTTTCTCCTCTCCGGGCAGTGGTCGTCAGATACCTAGCCACGCGCCTCCGTGGCCGGTGGCCGGAGGTTTGAAACCTCCGATTTTGTCTTCTCCGAAAGGTAAACCTCTTTCCCATTATACTTTTTCTTTAAAAAAAAACGGTTATACGAACAATATGTAAAAGAAATAAATAATAAAAATAAATCGAATGGGACTTCAAAGAATCACCTTTATAAAACCTCCGTAAACTGTTATTGTATTTATTTTGTAATCTCTCTGTTTCTGTTTGAATATCCGTGTGTAACAGTGTGTCTATTTTCTCTCGATCTCTCCCATTTTTCTCTTTTTACATATTTTTGGGATTTTTATAACCCCCGAAAACAAAAATAAAAAGGAAATACATTAATTGCTACCATATTCGCTGTTGTATTTCTTTCCTTTCTTGCAGGTCGAAGGCGGAGATCGTGGAGATGAAGCGCGTTAATGGCGGCGTGACTCACGGGCGGAGGCGTGCCAGACGAGGATTGCGGCGCGACGATTGGTCTGGGTGCAAGGCTGCGGCGCGAGGGTTTCCTGGAAACCCTAAGTTTGAAACTCATTTTAATTTTTGGGCCCCTTTGGGCCGTGTAGCTTTGGGTCAAGTCTGATGAGTTTGGGCCATGGGTATTTGGGCTGGTGTTTTGTGTAACACCCCAAACCCGGCCCAAACGCTACAACCGGATCTGGTATGTCACTTAAGAGATTTTACATTACATGTCGCATTTTGGAAAACAATTACTAGGTTTACACCTTTATTTCGAAAGCTTAATAATTTATTAAAGTATAAAATATTAAGTAACCAATTATCTTGGTAGATTTTAAATAAAAAAAACCGAAATTTCATGCAGGTCTTAACTTAATTGAAAACGTAAAACTTAAAACCCAGTAATAAAAGCCCAACAAAATCTCAAGACATAAATGGTAGTCTAGTGGCCCATGGCCTTATTACAAGGAAATTTGAACCTATTAATTAAATGAAAATAAAAAAATTAGACTAAGTCTTTTTGCTTGAATTCTCAAAGCTCACGCATGACCACCTTGCTCTCTCTCTCCCGGCCGGTCCGATGCCCTAAGTGTCACTGAGATGGTTAAAATCAAAGAGTGAGTCGCGAGACTCGGTGTGCAACCCTCATGCACCATTAGATTTGGGCTTTAGCCCCATAAAAGAATAATCAAAATATAAGTAACAAAAATAATATGCAAAGCCCAACCCATATCCTAGGTGTCCATCCGCTACACGCCCGCATCAACCATTCACACCATTGGGGATTTCTACAATCAACCCACACCGCTACACACCTTGATGGAAGTCGTGTTTGCTCATCATCGATCATGGCGTAGCCACTACAATGAATCACGGCAGGCGCTACAATAGATCACGGTAAGGAACCGCTACAACGGATCACGGTAAAAACCGCTACAACATATAACTTCCTCCTTTCATCAAACTCAACCCATGCAATCACATAAAATCGGTATACTTATAACATTTAATCGGATCATTTACTAACTCGGTGATTTGCTTTACCCTCTTTGGGTTCTCGCCAATATGCCGGGGTTTGATTTAACAAAACATGTAATACTTATTTTCATATATTAATCAAGCAGATCTAGATGGTGTGGAGAATTACACACCTGATATTGCGAAATCCAATGTTCTTAGTCGATGTCCTTGCTATCTGGATCTATTATCCTCAATCTATAGCCTTGCTTAAAAGTCGGAACAATTGCGAAAATAGGCCTCTCCTATATTCGGCCATGGTTAGTATTCCACCCGATTATATATATATAAATAAACAAATCCTCTTACCTTGAAATCCTGAAAGTAACACGATTCTATAACTTAGAGATCTATGCGATTGGCCTCCTTCTTCAAATCCCGGAATGCCGAAAAGAAGAGTGAAATAAGAGATTAGTTTCTAATAGCAATTCGACTAAGGACTTTTGAAAAGCCGGAAGAATATTGAAATCCCGAAATCAATACTTACCTATTGTTTCCTTCAAGATTCGGAAAAAGCAAACTCCTTTGAAGAGAATTCGGTAACTTCAGGAAGTGAGATCTAAGAATTTCAGCTTTTAGAAGATGTACGAATTGAAGAGATGGCTAAGAGAGATTCGACCAATGAATATTAAGGAGAAGAATAGAATAACAGAGATGTGATTTCGGCTTTTAGGGATTAAAAGAAGAATAACAATAGAGGTTAAAAGATTCGGCCAACCAGGAAATTTTAGAGAGGAAGAAAGGGTGAAGAAGATGGTGATTTTCGGCTTTTGAGAGGAAGAAGATGAGAAAAGAAAATAAAGGAGAGGCTTCAAAATTTTGACACACCCCCTCTTTATATAGAAAACCGATTCCTCCCTTTAGCAAAGATTGATTTTCGGCCAACACTGCCACACATGATAGCTCCTATCCCTTTTCCCTTATCTTAATCTATTATCTCCTCAAAAATAGCCTTTATCTGCTTATTATCCTTAAAGACTAAATCCCTAAATAATAGCCTTTATCGGCTTATTATCCACATGAAATAAATATATAAAGATTCCTAAAAAATAGCCTTGTGCCGTCCCCATTACTCAATTAAGTCTTGAAATCTAGCCTATAACTTGGGCTTCAAGCAACCAAAAATTTGGGCCTTCCTCATGCACTAGTGACGCCACTTATAGCTCACCTTACTGTGCCCCTAGCTGCTGGGCCACGAGCTCAATATGTCAATTAAACTACTACAACTTCAATTTAAGCCCTTAGAGTGTCTAAACAAAATATTTAAAACAAGGCCTCACCCAATTGTACCTCAAATTCTCAAATTAATATTTTAAGCATCCAAACACATAAAATGCATAGACCCAATTATTCGTGATGTTACAGTTCTACCCCCTTAAAGAAATTTCTCATCCTCGAAATTTCCAACTAACTAGTAATCGTACTACCTAAGTCGCACCACTATGCTTTCACAAGCTCTCTAATTTCTAAAGCCAAAAAAATAAAAAAATAAACACTTAGTATACTATGGTAGAGTACGCACTGATGTTAGCATCTAGAGCGTCCTCGTCCTTTGTACTCATTTTACCGATTCGCGTTTATCTGCTTAGAAATTTTATGAATTATTAGTTTTCTTCATGATTAACCACGAACAGCTTTTATGAACAATAGTTTAAGAGTAGTTCTTTTGAATTCGCATTCACAATCTGATCTCAAGTTTGTAACCTCTAACTCAAATAAAACACATACATCATACAAATAACATCCAAGCACTTACATTCTTCACGTAAAGGTGTTTTCGTTGATTCACTACCTGTGGTATTTTCGTAATTTTATCATACAGGGGTATTTTCGTAATTTTTCATAATAAAGTTCCTTGTTGATTTCGTGAAGTAAGGGTATTCTGATAATTTTACAATCCGAGGGTATTTCGGTAATTTTGAAATCCAGGGGTATTTCGATAATTTTGCAATCATGGGCAATTTAGTAATTTTGCAAATCAGGGGTATTTTGGTCATTTGACAAAACGAGGGTAGGTTGGTAATTTTTTCTAACCAGGGATATTTCGATGTTGTTGTTGTTATTTTTTTTTTCTTTTTTTAAACAGGGTACTTTGGGGAAAAATCTAGTTTCATGGTCCGGTTACTCTTATAAACATGAGATTTTCGGGTAAATTTTCAAAACATAGGTATTTTACAAATTCATGGCTGGTTGGTAGTTTTCACAAATCAAACGTATTTTGAAAATTTTGCAAAACTTGAGAAATTTTCTTTCTTTTTTTTTCAAACTAGGGTGGCTGGTCCCTTTCGGGTTTTAATTATAAGGTTTAGCCCATCAACAAGTCCTCGTAACTAGGGTGAATAGTCACCACGCACCAGGTAGGATTCTAGTGAAGAGGAGGTGAGTCGCTAGGACTGCTTAAGTACCAAGCTCTCCCTGAATCCACTCCTAGACATGCGTATGCCCATTGCCACACCCTAACTTGGCTAAGGTGAACAGTCACTACGCACCAGGTAGGATTCCAGCGAAGAGGAGGTGAATCACTAGGGCTGCTTAAATACCAAGCTCTCCCTGAATCCACTCCTAGACATGCGTATGCCCGTTGCCACACCCTAACTCGGCTAAGATGAACAGTCACTACGCACCAGGTAGGATTCCAGCGAAGAGGAGGTGAGTCACTAGGACTGCTTAAATACCAGGCTCTTCCGGATCCAATCCTAGACATGCGTATGCCTGTTACCACACCCTAGTCTTGCGGCTCGTTCACGGGTTTGTTTAGTGAAGTTAAGTCTTATGAGATTTTAAGAGTTGTTTCAGCTAGGCCTAAAGTTCATCAAGTTCTAATCTAACTATCCTACGTCCCATCAAGCCCATCAAGCCCACATATATGCATCACACAATGGTTCAGAGTACTTACCTGGCGGACTTGGGCCGGAGACGCAGGTGCCATGCTGAGCTAACAGACCTGTATAAATATGCATGTTTCGAAAATCCAACTTTAGAAAATGTTTTGAGCCCAAAAAAACCCCCAGAGCCGAGTTTTGAACCGGGCTCTAATACCAATTTGTAACACCCCAAACCCGGCCCAAACGTTACAACCGGATCTGGTATGTCACTTAAGAGATTTTACGTCAGATGTCGCATTTTGGAAAACAATTACTAGGTTTACACCTTTATTTCGAAAGCTTAATAATTCATTAAAGTATAAAATATTAAGTAACCAATTATCTTGGTAGATTTTAAATAAAAAAAAAACCGAAATTTCATGCAGGTCTTAACTTAATTGAAAACGTAAAACTTAAAACCCAGTAATAAAAGCCCAACAAAATCTCAAGACATAAATGGTAGTCTAGTGGCCCATGGCCTTATTACAAGGAAATTTAAACCCATTAATTAAATGAAAATAAAAAAAAATTAGACTAAGTCTTTTTGCTGAATTCTCAAAGCTCTGTCGCATGGCCACCTTGCTCTCCTCTCCAGCCCGGTCCGATGCCCTAAGTGTCACCTGAGATGGTTAAAATTAAAGGTTGAGTCTCGAGACTCAGTGTGCAACCCTCATGCACCATTAGATTTGGGCTTTAGCCCCATAAAACAGAATAATCAAAATATAAGTAACAAAAATAATATGCAAAGCCCAACCCATATCCTAGGTGTCCATCCGCTACACGCCCGCACGTCAACCATTCACACCATTGGGGATTTCTACAATCAACCCACACCGCTACACGCCTTGATGGCGATCGTGCCGCTTGCATCATCGATCATGGCCGTAGCCACTACAACAGAATCACGCAGGCCGCTACAACAGATCACTCGCGGTAAGGAACCGCTACAACAGATCACGGTAAAAATCGCTACAACATATAACTTCCTCCTTTCATCAAACCCAACCCATGCAATCACATAAAATCAGTATACTTATAACATTTAATCAGATCATTTACTAACCTGGTGATTTGCTTTACCCTCTTTGGGTTCTCGTCAATATGCCGGGGTTTCGGCATTTAACAAAACATGTAATACTTATTTTCATATATTAATCAAACAGATCTAGATGGTGTGGAGAATTACACATATGATATTACGAAATCTAATGTTCTTAGTCGATGTCCTTGCTATCTGGATCTATTATCCTCAATCTATAGCCTTGCTTAAAAGCCGGAACAATTGCGAAAATAGGCCTCTCCTATATTCGGCCATGGTTAGTATTCTACCCGATTTTATATATATAAATAAACAAATCCTCTTACCTTGAAATCCTGAAAGTAACACGATTCTATAACTTAGAGATCTATGCGATTGGCCTCCTTCTTCAAATCCCGGAATGCCGAAAAGAAGAGTGAAATAAGAGATTAGTTTCTAATAGCCATTCGACTAAGGACTTTTGAAAAGCCGGAAGAACATTGAAATTCTGAAATCAATACTTACCTATTGTTTCCTTCAAGATTCGTCACAAGCAAACTCCTTTGAAGAGAATTCGCTAACTTCAGGAAGTGAGATCTAAGAATTTCGGCTTTTAGAAGATGTACGAATTGAAGAGATGGCTAAGAGAGATTCGAACAATGAATATTAAGGAGAAGAATAGAATAATAGAGATGTGATTTCGGCTTTTAGGGATTAAAAGAAGAATAACAATAGAGGTTAAAAGATTCGGCCAACCAGGAAATTTTAGAGAGGAAGAAAGGGTGAAGAAGATGGTGATTTTCGGCTTTTGAGAGGAAGAAGCTAAGAAAAGAAAATAAAGGAGAGGCTTCAAAATTTTGGCACACCCCCTCTTTATATAGAAAACCGATTCCTCCCTTTAGCAGAGATTGATTTTCGGCCAACACTGCCACACATGATAGCTCCTATCCCTTTTCCCTTATCTTAATCTGTTATCTCCTCAAAAATAGCCTTTATCTGCTTATTATCCTTAAAGACTAAATCCCTAAATAATAGACTTTATCTGCTTATTATCCACATGAAATAAATATAATAAGATTCCCAAAAGAAATAGCCTTGTGCCGTCCCCCCTTACTCAATTAAGTGCCGAAATCTAGCCCTATAACTTGGGCTTCAAGCAACCAAAAATTTGGGCCTTCCTCATGCACTAGTGACGCCACTTATAGCTCACCTTACTGTGCCCCTAGCTGCTGGGTCACAAGCCCAATATGTCAATTAAACTACTACAACTTCAATTTAAGCCCTTAGAGTGTCTAAACAAAATATTTAAAATAAGGCCTCAGCCCAATTTGAGCCCCAATTGTACCTCGAATTCTCAAATTAATATTTTAAGCATCCAAACACATAAAATGCACAGACCCAATTATTCAGGATGTTACATTTTGGGTGTTGGGTCGTCTGGGTTAAGTCTGTTGGATAGTTTGTTTAGGATTGGGCTAAGGGGTATTTGGGTCTGTTTTGTAATCTGGACATTGGACTTTATTTATTTTTTATTTTTTGATTTTTATATTCTGGTTTTTATAGGCCGGGCCAAAATGGGCTTCTACAGCTGCCCATCTTTGCTCATTATCGTGTATCGAGAATAGAGCAAAGACTCTAAAAGGACCAATTTTGCCCGGTTTTGGCCGAGCTTCGGCTTCTTTGATCATCATCTTCTTCAAATGACTCCAAATCCACTGCAACTTCACCGGTATTGGAACTTCATCTTGATTTCAGTAAGTTTGATAGCTTCAACTTCATGAAGGCAGTATCCACTATCTTTTGATCTCGCTTCATCATAAACTCAGGGAGACAAGATCTGATGTTTTCGATCTGCTCCTGCAACTTCAGGATTGCCAGATCTGCTATCTTCAATCTGCTCCTGCAACTTCAGGATTGCCAGATTTGTTATCCTCAATCTGCTCCTGCAAACTCAGGGAGGCAAGATTTGATGTCTTCGATCTGTTTCTGCAACTTCAAGAATGGCAGATCTGCTATCTTCGGTCTGCTCCACTGCATACTCAGGGATGCCAGACTGGTGGTTTAAATCTGTTCCACTACTACTTAGGGAGACAAGATTTGTCGTTCGATCTTGGTCCACTACTACTTAGGGAGACAAGATCTACAATCTTTGACCTATTCCACTGCTGATCAGGGAGATAGGGCTGGTGGCTTAAATCTGTTCCACTACTGCTTAGGGAGACAAGATTTGCCGTTCGATCTTGGTCCTCTACTACTTAGGGAGACAAGATCTACAATCTTTGACCTATTCCACTGCTGATCAGGGAGATAGGGCTGGTGGCTTAAATCTGTTCCACTACTGCTTAGGGAGACAAGATTTGCCGTTCGATCTTGGTCCTCTACTGCTTAGGGCGACAAGATCTATAATCGCTGATCTATTCCACTCGCTGGTCGTGGAGATAGGGCTGGTGGCTTAAATCTGCTTCCTACTTTGCTTAGGAGACAAGATTTGCCATTCGATCTTGGTTTCCTACTTTTAGGGTGACAAGATCTATAATATTTGACCTATTCCACTTCTTTGGTCGTGGAGATAGGTTTGTGGCTTAAATTTGTTCCACTACTACTTGGGAGACAAGATTTGCCGCTCGATCTTGGTCCTCTCTCGCTTAGGGCGACAAGATCTACAATCTTTGACCTATTCCACCGCTTTGGTCGGGAGATAGGGTGGTGGCTTAAATCTGCTCCACTCTTCGCTTAGGAGACAAGATTTGCCGTTCGATCTTGGTTCCCATCGCTTAGGGTGACAAGATCTACAATCTTTGACCTATTCCACCGCTTTGGTCGGGAGATAGGGTCGGTGACTTTGATCTGCTCCCGCAACCTCGTGGATTGTCGATCCGCTATTTTTAATCTACTCCTCGCAAACTCGGGGATACCGGACTAATGTCTTCTACCTTGCTACATAACCTTTGTAGAATGGGTATATGTTTATGTCCAATATTTAGGATGCTTTGATCGAAATGCATCAGATGCTCCTATTTAGACATGTTATGAAAATATTATGAAGATGATTCCTGTTTCAAGGATTAGGATGCAATGCTCGAAATGAATCAAATGCTCCTAATGAAATTTACAAAAATGTTATGAGTATGATTCCTATCCTAGGTGTTATTACTCATTTGTTTTTCATTCATGTTCTGCCCATTGTAATTCTGAGTCCTCTCTACTTGAACCTTGGGGCATGAATTGGTATCTCCCACTGCAACTTCAGGGGAATAACTTTTAATTTCTTCCATCTTTCTGTTACCATTCAGAGGTACAGAACTTGTATTACTTTCAATCTGTTACACCATTCCCTGGGTGTAATGACCAGATGTATGAATGCAGGGTATCTCGTCAATGATCCTCTTTACACTTGGATTGACCTTGTTCGTCATTTGCCGATATGGTATCACCAAATAAAAATCTGAAGAGATAACCATTCTTCAATGTTTCTAGCCCTTAGGCTTGGTGAGTTCTGAACAATAGTCATGCTTTAGATTCCTCATATTATTTAGAAGCTTCTAGAGTAATATGCGAAACTCCTTTTATGAAAGTGTTATTAGTCCATTAATCGTTATTTCAATATAAAATGCTTGAAAAAGATTACAGCAATGGATAAGAAAGAAATTAATCAGGAGCATAGCTCGAAACAAATAAACTAATCAAAGATAACCAAGGCAATAAATGAAAATTGATTGATATATCTTAAAAAGAATAAAGCTATCAAAGATAAGGAATTCAAAAATGGGTAGGATAGAAGCTAGGTGCCCCAGATATCGCAGCCTGAGCTTCTTTGTTCCAACTTCTTGAGGACCATTTTAAGCTCAATATGTGTTTAGGGGATCAGGAGTACTTTGTTAATGCCCCAAGACGTAACATACTTCCTCTTTGCTAATTCAGACGTTGCAAGACTACTGTATGCCCCACTTTTATTCAAAAATTGAGCTGCCCTTTTTCGGGCTTTCAACTCAAAGCCCCTTTGGTCTCAAAGCGCCCTTTGCGGGTTTTTGCTTTGGCCTCTCCTTTTTCCTTTTTCTCTTTTCTTTTTTTCTTTCTTCTTTTTTTTTTTTAAATTGTTTGGACTCAAGGTGCCCTTTGCGGGTTTTCACCTTGACCCTTTTCCCTTTCAGGTAGAATCCTTATTGACTGAACTTGAATTCGCTGGAGTGAGTAAGTCTTTGCTCCCCATCTCGGTCAATATCAATGCTCCTCTAGAATAGGCCCTTCATAAGTCCTTCTCAGTTTGGCATATGCTTTCCTCTAATATCATTTTGTAGAGGAATAATCTTTTTCAACATCAGGTTTCTTCGTGGAATTCTCTAAGATGAACTTCGTAAGTTTGCATCATCCAGCCGTGGCAAATAACTTTTAACCTTTTCTTCAATTAGGTTCAATCTATAAACCAATGTGTAAGATGTTGCCCCGGCAAAGGTCCTAGCTGGCATTCAATAAGACAGAGGGTAAATAGTAGCTTATTATACCAATCTTTACAAGTCTTAGCCACCTTTCATTCTTTTTTTTTTGGGGCAACTTTTGTTGCACTATGATATACTGCCTAATCTTTGGACAAACTGTAAACTTTGACTTTGTACAGTTATGCATTCTGTGTTGGCATTTGATCCTTTTTTTTTTCTTTCTTTTCTTTTTTTTTAAAATTTGATGATTATCGACTTTGCAATATTGGCATATGAAGCAACATTCACCCTCTTAATGAAGTAGACAACGACCATAACGATGAATCAATGTCAACTAGAAGTATTTAACAAGACTGACCCCATAATATCCA
The DNA here is from genome assembly GCA_025698515.1 of Gossypium sturtianum. Lineage (NCBI taxonomy): Eukaryota > Viridiplantae > Streptophyta > Magnoliopsida > Malvales > Malvaceae > Gossypium > Gossypium sturtianum. The sequence goes on along the minus strand of CM046955.1, from coordinate 99,012,437 downwards.
TGCCCCACATATGGAAAATTTGTGAAGAACTGGAGTAAGCCCATGAATCTTGTCTCTTCAGATATGGCATTTGCGGTATAATTGAAGCAATCTCCCTTTTGTGGTAGACCAAAAGTGCCCCATCCTCTTGTTTAGCCCGCGTCTTATCAGTGCAGGCATGTCCTGATATGATCGTGTGAAAATATCTTTGAATTCTTGAAGATAATTCAATAATGTCTCACTTTATTTTTGTGACGAGCTAGGCTATAATCTTCACTCCTTTTCTAGACTCGCAATATCCATTGACCCTATAAGGTAAGGTCTGTTTTTCATCTTGTTAAACCATTCTTAACAAGTCAGAAGATATGTCACAAACTCTATCATCTTCAAAATCCTGAGATCCCCTAGACCCATATCTTGTTCAAAAAGGGAGTCAGTAACAATGTCGCTCATGACGTTGATATCTGGGTACCTAGGTATGAAGGCGAACAAATCCTAAGAATAAATGATTCTAAGGATAATTATTTGGATAGTATGGTCACAAATAAAGAATGAAAAAATATTGGTAAAAAATGTACAGTATGAAATAAAAGAATATGTATTCAACAAAATGCATTTTATTGAAATAAGAATTTAGGACACAAGCCTATTTCATAAAAGGGGTCTTATTACCTCTAGGCTTAAGACAACAAGCATGTTTTGCACATTACTATAGGTAAGCTTTAAAAATATAGAGATCTCTTCCACAATTTCATTATTCAAGACACTCCCAAGTATCCAAGGATTTGGAAACACTGTTCCCTAATTCCCTCTTCGTTTTCGATTCCTTCAAGGATTTGGAATTCTTGCATTTGTTACCACATTTTTTGTTGGATCTTGGTTAATTGCCCCTGCATCTGTATTTGCATTTGTTCTATTCTCTCCAACCTTTGTTAAATATTTTTACCTAATGATGTAATGTAATGCAAATGCATGAATGCAATGTAATGCAAATGCATAAATGCAAAGAGGCATCGATTCTGATTCAACTTCATTTTAGAAAACTTTATTAGAAAACAAAATCCTTTACATAAAACGGACTACAAATATGCTTTCGCCCTAAGTCCTAAAGCTTTGATCTTTCCAAGTAATAAAACTAGCTCTTGATTACGATTAGACTGTAGCTCATACTTTATGCTCAACATATCAGCCTGTGATGCCAAAGTCTGTAGATGATCAGCCACATCTCGAATCTGAACTATCGCTTCACCCATGAGGTAATCTCGATTCCTAACTTGATTATGAGAATGGTGAAGCTCTTCTTTCAAACGCTCCTCTCTTATCTCAAGAAGCTCGATCTGAAGTTCACAATGGTGCAATGTTGATTCTAACTCTTCAATTCTACTCCTCATTTTCTCAATCTTGTTCAGACTTGACTTCAACTCGATTACAGAATTACGGCTTCGATGGTGGTGAAGAGACCGTCCTAATTCAGCGACTCTAGCCTTTAGTCCATATTTCTCCTCTTGGCTTTCTGCCAAACTCTTTTCTAGGGCCTTATTTCGCATCTGCATTTCTAGGAACTTTCTCTCCCAATGGTCAGCTTTGACTTTTTCCGTTTGTATCTTTTGTTGCCACTGTTGCGAAGTCTTCCCTAATCTGGCATTTTTCAATGATAAACGCAGCTTTTTATATTCCATCTTTAAGTCATTCAAATCTTCTTCGACTCTTCTCTTCCCTTTTCTTACTTCTTCTACTCTCCGATTTCTCGCACATCCACATCTAGCCTCAAGTACATCTTTTCTTTTTCCAGCTTCTCTATCCTCTTTCCAAGCTCTGAACTCTTCTTTTCAAAATCTTGCTTCACAATTTCTAACTCTGATGGAACCACTTGTAAGCATTCATCTCTCGATCGGGCGTCTTTTGGATTCAGTTCAGGAATGTTATCATTAACCCTTCTAATCCTCCATCCAATGTATTCTTGGGTCGTCATTAGACCTGCGGATAACCTCTTCATCCTACGAGTCTGATTCTAAGCACCAGAAATCTCCTTAACTCTCTTTTTATAATTGTCCCCTCTATAAGAGAACTTACACTAAGCCAACCCATGTGTTGTAGGTACGAACTGTCTCAATCCATACTGTCTTAGTACAAGTAGAGGAGCGTACCCAACAGCTCCCCAAATTCTAAGTAAAGGAACCCAGTCAAAATTCCCACATCGATAAAGAATTTCATCTGGAATCATCCAAAGGGCTCTCCACTCGACGTCTTCCTCTCGGAGATTTCGAAAGACCGCCATCGAATTCTTCTCAGACACGTAATCTCTCCTCGGTGTGGCTACTATCTCTTTCAACGGAGAGTAACTCTCAGAAAAAATCTGATAAGACACTTTCTCCACCTTCCAGAAATGACTGTGGAACCAAGCCAACAACAATCACAAGCACTCCAATGAACTCGCCTTCGCCTTTTCTCCGACATGCATTCAAAGATCTAAACGTCTCGGCTAAGATCGCAGGTACAGGTGTGACTCCTTTGCCTAGTCGATCGAATAAATCAGTAACTGCTTCATCTACATGTCCTAGAACTTTAGGGAAGATTATCAAACCATAAATACAAAAGGCGAAGACGTCAATCTTCTTCTTTGCATCTGGGTGTGTTAGGACCAGATCCCTCAAACTCCTCCAAGAAATGCATTTACCTTCACCTTTCTCTTGAATTCTGGCTGTAACTCACTGTTCATTCATCCCCGTGATATTCATTAACTTCTTCACAAAGGTTGGGACATTAGCAGCCCTAGAATAAATTCTGTCGACTTGGGTTCTCGAACAACGAAGCAAAGTCGTATATTCCTCTACCGTAGGTACTAAGTCTACTTTTCCAAAAGTGAAACAACTATAAGCAGAATTCCAAAACTGAGTCATAGCACGAAATAGATACTTATCTACTTTGACGTCGAGCAAGTGAGGTAGATCACCATAATTACGATAGAACAGATGCTTTGCCTCATCGTCCCACTGGGTCCATATTCCTTTCAACTCCTGAAGCTCATTTTGCGTGACACTAATACGAGCGAAATCCCATAGTTTCGACATATGCCCCTCAGCTAAGCTATCCCCTTTCTCTAATTGTCTTTGCTCTGACCATATACGGACGACTACATTGTCCTCCACTTTATCAAGGAATTCGTTCTCCATAACCAGCTTTCTAACTTTAGAAACTGACCGTGAATCAATACCTCTTTAAATATGAAATGACATGCACAAAAGAATAAAACATAACAAGTTAGTACCGCAAAATATAAAGTAAGCAAAGTAAACAAACATCTACATGGGTAGCTACTAAGGTTCGATGTAATTCTACTTAGGGTGGGCTCTTAAGGTTCACTATATGCGGTTTAGCTCTAAAGTTGAGGTACCCGAACCAGCAGATTCCTCGATCCTCACCCATTATAGGCTCATACAGACCGAGTTCGGTTCAGGGGAATACATTTCCCTATGGCCATGCGAAAGTGAAAACTTCACGAAGACATAGGTACAGATGTATTCTGGAAGCAGTCCACTAGCCCATGCGGAGGTGAAAACCTCACGAAGGCATAGCTTCTCGCTCCCACTTAAGGGTGTGATCGTAATGGTCATGCAGTGCAATGCATAAATATTTTATAAAAACAGAATCACATGCAAATAAAAAGGATCATAATTTTTAAATCAAATTTTAAATTCAAACAGGAGGACATGAAACTATCGATTTTACGGCTTGACTCTCTTATTGGTCCCCAGCGGAGTCGCCAAGCTGTCGAAACCATTTTTAAAATCGGGTTTTGAAAACGGGGATCGACTTTAAAAACAAAAACGGTAGTCGCCACCAATCCTTTGTTACTTAGATGTGATTGGATCACCTTGTAAAATGTTTTATTTAAAACATTTAATTTTGGTCTACGAAAAACCAGAAAATAGGTTCGGAGTCGGTTCACATGTATGAGGAAGGGTTAGCACCCTCATAACGCCCAAAAATTGGTACCTAATCGATAGAATCATGTCCAAATGTTTGAGATTTTAAAAAAAGTTAAAAAATGATCCTTTTATTTGTAAGTAAACTAAGGCCACCTATCTCAAAGAAATAAGAATACTACACCCAATAAGTTAGGATACAGTATCTCATAACTTCGAAGCTAGATACATCTTTTTAGAAAATTCTTACCTCAAGATACAAAACATCACACCCAATAAGTTAGGATACAACGTTTTAAATTCTCAAGAATAAGTTTTTATGATTTAAAACTTGAGATTTCTTTTATTCCGAAAGAATATAAACATCACATCCAGCACGATTGGACATGACATTTTTTAAACCCTCGTAATTAAAGTCATCTCATGATTTACGAAATTTATTAAAAGGATATTTAGTTATTTATCCAAACGGAAAATCAACACCCAGCACGATTGGGCATTATTTTTCGAATTTCTAAATACCAAAACATTGCCTTATTTTGAAAACCTTTAAATAAAATATTGATTTTGTAAAAATGTATTTTTATTTTAAACAATAACCATGTGACAACATCACATTTATAAACTATCATACACAAATATTAAAAAATAATTATAATACAATAGCATACAATATAGACAATATAAAATACAATTAAAATAATTACACAAAAGTAAAAATAGTAGTACAATAAGAAAATAATAATATAGGTTAATATAAAAATAATAGTAAAATGAAAGACAATAGTAATGAAAATAACATAAAGAATATTTATAATAAAATAATAATAATTATAATGATAATACTAATAATAATAGGGCTAATTATAAATAAAATATTAGTAGTAGCAATATCAAAAGTAATATATATATATATATATATTATAAAAAATATTGTTAAAGGAATAAATAATATAAAACTTTTAAATAAAATTATATTTATAATAATCTAATACATATATATTTTATAAAAATAGTAAAAATAAATATGTATTATAAGCAAAATTTTATACCAAGTAAGATTTTAGAAAATAGTATAATATAATAATATACTAATTTATAATATAAGTAATAAATAATAATTCATAGATAATAAATACATAAATAATTCGGGGGTTCAATTGTAATAAAAGCAAACTGTCAGGGTTAAATTTATAAAAATAAAAATGCGAATCGGATTGATTTAAAAACTATAAAATTGCGGAAGGACTAAATAAATAAATAGACCATTAACATAAAAAACGCGGATCTTTGTCGGGTCATCGGGTCGGCGCGCGGATCCTGTGGTCCAAAACGGTGTCGTTTCCTTTTATCTATAAAATTTAATTTTATTAAAGAAAATCATTTGGGTCTAGGATTTTTAAAAAAAAAAATTCAAAAAACCTCTGAAAACTTCCTTTCTCCTCTCCGGGCAGTGGTCGTCAGATACCTAGCCACGCGCCTCCGTGGCCAGTGGCCGGAGGTCTGAAACCTCCGATTTTGTTTTCTTCGAAAGGTAAACCTCTTTCCCTTTATACTTTTTCTTTTAAAAAAACGGTTATACGAACAATATGTAAAAGAAATAAATAATAAAAATAAACCGAATGGGACTTCAAAGAATCACCTTTATAAAACCTCCGTAAATTGTTATTGTATTTATTTTGTAATCTCTCTGTTTCTGTTTGAATATCCGTGTGTAACAGTGTGTCTATTTTCTCTCGATCTCTCTCATTTTTCTCTTTTTACATATTTTTGGGGTTTTTATAACCCCCGAAAACAAAAATAAAAAGGAAATACATTAATTGCTGCCATATTCGCTGTTGTATTTCTTTCCTTTCTTGCAGGTCGAAGGCGGAGATCGTGGAGATGAAGCGCGTTAATGGCGGCGTGACTCACGGGCGGAGGCGTGCCAGACGAGGATTGCGGCGCGACGATTGGTCTGGGTGCGAGGTTGCGGCGCGAGGGTTTCCTGGAAACCCTAAGTTTGAAACTCATTTTAATTTTTGGGCCCCTTTGGGCCGTGTAGCTTTAGGTCAAGTCTGATGAGTTTAGGCCATGGGTATTTGGGCTGGTGTTTTGGGTGTTGGGTCGTCTGGGTTAAGTCTGTTGGGTAGTCTGTTTAGGATTGGGCTAAGGGGTATTTGGGTCTGTTTTGTAATCTGGACATTAAACTTTATTTATTTTTTATTTTTTGATTTTTATATTCTGGTTTTTATAGGCCGGGCCAAAATGGGCTACAATGATATTAATACTTTAAAGTAGCAACCATTGTTGAAATTGAATAGAGGAAGGATTTGAAAAGGCTGAAAATCATTCAAGAAAAACAAAGGTGTGGGGATTGGGGAATAGTAGCCTACTCATTTGGGAAATCAAGATTTGAAACCGTATATCAATATAGCCTGCTTGGGGCAAACAAAACGAAAACCTAATATTTCTCGTTGACTGCATGGCGGCAGACAGGCGCAGAACACACGTACCTTGCATTTTACGTTATCTAAGCTTCCACCATTACCTCTAACACTAAGCTGCTTGATGGACCACTTTTAAACCCTTGGATCCTCTCTCTTTCAAAACTTTTTGCATTGTTACCATAGCTTCGATGTTTTCCATGCAAATTTGTTTCGAACAACAACAACAACAAAAAAAAAACCCTCTCTCTTAGACCCCAATTTTCATCTTGGACCTTGAAACAAGTACTTAAATTTACTACAAATTCCTTTTGTGATTGCAAACGAAAAAAGCATTGAGATTCCCATATAGTTTCAACTTCAATCTCATTGACACATGTGGGGTGATATATTGGAGTGTTCAGATGCAATATATTATAGTATTCAAATATCTTCCATGTGTAAATATTTAAAAAATAATAATCAATTCAACTAGATTTCTTCTCTCTATATATAATCACTTTGAAAAGCTAGGCAGATGTTGGAAACCATAGCCTTGACTTGGGTTTTGCTACATAGGTGCTAAAACCTATATTTGACTTGATAATTTGGTCATCAATCAATCAATCTCCCTACCTCTAAAACCCTAGTTTGCTTCTTTTTTCATTTACTCAACATAAGCCATTTCTAGCAAGACAAATGGCTGCTGAGAGGGTCATAACATGCCTCTCCATTTTGCTTCTATTTGCTGCATTGATCTCCATTGCACAAGCCATCCAAGGTACATACATAACACTACATCAAAATCCTTTTTATTTAATATTGCATGTTGCTTATAGTTTTGTTTTATACAGATGGGATCCCAGATTCAAACCATATAACAGTTCCAACTAGAAAGGTAATAAAACTAATAACAAGGTGTCTAATTTAACTTTTCTTGTTGCATGATAAATGAATGTTTTGTATATCTGAAAAAAAAAAGTGGGGTTTTACCAGGGATTGTTGAAAGGTGGTGATGAACTTGCTGCAAGTGTAACTGCTGCTATAAACAAGAAATGGCTAAGAGGGAGGAAAATGGTGCAAATGAAGAAGCTGAATGATGTGGAAAACATGAGTGGTGCCTTTGGACTTGGTGGGTCGACTTCAAAGTTATCAAAGTGTGGGAATAATAATAATAATAATAATAATAATAAAGGGTGCGACCAAATTACTGTGAATTTGCCTGATGAAGTGGATGAACATCAGTCAGGTTTTGTGGCTTTCAATGCTGATTATCATACACCAAGGCACCACCCTCCTAAGAATAACTAATCATGGAAAATATATATATTAATAGTTTTCTTTGAATAAGGAATGTTAGTTTTGATGGGGAATATTCTGTTAAAATACAGTTCTGGTTTTGCTTACATCTATGTATGAATGTTGTTAAAACATAAAGTATTTATGCCTTCTTTTTCTAATTATACTTTACTTTCGACTGTCCTTTTTTGGGGGGTCATTTGATGCATGAGAGACAGAGCTTAAATTGCCCAGAATCAACTAAAAGTACTGAAAGGAGGTAGGGAAAACCAGACCATTCTAATTATAATCTCTGCATTCAGAGTGTATATTTTACTTTCGATTATCATTTTTAAAGTTTAAATACTAATCAGGGACCTAACTAAAGAGGGGGCTGGTCGGGGCATCAACCCCTCCCTTAGCATCTTTAGTTATTATTATTATTATTATTATTATTATAGATATTTCATATCTGTAGGCTTGGGTTAATTAAAAAAAATTAAAAAAAAAACATAATTATAGATTTGACTACCATTTCTTAAATTTCATTTGTAAAATTTAGCTTTAAATTATATTATTTGTAATTCTTTATAAAAAAAAATTATAATTTTTAATATATCCCTTCAAAATACAGTACGAGGTTTTTTTTTTTTTTTGTCTTTAAAATATATTAAAATAAATTTGAGTGCATAATAAATTCTATAATACAAAGTAAATTTGTCTTTAAATATAAAATACAAGTAGCTGATTCCAACAAAAAATTGAGGCTTCTTCAACCTTTATTTACTTTCGTTTGACCACAGAATTAGAGAGTCCCTTTAGATGGTGATTGGATCAGCATTTGGCTTACATCTCAATTTCAAACATATACATAGTAGAAGATTAGTGGGTGAGAGCTATTATTTGAAGGGGCTCTGGGCTCACCTCTGGAAAAACCTTAAAAAACAAGAAAGAGAGCAAAGTGATTCTTGAGAAAGATGAAAGGCTGTTAAGTGGAGGTAAAAGTGAAATTAAATATGATTTAAAGTTGAATAAAATATCAAGTCATATTTGACATGAGTGAAAATGATCACAATGCCTTGTTATTTCAAATTCATGCGATCACGTACCAACGTTTAGATAGCTAACTCAATGGCCATTAATCACCATGCTAGCATAGTAACGTCAATAACATAAACTACTTAATTTAATGTATTCTTTTCGAGAAAAGTACATAGAGATTTTAGCTCTTAAGCTATCATATTTAAAGCACAAGGGGAAATTGTGTTTCCCTTACTATATATCATGCATGTTTAGTGTTATCCAAAACTATTCAAGTTAATATTAATTAAATTAAGAGATAAATAAATTTCAACTTTTTTGAAACAATATTTTTAAATTATCAAATAATTTTCTAACATATATTCCGTGGTCATAAATTTGGCGTAATGCATAAGTTTGTCCCTAAATTTGATATTTTTTTTATATTAACAAAATCATAAAAAAAATCAAATCTAATAATATTAGTAATTAACCCTAAAACCTGAATTAAACACTAAAATGTTAACACCATTACTTTTGGGCACCAAAATATATAACTTTTGTCAAATATAGTTACCAAATTGGACAAAAAAAATAACACAAGTATCACATTAAAAAAAAGTGTCAAACTCAAGTACCAAATAATATATTAAGCCTATAAATTTCAATAATAAATAATGCAATAGTAAATTTAAGAAATGTAAGAGGGTTGTGGCTTAGGCTAGGCCTATTGGGTAGTTGCCCAAACAAACTGAAAAAATGGCCTGTTTTTGAGATTTGAGTGGGCTGGGGACGACATGCTGATCTCAAACCATGCATGCCACCATCCCAATGCATGCATGCATGTAACTTACACAGCATATAATATTATTCCTCAGACACGAGGTCTCACTGTTGCTTAATTAATTTCCCCCTTTTCACAAATAATACTAATAATTTGTTGCGGAACCTCCATTTCTGTCATCTTCTCATATAATTTTACGTACTTGAATGAATACTTCACCTGCAAGTGTACATAACATAGTTCCTAAGAGGCCAGGATACTTCACCTGCAAGTATACATAACATAGTTCCTAAGAGGCCAGGATACTATTAATGGTCTGCCGCTAATCATTGTTTGCTTTTCTCTAGGGATTTATCATTGTATCTTCAATTACAATCAATCCCTATTCCCTATATATATATTAAGTACGAGATAGACGACGACCCACAAGTGGCAGCAAGATAAGCAAGAAACAAGACCCAGGTTTATGAATAAGAGATTAGGAATAGGGCTCCACCTCCAACTCTATCCAAAACAGTTTTTAAGCAGGTTGGTACAAAGCCCTATTCTGCTTCACCAAACCAGCTTTCAACGTTTATCCTGATTTAGTTCAACTCTGCTTTCTACACTTTATAATCATCTTCATTTTTTAAACTTTTCCTTATTATATGAAAGTAAATCTGTATACCGTTTGAGGTTCATCTGCAGGCTAAGTTTAAGGCAGAAGATCTTCTTTTTGACTGCCATATATATAAATACTAACCTTTAAATATTTTATTCAAAATTATAATTTGCTTTTCCTGTGTTGTTATTTTTTTTTAATAATATTTGAGTTTTTTTTTTTTTGTGTATTTAAAATATTACATATTTTTTTACACTAAAATTTTATATCTAGATGATTATAAACTTATATATGAGTTAAATTTTGTGTACTTCCAGTTCCACCTCTGATCAGTTTGTTCATTCAATATTCGACAAACTATATAGCAGAATCACATCAATGGAGACTTAGTGGAACGACAAATATCTTTTCTTTTTTTTTAATATTGTTATATTGATATTTTTGCTATTTACATCCTTCTAATTTCAAAATTACAATTATATATCATTAAAAAAATGACCACATTTTAAGCTAGTTTGTAACTTTCAGAATTTTAATAAATTCATTTGACTTACTAAAAATAATAAACTAACTTTAAAAAAAAAAAAACCATATTCAATAGATTAAATAACAAATAAAGTGATTTATGTTTCCATATACAAGTCCTTCCCTTTCCCTTTTATTAAGAAATATATATATATTGAAGCATAGGGTGTCTAATACAAGATTTTATTAATTAAGATTTATCATTAAGAATAAAACTAAATGCATAAGCATACCTAAATTTATTGATTTTTTAGAATCTTCGATCTTCTTCCAAATTAGCACACAAGTAATTCAGAGAAAGTGACTCTCTTTTCTGAAAATAGATATTAGAAAAGTTATATATGCGTAATTTAGAGGTCATAACCCTAATATATATAATTGTTGCACATTAACAATAATTTCTAATCAGTCTATCATCAATTAGAAATTAGTTACTAGAGTATTTACACATATTTAGACGATACTTTATTTAATAACTAAATCTCAATAAACCTTAACCAAATTAGATCACTTTTAGTTTAGACTAATATTTTTATGATAGTAAATAATAACATGTAATTATTCTTATTATAACGGTAAATCAAATATAATTTTGGAAAGTCCAAAAATACATTTCATTTAATGAAAGCAGGTGACAAATTAAAGGGAAAGAAAAACCATGTTCCAGCCATTGAAAGACTTCCCAAAACAAACAATCCAACTTGCAGGCAGGGGGCAGCTCCATTATTCCAGCTTTTTTTTCTCAAGTATAGTTTGTAATATTTAAATTGGATGAACATAATTTTCCAAAGACACATGGGATATTGTGAACAAGGCAAAAGAAAGAAAGGCAAGTGGAAGAGCATGGGATAGATGGGGGTCCAACCTTTGGTTAACTGATAAAATGGCAGTGTCTTAATTGGGACCCCAACCAAAGTTCTTTTGTTGCTTTCTAATTATATGTCCCTTGCTTTCAACGTTAGCATCCACCTCCATGCTTTCTTTCAAACCACTCTGGTTTTGTCCATTTTAAGTCCTCACTTTCAATCAAATCCTGTAAGGGATTTTATCTCAACAAACATTCAATTCAGGTAAAACATCCGGTTAATAATTTATATAAGAAAAAATTCCAATTCTACATACTGTGGTGGATTCAAACCGACCTATTGAATTAGACACATAAGCGTGCTGCACTACGTTGGTGCCAAAATAATGTTTCAGTTTCATGAAAATGTGTATTGATTTAGACAAGCATCTGTCTTTTTGAAAAGGAAAATCATAAAAAGTGGTTGGTTTTAAAGAAAATAGAAATTCAATAACAATCACCCATATGTTTTTCAATCACTCACTCAAAACACCTCATCTAATTTATCATCGCCAAATATCCTTTTCGCTCTTCTGTTTTCATATAATTTATTTCAGAATTTACGACCTTCTCCATCAAGATAATTAAAATGGAGATTTTACAAAATAATATTAATGTCCGATATAATTTCTGTTATGATTAAATGTATTTAATTTCTTTATCTAAAAAATTCCAACTCAAATACTTAAAAGAAAAAAAAAAAAAAAACCCTTAAAGCCGGCAATAATACTCTGATTATTATAATTGATAACAGATGATAATGATTCCGTACGTAGATTTATAAATTTTTGTAAACTTTCAAAATCCACGTCATCTTTTTAGATATTTTCATTAATAATTTGATCAACATAATTTGTCTTTGTTTATATCAATATCAAATATAGAACACTCTAATATTACATTGATTAGTTTATACTTTTTAACTATAAAACAAGACTGCCTAAGTTAAGAAAGTGAAATTTGAAAGCAACAAAACACATGAATTTTTTTAATAATGCAATTTATCTTAAATATATATATAAATAAATCAATAAAAAAAATTGACCCTCTTAACCCATCTCAAATTTAATCAACTTGATATCTTTTTTTTTTTTTTTTTTTTTTGAAAAGATATATGCATCTCTTTCATGAATTAGACAAGGAAATGTATGGATGTTCCATCACTTTCACATCCAGAAGAACCCATGGCCATGGAATAGCAAGAAGAAAAATTCCCAATCTCAAAATGAATCCGCTATGAACTTGAAAGCAAGCTTTCTGAAACACAAATATTGAACTATTCTTTATTTACATAAATGCTCTCCCTTTTTATATATTATTTATCAAACAAGGTCCCAAAAGAAGGTGATTCAAGTGAAAGAAAAAGGAAAAAAAATCAAAAAACAAAAAACAAATCAAAGACCTTAAAAGAAGAAATAAAACCTATTCTACTTAGCTGAAATGAAGCCAAAGAATATTTACATCAATTCCTCGTAATGCTGCTCCCAAACTACAACAATTCCCGGGGCCAAACCCATATTACTCAAATCTCTCCTAACAATCCTTCATCCCAAGTGCAAACAATCCTAAAACTCATTTCGACTATCTGGTATCGATATACGGATATCTCGATATCAAAACTGGCACGAAGTACCGAGCCTCTGTATCTGCTTCTGACCTAAAGTTACCGATTTTCGTTTTTCAAATCCCGGGTAGAGCAACTCCTGGAACTTCTCTAGGAAAAGAGTCCATTCCTCCTCATTCATGTCAGCCAGCTTCACAAAGCTCACATTTCCTGGGAGCTGCTCATTTGCACTCCTATGCCCAGATGAGTTATTAAGGTAACCATTTTCTTGCTTTGTTCCAGAAAATTTTGAATACTTCTGGCTCTTGTCACCTAAGCTGGTATTTTTGAATGACATTGAAAGCTTTGAAGTGGATGGGATCCTTTCAAGAGCTTTGAAAGTGGAAAAACATGGCTGCTCGATTTCTTCTTCACTTTCTTCTTCGTCTTCCTCGAAGCATTCCTCCAGCTTTGAAAGTGGAAAATGATTACTTACAAATCCATTTCCCAATTGGAATGGTGCTCTGCTCATAAAATCATCTGTAGCCATTTTCGGGTTTAAGTCTAACTCTGGTTCCTCAAAGTCGATATCAAATTGGAACTCTGCATCTCGCACATCGGACTTAGGGGATGACAGCTCCCTCTCTGCTATCAACCTCCTTGCCTCAAGACAAATAACTTCTAGCTCACTAGGTTCCTCCTCTCCAGCCCGGAATTCTCTACTCATCATCTCACCAATTTCAGCAAGACAGAGACCAAAAGCAGCAGCTTCCTTGAGGAAAATAGTGCAGAGTACCAGAACGCGTAGGCAAGCCTCCCGAATCATGGGGAGTTCCCTTCGCAGCATCTCGCAATCCTTCATAGGATCAAGCTTCTGTATATACTCAAGTTCATCCTCAGAGAAAGGAATTGAAGCCTGAGGCCAATGAATCCACTCAAAGTATGGATCCTCCAAAGTTTCTGGCAAGCAAAGGCCGTGATCAATAGGAATGAGTTCCATCTGACCAAACCTTCCAATACCATCAAGCTTCCTCACTAAAAGATTTCCTGCATGCCTGTCCGTGTTGAATATACGTATATCAAGTATTCCTATGCGGTGCACAGAAGAAACAGGGAAGCTTGAAGTTCCATGATCACTAGCATCAAAATCATGCCGAATAAACTGTTGGCACGATGCAATCTTGCTAACCAGATTCTTGTGAGGCCTATTTCTGTTCACACCATCATTAACGTTGAAGACTGAGTGAGTAATCTTCACCAGCGCGGTCGGTGGCACATTGGCAAAATGATCATGGTCCAGAAGGTAGGCAACAACTTCTCTGAAACCAGTCTCCCCCACACGAACCGAACGTTTCAAACCTGGTTGACCAAGGGCTTTACCAACAAAGCCTTTTGGATTGTTTGGTGCAAAAGGTTCTTCATCTGTCGGCTTCACGATAGCAACATTCTCACCTCTGGGATTCCTAAAGTAGTAGGCACCCCCCAGACCACTATGAACAGGAAGTGGATCAACACCCATCTTAATTGCCTTAACTATGTCCTTCACCACAACTTTTAATACGTTAAAGCTATCAGAATGTCCCAGTATCTCAATAGGACCACTTTTATCTCTCTGCTGAAGATCCTTTCCAGTAGGTGAAAGACAGGGAGTAGAGGAGCTTCTGTGTAGATAGTTCCTTGTTAGGAGAAGCGGAGAGTCGTTCCGAACGGCACTAAGATCATTCTTCAACTCCACATCCCCAAAAGTCAGCGAGCTTTGCTCGGCAGGGAAATTGAGGGCAACCTGCAACCTTCTTTTAACTGTATGAGCACTGTCACTGCGATCCAACTCCATGCCTAATACACAACCGGTCTCTGTTTGCACAAAAACCCGTCTCCTCCCAACGGGTTGTTTCCCTTCCATTCTATTGTTCCTAGGATATTCCCCTCTAAGAGGACTTTTGAACACTGCCACTGCCATCTGAGTTTGAACAAGACTGTCCAACTTGCGAGACATAAAATGTCTAGAAAAACCGATCACCGGTTTCGTGGCAGTTTGAGGCAGAAGCGACACTAGAAGAGACCTTCTTCCCCTCCAAGAAGACCCCAAACTGGGAACCCAATCGCAAATGAACAAGGGAAAACTCTAATTCACCAACAATCATCAATCAATGAAACCAAAACTAAAACCCCAACCCAAAAACTAAATCAGAGAAAATAGAAGAACATAACCCAATTGACAGAACCGGCAGACCAAAATGAAGATCTATCCTTGTACTACATCCAATAAGGTGTCCACAAACAGTAGAAATCCCCCAAAAAACCTGAAAAAAATAAAAGAAAGAACAAAGACTCGGAATGAACAACCCTGATTTTGATTTAGCACAAAACAGTATTACCATCAATATATACACCAAATATCCCGAAATCTATTAGAACATAGACAAACTAGTATATAAAGCTAGCTAAGACCGAAGTAAAGTATCAGTTATCAAAATGAATGCATTCATGGTATCCAAAACAAAGAAAATCCCACATCCAAAAAAAAAGAAAAAGAAAAAAAAGAGAGAGTGAAATCAATGCATTTCTTCAATATTCAACGAATCAAAGTAAGTTGTTAACATGAATATTAGCTTAGAAAACATTCGTATTAGCAACTGCACAGGAAATTTCAATAGTAAACTTTTTTCTCACTCTCATTTCTAAAAAGAAACGCTCAAATTGAAACGTATTTTTTTTTTCAATTAATTCAACCAATACATAATAACGAGAACTCTCTGGACATTGAATCTTCAACTTTCCATTTACATAAAAACACCAACATTGAAGCTCCAAAACAAAACTTAAAATATACAAATTTGATGAAAATTAGCTTACCGGCTGTTAAGATCCGAATAAAGGGCACATAGAAATCTCCGATTATCCGCAAATTTGAAGTTTCAAGAAAATAAATTGGAGGAGTTGATTTTAGAATCGGTGAACAAAGAGGAAGAATTTAAAGGTAAGTGCAAAAAAACAAGGGAAAGACTCGTCCGAGTAGACTCAGTTGTCTAAACAAAGGAAAGTCTCCTTCTTTATCTCACTCACTGCCTATTTTCCTTTTCCTTCCAACTCCGAATGGCTCTATCCTTTCCGGAAGAAACGGTCTTTTTAACTCTATTGTGTTACCCTTCCAGGGTTAGTTAACTAACCCCAGTTAACACCGGCCTTTATCCTTTGATCCACACAGCATTTTAATATACTCCCATTCCATTCATTTATTTTATATCCCAAACTTATACATATTTAGGGTTTCTATCCCAGTGATAATGATTCAGTTGCTTTGGGACAAAGTTATTATTAATGTGAGACATTATGGGGTTTTTAAACATCGAATCCAACATTTAAAATATACAAATTTCAAGTTTTTCTACAAAATATAATTAGAATTTATTTTTATTCAAGTATTACGCGAACTACAGAAGGCTCTAGAACAAGAAAATTTGGACCGTTGGATGTAGAAAGGAACTGGAAGGGGAATTGCGGAATTGGACCGTTGTATGGCATTTCTTTGTCTGTTTCTCTTTGGGGATTTATATATGACGTGGACGGACCCCATCTTTTTACGATTTATTTTTCTTTGCCGATTTGATCGGCGATCTAATTCGTTTATTTGACCCGAAACATCCTTTCTTTGACTTCATTTTAATTTAATTCTTTTGTGTAAATAAATTCTACAAAAGGATACCAAATGTTTTTTTTAATTATTTTATTATATCTGCATTATTTGTCAAGTTCTTTTTACTCCATTCACAATGTATGGAAATATTTTTTAAAAGGCTGAATGTTCAGTTTTATCCCAAATTATGTCTGTTTTTTACTTTGCTTCCTAAACCTTTTTTGTTTTAATTTAAATAAGCTCATTTTTTGTAATGACATTAGAAAAACTATTTGACATGTGACACTAATTGGAATGTGTCACATCACATATTCAACCAATCAAAATGTGCCACATGATAATTAGGTTTATTTAAAATAAAATCATTAAATTTAATTTTAAAAAATTAAAAAATTAAATATTTATATATTAAAAAAAACTTCTGACTTTAACCCACCATTGACCGGATGTTGATCCACCATTGACTTTAAATTTTAAATATTTTTCATAAATATAATTTTTTTTAAAAACATATTTTTTACAATTTATTAAAAATTATTAATATTTTATATATTTTTTATTTTTTCAACTTTTAATGTTAAACTTTTTCAAATTTTTCAAATTGTCTTTTCTTTAAAAAATCAATTTCTAAACTTTATATTTTTTAGTTGAACTTTGTCCATTTTTTTATAAATTTAGAGTTTTTGAAAAAAAAAATGATAAATTTTCTAGAATATATATTTGAAAATTAAGTTTTTTTTTTTTTGCAATTTTCTAAATTTTAAACACTTTTTAAAAATTATAATTTTTTTTCAAATTTTATATACTATTTTGACTTTTTAAAATTTAAATTTATAAAAAAATATTTTTAAAACTTTTTAAAAATATTTTGAATTATTTATATATTAATATGATCTTTTATATTTTTAATCAATATAATATATAATATTAAAAATAAAAAGAAGGCTAATGTGGCTGATTCTAATAGCACCACATGACCTTTTTCATTTTTTTTTTATCACTCTAGACCAAATCGAGACAAAAATAGTCTAGATATTAAAGTGAGAAAACAAGTAAAGTTTGGGACCAAATTGAGTATTAATTATTTTTAGAATACGTTAATTGAGAGAAAATAATTTCCATCTTATATTCTACTCAGAAGTAAAAAAAGAAAGATATTTATAAAGATTAAGTTAAAAAAAAGATTTGGGGATATTTTTAAGCCACTGGAGGGGGCCTTCTTTTCATATTAAAATCAAAATTTCTTCTTCAATGATGAAATTGTGTGTATCCGCACACATTAAATGGGGTGATGCAAAGTCATAAATTTTGAGCCTTAAAATATCATGAATACATTCATTACTCTTGATAGAAATGTAATTTAAATGAAAATTCATAACTTCTCATTTGTTTGTACATAACTTAATTGGTATTATTATTATTATTATTATAGTAATGAGATATGAGTTTTTTTTTTCTTATTTAATAGTTGAAGAGAGATTATAAATGAAAAATAGATATTGTATAAAAATAATAGGTGATTGGAGGTATTTCAATAAACTAATTATATGAAAAAAGTTTTAAACGAGAGTTGCTAATCGAATCTCAACTTTTATGTTTAGATGTAATCAAGGACGAAATCAGAAATTTTGTTAGGGAAGTCGAAATTAACTTTTTATGATAGTAAAAATGTAATTTCACCAATTTAATATCCTATATCTTTATAAATTTTAAAGGATTAAATCAAATTTTTATATTTTAGGAGGGCCAGAGTGCAATTTTACCTTTACTGATTTAAAATTTTAAAGGACCTAAATGAAAAATTTTCTATTTTAAGAGGGCGAGGCCCCTGCCAACCCCCTAATTTCGCCTCTGGATGTAATTGAAGAATGCATTGCAATAACTTGATGTGATTGATGAAGGTCTATAATTTTTTCCATGTAATGCATTGTTATTTTAATGGGAGTAAACCAACATGCGTTGTTATTTTGATGGGAGTAAACCAACATAATCTCATAAAACTTTTCACTTTTTTTCATTTTGTTCTCATATAAATTTGTTGATACAAGTTTCAATAAGGGAGCAGACAAGGAAGAGAGGGTGATGGTGCAAAGGAGGTCAGTTTACCTAAACAAGCGGAGAGCTGAAAAAAGGTAAAAAGAGTAGGTAAATTGCTGCGAGGGCTAGGAAGATTGATTTGCAGGGAGTAAGTGCTCGAAGTTCCCAATGAGGAAGATCATTTGTCCTTTAATTCGGAGGGTATTTATAAGGAGAGTCCTTTTATCTAATAGTGGTGACATGACAAGGTGATTATCATCATGAAGTATGCGAGGAATTTACGCGATGGGCATCCAAATCAAGTTTAAATACGCTTAAGTAAGTTAATTAAGGTTAACTAAATTAAGTTAATCATATATATTATTAGTTCATTAGTTTTATGCAAAACACGCTTAAATGAGTTAATTAAGGTTAGATTTATGAGCAAAGATCAAAATCTATTCTTTGGGTATCCAAATGTTTGTGTTGAAAACCATG
Source organism: Gossypium sturtianum (assembly GCA_025698515.1). Taxonomy (NCBI): domain Eukaryota; kingdom Viridiplantae; phylum Streptophyta; class Magnoliopsida; order Malvales; family Malvaceae; genus Gossypium; species Gossypium sturtianum. Next base: position 98,993,381 of record CM046955.1, on the reverse strand, counting down.
TAAAATTATTTTAGATTAATGTCCAGTTTGCCGGCTGACCAGGTGCTTTGCACGGTTCAGAATCGAAAATCCGACAATGTCTATCCAATGATATGGAGCCGCGTCAGGGTCAGACAGATTCGTCCAAAGCAGACAGACAAATGGAAAATAAATATTTTTTAATTAAAAAATGGGAAGTAAAGATAATATCGTCAGACAGGGAATATTAAATATAATTTCCTGTGGGCGCTTCTGCTCGTCTGCGCCTCACGTTTTTTTCTCTCTCACTATTCTATCTCCTTTTTTTAATTAAAAATATAATTAATTTAATATTTTATTTCATAAATTATATATCAAGGTAGACATCAATTAGTATGAGCAAAACTCAATTCGACTCGAAAAAATTAGAAAAAATTAAATTTTGAGTTAAACGAATCGAGTTATTTGAGTTAATCGAGTTATTCGAGTTAAATCAATTTTTTTTTCGAATTTCTAGTTCGAATCGAGTTGAGTTTTCAAATTCAAATAACTCGAATAATTCGAATAAATCGAATATCAAACTATAATATCTTACATTTTTACCCCAAACTCCCAAACCTTTTTACTTTTTCCTCAAAACTTTTACTCCTTCCCACTTTCCCTCCAAAACATTTACTCCCCTCCCATCCCAACCCCCATCTACCCAAAATCCATTTTCCACTAAAATTTTACTCTCCTATTTACTTTTCCTCAAAATTTTACTCCCAAAACCCTCAAAACTTTTTATTTTCCCCCAAAATTTTTACTCCCTCTCACTTCCCCTAAAACTTTTACTCCCATCCCCCCCAATTTTTTTAAATATTTTTCCTCTAAAATTTTACTCCCCTATTTACTTTCCCTCAAACTTTTACTCTCCAAAACTTTTTATTTTCACCCTAAACTTTTACTTCTCACCCTTTACTCCTAAATAAAAAATCAAAATTATCCAAAAAAATCCCTAAACATAAATAGTAATAATTTTATTTATATTATTAAATTAAATTTCACATTTTATATTATTTATATTATTGAATTATTTAGTATATTATTTATATTATTGAATTGTTTAGTCATATTGAATATTTATATTAAAATTGAATTATTAATGATGCCATAAAATATTCGTGTTAAAATTTTATATTGGTATCAATTTCACATTTTATCTTTAAAATAACTTTTATTAAAAAATCACATTTTTACATTTAATATATTTTTTAATTCTAAAATACATAGTGACAAGAATATGAAGATAATTGAAACAACTAAGCAAGCAAAGAAGCTAACTCGTATATAAAAGATTAATAAATAAATTATGAGGTGATGAAAGTTAATAAAAAATTTGATTACGGTGGACAAATTTTATTACGGTAGGTGACAGTGGTTACAAGGACCCAAAATTATTTTTAAAAATTTAACTCGAACAACTATATTTGATTCGATTCGATTCGAATTCCATCTCACTCGACTTGTAACACCCCAAACCCGGTCAATACGCCACGACCGAATTTGGCATGCTACGAAGAAAAACGTTTCGAAGAAAATTGAGATAGCAATTAAATTTTAGTGAAAAATTCTTTGTAATTCTATATTTGTAGAAATCAGATGTTTAATAAGTTAAAAACTGGAAATTTACTTTGGAATTCCATAAATAAAACTTTTAAACTAAGTGGATAAATCATAGGTTAGAAAACATTTGTTTCATTTTAAGAAAACTCGAATTAATACTTTGAAACCGTTTGCATTTGAATGTAGAAACTTAAAATTTTGGAAATCATTTAAGTTGTAGAAAACACTTAATTTATAATTTTATTATCAACAATTTAGATTACACGATGGTAAGATAAAATACCATAAGCGTTTTTATAGTTTAGAAAACTTTAGCTCAATTATTAAATTAATCAAGTGATATACTTAAACATGTTTAGAATAAATCCCAAAGCATATAAATAATCCAAAACCATAATTAAAGAGACCTTATTACAAATCTATAAAATATGAAAACCCAAATTAAAATATAATAAGGTACCCAAATGGAAGTTCTTGTAAAATCAAATTTTATTGCATGGCCTCCTCGAGTTCATCCGGCTCCACATCCGCGATCTCACGAATCACCTGAAAAGATATCCCACTGAGGGGTGAGTCAACAGACTCAATGTGTAACAATATACTAAAAGTCCAATCGATCATAGTAATAAAGCCCATTTAAATCACATTTAGCCATAAGCCCATAATATAGCAAATCAGATAATCACATGTACATATAAAATGAAATGCAATCCCGAACCCAACTTAGATATCCATCCGCTACACACCACCCGTACCTACCAATCACACCGTGGGGATTACTAAATCGACCCTCCATCCGCTACACACCATCGAAGCGATTCTTGCGATCAACATGCACATCGCCCTTATAATCGTGGCATAGCCACGGATAATTGTGACAGAGTCACCGGATTCATAATATCGTGACCGAAGTCACGGATTCATAATATCGTGACCAAAGTCACCGGATTCATAATATCGTGACCAAAGTCACGGATAATGTGGTAAAAACCACCGGAACACTTCCCTTTCAATATTACCCATATGCCCATGCAATAACATATTATTTCATTATCATGCCATATGCCCCATTATCATATCGGAATCGGACACATTTCATATTATGCATATAGCATTATTAGCGATGTAAATATTATGCCTTGTACATTATAACAAAATCATAATCAAATATCGAATATGTTTCATATTAGAATCATACATAGTCTGAAGGAATAACATACCTCAATTCACCGTACCATTGAATGGTACCCGAAGCCATAAACATTTATATTTCTTTATAAACACATTTTTATCAATAAAGCTATTGATCTATTAGAAGTTTAGCATAAGTTACACACCTTGCAAACACGGCGATATAATACTTAAGATTTCCGACCCTTGCCTACAACGTCGATAGCACCTACATAACACTATATTAGAAATCGATTATCATTACAAGATATGGCCCTTGGCGAATATCATCATCTCCTTACCTTGGATTATTCGAAACCCGAACGATCTCTCCCTAATCGTCAACTACTAGAAGCCCCGAAATCCTCCTTCAAAGATTTGGCCACGAAGGAGTAAGAGGATTAGATTCCTAAAAATCGGTTAATCTAAAGGAAAATAAAGAAAACGATTGATAGATAATCCTTACCCGAAATACGGAGATTGATTTACCCTTACTTGAACTATAAAAAGTTTCGACTTTAACAATTAAAAAGAAGAGAAATGGTGATTTCGGCTTTAACAAAAGAAGAGAAAAGTGGTAGTTTCAAATATGATGGTTTCAGTTTTTAACAAAAAGAAAAGAAAGAAAAATGGTGAAAAGTATAGGATAGTTTCATTTATGAGAAAGAAAGAGAAGAGAGAAAGAGAATGAAAAGAAAAACGAAAAATATGAGAAATGCTTTTGGTGATAGAATGAATTCGACACTAGAGAGGAAGAAAAGAAATGATAAATGTCTTCAAAAGTAGCAATGTTTTGGTACCAAAAAGAGAGTAAAACTTGAGAGGAAAAGAAGAAATAAAAAAAATACCAATTTGGTCAAAAATGTAATGGCCAAAACAAAGCAAAGTTTTTACCAAATGCCAATTGACAATTTCGGCTAAGAGAAAATATTTGGACAAAGGAAAAAGATGCACAAATTGACAACTTTTGGTCAACTAACACCTCCCTAATCCATACCATATTCGGTCAACACATTAGCCAACACAATCCCCCTTTTTCCTCCTCAATTCTTCCCTATCAACCCCTTAATCTCCGTCCCAATTAAACCAACCCCCTTAGCCCCTTATGCCGTCTAGGTTCATGGTCAAATGACCATGGAAAAGCTTCCAAAACATCATCCACTCTTCAAGCCTTTTGTCTCCCCAACCTTCCATAACTTTAAGATTCTTATCCCCTATTTCAAGCTTTCCTTAAACCAATATTCAACTTACCAAAAACTTAAGGTCCAACCTATCATAATTAGAGTTTGACCGTCCATCAATGCTAGGATACAAAAATAAAGTCTTCAAAATGCTTTCCAAGCAACTCGAACCACTTCCCTCAAGTAACCTTTCAAGCTCCTTATCCACTATGCCACTAACTCCTCATGTGTTAGAATTTAACACTTAAATTAACTTAAGTGCTAAGCTAACTTAATCCACTTCATTAAATAAACCATACTAAAAAAAAATTATTCTAACTTCCTAAATAAAATCAAGCCTTCACAAGACTATGCTAACACACAAAATTCCTACCCGAGCCAACACAAAAATAATACTCAAATTTTTCCTAAAGCTCAAGGCCCAATCCTACTAGGCCCAATTTCGGGATGTTACACGACTCGATTCGAGAAAATTTCAAATCAAATTAGGATGATAAAATATGATTCGTCAACTCGATTAACTCGAAATTTTTTCATTCGATTCGATTCGATTCGATCGAACGCTCACCCATAGACATCAAATTCAAAACTCGGATTCAAGGTTTGACTTTAGTCAAGAGGATAATTTGATTCCCGCGATATTTACTTTCGCTAACCTAATTATAATTTTTTATATGATTATTTTAATAATTTTTGGTATTTTTCATGTACTTTTTATTGTATATGGTCAAGGTTCATGGCTATTCTTTTCAACAATATCGTCTCTAAGATTCAAACCTCGTTCTCTCATTGGGAATACAATGTATCTTACTATTACACTCAATACTTATTGGTATTAATATTTTAACAATATGATTGTGAAGTTCATCAATATAACTATACTTGTAATGCATGTAAAATTTTGAATCAATTTGATACTTGTATGATATAGATTTAAAATATTTTTTAATATATATATATATTTAAGTATTTTTTATTTCAAACAAATAATTAGGTAATCTTAATTTATTTAAAAATTCACTTGTACGATTTATATGAATAAAACATAAAATATGATGATAGAATTATTAAAATATTAACCAAACAAAAAATTATAAAATTTTATAAAATTATTATAGTTTATACTATCGTAATTTAATAAAATTTATTATTATTTTTATTAAGAAACTAATTGAATTAATAAGACAACTCCAATCAATGAAATTACTTAAGAGTCAAATTCAAATTTAAATATATAATGTAATGAATTAAGGATATTAATGTATTTTAATTTTTAAAGAATAGCTAATCATATGATATGATGTGAGAGAATTAAGGAAGAAGAGATGATTATTTTAAATTTGATGCTTGTTGAGTGTTTGTTTTTCCTCCTTCTTTTTCATAGTGATTCATCAACATATATATATATATGGCACGGTCCATTGATATGACATGCTAGAGGTAGTTACGCTACATATGTGGTGACACGTTACCCTCTAGGAGTTGCACGTGTCTTAGCAAAGGGCTCACCAAACCATGAGCGAGCTATTGGGGAGTTAGCCAATCTCGCTAACTAGGACAAGTAGTGAGCACTAGCTATTGAAGGGATAGTATCAAATCCTTCATAAAAAGACCGTTAGGGCATGCCGATGATTCAGAAGGCACCACACACTCTTTAACTTTTCTCGGCATACTTTCTTCCAAATGTTTGGTTATATCATCTGGAGAGTAATGATATTCTTTCCTATCAAGCTTGGCACGCCAAGGAAAAACTGTAACACCCCTTACCTGTATTCCATGTCGGAACCGGATACGAGGCATTACCGTACTTTACTTTCTTTAACATACGGCATTGGGCTGTAAAATTTCGTTTCAATTTAAAACTTTTCATTCGTGCACAATACTACCCTATCATGAGCCTACGAGGCCCTAAACATACGATCGAAATAGTTCAGAACCAATCCGGAAACTTTTACGCACTTAGAAATTTTTTGCTCAAAACAGGGTTACACGCCCGTGTGAAATGGAACACGCCCGTGTGGGCAGGCCGTGTGGTCACACACGCCCATGTTCCCAACCCGTGTGGAATTTATTTTTCATTTTGAACCTACAGGGGTTTTCACACGGCCGGACACACGCCTGTGTCTGTGGCCCGTGTCTTCCAAATGGCCTAGACACGCCCGTGTCCTCACCCGTGTGAGAAAACCCTTGTATTCTGTTTATGACATCAACAATCTTTTAAGTGCACACGGCCTAGGCACACGCCCGTGTGCTGGCCCGTGTGCGAATCAAATTCTCGCAAATTTGATGCATGGGACACACGGCTTGTCAACACACCCATGGGGTTGGCCGCGTGTCTACCCGTGTGGACAATTAGAAGGCTATTTACCAAGCCAATTGCCACCCTAAAACATAAACACATATATGCCAACTCAAGCAACATATAACATGGCAATGATATACTAGGAAGAATCCCTATTCATCATTCATACATCTCACATTTTACTCCATCTATTGCATGAATATTTACTTCATGAAACTCATCATCATTAAAATAATAAACTTGACATTTATTGGCCAAATACTAATGGCCATTTACAAAATGAGTGTATAACATTAATAGCCAACACTTTGGCTTTCAAATATGACATAGCACAAAATGACCAAGTTCCTATACATGCCATATTCAAAATGATTCAACTTTACTATACCAAAGATTAGTTGATAGTGTGATCTGAGCTCTGACGTCTTACGATCCCCGAGCTAGCTTGGCGATACTTCAAGGAAAAAGGAAAAGAGAGGGGTAAGCATATAGCTTAGTAAGTTTGCATGAATTAAAATAGCAACATAAATGCTCATGGCAAAATTCATTCATCTCATAGAACAATAATAGCATAAGTTCTCAAGTACTTTGACATACTTACTCATACTTAAGCTTACCCATTACATATCATATTAGGGTATCATAACTCGTATTTTACTCATGGTACCTGTATCACTTCATCACATAATGTAGCACTTATGCTTTCATAAATATAAACTTAAATCGTAATCATCTTTCACTTAAATGTAACTCTTTGTCATCTTTATATAGCTTAGCTCTTACCATCTTTGCATACTTAGCTCTTTTGCCTGTTGAATTACTAGGAATATCGGAGGATACTCAATCTCATCACACACATATATTACGATGCCAATGCCATATCCCAGATATGGTCTTACATAGGATCACCTCTTGATGCCGATGCCATATCCCAGATATGGTCTTACACGGGATCTCTTAGCTCGATGTCGATGCCATGTCCCAGACATGGTCTTATACGAGATCGTACATAGATGTCTATGCCATATCCCAGATATGGTCTTACACGAGATCTTCCTTTGGTGCCGAGGCCATGTCCCAGACATGGTCTTATACGAGACCTTCCTTATTCGGTGCCGATGCCATATCCCGGATATGGTCTTATACGGGACCTTCCTTATTTGATGCCGATGCCATGTCCCAGACAAGGTCTTATACGGAATCTACGTTTGGTGCCGATGCCATATCCCAGATATGGTCTTATACGGGACCTACATTCGATCTTGATGCCATGTCCTGGACATGGTCTTATCTGAGACCTTCCTTATCTCATGTCGTGACATAGGTATCCTTGTTAAACCGAATCTTCAACCGGTATGTAAACTTAATACATCCTTATTTCAATCTCATCAAAGCATCATAAATTAACTTCATGTAATTTATATATGTTTCTCATAAAATAAGGTAATTACAAGTAAAATAACATTGTATAGCTTTAATTTCATACAAACTTACCTCGGTACTCAAAATGTGCGTAGATGTTCAATTAGTCCAACACCTTGTTCTTGCCTCGGTTTCGGTCCGGGCTTCGTGTTTCTTGATCTATAATAACAATTTCACTTGTTTAATACTTACATTGACTAAATTGACTCATGAATCATACTTTGGCAAAATTATGATTTTGCCCCTAGGCTTGTAAAATGATTTTTATTCAACTTTCTTGCATTTTAAGCCTAGCCGAATCATTTTCTTAACTACAACAGCCCCTAATTTCCACTATTTCACCCATGTATGACCACTTTCATAACTTTTGCAATTTGGTCCTTTTATGCATTTCTCATGAAAATCACTTAGAAAAATATGTTTATCATGCATCAAACTTTCATATTCTTTCATAAAACATCAAAATACATACATGTCATACATGGGTAAATTTTTGAATATAAACCCTAGCTCAAAATATAGCTAGAAATAGCTAAACCGAGCTACGAGGATCTAAAAAATACGAAGAACATTAAAAACGGGGCTAGGATGCACTTATTATCAAGCTTGGAAGTTGAAGAAACCCTAGCTATGGCTCCTTAGTGATTTTCGGCATGGGAGAAGAAGATGGACACAATTTTGACTTCTTTTTCCCTTTTTAATCTTTTATTTACCAAATGACAAAAATGCCCTTAATGGTCATTTCTTGAGATTTTTCCTTCCTATGTCTATTTTTGTTCATCTAAACATATAATGGTCTAATTGCTAAATAAGGACCTCTCGTAATTTTTATAATTCTATTTCATACTTGAATCTTCTAGAATCTCATATTTTTTATTCTTTGCAATTTAGTCCTAATTGACCAATTGATCACTAATTAATAAAATTTCCTCATGAAATTTTCACACAATCATGCAACCACATCATAAGCTTCATAAAAATCATAAAACACATATTTCTACTGCAGATTTATGGTCTCACAACCACTATCCCGACTAGGCCCTAAATCAGGCTGTTACAAAAATAATATTTTACTCCTCATTAGAAGACACCAGCTTCAGTGAGCCACTGCGAGGAGTACTTACAAAACTTTGAACTATACCAAAACTTCTTCCTACGGGCACTGCTTCTGAAACAGGAACAATAGGTAAAGTAAATGATGATTGAATCATGTTAATACCTTCACTGGGGACAGCAGGATCTTTTCCTTTCTTTCGGTGAGCTTCCCTTAAGGATTCAAGTTCTTCTTCCTCCCATTTACTCCGAGTCTCAGTGCTCACAACCTCATTTGCTATCTGCAGTCACTTGTGAGCATTGCCACTTCCCTTGCCCGCAAGGGAACTAATATTCCTGGCAAACACTTTGCAACAGAGATCCAATATCCATTCTGTCTTCAAGATCCTCGGAGGAGTTGGTGGACTCTCTTGATTGAACACTAAAAATGCCTACATCATCAACAAGTCATCATCAACAACATTAATAAGTGTACGAAAGCTCGCGCAACCTTCCTTCTCACTTGTGCGCACATAAGACCAATTGTGCGGTCACAACCTACAATAGGAGTACAAAAATTAAGGGGTTTATTCCTTCTTAACAAGATCAAACCCAACTCATAGGTGGCACCATGAGGCCATAAGAACTCTATAGGCAATACATTGGCAGTGTCCGCGCCATTTGCGTTGTCAGTAGGTCGCCAACCATTGGGACTATTTTATAGAAGGCAAAACTTAAAAATATTCTTTAAAATTAACAACTCCTCAAGCTTCAGCACACAACCTTTCCTTAGCCTCTTAAATTGTTCCTTACCAACTGTGATAGTGATGGGTTCGCACTACATACACACAACCTTGCTAGGAATTGGTTACTGGGTTGAAAATCCAAAACCACCCCAAACTTTTTCCTGATGAGAACATACTTGTATCGATTCAGGTGAAGGTTTGAGCAATGATTGCTAATTATAGTTTTGAATCCCTCTCGAGTAGTGAAATACACGAACCCTAGCCCACTCCCACAATTAGAAGACTTCAGTTGATAAATATTGTGAAAGATTGACAACAATGGAGGTTCGTTTCAGAGGCAGCAATCAATGAAGTAAGTAATGGGGATCTACCATGAAAAGCCAGCCAACTGTCTCGGAGCAAAATACTATACTCACTCAGAACAATGCAGAAAAAAGGGTGGAGGGGAAAGTGAAAACCAACCTCTAATGGGTGTAGAGGCAATAGAAAACTCCCGCCGCCTTGCTTAGTCTCCGGGCCCTTTCCACGATCGTAAAGTCATATGCGAAATTTAACAATTGCATGCCCCGCATGCCCCGCATGACGATATGACGAATCATCTCCTCCGGTTTAGTTTTGCATTGATAATATGCTACCTCCACAGGTGTAGAAGCCTCAGGCTGCTCACGATGATTAGTGCCCTCATTCACGAACCTAGATCCACAACCCCAGTTGCCACAACTAAAATAGTCACCACCCCGACCATCCAAACCATTTTTGACCCTAACCATGGTAGAATATAATAGAAATAATAGTTGAAAGTCCAAATATTTTTTTACCTATAAACGACAATTTCTCTTCTCACCAGCGATATCTCATTAACTTTTTGAGTTGAAATAACCAGTGAATAGTTTAAGGTTAAGTGAGCGTCGTTTTAAAGAAGAAAACTCAAGAAAAAGATTTGTTTTCCAAAAAATAAGCCCAATAAGCTGACGCAACTGTATTCTACTACCGTTAACAAAATGTATGTGATAAGCTTTAAATTCAAGCGTACGTAGCAAGCTTCAATTGCAAGGATTACTTATCCAAGTGTGTCTCAGAAAAGTCACTTTATAACTCTCCTTCGACAAAGTGGGAGACAAATTGTTATACAAATAATACAGAGCATGCCATGTAAACCATGCTCGCCCGACACATGTGCTCGCCACTCATTCTAGCTGGTTCTCGTAACACGTCTTAGTTGGTGAGGCTGGCTAGCTCCCCAATAACTCGCCCATGGTTTGGCAAGCCCTTTGTTAGGACACGTGCTTCTTCTAGGGAGGGTAATGTGTCACCACGCATGTAGCTTAGCTACCCCTAGCACGTCACATCAATGGACCGTGCCATATATATGTGTTGATGAATCATTCTGGAGAAGGAGGAGGAAAAACAAACACTCAACAATATTTTTTGGGCAAAGAAAGAAATTTGTGTGAAGACTGTAAAGGATGTGTAGCATCATGATGCAGCTTTGCTAGTGATAGAGAAAATTGGCCAAATTAGGGATCAAGTAAACACTTGGCAAAGGGCCATATAAAGTATTTGAATATAAATGTAGGTACTTTAATGGATGGAGACATCTTTTATAGAAAATGTGTAATGCATGAAAAGATGACTCCTCTTAAACTAGCTTTCAAAAGGGCAATAAGTTTACATGAGTTTTGACTTTATAATTTCACTAGTGTTCCCATCTTGCCTAAGCATGTGAAACATATCCCATTAGGCAAGTCATCAAGCTAAATGCGGATGGAGCCTATTTTTCTAGTCAACATTGAAGAGGCATTGGAGTTATGGCTCCTAATGAAGGTGGTTTAGTTCTTTATAGGTCGACTCAAGCTATAAGAGGTCTCTTAACACAAGACGTAGGGTCCGTTTGTTTACATGTAAAAGGTCGTATGAAAAATATTTTCTGCATTTTCCTGTGTTTGTTTCACAAAAAAACAACTTGGTTAATGGAAAATAACTTACATGTCAACGTAAAATAAGTCATTTTTCCAGTAAAATAAGCCATTTTTCCAATAAATTGTCTTTGAAAAACATAAGTCATTTTCCGGAAAAGAGTTACTCTATATGTTATTTTATTTTTATATAAAAATTAAATTAAATCAAGCTTAATATTATTATATTGATAATAATTTTTATTTTTATTTTTAAAAATATTTAAAAATATTAAAATAAAATATTATATTTTTCAATATGATTAAACATATATATTTAATTATTTATATTAAGCCATATAATAAATTATTAATATAATTAATATAATTTATTAAAATTTATTTAACATTTCAATTTTATTTCAATAATAAATTTTAAAAATAATAATTTTAAATAATATTCTTCATGTATTATTGAAAATATTCAATATTAATAATTTAATAATAAATATTTATTACAATTATAAATATATTAACAATAAATGTTTTGTAGTATAAAGGTTAAAATATATGATAAGTCTAAGTACTCTTCACGAATTTACAATTTAGTCTTTGTACTTTTATTTTTAAGAATTTAGTCCCTCTACTTTTCATATTTAAAAATCAAGTCCATTGACATTGTTAAATTTTTTTGTCAATTTTATTGATGTCACATTTTTAAATAAAAAAATACTCACTTGGTAATAATGTAATTAAAAAATGGCATTGTAATGAACCTGAATTTAACAAAATATTTTTAATATATGAAAAAACAATGTAAAATATAAATTTATAGATATAAAATAAACTCAATTAAATAATAAAAAAATAAGAAAATCTCAAATGTATATTTGTTTCATTGAAAATAATTTTTATGAAATATTAATTTTTTTTAAGAAATCTGTCAAATATTAATTTTTTAAAGAAAATAAATTATTTTTAAAAAAATTATTTTCCGAAAACTATTTTTTTTGTTAGGTCCAAGGCTTTCACATTAACTCTCAAATTGGCTAAAGACAGGAAATACATGAACATAAGGGAGATTCATTTGTAGTGGTGAACAAGTTGAAAAGGACAGACTAAAACTTGTCAATCCTCTGCCTACACCACTAAAGCTCACAAACTTGCACATATATATATATATATATATATATATATATAATTGCAAAAAGAAGTACTGAATAATAAACATAATTATATATTTAGCGCTGAGATTGACATATTGAAATTACATATGATACAAAAGTATAACATATACAAAGCTATACTATCAAACATATCATAAGACTAGAAACCGAAACAAAGTGGATTTCACAAATATCGAAAATCCTTGTATAAAAGATAAACAATAATTGAGATTTTAATTATTTAGATTAATTCCCATCAAGTTGATTATTCTTTCTAATATTTGCAATTTCCCTAGTATTTCAGCTTTCTTCTATATATAATATCTTTCCTTTTTTAGAAGTCCAGCATTTCATCGGACTGTAATAATTAAAAAAATCGAATCAGAAATATTAGATACAAGTATATGTTATACTATACATTGATAATGGTAGTATGAAAAATGAGAACACGCAGATTTTACGTGAAAAAATTATGGGCAGAGGAAGAGAAATTCACTAATATTAAAAAACAAGAATACAAGATATATTTTTCTAATCAACGTCTAATAGAAGAAGTACAGTCTTATACGGATTTAACTTGTGCGGCAAGGTTCGACCTTTAAACTTTCGCCCTTACAGATCCTCGATTTGAATGTTCAATCTTTGTGTTGAACAACATTCCATTTTAATGTTGCCTTCCATTTCTAATTTCATTTGTTCATCTTCTTTTCTGTATTGTTTCAAATTTTTAGGATCTTCTTCTTCTTTGGATTCGTAAAGAGATGGAGCTTCACTTAGATCTAGCTCCACTTTCTTATCCTTTGCATTGAGATCACCAACACCCTTTTGACCATCACATTCGTAATGGCCACTTTTATTAAACCTTGAAAATATAGTTGCCAAATCGAAGTTGATGGTCGCCAACTTCTGTTTAGGGTTAGACATGATGACCAATGGTCTTCAAGTAAATGTAAATATGGCCATTAAAAGGGTGATAAAAAGCAAGTAAAAATATGACACAAGAATTGGAGAAAAGCATGAAAGAAATGGAAGAAGAGCAAGGGCAATGGCAGACATTCTCCGATAAGGCCTTTGCTCGATAATTTTCAGTCGACTTATTGGCCATTAACAACATATTATATATGCGTTACTTTATTTTCGATGGAGGTTTGGAAAGCGGGTGGGGAGTTAAACTCATTTTGAGTACTACTTTATTTTTTTCAAAAATTAGTGATTAATTTTCATGAAATTTACGACTCTGGTATGACATATTATCTTTTATGTGGCATTTTTTAAATATTCTTTTAAAAATGAGAAATTATTAAAAAAATATTAAAAATATTAAAATATATAAAAACCACTTTATTGGTTTATTATTTATTATTTCTCTTTCCTTTCGCTTATACTTTCTTTCCTTTTTCTTTTCTCTTCCTTTCTTGTTCCTTTTACTTTTTCCTCTTTCTTCACATTTTCTTCTTCTTTCTTTTTCTTTTCGACAAAAAAAAAAAAAAAAACCCTAGCCACCTTCATTCAAGCCACGCCATCATAGTCCCTGCTCTGCTCACATCGCCCGCGTCGTTCATCTGTGTCGCGTCTTCCTTCACAAGAAGATTCTAGCACTGCCGTAAACACCGTTGAGAGCTGCTATCTTTGGCGTAAAAAATCTGATCGGGCAACACTAACTGAGATCTCTTCTTCCTCTCGCTAATTTCCATGGTTCAGATATTTGAGAATTCAACACGATTTGTTCAAAACTGATACTTCAATCTCTAACTATTCTCTTTTCGTTCTCGGAGCTCCGTCATCGGATGGTTTGTTAACTTACTGAAAGAGATAATAGCAAGATGGAGATAATAAGGAAAGGGAAAACTAAGATGATGAGTACACTGATTCATAATCTAAGAGCCTATTTATATAGGCTTTTACATAACAGAAAAACTAAAAACAGGCACTAACAACTAGAGAAAAAATCTAAACAAAATAAATCCATAATTTTCAACCACTAAATCTTTGATGTGCATCAACTGTTTGCCTAGAAGTAAGGAAAACAATCCAATTTTATTAACAACCAGATTTTATTAACAATCCCTCATTTAAACTGAAAAACTCCTTAAACTTCAGTTTACTGGTGCCATTCTTCAAACAGGATCTTCCAAAGTGCAAACTCCCATTAACCTCCTAAAATTTTGGAAGGAAAACAATTTGAGAGGTTTGGTAAATATGTCAGCTAGTTGATCTTTGCTCTTGTAGTACTTGAGATCAATTACCCCATCATTGTTAAGATCTCTCAAAAAATAGTACTTTACATCAATATGCTTGCTTATACCATGTAAAAATAGATTTTTTGAGAGTTTGATAGCTGAATTATTGTTACAGAAAATTGTTGTAGCTCCCATTCTCTTGAACTTCAACTCCTCCAAGATTTTCCTCAGCCAAATAGCTTAACAAGCACAGGCTGTTGCAGCAACAAATTCAGCTTCAGTAGTTGACAAAGTAACAATGGATTGTTTCTTGGATGACCATGAAACAGCTCCGGTTCCCATCATGAAAACATAGCCTGAAGTGCTTTTTCTATCATCCAGATCTCCTGCAAAGTCACAGTCAGTGAACCCAAATAAATATGAAATTTCACCTTTTCTATAAAACAACCCAAAATCCTTGGTTCCTTGCAAGTAATGAAGGATTCTCTTGACAACCAATAAATGCATCTCTGTAGGATTCTCCATAAACCTACTAATCAAACTCACATAATACATTATGTCAGGTCTTGTACCAGTCAAGTACATTAAGCTACCAACGATCTGCTTATAAAGAGTGCTGTTCACTTTCTTTCCCTCTTTTCTCAACTTCAAACCAAACTCAATGGGGGTGCTTGCTGGATTGCAATCCTTCATATTAAACCTGTTCAGAATATCTTGAACATATTTCCTTTGAGAAATAAATATTCCATCAGCTGATTGCACTACTTCTATGCCTAGAAAATAATGCATCAAACCAAGATCTGACATTTCAAACTCAATCATCATAGACTTCTTAAATTCATTAAACATGAAACTACAGTTTCCAGTGAAAATAAGATCATCAACATATAAACTCACAATAAGCATTTTCTCTTCATCGCCAGTTTTAATAAAAAGAGTAGACTCATAAAGACACTTGGTAAAAGCAACTTTCAAGAAATAAGCCTCAATTCGACTATACCAAGTACATGGGGTTTATTTCAATCCATATAAAGCCTTTTTTAATTTATAAACCTTATTTTCACTTCCATGTTTAACATAACCAGTAGGTTGTTTAATAAATACCTGCTATTGGAGCTCACCATGTAAAAATGCCGACTTCACATCTAATTGGAAGATAGGCTAAGAGTACTGGGTTGCAAGTGAAATCACCAATCTGATTGTATCATGCATTGCAACAGGAGCAGAAACTTCTTTGTAATCCACCCCAAACTCTTGCTTATAACCTTTGGCCACTAAGCGCGCCTTATACTTGTCAACTTCTCCATTCTCCTTCAACTTTGTCTTGTATACCCATTTGACACCAATTGTCTTGTGCCCTTCTAGAAGCTCAGTCAACTCCCATGTATCATTCCTTTCTATAGCCGTAATCTCTTCATCCATTACCTTTCAACATTTTGACTCATTTACAGTATTTTCAAATGTTATTAGATCACAATCTGCAACTAAGGCAAAGTGGATGATTGGATCTTCAGTTTGACCAATGCCAGTTACATCAAAATCTCCCATCCAAGCTGGTCTCCATCGAATATGACTAGGACGAGGTTTGGTTACTTCTATTTTGGTGGTTGTTGGAGTATCGTTTGGTGAACTCTTAAGCTCAAGTGTTGCTTGAGTTTGCTGATCTAAAGGCTACTGCCTTTCAAATTCAATTTTAGTGTCAATAAAGGTTTGAGAAGGTTGCTGGTCATTCCAATTCCAAGTGTTCTCCTCATCAAGAATTACATCCCTGCTAATCACAATTTTCTCCGTTAAAGGATTAAACAATTTATATGCTTTAGATGTTTCACTTACATCTAGAAAGACACACTTTTCTCGTTTGTCATCAATTTTCTTTCTCTTTGCATTTGGAACATGTGCATAAGCTACGCAACCAAAAATTCTGAAGTGATCTACCACTTGTCTCCTTCCACTCCAAGCTTTTTCAGGTGTCATGTTTTGAACAGAAAAAGTTGGGCTTCTATTCAAGACGTGGATGCTCCAATTTACTGTCTCTGGCCAAAACCGTTTTGGGACCCTTCCACTAGCAAGCATGCTCCTCACCATATTTAGTATGGTTATATTTTTTCTCTCTGATACGCCATTTTGTTGGGGGGTATATGCAGTGGTAAGCTCTTTTTAATGCCATGACTTTTACAAAATGTTTCAAATTCCTTGGAGCAATATTCTCCATCACGGTCAGTGCGAAAAGCTTGAATGGTTTTCTCGGTTTCATTCTCAATAAGTGCTTTAAAGCTATTAAATGCATTAATTGCTTCTGATTTCTCCTGCAAGAAGTAAACCCATGTTTTTCGAGAATAATCATCAATTAAAGTAAGGAAATAATTTTTACCTCTATTAGATGATGGTTTTATTGGCCCACAAATATCTAAATGAACCAATTCCAACACACGTTTTGCTTTCCAAGACTTTCTTTTGGGAAATTGTTCACGATGTTGTTTGCTAACAACACAATCTTCACACACCTAGGATGGAATAACAATTTGAGGAAGACTGCTAACCATGTCTTTCTGTTTAAGAGTCTTCAAACCCCCAAAATTAAGATAACCATAGCGGAAATGCCAAAGCCATGTGTTACCCTTCAGTTTAACCATCAAACAAGGTTGAACACAATCAATCACCAATGGAAACAACCTGTTGGAACTCATAGGAACCACTGCAATAGCACCTCTAGAAGGATCATAAATTTCACAAACACCTTTTGATATCGTAATCACATATCCTATTTCTTGTAATTGACCAGCACTTAACAAGTTACTTTTTAAAGCAGGCACAAAGAAAACATTGGAAATTGTCTCTACAAAACCATTCTTGGTTCTTATACTAATATAACCCTTTCCCACTACATCAATAATAGATTTATCTCCAAAAAACACAGTACTGTGAAAGTCTTCATTTAGAGAAGAGAAATAAGACTTATTACCGCACATGTGGTTGCTACAGCCTGTATCCACATACCATAAACATGAGTTCTAAGACTCCTCTTGCTTGTTATGAACTGCCATCAACAAGGTTTCAACTTCTTCTTTTTCTGCAAAATTCAACTTTTCTCCCTTTTCCTTGTCATTAGACACATTAGTACGACATTCAGAACGATAATGACAAACCTATGACATCTAAAATATTCTACCTTTGATTTGTCAAATTATTGATCCTATTGTTTGCCTTTATTATTTGGTCTGGCATGCCTACCACCATCTTTATTCCAACTGTCTCCTCTACTTCTTCCCCTTCCTCGACCTCTACCTTTTCCTCTGAAAGAATGAATGAAGCTTTCAAAGCCTACTCTATTGAGGTAGAAGTTCTGTTCATCTTCTGCTCATGGACCAACAAGGAGCTTTGAAGTTCATCAAGAGTGAGTGCATTAATATCCTTGGATTCTTCAATCGAGCAGACAACATAATCATACTTTGGTGATAAAGACCACAGTATCTTTTCAACAGTGGTTGTGTCATTCATCTTCTCACCATGAAATCGCATATTATTTGCAATTCCCATAGTTCGTGCACAATAGTCTGTAATAGACTCACCATCCTTCATCTGAAGAACCTCAAAGTCCCTCCGTAGGGCCTGAAGCTGTGCACATTTCACTCTGGAAGAACCTTGATATTTTATCTTCATGGAGTCTCAAATATCCTTGGAAGTTTCTTTGCAAAGAACGGTTTCCAGGATCAAACGATCAATAGCTTGAAATAAGTAATTCTTTGCTTTCAAATCTTTTAACTTCAGCTCTTCTAGGTCCTTTTGCTGTGCTTCTGTAAGCCTTTCTCTATCTGTTGGTGCTGCTACACCGTGCTCAATGACCTGCCAATATTCCTTGGACTCTCCATCAACATGCTCCAATGATCATAGTGACCATCAAAACATGGAATAACTGGTTGCACAAAATTTTCAGAAGCCATAAGAACTTTTTCCTTTCACCGAAAACACTCTTCTTTTAACCTAGCTCTGATACCACTATTAACTTACTGAAAGAGATAACAACAAGATGAAGATAATAAGGAAAGAGAAAACTAAGATGATGAGTACACTGATTCATAATCCAATAGCCTATTTATATAGGCTTTTACATAACAGAAAAACTAAAAAGTAGGCACTAACAACTAGAGAAAAAATCTAAACAAAATAAATCCATAATTTTCAACCACTAAATCTTTGATGTGCATCAACTATTTGCCTAGAAATAAGGAAAATAATCTGATTTTATTAGCAACCAGATTTTATTAACATGGTTATGAGTTTCCAGTATGTTGCCCCCGTGTTATGGACTTGAACTTCATTGTCCAAAACGTTAAGAAAGTGATGAGATCTCCACGAATCAAACCTTAACCTAAAAAAGGTCTTCAAAAAATGGTTTGATGGTTATTGACTATTGATGTTTATTGTTGCTCGCTGGCTTTGGATGTGGTTATTTGGGGATGAGGATGTTAGTGGTTTATGAGTTGGAAATGGTGACCAGTGGAGCAAGAGAGATATAGGATTGGGCAAGGTGGTCCTGATTTAGGATGGTTACAATGGTGGTTTGGTGTATGCTAGTTAGAGCTAGGTAAATAGTGAAGAGGGTTGAGATCGAGGGAAAGGGCATGGGTGTAGTTGAGAAGGACGAGGTTGAAAGAGGGAAAAATCTGTAAAGAAAATGAACTTCATTTTTTAAATTTGACCATTATATTTAAAAAAAGTAAAATTATTTTTTAAAAACATATAAATAGTAACTAAAATATTAAATTTTTAATGATATTGGTGGGATAAACGGTACATACGACGCTATTTTTTTATTTGCACAGTTAAAATAAAATTTTACTAAACCCCTAAAGTCAACAAAAGTACATGCCTTAATTCTGTAAAGGCAACAAAATCAAAAGGCCAACAAAACCAAATCTTTCAATGGAAAACAAAGCAAAATCAAAATGACAAAGGAAAAAACAGAAACATATCACAAAATGCAATCTACCCAGCTCACTTTGTCAAAGATTATGATTCATTACTACACTATAGCCCTAAAGATTACCATGAGAACAACCTTTCGATCAAAATACAAAATCGTAGCATATCACTTTCATTCCTACCAAATACGAAACCCAGCTCCAAATCGCATCGAATCTGCATTACAAAAAATGAACTTATTCACACTAGATAGAACATCTTTAAAAATTCATCGCTGCAATCTCAACTCCAAATAGCATTTAAGGTTCTTCGAGCTATCATGTTAGATGTCAGAAACAAACATTAAATTTGCTAAAAGAAAAGAAAGAAAAGTTTTAATTTTTATATTAAATAAAAATTTAGTATGACAGTAATAAATTACATATATTTTTGGATAATTGAAAATCTTCTCAACATATAAAAGAGCAGGGTGATGTAGTCTAGAAATCTTGTACAACAAAATATCACAATGTTTAATAAACAATCTTTGCTATACCAAAAGCACGTCCTATGCTTAAAACTAAACTACTATATTGATAACTCTTGAAAAGAGTTATATTTAATGCCTTTAAACCTAGCTAATTGCCTGTACTTGGTACATTTAGTTGCATTTTAGGACATTTCATTGGTATTTTTATCATTGCATTAGGAGCTTGGACTGTGTTTAAATGTTAGGTACTTTTAATTGCATGTGGAAGGGTTATGTTTGGTGGTTTGGCAGGTGCAGGATGTGGAGAAAAAAATAAAGAAGTGAAGGTTTGTCAGGGTAAAAGGTTGGACAATTTGCCAATACGAATGTCGTAGCAATCTCAAGAAGATGACCGAGTCAACACTCAATGCATTCTACTTTTAGCCCAACTCTACTTGTACCAGAAAAATCTACTTAAAAAAGAGGAGAAGATATTGTGGGTTGTTGGAGTTACCCTAAGAAGAAAAGCTTAGAAAAAGCTAAAGGAGGAAACCCTCAAAGGTGTGGAGATCCGGAGGCAACAATAGAAGGTAGCGGCTGAGTAGAGATGAAAGGTGGAAACCGAAGGCAGTCCCTCTCAGCCATTACAGGACATTGTGCTACTGGATTGTGAATTGACTTGGCAATAGCCATCTTTCTAAATTCTTCCATTATTTCTTAACCTGTTCTCCCGTGAATTGGTTTGATCGAAATGATGTTGGGTGTTATTTTGAACTTGAATTTTAATTGCCAACCCATGAGCTAAATCTCATAGGGTTGGGATTACATGATAAAACTTTTATTTTCGTTAATGGTTGAAACATATATATGATTTAATCTACTGTTTCATTCAATTGTTTTTATTTCCCAATTGTATGCGTACATTCTTTAGACATAGACGAGTGTGCAGTATGCCCATAAACTGAATCTAATTGTGAAAATGTTAGATTAGTTGGACTGGAACTGTAACAGCCCGGTTTAGACCTTAGTCGGAACAGTAGTTTCGGGACCACAAATCTGAGTCAAAAAATATTTTAATATTATTTTTTGTGTTTACAGTATGTGATTAAGCATGTGTGAAAGTTTCGTATAAAAATTTGATCTTTTGTGTGCTCGATTTGAGAAAAAGGACCTAATCGCATAAAAGGTAAAAGTTGTGTTCTAATTGGTTGTGTGCCGAATTGACATGATTCATTAAATGTGAAGTCCTTATATTGTTATTATGCCATTATTAAGGTTAATGGACATAGATGACCTTAAAGTGGATGGAATTAATATTTAGTCATTAAGGTTAATTTTGGTATATTATTATTAAAGGTTAATTAAATAAAATTAAAGCCAAAATGTTGTCATCTTTCATGCTTCATCACCGAGATTGAGAAAACAAATTAGGGCTTGAGAACTTTGAGCATTTCGGCATACACATTGCTTGATTAAGGTATGAAATTTGATCCATTTTTAATGATTTTTATGTTTTTGTGATTGTTGTTAAGTGTACTAGCTAGCCCATGTCACAATTTTTGAATTTGATGAAGATTTTGAGTTATGCCATTGATGAAATTTTGAGCTTTGTGATGTTAATTGATGAAAAATGAAAGATATGTGTTGGGTTAACATGTTTTGTATTTGGATTTTTGATAAATTTGAGTATCATGGGCTAAGATGTGAAAATGAGAATTTGAAGGGTTAAAATGTAAAATAAATGAAATATATGGGCTTAAATGAACTCTATGAAAATTTGGCTAAGCATGAAAAATGTGAAATTTTGTGTATTTTGTGATTTTATGAAATAGGGACTAAAATGTCAAAATGTGAACATGTGAGGACTAATTTTTAAAATGCCCTAAATATGTGTATATGGATTGAATTGAATGATTTGGTGAATAAAAAATTTAAATTTGAATGTGTATAGATCAAGAACCAAAGAAAACAGAATTAGATCGGGGGAAATCGAAAGTAGTTGAATAGCTGTTCGTTTCCGTTCATTTCTGTACGAGGTAAGTCTATACACAAATAAATATGTTTGAATTGAATTATTATTGCTTATATGTTAATGAAATGTGATAAATGGCTATTGGAGCTGAATATGTGAAACCCGAGAAAATTCCGATAATATGATGATGTCCGAAAAGCCCCGTACGAATCATAAGAATAGTTAGGATACATATGTCATGACATAGGATTCCGATATGAGTTATCGTGTAAGACCACGTCTGTAACATTGGCATCGATTTGAGATTTACGTGTAAGACCCTGTCTAGGACAGAGGCATCGATATTTAATTACATGTATGACCACGTCTGGGATGTTGGCGTTGTACGAGCTTTACGAGCTATCCGAATATCCTTATTTATTCCGAACGGTTCAACGGGCATTCCGAGAAATGAATGAGTATACGAATGTGCATCCGAATTTTGGTACGTATGTATGTATATGAAATTTGGCAATGAAAGGTATGTATGAATATGATCATTTGATATGTGAGATATATTACATGATATGTGATTATGAGCAAGTGAACATGATCAATTGAGATATAAGAGAAATATGACTTGTGATTGTGTTATGCCAAGAACCATATAAATGGTTTATAATTGTTCTATGTGATAAGTTTATTTGTATATGGCTTACTAAGCTTTTGAAAGCTTACTTTGTGTGTGTTTGCATTGTTTTATAGATTATCAAAGCTACTGGAAGCTCGAGGATAGTCGAGGATCATCACCACACTATCGAACTATATTTTGGTACCTTTTGAAAATGTACATATTGAAGTATGGCATGTATAGGCTAGAGAATTTTGATTATGTTTGAAATGTGTAAATATAGCCATGTGATATGGCTTGTTAATAGAAGAGATTTGGATTGATTTTGGTATATGTTTTGCTATGTGAAAATGGTGTATGTGATGGACTATAATGGTCTTTGTGTGAATGGCCATTATGGTATGCTCTAGTGAAATAGAAATAGTATGTTTCATACTTGATTTGGTAGTTGAGATGGTGAATATATTGCATGTTTGAAATTGTTTGAAATGAGATTTGAATCATATGCTTTTAGTATGGAATTGTATATGGAAATGAATTAGGATATTGTAACATGAATTGTGCATGTTGAGGTAAGATTTTGACCATTAATTGGGTATGAATTGAGTATAGAGTGATGCTTATAGGAATGACCCAAAATTGGTGGCAATTTGGCCTAGCAAATGGCCTATAATTGCCCACACGGTTGAGCACACGGGCATGTGTCTCGACAGTGTCTTTCAATGCTCCAATTCGAAGCAAGTCAGACTTGCACATGGGCCAGACACACGGGCGTGTGACAGGCCGTGTGATTCAAGTCATTTTGCCTCATGGGCAAGAAGCACGGGTATGTGCCAGACCGTGTGACCCAAGTCAGTGTTGCACACGGGCTGAGACATGGTCCAAGGCACGACCGTGTGAGGCACACGGCCAAGCCACACGAGTGTGTGCCCTGTTTTGAAAGAAAAATTTTCTAAGTTCCACAAAGTTCCCGTATGAGATCGGTTTAGTCCCGAACCTTCTCTAAAGCATGTTTAAGGTCTCGTAAACCTTTTAAAGGGACTCTATGTGTATATTTTCGCAATGGAATGATTGTGAATGTTTGATATTAGTGAAATGTTTGTGATATGTTTCAATATGTCCAGTAATGCCTCTTAACCCTCGTCCGATGACGGATACGGGTTAGGGGTGTTACAGGAATTGAATGATACAAGCAGGTATTCGACCGAATACTTGTAGTAGACTCTAAACATAGAGGAGCGTTTGTATAGAATGAAGAGAAAACAATGTAGGGTACCGTGCTAAGGCCCATAGATACAAGCCAGGTAACTTGAGATCTAGCTCTCGAAAGAAGCATGTCACTTTAGGTTTCTTCTGAGCAATAGATTGAGTACGATTTTTCTGAGGCATTACTGAAAGTGTGGACAGATTCATAGTAATCCCAACCTTTCAAATCAACATCATAGACCCTTAATCCTTTGTGGTAGTATCTTTGCCATAACATTCTTAGTTATTTATTTATTCGCTTGCAGATTATTTACATAATTATTCTCATAATTGCCATTGCATTTTTACTTTTGGTTAGCATTTTTCAGTATTAGTCAATATACATTTTGCACAAATCCTTACTACTTTAATTTACCACTGCGTACTTAACTTGGTTTTGCCATAACATTAATCATAATTCTTTATAATAACTTGACCATTTTTATACCTAATCTGATCTCTATTGAGACGATCTCACTTATCACTTTATTACTTGATTCGACGTGTATACTTGCACAATTCGCGTACCATTTCACACGCGACATATATCAACAAGTGCTCTGTATAATAGTTGGATTTATATTTGTTGCAAATAATTTAATTTAATTTTTTATTTGTTATACGTCAATAACTTGAGACCCAGATCCTATAAAAGATCTGAGCCTCTGACCCATGATCCGACCACGAGAGGACAACAAGGCGAACCAATCGTAAGGCAAGGCTATAGACCTAGTTCACAGGAACCTTGCGCGAGCTCATAAGGTAGGATCGCAGGTACAGCTCGCAGAACCAGCTCGTGAGATAGTGTTACAGACCCAGCTCGTGGGGACCTAGGGAAGGTCGTAGTCTCATTTCGCATGTACCTAAGGAACTCGTAGGAAGTGCCACGTGCTCCACAAGCCACCCAAACACGTGTCAAGTAGGTATGAAACTCACCCAGAATGCCAGTCCCAAGAGTAGAAAGGACCGCGTGCTCCGTAGACACGTGCCCAGCAAACCTAGAGTTCGCAGGGAATGTCAGTACTAGGGACAGAGAATGTTAATACTGGAAGTAGCAAAGTCAAGAAAAAATAGTGGGGCCCTATATTGAGCAATAGTAGTACTAGTAACAGCATGTATAAATACCTGGATACTCATATCAATAAGGCACAAGTAAAATATTACTCAACAATTAGTGCTGTGAGCATGGAGCTTACTTCTGATCATTAGATTTCTCCTAGTTTGATTAAGTTTTTTTTTAACATTCGAAGCAAATAGCTCACCCAAACGAAACTTTCCCCTCCAGCCCTTTGTTAGGACAAGCTAGAGCGTCGAGTTTTGGTGCCTAACACAACGAGACATACTTGTTTGCTGCATGGTTCACTGGCAGGCCGAAAAACCTTGACAATGCGGTTTGTCGAGGGCCTTTTTCTTCCTTAGACCCGAACGTCTCCACAAGTTAGAGACTACCGCTTCCCCTCAACCAGGAGGCACCTCCACAGCAGTTCTTGGCCTTCCAAGAGTAGATGAAGTTCATGAGAGATCAAATGGCTATTTAAAAAGTGCAGTTTGTAGAACAATAAGCTTTCTATCAAGAGCTACTAAGAGAGAACGAGGAGCTGCGAAGAAAGATGCATGCAGACAAATCTGGTTCCCAGGACAATATCAATATGCAAGATGAAGCCTCGAGCACACAAGTGAAAGAATGGCAAAACGAAATGGACAAGCTGCGCTGAGACCTACGGGCATTACATCTTGAGTCATAAGACATGGATTGGTTGTGCTGCTCCAACAACCTGTTGGCCGCCGAAATCGTGAAAATAGGCTTACCACATGATTTCAAGGTCCAAAAGACATGTTCGAGGGGAGAAGGGACCCATGGGCTCACCTGATGCAATACAACGATTATATGAATGTGTTGGGAGCGTTGGACGCATTGAAGTGAAAAGCCTTCTCGACAACGTTAAAAGGAAATGCAAAATATTGGTACCTATCCCTCCCACAAGGTTCGGTCCGCAACTTCTCACAATTGGGCCAAATGTTCTTGGGCAGGTTCAGAGCCCACTGAGCGATCATGAACACACTCATGGGATTAATGTCAGTGAAACAGCGAAAAGGCGAATACCTTCAAGACTACGTGAAAAGATTCCATGCAGTGACCCTTAACAAGAAGCACTTGGAGGACCAGTGGGTAATAGATGCCTTTATCATGGGAGTACAAAATGACCACGTGCAATACTCATTTACAAATAACAGACCATAGAGTCTGGCAGACCTATATGAGCGGGTTCATAAGTTCACAGAGGCCGAGGAGCTTAAAAGAGCATCATGAGCTACCTTTCAAAAAAAAGATAGACAACCTAGAAATAGAGAAGGACCTCACAACAAGTAGGGCCCCCCAACCAGCCCCTGCGATTTAGAAACAACCGACCTCAATGAAATCAAACCTAGAGTGATGCATTCAGGAACCCTTAAAGACTTCAGCAAGAGCATGCCAGGAGATATGCCCCCAGGGAAGGTTTGAGGCCTACAACCCTCTGAATGCCACATGTACTTACATTCTTAGCCAGGTAAAGAGCCTTGGCATCTTACCTAAACCATCCCCGATGAGGAACATTGGTAAGAGGGTAAAATCCAAAAATCGATGTGCTTTCCACGATGATATAGGGCACAAAATCGAAGATTGCTTCACATTGAAGGATGCCATTGATGAAGTGGTTCGAAATGGAGAACTCATTGAATTCATCAATTAGAGTGGTTCGCAGTAGGGCCAGAGCTCTAGAGGCGACCCCAAGGGCAAACAGAAGGCGCAAGGTACCATCCACATGATCGTGGGTACCGACGACGACTGGGCAGGCTCGAACACAAAGAGATGGGCACACATGAGAAGTGTGATGTTAGTCAGTGCTCCAAAGAGGCCGCGATAACAAGAAAAGTGGAGTGTTGAATTTGATAGCAATGAAAAAGATTTAGTCCGCGACGAAGAGGGTAACGACCCGATAGTAGTTTCAGAAACAGTCATTGGCTTCGAAGTCAAAAGAATTTTGGTCGACAGTGGAAACATGGTGGAGGTTCTATCTTGTGATGCATACAGAAAAATGATCGTTATCCAAAGCCAGCCCGCTATACGGTTTTTTGAACCATCTAGTCGAGGTGAAAGGCTCAATCACCCTGCCAGTCACCTTAAGGGATGACGAGCATACAACCACAGAGTATTTTCAGTTTTACTTAGTGGAACACTTGATAGCATATAACGCCATTTTTGGGATACCAATAATGAGAATGGCGAAGATAGTAGTGGTGACCATCTGCATGAAAATTAAGTTCCCAATAAAGACTAGGGTTGGTTTCTTGTGATCTAATAAGCGCACAGCGAGATAGTGCCACATGTTGTCTGTCAAGCAAACAAGGGAACCCATAACTGTGGGGCAGAGTTCGCAGGAGGCTGAATTAGCAAGCCAAGCTTTGGACTTGGATAGTTTAGATGTGAGAGACGAGCATAGGAATAAAGAGCCCCGACACTCTACAGCTCTTCTATAACAAAGAAGAGAGAATGGTCAAGAGCTTGTCAGCATTAAAGAAGGACGAAAAAACACGTTGATCAAGTGCATTAGGAAAAACTCAGATGTCTTCGCCTAGTCCGCGGCGGACATGTCGAGTGTGGACCCACAGATAATCGTGCACAAGTTGAATGTGTTCCTTGAGGCAAAGCCTATAAAGCAAAAAAGAAAGAAGTTCGCACCGCAAGTGGTTGAGGCAGTAAGGTAAGAGGTCGCCTAGTTGCTGTCAGCAAGGTTTATTAGGAAGGTGGAATACCCAGATTGAGTCACAAATATGGTAACTGTAAAGAAGGCAAGTGGTAAGTAAAAGATGTGCATCGACTTCACAAACTTCAATAAGGCATGCCCGAAGGACAGCTTTCTCTTACCCTCGATCGATCGATTAGTTTTCACCTTTGCGAGCCACCGATTCATGAATTTCATAGTTGCTTTTTCGAGTTACAATCAGATTCTGCTAGACTGGGATGACCAAGAAAAAAAAACCTTCATCATCGAAGAAGGTATCTTTTACTATCGAGTCATGCAATTTAGCCTCAAGAGCGCGGGGTCAACCTACCAGAGGTTGGTGAATAGGATATTCGAAAATTAGATAGGTCCCAGCCTAGAGGTTTATGTGGATGACATGCTGGTGAAAAGTGAGTCCATGGGAGAGCACGTGCGAATCCTATTAGAGACATTCGCAGTGCTAAGAACTCATGACATGAAGCTAAATCCAGATAAGTGTGCATTTGGTGTGCGAGCCGGTAGGTTCCGGGGCTTTATAATCTCAGAAAGGGGCATAGAGGTGAATCTAAAAAAGATTCAGGCCATCATAGAAATGCCTCCCTCGCGAACCACAAAAGAAATCTAACGCCTCACAGGCAGGGTTGTGGCACTTAACAGATTCATCTCTAGAATAATAGAAAAATGCATCCATTTCTTCAAAGCTCTAAGAACCTTAGTCTCATGGACTGAAGAATGTCACGCAGCCTTCGAGAAATTGAAATAGTATCTCATCTTGTAACGCCCCAAAATCTAGGTATTTATTTTTGTATGTTTGTAAAATAAATACATGTCTGCTTCAGTGGTTAAGTGATTTGGGTGTGTTTGGGAGTGTCTAAGAAGTCTTGGGTTCAAGCCTGGGCTTGTGCAAAAAGTTTTGTTTTTAAAGAATAAACCATTGCCTTTAGTTAGTAGGCTTTTAAATTATTGTGTGTATAACAAGACATAAAAAGCCTGCTGGTCTAGGGGGTAAGTGGCGTGTTACCTATGCAAGTGGTCTGAGGTTCGAACTGTAACACCCCAAACTCGGCCTAGACGTTATGATCGGATCTAGCGTGTCACATCAAAGTGATGTTTGAAATCTATGCTTTCATCGAAAAACCCTTCTTATAAATTAAAACTTTCTATCATTTAAAACCTCAAATTTCGTTGCTTACTTTTTTAAAACACGATTTATTCAAAGACATTCTCTCGTAGAATATTATAATAATTTATTTGTTGCGAAAGTTTAATTCAACCAGTTGCGGAAGCGTGACATTTTGAAAACAATAGTTATTGTTTTAAAAACCCAAGTTTAATAGACTAGCAGGTTGTAATCAAAAGCAACACCATATAAAAGTTAAAAATCCCAATGGCCTTATTACAAAATTAATAACCCAATTAATAAAAATAAAATAAATTAAAATAAAGTGGCTAAGTTTAATACTGAACAGATCGGACATGTGGCCACCTCCGAGTCCCTCGCAGCTCTAAATCCTCTAAGGCTGGGGATTACCTGCACAGTTAAAGAAAAAGAGTGAGTTACGAGAACTCAGTGTGTAATCCCCTATTACGGTCACAGTCTAGGCCCGAGCCCACACGGTATCAGTCTGGGTCTAAGCCCTATTCGGTAACAGTTTGGGCCTAAGCCCTAAATAATGTCAATGCAAGCGGACATGTAACCCAACCCTTAAAGCCAACTCACCACCCCATACCAACCATCTCTCCATGTGGGGACCAAGTCAACCCACCCAGCCAACTCTCCAATAATACCAACCAGCTCTCCATGTGGGGACCATGTCGACCCACCCAGCCAACTCTCCAATAATGCAGCCTAGCTGCTAACAACGATATACGTGGCTGAGCCACTAGAATAAGAATACGTGGCGATGCCACTATAACGGTACTTCCTCCAAATCAGAAAACCCACCCCAGTGCAGTATGTCATGTCATAACTAATCCATGTATGCAGTTCATCTCAAACATAATCAATCATACAATTACCACATACAACACTGATATTACCACAATGGTACAACGGCCATTTAATCGGTTAGGGGTAAAACGGTCACTTCACCCCTTAAGGGCATCTCGGTAATTTTACCCATCGAGGGTATTTCGGTAACTTTATCCATAGAGGGTATTTCGGTAACTTTACCCATAGAGGGTATTTCGGTAATTTACCCATAGAGGGTATTTCAATAATTTACCCATCGAGGGTATTTCAGTAACTTTACCCATAAAGGGTATTTCGGTAATTTACCCGTAGAGGGTATTTCGATAATTTACCCTTCTAACGGCCTTTACGGAGGCCTACTATCGCCTCGAGCGACACAGGTTCCATTTCTGGTCAAAACGGTGCAATTGGGCCTAAAGCCCAATTTTGGCCCAAACGGGCCCACACACTCGTGTGGCCCATTCAGCCCATTTTCGGTCACAGTTCTACGGACTTCACAGCCGCATCTATCATCCGGCACTTACCATGGAGTTCACCCATGTGGGACCGTTAGCCCATTAGGCCCACTTAGCCCACTTCGGCTCAACAAGGCCCATTACAGCATCAGTCCCACGAGAGAGTTCATGACACTCCCAACAGCCTATCGCCAACACTTGTGGCTCGGTTTATCTCTACGAGTGCTCGCACGCTCGAGTGATCTCAGATGCCGATATTCTGGATTTTAGCCGATTCTCAAAACATCACATTAACAGAACAAACAGGGGTGTGAGATTACACACCTTGGTTACGAATGCTCCACCAATCCCCTAGCACCGATCCTATGTTAGACAAGATCAACAGTTAGTTAATCGGTCAAGAGGTTATCCTCCCAAACACAACCAAAACTGAAACCCTAATAACACCTACCTTGTTCCACCGAGTTTCGCTAAGTTCTTTTTGAATTTCAATGAAGATTAAGAATCCCAGAAGATGTCCTGTGATACCGTGCACCCTTATTAAAAGAGTTTGAACAGGGATATGGTTAACATCCACCCTTGGCAAAACAAAGCAAGAGTGCTTACTCGATCAAGGCTAAGAGTACGAATCGACTGCTTCCGGACACTTGTCCCTTCTTACACTTCGAGTGAACCTACATACCAACCACCATCAGCCTACAGAAAGTGGGGAAGATTCGGCACTGGAGGCAAGAGTAATACCCACCACCAAAAGAAATTTGAAAGAAAGCAATATACTTACTCTTCAAATTCGGCAAGACAGGTTCCCTTGAGTACGGCCCTAGAGATGTGACTACAAAAGGAGGATTAGAAGGGATTGATCTCGGTTTACTCAACCTAAAGGACAATAGCAAAACGTTGAGGGTAATGAAGAAGATAGATCTGACTAACCTGAAAGGTTCAGAAAAGAAGACAAGAGGAAAAGGGAGATTGAATTCTGCCAACAAAGGAGAAAACTTGCTCTCAGAAAAGAAATGAGATTTCGACAAGGAAACAAATGAGAAAAGAAAGGAGTTCTCCCAGAGATTTCGGCACTAAGACTTGCTCTCACTTGATTCTGAAAGCACCCCAAAAGGCCACTTGCAACAGATACTTAGGAAGAAAAGAATACGAAAATGCCAAAAAAAAAACCAAAACCCGAAATGCTCCCAAAAACCCCTCAGCCGAATTTGCATCCTACCAAACTCTTAGCCGAAATTTTCATCCTATCAACACTCCCAGTTTCGGCCAACACTCCCACTCTCATTCACCTCCCCGATTTTCTCCACCAAAGACTCCTAGAAAAGCTCCCATCCATCCATTTGAAACTTTTGACCAAGTCTCCAACTTCCTTTGTAGAGTTTGATCCAGACTCTACTTCTTCCACTCTCAAGTCACAAAATAAAAGTCTCCAATTGCAATTCGTGGGATTCGAACCCCACTCTACCTTGCTACTTACTTGACGCCTCAACCACTAAGTTCCCACAGGCTCTGTGCGTCACAAAACACACATAGATATACTTAAGTCCTACTGCTAACAACCCTCTCCACTTAAGGGCCAAAAACTAAAATTTTTCCAAAGCTCAGACTCGAACCCAGGCCTCCTTAGCACCCCCAAAAACGCTCAAATAGCTAGCCGTTCAAGCAAAACATAAATTTAAGCAAAAAAATTACAGCCCCTAATTTTTGGGACGTTACAACTCTACCCCTTAAAGAAATTTCGGCCTCGAAATTTACCTAGTTAGAAGAGGTGAGGGTATTGCTATCGCATCGCCTCCTCAGGCTCTCATGTAGCTTCCTTTGAACTATGATTACGCCAAAGCACCTTGGCTAACGGAACAGATTTCCTTCTCAGTACCTTAACATCACGATCCAGTATTTGCACCGGTTCCTCCTCAAAGGTCAGATCAGGTCTAACCTCGATTTCCTCTACCGGCACTACATGAGAGGGATCAGAACGGTATTGTCTCAGTATAGAGACATGGAACACATCATGTATACGATTTAACTCAGGAGGCAGCTCCAGCTGATAGGCGACCGGTCCCACACGTTTTAATATCCAGTAAGTTCCGATGAATCTAGGGCTCAGCTTGCCTTTTCGCCCAAATCTCAGAATCTTCTTCCATGGTGAGACCTTTAAGAAGACATAATCTCCCACTGAATACTCAGTCTCTTTCCGCTTCAAATCACCATATGACTTCTGCCTACCAGATGCTTCTTTTGACCGATTACAGATCAATTTCACTTTCTCCTCAGTTTCAGAAACTAGATCTGGACCCAACAGTCGCCGCTCACCCAATTCTGTCCAACAAGTAGGGGTACGACACCTACGACCATATAACGCCTCGTACGGTGCCATCTAAATACTGAATTGGTAGCTGTTGCTGTAAGCAAATTCTGCCAATGGCAAATAGTCTCCCCAACTGCCTTTAAAATCAATCACACAGCTTCTTAGCATGTCTTCCAAAATCTGTATTACCCTCTCCGACTGACCATTAGTCTGAGGATGAAATGCCGCGCTGAAATCTAACCTCGTACCCAAAGCTTCGTATAACACTCCAGAACCGCGATGTGAATCTGGGGTCCCTGTCTGAAATGATAGACACTGGTACCCCATGCAACCTCACAATCTCGGCCACATACAACTTGGGCAACTTCTGCAATGAGAAATCAGTGCGAACCGGTATAAAGTGGGTGGACTTAGTCAGCCAATCAACAACTATCCATACCGAATCTTTCTTAGTAGGCGTCAGGGGAAGCCCACTAACAAAATCCATGGTTACCCTTTCCCATTTCCAGAGTGGAATTTTAACAGGTTGCAGTAATCCAGAAAATAGTTGATGCTCAACCTTCACTTGCTGGCATGTCAAACACTTACCTACGAAATCAGTAACCTTACGCTTAAGTCCTAGCCACCAGTACAGTTCACGTAGATCTCGGTACAACTTGCTTCCACCAGGATGCATAGCATATGGGCTACTATGCGCCTCCAGCTGTATAGACTGTCTTAACTTAGAATCCCTCGGTACACAGACTCTCTCACGGAAGCATAAAACTCCCTCACTATTCAGCCCAAAATCCACAGTCTCTCCCTTCTTCACCAGTTGGAAACGAGGAACCAACGACTCATCCAGCAACTGTTTCTCCTTAATTTGTTCAATCCAAGTCGGTTTCACCTGAAGCTCAGCTAACAGACTACCATCCTCAAATAGGCTGAGACGAGCAAACATAGCTCTTAGATTAGATACAACCTTACAGCTCAGTGCATCCGCTACTACGTTAGCTTTTCCCAGATGGTACTCAATTGAGCAATCATAATCCTTAAGCAACTCTATCCATCTTCATTGCCTAAGGTTCAACTCCTTCTGAGTAAGGAGGTACTTGAGACTTTTATGGTCGGTATAAACGATCGACTTCTCCCCGTACAAGTAGTGTCTCCAAATCTTCAGCGTGAATATCACCACAGCTAATTCCAAGTCATAAGTGGGGTAATTCACCTCGCGCAGCCTAAGCTGACGAGACGCATAAGCCACCACCTTACCCTCCTGCATCAGCACACAACCCAAACCCGTGTGCGACGCATCACAATAGACAATGAATTCCTTTCCAGCCTTGGTACATTATTATCTGGGCTTCAATTGAAAAATCTTCTTCAGTTTGTCAAAACTCTCCTGCTATTTATCAGTCCAGTTAAACGGTACCCCTTTACGTTGTAATTTGGTTAGAGGTGCAGCAACTAGTGAAAACCCCTCAACGAACTGTCGTTAATACTCGACCAGTCCTAGAAAACTTCGAATCTCGGATACGGTCTTTGGTGGTTTCCAGTCCAATACGGCCTCAATTTTTTGAGGATCAACCCTAATCCCATCGGTAGACACTACATGACCCAAAAATGTCACCTCTCGTAGCCAAAACTCGCACTTGCTGAACTTGGCATAAAGCTGCTTTTCTCTTAGTATCTGCAGAATAATCTGGAGGTGCGAATCATGATCCTCCTCAGTTTTTGAATACACCAAAATGTCGTCTATAAACACCACTACGAACCGGTCTAAGTAGGGTTGGAAAACCCGGTTCATCATACCCATGAAAGCAACTGGTGCATTCATCAACCCAAATGGCATAACCAGAAACTCGTAATGTCCATAACGAGTCCTGAATGCAGTCTTGTACACATCCGCCTTCTTAACTCTTAGCTGATGGTACCCCGATCTAAGATCTATCTTGGAGAAAACTAAAGCTCCCCGCAGCTGATCAAATAGATTGTCTATCCTTGGTAATGGGTACTTATTCTTAATCGTCAGTTTATTCAATTGACGATAATCAATACACATACGCATAGACCCATCCTTCTTCTTCACGAACAATACTGGTGCTCCCCACGGAGACTCACTCGGTCGGATGAATCCTCGGTCCAGCAGCTCTTGGATCTGAGCCTTTAACTCTACCAACTCCTTCGGCGCCATCCTATAAGGGGCGATGGACACCGGAGCCGTTCCCGGTATAAGCTCAATGTCGAATTCGACCTCACAATTTAGAGGAAACCCCAGAAGCTCCTCAGGAAATACATCTAGAAATTCCTTTACAGTTCTGACATTCTCAACAGATGAACTCACGGATTCAGCAATGCTGACATAAGCTAAGAATGTCTCGCAACCCTTACGAATCAGTTTCTCAGCCTTTAGTGCTGAGATTACATTAGATAAATAATCCCTTCGCTCCCCTATTACGACCACCTCCTCAACCTCCGAAGACTTCAATACCATACGCTTAGCAGCGAAATTCAAATTCGCACGGTGTTTCACTAACCAATCCATGCCCAAAATGAGATCGAACTCGCCAAACGGTAGTTCCATCAAGTCCGCCGAAAAGACAACCCCTTAGACCTCTAGGGGTACGTCTCTAAATAGTTTATTCACCCTAACCGACTGTCCCAGTAGACTTACCACCGACGTTTCTCTGTCAGTAATTTTGGACCGTATACCCAACGACCCAGACACAGTACATGCAACATACGGGTGTGTAGACCCAATATCAATTAAAGCGATATACGACACATTATAAATGAGGAACGTACCAGTTATGACATCAGGAGCATCACCATCCTCTCGGCGCCGAGCAGCATAAACCAACGCTGGCTGCCTTGCCTCTATGTTCCCAGCACCTCTGCCCGATGCTCCACGACCTCGTCCAAACCCATTTCCCCCTCTGGGTGGACCACGGCCTCTCGGTGGCTGCTGACCACCTCTCTCTGGCTGCACATAACCTTGACCTGCAGCTTGCATCTGGACGAACCCCCGAGGACAATATCTAAACTGATGATCCTTGGACCCACATCTGAAACACCCCCAGTTCTTTTCCAGCACTCTCCCAAAGGAGGTCTCCCACACTCAACGCAAGGCTGCGGTCGACCAGCAACAACTGGAACCCCAGCTAAGGCTGGCCCATCAAACCTTGGCCTCTTCTTAGGCCCACCAGAAGAACTTGAGGGCCCAAAATCCCTCTTATTTCTGCCCCTTTCCTTCTCACGGTTTTGACGCTTAGAGCGTTTCACGTCCTCGGTAATCTTTGCCTTCTCAATTAGGGCAGCAAAGTCCCTTTCCCTCTGCGGGGCTATCAGTACCCGCAACTCATCTCGGAGACCATCCTCAAACCGCACGCAACACTCATACTCAGTCACGACTATGCCTCGAGCATACCGGCTTAACCGTAGAAACTCTGCCTCATACTCTGCTACAGACTTATTCCCCTGGACCAGACTCAAGAATTCCTTCCTCTGGGCATCCACATAACTCGCCCCAACATATTTTCCTTGGAAGGCCGTCTTAAAGAAGTCCCACATCCAACGGTCGGCCTGCGTGCCTTCCCTCACGGTAAGCCACCATTGATATGCCTCATCTCGCAGTAGAGACACTGCTCCTTTCAATTTTTGTTCCGCCGAACAATCAAGATCATTCATTATTCGCTCGACAGCTTCCAACCAATATTCTGCCACATTCGACGCTACACCAGAGATGCCCCTGAAAATTTCTGCCCCATTTGACCGGAGTCGTTTAGATTTTAACCCTCGGCCCACCGACCCAGTACTTGCTCCAGCAACCCTTTTCAGAAACCGCAACATTGCCTGTGACAAGGCATCATCCCCACCGGCTCGGTCATGAAACCCCGTCTCAGTCACTGGTGAGGCTGGTGCTTTCCTATCAGGCATGTGTCCTGATGCTGACGACCCAGCCCTAGCACCTCGGCCTCTACCACGACTACGCGTACCCCTTCTGCGACCTCTTTTTCTCATATCGACGTAGCGTAATTATCTGATTTAAGATTTTTATGCATCAGCTTATAATTCTCATAATTAACAAATATCTTATGAAGAACAGTAATTAAGGTTGTTTCCGCAGATCGAATTTTTACTACAGTTTTCAATCTCCTATAGTCTCAGTTTCTCTAATTAAGGAGTTTCAGTATGCTACTACTATCCCTAGTAATTTCTCAGTACAGTTATTTTAGTATATAACAGATTACAGTGTCAAGGAACTTACAAATTTGGTGCCGGAGACTTGGTGCGCCACACTTTTCGTAACAACATTACTTTCCATACCAAAATTTAAACAGATTAGAAAATTTTAAACACCCATTCCACAGTCGAGTTTTGTAATCTGGCTCTGATACCACTAAATGTAACACCCCAAACCTGGCCTAGACGTTATGACTGGATCTAGCGTGTCACATCAAAGTGATGTTTGAAATCTATGCTTTCATCGAAAAATCCTTCTTATAATTTAAAACTTCCTATCATTTAAAACCACAAATTTCGTTGCTTACTTTTTTAAAACACGATTTATTCAAAGACATTCTCTCGTAGAATATTATAATAATTTGTTTGTTGCGAAAGTTTAATTCAATCAGTTGCGGAAGCGTGACATTTTGAAAACAGTAGTTATTATTTTAAAAACCCAAGTTTAATAGACTAGCAGGTTGTAATCAAAAGCAACACCATATAAAAGTTAAAAATCCCAATGGCTTTATTACAAAATTATTAACCCAATTAATAAAAATAAAATAGATTAAAATAAAGTTGCTAAGTTTAATACTGAACAGATCGGACATGTGGCCACCTCCGAGTCCCTCGCAGCTCCAAATCCTCTAAGGCTGGGGATTACCTGCACAGTTAAAGAAAAAGAGTGAGTTACGAGAACTCAGTGTGTAATCCCCTATTACGGTCACAGTCTGGGCCCGAGCCCATACGGTATTAGTCTGGGTCTGAGCCCTATTCGGTAACAGTTTGGGCCTAAGCCCTAAATCATGTCAATTCAAGCGGACATGTAACCCAACCCTTAAAGCCAACTCACCACCCCGTACCAACCATCTCTCCATGTGGGGACCAAGTCAACCCACTCAGCCAACTCTCCAATAATACCAACCAACTCTCCATGTGGGGACCATGCCGACCCACCCAGCCAACTCTCTAATAATGCAGCCTAGCTACTAACAACGATATACGTGGCTGAGCCACTAGAATAAGAATACGTGGCGATGCCACTATAACGGTACTTCCTCCACATCAGAAAACCCACCCCAATGTAGTATGTCATGTCATAAATAATCCATGTATGCAGTGCATCTCAAACAGAATTAATCATACAATTACCACATACAACACTGATATTACCATAAGGGTACAACGGTCATTTAATCGGTTAGGGGTAAAACGGTCACTTCACCCCTTAAGGGCATCTCGGTAATTTTACCCATCGAGGGTATTTCGGTAACTTTACCCATAGAGGGTATTTCGATAACTTTACCCATAGAGGGTATTTTGGTAATTTACCCATAGAGGGTATTTTGATAATTTACCCATCGAGGGTATTTCGGTAACTTTACCCATAGAAGGTATTTCGATAATTTACCCGTAGAGGGTATTTCGATAATTTACCCTTCTAACGGCCTTTTCGAAGGCCTACTGTCGCCTCAAGCGACACAGGTTCCATTTCTGGTCAAAACGGTGCAATTGGGCCTAAAGCCCAATTTCGGCCCAAACGGCCCCACACGCTCGTGTGGCCCATTCAGCCCATTTTCGGTCACGGTTCTGCGGACTTCACAGCCGTATCTATCATCTGAACTTTACCATGGATTTCGCCCATGTGGGCTCGTTAGCCTATTGGGCCCACTTAGCCCACTTCGGCTCAACAAGGCCCATTACAGCCTCAGTCCCACGAGAGAGTTTGTGACACTCCCAACAGCCTATCGCCAACACTTGTGGCTCGATTTATCTCTACGAGCGCTCGTACGCTCGAGTGATCTCAGATACCGATATTCTGGCTTTTCGATATTTCGGCTTTTAGCCGATTCACAGAACATCGCATTAACAGAACAAACAGGGGTGTGAGATTACACACCTTGATTACGAATGCACCACCAATCCCCTAGCACCGATCCTATGTTAGACAAGATCAACAGTTAGTCAATCGGTCAAGAGGTTATCCTCCCAAACACAACTAAAACCGAAACCCCAATAACACCTACCTTGTTCCACCGAGTTTCGCTAAGTTCTTTCCGAATTTTAATGAAGATTAAGAATCCCAGAAGATATCCTGTGATACCGTGCACCCTAAGAGTTTGAACAAGGATATGGTTAACATCCACCCTTGGCAAAACAAATCAAGAGTGCTTACTCGATCAAGGCTAAGAGTACGAATCGACTGCTTCCGAACGCTTGTCCCTTCCTACACTTCGAGTGAACCTACATACCAACCACCATCAGCCTACAGAAAGTGGGGAAGATTCGGTACTGGAGGCAAGAGTAATACCCACCACAAAAAGAAATTTGAAAGAAAGCAATATACTTACTCTTCAAATTCAGGCAAGACAGGTTCCCTTAAGTACGGCCCTAGAGTTGTGACTACAAAAAGAGGATAAGAAGGGATTGATCTCAGTTTACTCAACCTAAAGGACAATAGCAAAACGTTGAGGGTAATGAAGATGATAGATCTGACTAACTTGAAAGGTTTAGAAAAGAAGACAAGAGGAAAATGGAGATTGAATTTGGCCAACAAAGGAGAAACTTGCTCTCATAAAAGAAATGAGATTTCGGCAAGGAAACAAATGAGAAAAGAAAGGAGTTCTCCCAGAGATTTCGACACTAAGACTTGCTCTCACTTGATTCTGAAAGCACCCCAAAAGGCCACTTGCAACAGATACTTAGGAAGAAAAGAATACAAAAATGCAAAAAAAAAACCAAAACCCGAAATGCTCTAAAAAACCCCTCAGCCGAATTTGCATCCTACCAAACTCTTAGCCGAAAATTTCATCCTATCAACACTCCCACTCTCATTCACCTCCCCGATTTTCTCCACCAAAGACTCCTAGAAAAGCTCCCATCCATCCATTTGAAACTTTTAACCAAGTCTCCAACTTCTCTTATAGAGTTTTATCCAGACTCTACTTCTTCCACTCTCAAGTCACAAAATAAAAGTCTCCAATTGCAATTCATGGGATTCGAACCCCACTCTACCTTGCTACTTACTTGACGCCTCAACCACTAAGTCCCCACAGACTCTTTGCATCACAAAACACACATAGATATACTTAAGTCCTACTGCTAACAACCTTCTCTACTTAAGGGCCAAAAACTAAATTTTTTCCAAAGCTCAGACTCGAACCCAGGCCTCCTTAGCACCCCCAAAAACACTCAAATAGCTAGCTGTTCAAGCACAACATAAATTTAAGTAAAAAAATTACAGCCCCTAATTTTTGGGACGTTACACGAATCTTGGTGGAGGCAAGGGAGTATTTATTTTGCTGCTGTGCTGTGGGGGTGTTGTAGTTTGATTGAAACACTGAAGTGGTTGAGTAGAATTCAAATTGAGTGGTTGGGGGGAGGTGTGAACGGGTGGAGAGATTTGAGGAGGGATTTTAGGAGAAAATCAAGGGAAGTGAGGGGAGGGGGAGTGTTGTGCCGAAATGGGACTCTAGGGCACTCAAGAGTTCGGCTAGAGGGGTGCTTCTCATTTCGGTTTTGTTTTGTATGTATTTTTCCCTCTGTCGAAACCTCCCTCTGCGGAAACCTCTTCTCCCCTTTTTCATTTTTCTTTTCCCTCTACCGAAACCTCTTCTCCCCTAAACCATTTCTCTTCTTCCTCTCTCTCAAGTTTTGTGCTACCGATTTCCCAATTCTGATCACTGCCAAAACCATTCCTCTTCCTCTGCCGATTGACTTTGCTCCTTTCTTCTCTCAAATGTTTTGAGCCTCCATCTTGTTCAGCGATTTACCTACTTTTTTCGGTAAGTGAGTATGGCACTTGAAGTGGGGTCTTGGTTAACTATTTTTGACAGCTGTAAATTGAGGGTGAGAGGCTGTGCTAGTGCCGAATCCTTCCACTATTCGGTTCTCTTGATCTTTTTCGGTAAGTGCTATAGACGAATCATTATTCCCTTTCTTATTCTGCCTTAAGTGGTAACTAATAGCAATTGTATGGCAGTTAAGGAAGGATTCAGGGAACTCCTAATCAATCACTAGAGACTAAGATTCGTGGGAATCATAGTGGTTCGATTGAAGGTAACGCTACTCTATTCTATGAATGGATTGTTGGTTTCGGGTTTCTTTTAACCGTAAAGTAGGATTGATAGTGGTGTTTGATGTACAAAATGTAGGTTGGTAAGTGCTTGAACGACTGTTCGTGACGAATCGAAACAAGGTGTGTAAACACTGTCCAAATCGTAAACCGATAAAAGCTAGAAAAATATGACAATTGACGCTACACGAGCGTGCGCTCGCTCAAGTGGTAAACCGAACGCATAAAACATGGGCGTTAGACTATTGAGGCCACCATGAGAGATTTCGTGGTCTTAGGCCGTTTTGGGCCACGTTGGGCCGAAAAGGGCCGTGTGGGCCCAACGGGCTTGTGGGCCCCACACGGGTAAACCACATGAATGTGTGGAGAATATTGGGCCAAACTGTGTAATGTTCATGACCGAGGCCAATTCTGGGTTATGTGGGCCACACGGGCGTGTGGGCCCATATGGGGCCGTATTACGAGCCTTGGGCCCATTTTCACTGTTTGATTGTTAAAGTTACACGGGTCACTCGAGACGAATTTGGACCTACTGATGGGTCGATAAGTGTACCTAGACCCCCAAACTGATAAAATGACTGTTATGCCCCTATGATATTAAATGCCTATATGCCTTATGATATGTATGACTGTATATGAGCATGTCACGATTTATATGTTGCATACATGTGTGATATGTTGCATGGGGATGAGGTTATTATGATTGGAGGAAGTGTACTGTATTGGCAGCTCTGCTGCAAATACTGTTTAGTGCCGCAACCGGTGCTAATTTTTAGAGTGTAGGGATGGGTGGGTTGATTTTATCCCCACATGGAGTGTTGGGCTGGACGGAGTGGAGTGTAAAGGCTGGTTAGGTAGGATTTCTATTTGCATGCCTGAACTGTTACTGTCACTGAAATGGGCTAAGGCCCACACTGATGCTGATACTGTTATGGGCTAAGGCCCAACTGAACTGAACTGTTATTGATTTTGGGCTTAGGCCTAGACTGTACTTGCTTGCGGCCTGATTGGCCATTTTGCTTATATGGGGTTACACACTAAGTTTTCGTAAACTCACCCCTCTGTTCATCTGTACAGGTAATCCCCAGTCTTAGGCGGATCGGTGCTGCGAGGGATTCGGAGGTGGCCACACAACCGCACCTGCTTTTACATTTGAGTTTTATTTCCAATAAATTTAATTTGGGGATTTGTTATGTAATAAGGCCTCTTTAAATTTTAAGTTTTAATTTGGGGATTTTACTCATTTTAATTCACATCTAAGAGCAGTAGGATGCAAATTTTCAAAAGATAAATGCTTTTCAAAACACCACGTTTTCGTAACATACTATAAGAGCTTCCGTATCAAATACTATTTTAAAGTATAGTAACAAACCAATATGGTTAATATTCTGCTAAAAACAACTTGAGTTTTAAATAAACCGGATACCCTTAAATTTCCGTTAAGAGCATAAACGAGTTTTAATAGTAGAACGGGTTTTCCAATGAAACTATGTTTTTGAAAAAGACTTCAATGTAACATCGCCAGATTCAGCCATAACGTCTAGGCCGGGTTTGGGGTGTTACACATCTCCACTATACTGTTGAAGTCACCTCAGACAGGAGAAACACTCTACCTTTACTTGGCCACCTTGGAAGAGACGGTCGCAGCAGTACTAGTTAAATCAGAGGGTGCCCATCAATTCCACGTATACTATGTCAGCAAGGTACTCCAAAACGATGAGCTAAGGTACAAAAAATGAAAAAAATGTATCTATGCCTTGATCATTGCAACCCGTAAATTACGATCGTACTTCCAAGCCCATCTATTCGTCATAGTTACTAATCAACCTATGAAAGAGGTGCTATCCAAAGTCGATACCTCGGGAAGAGTAACAAATTAGAGTATCGAGCTCGCTGAATTCAGGATAGACTTCTCCCCATGGACAGCAATAAAAGGATAGGTACTAGTAGACTTCATAGTGAAGTGCTCGTTTGAGAATACTAATGACGCAATAGGTAATACGGGTTATAACCTGATATATCGAATAGTAAAATACCTTGTGAAGATTATGTGATGTATGAACATTGATGAAAGTTAGCAATTTAATCAGATATATTTTCTGATGAGGCATAACATGCTAGCAACTCTTGAATTTTATGGTGAAGTACCATGTGTCCCATATTTTGTACTAAAAATTATTTTTCGTTTGTTGAACACCATTGATAGTAAATCCACCCTCAGAAAGTACACATACAATAGACAATCTAAAAAGTTGGCTAGCCTATGTTGATGGCTCCGCAGCCAAAACAAGATTAGGGGTAAACGCACTCTTAATTGACTCTGATGGCAATGAATGGCAATATGGATTATCATTCGAGTTCCAAACATTGAATAACACCATCAAATATGAAGTAATAATACACTATGAAGAATCACTAATCATCATTCATACACTTCACATTTTACTCCATCAATTGCATGAATTTTAACTTCATAAAACTCATCATCATTGAGATATAAAACTTGACAAATATCGGCCAATTCCTAATGGACATATACAAAATGAGTGTATAACTTTAATAGCCAACACTTTGGCTTTCAAATATGACATAACACAAGATGACCAAGTTCCTATACATGCCATACCCAAAATAAATCAACTTTACTATACCAAAAGAATGATTGATAGTGTGATCCGAGCTCCGACGTTCTACGATCCCCGAGCTAGCTTGGCGATACTATAAGGAAAAGGGAAAAGAAAGGGGTAAGCATATAGCTTAGTAAGTTTGCATGAATTAAAATAACAACATAAGTACTCATGGTAAAATCCATTCATCTCATAGAACAATAACAACACAAGTTCTCAAGTACTTTGGCATACTTACTCTTACTTACACTTACCCATCACATATCACATTACGATTTCATAACTCGTATTTTACTCATGGTACCTGTGTCACTTCATCACATAATTTAGCACTTATGCTATCATGAACATAACTTAATCATTATCATCCTTAACTTAAATGTAACTCTTTGTCATCTTTGTATAGTTTAGCTCTTTGTCATCTTTGCATACTTAACTCTTTTGCCCATTGAACTACTCGAAATATCAGAGGATACTCAATCTCATCATACATGTATCATGATGCAAATGCCATATCCCAGATATGGTCTTACATGGGATCACCTCTTGATGCCGATACCATATCCTAGATATGGTCTTACATGGGATCTCTTAACTCAATGTCGATGCCATGTCCCAGACATGGTTTTATACGAGATCGTACATAGATGTCGATGCCATGTCCTAGACATGGTCTTATATGAGATCTTCTTTTGGTGCCGAGGCCATGTCCCAGACATGGTCTTACACGGGACCTTCCTTATTCGGTGTCGACGCCATGTCCCAGACATGGTCTTACACGGGACCTTCCTTATTCGATGCCAATGCCATGTCCCAAACATGGTCTTATACGGGACCTACATTCGGTGCCGATTCCATGTCCCAGACATGGTCTTATATGGGACCTTCCTTATCTCATGTCGTGACATAGGTATCCTCGTTATTCCGAATCTTCAACCGGGACTTCAACTTAATATATTCTCATCATTTTCTCATCGAGGCTTCATTAGTCGATTTTCATGAAATGATATTCATTATCATGAGATCAAGTAATATAAAAACACTATGAAACTTTAATTTCACACAAACTTACCTCGGTACTCAAAATGTGTATAGATGTTCTATTTAGTCCAACACTTTGTTCTTGCCTCGGTTTCGGTCTGGACTTCGTGCTTCTTGATCTATAATAACAATTTCACTTGTTTAGTACTCACATTCAATAAATTGACTCATGAATCATACTTTGGAAAAAATACGATTTTGCCCCTAAACTTTCACAAAATTACACTTTTGTCCCTAGGCTCGTAAAATTATT
Source organism: Gossypium sturtianum (assembly GCA_025698515.1). NCBI lineage: Eukaryota > Viridiplantae > Streptophyta > Magnoliopsida > Malvales > Malvaceae > Gossypium > Gossypium sturtianum. The sequence goes on along the minus strand of CM046955.1, from coordinate 98,948,828 downwards.
TTCATTCAATTTCTTTGCATTTTAAGCCTAGCCGAATCATTTTCTTAACTACAACAGCCCCCAATTTCCACTATTTCACTCATGTATGACCATTTTTATAACTTTTACAATTTGGTCCTTTTATGCATTTTTCATGAAAATCACTTAGAAAAAGATGTTTATCACACATCAAACTTTCATATTCTTCCTTAGAACATCAAAATACATGCATGTCATACATGGTTAAATTTTTGAACATAAACCCTAGCTCAAAATATAGCTAGAAATAGCTAAATCGAGCTACGAGGATCTAAAAAATACGAAGAACATTAAAAACGAGGCTAGGATGCACTTACTTTGAGCTTGAAAATAAGCAAAACCCTAGCTATGGCTTCTCTTCCAAATTTCGGCACCTAGGGAAGAAGATGGACACCATTTTTGACTTCTTTTTCCCTTTTAATTCTTTTATTAACCAAATGACAAAAATGCCCTTAAGGCATTTTCTTAAGATTTTTCCTTCCCATGTCTATTTTTGTCCATCTAGACATATAATGGTCTAATTGCTAAATAAGGACTTCTAGCAATTTTTATAATTCTATTTCATACTTAAATCTTCTAGAATCTCATATTTTCTAATCTTTGCAATTTAGTCCTAATGGACAAATTGATCACTAATAAATAAAATTTCCTCATGAAATTTTCACACAATCATGCAACCACATCATAAGCCTTATAAAAATCATAAAACACATATTTCTACTTCGAATTTGTGGTCTCGCAACCACTATTCTGGCTAGGCCTTAAATCGGGCTGTGACAGTCCCAGATACTCTGTATGGCCTAAGAGAAGACATGGATGATGCCGATAATCTGCACACTGCAAGGTGAACAAGAAAGTCAAGATAGGAAAAAGTTCGTAAAGATACAACGCAAGGCTACGAGGTACACCCTTCTAGAGTGTGTATTGTATAAAAAAGGGTTTTCACACCTACTATTGTGGTGCCTGAAAATAACTGAAGTCGAATACATTATGAGAGAGATCCACGAAGGAATTTGTGGGGACCACTTAGGAGGTAAACTGCTTGCAAAGAAGATCTTTAGACGAGGATACTACTAGCTCAAAGTTTGGTAAAAATGCTACAGACCAACAGGTAGGTGGAAGCTATGAAGAAAAAAAATCATTACAACCATCGAGAAAAAAGTGGACGAAGCTAAGAGAGCTTTGCTGGAAGAGTTACCAGAAATTTTATGGGCTTTGCGAACTACTCCTTACACTACGACGGGAGAAATAACTTTTTCTCTCGTCTACAGCGTGGAAGTTGTAATCCCTGCGGAGATTGGTTTGAGATCACACAGAACACAACACTTCAATGAGAAAGCTAATTAAGAAGCCCTCAGGCTTAGCATCGATCTGATCGACGAATTTAGAGAAACAACTGAAATTAGAAATGCAGCACACACCTAACAAGTAGCTTGCTACTATAACTCTAAGGTCAGGAATAAGCAGTTTCAAGTGGGCGACCGCACCTTAAGAAACACAGAGGCCAGCCTACTTGCCTTCCAACGAGGAAAAATGGATTTAAATTGGGAAGGGCCATACAAAGTGATAGAAAAGATAGATTATGGAGTGTATAAACTAGTAAGAATGGAAGGTAAAATTGTACCGCGAACCTGGAATGCCCGACATATAAAAAAATATTATGTATGACTCCTTATCTTATGAATTAAAATCTTTTTCCAATAGGATTTTTTGTCATATTAAGGCTCGCAGGCGAAGTGCCGCAGCCTCCAACGTAGTTAGTGAGAGCAAAGTTTTCAGCTGTTATATTAAAGCTCGCAGGCGAAGAGTCGTAGCCTCCAACACAGTTAGCAAGAGAAAAGTTCCCAGCTGTCATATTAAGGCTTGTAGGCAAATAGCCGCAGCCTTCAACACAATTAGCAAGAGTAGAGCTCCCAACTGTTATGTTAAGACTCTCAAGTGAAGAGTCGCAGCCTTCAACGCAGTTAGCGAGAGCAAAGCTCCCGGCTATCATTTTAAGGCTCAAAAATGAAGTGTTCCAGCCTCCAACACAGCTAGCAAGAGCAAAGCTTTCAGGTGTCATATTAAGACTCGGAGGTGAAGAGCCACAGCTTCCAACACAGTTAACGAGAGTAAAGCTCCCAACTATCATGTTAAGGCTCGCAGGTGAAAAGCCACAGCCTCCAACGCAGTTAGTGAGAGGAAAGCTCCCAGCTGCCATATTAAAGCTAGTAGGTGAACAACCGTAGCCCTAAACACAATCAGCCAGAGTTAAAATCTCACAGCCTTACCATCCTCTAAAATTTTCTAAATATAAAATAGCTCGCAGATTCACATTTCCAGCTTATTATTTTAGAAAATTTCCAAGGATAAAAAGTTCACAGATCCACATTCCTAGCTTATTATTTTAGAAAATTTTCCTAAGTACAAAACAGCTTGCATATCCACATTCGCAACTGATGATTTTTGAAGATTTTACTTAAAGCCTTTATAATGATATAATTATACGACGAGTATAACAAGCTCGTAAAAAAAATTTCCTCAAATAATAAACCCTCATTTCATTATGAAAACAAATTACAACACTCATAATATACTTAAAATAAATTACCTTTATTTTCCCCATCAACACCTTGGTTCGTGTTATCAACAGAGGCAACATTATTGTTCGCAGGAGTAACATCCTCATTCGCATTAGAAGGGACCATGTTCGCATTAGTTGGGTCCTCTTCCAAGTAGAAATCTTGAGAATTCTTCCAAGTCGACACAAAGGAATCCCATACAGCACTCAAGGGGTATAACACATCGAAACCTAGCTCACTCATATCCACCCCCACGAGAGCATTAAGATCCACTTTGTAAATATCAAAAGAACCAACAACGAGCTGGGCATGGAGCAGTGTATTCATCTACAGCTTCAAAATAGAACCTAAAATATTTTCAGCTGTCTTCTTCTTAAAATCTTTCAAGACCAGACGTTGTTCCCTGATCGTGCTATCCACTTTATCGTGGTACTCTCGGATAATCCTATCTTTTTCGGCTGCATGCTCTTCTACAGCCCTGTCTAGCTCAACTTGTAATGCTTCCTTGTTCTCCCTTTTAGTGATCAACTTGTGCTCTAACCGTTTAGCTTTAACCTCCATAATGGACAGACACTCCTAGAGATCTTCATTTTGCTTATTGATAATCAAGTTCTCCTCCATCATCTTATTGCGTTGCTCAAGAGCTCTTGCCAATTCTGTCTTAATCTCCACGAGCTCCTTCTGACGAGCTTATTCATACTTCAATCCAACCATGTTGGCATCACACAGTAAGAATCGCAAAGACGAGGAAGGACTCATCACCGAGTGTAACGACCAAAAATTTATGGTTATCGAAAAGTGTATTTTCGCGTCTCCGTTTTTGTAAAATGTATTCGTAAATATTTATTAAAAATATTTATGAAGTTAGTTGTGTGGTTAATTAGGTTTTGATTAGGTGAATTTGTTTAAATTAAGAGTAATTAGGTTTAAGCACTAGATTGTATATAGAATAAAAATTGAATTATAGATTGTAGAAAAGTGAAGGGACTAAATAAGTAATTAATCCAAAAGTTGACAAGTGTATGGTAATAGTGAAATACATTTGTAAAAATAATAATCATATGTATAAAATAATAATACATGTATTGCTTATTATTTGAGTAATATATATATTATATTATAATATAATAATAATATAATAAACATAAAATAAAAATAAAAGAAATAAAAGAATAGAAAAAGAAAGAAGCATAAACGAAACAGAGAAGAGAGAAAAGAAGAAAAAGAAAGAAAGAAAAAGAAAGGGAAATTTAGGGTTTTAAGTTCAAAGCTTAATTGGTAAGTCAATTTAATCTCTTTTCTTGTAATTTTGATGTTTTTTTAGAATCCTAGAACAAAATACTACTTGATTTATGTTGAAATTTTAGAAGTTAGTGGATTTTTAGAAGTTGTTCATGTTGATTAAATTGAAGTGTTAGGGGTTAAATTGATAGAATTTCAAGTTAGAATTGAAAAAAGGATTGAATTGTAAAATAAATTATAAGTTTTGAAGTAATAGGGGCTAAATTGGGAAATTTTGAAATTTAGGGATTTATGGTGAAATTAGAGAGTTAAATTTAGTTTTAAGCGGTAATTGAATGAAAATATAGAATAAAATTTTGAAGAAAATAAAGTTAGTTTTGGTTAGGGATTAAATTAGAATTTATGCAAAAGTTGAATATAAATTAAAATATTCAATGTGAAATTTTGTGTATTGATGATTTTAAATTGTTTTAATTTCCGTACCTAACGTTGTGCCGGAGACCTCGGCTAAGAAAGGAAAAGACAAAGTCGACGAGGAGTGATTCGAAAATTACGGTTTGTATTTCTATAGTCCGAATTTAATAATTAATTGTTGAATTTATTACTTGATGTGTATGGTAAGTGGATTGAGGTGAGTAATTGATATTGAGAAATTGAATTGAACTGTTTTGCTTTTATGAGCATATGTGAATATTTCAATTAGAATGAATATTGTTTGAAATTGAAAAGTGAATTGAAACCCTATTAACTATATTGGGCTGAGTCGGATATAGTTGGCATGCCATAGGATTGGAAGAGTTTAGGGATACTTCGACCACGAGTCGATGAGACACTAGGTGTCAAACTATTACTTCGGATAAATTCGATGAGGTACTGGGTACCAATTTACTTCGGCATGGCCGATGAGACACTGGGTGTCAATCTATTACTTCGAATTATTCGATGAGGCACTGGGTGCCATACTGGTGTGTTTTTGTTGGATCCGTGTATCTGTTCTAGTCTGAGTCGCGTTAATAGGGGTAAATAAATATATATTGGTCGATTGATTGATATTTAATGATATTGAATATGGATTGGAATGATCAATGAAATGAATTGTGCAATTGAAATGCATGAAATTGCATGAGCTATGGGTTCATGAAATGAATTTGATTATTGTTAAATGATGTGTGAAACAAAATAAGAAAAGGCTATTTGAGATAGCTAAAATTGAGAAATGGTGGTTAGTGTTTATATTGATTTATTAGTTAACTAATGTTTGTAAGATTAAATGTACATGTTTACTATGTTATTTACTTAAAAATATTCAGATTATAGAAATACCACTGAGTTCATGTAACGACCCAAAATTTACGGGTATCGGAAGAGTGCATTTTCGGGTCATTGTTTTCGAAAAAACGGATTCGTAAATATTTATTTAAAAATATTTACGAAGTTAGTTGTGTGGTTAATTAGGTTTTGGCTAGGTGAATTAGCTTAAATTAAGGTTAATGAGGTACAATGATTAAATTGAATAAAAAAAGAAAGTTTAATTATAGATTAAAGAAAAATGAAGGGATTAAATGAGAAAATAAACCATATGTAACACTTGTATAGTAAAAAGTAAATACAAGTGTATGGTAATTGTAAAATACATGTGTAGTATTTATGTACATATACTTGTAATAATTATATACATTTACTTATTATTTAAGAAATTATTATTATGTTAATATAATATAATACTATTTTAATATAACTAAAACATAAAATAAACAAAGAAAAAAAGATAGAAAAGAAAGAAAGGAATGAAACAGAGAAGAACAGGGGAGAAAGAAAAAAGGAAAGAAAAAGAAAGGAAAAATTAGGGTTTTAAGTTCAAAGCTTAAGTGGTAAGTCAATTTAATCCCTTTTCTTATAATTTTTGAGTTTTTAGAATCCTAGAACAAAATACTACTTGATTTATATTGAAATTTTAGAAGTTAGTGAATTTTTAGAAGTTGTTCATGTTGAATAAATTGAAGTGTTAGGGGTTAAATTCATAGAATTTCAAGTTAGAAGTGAAAAAGGGATTGAATTGTAAAATAAATCATAAGTTTTGATTAATAGGGACTAAATTGAGAGAATTTCAAAATTAGGTTTTATGGTGAAATTTGAAGGTTGAAATTAGTCTAAAGTAGGAGTTGAATGAAAATATGAAATTAGTTTTAAATAAAATAAAGTTAGTTTTGATTAAGGATTAAATTGAAATGTGAGCAAAAGTTGAATAAAAATTTAAATATTCAATGTGAAATTGTGTGTATTAATGATTTTAAATTGTTTTAATCTCTGTAGCTAACGTTGTACCGGAGACCTCGGCTAAGAAAGGAAAAGACAAGATTAATGAGGAGTAGCTCGAGAATTGCGGTTTGTATTTATATAATTCGAAACTAATAATTATTTGTTGTATTTATTATTTAATATGTGTGGTAAGTGGAATTGAGGTGAGTATTGGTATTGTGGTATTGAATTGAATTAAATTGAATTATGAATATATGTGATTATTTGAATTGAAATGTGTATTGATTGGAAACTGAAAAGTTATTTGAAAACCCTATTAACTGTATCGGGTTGAGTCGGATATAGTTGGCATGCCATAAGATTGGAAGTGTTCAGGGATTACTTCGACTTCGAGTCGATGAGACACTGGGTGTCAAACTATTACTTTGGATAAATTCGATGAGGTACTGGGTACCAACTTACTTCGGCATGGTCGATGAGACACTGGGTGTCAATCTAATACTTCAAATTATCCGATGAGGCACTGGGTGCCATACTGGTGTGTTTTGGTTGGATCCGTGTATCCGTCCAAGTCCGAGTCTTTTTAATAGGGGTAAATGAATAATAAAGTCTTACAATTGATATTGAAATGAAATGATATGAGAAATGGAAGTGATATAGTGAATTGAAATAGAATGTGAAATATGTTGACAATACATGGAATATATGAGTTATATACTCATGAATTGAGTATGGTATGAAATGATGTATTTATGAATTGAGTACTGCATGACTGATGCCATTGTACGAATAAATATGGTTGATATGTGAATAATCATTTATATAGCAATTGTGTGAATTAGGATATTGTTTAATAAATGAAAAATGATAGTTATGATATGATACTAGACATCAAATATGTTCTTATAATTTAGTTGTGCCTATTATTATATTATATTGTTTTTAAATATTCGGATTATAGAAATACCACTGAGTTTTTACTCAGCGTACGGTTTGTTTTTAGTGCGCAGATTAGGTACAGTGATTTTGAAGAGTTGTAATCGAGGTTGTGAGCATTCATCTCATCACATCTCGAAGTGCCAAGAGGGTATGTTTCAAAATTTTGAATAGAATGGCATATACTTAGGAAGATCAAGTATGTTCCAAGTAGTAGGAACTAAAATATAAATTATAAAAATTTATTATTATTTTTAATGTTCAAATATATTAGTGGTTAGCCAAAATCACTTTGGCATCAAATATAATATTCCTATATCAGGTTCCTTAGGTCGAACCGGGTATAGTGGTGTTACAGTTCATACTCAACGTACGGTTTATTTTTCGTGCGCAGGTTAGGTTGAAGTTAAATTATCGATTCAGCATCCAAAGCCGATCCAGAACTCAAAAACGTGGTGAAGTATATTTCTTTTTGGTAATGGCATGTACCTAGGATGTTATGTTTGTCATTTTGGATAGTAAATGTAATGATGTTATGTGATGATAATGTTTATTTTATAAATAATTATATATGGTATGTTCAGGTTGATACTCAAGTGAATATGAAATAGGCAAATCTAGGGTTGAAATGGTATAAAAACTTGGGTTAGCTTAAATAGTGGTATGATGGATTGTTTGAACAATATATGTAAAATACCTATGATAATACATTTAATAGGTCATTAAGATGAGTATTTAACATGTTTTAGACGTGATTGAATGTGTTTTGGATTGGTTGAATAAATGTTTTTGAATTGCTTGGTGTTCAAGATTTGCAGGGGTTGTAAACGTGATGTGTAAGGGTCATTTTGAGTCCACACGGCGTGACACACGGGCGTGTGACCAGACCGTGTGAGACACACGGCTATCACATAGGCGTGCAATTTGGCCGTGTGTCCCCTGCAACTTAAAATTTTCAAAATAGAATGCCCAGGTAATTTCACACGGGTAGAGACACGGGCGTGTGTCTCAGCCGTGTAAGGCACACGGCCTAGCACATGAGCGTGTGGCTAGCCGTGTGACTTAAGCCAGGGAGTTACACGGGGTAGGACATGGCCCAAAGCACTGGCATGTCATGGGATCACACGGGCGTGTCCCTTGGTCACACGGGCGTGTGTGGATCTAAGAAAAATTTTGAAATTTCACGAAAAATTTGCAGAGAACCCGAATTATTCCCGATTTGTTTCTAATACATATTTAGGGCCTCGAGGACCTAACAAAGGGACAATATAATTAATTTATGAAGTGTATGCTAATTAATTTGTTTAATGTTCGTATTTGATCTGAAAAGTCCAGTAATGCTCCGTAACTCTGTTTCGGCGATAGATAAAGGTTAGGGGGTGTTACACCGAGGGGGTTTGTGAGTTTAAGTCCCCACGCCACAGATATGAACCCCCACTAATCCCGACGGGTACTTCCTTAGTGATAGGTATAGAATGAGAGGCTCGAGAGATAGCTGGAGGGGTGTCTTCATCGACGACGATCGACGAGCTCACAGGGGGAATAAATGGTGAGTTTGCCCGCTGAGAATTGCGAGGACTTGGAGTTCCAGCAACGGTGGAAATAACACCAACATGATCTGACCTTCTTTTACTCTGACACTCCAACTGTATGCTGTTCCTCTCCTCCTCATTCGTAAAACTAATGCGCACAGCTCCCGCGTTGGTCTTACGTTTCTTGCGCGCCCCAGTAACCAACGAATCAATGTCCATGGCTTCGTTGAGCTCATGAGAAATTCTATCAGTCCCACTTGAAGTATCATTGGAGCCCTGTTCAATCCCTGCACTAGAAATAACCGTGTGATCAGTAGGAGTAGCTAACAAATTAACCTGTTGATTACCACCTTCCCCACAGGAGCAAATGGGCACAACTTCATCTCACAAAAATGATAAAAAATTATTGGCTCATTTATGCAATGTAACACCCCTAACCTGTATCCATCACCGGAGTAGGGTTACGAGGTATTACCGATCAATACATATCATTTAACATACATATCTCATACATTTATGCATTCATACTCAAATATCATTTAATCACAATCACATTGTCCCTTATAAGGGCCTATGAGGCCTTAAACATGCTTTAGAAATGGTTCGAGACTAAACCGATAACTTGGGAAATTTTTGGAAACTTAGAAAAAAATTCAACCATTCAGGGGTCACACGCCCGTGTGAACAGGCCGTGTGCCTCACAAGGCTCCAGACACGCCCGTGTCTCAGGCCGTGTAGAAACAGGGCATACATATTGACTTGGGTCACACGACCAACCACACGTCCGTGTGTCCAGCCCGTGTGCCATTTGAAGTGGCCACACACGCCCGTGTGTCATGCCGTGCCAAAACTGTAGGGTATACTGACTTATACAACACGGCCAAGGCACACGCCCGTGTGCTAGGTCGTGTGCCATTTAGGGGGTATACTGACTTGTACCACACGACCAGTCGCATGCTCGTGTGTGAGACCGTATGGAGCATACTGACTTCAATTCAATTTCAACACCAGGGGACACACGGCCATGTAACATGGCCGTGTGTCACACACGACTGAGACACACGCCCGTGTCTCTGCCCGTGTGGACAAAAATAGGCCATTTGCAAGGCCAATTTGCCACCCCATTTTGCACATACCTGCACAAGTGCAAATGATACCATTTCAAGGCACAAATATGCAGCCAAAAGTCATTAACCAATACATAAATCTTGTTATATCTATCTCCAACCATGCAAGTCACAAATATGTCACAACTTGCTATTTAATTACATACCTCATTCACATATACAATTCAATTTACTAATTCATTTCAAACATGCATTATCAAGCATCAATTCACAAACACATAACGTCCAAATTATCAACTTCAATCACCTAACATAAGTCAATTGTAACATCCTAAATTTACGGGCCTATACATTTAGTGTAGGGATAGGTTTACTATGTTAATTTAATTGATAGGGGTCTAAATTTGGGCTTAGAATTTGGCAAAAAGGCCCAGATTAAAGTGGCATCATTAACAGTTAAAAAGGAACAAGTTTTGGGTCGCAATGAGCCCATGTTTTAGGCCAAATTCGGCACTTTAAATGAAGAGAGGGTGACACCACACACAAGGAATTAGGGGCCCAAGTATTAAGTTTAATGAGGCCCAAATATTTTAATTTAAGTGAGTTAAATTTGGCATTAGGGATTAGTAGAGGTGGACGGCTACAAGGCTATAAAATAGGAGAATTTATGTGGATTTTTAAGTGATAATATCATAGATAAAAAGGAGAAAAGTTAGAGCTTATCTTCAAGGGAAGTGTTGGCCGAAAATCCACCACCTAGAGGAGTGTAAAATTAGGCTCTTGCATGGCAAGGAGGGTGCCGAATTTCTCCTCTCTTTAGCTTGAATTTTAAGGCGTTTTTTTGTTTTTAGCAGAGGTGCCAAAATATCTATAAATAGGGGCTAGCTCCTTGATTCTGACACTGAAAACCCTAAATTTCTCTCCCATTGTGCCGAAATTTTGAAGCCCCTCTTTTATTTTCTTTTCTCATCTTCTTCCTCTCAAAAGCCGAAAATCACCATCTTCTCAGAGCCCGGTTCAAAACTCGACTTTGGGGTTTATGGGCTCAAAACGGTTTCTAAAGATGGGCTTTTAAACCAAGAATGTTTTTAAACGATAACAGGTTTGTTAGCTTAGCATGGCACCTGCGTCTCCTACTTCAAATGCTAGGTAAGTATTCTGAACTCATTGTGTGTTATATGTATGTGGGCTTGATGGGATTTATGGGACGTAGATTAGTTAGGTTAGAACTTGATGGACTCTAGGCTTAGACAAACAACTCTTCAAATCCATAAGACTTAATTTCACTAAACAAAACACATGGCAGAGTCGCAAGACTAAGGTGTGGCAACAGCATATGCATGTCTAGGAATAGATCCTAAGAGCTTGGTATTTAAGCGGTCCAAGTGACTCACCTCCTCTTATTGGAATCTTACAGTGCGTAGTATTTGTTCACCCTAGCTATAAGGACTTGTTCATGGGTTTGAACCCATAATTAAAACCCGAAAGGGACCAACCACCTTATTTTAGCAAACAAAAACCCTAAGTTTTGTACATTTCCAAAAAGATACACTTGATTTGAAAATGTTCACAGCTATGAAAAATTTACCCAAAAACCCTATGTTTACAAGAGTAACTAGATTTTCCAAAGTGCCCTGCTTTTGAAAAAAAAAACATCAAAATATTCCCGGTTTGTAAATTACCAAATACCGGATTGTAAAATTACCAATATACCCCCGTATTGTAAAATTACCAAAATACCCTTCTTTCACAAAATCACCAAGGAACTTTATTATGAAAAGTTACGAAAATACCCTCAGGGGATAAAATTACGAAAATACCCTGGGTAGTGAATCAACGAAAACACCTTAACGTGAAGAATGTAAGTGCTTGGATGTTATTTGTATGATGTATGTGTTTTATTTTAGTTAGAGGTTACAAACTTGAGACTGTATTGTGAATGCGAATTCGAAAGAACTACTCTTAAACTATTGTTCATAAAACTTTTCGTGGTTAATCAGCGGAAGAATAATTCATAAAGTTTCTAAACAGATAAACGCGAATCGGTAAAATGAGTACAAGGGGACGAGGACGCTCTAGATGCTAACAACTCAAAAGCGTACTCTACCATAGTTTACTAAGTGTTTCTTTTGGCTTTAGAATCGGAGTCTTGCAATGAAAGCATAGTGGTGAGACTTGGGTAGTACGATTAATAGTTAGTTGGAAATTTCGAGGACGAAATTTCTTTAAGGGGGGTAGAACTATAACATCCTAAATTTACGGGCCTATACATTTAGTGTAGGGATAGGTTTACTATGTTAATTTAATTGATAGGGTCTAAATTTGGGCTTAGAATTAGGCAAAAGGCCCAGATTAAAGTGGCATCATTAATGTGTAAAAAGAACAAGTTTTGGGTCGCATGGAGCCCATGTTTTAGGCCAAATTTGACACTTTAAATGAAGAGAGGGTGACGCCACACACAAGGAATTAGGGGCCCAAGTATTAAGTTTAATGAGGCCCAAATATTTTAATTTAAGTGAGTTAAATTTGGCATTAGGGATTAGTAGAGGTGGACGGCTACAAGGCTATAAAATAGGAGAATTTATGTGGATTTTTAAGTGATAATATCATAGTTAAAAAGGAGAAAAGTTAGGAGCTTATCTTCAAGGGAAGTGTTGGCCGAAAATCCACGACCTAGAGGAGTGTAAAATTCGGCTACTGCATGGCAAGGAGGGTGCCGAATTTCTCCTCTCTTTTAGCTTGAATTTTAAGGGCGTTTTCGATTTTTAGCAGTAGGTGCCAAAATATCTATAAATAGGGGGGCTAGCTCCTTAATTCTGACACTGAAAACCCTAAATTTCTCTCCCATTGTGCCAAAATTTTGAAGCCTCTCTTTTATTTTCTTTTCTCATCTTCTTCCTCTCAAAAGCCGAAAATCACCATCTTCTTCACCCTTTCTTCCTCTCTAAAATTTCCTGGTTGGCCGAATCTTTTAACCTCTATTGTTATTCTTCTTTTAATCCCTAAAAGCCGAAATCACATCTATATTATTCTATTCTTCTCCTTAATATTCATTGGCCGAATCTCTCTTAGCCATCTCTTCAATTCGTACATCTTCTAAAAGCCGAAATTCTTAGATCTCACTTCCTGAAGTTGCCGAATTCTCTTCAAAGGAGTTTGCTTGTGCCGAATCTTAAAGGAAACAATAGGTAAGTATTGATTTCGGGATTTCAATGTTCTTCCGGCTTTTCAAAAGTCCTTAGTCGAATGGCTATTAGAAACTAATCTCTTATTTCACTCTTCTTTTCGGCATTCCGGGATTTGAAGAAGGAGGCCAATCGCATAGATCTCTAAGTTATAGAATCGTGTTACTTTTGGGATTTCATGGTAAGAGGATTTGTTTATTTATATATATAAAATCGGTTAGAATACTAACCATGGCCGAATATAGGAGAGGCCTATTTTCGCAATTGTTCCGGCTTCTAAGCAAGGCTATAGATTGAGGATAATAGATCCAGATAGCAAGGACAACGACTAAGAATATTGGATTTCGCAATATCAGGTGTGTAATTCTCCACACCATCTAGATCTGTTTGATTAATATATGAAAATAAGTATTACATGTTTTGTTAAATGCCGAAACCCCGGTATATTGACGGGAACCCAAAGAGGATAAAGCAAATCACCAGGTTAGTAAATGATCTGATTAAATGTTATAAGTATACTGATTTTATGTGATTGCATGGGTTGGGTCTGATGAAAGGAGGAAGTTATATGTTGTAGCGGTTTTTACCGTGATCTATTGTAGCGACTTCTGTCGTGATCTGTTGTAGTGGCTACGGCCATGATCTGATGATGAGCAGCACGACTGCCATCAAGGCGTGTAGTGGTGTGGGTTGATTGTAGAAATCCCCAATGGTGTGAATGGCTGGTACGGGGGCGTGTAGCGGATGGATACCTAGGATATGGGTTGGGCTTTGCATATTATTTTTGTTACTTATATTTTGATTATTGTGTTTTATGGGGCTAAAACCCAAGTCTAATGGTGCATGAGGGTTGCACACCGAGTCTCGCGACTCACCCTTTTATTTTAACCACCTCAGGTGACACTTAGGGCATCGGACCGGGCTGGAGAGGAGAGCAAGGTGGCCATGCGATAGAGCTTTGAGAATTCAGCAAAAAGACTTAGTCTAATTTTTTTTATTTTCATTTAATTAATGGGTTCAAATTTCCTTGTAATAAGGCCATGGGCCACTAGATTACCATTTATGTCTTGGGATTTTGTTGGGCTTTTATTACTGGGTTTTAAGTTTTACATTTTCAATTAAGTTAAGACCTGCATGAAATTTCGGTTTTTACTTAAAATCTACCAAGATAATTGGTTAGTTAATATTTTATACTTTAATGAATTATTAAGCTTTCGAAATAAAGGTGTAATCCTAGTAATTGTTTTCCAAAATGCGACATGTTATGTAAAATCTCTTAAGTGACATACAAGATCCGGTTGTAGCATTTGGGCTAGGTTTGGGGTGTTACAAATTGGTATCAGAGCCCGGTTCAAAACTCGGCTTTGGGGTTTATGGGCTCAAAACGTTTTCTAAAGATGGGCTTTTAAACCAAGAATGTTTTTAAACGATAACAGGTTTGTTAGCTTAGCATGGCACCTGCGTCTCCGGCCCAAGTCCGCTAGGTAAGTATTCTGAACTCATTGTGTGTTATATGTATGTGGGCTTGATGGGCTTTATGGGACGTAGATTAGTTAGGTTAGAACTTGATGGACTCTAGGCTTAGACAAACAACTCTTCAAATCCATAAGACTTAATTTCACTAAACAAAACCTGTAAACGAGTCGCAAGACTAAGGTGTGGCAACAGGCATATGCATGTCTAGGAATAGATCCGGAAGAGCTTGGTATTTAAGCAGTCCAAGTGACTCACCTCCTCTTCGCTGGAATCTTACTTGGTGCGTAGTGACTGTTACCCTAGCTATAAGGACTTGTTCATGGGCTGAACCCATAATTAAAACCCGAAAGGGACCAACCACCCTATTTTGGCAAACAAAAACCCTTAAGTTTTGTACATTTCCAAAAAGATACACTTGATTTGAAAATGTTCACAGCTATGAAAAATTTACCCAAAAACCCTATGTTTACAAGAGTAACTAGATTTTCCAAAGTGCCCCTGTTTTGAAAAAAAAAGAGCAAAATATTCTTGGTTTGTAAATTACCGAAATACCCCCGGATTGTAAAATTACCAATATACCCCCGGATTGTAAAAATTACCAAAATACCCTTCTTTCACAAAATCACCAAGGAACTTTATTATGAAAAGTTACGAAAAATACCCACAGAGGATAAATTTACGAAAATACCCACAGGTAGTGAATCAACGAAAACACCTTTACGTGAAGAATATAAGTGCTTGGATGTTATTTGTATGATGTATGTGTTTTATTTTAGTTAGAGGTTACAAACTTGAGACTGTATTATGAATGCGAATTCGAAAGAACTACTCTTAAACTATTGTTCATAAAACTGTTCGTGGTTAATCAGCGGAAGAATAATTCATAAAATTTCTAAATAGATAAACGCGAATCGATAAAATGAGTACAAGGGGACGAGAACGCTCTAGATGCTAACAACAGTGCGTGCATTTCTACCATAGTATACTAAGTGTTTCTTTTGGCTTTAGAATCGGAGTGCTTGTGGCGAAAGCATAGTGGTGAGACTTGGGTAGTACGATTAATAGTTAGTTGGAAATTTCGAGGACGAAATTTCTTTAAGGGGGGTAGAACTATAACATCCTAAATTTACGGGCCTATACATTTAGTGTAGGGGTAGGTTTACTATGTTAATTTAATTGATAGGGGTCTAAATTTGGGCTTAGAATTAGGCAAAAGGCCCAGATTAAAGTGGCATCATTAACAGCTAAAAGGAACAAGTTTTGGGTCGCAAGAGCCCATGTTTTAGGCCAAATTCGGCACTTTAAATGGAGAGAGGTGACGCCACACACAAGGAATTAGGGGCCCAAGTATTAAGTTTAATGAGGCCCAAATATTTTAATTTAAGTGAGTTAAATTTGGCATTAGGGATTAGTAGAGGTGGACGGCTACAAGGCTATAAAATAGGAGAATTTATGTGGATTTTTAAGTGATAATATCATAGATAAAAAGGAGAAAAGTTAGGAGCTTATCTTCAAGGGAAGTGTTGGCCGAAAATCCACCACCTAGAGGAGTGTAAAATTCGCCATCTTGCATGGCAAGGAGGGTGCCGAATTTCTCCTCTCTTTAGCTTGAATTTTAAGCGCGTTTTTCGTTTTTAGTAGTAGGTGCGAATATCTATAAATAGGGGGCTAGCTCCTTGATTCTCGACATCAAAAACCCTAAATTTCTCTCCCATTGTGCCAAAATTTTGAAGCCTCTCTTTTATTTTCTTTTCTCATCTTCTTCCTCTCAAAAGCCGAAAATCACCATCTTCTTCACCCTTTCTTCCTCTCTAAAATTTCCTGGTTGGCCAAATCTTTTAACCTCTATTGTTATTCTTCTTTTAATCCCTAAAAGCCGAAATCACATCTCTATTATTCTATTCTTCTCCTTAATATTCATTGGCCGAATCTCTCTTAGCCATCTCTTCAATTCGTACATCTTCTAAAAGCTGAAATTCTTAGATCTCACTTCCTGAAGTTATCGAATTCTCTTCAAAGGAGTTTGCTTGTGCCGAATCTTGAAGGAAACAATAGGTAAGTATTGATTTCAGGATTTCAATATTCTTCCGGCTTTTCAAAAGTCCTTAGTCGAATGGCTATTAGAAACTAATCTCTTATTTCACTCTTCTTTTCGGCATTCCAGGATTTGAAGAAGGAGGCCAATCGCATAGATCTCTAAGTTATTTATATATATAAAATCAGGATTTCAAGGTAAGAGGATTTGTTTATTTATATATATAAAATCGGGTAGAATACTAAACATGCCTGAATATAGGAGAGGCCTATTTTCGCAATTATTTCGGCTTTTAAGCAAGGCTATAGATTGAGGATAATAGATCCAGATAGCAAGGACATCGACTAAGAATATTGGATTTCGCAATATCAGGTGTGTAATTCTCCACACCATCTAGATCTGTTTGATTAATATATGAAAATAAGTATTACATGTTTTGTTAAATGCGAAACCCCGACATATTGACGGAACCCAAAGAGGGTAAAGCAAATCACCAGGTTAGTAAATGATCCGATTAAATGTTATAAGTATACTGATTTTATGTGATTGCATGGGTTAGGTTTGATGAAAGGAGGAAGTTATATGTTGTAGCGGTTTTTACCGTGATTCA
Source organism: Gossypium sturtianum (assembly GCA_025698515.1). Lineage (NCBI taxonomy): Eukaryota > Viridiplantae > Streptophyta > Magnoliopsida > Malvales > Malvaceae > Gossypium > Gossypium sturtianum. The sequence continues at coordinate 98,931,907 of CM046955.1, read as the reverse complement.
TTATGGCGGCTTCGCCGTGATTTATTGTAGTAGCTACGGCCATGATCCGATGATGAGCAAAGACGACCGCCATCAAGGCGTGTAGCGGTGTGGGTTGATTGTAGAAATCCCCAATGGTGTGAATGGTCGACGCGCGCGTGTAGCGGATGGACACCTAGGATATGGGTTGGGCTTTGCATATTATTTTTGTTACTTATATTTTGATTATTCTGTTTTATGGGGCTAAAGCCCAAGTCTAATGGTGCATGAGGGTTGCACACCGAGTCTTGCGACTCACCCTTTTATTTTAACCACCTCGGGTGACACTTAGGCATCGGACCGGGCGGAGAGGAGAGCAAGGTGGCCATGCGACGAGCTTTGAGAATTCAAAGAAAAAGACTTAGTCTAATTTTTTTATTTTCATTTAATTAATGGGTTCAAATTTCCTTGTAATAAGGCCATGGGCCACTAGACTACCATTTATGTCTTGGGATTTTGTTGGGCTTTTATTACTGGGTTTTAAGTTTTACGTTTTCAATTAAGTTAAGACCTGCATGAAATTTCGGTTTTTACTTAAAATCTGCCAAGATAATTGGTTACTTAATATTTTATACTTTAATGAATTATTAAGCTTTCGAAATAAAGGTGTAAACCTAGTAATTGTTTTCCAAAATGCGACATGTTATGTAAAATCTCTTAAGTGACATACCAGATCCGGTTGTAGCGTTTGGGCCAGTTTTGGGGTGTTACATCAATTTACCAAACTCAAAATAGAGCCATTTGCACATTTATAACATCATCATGTTCATCAAATTATGTCAACTCAAATGGCCAAAATACATATCCATCAAACATACCAAAATGACACAAGCCTATACATGCCATATACCATATTTACACAACTCAAAAGTACCAAATAGATGTCCGATAGTACGATGAAGTTCCTGACGATCCCCGGTTCTGAGCTAGCTTCAATTTACTATAAAACATAGAAGGAAATAAACAAAGTAAGCTATAAAGCTTAGTAAGTTCGTATGTATATATGAAATAATTAACATCATTCATGAACAACTCCAAGTAGATACATAATTTGCAATTAAAACCTCTATCAATGAGATAACATAAATTTTAACTATAAAGCAACTCATAAATTCCCATCTTCTTATAATTCACCTTTCAAACAGATTTCTGTACATACCTGTACTGATACATATCTATTCTCACCATTTTGCTGATCGAATCTCTTCGAGTTTATAAATGCTTACAATATAAGTATGTCGATTTTCAGATGCCATAGTCCAACTATGTTCTTACACATACATTGCCAAGGCCCTGTCATGGTCTTACATTCACATGCCATAACCCGGTTATGGTCTTATTATCCAATTTTCCATAGCCCAACTATGGTCTTATTCAGCAACTCGTATGCTTAAACCGTACATTTAGATTCAATATATCCAAATTTTAACTAATAGAATACATACAATCTCAATTCTATCCATCAATTAAACAAATGCACAATTAAGTTTAATTATACGAACTTACCTCGTATACGGATTTGACGAAACGGATCGACTACTTGATAACATTGCTTTTTCTCCGATCTAAATCCGAATTCTTTCTCTCTTGATCTATATGAATTCAAAATTAACTTATTCAATCACATATTCTTTCAATTTAGTCCATATCACACTTTAAAGCGCTTTTACACTTTTGCCCCAAGTATTTCACAACTTTTACAATTTAGTCCTTATTTCACAAATACACAAAATTCATACAATTAAACAAAACCCATGCTTGGCCGAATTATATATAGGTCCCTAGCAGCCCAAAAATTTCATTTATTCACACTTTTACCCATATAATTTTATAAATTCTCAATTTAACCCCTTTTTGACATTTTTCTCAAAAATCACTTTACAACTAGTAAATCTACCAATAAACTTTCATAATCTATCATCAATCATCAAATTACTCAAGTATTCAACAATGGAAACATGTTAAATCTTTAACAATTTTGAAATCTAAGGTACGGGCTAGCTAGAATACGAAGCAACGATCACAAAAACATAGAAATCATTAAAAACGGATTAAAAATAAATACCCAATTGATGGAAATAAGAATGCCGAATGGAGAACCCAAGCAATGTTTTCTTTTCATGCCATTTTTGGTTGTAAAAAGATAATGGGAGAAGATGATCACTTTGGTTTTAATTTTCAATATCTTTAATTATTAAATTACCTATTTAACCTTAATTAAAAACCATCAAATTACATGATAATATGTCCAACAATGTCCACTCAATTTAATTATGGTCTAATTACAACATAAGGATCTTAACTTTAAGGTTCTATAGCTATTAGATACTTTTAGCTAATAAAACTCCACTCTTGCACTTTACGCGATTTAGTCCTTTTTACCGAATTGACCATTTAAACGATAAAATTTCTTCACGAAAATTTCACACCATCATATATTCATGCTGTAAACAATAAAATAATAATAAAATAAATATTTTGACTTTGAACTTGTTGTCCCGAAACCACTTTTCCAATTTGACCAAAAATGGGTTGTTACATGCAACCCATCAATATTAGGCCTTACTCATCAAATGAGTCATGAGGCCATGTACACCGCTCAGGTAGTGCACCGATAGAATAGACAACCTTCTCGCTATTACTAGGTCTCCACCTGTTGGGGCTATAATCCTCGAAACAATACTGGAAGACATTCCTCGCTGTGATTAGATCATCCAAAACCAACAGGCACCAAGTGTGAAGTCTTTGAAACTGAGCCACGACTTCGTCTAAGGGGAGGCTCCATTGGAACAAGCACATATCTTGACTCGAAAAAGACCACCTTATTGGGAACCCAAAATTCTCGCTGAGTTTGTTGCGAACTCGGATATACTTCCCTCGATTTAGATAAAGGTTAGAGCATTGATTCACGATAATAATCTTCACCTTCTTGAGAGGAGAGAAATAATAGAACCCCAACGAGTTCTCACGGTTATGGCCTTTCAACTGATATGGATGTTGAAAACCTGCGAGCAGGGAAACCTCGTCACGCCGAGAGCAGTTAATGAAATATGCTGTGGTTATCCATTAGGCGAAGTTCGAGAGTTGATCAGGGGTGACGTTGTAGTCCTTGAGCAGGCTAAAAAAGAAGGAATGCAATGGCAGGTAAAACCCAGCCTCAAGAGAGAGTGGGAGCAGGAAGCTATCTTTAGTGGTCTCACACAACCGATGCGACCCCTCTAGAATGGAAAACTTATATGCAAAATTAGGAAGTTTTATTCCCCGGATGACCAACAGTCGTCACAATTCCTTCGAATTGGTGGTGCAGGAGTAGAGTTTATTCGCCACTGTCGAAACCATTTTTTTGAAAACTGGAATCGACTTGGGTTTTGAAAACGAAAATAAAACGGGAGTCGCCACCGATCTTTATTTGGTGTGATCGGATCACCTTTGTTTTAATAAAACGTTTTGGTTTACTAAAACAGTGTTTTTGGTCTACGAAATTCGAGAAAACGGGTTCGGGAGTCGGTTACGTGCGAGGAAGGGTTAGCACCCTCGTCACGCCCAAAATTGGTACCAAATTGATTAATTAATGTCTCAATGTCGAAAGTTGAAAATTTTAGAAAGAATTGAAAATTTTAATCTCGTTTAGAAATGTTTGAATTTTCTCGTATTGAATATTAAAATTTGAATTTTCTCGAATTGAATATTAAGATTTTCTCGTTCAAGGAACAAAATATCACATCCAAATGCGTTAGGACACGATAATTTAAATCCTCGAATCCAAGATCATCTTCAATATTCCCGAGACTCATGCATTAAAATATATCAAAAAGATATTCGATTGTTTGGCCAAGCGAAAAAACTGAAACCCAGTACGTAGGGCACAATCTCTCGGGTTTCCAAACATAGAATATTGCCTTATTGTGAAAACTTTTGTTTTTATTTTGGATGAAATTTATAAAAAAATTTAGATTATGTTTTAAAGAAACATTATTTAAAGCGTGAATGGGGGTTATGCTCGACGAATAATGGTAATGTGACATGAATTTGGCGTAAAGATAACATAACACACATAATACATAACATTTGAATCGTTAATCTTAATATTAACATGCTTGAATAATAATAACAATAATGGAACAATAATACATGAATACGAAATTATAATGAACTATAATAATATGACAATACAAATAAATAAATTATGGCACATGCAAAACCAATAACTAAACAATATACACCATCTAAGTAATAACATTAATAAACAAAGACCAATGAATTAAACAATTTAAAGAGAAATAATACATAAAACAATTTAAAATAATTAGCAAAACGATTTAAGTAAATAATTCGTAATAAAAGTTTAAAATAAATAATATATAAAGCAATTCAAAATAATATAAAAGGTTTAAAATAAATAAAGAAACAACAAATTTTTTAAAAAATAAATTAAAATCAAACAAGTATGGACTAAATTAGGACAGAAATATTATTTAAGGCAAAATCTGTGAATAAATAAATGAATAGGGACCAAAATGGAAAGGCGCTAATTGTGTGAGGACCAAATGGAGAATTATCCCTGTCCATCAAAACGCGCAGCCTTAACAAGGACTAAATCGCAATCGAATTAAAACCACAGGGCAAAACTCAAAAAAAGGGAAAAAAGGCAAGACAGGGGCTGATCGAAGAGCACTACAAGGGGGAAGGACCTATCGCGCAAATTACCCATTAGAGCAAAAATGCGCGGATCTAGGGGCGGATTCGGTCGACGCGCTGGTTTCTCACCACTGCATGAAACGGCGCTTCTTCTTTATTCTTTAAAAGCCACCTTTATTATTATTTTTGACCATTTAATTTCCCTTCTTTAAAAAAAAAAAGAAAAGAGAACTCCCAAAAAAGAGAACACATTCTTTTCCTCACTTCCGTGCCGACGATCGGGCCTCCTCAAACCTCCCTTCGCACCACCATGCCACCACCGTATCGGTGGCCGGTGATGCCCAATATCGAGCCTTTTGGCCCTTTCTCGTAACCCTTTGAAACCCCAAAACCCCGGAAAAAACCCCCTTTTCCTTGCCTTGATCCCGACTTCGACAACAGAGACGAGGCTCCGACGATGCGCACCGATGGCTCAGGTATGGTCTCTTCGCTCTTCTCTTTCGTTTTTTGATTTGTAAAAGTTTTTATTTTTAAAATCACCAATAAAAATAAACCAAAAACAATGAAGAAATAAATATAAAAACAGAAAGAAATAAGATCAACCTTTGAAGTTTCATTTCTATTTTGATTTATGAGCATTCGTAAAAAATCTCAAGAAGTTACAATGGTTCGTTTCGATTTTTTTATAACATATTTTACAGATTCGGTTTTGTTTTTTTTCTATTTTGTTTTCCTGCTATTTGTCGTGTTCTTCTTTGTCTTGTTGTGTTGGTTTCGTATTCTTGCAGGTGGTGCCAGAAACGTACGAGGGGCGATGGGATCTGCTGACGTGTGGTGATGGCGGTGGGTCAGTAGGCAGATGGAAGGTCGGCGGCGCACAGCTTAAGGCTAGGGTTTCTGGCTATTGGTTTCTCCTTGGAATGGGCTGATATAGATTGGGCTTAGGGTTTAACTTTTGGGCTTCGGGTCTGTTGAATTTGGACATTTATTGGACTGTTTTATTTGGGTTTATTATTTTTGAACTAGGGCCAAAATTGGCTACTACAGCTGCCCCTCTTTGCTCATTGTCGTGTAACGAGAATTGAGCAAAGACTTCAAAAGAGCCAATTTTGCCTAGTCTCGCCGAATCTTGACTTCTGTGGTAGCTTCTTTTCTTCCGGTAGCTTCATTCCAATCCACTGCATCCTCAGAGGTATAGGAACTGTTACTTCGATCTGTTCCAATGTAATTCCAGGGAGAAGAGATTTGTAATCTCAATCTTCTCTCAATTTTCTCTGCTGAAACTTCAAAGAAATAAGGACTGATCCTCAATGTAAATTCAGGGAGAAGGGATTTGTAGCCTTAACCTACTCCACTGGAACTTCGAGGAGAAGAATTCAGGGAGAAGAGATTCGTAGTCTCCATCTTCTCTACTGGAACTTCAAAGAAATCAGGATTTATCCTCACTGTTAACTCAGGGAGATGGGATTTGTAATCTCAACCTACTCCATGGGAACTTCGAGGAAATAAGAATTCAGGGAGAAGAGATTCGTAGTCTCCATATCCTCTACTGAAACTTCAAAGAAATAAGGATTTATCCTCATTGTTAACTCAGGGAGACGGGATTTGTAATCTCAACCTACTCCACGAGAACTTCGAGGAAATGAGAATTCAGGGAGAAGAGATTCGTAGTCTCCATCTTCTCTCTTGAAACTTTAAAGAAATAAGGATTTATCCTCATTGTTAACTCGGGAGGCAGACTGGATTTGTAATCTCAACCTACTCCACTGAACTTCGAGGAAATAAGTCTGAACTTTCCAATTTGCTTCCTTACTATCTCGTAAAAACTTCAATCTTGATCTGCTCCACTATCATCTCTAGGGAATGAAATCAACTTTTCAATTGCTTCCTTACTATTTTCGTAAAGACTTCAATCTTGATCCGCTCCACTATCATCTCTAGGAGCAATTTGAACTTTCAATTTGCTTCCTTACTATCTTCAGAAGACTTCAATCTTCGCTTGCTCCACTACCATCTCTAGGGAACAAAATTTGAACTTTCCAATTTGCTTCCTTACTATCTTCAGGAAGACTTCAATCTTCAGTTTGCTCCACTACCATCTCTAGGGAACAAAATCAGAACTTTCCAATTTGCTTCCTTACTATCTTCGGAAGACTTCAATCTTCAGCTTTGCTCCACTACCATCTCTAGGAACAAAATCAACTTTTCAATTTGCTTCCTTACTATCTTCAGGAAGACTTCAATCTTCAGTCTGCTCCACTATCATCTCTAGGGAACAAAATCTGAACTTTCAATTTGCTTCCTTACTATCTTCAGGAAGACTTCAATCTTCAATCTGCTCCACTATCATCTCTAGGGAACAAAATTTGAACTTTCAATTTGCTTCCTTACTATCTTCAGGAAGACTTCAATCTTCAGTTTGCTCCACTACCATCTCTAGGGAACAAAATCTGAACTTTCCAATTTGCTTCCTTACTATCTTCAGGAAGACTTCAATCTTCAGTTTGCTCCACTACCATCTCTAGGGAACAAAATCTGAACTTTTCAATTTGCTTCCTCACTATCTTCAGGAAGACTTCAATCTTCAGTCTGCTCCACTATCATCTCTAGGGAACAAAATCTGAACTTTTCAATTTGCTTCCTTACTATCTTCAGGAAGACTTCAATCTTCAATCTGCTCCACTATCATCTCTAGGGAACAAAATTTGAACTTTCAATTTGCTTCCTTACTATCTTCAGGAAGACTTCAATCTTCAGTTTGCTCCACTACCATCTCTAGGGAACAAAATCTGAACTTTCCAATTTGCTTCTTTACTATCTTCAGGAAGACTTCAATCTTCAGTTTGCTCCACTACCATCTCTAGGGAACAAAATCTAAACTTTTCAATTTGCTTCCTCACTATCTTCAGGAAGACTTCAATCTTCAGTTTGCTCCACTAACACCTCTAGGGAACAAAATCTGAACTTTTCAATTTGTTTCCTTACTATCTTCAGGAAGACTTCAATCTTCAGTTTGCTCCACTACCACCTCTAGGGAACAAAATCTGAACTTTCCAATTTGCTTCCTTACTATCTTCAGGAAGACTTCAATCTTCAGTTTGTACCTTCCACTGCAACTTCAGGAGAATAACATTTGGTTTCTTTCATCCATCCTGCTGCAACTCCGAGGTATAGGATCAATTTGATCTGTTACACCATTCGCTGGGTGTAATGACTAGATGTATATGCCTGATATTTGTATGAATGCAAAGTATCATTTTTCTTTTCTCGAGAATGATCCCCTTGTACACTTGGGTTGACATTGCTCGTTATTTGTCGAGGTTGTATCACCGACGGAATGTCTTGTCTTTTTGTTCAATCACATTTTTTTGACAAAAATCCGAAGAGATAGTCTCAGTTTAGACTTTTCCTCCACCAATATTTCTATCCCTTAAACTTGATGAGTTTTAAACAATAGTCTTGTTTCAAGTTCTTGTATTATTCAGAAGCTTCTAGAGTAATATGCGAAACTCCTTTTATGAAAGTATTATTAGTCCACTAATCGTTATTTCAATGCAAAATGCTTGAAAAAGATCATAATGATGGACGAAACGGAAATTTATTGAGAGCAAAGCTCAAAATGAACAAGTTAATCAAAGCTAGCAAACGCAATGAAGAAGAAAGTTTATTAAGAGTTTATTTTGAAAAGAATAAGGTAATCAGAGATAACAAACTCAAAATGGGTAAAATAGAAACTAGGTGCCCCAGATATCGCAGCCTGAGCTTCTCTGTACGAACCTCTTGAGGGCCATTTTGAGCTCAATATGTGCTGAAGGGATCTAGAGTACTCTGTTGATGCCCCAAGACGTAACATCTCTCCTTGTTAATTCGGAGAAAGCGAGACTACCACATGCCCCATTTTCAATCAAAATTTGAGCTGCCTTTTTTGGGTTTTCAACTTAAATCCCCTTTGGTCTCAAGGCGCCCTTTGCGGGTTTTCGCCTCGGCCTTTCCTTTTTCTTTCTTCCCTTTTTTTTTGGAAAACTTTTTTTTTTTGGATCTGAACTCACAGGGTTGTGCAGGTCCTTGCCATCCATCTTGGTTAATATCCATGTTTCCCAGAACAGTCCTTCTCAGTTTGGCATTCATTTTCTTTTGCAGTCCCTATGGGAAAATTTTTCTTCAAAGCCCTACCATGAAATTTTCTAGGGCGATCCTTTTTGTTGTAAACTTGCATCATTTGATCGTGGCAGATAGCTTTTATCATTTTCTCTTCAGATTCACTTGATCACATCAGGATTGGATCCATTCTGCATCATCTAACTTCAGTTCTGATAAAACTCGAAAAAAAGAATTTCGACTTCAATGGGCGAAACCAGTGAGAAATGTGTTGCCCCGGTGGGGAGTCCTAACAGACGTTCGATAAGCACATATGAGTCTCAATCATTTTCCCAGTGATCTTTTTTTTTTTACCGTTCGTTTTGGGGCGATACGGTATTTAATCTTGAGCGGACTGCAAACTTCCGATGTCGCGCTGTTGTTCAAATTTTATACATCGTCAGATATGATCCCTTGTTGGGATTCCATATCGACATAAAAATCGCTTACTGTTGCCTTTGTGACATTGGCATATGAAGTAGCTTCCGCCCGCCTGGTGAAGTAATCGACGACCACAGAGGTGAATCGATACCTGTCAGAAGCTTTTGGCGTGATTGGCCCACCGCAATCCATGCCCCACATAGAGAAAATCATAGATTCTACTCATTCTTGGTAAGGTGGGATCTGTTTCTCATCTTATTCTACCATCTTTAACAAATTAGGAAATAATCTACAGTCTCGGTCGTTTTCAAAGTCCTGAGATCCCTCCAGACACATATCTTACTCAAAAATAGACTCTGAGTCAGTAGCAGCGTGGCTCATGTTATTGATATCTGGGGACCCATTGTGGGCATGAAGGTAAATTCCAGAGAATAAATAATTCCAAGAATGATTATTTATGAAAAATGAAGGAATATTCAAAAGAATGTATAATATGAAAAAGAAAATAATATTTGTTAAAAAAGATGCATTTTACTGAAATAGTAATTTTGGACACAAGCCTATTTCACAAAAGAAATCTCATTGCTTCTAGGCTTAAAGCAACAAGTGCGTTTTGTACATTACTCTAAGTAAGCTCTAAATACAACAGGAATTTCTTCCGTAGTCTTATTGTCCAAAACGCTCCCAGGTTCATGTTTCTGCATTTGACGCGTCATCTATCTTCACAATACTCATTTTGATGAATTTTTCCATTAATTTCTTGAAAGCCGGGCAATTTTCTATCGAATGCACTGTAACCCCCGCGTGGTACTCACACTGGGCATTTGGGTCATACCAATCTGGGTATGGAGGTTGCATCGGTTTCGTATAATACGGAGCTACAACATGCATATCAAATAAGTTCTGGTATAACTCCCTATACATCGTGGGAATAGGAGTGAACTGGGGTTTTTCTGAATTCGATCTTGGATTGGGTTTTTGCTTTGGAGAGACCAGATAACTGGTAACTGCCTTCTTTGGCTGGTTTACTATAATCGGCTCTGAATGACCCTCGTCATACCTACTCGTATAATTCGGTTCCTTTTCCTTCAGCTTCAGGGTTTTTAAAGTCTGCTCTCCCTTTTTCTTTATTTCGGCTAAGCCATGCACCACAGGATTGACTCGATCATCCCCCGAATTAAAACCAGAACCCACTAGGAGCTTCAACAATGCCAAGGTATTAGTCTGATATCGGGGTTTGGTAATGACAGGTACCCTTTGCGAACGAGCGTCTGGTTGAATCGGGACACTTATTGGGGAAAAACTTGAGGAATAAACAATGACTTCATCATCCACACTGTTGACCACTGGGCCACTCTTTCTTTCAAGCCCTCCGGCTAGTAACTGGGTTATCTGGCCCATCATATTCTGCTGGAATTCTAGCATTTGTTCCCGCATCTCTTGTTGAATTTTGGTCAACTGCTCTTGCATCTGTATTTGCATCTTCTCTATTCTTTCCAACCTTTGTTCCATGTCTTCTAGGTTAACTGAAATAATTTCACCTAATTAGGGTCTTTCTACCAATTTTAATGCATGTGATATGATGTAATGCAAATGCGTGAAATGCAATGCAAATGCATGGAATGAATGCAAAAAGAAAGAGAGGTGTTGATTATGAATTCAATTCCATTAGAAGAACTTTTCTAGAAAATATGTTTCTTTACATAAAATGGATTGCATATACGGCTTTGTCCTCATAGTCCAAGTGAAAACAAATCCTCTTCTTCGTATCTGGATGCTATGGTTGTGTCCCGTGAACTTTCCCAATAGATGCCTCTTCTAGCTCCTTGTTGCTTGGTCCAGGCCGTACCTCTTCACTCACTTATCCTCCGCGATGTTCATAAGCTTCTTTTAGAAAATGGAGACATGATGACTCTCGAATAATCCTTGTCGACTTGAATCCTCGGGCAAAGTCTTGTATTCTTCTGTGGGCTATCAGCCCTCTCTCGTTATTTACCTGGACTATGTTCGGACGACTGTATTATAATCCACTTTATCAAGTAACACATTTCCTTATGACAAACTCTTCTATTTAGCAATTGAATATGAATCAACACCTCTTTTCTAAGATGATGCGATGAGATGTAATGCAATGCAATCAAAATAGAACAAAACAAAATACGTTAGTATAGAAGAAAAATCAACAAAATAGGACACCTATCTGGGTGACCACTAGGGTTTGGTACAAATCTACCTAGGGTTGGCTCTTAGGGCTCACTATATGTGGTTCGGTTCTAAGGAGAGGTACCCGAACTAGCAGATTCCTCGATCCTCACCCATTATAGGCTCATACGGACTGAGTTATGTTCAGGGGAATACATTTCCCTATGGCTACACGGAGATAAAAATCTCACGAAGACATAGGTACGGATGTATCCCGAAAGCGATCCACTATCCTGCACGGAGGTAAAAACCTCACGAATGAGTAGTTTCTCACTTCCACTTAAAAGGGTGTGACTATACAGTCATGCAATGCGATGTGTGGAAATATACAAAACTTGAAATACAAAAACATGAATAAAGTGACAAAAAACGGATGAAATGCAATGAAAGGACCGTATGTTAAAACCAAGTTTTCAATTTTCGACAAAAAGACAAAAGTTAATCAATTCACGGCTTGACTCTCTTATATTCCCCAGTGGAATCGCCAAGCTGTCGAAACCATTTTTTTGAAAACAGGAATCGACTTGGGTTTTGAAAACGAAAATAAAACGGGAGTCGCCACCGATCTTTATTTGGTGTGATCGGATCACCTTTGTTTTAATAAAACGTTTTGGTTTACTAAAACAGTGTTTTTGGTCTACGAAATTCGAAAAAAACGGGTTCGAGTTTACATGCGTGCGAGGAAGGGTTAGCACCTCGTCACGCCCAAAATTGGTACCAAATTGATTAATTAATGTCTCAATGTCGAAAGTTGAAAATTTTAGAAAGAATTCAAAAATTTAATCTCGTTTAGAAATGTTTGAATTTTCTCGTATTGAATATTAAAATTTGAATTTTCTCGAATTGAATATTAAGATTTTCTCGTTTCGAAGGAACAAAATATCACATCCAGTACGTTAGGACACGATAATTTAAATCCTCGAATCCAAGATCATCTTCAATATTCCCGAGACTCATGCATTAAAATATATCAAAAGGATATTCGATTGTTTGGCCAAGCGAAAAAACTGAAACCCAGTACGTAGGGCACAATCTCTCGGGTTTCCAAACATAGAATATTGCCTTATTTTGAAAACTTTTGTTTTTTTTTGGATGAAATTTATAAAAAAATTTAGATTATGTTTTAAAGAAACATTATTTAAAGCGCGAATGGGGGTTATGCTCGACGAATAATGGTAATGTGACATGAATTTGGCGTAACGATAACATAACACACATAATACATAACATTTGAATCGTTAATCTTAATATTAACATGCTTGAATAATAATAACAATATTGGAACAATAATACATGAATACGAAATTATAATGAACTATAATAATATGACAATACAAATAAATAAATTATGGCACATGCAAAACCAATAACTAAACAATATACACCATCTAAGTAATAACATTAATAAACAAAGACCAATGAATTAAACAATTTAAAGAGAAATAATACATAAAACAATTTAAAATAATTAGCAAAAAGATTTAAGTAAATAATTCGTAATAAAATTTTAAAATAAATAATATATAAAGCAATTCAAAATAATATAAAAGGTTTAAAATAAATAAAGAAACAACAAATTTTAAAAAAAATAAATTAAAATCAAACAAGTATGGACTAAATCAGGACAGAAATATTATTTAAGGCAAAATCTGTGAATAAATAAACGAATAGGGACCAAAATGGAAATGCGCTAATTGTGTGAGGACCAAATGGAGAATTATCCCTGTCCATCAAAACGCGCAGCCTTAAGAAGGACTAAATCGCAATCGAATTAAAACCACAGGGCAAAACTCAAAAAAGGGAAAAAAGGCAAGACAGGGGCTGATCGAATAGCGCTACAAGGGGGAAGGACCTATCGCGCAAATTACCCATTAGAGCAAAAATGCGCGGATCCAGGGACAGATTCGGGTCGACGCGCGGGTTTCTCACCCTGCATGAAACGGCGTCGTTTCTTTTATTCTTTAAAAGCCACCTTTATTATTATTTTTTGACCATTTAATTTCCCTTCTTTAAAAAAAAAAAAAGAAACAGAGAACTCCCAAAAAAAGAGAACACATTCTCTTCCCCTCACTTCCGTGCCCGACGATCGGGCCTCCTCAGCTTCCCTTCGCACCACCATGCCACCACCGTATCGGTGGCCGGTGATGCCCAAAACCGGGCCTTTTGGCCCTTTCTCAGAACCCTTTTGAAGCCCCAAAAACCTCAGAGAAGAAACCCTCTTTTCCTTGCCTTCAGTCTGACTTCGACGACGGAGACGAGGCTCCGACAACGCGCCCCGATGGCTCAGGTATGGTCTCTTCGCTCTTCTCTTTCGTTTTTTTGATTTGTAAAAGTTTTTCTTTTTAAAATCACCAATAAAAAATAAACCAAAAACAGCAGTAAATAAATATAAAAACAGAAAGAAATAAGATCATCCTTTGAAGTTTCTGTTCTATTTTAATTTATGAGCATTCGTAAAAAAATTTGGAAGAAGTTACAATGGTTCGTTTCGATTTTTTTATAACCGATTTTACAGATTTGGTTTTGTTTTTTTTTTTCTATTTTGTTTTCTTGCTATTTGTCGTGTTCTTCTTTGTCTTGTTGTGTTGGTTTCGTATTCTTGCAGGTGGTGCCAGAGGCGTGCGAGGGGCGATGGAATTTGCTGATGTGTGGTGATGGCGGTGGGTCAATAGGCAGATGGAAGGTCGGCGGCGCACAACTTGAGGATAGGGTTTCTGGCTGTTGGTTTCTCCTTGGAATGGACTGATATAGATTGGGCTTAGGGTTTAACTTTTGGGCTTCGGTTCTGTTGAATTTGGACATTTATTGGACTGTTTTATTTGGGTTTATTGTTTTTGAACTAGGGCCAAAATTGGCTACTACAGTCACCAGAACCGGAGACGATCGTTCTCGTGACGAATGAGATTGAACTATTTTATTGTCGATGCCCCTCATATTCACCATAACTCAAGTAAAATAAGAAAACATAAATTTTAAGATTTCTAAAAATTACCTTTGTCTTGATTGTAGAAAATGCTAAGGATAAATGATTTAAGGTTCAGGAAGACATCCTTTTAAAGAAGAAGTTCCCTTCCCGCCTCTAATATGATTTGTGTGACAGAAGGAAATCAACGGTCTAGATGCAAACGGACGAAAACGGTTCAATTTTCAACGACCAGATATGCACACGTGAGAACCGTTCGCAAGCGTACCCAGCAAGTTGCATTTAATGCTGATATGATGGACCTAAGGAGCGCCACTTTATGACACCCCTTAGGCCCATTCTAAGGGGAGTAGATTGTTATACGTGAATAACCTGAGACCCGAATCCTAGAAAAGATCCGAGCCTCTGACCCATGACCCGACCATAAGAGGACAACAAGGCGAACCAGATCGCAAGGCAAGGCTATAGACCCAACTCGCAGGAACTTTACGCAAGCTCATAGGGTAAGTTCATAGGTACTACTCGCAGAACCAGCTCGCGAGATAAGGCTACAGAACCAACTCGTGGGGACATAGGGAAGGTCACAGTTTCATTTCGCATGTACCTAAGGAACTCACAGAAAGTTCCACGTGCTCCACAGGCCACCCAGACACGTGTCCAGTAGGTACGGAGCTCACCCAGAACACCAGTCCCAGGAAAAGAAAGGACCAAGTGCTCCGTAGACACATGCCCAGCAAGCCTGGAGTTCACAGAGAATGTCAGTACTAGGGACAGAGAATGTCAGCACTAGAGGCAATAGAGTCAAGACAAAATAGTGGGGCCCTATCATAAGCTGTAATAGTACCAGTAACAACCTGTATAAATACCTGGATACTCATATCAATAAGACACAATCAAAATATTACTCAACATTATTCAATTTTAATCTTAGGAGCTTGTAAAAGGAATCAAAGAAACACAACTTCCATGACAGGTTCCTTATTGAATCAATCTCCTTTCTTAAGTCAATTTTAATGGTACTTTACTAGCTCTTCAAAAACCAAAGTAGAATAGAAAGATTATCCTTGTCTTTGTCTTTGCTTTGGGTTAAAACAAATTACAATAATTTGTCTCCTCCTACGGGTGAGGCAACATTTTTTTACAAATTTTACAAATGGAAGTCCTTATTTTCATATTTGTTATTCCTTAAATTTTTTCGAATCTGCTTACTAGAAGAAAATAAGTTTCTTGAAATTTGGATTGGATCCCCTTGAAAGGAACCTTGAAGTTGAAAAAACTACCTAATTGTTCGAATCCTTGTTACGAAATCTATGAATTATACGTCCCCTGATTGAACCATAAGCACTTACTTCACTTTTGTTGACTCTATCCCACGTTAATAAAACTCTCCTGAAACATAACCTAGAATCAAATCTTCATTATCTAAAGAAATCTAAAGTGGGAGTAATTTACTAATTAAATCTCTATGAATCCATTTTTTTTTGTTCTTTTATTCCAGGTAAAACTTCCTTGATGTATCAACTATTGTAGGACAGGAGGAGTTCTATTAGACAACCCATGCTTTTTTTTCTTTTTTCTTTTCACAAATGGAGAGTTTTAGATACAATTCGTATATTGGAAAATTTATCATATATAACACAAAATTTATCCATCGATTCCTTCAAGTCAAGATTCTCGGTTTGTCATTATACCCCGAGAAGTAGAAAGAATTACAATCTTTCTACCACCTAAAATTATAGGAATTTGTTGATAGTTAGAATAGATTCATAGACCTTGTCGATTGATCTGTCGTAAATTTAAAATATTTCTATGCTGTCCTTTTCAATTCCTTGTCGTAGGGTTAAAACAAAAAAAAATATTTGTTGCATTTCCAATGTTTCCTTATGTTATTGATAAAACCTTCTCGTAAAAGTATTTTAACAATGATTTCAATGATGTTAGTAGATCCTATTTGAATCGTTCCTTTTCAATTCAATGACAACGACAACATTGCCATCATATCATATTATCATCCCGTTGTCGCGTTTGAGTTCTTTACAAGTACGTACAATTACAACTTTGATCACTTCTGATCTTTCTAGAGATGCATTTGGCCTTACTTCCTTGATCACAACAACAATAACGTCACCAAAATGAGCATATCGATAATTACTAGCTCCAATGACTCGAATACACATAAATTTTCGAGCCCTACTGTTATTTGTTCTTGCTATTCTACTTTTGATAAAAAATAGTATGATCTACATAATTGGTAATTATAATATTATGTCTTAGGAATAAGGCTTCTAACTAGTAAAATGGAAAACAATGGTGGGGGGTCATGATTTTGCCTAATAAATAAAAAAAGTTTCAATTTAAGATCATATATATTGCTTTATGCATGGGTTACAAGTAACTTACTTCTTGGCCCAAAACCATGACTGGTCACAAGTTTTCTTTGAATCCGACTTTAGTAATTTGGTTTCTCCACTAAACTTTATTGATTAAGTTGAATGTGGGAGTACTATGATGATTGAACATCTTTAATCTTTAGGTCATTAAGTTATTGGTTGAATATTCAATTTCTAAATAAAAAACTTATTCCACTTTTAAATATATTAATTATACTTATTAGTTATTATTATTTAGGATTCGTTTGTTTGCATGTAAAATGGTGTTTGTAAAATGATTTCTGGAAAGTGACTTCATTTTCTGGAAAAGGTAATATTTTCTGGTGTTTGGATGAATATGTATAAAATATTTTCTATTGTTTGACAGATTTCCTAAAAATATTTTATAAAAGTTATTTTCAATGAAACAAACATACATTTTAGATTTTTTTATATCTTTTCATTGTTTAATTTCCTAAAAATATTTTATAAAAGTTGTTTCCAATGTTAACATATTAATCATCTGTCATAACTCTTCTCTCTTTTCTGCTTAATATAGAAAGTGCTAAGAAAATAATAATGCAAGAAAGTGCTAAGAGAATATGCTTGCTTCTGTATGAATTCGACTCAGATGAAATCATAGTGTAGTATTGAGATTTTAGATGATAATGCAGCTATGCTCAAAATGATATTCATAAAATACATCCCTTTTTAAACTTTCT
The DNA here is from genome assembly GCA_025698515.1 of Gossypium sturtianum. Classification (NCBI taxonomy): domain Eukaryota; kingdom Viridiplantae; phylum Streptophyta; class Magnoliopsida; order Malvales; family Malvaceae; genus Gossypium; species Gossypium sturtianum. The sequence continues at coordinate 98,914,517 of CM046955.1, read as the reverse complement.
ATGCAAACTGTACAGTAGATTGATACTTAATATTATAAAAGACAAATAAAAAAGAAAAACACACACATACACACAGACAGAAAGGTTCAGCTCCACTATCTCCTACTTCATGGAAAGATCATCCATGATGTTATACAAGTAGTGAATTTCCAATGCTACTACTTTTCTTTAATATCCATGCCTTCTCATCAACAACTTTCTTTGGGGTTACAACTACATTGATGGCACCAAGTTTCTTAGCTTCTCCCACCATAATCTCAATCTTCCAAAAAACAAAGACAAACACAAACAAAATGTAACAGCCCAATTTTGGGTCTAGTCAGAACAGTGGTTTCGGGACCACAAATCTGACGTAGCAGAATTTATTTTTGTTATATTTTTATGGTCTACAATTTTATGGAATGATTTTGGGAAATTTCGTTCGAAAATTTTGATGTTTGGGCCCTCAATTTAGTTAAAAGGACTAAATTGCAAAAGGTACAAAATGTGTGTTCTAGAAGCTAGAGGTGTCTAACTGCTATGAAATTTCAAATTAGAGGTCCTTAGATGGTAATCAGACTGACATGGTTAGGTGAAATTTTGAAGTTAGGCATTAATGGCATTTTGGTCATTTGGTAAATAAAGACAAAATACAACAAATAAAAAAGATGTCATCTTCTTCAATTGAGTCCCTTAGTGCCGAAATTTCAAGGGAGACCATAGCTAGGGTTTTTTCATCTTCCAAGCTCGATTGTAAGTCTGTTCTAGCCCCGTTTTTAATGATTTTTATGTTTTTGAGATCCTTGCAACCTAATCTAGCTATTTCAAGGACTAATTTGCAAAGATGTCAAAGTCTAAAATTTTACCCATGTTAGATATTTGTGTATTTTGATCTTTAATGGTATAAAATGTATGTTTGATGTTAGATAAACAACTTTTACTAAGTGATTTTTGATGAAAATGCCTAAAAATGACCTATTTGTAAAAATTTTAAAATGAGTAGTAGAAGTGTGAATTAATGAAAAATTTGGGCTGTTATGAGTATGAAAATGGTTCGGCTAGGCTTGGGTTTTGAAGAAATTGACTATATTTCATTTTACGAGCCTAGGGACTAAAGTGTAAAATGTTGAAAAGTTAGGGGCAAAAATGTAATTTTTCCATAATGTGATTTTTGGACTGGATTGAATAATGTGAGTATTAAATGAGTTAAATTTGCTGTAATAAATCAAGAAAAATGAAGTTCGAACCTAGATTGGGGGAAAAACAAAGTGTTTGACGATTAGGTCCATTTTCATTATTTTTGTATCGAGGTAAGTTCGTATGTTAATAATGCAATATCATATTTGTATTTTAATGTTTTGATATTGCATGGATTGTATGATTGATTTTATGAGTATATTCGATGAAGTTTCAGCAAAAGAGAAATCCTGGTTGAACCTTAGGAATAGATTAGGATACAAGTGACACGTCACTAGGAACCCATGTGATTATGTGATTATGTGACTCGGGTGCTGGTCCTGTACGTCCTACTAGTGGCTGGGTATACAGGCATATGTTGCAGATACCTGACAGCTTGTGTGAGCAGCACCGCTTAGCTACGTTTCGACTGACAGCTTGTGTGAGCAGGCCCGTGGATAGCTCGAGAGCGAGCCTATATGTCTTATGAGATTTGTGGTAGCATTGGCTACATATGTGGCACTTATGTGCAAACCTTTCCGTATACCCGATAGTATTCCAAATGGTTCAACGGGTTTGTCAAAGATGAGAAAGTATGTGATTAAGTTACGAGTTGGTACAGGTATGTACGAAAAACTCAAAGGAAATATATTCGATTCGGTATATGATGAAATATTGGTAAGAATATGATTGAGTATGTTATATTCATGAAGTTTTAATGACATTTATGTTGATTCATGTTATGTTATGCATATGATAAATGTATAATAAATGTTGTTTATTATTTGCATATGAATTTACTAAGCTATATAGCTTACTCCCCTTTCATTCCCTTATCTTATAGTGTCACCAAGCTAGCTCGAGATTGGAGATCGTCGGAGATCTATTCACACTATCAACCATTATTTTGGGTACCATTGAAATATTAATATTTTGAGTTATGGCATGTATAGGGACTTGGTCATTTTGGGTATATGTGTCATTATGATTTGGCCAAAAGTGTTGGCTTGTAATTGATAAATGTTATATTTTGTATAAGGCCTTGAAAGATGGCCTATCTTGGTTAATTTTGATGTGAGTTATGCATGGGCTAATGTTATTTTTGATATGCCTTTTATTTTCTTGGTAGATGAATGATTATGGCTAAATAATTTAGGTGTTAAATGGGGAGAATTGGCTTGTTGGTAAGCTAGTGAAATTGGGCTAGACTATACATATTGAAAGTAATCATGTTGAATTTTTGTGGATGTGCTTGGGTATGCTCGAGTTTGGTAAAGTATGATGTTTTCAAGCATTATAGATGTTGGCTTGTAAATGACATGTTAGGCCTTAGTTATGATTGTATTGGTTGCTTGTTTGTGCTATGGGTTATGCCCTTGAAGTTGTGTATAAGTGTGTGCAAATGAGGGTGGCAAATGGCTTGATAAATAGCCTTTATTTTGTCCACACGGGTAGACACACGGGCGTGTGTCTAGGCCGTGTGAGACACATGGCCTGTCCCACGGGCATGTGTTTTGGCTGTGTGTCCCCTGCACCTTAATTTTGAGAAACAGAATTCTCATAATTGAGCACACGGGTAGAGACATGGGCGTGTGTCTCGGCCGTGTGAAGGACACGGCCTCAGGTACGGGCGTGTGTCTCGAGCGTGTGAAGTTTGCACCTATTTTATGAAAAATCATGAAAATTAAATCGACACACGACCTAACACATGGGCGTGTGACTTGGCCGCGTGACTTCAATTTGTTTATGAGTTACAAACAGAGAGTTAAACGGCTTAAGGACACGGGTGTGTGTGACCCCACGGCCTACCCACACGGGCGTGTCCCAAAACCACACGGGCGTGTGACCCCTATTTCTAGCAAAAATTTTCTAAGTTTTATAAAAATTTACTAAGTGCTCGGTTTAGTCCCGAACCACTACTAAAGCATGTTTTGGGCCTCGTAGGCTCGTATTAGGGACTTTATGATTGATTATGAATTGTTTTAATTTAGACACAAATTTATAACTCGATTTGTATGTTTACTTGCGATGTAAGTCCGGTAATGCCTCGTACCCTGTTCCAGCATTGAATACGAGTAATGGGTGTTACATTTAGTGGTATCAGAGCTATGATTTAGTCGATTCTTAGACTAACGTAGCCTGTATAAGAGTCTAGCTATACATGCCATAAACAAACTCTGATAGTGTGATGACTTCTGACAACTTTAAATTGTGTTTTTATATAGTAAATGGATCCCAATTGAGCTAAAGCTGATGGCATAGAAAGTAATGCGCCGGATCCCGCTCAAGGGGCAGCGCCGTCTGAAAGTAGACCTCCCACGATTAGTCAGGGAGGAGGAGAAGGGGCTATGGAAGCCTTCATCCACATGATGAACGAGTGGTATACGGAGTTTGTTCGAACAAATCCGACTGCTCAACCCCCTCCACCCCACCTATTCCTCAGCCGGTTCCCGTAGCTCCACAAGGTATAAAATTTGTAAGATTGAATAAGCCTCCGGTTGATAAGATCCGAAAGCATGGGGCTGAAGATTTCAAAGCTAATGTTGATGATGATCCCAAGAGAGCCAAGTTTTGGCTCAAAAACTCCTTCAAGGTATTTGATGAACTGTCTTGCACACCGGATGAATGTCTAAAATGTGCTGTGTCACTTCTGAGAGACTCAGCATACCGGTGGTGGAAAACTCTTGTGTCAGTGGTACCGAGAGAGAGGGTTAACTGGGAATTCTTCCAAGATGAGTTTAGGAAGAAATATATCAGCCAACGGTTCATTGATCAGAAACATAATGAGTTTTTAGAGTCAAACAGTGGTCGAATGTCGAATGTGAATGCAGAGTACGAATGAGAATTTGTCGCCCGATGAAATACGCTCGAGAGTGTGTTTTCACCGAGGCTATCATGTGCAAAAGGTTCGAAGATGGGTTGAATGAGGATATCCGATTGTTAGTTAGATTTCTTGAGCTGAAAGAATTTGTGGTGCTATTCGATCGAGCTTGTAAAGCAGAAGAATTGAGCAAGGAGAAGAGGAAAGCTGAGTCTGAGGCTAGAGATGCAGGAAAAAGGCCGATGAGTAAGTCATTTCAATCTCAGTCTAAGAAATCGAGAGATTTGTATGCTCGTTCGAGTGCTTCAGCTGGGTATTCCAATAGAGATCGTGGGAAACAATATTCGGGTTCTAAAGCCCAAACTACGTCGATAGCGAGTGTTGGTAATGTTAGATCCAATCAACCTGAATGTCAGCACTGTGGCAGACGACATCCCGGTGAATATAGAATGAATGAACGGGCTTGCTTTAAGTGTGGCTCACAAGACCACTTTATTCGGGACTGCCCTGAGATGGCTGAGAAAGACAAGATTCATAATGAAAGATCGGGCAACACTTCCATTAGAGGGAGACCCCTGAGGGATACGGGGAATGCGACCAGTAGTAAAGGTGTAACTAAAGATTCAACTGTAAGATCCGAGGCTAGAGCACCCGCTAGAGCCTATACTATTCGTGCTCGCGAAGAAGTGACATCTCCCGATGTTATCACTGGTACTTTTTCTCTCTATAATACTAATGTAATTGTATTGATTGTTCTTGGATCAACTCATACTTATGTTTGCATGAAATTGGTAGCTAGTAAGAGCTTGCCTGTTGAGTTTACTGAGTTTGTGATTAAAGTGTCAAACCCCTTAGGCAAACATGTATTAGTTGATAGAGTTTGCAAGAATTGTCCCTTGATGATTCGTGGTCACTGTTTTCTGACTGATCTAATGTTGTTGCCATTTGATGAGTTTGATGTTATTTTGGGTATGGATTGGTTGACACTGCATGATGCTGTAGTGAATTGTAGATGGAAAATTATTGAATTGAAATGTGAAAATGGTGAAATTCTTCAGATTGATTCAGATGAGTTGGGTGAGTTACCTGTTGTGATCTCTTCGATGTTTGCCCAGAGATATGTAAGAAAAGGTTGTGAAGCTTATCTAGCTTATGTGTTGAATACAAAAGTGTCTGAATTAAAAATTGAATCTGTGCTGGTAGTATGTGGATATCCGGAAGTTTTTCCAGAAGAGTTGCCTGGGTTGCCACCGATTAGAGAAGTTGAGTTTGGTATTGATTTAGTACCAGGGACTTCACCGATATCGATTGCTCCGTATAGAATGGCTCCGACCGAATTGAAAGAATTAAAAGCTCAGTTGCAAGAGTTGACAGATAAGGGTTTTGCAAGACCGAGTTTTTCTCCCTGGGGTGCACTAGTATTATTTGTGTAATAGTCCGGTTTAGACTCTGGTCGGAACAGTGGTTTTGGGACCACAAATCTGAGTTAGAAAAATATTTTAATATTATTTTCTGTGTTTACAGCATGATATGTGATATGTGTGAAAATTTTATCGATTGGTATGTTAATTTGATAAAAAGGACTAAATCGCATAAAATGTAAAAGTGGCTTTCTAATTGTTAAAGGTGTTTAATGCCTATTAAATGGAAATGTGGAGCACTTGCATGTCAATTATACCATTTATAATAGTGGTGGACAATATTGGACAAGGTTAGGTGAATTTTAATGTTATTTCATTAAGGTTAAAATGGTAAATGGTTTATTAAATATGTTAGTATAATAAAACATAAAATAAAATGGCCATGCATTTTAGTTCATCCTTAGCCTAAAATACTAAAGAAAAAGAAGGAAAAAGAATAAGCTAATTCAGCCTTGATTTTTGCTTGATTCGGGTATGTTTTTTGCTCGGTTTTTGATAATTTTTACGTTTTTGAGATCGTTGCTTTGTGTTTTAGCTAGCCCATGCTTGAATTTTTGAATTGGTTGTATATTTTGTGATTTCCCATTGAAGAGAGCTTGTTGTTTTTGTTGTTTGATGATGAAAAATAAATATATGCTATTAGATTATCAAGTTTAATTAAGTGATTTTTAGTAAAAATGCCTATTTGGGATTAAATTGTGAATTTTGTAAATTGAGGGGTCAAAATGTGAAATAAATGAAAGAAATGGACTGCTAGGGACCTTAGTGAAATCCGGCCAAGCATGGGTCTGGTGAAATTTTGAATATTTTGTGTTTTGTGAAATAGGGACTAAATTGTGAAAAATGTGAAATGCTAGGGGCAAAAGTGTAATTTTCCCATTTATGTGTTTTTGGATAAATTTGAATGAATATATGATTAAATAAGTCAAATTTGTATTAATTTAGATCAAGAAAAGAGGAAATCAGATTTGGATAGGGGAAAATTTAAAGTTGTTGAATAGTCACTCTGGTCCGTTCGTCTTTGTCCGAGGTAAGTTCATAAGTAAATAAATGTCATTAATTTTAAATGTATATGAATTATAAGTGCTGAATTGAATTATTAAATATAATTGTGTATATGTCGAATTTGATATAAGCATGGGAGAATTAATTACGAGCATGAATCGATCGAGTTACGACGTCCGAAAGCCCCGTACGAACTTTAGGAATAGTTAGGATACATATGTCATGACATAGGATTTCCGATATGTGATTTCGTGTAAGACCACGTCTGGGACGTTGGCATCGACTTGTGATTTACGTGTAAGACCTTGTCTGGGACAGTGGCATCGATATGTGATTACATGTAAGACCACGTCTGGGACGTTGGCATTGTACGAGCTTTCCGACTATCTGAGTATCCTTATTAATTTTGAATGGTTCAACGGGCAATATTGAGTTAAGATCGAACGTGAAATCGAGCTAAAAGGTCAGGTATTTGCTAAGTTAAATGATTGGAAAAGTAAGGTAAGTATATAATTGAGATGAATATATGAAATATGCATTATGAAAATGAGAATTATATATGCTTGTGAATAATTTGTATTCGGTTAAGTTAATATATTTTGATAATGTTCATGTGATGATATATGAGTTTCAAGCATGAAAATGTGTATTTGATTAATGATTTCTTGATTCGGCCTAGTAGATTTTAATACTAATGATCGTTTAATAAATTAATTGCTTATGACTTACTAAGCTATTCAAGCTTAATGTGTGTGTTCATTTATTGTTTTATAGATTTTGAAAGCTAGTTATGAGCTCGGGGATCGTCAAGGAAATCCGTCATAATATCAATCGCTATCTCGGTATTTTTAAAGCTTGAATTATGAACCTATGGCATGTATAGGCTAGTACTTGTTTTGGTTGGTTTTGAAATTGTAATAGCCCAATTACGACTCTAATCGGAACGGTGGTTTCGGGACCACGAATCCGAATTAGAAAATTTTTTTTTACTCTAATTTCTATTATTAAATTGATGTCTATGTCATGAGGTCAAGCATGAGTTAAAATATTATATACTAATTGGTGTGTTTGGGTGACTAATTTGAGTGAAAGGATTAAATAGTTAAAGTAGTAAAAGTAGCCTTTAATAAGTTGAATGGTTTAATTGAATTGCTTCTTGCAAGGATGGACTTGCATGTCAAATTTCCCAAAAAGAAGGATAGTGGACGGTAATCATGAAAGGAAATTAGAAATGTATATGTTATAATAATAAATTGTAATAAAAGTTATATAAAGTGTTATAACTATAATAAAATAAAGAAAACAAAAATATAGTATCATCATCTTCCTTTCTCACCACCGAAACTTAAAGAAAAGAAAGGGGATTTAAGCTTTCAACATTCGGCCTATGCATGTTCTAATAAGGTGAGAAAATGGAAGTTAGTTTTGTTAATTTTAGTATTTTTGAGTTTACTACCATGAAATCTAACTAGCCCATAACTGAAACTTTGATTTGGTGGTATAATTTGATTGTTACCATGGAAGGAAATTTGAGTTTAGTATGGTCAATGATAGAATATGATACATGGATGTTAGATTAACAAGGTTTCCTTTAGAAAAATGGATGAAATTAGCATAAGGATTAGTATAACAAATTGAAATTTTCGAAAGGGGTTAAAGGGCAAAAATAATGAAAGAAATGAATTGATATAGGAACTAGGGGTATTCGGCCCTCAATAGATATTGGTTAATTCTTGATATTTTGTGTTTTATGCTTTGAGGACTTAATTGAAAAGGTTGTAAATTATAGGGGTAAAATAGTGAAATTTTATAATTATGAGTTTTGGATTAAATTGAATAAAAATGAATTTGAATAAGCTTTACTTGGCATTGTTTAGATCAAGAAAAAAAGGAGTTGGATCGAGGAAAAGCTAAGTTAAACGAATAGCCGAGAAACTCGAATTCATCGACTTTTGAGGTAAGATTTAAACAATTGGATTAATTTGAATTATCTCTATATTACAATGTACATGTTCGAGTGACATAAATAATTTTATTTGCAATTGCCGAATAAGGTATAGGAAATCATTATAAGTGATAGCTGGATGTGTATTAGTAAATACATGTACATATATATATAACCATTGAACGATTGAGTTGGACAAATATATGAAATTTTGGTAAAGGATAGATATATATATTTACATATGGAAATGGAGTATTCGGATATGTGTGAATGTATATATATATACTTGATGATGCCAAATGTGATATGGTAACTCTAAATGTAGTTGCCGAATGTGAAAATACCATGAACATGTATTTATATATATAAATGCTTTGAATGGTTGAAACATGTATAAAGGCATGTAAATTTTACCAAGGTGATAGAGTATAAGATTTAATAATTGTATAGGCCGAATGCATGTTTGCCTTATATGAACTACATGATGGTGTTGATTGAATATACAACTATGTGTTTAATTGAGTGTGGCCGATTGTGATGGTAAATTATAGGAAGAAAGATTTGGGTCGAATATGCGTATTTAGGTATGATCATACTTATAATATGTGAATATATATATATGATATATTTAAGAGGAGAAAATTTTGTAACTAGCACTGTGTGTGCGGATAAGTAAGTAACGGCTCTATGTGAGCGATACGTTACGAGAAATGTTAAGTAATGGCTCTATGTGAGCGATACGTTACGAGAAACGTAAAGTAACGGCTCTATGTGAGCGACACGTTACGAAAAGTATTAAGTAACGGCTCCATGTGAGCGATACGTTACTAAGTTTTATTAACAGGTGTGTAAGTATGAGGTTCGTTAAAGGATTTCTATTATTAATGATATTATGTATTCGGAAATGTACAAGTGTATTATCACATGTTAGGCGCGAACTGTTAAGTTGTATTGGTAAGTAAACCAGAGGTATGTATTATACTTATTAATTTGAGACTTTTGGTAGCTTGAATTGTAAGTAGAAGATTTGGTAAGTATATGATAAGTATGTGAGTTATTTATTATCCTGTGATGATGGTATATGAAAGTTGCTTTAAGCATGTGATGTGGATATAAATTCAACTTTTAATGGTTGGGTATATTCGGTATGGATTGAATAATATGTTAGGTTTCGGAATCTTGAATAAATTCATATGTATTATATGAGTATAAATTGCTTAATCTTACTAAGTTGTGGAAGCTTACTTAGTTCCCGGTTGTTTTGAATTTGTAGTTTTCTTTTTTGGAGCTTGGCCGCGCTTGAGGATCCTCGTCAGAGTTTATCACACTATCAACTAACTTTGGTATTTTATAGGTTAAACTCCTTTTGAAACAATGGCATGTATAGGCTATGTTACTTTTTTTTAGTTCAATATGAATATGATGTATATAAAGGCCATGCGAAAATGGCTAATTTAATAAATGAGTCTACATCCTTTTGATGGTGTTTTGTGCTAGTAATACTTAATTATGGTAGAGTGAAATTGAATGTGGGTTGGCTATGAGAATTTCTTTGTGTTGATATTATATGTTTCAATTTGGGTGATCGAACTTGGCTCAATACAATGTGGTTTAGTTTGAGTTTTCTTTTGTTGTATATTTTCCGTGAGAAGCTAAGTATATTATTAATGTAAGTGTTCTTTAGATTAGAATATTGGATATGTGGTATCTTGTACACATTCGGCCTTATTAATTTCCTTAATAATTTGGTTAAAATGTACTTACGTATTCGGTTATGAGATTAAAAAAAAAAGACTAGGTAAATGGTTTAGTTGGTTACTTACATGTGAGATAGATGTTTCAATATGTCTTAATGTTGAAATCGATTAATGGGGTTTTAATGAATTGTGAATAAATTAGTATTGTATTCGTATATATATATACATATATATATATGACTTATTGATAATACTTTAAGATCTTTCATGCATGAAAGGGTATATGTTTGATTCTTAATTATGTGTAAATGAGTATAATATGATTTATTTTGTAAAATGTCTATAAGTCTATAAATATTGAGTTATGAATGATTGTCTGGGTTATGTTTTGATCGGTAATGCTCTGTAACCCCAATCCGACAACGGATACGGGTTAGGGATGTTACAGAAATTGTAAATATAAAGCCATGCGAAAATGGCTAGAAATGATGCTTATGTTTATGTATGTTCGGTCATGGTATAAGTTCATGATGGTAAATTATGTTTCATGGTATATGTGTGTGATGTGCTCAGTATATGATTTCGGCATGAAGTAGTGAGATACTTATGGCTTATGATTAGTTTATTTTGGTAAATTTGATATATATATATATATGGTAGGATTTGCAAATGTGGATTGTTATAATTCGGCTCAAGTGAATTTGGTATGGTTGATGAATGTGTTTTAGTTGTGGTTATTTGTTGGCTAATTATTGAAATGTATAATTTGTATTATGAATTGGTTTGGAAGTGATAAATGATGTGATTAATGTTCGGTTAATGATAGGTTGATTGAATATGTATATATATATATATAAGTATGACATATTTGCTAATGAATGATTTGTTGGCAATTAATTGGTTATGTATATGTAATTTTAGGCGCGGTAATTAGCATGTAATTGGATGTATTTTTTTTAATTGTTATTTGTACTCAAGATAGTTCAATTTAATATGGTCATATGCGTATAAAATTGTGATAATAGAAGAAGAATATTTAGCCAAAAGTGTTTAATAAATTTGCTTGTGTATATGAAATTTTGGCATGAATTATAGCATATGGAATTGGCATGTTTTGAATCGGTTAAAGTACTTGGAAAATGGCTAATGTTAGACAAGTGAGTAATTTATGAACTAGTCATATTTGCATTTGAAATTCGGCCGTTTGCAATTGATTGTTTGTACTTGTATAATTTTGTTTATTTAGTCGTGAGTTATAGTTCAACTTAGGTTAATATGTGCATGTGGGAAAGCTTACAAATGAATGTATTATTGTAAGCTGAATATATGAAAAATGAAACATGATTAATCTTTATTATTATTATTATTATTTAAAAAGTTCAGATACCTTAATTTATTGTCAATAAGTTTGGCTAATAGAAATATAAAGTATATGTGATGTGATATGTTATATATATTAGTGAGTTCGGCAAAGAGATTAAATAAATAATATTGATATGTTTAGATTTCTAAAGCATGACTAGTATATGTTTTTAAAATGGTAAATCATGTTGGTTTATGTTTGGTTTAGTAATGCATATGTACGAATGTATAAGTTGAGGACTTTATGGTCCGACTCAGTAATTATGGAACAAGTTTAATTTGTTTATATTGTATATTATATTGAATTATAATTTTTAGATCGGCTATATGATTCATGTTTTCGATTATAGTCTAAATAACTTGTGTATATTCAAGTTTAGTAATGTATGCTAGTTCTGAGTTGTGTTTTGTTCGGTAATGCCTCGTAACCCCAATCTGGCTACAGATACGGGTTAGGGGTGTTACAATTTGTAAAGAAGAAAGACGGATCAATGAGACTTTGTATCGATTATCGACAGCTCAACAAAGTAACGATAAAGAACAAGTATCCTTTGTCGAGAATTGATGACTTCTTTGACCAGTTGAAAGGGGCAACAGTGTTCTCGAAGATTGATTTGAGGTCTGGCTACTACCAATTGAGAGTTAAAGAGTCGGATGTACCGAAAACCGCTTTCAGAACAAGGTACGGGCATTATGAATTTCTTGTCATGCCTTTCGGACTAACTAATGCTCCTACTTTTTTTATGGACTTGATGAATCGAATCTTCCGACCGTATTTAGATAAATTCGTGGTTGTTTTTATTGATGACATTCTAATTTATTCTCGAGTATCTGAATAATCCGATCGGATTGACCATCCGTCTTCGGATGAAAAGCAGTATTAAAGTGCGATTTCGTACCTAAAGCCTCTTGCAGTTTCTTCCAAAACCGCGAAGTAAACCTCGGATCTCTGTCAGACACAATATATAGTGGCACCCCGTGCAATCTCACAATATCATAAATGTATAACTCAGCTAACTTATCAAGCGAATAATCTGTTCTCAACGGAATAAAATGAGCGGATTTTTTCAATCTATCAACTATAACCCAAATTGCATCTTTCTTCCTCGGAGTTAAAGGAAAACCTGAAGCAAAATCCATCGCCACTCTATCCCATTTCCACTCGGGAATCATAATCGGTTGTAACAAGTCGGATGGCACCTGATGTTCAGCTTTAACTTGCTGACAGATCAAACATTTCGAAACAAAATCAGAGATATCTCTTTTCATTCTAGGCCACCAAAGAAAGTTGTTTCAAATCATTATACATCTTTGAACTTCCGGATGAACTGATAAGCGGTACTATGAGCTTCTTTCAAAATCAATCAATCAACTCGGATTTCTGAACACAAATCGATCTCGGAATTTCGCATAATCATCATCATCAACTTGAAATTACGAATCGAGTTCAAATCACACCGAGCTCGTTTAGCTAGCATTTCATTGTCAACTTTTTGGGCATCACAAATCTGCTGTAAGAAAAAGCGGTCTCGCTTTCAATTCACTAAAACCAACCATCATCGATGTAACTAAATGAGCATTCATAGCAAGTAAGGCAAACAACGATTTCTGACTCAAAGCATCAGCAACAACATTTGCTTTTCTCGGATGATAATCAATCACAAGCTCGTAGTCGTTTAACTGTTCTAACCATCTTCTCTGTCGCAGATTCAAATCTTTCTGAGTCATCAAATATTTCAGACTTTTATGATCTGGAAACACATGACATTTCTCACCGAAAAGATAGTGGCGCCAAATTTTTAGAGCAAACACGATCGCAGCTAACTCAAGGTCGTACGTCGGATAATTCTTTTCATGCGGTTTCAATTGTCTTGAGGTATAAGCTATAACTTTGCCTTCTTGCATCAAGACGCAACCCAGACCGTCTAACGAAGCATCACTAAAAATCACGAACTCTTTACCCGATTCGGTCAGACTAAAACGGAGCTTGATCAAAAGGGCTTTCAATCGATCAAAGCTTTTCAAACTTTTCGACCATTCTGAATTTCACATCTTTACAAGTAATCTCGCCAACGGAGTTGCAATCATCGAAAAGCCTTTTACGAACCGTCGGTAATAACCGCAAGTCCTGAAAACTCGCAGACTTGACACATTTTTTTCTGAGGCTTCCACTCTAAAATAGTGAAACCTTGCTCGGATCAATTCGTATACCGATCTTTGACACAATATGCCCCAAAAAGCCAACTTCGCTGTAAAACTCACATTTACTAAACTTTGCATACAATTTCTTATCACGCAGAGTTTGTAGCACAATTCTTAAATGTTCGGCATGCTCAATTCCATCACGCGAATAAATCAAAATGTCGTCAATGAATACAACAACAAATCGATCTAAATACGGTCTAAAAATTCTGTTCATCAAGTCCATAAAGATAGCAGGAGCATTTGTTAGTCCGAAAGTCATAACTAAAAATTCATAATGCCCGTACCTCGTTCTGAAAGCAGTTTTCAGAATGTCTGAATCTTTTACTCGCAACTGATAGTATCCCGATCTCAGATCTATTTTTGAAAACACTGTAGATCCTTTCAGCTGATCGAACAAATCATCGATTCTGGGTAGATGATATTTGTTCTTAGTAGTCACTTTGTTTAACTGACGGTAATCAATGCACATTCTCATCGTGCCATCTTTCTTTTTCCCAAACAGACGCAGCGCGCGCCCAAGGAGAAAAGCTCGGTCGTGCGAAACCTCTCGTCATCACAATTCTTGCAAGCGAGACTTCAATTCTTTCAATTTCAGCCGAGCCATTCTATACGGAGCTATTGAGATAGGGGTCGTCCTCGGCACTAACTCAATGCCAAACTCAACTTCTCGTATCGGAGGTAATCCCTATAATTCTTCAGGAAATACGTCAGAAAACTCACAAACAACTGGCAAAGATTCAACTTTCTTTTCTGTCACTTTCGTATCAATCACATATGCAAGATAAGCTTCACATCCCTTTTTCACATAATTCAGAGCTTTCATCGAAGATATTACGGCCGGTAACCCATTTAAATCACTGGACTCAATTCGTATTATTTCATCATTCTGACATCTCAAATCAATAGTCTTCCGTTTGCAGTTCACTACAGCATCATGTAATGTTAGCTAATCCATACCTAGAATTATATCAAACTCATCAAAGGGTAATAACATTAGATCAGCCGGGAAACAGATATCTCGAAACATCAACGGACAATTCTTGCACACTTTGTCAACCAGAACACACTTGCCTAAGGGGTTCGATACTCTAATTACAAATTCAGTAGACTCTATATGCAAAGTCTTACTGGATACTAAGTTTATGTATATATATGAATGAGTAGACCCTGGATCTATCAATGCGATCACAGAAGTATCATAAAGAATAAAAGTACCAGTAATGACATTTGGAGATGAAGCTTCTTCGCGAGCGCAAATAGTATAAGCTCTGGCAGGTGCTCTCGCCTCAAATCTCGCAGCTGAATCTTTCGTAGCTCTCTGGCTACCACTCACATTTCCCGTGTTTCTGGGAGGTCTACCCCTAGCTGAAGTGTTATTCGACTTCGGATTCTATACAATCTCTTGCTCAACAGACTCGGGACAGTCTCGGATAAAGTGATCTAAAGATCCATATTTGAAACAAGCTTGATTATTTAATCGGCAATTGCCCGAATGTCTTTTACCATAATGTCTACACTCGGGTCACTCAGATCTGACATTTCCAACACTTGTAATCGAAGTAGCTGGAGCTCGGAAGCTCGAATGTGATCTCGCACGATCTCTACTCGAATGCCTCACGTTAGCCTTTGAACGGGTATAATCATCTTAGAATTTCTTTGATACCGAATGATATGACTTACTCTTTGTTCGTTTTCGCACCTCTCTAGCTTTCGAATAAGCTTTTCTTTTCTCTTTCCCGAGTTCTTCAGCTTTACACGCTCGGTCAACAAGCACAACGAATTATTTTATTTCTAGAATTCTGACTAACAAACGTATATCTTCATTCAAGCCGTCTTCGAACCTTTTACACATTATTGCCTGAGTCGAGACACATTCTCATGCATACTGGCTCAGTCTCACAAATTCTCGCTCGTATTCTGTAACAGATATACGGCCCTGTTTCAATTCAAGAAACTCTTTGCGTTTCTGATCTATAAATCTCTCACTGATGTATTTCTTTCGAAATTCGGTCTGGAAGAAATCTCATGTAATTCGTTCTCTCAGAACAACAGAAGTCAGAGTTTTCCACCTTTGGTAAGCTGTATCTTCAACAAAGAAACGGTTCATTTAACACATTCATCAGAGGTACATGACAACTCATCAAATACCCGAATCGTATTCTCAAGCCAGAACTCGGCTCTCTCAGCATCATCATCAGTGGTAGCACGGAATTCTTCAGCCTCATATTTTCTAATCTTATCAACCAGAGGTTTATTCAGACGAATTGGATCTATAACTTGGGGAGCTACGGGAACTTGCGGGGGCGGAGGTTGAGGAACAGCCGGATTTGCTCTAACATATTGGGTGAACCACTCATTCATCATTTGGAAGAAGGCTTGTTTAGCCTCTCCTTCCTGACCGCTAGTAACCGGTCTAAAATTAGACGGCGCTGTCCCTTGAGCGGGAGCAGGCGCATTACTTTCAACATCGTCAGCTACGGCTCGTTCGGGATCCATTTACTATACGAAAAAACACATTTTATCTGTCAGGATTCATCACACTATCACAGTTCGTATATATGGCATGTATAGATAGACTCACATACGCTACGTTAGTCCTAGAATCGACTAAACTGCAGCTCTGATACCAACAAATTGTAAAACCTCTAACCCGTATCCGTCGCCAGACTAGGGTTAAGAGGCATTACCGGACATATCGGAACATTTTACACTCATTTCACAACATCAATCATACAACATCATTTCATAATAATTCATACTCATATAGTCCCTTTAGAAGGTCTACGAGACCTTAAACATGCTTTAGAGAAGGTTCGGGACTAAACCGATCTCATACAGAAACTTTACGGAACTTAAAAAATTTTTCTTTCAAAACAGGGCACACGCCCATGTGGCTAGGCCGTGTGCCTCACACGGCCGTGCCTTGACCATGTCTCGGCCGTGTGTAACATCGACTTGGGTTACACTTGTGCGCACACGCCTGCTTCTTGCCCATGTGGCATACTGACTTACTTCGAATTACAACCTTGAGAGACACGGTCGAGACACATGCCCGTGTGCTCAACCGTGTGGGCAGATTTAGGCCATTTGCCACCCAAAATTGGGTCATACCTACTAGCATCAAACAAGCATCAATTCATGCCCTAAAGGCAGCCAAAAACATACCAAAACATGCACAATTTGACCCGTAATAACATCATTCATTTCCATATACAAAACCAATCAAACATACCAATTCAAAGTACAAACTTCACATCAAAACATGTGATTCATACATCATATTAATCCATTTCAATTCATAGCATTTATCATCATATCAATTTCCCAAATCAACATGAAACTTACCAAAATTGACCATTTCTTTTGGCCATTCATAAGCACATCAATACATACCAAATTTTGCATCACATAGCATGCACTAAATTCAATCCATAATCACATTCATTATCAAGCCATATCACATGGCTATATTTACACATTTCAAAACATAATCAAAGTTCTCTAGCCTATACATGCCATACTTTAATATGTACATTTTCAAAAGGTACCAAAATATAGATCGATAGTGTGGTGATGATCCTTGACGATCCCCGAGCTCTCAGTAGCTTCGATAATCAATAAAACAATGTAAACACACACAAAGTAAGCTTTCAAAAGCTTAGTAAGCCATATACAAATAAACTTGTCTCATAAACAATTACAAACTATTTCATACATATGGTTCATGGCATAACACAATCACAAGTCATATTTCTCTTATATCTCAATTGATCATGTTCACTTACTCATAATCGCATATCATGTAATGTAGCTCACTTATCAAATGATCATATACATACATACCTTTCATTGCCAAATTTCACATACATACATACGTACCAGAATTCAGATGCACATTTGTATACTCATTCATTTATCGGAATATTCGTTGAACCGTTCAAAATCAAACAGGATACTCAGATAGCTCAGAAAGCTCGTACAATGCCAACGTCCCAAACGTGGTCTTACATGTAATCAATATTGATGCCACTGTCCCAGACAGGGTCTTACACGAAATCAAATACGATGCCGATGTCCCAGACATGGTCTTACACGTAAATCAAAAATCGATGCCAACGTCCTAGACGTGGTCTTACATGATAACTCATTTTGGAATCCTATGTCATGACATATGTATCCTTACTATTCCTATGGTTCGTACGGGGCTTTTCGGACGTCATCGCATTATCAGAACTTTCCCGAATTTCACATATTCAGCTCAAATAGCCATACATCACAATTCATTCACATATAAGTAATAATAATTCAATTCATACACATTTCTTTGTATATCGACTTACCTCGTACGGGAAAGAATGAAAACGAACGGCTATTCAACTACTTTTGATTTCCCCCGATCTAATTTCGTTTTCTTTGGTTCTTGATCTATACACATTCAAATTTAACTCTTTTATTCACCAAATCATTAAATTCAATCCATATACACATATTTAGGGCATTTTACAAATTAGCCCTCACATTTTCACATTTTGACATTTTAGTCCCTATTTCATAAAATCACAAAATACACATAATTTCACATTTTTCATGGTTAGCCGAATTTTCATGGAGTTCATTTAAACCCATATATTTCATTTATTTCACATTTTAGTCCTTCAATTTCTCATTTTCATAATTTAGCCTATAATACTCAAATTCATCAAAAATCCAAATACAAAACATGTTAACCCAACACATATATTTCATTATTCATCAATTAACATCATTAAACTCACAAATTCATCAATGGGACTTTTCAAAATCACTAACAATTTCAAAAATCATGACATGGGCTAGCTAGAATACTTAACAACGATCACAAAAACGTAAGAATCATCAAGAACCGAACAAAACTCATACCTTGATTAAGCTTGAACAAGGTCGAATATTTGAAATCTTTGAACCCTTATTTTCTTTTTGATTTTCGGCAAAATTATGAAAAGATGAAGCAAAAATCATGTTTTGTTTAATTAATAAACATTAATTCATCATTTACCAAAATAGCCTTATTAAACACATTTAAAATCTACTAACCCTTGGCATATATGTCCATTCATAAATTCAATGGTCCATTTACAACATAAGGACCTCAAATTTAATATACTATGTCAATTCGGCACTTTATTAAATAGAAGGCTACTTTTGCATTTTTCTATAATTTAGTCCTTTTTGCAAATTAAGCACACAAACGATCAAATTAAATCACGAAAATTTCACACATACCAATTCACATGCTGTAGACTCAGAAAATAATATTAAAATATTTTTCAGACTCAGATTTGTGGTCCCAAAACCACTATTTCGATTAGGGTCTAAACTAGGCTGTTACAGAGAGACAGATTCACGGGGTCGATTTGGTTAAAGAAACCGAAGAAAAAAGTGAATGTAATTCGTGATTATTTGAAAGCAGCTTCGGATCGACAAAAATCCTACGCAGATTTGAAAAGAAAAGAGACTGAGTTTCAAGTTGGTGATAAAGTATTTCTGAAAGTATCCCCGTGGAAGAAAATTCTAAGATTTGGTCGGAAAGGCAAGTTGAGTCCGTGTTTCATTGGGCCGTATGAAGTTATTGAAAGAATAGGGCCAGTGGCATACCGGTTAGCTTTGCCGACAGAGTTGAAAAGGATTCACAATGTATTTCATGTGTCTATGTCGCGACGATACCGATCAGATCATTCACACATAATTTCACCGATAGAGGTTGAGATTCGACCCGATATGACTTATGGTGAAGAACCAATCAAGATTTTTTCTTGGGAAGTTAAACAGTTGAGAAATAAAAGTATAGCTCTAGTGAAAGTTTTATGGCACTGTCACGGGGTTGAAGAGGCTACGTGGGAACCTGAGAAAGCTATGAGTAAACAATACCCAAACCTCTTTTCTGGTAAGATTTTCGGGGATAAAAATCCCTAAAGGGGGTTTATTCATCTTCCAAGCTCGATTGTAAGTCCGTTCTAGCCCCGTTTTTAATGATTTTTATGTTTTTGAGATCCTTGCAACCTAATCTAGCTATTTCAAGGACTAATTTGCAAAGATGTCAAAATCTAAAATTTTAACCATGTTAGATATTTGTGTATTTTGATGTTTAATGGTAGAAAATGTATGTTTGATGTTAGATAAACAACATTTACTAAGTGATTTTTGATGAAAATGCCTAAAAAGGACCTATTTGTAAAAGTTTTAAAATGAGTAGTAGAAGTGTGACTTAATGAAAAATTTGGGCTGTTATGAGTATGAAAATGGTTTGGCTAGGCTTGGGTTTTGAAGAAATTGACTATATTTCATTTTACGAGCCTAGGGACTAAAGTGTAAAATGTTTAAAAGTTAGGGGCAAAAATGTAATTTTGTCATAATGTGATTTTTGGACTGGATTGAATAATGTGAGTATTAAATGAGTTAAATTTGCTATTATAGATCAAGAAAAATGAAGTTCGAACCTAGATCGGGGGAAAAACAAAGTGTTTGACGATTAGGTCCATTTTCACTATTTTTGTATCGAGGTAAGTTCGTATGTTAATAATGCAATGTTATATTTGTATTTTAATGTTTTGATATTGCATGAATTGTATGATTGATTCTATGAGTATATTCGACGAAGTTTCAGCAAAAGAGAAATCTCGGTTGAACCTTAGGAATAGATTAGGATACAAGTGACATGTCACTAGAAACCCATGTGATTATGTGATTATGTGACCTGGGTGCTGGTCCTGTACGTCCTACCAGTGGTTGGGTATAAGGGCATATATTGCGGATACCTGAAAACTTGTGTGAGCAGCACCGCGTAGCTACGTCTCGACTGACAGCTTGTGTGAGCATGCCCGTGGATTGCTCGAGAGCGAGCCTATATGTGTTATGAGATTTGTGGTAGCATTGGCTACATATGTGGCACTTATGTGCAAATCTTTCCGTGTATCCGATAGTATTCCAAGTGGTTCAACGGGTATGTTAAAGATGAGAAAGTATGTGATTATGTTACGAGTTGGTACAGGTATGTACGAAAAACTCAAAGGAAATAGATTCGATTCGGTATATGATGAACTATTGGTAAGAATATGATTAAGTATGTTGTGTTCATGAAGTTTTAATGACATTTATGTCGATTCATGTTATGTTATGCATATGATAAATGTATAATTAATGTTGTTTATTATTTGCATATGAATTTGCTAAGCTATATAGCTTACTCCCATTTCTTTCCCTTATCTTATAGTGTCACCAAGCTCATGTGGTCAGGCCATATAACAGAGCCCATGCTGTGTGGCACAGGGACATGGCCGTGTACCAACCGTGTAACTTTCGAAATAATTTCACATGACCGTGTCGCAGGCCGTTTCCAGACCATGTAACACACTGACTTAAAATACACAGCCATGTAAAGAGACCATGTGCATCACATGATCGTGTGACAGTCGGTGTCCCAGGCCGTGTGCCCTTAATTTTTCTTTCAAATGTAAGTATACTAAAACATGCTTACTTGAATATCAAGCAACTCATTTACTATCAATTAAACCTATTCAAAACACACTTAAACAAGCCCAAAACATACCAAAAATCATCTAACCTAAGTGCCTAACCAATGTGCCCTCATTGACACCACAATTCAATATCCAAATCAAATTCACATTTCATACCAATTTAGATTTCATTCAAAGTTCTCAAATACTAATATGCTATCGACAAAAGAAACTGAAAAAGAATTAATTCAGTCAATGAAATTCAAGTCAATAACAAATTCGTAATCATCTAAGTGAATTACCTCCAAATCTTCAATGCATTTCTACTCATTGATTTGTAGCTCAACTCATTGTGTTACTTCCACAATTAGGACTTCTTTGGAGTTAACTGTCTTGATCTTCTTGGTCGATTTGCTAATCGAGAGGCCAATTTTACCCATGGATTTCTCTGATATGGACAAGTCTGATGTCCCGTATCAACAAGAGCACTCTTTCTTTGACTTGCGATGTTGATGTCCACATATATCAATCCTTTTTGTTTATGGTCCATTTTCACTTTCGCAAAATTAAGTATCATTGACCTAAGCTTTAAAGCCTCATTCTCTGGCTCCACTTCATCTTTTTTACTGATCGTAGATATCTTGGATCGCTTTAGACAGTCCCGCATCCTATGCAAACCATAATATAAGAAGCACTTCACTAGCTTCTTTTCATTCTCTCTGACCCTCTTGGCTTCAGCAAAACTCAAGATCGAACCAAGCTTCAATGGTGTTTTTTTAGGCTCATCATCCCCTTTGATGGCAGAAAACATGAATCGTTTTAGACAATCCTTTACCATATGCAAATCGTTACAAAGGAAACATTTCACTGGTTCCTTTCGTTTGTTGTAGTGCTTCCACTTCCCATTATGTGGTTTCTTATTACCACCATTTCCACCATTGTTGTTTTTAACCTATTCTTCCTCATGGTCTTCCCCACCATTGCCATTTTCCCCTGGATTGGAAGACTTGAATTTATTTTTTCTTAGAACAAGCTCAATTAAGGACTCCGATATAGTCATGGCTTTGGTAAGTTCCTTGATCCCTCGACGTTGCAACTCTTGTTTCATGACTGCGCCCTGACATGCGTGCACCGGGGGCTACGAATAAATAAAAATACGAATAATAATCTAGTGGTATATTGCAAGTGTGACAGGTCGAATTGTAATATTTGTAGTGTTACAATGAAACACTCGAGTATTCCAAGGATCGAGCCTAATAGAGTTTGAGGAACAAGTGATTCCTAAGCAACAAGCATGCAACTAAGAAGTCTAGTTAACTACTCGCTAAGTGCTATATTAGGGCAATTCATAATCAATGTTAAATCATACTAATTGGTTACATAACACTAAAAAGGACCAAATTGTAAAATAATAAAAATTAAGCAATTAACAATTCAATAAACAAAAGCGGTCGGTTGACATCTATGTCGTTGATTAGTCTTTGGATTAGGGATC
Organism: Gossypium sturtianum; assembly: GCA_025698515.1. NCBI lineage: Eukaryota > Viridiplantae > Streptophyta > Magnoliopsida > Malvales > Malvaceae > Gossypium > Gossypium sturtianum. The sequence continues at coordinate 98,891,918 of CM046955.1, read as the reverse complement.
TAAAAAGCTGAAACTTTTAATTGACTCAATTTTATCTCTCGATCACCATTTTACCAAATTAGACGATTTAGTCTGATTTATCTCTTGACCTCACCAAACTAACTCAAGACAACCAAATTGGTGCTCAATAAGATCTCTTCTCGGTTTCACCTATCTATGTTTTCCCTTAAAGACGTCAATTCTAAGTTTTGAAGTTTATTTGATTTAGTTCCTGTACCAAAAACTAACCAAGCAACATTTTCAAAGTAGTATAACATTACCTCAAAAAGAAATAATTGAATAAAGAAAAGGAAATAAAACATAAGAAAAAAAGGAAAGAAAGAAAAAATAAAGGAAGGAAATAATTGAGAAAATGAGAGGAAAAAAGAGAGAGAGAGAGAGAGAGAGAGAGAGAGAGAGAGAGAGAGAAGGCTACTTGGTAATCCAAGTGGAAATTAGGTGGCAAAATTAATGAGCAACATCATACTCATAATACTCTAATAAACAAATAGGTGATCGTTTGTATTAATCTGGTAACGTTAGTGACAAGTGTTGGATGATTGAAACATAACTTTAACTAGAGTTAAGAGGCAGTTTACTTATTTTTATTTATTAATTATATAAATTATAAGTATTTAGTGGAAAATTACGGGATTTGAGGCCGAGAAAGAAACTAGTTTAAGCACACACACAGCTCTCGTCGCTGGGAACCAACCAACAAAAGGAGTTCCATAATTTTTGTTCTTCCAATCTCATTTTCTTTCCAAATTCCTTCACTTTTTTCCCTTCCTTTTATCTATTAATTCCAGCAATTTTTCTTCTTTCTTTTCACTATCTTTACCTTCTTTATAGTGTGTATATATATTCTTTGTCATATCTGGAGGAGGAAAAAGAAATGAGAACGGGAAAGGGAAGTCAAGAGGAGGAAGAGTACGAGGAAGAAGAATTTGGTTCCAAAAAAGGAGGCTTTTCTTCAAATCAAACTATGTCTTTCAACCCCAGCAACAATAGCACCACCAACAGAGGTATATTATTAGATTGGATCCCACTCTTCATGCCCAGATCTCCCTTTTCCCCTTTCTTCTTTCATTGTATATTTCTACATGATTGTTTCTTGAAAAGGGTATTCTTCTTTTACTTTTGTTGTATTTGGAATTCTGGGTTTTTTTTTGGGTTCCTGTTCCGGGTTTGTTTTATATACTTTCTGGGGGTGTGGAAGCAGATGGGAAAAACAATGATAAGGCTAACGCTATACGTTCAAAACACTCTGTCACGGAACAGAGGCGGAGGAGTAAGATTAATGAAAGGTATCTGCTTCTCTTTTCTTAGTAATTCTGTATGTTTATCAAGTTAAATTTCTGGTAATTGCATAAACCATTGATTATAATGGGTTGGGGTAGGTTGAGGCTTAGAAAGTTTTGAACTTTTTTAGCTTAGGGGTTGGGGTAGGTTGTGGGGATATTGATGATTGAAAAGGAAGTAGATTGTCTAGCTAACTGACTGCATTTATTGATGTGTTAAGCTATTCGATTGCATTAGGAACTGGAGGTGCATATGAATCAGTTTAAAAGAATGGTTTAGTTTATAAAGTGTTTAACCTGAAATGGCTCCTTAAATTAAGCTGTTATTGGTCCTTTGCTAGCACTGAGTTAAATGCTATGGAATTACTATTGATGTTCTATGGATTCAACAGAGGTTGTGAATTTACGTTGCTTGCTTAAATTTTGTGAACAATAATAGTTCTCTGATGCTTTTAGATTTCAAAGATTGAGAGATTTAATACCAAACACTGATCAAAAGAGAGATACGGCTTCGTTCCTGCTAGAGGTATGTCATGAATGTGGAAATAAGAAAATACCATACTATGTTATTTTATCTAGTTGTTTACCTTCTGAGAAAATTCCGCATAAAATTTTTATGGACTCGAACGTGCTCTTTTGTAGGTGATAGAGTATGTTCAATATTTACAGGAGAAGGTTCAAAAATATGAGGATTCATACCAGGGATGGAGTTCTGAGCCGGCGAAACTAATGCCATGGGTATGTTTGAATAGTACGTTTTCTATCTTGAGGTTTAAATAGTATGTTTTTGTTTTTGGTTGGAGTGGTTAATTTGTAGTTTCATTAGGCTATTAGGTATCTACATTAGACATTTTCGTATTATTTGTGTTTAACCTCTTCATTAAGCTATTAGGTATCTATACCTTTCTTTTTACTTCCGATGGGAAATTCAGTTTCAGAAGCAACAAATTTATTAACCAATGTTTTAATTATTGCTGCAACTCTTTGTTGCAATAATGAGATAACATACTCGATTTATTTGTTGTATATTACTGGATTTTTTATTTTATATTAATTATTTCAATAATTTAATGCGTAAATCTATCTGCTCATAATTGCCGCTGTGTTTCGGTGCTTTATATTGCTTACTTTCGAGGTGTTAATTTCTTGTATTAATAATGTAGTTTCTCTTGAACAAAGCCTCTGGATATGGTGCCTTCTTTTTTGAGGTATTAAAACTCTGAATAATGACTGACTTTTTCCTTCCGGTAATAGAGAAATAGTCACTGGCATGTTCAGAGTCTCGTTGGTCACCCACAAGCTATTAAAAAGGGTTCTGGCCCGGAGGCAACATTTGCTCGGAAGTTTGATGAGAATAACACCGATATTAACCCCACAGTGATCACAAGTGTGCTGAATGCTGTAGAAACTGATCCAATCAGATATGTTACATCCAAAACTATGGATTGCCAAACTGAGTTGGCAAACAACGGAATCCATCTGCCCATCCAATGTGAGAATGTGCTTGTGCATCCCCTTCAGAGACCAGTCTCTGAGACTCAATCGACTGAGTGTCTTGTTGGCAATGATATACTGATCAATCAACAGGAGGATCTGACTATTGAAGGAGGAGCAATTAGCATCTCTAGTGTCTACTCTCAAGGGTGGGTATATCTTCTTTCACTACTGCATTTTATATATTTAAGACCTTATCTAATACTTTTCTAACTTAAACAAATTTCCATTTAGGTTTAGGGTACTGAATATAAGCTGATAATATGTTTATGGATTTTGATGTTGACCAGCTTATTGAGCGCTCTGGCACAAGCACTTCAAGGCTCGGGTTTGGATTTGTCACAGGCCAACATGTCAGTGCAGATTGACCTTGGAAAACATGCAAATAGAGGGCTATCTGCTAAGGTACGACCGAAACAAAGAAAGATCTTGGTGTCCTTTTCTCGGTTGGTTCTTCTTTCGGGTTTATCGACAATTGTCTCATGTTCTTTGTTAAAACTTCTACAACTTTCTCTACGAAATTAGTCAATATACAATAATAGATTTGTATAAACTTGTGCTGGTTTTTATTTGTTTACTATAATGTTTACAGGAACCACATAATTCCCCCCATCAGGCAATGACCCATCTTAGAGATGTGAGCAGTGGAGAGGATTCTGGTCATGCTCAAAAGCGACTGAAGAAATAAGACCGGCACCTGGGTTCCATAAAAGATCATTTCAACTCGGTTATCCCACCTGATCTTTCTTTCCTGTTTCATCTCGGTTTCATTTGGTTATTGTATATGCTGCAGTTTTGGTTCTTTTCTAGAGGTCCAAGTATCGATCATTGTTTGTTGTAAGAGTAGTCCCCCTTAGATTATGTGTATTTTCATGGGGGTGGTTCATTAGAATTCTGTTAAGGTGATGTCAAGGCGTTTACCTTTATTATCATGGATGTATCATACATTTTGATATAAGTACCTACATAATGGATCAAAACAAAAAAACTAGTATTACTGTTTGATTGATCTTTCAAGTCCTAAAATATGGTGTATGTGTAAACACAAGAAGATTACTTTAGGATGTTGCATATCAATGGAACAAATATATATGCATATGATCATAAGGTTTATCAAGTATTAGTTGATGGTAGAAGCAAATGTTGGCAAACATTCCTGAGGATTAGAATGGAAAGAATCTTCTTGTCTGGCATGATCTGGATTCTCCTTTCTCTTTGCTGGTTTTCCTGTACGATCTTCATGGATTTTCTTCACTAACAAAGAAAATTCGTCCCACCACAATGTCCCATTCTTGTATTATTCAATTAGACTGAACAAAAGCTTTCTGTCCAGTGAAATTGTTGGCTTAAATCCCAAGTATCTGCAGAAAATGAAGAAACTGAACTGCAATATGTAAAGACATGGTGGAATCGGGCAAACTTCTTAGTCAGAAGAAGGGTTAGAAGTGAATGCCGGCGATGGCCTTGGACAGCTACTGCCATGTTCCCGACGAAAGTAGGCATGAAAATATCACTTTCTATTGCTACAATATAATCCATTGCAGCCATCTGATCTGCATGTTCCATGAAAGGTTCAAGCTCTTCTGGGTTTAATATTGTCTGTTTGCCTTAAGGAAAAGCAATGAAACGTGATAAATTGGCTTAGAATTCAATGTAAAAAAAATGTTTGTTTTTCATTGATTTTTGAACTACAAGGTCTGCCATTCTCTTCTCTTTATTGTATATTTCTTCGGCTGCAATGTAAATTGTGATGTTCTTACCAATGTCTAATGCTTGTAATACTAGAGCTGTTTCCTCCGGAGTTAAAGGGCTCAATCCATGTTTGCGCCCTTATTTGAAGCAATCGGTTTATGCCGCCATCCATCTTAGGAATATCTGAATACTAACATTGTTAGATCAAATATCTGCATTTTTTATTTTTAGTTCCGGTGTTTATCGCAGCCACGAACATAATGAACAAGATTACTCACTTCATTTGTTTTACGTTTTCAGCCTCTTCTTTCGTTAAACCTTGTTTGCAACTGGTGAATGCCAATATATCCTTCTCGTACGTGAGATGAAGAACCAAGAAAGGACCCTTTTCTCTCAAGATGTTAACAATTTTTCTTCCGGTTTCCTCGATTCGGTTGAGTAAACCTCAATGCTTCGTAGTTCACACGACACCGCAATCATTGGAGCTCTATAGGCAACCCATTATTGGCAAGCGTGCCATCAGTATGAGCAAACAGCAAAATTTCATGCTTTTGTATCTGAGGAAGGATCTGTAAACAAATTTATATCAATACTAGTTGTTGAAATAAAGTTGAGTCGAAAGCAAGAAATCTTGGTGTAAAGGTTGGGAAAATGGGAACCAACCCTTTGAAGATAATATTCTAAGCTACCAAAATACATTGGAAACATATAAAAAATGTCAGGATAATCGTGAACAGGTTGGTGCAATGGTGGCTGAAGAGTGAGCACATCAACAGATTGAAAGGTTTTACCTGGTATCATTCCAGTATGTGCCATAAGCAAATTTAGGAACAATTAGTGTGACATTCAGATATCTTGCAATGGCAACCATATCAGCAACCTGTGAAGAACAAAAAAAACATGCATGTAAGGGGAATCTGAATACTACTATGAATCTCAAACATGTTTTCGTTTACTCACCCCAAGTCTCTTCTGAGTCAATCCTCCATTAGGTGAAATAATTAGATATCCATTGTTTTTATAAACCCCTGCAATGACCAAATTACAACAAATTTCATTTGCATCATTACACAACACAAATGAGACAAGACATTATCAAGAACAGTTAGCACTCACTTTGAGGTGGGAAATCATATGGGATATAAAATGCAGATTTTGGCACCATGATTTTATCATCAAGGGTTGCCAACTGCATAGCAAAGACCCAAAGAATAAGTAGCATGATTAAGGTTACAACTACCCAGAACTTAATACAAGCCAATGAAGAAGGCTGCTTGGCTGCTACAGTCTTCATATTTTTTTCAGCTTTAGTCTCCTCCTCCAATGGCTTCATACAATAGATCAAATCGAGGCATATATGTCGCAAATATGGTAGTAAAAAAAAGACAGTAGTTCTTATAACATGATAATTAAACTATATGAATATATAAATGCTGGAGGATGTAAGATGGATTAATTCAATTTAACCAGGAATTGACTGAATCAAAATAATCATTTGGTTGATGCACAAAGTGAAGCACATGTTTGTGGTCTCTTTGGAATGTTTTTTATTAAATTTGATCATTTTCAGCTGTAAACATGGATGACAGTGACATAATCCTGTGTATATGTTGTGCAAAATATGAGTTGAATTAAGCTAGAGCCGGTCGATTTTATGTGTGTAATGTTTTGTATTTAATTTGGCCAAGAATAAATTGAATATTTAGTTTCGGGTACATCAATTATGTTTATTCTGAATTGAAAACAAACCCATGCATCACATTTTATCCAATTTTGCCTTTAACATCTATAATTATATAAAAGATTGGAACTTTTTACTGTACCCAACCCAACTGCCATTTCTTTTTCCTACCATGCACATCCTTGCTTTTTATTTGTATTTTTCTCCTTCTTTTGTTTTTTTTTTTCCTTTATGTAAAAAAAATAATTAATTATCATTAATGATTTCTGTCATTAATCACGTGTACTGCTAAAATAAATTGACGGGCCAATCTAATGGAGACACATGGTAACTTCTAGTTTAATCTATTTTTTTTCATAAAAATGATTAAATAATAATTATAAATATCAAACCAAATTTTAAAAAAAATTAAAAAAAATTAAATATGACAATTTATATAAACTTAAAAAAAATTATAAAAGGATATAAAAATTCTAATAAATTATAAAAAATATAAAATTAATAAAAATATCTATTTATTTTTATAAAAAACATATTAAAGTTATATAAAAATCATAAAAATGATAAAAATATTAAAATTCATATAAATTTATAAAAATTATAATAAAAAAAAATAAAAAAAAACTTCAACATGAATGGATCAGTCGGTTGGGCCGATTAGACCAAAATCAATAAGGGCATCGATTTGAAGAAAACCATTAGATCGGTTGACCTAAGAACTGGAAGGTTGAATAATTTTTTATTAATTTTAATATTTTTTAATATTTTATTTAATTAAACTACATCGGGTCGATCGAATCGTAAACCAGTAAACGATGCTTTGATCGGTTCAACCATCGTCCATTACGAAAACCTTGGTTAGAATATTTCATTCTGGAATATGCTAATAGTTAGATAATGAAATTTCGGTTTGATAAAAATATTAAAAAAAAAAATTGGTTCAACTGTCCGTTTCCCAAGTCAACCGATCTAATGGCTTTCCCTGAATTGATACCTTGTCAATTTTAGGTTAACTGATTCAGTTTAAGGTATTATAATTTTTTTAATATAACTTTTATAAGTTTATATCAATTTTAATATATTTATTATTTTTTAAGAATTCTAATATTTTTTTTAATTTTAAATATTTCAAATAAGTTTTATTAATTTCATAATTTTTATAATTTTATAATTTTATAAGTTTTTATATATATTTTTAATTTTAATAAGTTTATATCAATATTAATATTTTTAATATTTAATATTTTTATTTTCTTTTATAAATTTCTATGATTTTTAATCATTTTTTATGGGAAAGATATTAGATTAAACCAATGTGCCACCATTAGATTGGCCTGCCAATTTATTTTAATGGTCAACGTGATCACTGAAGGAAACTGTTAACAAAAGGGCTTAATTAATTATTTTAGTTAATGACAGGGACTTAATTGAATACAAATTTAATACAGAGACTTAATTGATTTTTTTTTTCATTTTTAAAGAATTTTTTTTTACATATAAGATTTTTTTAGCTTAAACTCTTAGAAATAAATTTGATAGGTTTTTTTTTTTTTTTTTTAATTTGATACATATTATGATCATTGCATATTTATATTTCCGTTTAGGGTCCATTTACAAAGGTTTTAAACTATTTATTGTTCTTTTTTATTTATTAATTTGATTTAAAGGTTTTTATTTATTTATATTAATTTTACTATAATTAATATAATAATTAATTAAAACATTTAAATAAATATATTAAGCAAGGTGTTAATATAATTTTTAATTATTTATTAATTTTTAAAATAAGTTACAACTTCAATTATATAAAAAAAATTAATCTGATGTTTTTAATAATAATTTTGTATTCTTACGATAACTCATTTCACCATCACCACTACATTTGAATCCAAGCACATGTCTCACCATTGATTTTAATCTCACCGCTACAATATCTAATTTCGTAGCTACAATAATTGATCTCACTATCATTGATGTTTTTAACTTCATCGGAGACAAACACACCGCCCGTTCAAAGGAAGCCTTAATATGTTTATGAGTCATAATATAAATTATTATTATTGAAAATGATCTTGAATAAGTCTAATATTATTATATTAATAATAAATTTTTAATTTTTAATTTTTTAAATATTGATATAAAGTATTATAATTTTAAATATTATTAAAAAATATTTAATTATTTCTATTTAATAATATAATAAATTATTAATATAATTTATTAATTGAATACATTATTTAATATTAAATTTTTTTCTAATAATAAATTTTAAAAATAATAATTTTAAAGTTTTAATAATATTCTTCATATATTTTTGAAAAAATATATTTTAATATATTAATAATAAATATATATTACAATTATAAATATATTAATAATAAATATTTTATAGTATAGAGGTTAAAATATTTCATAAGTCCATATACTTTTCATAAATTTGGAATCTAGTTTCTATACTTTTATTTTTAAGAATTTAGTCCCTCTACTTTTAGATTTCAAAATTCAGACCCAATTATTAACATTGTTAATTTTGTTGATGTGATATTTTTAAATATAAAAAATACCCACAAGGTAGTTATGTAACTAAAAATATGATGATATATAACTTGAATTTAACAAAATAAATTTAATAGTGTTAACAGTTGAACTTGAATTCTGAAATCTAAAAAAGCAGAAGAACTAAATTCCCAAAAATAAAAGTATAGAGACTAAATTCCACATTTATCAAGAGTATAGGGACATATGACATATTTTAACCTAGTATAAAATATGAATATTTTAATTATATAAATATGAGTATTTGTTTAAATCATGCTTAGCTTCATTTATCACTTCCAATTTTAATGTGTCAATATGCACTCTCATATGTATAATATATGTAATTTGAATTAAATTTGAATTAGATCTTATTTATTATTAAGTTTATATATGATATTAATTATTACAAAATATTATCTTATTATAAAATAAATTTCGATTGTTAAAAGGAAACTGTACTATAATATTTTGTAAAAAATATATTTATGTTGTGTTTATTTCACTAAGAACAACTTTTAGAAAATGATTTCAAGAAAATTTGTCAAATAATAAAAAATATTTTACGTAGAATTATCTAGACACAAAAAGAAATATTAGTTTTTTTTCAGAAAATTAATCTATTTTTCAAAAATTATTTTCTTAAAGTTATTTTCAGTGAAACAAATGTAACTTAAGAACACTAAAATAGAAAAAAAAAACACATTAAAATGAATAAGAATTGGCAAAACTCATTAGAAAGAGAGATACAATCAAACTTGAGAACTATCAATAGCTTCTCCCAACCTAAAAATAAGAGGATAATACGTTTTAACACACTCAAACTCACATCCTCCTACATCGACAACAATACCCATACCAATCGAATTAAATCTCAATCAACAATAATATACAAATTATTAAATGCGTTAAAATCTTAAAACACCAAAATGATACTGTAACAAACATATTGTATTATGTTTATTACACTATTTTCGTTATTATATATCATATTTAAAATTAATAAATCTAAAAATTGTCGGACTCTCTTCTCTGTGTTGAAATGAAATATTTTATAAATTAGAAAGTTAAAAAGCAATTTGGTTATCACAAAGGAAAAATAAGTTTTACAAATTCATGGATGCATGGAATACCAATAGAGGAAGACCAAAGAAGAAAATAATTATTCATTCAATTAATCAAAAGTAGAGTGAGAACACCAAGGAAATGATGCTATGATGATATATAATCATCCCAATTCAGTAACAGATTTTCTTACAAGCAGCTGTGGGTTGGTGTCCTCCAATTTGGGTTTCCCTGGGAACTGCAGTCTTTGAGATGGACTCCCCATTCGATTCGCATGAACTGCCTTCACTAACTCCGAAAATTCTTTCCCTTTTTGTATCCATCTATCAAACTAATCAACACCGCTCTGTCTACACTAATTGTCATCTTGTATCCCAGGTACCTTCTATGGCCTTCCACAACTTTTTCCATATTGCCTTCATATGTAGGCAAGAATATGTCACTATCTAATGAAACAAGATAATCCAATGCTGCCATTTGATTTGAATGGTTCATCAATGGCTTCAGGTCTGATGCTGATAACAATGTTTCCTTCTTCACCTGTGCTTCAAAACATCAACCAAGGCCTTTTTTTAGATTTTATTATTGTCTAATAAGCTAGCTTTTGGGGTTTATATATATTTATTACCAAATTTGGATAAAATGCTTTAAGAGAAGCCAATCTCCTGTTTCCTCCATATATGTTGCCAGCAGCTATATATATTTGGATATTAGGGTCAATATTGAATGCTCTGAGTGTAAGAGCTGTCTCCAATGGTGTCAATGGGCACAGTCCTGCTTCGCTTTGACTCTTGGGATCTATTTCCTTTTCCTTCCACCAAGGAATAGTATATCTACATACATAAAATATACTTACATTTTAGGTACCTACTAATAACCTATTTATAGCAAAAACGGTACCTATAAAATTGGGAAAATTATGTGGTATACTACTGACAGAATATTTAGTTTCTACAAACATGATTGAATGAGTAATACATATTTATAGTAAAAAAAAAAGTGAGTATAAAAAATTAAACATGTAACAATTTTAAATTTCATTGATGGAGTTTTTAAAGAAATATTATTAGAAAAAGTCGCGATATAAAGAGATGATATTTCAAATTTTTTTCTAAAATGAGTCTGACCTCCCTTCAACAAAAAGGCACTAGATGTCATATAAGAGGCAATGGTTCAAACCCTACCAAGCGTGCAATGCACACGTCCCCTTGTTAGGTGGCCCGTACATTATACGCAGCCCAATTTGCAAGGCCCTTCAAAGTCGAGAGACAAAACTCGACTTGTTGAGTGGTTCCTTGACTCCAGACAAACAACACTTCAAAAATTACGATTTATTTTTTTATTATTAATTTTTACTATCTAAATAAAAAATACATGATTTATTTTCTTTTATAATTAATTATCCAAATATAATAACTTTTAACTTGATCCTAAACCCTAATTTTTAATGTTAATGTTAATGCTAATTCTATTGATTAATTTTTATTTAATTAATTAATTAAGGGGAAATTTAGGATAAAAAAATTGATTAAGCATTATTGATGAGGTGACAAAAAAAGGTAAGATAATTAATTAATTAATTAACTAAGTTTTAGGAAATTGTAATATACTTTCTCCTTGGAAGTTGTTTTGACCTGGTCTCGTAAGCTCTTCAACTTCGCTTTGATTGCAACCTTGGGTACAACCAGAAAATGCCAACATATCCATTTCATATCTCAGATGTAACACTAAGAAAGGGCCTTTTTCCCTACCTCTTCTATTGCAGGGGTGAACCTTAGCGCCTCATAGTTAACTCTGCACCTCATTTTTTGAACCTCCACCGCCAGATTGTTACCAAGCCTAGAATCAGTTTTCGCAAAACGAACCACTTCTATATATTTGAAATCGAGGAAAAACCTGCATGATTAAATGCGTTTGACGTTACCACTGCCGGTTAAATTTTTCTGGTATTATAACGGCGGTATGACTTAACTCACCGTGTTGTAGTAATAGGCTATAGCGGGGAACATTGAATAGAGTCCATCTGTCTCAACTTTTTTTCTCAGCCTTGGTGGGAGATGTTTGATGATTCGTACCTCACTGCTCAGTGATTTGATGAAGTAATCCACATCCCAGATGTCTTTGAATTCAGTGCCACATTTCCGTATCAAATTATGCAAAATTGAAGTAAATTAGTAAGGAAAGAACCGACCTGCTATCGTGCCAAAATGAAGTTTTATCCAATACAGGAACCACAAGCGTGAGATTCAATAATCTAGCTATGGCAACCATATCACAAATCTGTTTACAAATACCACCATTATTATATGCACACAAATGGCCAAAAAAAGGCTTACATCGGCTCTCATTTGATTCAATCCGCCATTGCATGAAACCATCAAGTAACCTTGGTTCTTATAATCCCCTGTGAAACATTGATGCTAAATGATAACCCATATATGCCTTAAAATCAACCATCTTATACATCTAAGATGACACAACTTACTCGGGGGTGGAAAATAGGGTGGCGCTTCAACCTTGGCTGTAATCGTGCCTATATCGTCTCCTGATTGCGATGACAAAACCCACTGCAAAAGCATCGTCGTTGTGATCCCAACCATCCATAACCTGAATCGATCACATCCAGGTGACTTTGACACCACCAACCTCTTTATTTTATCCATTTTGATAGCTTTATTCACCCAATTCTTTAACTTTTCGGCTCTTATATCACCAATGGAACTCCATTCAACCAATGATTTCTCTTCTTCAAAACCCGGCTTCCAGTCCTCCATTTCTGTCACCAACCGTAACCAAGTAAAATTAGGGCTTGAACCACCACCTGGTTTAACTGATTTGGGTCGAGGACAAACCAGTTTTCAGGAGCCTCCAGCAGTGGCATGTCAGAGAAACACATCGTTAAAAATTGGAAACTGTTTGCTTGTACCATAAATCAGCACCTTATCTTGCAGTCATTGTGGAGGAGAAATTATATTGAATATGAAGAATTGGCATTATAATTACTATAATTGTACTTTAATTGTCATGGAAGTTGAAAAGCATTGAACTCATCACCTAAAAAACGAGTAAAATAATTCTGCTTTCAATTTCAACACCAATTTCTGTACTTATTATATATATATATATATATATATATTGCAAATAGAGTTGTGATGGTATCTGATTAATTAATAACCTAGAAATTAAATGCTGATATTATCAAGTTATTAAAGCAAGCGTAATTGGATTAGTTAAAATTAGTGAATAAAATGTCAGTCTCCATATCATAATTATTTGATATTGAGTGTGATTGCTGTTTTTTTTTTTTTTTAAAAGAAAATACAACTCAATTATCAAACAATAAGAAAACTCATCGCATAATTCTTATCTGTCAATCGTACCCCTAGTTCCCTGTCTCTTCTAAGCTTGACAATTCTGTCCGTAATACTATTCTCTTCTCTGGGAATATGCTGAAGGTTCTAGTGACTCAAAAACTTCAAAAGCAAAATAATTCTTGTAACTAAAGCAAAATTAGAATCACCACGAACACCTTCATGAATGAGGTTAACAGCTTCAAGGATATCAGTTCGAATGATGACTTTCCGAAAGCCATGACCAAGTGCAATTTGCAACCCATCAAGGATGCCCCATAATTCTGAATCAATAACCTCACAGTTACCCAAATACCTTGTAAAGCCAACAATCCAGTTTCCGTCATGGTCTCGCAATAGCCCTCTAGCTGCGGCAAACCTATCAACATTTTTAACCGAACCATCCGTGTTCAAGTAAACCCATCCCTCCGAAGAAACAGGAACGAAATCCGATCTTGAAGTTCTAATGCCTTGCGAACCAGACACCGAGACATACTGCTTTGCCCAACATATAGAGGCTTTGATAACTTCGTCAGGACTCCATGAAAGACCTTGAAATATGCTTAAGTTCCGATTCTTCCATATGCGCCAAATGATAATTCCGAACAGACGGGCCCAGTTAACTCCACCCATTAGGTTTACTTCATGCTTGTTCCTTTAATTAAGCTCTATCCATTTGTATAAAGATCCTGCAAAAAAAAAAAAAACCAGATTGTTTACCTGGAGGAATAAGCTGCATCTAAATAACCCTAGCCGTTTTGCAATCCCTTAGAACATGAAGGACACTCTCATCAATATGGCCGCAAGCCCCACAAGTAGTATCTGAACCCAATCCTCTTCTTGCTCTTTCCATATTAGTAAGTAAGCGGTGTTTAATAACAAGCCAAATGAACACTCTAACCCTTTGCAGTCCCTGATATTTCCAAGGTAATTTCCAAATATCTTTTTTCGCATTCCATGATTCTTCCCGAAGCTTCTTGCATGCACTTTTAATTGAGAAAGCGCCAGATGTACTCTCCCCCAAATAATTCTATCCATGCCAGAATTTGGTTGAGGTGGCGGAATTCCTACAATCAGTTGAATGATATCTTCAGGTAAGGCGGAAGAACTCTAAATTCCAACCCCCATTTTCCATAACCATATCACTAATCTATATCCAAGTTAGAGTTGCAAACTATCTTTTTGTACAACGACCCAGCATTAGGGACCCAAGAATCTTTCCAACAGCTAATATTATGTCCATTCCCAACTGACCAGAGCAGATTCTCCCGTATGAGCGGCCAAATATTCAATAAAGATCTCCACAAGAAAGAACACTGTCCCCTCGATAAAGATTCAGGTAAACCACCTTGAACCCCATACTTAGACCGAAGCACCTTAACCCATAAAGAAGAGTAGTCCGTCAATAATTTGAATCCCAACTTCATCATGAAAGAAGTATTATGATACCGTAATGACCTTATGCTAAGACCTCCATTCGATTTAGGTTGGCATATCGTATCCCAACTTACCAAAGCAATCTTTCTATTACCACTGGTGGAACCCCAAATGAATTGTCTTACCATACCTTCGATTTCATCACACAAGCCTTTTGGGATCATCATCGATTGCATGAAGTAGCTCGGAATTGAGAGCAAGACCGATTGAGCCAAAGTAATTCTACCTGCCAGAGAGAGCTGTCTAGCATCCAAACTACAAAGTTTACTTCTCACCTTATCAACGACAAAACGCAAAGTATTATTTGTAACCTTCTCGTGAAAAAGAGGAATTCCTAAATACGAACCAAGATTCTGCACCACTTGGAACCCAAAAATTCCACTAATACGCCTCTGAATATCTTCATTTACCCCTTTAGAGAAAACCATATTTGACTTCTGCAGATTAACATTATGTCCTGAAGCACTGCAAAAAGTATCTAAAACTTCCTTGATTACCCGTGCCTGTTCCTCGTCCACCTTGCCAAAAAGAATCAAATCATCTGCAAAAAAAAAGATAAGAAAGGGACGGACCTGATCTAGACAGCCGGATAGGTGACCATCTACCTTCAGACATAGCTGCGTGAATACCATGTCCTAACCAATCCATACACAAAATAAAAAGGTATGGTGAAAGTGGACATCCTTGATGTACTCCTTGTGCCGGCTTGAATTTCTGGGAAGGCACTCTATTCCAAAGTACCTGCATATTTGAATCAGAAATAGCAGACATAATGACAGTACGGAGGAAGTTTGGAATACCTGCAGCCTGTAGAGAAGCGTCTATGAAATCTCAACGAACACGATCATAGGCCTTTTCAGGATCAATTTTAATGGCCATCCACCTTCTATTCTTTTGCTTGTTCTTCATAGAATGAATGACTTCTTGTGCGATGATGATGTTATCATTTATGTTTCTTCCTGCGACAAATTTTGCTTGTTCAGGTGTAATGATCTTTGGGAAGACAGCTCTGAATCTATTAGCAATAATCTTCATTACAAGCTTATATAACACCGAGCAAAGACTGATAGGACGAAGCTGCGAGAAGCATTCGGGATGTTGCACTTTGGGTATAAGGACAATAAGCGTATTATTGAGTTCTGGATCAATCTTATCACCAGAGAATACCCGTTTAACCCACTCACAAATAGACGGACCAACAAACTCCCACTGACTCTGATAGAAAATAGCATGAAGTCCATCACTACCTGGTGCTTTTAAAGGCGCCATATCGAAAAGGGCCTTCTTAATCTCCTCATCAGAAATTAGCCTGCTAAGGAAATTGACCTCCTCTTGTGAGAGAGACAGGAAGGCACTACACCCAAAACTGCTAATTCTTCTTGATCGCTCACCATAAAGGTTTTTATAAAAATTGACCGCTTCTTGCTTTAAGTCATCCTCATCCATAATCCACTCCCCTACTTGATTTTTAAGGGCAACAATACCATTATGCTTTCGTCTCTGTAAAGTTTGCCTATGAAAGAATCTTATATTTCGGTCCCCAAAAACTAGCCAGTCACACCTAGCCTTCTGCCTCCATAAAAACTCCTCATGATGTAGCACTGACTCCAACTCTTCTCGAATTTCTAACTCAATTTTATTTAAAAAGGACGAGCTTCTCTGATCAATCGCCTTTTGAACGTTATCCAACTTTTTCTTCAAGAGATTCTTCCAATACGTAACGCGACTATAAACCTCTTTATTCCAAAGTTTCACATGATCAGTGAAAGATGCATGGGTAGTCGACATATCCCCCAGAAACTTCCAATTATTTTTAACAAAATCTGAAAAATCCGGATGCTCAATCCAACCGGCCAAAAAGTGAAAAGGCCTCCTTGAGGAAAACTAAACATCAGGTAAAAGAGATAATTTAAGGGGTCTATGATCCGATTTAAGATTTTGTAAATGTAGGACTTTTGACAAGGGAAACTTAAGGCTCCAAGCATCATTGCAGATAGCTCTATCCAGTCTCTCAAAAACTCCTCCTCTATTCCAAGTAAAGTTTGGGCCATTAAACCCTAAAGCATGCAGGCCCATGGAGTCTATAAAATTACTAAAGAGAGCACATCTTTTCCCAATGGCTCGACCACCTTTTTTTTTCACAAGAAGCAATGATAGCGTTAAAATCACCAATCGCTAACCACAGAGTCCCATCTACCGGTACAATATATTCAAGAGCTTCCCATAATTGCTTCTGCTTCTGTCCATTAGGACTACCATACACGATAGTGACTAAAACTGGTTGACGATAAGAATTTCCAGAAATTTTGAGTAAAATAAATTGGGAGTGATTACCCAAAATATCCACAGAAATAGTATCTTTCCATCCTATCCAAATTCCACCAGAAAAACCCACAGCCTCTACACGATGTGAAAAATCAAAACCGAGTTTAGCAATAATCGAATCTGCTTTAATACCACTTACCCTTGTTTCTAAAAAGCCAACCAAATCAGGCTTATGCTCTCTATTATACTCCCAAAAAACACGAGGGAATTTCAAACCAGCACATCCTTGACAATTCAAACAAAAAATAGTAAAATTCATATTAAATTAAATTTTAAAAATAACAAAATTAAAAATACCACCAAATTATGCAAGTGTGGAACCAAGACCACCAATCTGTCCATTAGCGTTGTCACCATTTTCATCTGTTCCAAGTCCAACTTGCGAGTTGATGAGATTATCCATGGAGCTTATAGCTTTTATTAAAGGAATTCGAGAAATCCCGACATTTTTTAATTTTCCTCCCTTTTCTTTGAAAGTGCGATTAAGAGGAGGGCCACCGCGATTATTACCAATTTTGTTCTCAGGACCACCCCTCTGGAAACAAAAAAAGATTTATTAGTATTTACTAAAATATTTTTCTTATTACCTTTGAGCGATTTAGACACATTATTTTCATTGAAAATAACTGCCGAATGGTGTTTTGGGTCTAAAAGGTTCGCATCTAATTGAACTGCCGATTCACAATGGCCTTCGAACATGGGATTATTGAGGATTAATTTATTCCCCTCATTTCCTGAAGAAGCCGAATGCACATCAACACCTCCAATACTGTTACCCAGGCCACTAGAAAGGAGACCATCTGGCACTAAAAGACTAGCCTGCCCAGGCCCTTTCATACTTGGCCCATCATGCTTCTCCATCGGCGGCCCACTAACCCGGTTATCTCCCTTTTTATCATACGTTATACCTGCAGGCGGAAGAAGGGAAATAAAATTAGAAAATGCTAAATTATTAACTTGGTCCTTGTCTTTTTGGGAAAGCCTATCTGACTCCACATGCCTTTTCCCCAAAGACTTAGAACTTGGACCCCCTTCACTTCGGCCCGTCACAACATTTCCAGGCCTGCTAGAACTGGAGCCTAAGACAGGCCCAACCGAAGGCTGAAAGCCTACTCCAGTCCCACGGGCCACTTCACCAACCTGACCCAAAAATCCCTTAGATCTAGCCCTACTGAAACCCCATTAGAATTAACCCTATCTTCACCACTACCCTTATCTCCAGCCGCACGAACATCACCTTTCTTCTCCAAAATTCCCCAACAGCTCTACTAAATGCGCCACCTGAGTCATCCTCCGCATTCAATGGCGAAAACCTAGATCCCAACGTTCCCTTTCCCAAGCTTATTCCCCCGTTAGCCTGAGAAACCCGTTGACCACGCTGGGATTTTCTCTCCACCAACATCCACGGCCCGTAGTCAACTTTCTTCCCTTCACCACCCCACCGATATCATCATCGGAAGACGCCAACGTAGCAGCCACAGGGCTCCCTAGAGCCAGAATCACCTCCACCGATGGGCACAACTCCTTCCTGGCCCCATATTTTCCGCAATTGAAGCACACCGTTGGGAGGGCCTCGTATTCAACCCTTTGTACGACACCATCAACCAAAACCTGAGATATCAGTGGTTTTTCAAGATTGATGAACACAGCCAAGCGGGCAAACTTTCCTCTAGTTCTGTTATCGATTTGTAAGTCTAGCTTGACTACTTTTCCGATTAACCCTCTAATAGCTTCAATGATTTGTCTTTTGTAAAGGTAGCCCGGATGCCCTGGCAATCGAATCCAGGCCATCACCACACTGGGGTACGGTTGTGCTGGATTAAAAGATTTCGTCCATGGTTGTACCGTGAGGTACTGACCGAAGATGATCCATAGACCTTGTATTAAGACTTTGTTATAGTCATCAATGTCCTGAAACTTAACCAAGAAATACCCATTAGTAATATCCATTAGATGAAAAGTTTTCGCAGGTTTTCATAGATTAAGGATACGATTGTGGAGCACGTTGTATCCAATGTTTCGCCCTAACAGCTTGAGAATCACCGTTAACTCCATCTCCTTGAACAGTAAGTCTTTGATACGATCCGAGAAGGTGATTGCCGGAATACCATTAACCATGGACGTATTAACATCTCCATCCATTAATTCAAAATCACTCTCATTCTTGTCTAAGTGTCCTTCAAGATTTCCATCAGGAGAGGCAACACATCCCCCAAAAAGTTTGTCTTTAAAAGACAAAAATGGCTGTTGGTCGAAATCAACGACCATGTTACTGATTTCTCCATCGACCACTTCCTTGAATCTTACTTTTTTTTGTATTTCAATCACCACCAGTGCAAGGTTAACTATCAGTACCATTACCAGAATTTTCCATCTCTGTTTCCAGAAAACAAAGCTTTAACAGTAATACGATTTTAAACAAACATTACATGCTTTGAATCTATAATTTCTACTTTGTAGCAGTATCATCTGATTTAATATTGACTTGTATGATTTAAGAAAAGAAGCCCATATGCATGAATTATGTTTTCATCATTAACTAATTTTCCATTTTTGTAATTGTGAATTATGCATGAATGGCGCATATTATTTTTAATTTCAAATTTAATAATTATATATTTTTCATTTATTACAATTTATATATTAGTAACTTCAACACTTTTTAAATGTTTACATTATATCATTATATATAATTTTTTTGTGTTATAAATTGCATAAAATATACAGGGTTAGTATTTGATAGCAATCTTAAAAAATTGTTATGAGTTTTTTTTTAATATTTATTTTTAAGGCATGTCAAAAAAGCCCTTAAGAAAATGCAAAAAATCAATTAAGTCCCTATATTAAATTCACACCCAATTAAGTCCCTATCGTTAATAGGGACAAAACCAAAATTTTTTAAGGGGGTGAAATTAAATTGTAATTTTTACAATGGTAAAAATGCAATTTTATCATTTTAATAGTCTATATCTTTATAATTTTTAAAGGATTAAATTAAAATTACTTTGCTATAGTTCATCAGGCCATTTGGTGAAAGAAAATATATGTATTGAATTCATGAATTATTTGGAGATGATATGTTTATATGAATATTGAAATGCTAATTGATGAAATCGAATAAATAATGATTATGTGTTTACAGGTTGTTTAAAGCGATATGAAATATCTGGAAAGTTTATAGTTATAGGTATGAAACGCTTGTTTTGTAAATGCGATATTGGTGACAGAGTTGTGTTTAAAAGAAATGGAATATGAATATGAATTGACATGATCAAATGGTTGATATGATTTATATGGCATACTAAATGATTGAGAGATTATACGATTGTTATGTGAAACACTCACCTAATTGTTGTAAATGTATTGACAAGAAATTGTATTAAATTTAGTTATATTTGTTCACTTAATTGTAAAATGAGGTAATAATTTTGTTTAAATACCTATGAACTTACTAAGCTTTATAAGCTTACTTTGTTTCATTTCCTGTTTTCTGTAGTTGATGTTTTGCGGAACTAGGCAGTCAGATCAACATCAAGGCTCACACTATCAAGCTTCAGTCTTGGTAGATTCTGACTCATTTTTTCTTGGTTTTGTGGCATGTATATAGGTTATTTTGAGTTGATGGTTTGGAAGTACTAAGTTGAAGTTGGAATGTATTTTAATGGTTGAATCTAACGGTCGCAATGGTATGCTTGGGTCTTAGATTATGAGATGGTTGAGAAATGAATAAAATTGAATGAAATGCTTAATATATGTGTTAGTTGATAGCTAAGGTATATGTGTTGGTTCTTGGATATGTTAAGTTTTGAATGTGTACTAAGGTAATGGTATTTTTGAGTTTTGTGTATGGATAATTTTGATAAAATTTGAACCATGTTTTGGTGATGAAAAGGTAAAGTTAGATGGTAGTTTGTTATTTGGGGTCCTATTTGGTGAATAGATGTGGAAATGGTCACTTTGGTTTTGGTAACTTATAGTTTTAGGATGAGTATGTTTGCCTTTGGAAAGTGGTATAAATGAATGATTTTGGCCATATGATGTTTGAAATTTTATTGATGAATGTATGGAATTAACACGTTGAATATGTCTTGGTTTGAATGAATTTTGTTTAAGATTAAGTTGTGGTGCCAATGAGGGCATATTGGTCAGGCACATAGGTCTGTGATTTGGTATAATTTTGACATGATTTGACATACTTCTGATGTGTTTTGAGTAGTTGAATACATGATTTTTGGTAAACTTGGGACTTAAGTACACCATTGTTGAAAACATTGCATTTCAAGGTATCATATAGCACACACGATTTGACACACGACCGTGTGCCTTACACGGGTATGAGACACGGTCGTGTGCTCTGTTAAATTCTAATGATTTTAGGTCCACACGGCATCAGTTAGTTACATGGTCTGAGAACACGGACTTGTGTCTCCTCCTACACGGTCTTTGCCTTTGCACACGGTCTGGCCACACGGCCATGTCTCTACACCATACGGGCTGTGCCTTGTCACACGGCTGCGTGATCCCAATTTTTAGTTTTTACCTACATTTTTGTCAAAATTTCATATTAGTCCTGATTTGATTTTGTGTTGAGTTAAGGGTCTTGTATGCTCGATTAATGCCTGGTTTTTATTGAAAATCACATCATACTTGAATTAAATTTCATTTTAATAGATTTGTTGTTTATTTATATTGAATCTAAGGCTTGATTATATTTGATTATCATTGATTGATTGTAATTACGTTATACGATTAAGATTGATGTTTAAATGTTTGATATAAACCTTAATGAATATCATAATCTCTATGGTGCATGTATTTAAAGCGATTAATGATTTATGATTCGATTAAATGTTACAAAACGTGTTATAATGTTCCAGTAATTGTTGTAGCATCCTGTAACTAGGGTCTGACAACCGGTTCGGGAATAGGGTGTTACATTTAGTGGTATTAGAGCTACGATTTAGGTGTAAAGAGTCTAGAATATGCATGCCATATATACTTGTGATAGTGTGATGCTATTGATGTGATCTGATTCTATTTTTCTTATAGATAAAAGATGTCGGTCAATTCTAATCGTGTCGTTATTGATAAAATTGAAAGTAATGTTCCAGATCCTGAACAAGGAGAGAGTATATAGTGTGCCAGTTCCACAGCTGTCTTAAAATGAGGTAAAGAATGTCTTTTTCGGCTTAATAGGTTATTGGTATAATGAAATTCTTGTGAGTCAATCTTATGGCTCCACAACCTTTTCCCCTACTGTACCTATCCTGACACCCCTTGTCCTCAAAGTTCCACTTATATATGTGTACATAGATCTCCCGTAGACAAGATTCGTAAATGCAGAGCCGATGAGTTCAGAGACAAGACAGATGACAATCCAGCTAAAGTTGAATTCTGGTTAGAAAATATTCAGAGAATATTTGATGAATTGGCATGTTCACTTGATGACTATTTAAGATGTGCAGTATTACTATTGAAGGACAAATTGTATCAGTGGTAGTGCGTTATTAGCCATTGTATTGAAAAGAAAGGTTAATTGGGACCTTTCCCGAACCGAATTTAGAAAGAAATATGTCAGTAAATGGTACTTGGACTAGAAAAGAAAGAGTTTCTCGAGTGGAAATAGGAAAACAAGTCTATATCAAAATATGAACGAGAGTTTTTTCAGCTTAGTTAGTATACTCACGAGATTGTACTGACTAAAAAAGAGAGGTGTGTTCGTTTTGAAGATGGGCTGATTGATAAAATTAAAATGTTGGCTGAAGTAATGGAAATATAGGAATTCGTGGTTTTGTCTGGTCGAACGCAGTAAATAGAAGAGATTTGTAACAGTAAGAAAAAGATTGAAATGAAATTTTGTGACTCTAGTAAAAGAAATATATCTAAATTGCCTTCAGCTTCACTCTCAAAGAAACCGAGATATTTTTAGTTGTAATGTCATATTATCTGAATTCACAGGAAGAAATAAGTCGAGATAGAAATATTCAAGACTCCAGCAGACACCGATAGTTAGTATTGACAATATTCGTAATGATGATAAATTTGTTTGTGATTATTGTGGAAAGTTCTTCAGGGATTTGCGTCCAGTTACGACCAGAGCCTATTTTCGATGTGGATCTACTAAACCTTTTACAATGGATTGATCAAAGAAGTTAGACATTTTTGAAAATCAAGTTGTTAGACAGATGTCTGTTTTTCAAGAAGGCGAACGACCAGGATAGAGCAGTAATGCTAGAACTATTTACGGTGGAACAAAAGATAAAACAAACAAATTTGAGATTAGGACGTCTGCTGGAATGTGAATATTCCACAATTTTTTGTAAAAATCTTTAGTATCAGTCTATATATAACTAGGAGCTGTGGTACCTTCTTGTAATAGTTTATTGGCACTTCTCACAGAGAACTCTTCTGATGACTTTCCTCTTCATACCAGCATATCATCGTGGGCCTCCTTTGCTAAAGGTATTCTCAAAATTCTAGTCGCATCCTCACTTGAGAAAGTATTTTTAACAAGCTCTACTTTCCATTCTGTGGAGTGTATATCTATTAGGTCCAAAACAACAGATACATCATCATTGCTAATGCTAGTATTTACTTTGTAGCTAACAGCCCCTGGTAACCACGCACCCGCCCATATTGATATTTTCTCACCAGTGCCGACCCTCTAGCACAACCCATTCTGTAACAGCTCACTTGCTGCCCACAGCTTTTCCAGGTATAAGAAGGTAAATTCCCTAGATCAACATTTAAAAAATCAGAGTTCGAAAAATATTTAGCCTTTAACACACGAGCTAACAAAGAATTTGGATAGTTAATAATACGCCAACCTTGTTATGCTAACAAGGCAACATTGAACTTTGCTAGACTTCAAAATCCCAAACCCCCATTTTCTTAGGTCACATAAATAGTCTCATCTACACCAATGAATACCTCTCATACCATGGCCTTTTTGCCACCAAAACCTAGCCATAATGCTTTCTAATTCTTCACAAAGTGACTTTGGTAGCAGAAAACATACCATAGAATATGTAGGAATAGTCTGTAAAACAAATTTAAAGAAGACCTCTTTACTTCCTTATGACAAAAATCTCACACTCCAACTTTCAATCCTTTGTTTTAATCAGTCCTTTAAAATCTGGAAAGAAACCTTCTTATTTCTCCCCACCATGTTTGTTAGCCTTAGATATTGTTTCAATTTATTCAAATTTCTCACCTCAAGAATGTCAAAAACAATTCTCCTATCCTCTTCAAAAGTATTTGAATTGTAAAAAATTGTGGATTTGTCATAATTTACACTTTGTCCTAAACACCTCTTATGCTCCTTCAAAACCAATTTCAAAGTTTGTACACCCTTTTCACTAGCTTCTCCAAAAAGAATACTATCGTATGCAAATAAAAAAATGCAAAATCTGGGGACCTCTCCTACTAGCCTTAGCCCCTTTAATAAAATCGTATTTCAAAGCTAATCTCATGAGAGCCGGTAAACCCTCGTTACAAATCAAGAAAAGAAATGGGCTCAATAGGTCACCTTGCCAAAGGCCCCTAGTGGGTTTAAATATCTGCCCAGCTTTCCCATTCACAATTACCAAATACAAAATAGTAGTGATGCATTTCATATTAGTCTCTACTCAAAAAATATTAAACCCCATACGTATCATCATTATCCTAAGAAAAAGTCATTCAACTCTATCATAAGCTTTACTCATCTTATTTAAGAGCCATTAACCCTTTTTCCCCACTCTCTTTTGTTGAAGAGTATGCAAGATCTCATAAGATAATAACACATTATCCGAAATTAATCTCCCCGGCACAAAAGCACTTTGGGTGCTATCAATGCACATATCCAGAAATTTTTTGAAATGATTAACAATCATCCTTGCTACCACTTTACGTAGAACATTACATAAGCTAATTGGCCTAAAGTTCCCTAGGTTCAACAGATGGGGAATTTTAGGAATTAACACAATGTTGGTAAAATTTACTAGATCAAAGTTCTTACCTTTCATTTAGAACACCCCAAACAAACGGAAGTGACGTCGCTTCCCACTATATGCCAACATTTTTGGAAAACTAAAGAAAAAAATACATCATCCCCTGACGCCTTCGTTGGTCCCATTTCTTTTAACGCTGATAAGAACTCTTCTTCTGTATATTTTGAAGTTAGCATAGAGTTTACATCGTCAGAAGTACACCTGTCTACTCGTGAAAGAATATGTTCAGTATCTTCAACCCCTTTTGATAAGAAAAGATTTTGAAAATAAGTACAAGTTATGTTCTCCATTTGGTCCTCATCCCTAGTTTCCTTCCCATCATCATGTTTCAAATTCCGTATAGTATTCTTCTGTCTATAATGAGAGGCATGGTTGTGGAAAAAAGCCGTATTTTTGTCCCCCAATTTCAACCAATTTACACGAGCCCTCTGTTCCCAGAACATTTCATCCTTATTAATCTTAAGGTTAAGGTGAACCTTTGTATCAATGAGTTCTTTAAGATTCCAATCGTCTCTCTCCTGTCCTATCAACTCTAATTTTTTAGTCAGTTCCTTCTTTAAGTCTTCCCTCCTATATTTGACAGAAATTGTCCATCTCACTAAACCTTGTTTTACACCTTTCAATTTATCAAGAATATCACCAGAAAAGGATAGCCATAACCTCTTTACCTCTTTCTGATAAACCGTAATAGTAACATATTTTAAGCCCATATTTAGCATGCTTTTGAATGATTTATCCCTTATTTTATGTCAGTTGGTGCTCTTAATCCTTTGTTTTCATGTTTTATACTCAGGAAATCACCGGAGTATGAAAAGAATAAGAAACGGGCTTAAAATGAGCCAAATGGGTCAAATCACGAAATCGACACGGCCTGGGCCCAAGACCACACGGTCGTGCCTCATTAATAGACTTAACACGGCCTGGCCACGATTTACACGGGCGTGTGCCATGGTCGTGTCCCTGCCGCGGCCAAGAGGAGTTTTACTCAGATTTGGATACTTGGTGGCAAAGAAACACATTCCAAAGCATATTTAAACACCTAAATAGGAATTTAACTCAGATTAGGATACTTGGAGGCCAAGTAAGGCATCTCAAAGCCTATATAAACACCCTAGGGGGTAACCTAAGCGGAGTTTTTCGACAGAAGCCCTCTGTCGGGGCATTCAGCTAGGCCAATGAGCCGAGCCAGAAAGATCAGAATTGTGGAAATCACTTGAAGAAAGCCAGTTGATTCATCTCAAGAAGCCGGAGTATACTCAAGACGGAGGATCTCTCTTCAATTCCTTCAGGGGGTTTTAGAGTTTTTCTTATGTTTTGTTTTATCTTTTCTTTTGAGATGTATTCTATTATCATTATGAACTAAACTCTCAAATACCTGAGAGGGATGAAACCTAAGATGAATCTTGTTATCGTTTGCTGAACTATATGATAAATATTTGACTTGTTCTTAATTATGTGTTCTTAATTCTTGTGTTGATATTTCGCGGATATTAATTCAAGTTTGATATGCTTAGGTGGAGGAACAAAAGTCCCTGCCTAAGAGTAGATCTAGCATAATTAAGCGGAGTTGATCGTACGCCTAGAGATAGGGTGACGAGATTTTGCCGGATTAGGGTGAAACTTAATATGGGATTCCATAGATCGAGTTAATGCAATTCTAGGGGTTTTAATTAGAAAGAGATTTCAATTAATCAACCTAGGGTTAGACGTTATTAAGCTTGAGAGAGGGTTTAATATACATTAGGGGATCTTACGGATCAAGTCAAATGAATAAATCGTCTAGTTCAGAGTTAGATAACAAGTGAAGTCTAGGTGGATTCTTCCTTGGGTATTGTTTTAATTGGTTTTTCCTACAAGTATTTCCCTAATTTCATTTTTTTTGTCTCATCGTCTTTAGCTTAGTAGTTAGTTAATTTTCTAGATTAAACCGATTCACTTCAATTTTAAGGCTAAATAATAAAAAAAAAAGTTAGTATTAGTACTTTTGGTTCCTTTGGGTTCGACAATCCGGTCTTGCCACTAAGCTATACTACTGTTCGATAGGTACACTTGCCTCAATCGTTGTCATAGATAGTTTTTAGGCTCGATCATTCTCATTATAAATTTTAAGACTGTGACACACCGATCACTCTCTCAAAAGATTCTTCCAATACGCATCATGCCTCAAAATGAAATCTCCTCCTTGTTTGATTGTTTACTTATCATTTTTTTTGAATAAGAAGAAGGCAATGATCCGAAAATAAATGTGGTAAATGTTGAATCACTGCAACTCCTGAAAGTAACCTAAGTTCCTCAGCAAATTGCACAAATCATCTTTATTATGTGCATATGGTGCCCTATAAAACCCAGTAAATCACCATTGTTTCCCCCCATCATTTTCCTGTACTTCATCATTAACATGACAACTTGAAAAACTTATATGATTGATAATTACATTCTCCTTCCATGCCGGACACAAACCTCCTCTTGTGCCATCAGTCGCAACCTCAATACCATTAGAAAACCCACATCTTATTCGCACACCCTCCATTCGTACATTGTTGATTTTAGTCTCCATAAAGAAGACCACATAGGGATTGTACATCTTTAGCATATGCCGAAGTCTTCTAATAGCCAGTGGACTCCTCAACCCACGGATGTTCCACTTAATTATTTTCATTGCGATCGATTGGCTTGCCCCTTGGCAGCCGCCGATAAAAAGTGATTTCGTCCCAACAAACTCCCATATCTAACCACTATCGAATTTGACGCCTTCTATTCACTGCAACTTCTACTATCCCTTCTTGGCCTTTTCTTCTCATCACCACCTATAATAGCACATTCCTCCAAATCATGATTCATATCCGATTGACCCTGTAACTTTGAAGTGTCCCTTTTATATCCAACACTAACTTCAAATCACCCTTTAAATTTAACCCTAGCATAGGATCGATGCGCGTCCCAGAATCCCTCCTTCCCTTCGCATACCATAATCCCTATTCTGGATCCGAATGCCCTAGGTTATCCCACCTTATTGCCCCTTCACCTTCCTCTCGTAGCCACACACTATTCATGGCGAGAGCTCTCATTGACTGAGCTATCACAGACAAATCCCATCTCATCTCTGCTACCTCAACTCTTAAAGCCATTTTAGCTTGACAGAAAAAGTCATTATGTCCCAAACGACCATAGAAGAAATAGAATAATGTCAGTCGCTCATATTTAAAATTGACATAATAACACTTTCCTGGTGAAAACATAACCTTTTTTTTTTCCTTTTCAATGAACGCCTAATATCCAATCGAACCCGTATGGTAAGTAATTTCGCATGTCCCTGCCCAAACTCTTGCTATCATATTCCGAAAAACTTCTAAGGAAATCAAATTTGTTTTGCTAAAGATTCACTGAAAAACCTCAGAGAAACATTATGCACTTGTACCCAAAAAATCGCATGGATTAGTGGTACCTTCAAAGGATCGTCACCATCCTTCAATCGATGAACAGTTAAAAGATGGTTATTAAAAGTCCATGGAGCCCCATTTAGAACCCGATCCATATCCATTTTGTGAAAAAATCAAAACATGAACCTCTTCTCTCCCAGATCTAAGATTTGGATCCCTCTAACAGGATGCCAAAGATTCACCATTGTACTTCCCATTGTCGAAAAGTGGATAACACTTGCCATAAGAAAGCATCCCACTAGGCAAAACTGATATTCCACCATCGTAGAATCATGTTCCTTCTATGCCTGCAAAATCTCTTCTTCCTCATCTTCCAACGATAGACTAGCCAAATCATTTTCCATGACAAAGCTTCAAACCGAACTGAAAAAGAAAACTAGAATACTCTTAGTTAATTAATCGTCGTCGTAGGCTTCAATGTAACCAAACTAAAAAAACCTAGAAAACACCAGAACATGCTAGAATAGCAAACCAGAGGCGTGCTAGGGTAGCAGACCAAAACAAAATTTCTTAAACACAATAATATTAATTCAAGACAAGTATTAGGTTCAAAGATAAAACCTAAAATAATCATCATGTTTGGATCTCTCATGCATTAAAATATAAATAAAAATGTATAAAAATATAGAAATTATCACAAATTAGAATTAACAAAAACTCTAGATTTAGAAAAGATAACTCTCATGCAAAAGTTAAGGAAATTGCTTATGAAAACATGTAAAAATTCAATGACTAAGTCAAATGAAAATATAAAATCCTTCCCACATTTAAGATGTACATTCCCCTCAATGTACGAACAAAGATAAACACAATAAAATAATACAATGAGGAAAGAATTGAAACTGCCCTAAACTGGGATTAATGGATGGAAAGTGTGAAATCTTGAAGCATTAGAGATCTGAAGTTAAGTAAAGTTATCCTTGCAACAATCAAAAGAAAGCAAAATTTAAAAAAAAATGAAAAAGGATCTGGTGAAGGAAAGAAATGGTCTCCAGTCTCCACATGGCAATGTCATTGGCCTGTGTGGACCACATGACCGTGTCTTTAGCCCATGTGACTTTCACTAAGATAAAATTATGCTCCAATATTCATACGGTTGTTCGTCAACCCGTGTGGGTCACATGGTCATGTCTTCAGGCCGTGTGTCTTTTGGGAACCGTGTGGTTCTACGTAATATCACATCCTATTATTCACATGGCCATATCTTTAGCCGGTGTGGTTCATATGGCCGTGTCTTCAGCACATGTGGTTCTAGTAACCTCATTTTTTTCATGACCTGAACTGCATTAAGTAAACTAACCAAATTAGAACTTCAAAAACAAATAACTAAAAATGAAGAAAAAGAAAATCAACATAAAATTCAAATATGCAACACATGCAATAAATAAATAAAATGATAAACACTTGGGTTGCCTCCTAAGAAGCACTTGTTTAAAGTCTAAAGCTCGACTTTCCTAATGCGAGATCAATCGGGATCTTAGATTTGGAACTCCTTTGTCCCATTATCAACATCACCACCAAGATAGAGTTTGAGACGATTATTAGCTCAATAATGGATCGAAAACTCAATTGAAATAGTTAAGAATGGGTGAATTGGCCTTTTAAAATTTTGGTGGAAGCAATGAAAGAATATGAAACTATTGACACAACGATTTAGAGTGGTTCGACCCCAATTGCCTACTCCAATACCTTAGCTTTTCACAACTAAGGATTTTCCCAAATTTAATAATTTGATCAACCTTTGAGGACAATGTTTAACCTTACAAATCCCTTAAGATTTCAACACAAATCTTAAGACTTAAACCCTCTAAAAGAGAAACAAATAAGCAAGCAAAGAAATAACCCTTACAAGATCAAAGTGTTTGCAAATTAAGCACAATTAGAAATAAAAACACTTGAGCTGATAGAAAAAAAAATGAAGCTCACAAGTGTATGTAAGAAAAGTATGGAAAAATTGAGCACAAAGGTTGTTTGATTGATCTTTAAGCTTGAATAATCTCTCTTCTTGTTGTAAGACCTTTATAAGCTGGTATTTATACCCTCTAATTGATTTCCAACTGTTGTGGTTGCTGGGATATTGAATAGAGCTGAAAACCGCAAGTTTTATTAGCCTTCAAATCGCAAGTTTTAAATAAAAGCCGAAAATCGAACCATTAATGGTGGATTTCAGGATTTTGAGTCAAAACTTGGTTTCAAAGTGTTTTTCAACTTGTTTTAGCACGATTAGAAGGTTTTTAAACTTACATTGAAGTTTTGTTAATGATTTCTCATGTTTTAATGAATTTTGTGAAAATTTCCTAAAATATGTCGAAAAATGTCGATACCTTGAATTGAGTAGATTTGTCTAGTTTGAAGGTTGTGAATTAGGCGTAGATAATTAATTATATGAATGGATTTGATTTTAGACAAAAGATTGAGTATAGATCGAGATATTAGAATTTAAAGTTGTTGTGTCAATAACTTAAGTTACATGGGAATTTAGCTTAAAGCTTGTGTGTTAGTTTCTTTGAATGAATTTGGTGGATATTTGACTTTGGTTATTGTATGATTTATGTGTGTAAAGCTTTGGGTTTGTTAGAGCTTACTACGAGCTAGGGAAGCATTAGTTGAGCTTTCGGCTTTTTGGCAAAAGCATAAAGTGGTGAGTGTATGGAATTACTACTCGAAAACACGAGTCATGGTTATTTGAGAATTTAGATGTAGCCTAAACACCTACTCTAAGTTCCGAGTGTAAGTTTCCTTGAATCCATAAATATCTTGTGATTTTGTGGTTATTGTGCATGTAAGGTGGTATGTGAATATAATGACTATTGTATAAAGTGCAATCATATACATGAAATGAATGTGTAATATATATGCTATATGACTATGCTAGTGTTTTGCAAAAGATGCTAATATACAGTGATAGTGCACGGATAATCGGTAAGTAGTATGTGTTGTTTTCGTATATTTTGGCCTTGTGATCTTGGAACTATTGGATATAGTTGGCATGCCATAGGATTGTGAGTACTCACTTATACGTTTAGTGATTTTGGGCGTTAAGGCCCTGGGACATGTTTGGAGGGATAAGGAAATGAGAGCTAAGCTCTATTCAACGGGTCATGTGAGGGGTAATAGGGAGAGTGTTAGCTAAATGCTTCACTTTTGGGACATGTTTGACTCTATGAGTCTATCTGGTCTGATGGAGATCCATGTATCCGATGTGTGATGATAGAGATCACTATATGTTTCATAACGCAAGTGCCATCTTATCCCAATTTATCTTATTTTATGTAATTATGTGGAATATGTTCTATGCTTGAGTGAGTATGTATGCGTTATGGGAATGACCTTTTAGACGATGCATGGTTAATACCATATGATGCTAGACTTAAGAATGAGGTACTTGTGAGTAAATGATTGGTTGTGTTGCATGATGATATGTTTGCGTGGTGGAAATTCCTGTATTCACAGAGCTTGTTAAAGTTTACCCTCTCATTTCAACATATGAAGATATGTAATGACACGGTGTGCATGGTGTGGTTTCCGAGGAAGTGATCCAAGAAAGATTTGTATATTCTCGTAGGTGTTCTTTCAGTTATTTCGTATTGGGAAATAAGGCAATGTGGTAGATAGGTTTAGTGCCATGACATGTTTGGATAATTTATCGACTTTGTTATTTTGTTTTTGGAAGTTTGTGAGTTTATATGTTTGCTTATGTTCATGAACTTTAATGATGGCTTGATGTATCTTGCTTGGACTCGTTTAGACGATTTGAACTGTTAAATTTAGCCGTTGGATGATTATTTATCGAAGTATGTAATGCATGATGCTTAGAATCTATTTTGGAGTGAGTTCATTGCATATGTATGCTGCATTCTGATGTTTAGGGGCAGAGGTATCCATATTCAGGATTTAAAATCTAAACCTCTGTGTTTTGAAACATGCAGGAAGTTAGAATAGAGATTTGGTATCGATACCTTATCTCGAGTATCGATACTCGGGGCTAAAGTATCGATAAATTTTGGCAAGTACTGGTAATTCTCGACGAATGAGATTTTAGTCTAGAAACATAATGCTCAATTGGTATCTTTTTCCAAGTGGAATCGATACCACTTAAAGAAAATATCGATACCTTAATGTCAGTATCGATACATACAGACATTTTCATGAAATTTTGCCAATTAGCCCTTATGCATGATTTTGGCTGTATGTATGACTGATTAAGAAATTATTTGCATGTAACAATGTTAATTAACTATTTGGACGACTTAAAACTTGTACGACTTAACAAAAGATGATCGGTTTGATTGAATCTAGCTTCCTATTTAATGTACATGAGACGAGACGATGGTATGATATCCCATATTTGGGCCTGGCGACCAGGCCGGGTATAGTGTGTCACATGACTTTTCTTTTAACTTTTGTTTTATCATTTTAATCATCATGGTTAATTAAATTATTACATATATTTTATAATATAACTTAATTACTAATCGACCATTAACAATTCTATGGTTAAATTTCCATATAAAACCATTAAATCATATCTATATGCTTAATTAACCCATATAAATTAATAGAGATTAACTTTTACAACTTTTACGATTCAGTCCTTTTTCCTTAATTAATTAACAAAACGCCAAAATTTTCGAACCAAATTTTAGTATGACACTAATGATCTCGTAAATATTAAATAATTAATATTTACAGACTCACATGTCAGAATTTTGGTCCCGAAACCACCATTTTTAACACCACTAAAAATGGGTTGTTACACCACGGGTGTTAATGTTAAGACGAGTAAAAATAAACAGAGTTAGGTCCCAAAATGAAGAGTTAAGCTCCTTCCCGATGACTTTGGTTATATCATTAAACATGATAAGCGCAAGGTCGGGACGCCTATTGGACTTAAAACAATCGATCCACCAATAGTCGATGGACTAAATGACAACATGTTTAGAAATTGGCCTAAGAATCCAAGTAATAATCAAATGCAAGAAATGATCATGCACGACTAGATTAGCAACATGGGAGGATTCAACATATAAGGGGGGATTGTAAAGACCTTTTTGGTTAGAAACACCACCGGGAGGTAAGGATAAAAGAATTTCGAAGTCTTCGAGAGAAAGGGGAATAGGAGTGTGTTGGAAAACCGGGTTCGGAAAACGTAGCGGAAAAAAATTTCTAAAACAAGAACTTGATTGTGATATCTAAAGTAATAGACACTTAATCAAATTTGTACCTTTACGATTCGTCTAGGATGAAAGTTTTGATCGAATAGTCTTCTCCGTTATCCTTAAGCTCACGTGTGTCGAGTGTGGGCTCGATTCAAATCAGAAAATTTTTCACAAGAATTACTAGTAGGGTAATTTTACAATTTCTCTAAACTTTTAGGTTAAGTTGTAAATAAGAAAAATATCTCTAGAAATTTTCTGAAATAATTTGTTCAGACAATTTTCTCTGTACAACTTTATCTTGAATTCAAGTGTATGTAAATAATGACCCAAGGCTCTCTTTAAACAGGAAGAGTTTAGAGAGTTCAACCATGATTAAATTTAATCACCTTAATATTGAATTAATATATTATTTATCAAGATAAATATTAGATTAAATTTAATATTAAATCTTATTAAATTAATAGAATATTTATCTACAAGATAAACATTAAATTAAATTTAATATTAAGACAATCACTTTAATATTAAATTAATAAAATACTATTAAGATAAGTATTAAATTAAATGTAATATTAAATCTATTAAAATAATATTATTTCTGAAATAGTTAATCTGAAATCAAATTCTCTGGTAGAGTCCTAGTAGGAATGTAATTCTTCCACTGCTCAACCACCAAAGACCCATCACCGTTGACCATTTTTCGGCCATCAAAATGCTGCCGTCGTAGCCGCTAGCACCCCGGCTAGTTCAGTTTCTGTTGGTTTAGTTTGGGCCAGTGATGGCCCAATTGATCAGGTTCAACCACTGGTTGGACCGTTAGCTTGGTTTTACATACCAGACTTGATTTGACTAGATTTTGGGTCTTTGTCTCAATTTTGGGCTCCCGGGCCTAATTTAGGATCTGAGGTCCAATTTTTGAGTTCAATTACCCATTGGGCCAATTGTTTGACTTGAAAATTAATTTCTAAAAATATCATATTAATCTTAATTAATTTGATTAATTTAATTTTACTTGATCAAAATTAATTTTCCTAAAAATCTCTTAGATTTTCCAAATTAATTTTTTAAAAATTTTCTTTAATCAAATTCCCTAGTTGAATAATTCTTACGACAACCTAATTTAATTCCACATCGAATAAATCAACTCAATGAAATTATTTCCAAAGTCGTAAAATTTTCTTCTAATTCAAAAGTAGTCCGATCGAGTTTTTGTTGAGCTAGCGGAGGGACGAATTGGACATATACAATTTGGCTCTAGTAATTGCAACTATGTCCAGAAGCATCGTTTCAATATTTTAGAATTACATAATCATGGAGTCAGTCCACAAGAAGTACCATGATTGAAAACTCCTTATTGTATACTCTTTATGAAAGCAATTCATCCGTTCACTCAATACAATTCTATTTTATCTTATTTTCACCATTGTGTCTTCTTAATGATTAATATGATCACTGTCAACAAATGACTGTGATAAATTGCTCGTTCGAGAACCAGCAACCTGTGACCACGTTCCATATTTATCAATCCACATAATGCCAATGAGAGGATATCATTAACTCTTTAACTGAGCTATGAATTCCACTGTTTCTAGTAATGCTATACCATACATAAGTCATGTACCCAACATACTGGCTATCGGCTCGATCATCTTTAGAGCATAGGTGATACGAGTCTCCAGGCCCAATTTCAGACACATAGATGTGATGGGCTCACACTACCTCAAGGCCCAACAATAATGTCAAAGGCTAAGAAAATCAAAGACAAGATTCGAGGACGAATCTTTTTGAGGAAAGGGGGAATGATACATGCACGGATGGGGTGAAATTTATTAAATTCCATTCACTGAAGTTTCCATTTTTCAAGTTTTAGGAATTAGTAGTCTTGCAATGAATTTTTGGATGGGATCTAGGCATCTCTGGGTTGAGATGTAATCATGGAGTTTGAATATCTTTCTTTTAGATTCGAAACACGCTTTGAATCACTTAATTTTGAGTTCGGGAGCTTAAGTTATGACCATTTTAGTGAAGACTATGCGAGTAGAATTTCTGGATGGGATTATTACAGAAATTATGAGTTTTGGGTTTAAATCATATTGGGTTTAATTTTTAGGCTTAATTTTTATTATATATGAGCCCAATATTTTATTTATTAGTTTTTATTTTATTATTTATTTATTCCGAATTTTGGATATTGTTTAAGTATTTTAAGTTGTTTAGGAGTTTTATGTTTCTTAGTCAAACAAGATAGTTTAGTTTAAAACTACTTTTTGTTTAGATTAATTAGAGTTTCAGTATATTTTAGAGTTTTATTTGGATGTACTTAGCTAGCCTATATAAAGGCTTCTTCATTGTTAATTAAGAGGAGAATGATTTTCATTAATAAAATTTTCAACTCTAAGAGTTTGTTTCTTTGTGCAAGATTTCTTTCTTATGTTTTTTATAAGTAGTTTTCTTCTCGATTTTCTTCAAGGAGTCATGGGAATTCATTCTTCACCCTTCAATTTACCAAGGATTATTTCTTGGAGGGTTGATTAGAGCTATTAATTGAGTTTGTTGAAATTTATATCTCAAAGAGTTCAATTGGACATTTATCCTTCTATCCATCATATTCATCGGTTTATCGTTCCGTCTTCCACTTTATTTTTCAAAATTTACATTTCTTATTTATTTATCATTTTTTATTTGCTCTTTGTTATCAAATTTCTTCTTTTATTGTTTTCAATTTCTTTATTACTAAATTTGTTTATTTCTTCTTTTCAAATTAGATCCAAATCTTTCCTTTTCGAGTCAAACAGGTTGAATTCGATCCTTGATCTGCTTCTTCCGCTTTACTTTCTTATCATTTGGTATTAGATTCAAACGTTTTAGGTGTTTTTTGTGTTCTTATAAACTGATTTCCAGGAAACAACCTCAGTGGGTAAATGCTTTCCAAATGATCTGAAATTTTACATATTGATTCTTAGCACTCTATTAGAATATAAAAAAAATATTTCCAACAAAAAAGTGATAAAAAAAGTGCAAAAATAGGAAAAAAACGAAAAAAATAAAAAAATATTTTATGGGTTGAATTTTTTGCCAAAATTTTCCAGACTAGATCTACATTATTTGAGGAGACTCTAGTTTAAATTGATTTTTTGAAATCGGGAACACCTTGAATGGAAAAATTCAAGTTGTTTTCCATTATTTCAGGTTTTCAGTTTGGTAGTTTACTTTCTCTGATCCTAGCATTAGGTTTTATTTTGTTTTAGCTTTTCTTATTCTATTACGCATTCTAACACATTTTTTTTCTTGTGGTAATAGGTACGAAAAGAGTTGTCTCTCCTTTCTCCGTGCAACTTACTTCCTTTGGGGTCGAGGTTTTCTATGGCTTCTTAGAGCCTTAGGTCAACTTTGTTAGAGACTGATCCCACATCTTTTCGAATATTATTGAGTTTGATTACACTTTAAAAGTTACAAGAGAGAAAATTTTAATTTCTTTTCTTTGTCTCTTAGAGTTTTTTTTTATTGTGAGTGTATAACGGTGAGGTTTAATTTTCTTTGATCAACTTTTCTTTTCTTTTTAGTATTTTTATTTCAACCTCTAATGATGATACGCAGACATAAAATGGAAGAGGTTTTGGAATCTCCTACTGATGGGGACGATTTGCTTGAGTCCCATTGTCTTGTAGTGCGACAATCCTCTAGCATTCAAGTAAGGGATGATTCTGATGAAGTGTGAAGGACTAACATCTTCCACTTGAGGTGCTTGATTCAAGGAAAGTTTTGTTCTTTTATTGTTTATAGTGGTAGTTGTGCCAACGTGGTGTGTAGTTTTTTAGTGGATAATTTATCATTACTTTATCAAAATCATCCTAAGCCATATCACTTACAATGGTTTAACGAAAGTTCAGAAGTTAAGGTAATTAAATAGTCCTTAATTGCATTCAAAATTGGGAATTATTCTGACGAGGTTTGGTGTGATGTAGTTCCCATGCATGCCGCCCCTTTGCTTCTTGGAAGACCATGGCAATATGATCGTGATATGGTACACCATGACAAATTTAACCGTTACTCCCTTGTGTTTAAAGGAAAAAAAATACACTTTAACCTCTTTGGAGCCCAAAGATGTGTATAAGGACCAACTGAAAATGATGAAATCCTGTGAGATGGTTAAGGGGAAAGAAAAAGTTGAAAAGACAGAGAGAAAAGAGACCTTGAGTGATAAAAGTCCACTTGATGGCCCACTTTTGGTGAGTGAAAATACATATAAGGTAAAATTGGAGAGTTCTCAAATGGGAAAAGAAAATGAAAAGCAAGAAAATACCTTTGTAAAGGTGAGAAATGGTTATTATTTAACTAACCATAAATCAAATTTGTTCAATGGTGTGTCTTTGTTACAGGATTGCAAGGATCCATTGACGGACTTCCAATTACATTACTCAACGATTGATAGAAGATTTTACTTGTGGGAAAAAGGTAGGTTGGACATTGATAATTCTCCACAAGTGCTAGAAGGTAAGAAAAGTAGGGATAAATAGGGAGTTGGAACATATAGGCATACCTTGAATGTTTTTGATAAGTATGCTACTGATTTTAAATTTCCTTAAGCCATGTTTTCTCATTGGTCAAGTTTCAATAAACCATGGTTTGAAACTTCAATTAATTTTATAGGTTTATCAAGATTTGTAAATGTTAAAAATAGTAATTTTGTTGCATTATATAGGTTTATTAAAACATTTTATACATTTTCTCTTGAAAAAAAATCTTGACCTTTAAAGATGAATTTTTACATAATAATATTAAACTTCATACTTTTGATTGTTATATGAAATTCTTGACTCATCTTTGGAACTTTTTATGGATGACCATGCATATTCAAAGAAAGTTAGAGGTTATTTTTTTCTTGAACACTCATGTGCCTAAAATTTCTTTGTTTAGTGTTGATACATTGTTTTTAAAGGAGATGTACATGATCGAAGCAAATTTGAAAGATCGAAATAATGTATTTGATCTTGGAGATAGTTTTGGCGCATAAGAAAACTTAGGTAAGTATTTTTTTTTTAAATTTTATTGTTATTAATTCTAATCATTTTTCTTTTTATGCAGCTAAAGATCCGGGGACAAATCTTCTTGAGGAAGGGGGGAATGAGACAATTCTCAAGGCCCAATTTCAGACCCATGGATATAATGGGCTCACACTACCTTAAGGCCCAACAATAATGTCAAAGGCTAAGCAAATCAAATTAAGATTTGACCAAAGACAAGATTCGAGAATGAATCTTTTTGAGGAAAGGGGGAATGATACATGCACGGATGGGGTGAAATTTATTAAATTTCATTCATCGAAGCTGCCAATTTTCAAGTTGGAGAAATTAGCAAACTTGTGATGACTTTTTGGATAGGATCTAAGCATTTCTGGGTTGAGATGTCTACAAGGTGTTCAAATATTTATCTCTTAGATTCGAAATGCACTTTGAATCACTCGATTTCGGGTTCGTGAGTTCAAGTTATGACCGTTTTAGTGAAAACTGCATGAGCAAAATTCCTGGACGGGATTATTACGGAAATTATGAGTTTCGGGCTTTTAATTTAGGCTTAAATCATATTAGGTTCAAGTTTTAGGCTTAATTTTTATTATATATGAGCCTAATATTTTATTTATTAGGTTTTATTATTTTATTATTTATTTAATCCAATTTTTTGATATTGTTTAAGTATTTAAAGTTGTTTAGGAGTTCTATATTTCTTAGTCAAACAATAAAGTTTAGTTTAAAACTACTTTTTGTTTAAATTAATTAGAGTTTCAGTGTGCTTTAGAGTTTTATTTGGATGTACTTAGCTAGCCTATATAAAGGCTTCTTCATTGTTCATTATGGGGAGAATGATTTTCATTAATAAAGTTTTCAACTATGAGAGTTTGTTTATTTATGTAAGATATCTTTCTTGTGATTTTTAGAATGAGTTTTCTACTCGATTTTCTTCAAGGACTCATGGGAATTCATTCTTCACCCTTTAATTTGCCAATGATTAATTTTTGTAGGGTTGATTAGAGCCATTAATTGAGTTTGTTGGGATTTATATCTCAAATGGTTCAATTGGACATTTATCCTTCTATCCATCATATCCATCGGTTTATCGTTTCATCTTCCACTTTTTTTTTTTAATTTCTATTTCTTATTTATTTATGATTTTTTTATTTTTTATTTGTTATTTATTCTCAAATTTCTTCTTTTATTATTTTTGATTTCTTTATTACTAAATTTGTTTATTTCTTCTTTTCGAGTCGAACAACTTGAATTCGATCATTAATCTTTGATCCAAATGATAAGAAAGTGAAGCAGAGGAAGCAGATCAAAGATTGAATTCAAGTTGATCAAATTCAAAATACTTAAATAGTAAAACAATAAAACCTAATAAATACAATATTTTTCTCATATATAATAAAAACTAAGCCTAAAAATTGAATCCAATATGATTTAAAACCAAATTAAAAGCCCGAAACTCATAATTTCCATAATAATCTCGTCCAAAAATTCTGCTCGCAAAGTCTTTACTAAAACGGACATAACTTGAGCTCCCAAACTCAAAATCTAGTGACTCAAAGTGCGTTTTGAAGCTAAGAGATAGATCTTAGAACACCATAACGACATCTCAACTCAAAAATGCCTGAACCGCATCCAAAAAATCATTGCAAGTATGTTGATTTATCAAACTTGAAAATTGGTAGCTTCGGTGAATGGAATTTAATTAATTTCACCCCATACATGCATGTATCAATAAGCCTCCACTTATATCAAAGCACATGAGTTACATACGCATGATCAGTGACTAACTCAGGATTTAGGTAAGTCACACCATGAATGTCACAAGTGAATTAATTCACAATCGGATTCAGAATTAATTCATCTTGGGTTCAGTCTAATGTATCATTCTGCCAATGAATACATCTATGTCTCTACCCATGAAGTAAACTACTCCGATAGCCAAGACTAGTCATCTCCTCAATTGGAATTGTAGATGGCATAAAAATCATTCTCAATATTTGAATCAAATGCTCACTTTGATTCTTTTACGGGATTATGAACTCGTTTAGATTATCTATTGAAGTAGGTTGTCTTTCTCGCAATATAAACGTTCTTACAATGCCACTTATCATCAGTTTGAACTTAGACAATCAATGAGCTAATATTTTCTTATCACAATTTCTCTATGCATGCAAAATATGAAAGACAGTAATACAAAAGACATAACAGTAAAATGTGTAATTTATTTATTCATCGTTCAAATACATAGAAAACAATTACATGTTTACTACAATATGGGCACATTTCCCAAGAGAGTGTTCATCAAATACCAGTTAATGGTAATAACGGTCTTGCCCGACTATCATGCTCGAACGCAACATTAGAATAAAAGGCTCGAACAAGATTTTCAAACATCGAACAACAGGTTTTGAAGAAGTCAATCCATTGCCAATCTCACAATGTTTGAAGGTAACGAAAATTCATAGACTCTAAAAGCACCTAAATCAAGAGGTCTAGAGATGTTTACAGTTCTAGAAGCAAAATAGGTATTAAACCAAGTTCGTTTCGCTGGAGAACGAAATCATTCATTAAATATGAACTAGACCCACTACAAGGAATTGAGGGTTGAGCATCAGTTCTAGACCGTTTCTTTAAGGGAATTATAACTAATTAAGGCTCTAGACATGGTAAATTGACTCAAAAAATTCGTTTGAGAATTTTTACGAACACTTATTGGGCAATAGGTAAAAGAAAAATTTTCAAAAATGTGGGCAAGTTTAGGCAACCTCGTACGCAAAACGCAATTTATGTGTTCTAAATCAACCCAATAACTCAATATTTAGCCAATAATTTACCAAAAATTGAGGAAAAATCGGAATGGAAAAATATGATTTTTACCTTAAAATTTTCTTTGAAAATATGAAATTCCTTAGTAACCTTGTTGAATCCTTGTTAAAATTGACAATGTGGGTTGCTTTGTTTGAATATTTTAAAAGGAAAATGTGGAGGATTTGAGAGTTAAGATTTTAGGGTTTTAAGAAACGAGTGAAGAGAATAAAATTTGGGAAAAACAAATTTTAAGTTTAAAACCACAGTGCCAAATCTTTAAATCCTGATAGGTATCGATAATTTTTCGTAAGTATCGATACTTTTTATAGTATCAATACCAAATGCCTATTTTGTTTTGCCAAGTGCAGAAAATATTTCCCAACTTAGTTTCTAAGTCCTAATCTGTTTAGCAATTTCTAATGATTTCATATGCTTAAAAATGAAAAATTAAAGTATGATGCATATGAAAAATAGAATATTATAAGATATGCAAAAATTGAGAATTTACATCAAATAAAGTCTAACTTAGCATACTCAAAGGCATTTAAAAAATTGTATACTGGACACAATAGGTCAAAATAGATTAAACATGCAATATTAACTACCCCTTACTATTTGCATATAAAAGCCATAGAAATTCTTGATACATGCTTTTTCAATCAATTTAAAGTGAAAAATCAATGTCCATAAATTGATTTGAACACAAAATCAAAGCTAGGTAGTAATACCAAGTTCTCTCCTAAGTGTCCAAAATCTTTCCTTATTTAACGGTTTGGTAAAAATGTTAACTAACTGGTTCAAAGTGTCAACAAATTCTGAAACTACATCTCCTTTTTGGACTCGACCTCTAATGAAATGATGTCTAACTCAATATGCTTAGTTCTAGAATGTTGGATGAGATTTTTAGTGAGAGAAATAACACTAGTATTGTCACACTTGATAGGAATGATATATACATCAATTCTATAGTCCGTAAGTTGTTGATTCATCCATAAAACTTGAGCACAACAACTATCGACAAAAATGTATTCCGCTTCGGTGGTGGACAATGCAACACTATTTTATTTCTTTGAAAACCATGATACGAGCATGTTGCCTAGAAATTAACAAGTATTAGAGGTGTTTTTCCTATCTAATTTGCGACCTACAAAATCAAACTCGAGAAGGCATGCAAGCTAAATGACGAGTTTCTAGGATACCAAAGGCTTAAATTAGGAGTGTCTCTAAGTTATCTAAAGATTCTCTTAATGTCTTGTAAATGTGATTCCTTAGGACAAGATTGGTATCTAGAACAAAAAGAAACACTAAACATAATATTGGGTCTACTTGCGGTAAGATAAAG
Organism: Gossypium sturtianum; assembly: GCA_025698515.1. Classification (NCBI taxonomy): domain Eukaryota; kingdom Viridiplantae; phylum Streptophyta; class Magnoliopsida; order Malvales; family Malvaceae; genus Gossypium; species Gossypium sturtianum. The sequence continues at coordinate 98,849,295 of CM046955.1, read as the reverse complement.
TAATGAGTTAATCATTGACCTATATAATTTTATGTCGACACATTTACATTCCTTATCTTTGTCAAGCTTTGTAGAGGAGCTCATTGGTGTAGCTTGTGGTTTGAGATTGTTCATGCCAAACTTCTTGAGCATTTCCTTTGTGTACTTGTGGTTTGAGATTGTCCATCCCAAACTTCTTGAGCATTTCTTTTGTGTAGTTAGATTGATGAAGATGTCATCTTTTCTTTCCTTGATTTGGAGTCCCAAAAAGAAATTTAGTTCTCCCATTATGCTCATCTCAAATTCACCTTGCATTAGCTTGGAAAATTCTTGACAAAGAAGATCATTAGTAGAACCAAAAATAATATCATCAATATATATTTGAACTTCTAACAAACCCTTGTCTTTTCTTTTAATAAAAAGTATTGTGTCAACCTTCCCTTTACAAAAACCTTTTTCAATAAGAATATTTATAATCTTTTATACCAAGCTTTAGGAGCTTGTTTGGACCCATATAATGCTTTTGAAAGTTTGAAAACATGATTTGGAAAATTTGAATCTTCAAAATTGGGTGGTTGTTTAACATCCATTTGGTATTGATAAACTGAAATAGTAACATACTTTAAACCCACATTTAGCATGCTTTTGGGTGATTTAAGCCTTGAATTGTGTAATTTGGTGCTCTTAATCCTTTGTTTTAATGTTTTATACTCAGGAAAGCACCGGAGGATGAAAAGAACGAGAAACGGGCTTAAAACAGACCAGATAGGCCAAATCACGAAATCAACACGGCCGTGCCTCCCTAATCAGACCTGAACACGGCCTGGCCACATTCACACGGGTGTGTGCCAAGGGCGTGTCCCTGCCGTGGAGAAGAGGAATTTCACTCGGATTTGGATACTTAGGGGTAAAGAAACACATTCCAAAAGCCTATATAAACACCCTAGAGGCCAACTTTCAAGGGGGGCGTCCAATAGGCCAAGGAGCCGAGCCAGAAAAGATCGAATGTGTGGAAATTACTTGAAGAAAGCCAGTCGATTCATCTCAAGAAGCCGAAGTTATACTCAAGACGGAGGATCTCTCTTCAATTCCTTTAGGGGGCTTTAGAGTTTTTCTTATGTTTTGTTTTATCTTTTCTTTTGAGATGTATTCTATTATCATTATGAACTAAACCCTCAAATACCTGAGGGGGATGAAACCTAAGATGAATCTTGTTATCGTTTGCTGAACTATATGATAAATATTTGATTTGTTCTTAATTATGTGTTCTTAATTCTTGTGTTGATATTTCTGGGATATTAATTCAAGTTTTATGTGCTTAGGTGGAGGAGCAAAAGTCCCTGCCTAAGAGTAGATCTAGCATAATTAAGCGGAGTTGATCGCATGCCTAGAGATAGGGTGACGAGATTTTGTCGGATTAGGGTGAAACCTAATATGGGAGTCCATAGATCGAGTTAATGCGATTCTAGGGGTTTTAATTAGAAAGAGATTTCAATTAATCAACCTAGGGTTAGACGTTAGTCGCCTCGAGAGAGGGGTTAATATACATTAGGGAATCTTACGGATCAAGTCAAATGAATAAATCGTCTGGTTCAGAGTTAGATAACAAGTGAAGTCTAGGTGGATTCTTCCTTAGGTATTGTTTTAATCAATTGGTTTTTCCCACAAGTATTTCCCCAATCTCATTCTTTTTGTCTCATCGTCTTTAGCTTAGTAGTTGATTAATTTTTTAGATTAAACCGATTCACTTCAATTTTAAGGCTAAATAATAAAAAGAAAGTTAGTATTAGTACTTTCGGTTCCTTTGGGTTCGATAATCCGGTCTTGCCACTAAGCTATACTACTGTTCGATAGGTACACTTGCCTCAATCGTTGTCATAGTTAGTTTTTAGGCTCGATCATTCTCATTATAAATTTTAAGACTGTGACACACCGATCAAGTTTTTGGCGCCGTTGCCGAGGAACTGAAATATTAAGAACACTCAATTTTTATTACTTTAGCCATTTTTATTTTCTGCAATTTTACTCTTATTTTGTTTTCTATTTTTATCTTTCTAAATTTTATTCTTTGCTCCTTGTAGGTACCTCTAGTTTATGACTAGAAGGAACCCGACAGGACCTTTAATTTACGATAGTGAGATCGAAGCAACCGCTCGCAGAAACCGGAGAGAAATTAGGCGAAGTCTACAATACACAGAAGAAGAGCAAGAAAACATCATCAATACCACCGAAGAGATGGCTGAAAATAATCTGCTACCTCCAGAGATGGCCAAAAATCAGGCTCCTCAAACTATGTATGATTATGCTAAGCCTAGTTTAGTTGGTACTGAATCTAGTATTGTTAGACCTACTATTGCTGCAAATAATTTCGAATTGAAACCTAACACTATACAGATGATACAACAGTTCGTTCAGTTTGATGGTTTGCAGGATGAGGATCCTAACACACACTTAGCGAATTTTCTGGAATTCTGCGACACTTTTAAAATTAATGGCGTTTCTGATGATGCCATTCGACTTCGGTTATTTCCCTTTTCTTTGAGGAATAAAGCTAAACAGTGGTTGCATTCTCTTCCCCGAGGATCAATTACTACATGGGAACAAATGACAAAAATTTTTTTATTAAAATATTTTCCACCGGCCAAAACGGCCAAATTAAGGAATGATATCTCTTCTTTTGTGCAGATGGATTTAGAAACACTTTACGATGCATGGGAGAGATACAAAGATCTATTGAGAAGATGCCCACACCATGGATTACCCTTGTGGCTACAGGTCCAAACTTTTTACAACGGTGTGAACCCCTCAACTAGGCAGTTGATTGATTCAGCAGCCGGTGGAACTCTGAATAATAAAACACCTGAAGTAGCTTACGAATTTATAGAGGAGATGTCCCTAAATAACTATCAGTGGCAAGTCAAGAGGACAAAGCCCACGAAAGCTGCCAGTGTTTTCAACCTCTACGTAGTAACCATGCTATCAAATCAGGTAGATGTGTTAACTAAAAATTTGATGGTTTGTGTAACTCTTTGCAGGTACAACCTGTTATGTAGTGCGAAACAAGTGGAGGTGTGGCGAATCCTCAGTACCCATCCTACGGACATGGCATAGAAGGCGAACAAATGAACTATGTAAGTAATAATTTCAGATATCAAAATAACCCTTATAGCAATACTTACAATCCAGTTGGAAGAACCACCCCAATTTTTCATAGGGTGGTCAAGGAAATCAAAGACAACAATTCCTCTAAATTTCCAACAAAGAAGTAGCACTCCACAGAAAAGAAGCCGAACCTTGAGGAGATGCTGAAAAAATATATAGCAGCAACAAAAAAACGTTTCCAAAGTATAGAAACAAAACTTGAAAAACAAGAAGCATCGACACAAGAGCTCAAAGATCAAATTGGGCAAATCACCAAGATCTTGACGGAACGACCACAAGGTAGATTGCCAAGCATCACTCGAAACTAACCCAAGGGAGCAGATTCAAGCCATATCAACTCATGATAATGTAGGGTTAGATGAGCCTCATTTAAGGCAAGAGAATGTGGTAGAAGAAGGTAAGGTTGAGGAAGGAAGTAAAAAGCCAAAACCGGTAATTAAAGAGTACCAACCTCGTATACCATACCCCGAGGCGATGAAGAAAGACGACACAGAGGAACAGTTCAGTAAGTTTCTTAAACTTTTAAAGAAATTAAATATTAACTTACTATTACTTGAAGCTCTTTCGCAGATGCCAGATTCAAGGAAATTCTTAAAAAAAGCTTTTGACAAACAAGCGAAAGCTAAACGAGGAATCGCATGTGGAACTCAACGCAAAGTGCTCAGCAATTCTCCAAAATAAATTACCACAAAAATTAAAAGATCTAAGGAGTTTTACAATTCCATGCTTAATTGGTAGTTTGTCTATTGATAATACGTTAGCTGATTTAGGGGAAAGCATAAATGTCATGCCTTATAAAATGTTTAAACAACTAGGTCTAGGGAAACCCAAACAAACTAGGATGAGCATTCAATTAGCTGATAAAACTGTTAGAATTCCTGGGGGTATAATCGAATATGTGCTAGTAAAGATTGATAAATTCGTATTCCCAGTAGACTTTGTTGTTTTAGACATGGATGAGGACAATAGTATCCCATTAATTCTAGGAAGGCCCTTTTTAGCAACTGCCAGGACTAAAATTGATGTCGACGCAGGTGAACTCATACTCTGTGTAGGTGACGAAACAGTCACCCTTTAGGCTCTCGATTCGACTAGAACATCGAGCAAACAAGGTGAGAAAGTAAATTCTATTGATAACCATTCGGTTAACCCTTCTTTGCAGGAAGCACCACAAAAGAACACAACTAAACCCGATCCTAGACCCAATGCCAACAAAGAAACAACTCATGAGGATCGAAGGGATCAAGTTGATGAACTAGACGAGTGGAAGACACATTTCAAGGAAACACTAGGGATACACGAAGAGAAACCGAGGGAACCACCAGACGAGCTCGTAGGAATGACAAATCACTTTAAAATAGTAGACCAGGTATTGTTAGATAAAACAGACCCTCGAATATCTCCTCCTGACCCTAATACAAACAAAGAAATCCCTTTTAAGGTAATCAAGGTTTTCCCATACGGAACAGTCGAGGTAAGTAATCCTATATTTGGCACTTTTAGAATAAACGCTACTCGACTTGCATTATACACTGATAATAAGATAGATAGCATGAGGAAGGATGTTAAACTTTTCAAACCACCATGATTGGGCGAATGAGAGGTAAGTCTAGCTTAAGACTTTAAACAAGCGCTTCTCGGGAGGCAACCCGAGCACTAACTCTATTACTCTTTCTATTTTATTTTATTTTATTTTCACTCTTAATTCTCCTTTGTAGCAACTAACTATAAACTAACCAAGGCTTCCATACCACACAGCCTTACACACGACCGTGGCCGTGGCCGTGTGGATACACCAAATCTCCGTACTGACATAGCAGGGATGGTACGAGTCAGGATGGATCGTATCTTCGAGTCACGGACCCAACTACCCCGCCACGGCTGTGCGACATGGCCGTGGCCGACACCGAGAAATACACACGGGGGGAGGCACGCCCGCGCTAGGAGACCATGGTCGACACTGTTAGATCATACACGGGCATGGCGACCTGAACACGGGCGTGGGAGAAACGAACATAGCACAACACGGCCGTGCGATACGGCCGTGTGACCCAACACGCCCATGGTATACGGGCGTGGGGATGTACCAGACCTCAAAACTCTATTTAAACCACCCCCTCTTCTCAACTAATCCCCATTCCCCTTCCTCCATACATTCTCAGACACCCCTTCCATATTCTCCTTCCTTGGCCCTTTTCCAAACTCTAGATATACACCATATCCATGTCGAAGAAGCGAAAGGATCCTAGCACAGTCTTCCCCTGTGGGAGACCGATCTACATAAGTTCATGCCGGCCGCTTCATCCACTCGACAAGCCAAGGATATTTGAGGCCATTTCATTTTTAATTTTCTTTTTTCGTCGCATTTATTTTCCTTATCTTTATCTTCCTTGTCCCTAAATAAATAATTAGTTTATTTTGAAATTTTCTTAGTATTTCTTGGCTATTTCTTCACGGGCTACCCAATTTCTTCATCTAGCGCAGTAATAGTGGGCAGCCCCCATACCACCACCAGAGACGCCTCCTCCAACTTATCTTTCACCTCCGAATCAAGTTTCCACACCTCCAACTCAAGGAATCCATCCAAATTCAGGAAGTTTCATCTATCCCTATCTTTTATGAATTTCTATCTAACTTTGTACATTGAGGGCAATGTACATCTTAAGTGTGGGGGGGGGGGGGGTAAATCTTAAAAGTGCCAAACTTTTTGCATTATTCTCAAATCCTGAATTATGCCTTGTCCTAAAGTAAGTTTCTCATATTATGATTAGAATGAAATTTCCTATGATTTATGATTTTTGTTGATATGTTTGAGATTAAGTCATTGATAATTATGCATTGATGATTTATACTTCAAGATACTATAGAGTCAAGCATGATAAGTCTATTTTTCCGAATTAAAATTTTTTTAGGCTGTCTACCTGAATTTGAATATTACTTTGAAGTTTGAAATTTGCTAGGTTGACATCAAAAAGCCATAATTTTTGTGAGATGTTGAGCCTTATGGAGCATATATTCTTTTTCTTGCTCACTTTATTGATTATGAGTGTGTCAACATTGATTTGTTATTCTAGAACTTGCATCGATTATACATGTCGAGACCACACCTTTTATTTGATATACTAAAATGATAAAGGCACCTAGGTTTTAACCCACTCACTCCACTAAAAAGCCTACCCATTTTATTAACCCCTAGTGAACCCCGTTGATCCTAACAACCCTTTTTATTGACTCACCCACTAATATTATCCCAAAACCCTTTGTTTTTGTTATCACCATTCCTTTTGACTACCCTTATATCGAGATTTGATTTGATCGATTGCCTATTAATTTCGATAGTAAATTCATCAATTATTATATATATTTGATTTGTTCTTAAAAAAAATCGAAGCATATTCATTATTAGTCTTGTGATTAAGTGAGCTTATACGTTTAAATCCCAATGGTTGAAAAAGAAGCTCGTATTAGTAATAGTATTATTATTACAAGTTCTCAATTGATGTAATTGTTTATTATCAGTTCATTATTTCTGGTTAGGTAATTTGTCAGGTTAATCTCGATTCTAACCTTCTAATTCAGCCTATATCCACACCTTAACCCAAGCTCCGTTACAACCCTGTTAAAGACCTTTTGATTTGTGTATTATCTCATAATATAGTGGTGGAGATTTGATTCTCATGCAAGCCAATGGGATTAACTTTTCATGTTTGACTTATGAGTGCTTAATTTTTGAACCTTAAACACCTCGAGTGATTTGAGTGAATCTTTATTGAGGATGTAAATCCTTGTCAATTTTAAATCAGAGGTAATTATTTAGATGAGGGGAAACACCTATGTTTTCATGCTACAAAATGTATGACTTGGATTGTTTGAATCTTTAGGACTCTTAGAGTTGAATTACCCATGTATGAATTATCTTTGAATTATGATGAAACATTATTGATGAATATTATGAATCAAGAAAGTTCGTTTTAATCATGAGTTGAGAATTTTGCTTGAGGACAAGCAAAAGCTTAAGTGTGGGGTATTTGATAAATCGAAATAGTAACATATTTTAAACCCACATTTAGCATGCTTTTGGGTGATTTAAGCCTTGAATTGTGTAATTTGGTGCTCTTAATCCTTTATTTTCATGTTTTATACTTAGGAAAGCACCGGAGGATGAAAAGAACGAGAAACAGGCTTAAAACGGACCAAATAGGCCAAATCACGAAATTGACACGGCCTGGGCCCAAGCAACATGGTCGTGCCTCCCTAATCAGACCTGAACACGGCTTGGCCACGATTCACACGGGCGTGTGCCAAGGGTGTGTCCCTGCCGTGGAGAAGAGGAATTTCACTCAGATTTGGATACTTAGGGGTAAAGAAACACATTCCTAAAGCCTATATAAACACCCTAGAGGCCAACTTTCAAGGGGGCGTCCAGCTAGGCCAAGGAGCCGAGCCGTAAAAGATCAGTGTGTGGAAATTACTTGAAGAAAGCCAGTCGATTCATCTCAAGAAGCCGGAGTTATACTCAAGACGCAGGATCTCTCTTCAATTCCTTTAGGGGGTTTTAGAGTTTTTCTTATGTTTTGTTTTATCTTTTCTTTTGAGATGTATTCTATTATGATTATGAACTAAACCCTCAAATACCTGAGGGGGATGAAACCTAAGATGAATCTTGTTATCGTTTGCTGAACTATATGATAAATATTTGATTTGTTCTTAATTATATGTTCTTAATTCTTGTGTTGATATTTCTGGGATATTAATTCAAGTTTGATGTGCTTAGGTGGAGGAGCAAAAGTCCCTGCCTAAGAGTAGATCTAGCATAATTAAGCGGAGTTGATCGCACGCCTAGAGATAGGGTGATGAGATTTTGCCGGATTAGGGTGAAACCTAATATGGGAGTCCATAGATCGAGTTAATGCGATTCTAGGGGTTTTAATTAGAAAGAGATTTTAATTAATCAACCTAGGGTTAGACGTTAGTCGCCTCGAGAGAGGGGTTAATATACATTAGGGAATCTTACGGATCAAGTCAAATGAATAAATCGTCTGGTTCAGAGTTAGATAACAAGTGAAGTCTAGGTGGATTCTTCCTTAGGTATTGTTTTAATTAATTGGTTTTTCCCACAAGTATTTCCCCAATCTCATTCTTTTTGTCTCATCGTCTTTAGCTTAGTAGTTAGTTAATTTTTTAGATTAAACTGATTCACTTCAATTTTAAGGCTAAATAATAAAAAGAAAGTTAGTATTAGTACTTTCGGTTCCTTTGGGTTCGACAATCCAGTCTTGCCACTAAGCTATACTACTGTTCGATAGGTACACTTGCCTCAATCGTTGTCATAGTTAGTTTTTAGGCTCGATCATTCTCATTATAAATTTTAAGACTGTGACACACCGATCAGGTATAATTTAAAATCATTAAAGCATGCAAAATCTAAAAGCATCCTAATGGCTTCCATCCTACTTATGGGAGCATAAGTTTGATCATAATCTATTCTCTCCTCTTAAGTGTAACCTTGAGCAACAAGCCTATTGTTCCTCCCTATATTACCATTCTCATCTAGCTTGTTTCTAAAAACTCACTCAGTACTCATAGTAGATTTTTTCACAAGGTCTTTTACTAGGGTTCATACATTACTTCTCTCAAATTGATTTAACTATTATTGCATGGTTAATATCCAATATTATTCATTTAATGCTTCTTTGGTATTTTTAGGCTCAATACATGAAATAAATACAACATAATTACAAGTATTTCTAAGAGAAGATCTAGTGGTTACCCCTTTGGATGAATCTCCTAAAATCTTACCACCCTTCACATAGTTATACTCTCTTGGATGATTGACTTCCCTTTCCTCTATTGTGAGCTCCTTTAGAGCTTTTTCTATTTATTCTTGAATATTGTTATTTGATGAATGATCAGTCTTATCATCATTGTTTAATATTCCTACATCATCATCATCAACACAAGTATTCTTCTTAGGAAGAGGGTTAGCATCATTGAAAATAACATGTATTGACTCTTCACCTACTAAAGTTCTTTTATTAAAGATTCTATAAGCTTTAGAATTTAAGGAATAATCATGAAAAATTCTTTCATCACTTTTTGCATCAAATTTTCCAAGATTGTCTTTGTCATTATTTAAAATAAAACACTTACATCCAAAAGGGTGAAAATAGCTAATGTTAGGCTTTTTGTGTAACACCTGAATTCCTAATAACCCAAAAATTGTAATTGGAGGACTAAATTGAAAGAGACCATAAGCTGGTGACCTCTATTGAAATAAATGGGAAAGCTAAAAACAAAATTGGACATGGTTGAGAACCAAACGTCGTTCGGTTAGGATGGAACCCTTCGGTTCCTTAGTGGGAGACATAATAATTAGCGATGCACGGTTCTCATGAGGTTGGCAATAGAGCAGGAAGGGCTATATATAGCTGGGAGATGGCTCCCAAGGAGGATTTTCTTCCTGACTTTGTTTCATTTTCTCTTCTTTATCTTCTTCGACCTTTTTGAAGAAGAGGAAGCCATGGAAGGTTTTGCATGGAGCACACTTCATGAGGATGGAGCTGGAAAAGTAGGGAATCAAGCAAGTTGGTAAGGTTCTTAGCCCTTCTATGTATGTAAAGGTTAAGTAAATGAAGTCATGGATTTTTAGAACCACTTTAAGTGTTTTGCATGTTTCTGGAGAAATGAGTTGAAACTGAGATTATTGAATATAACTGATAGCAAGTTAAATTTGTGCTTTTAATCTATTTATTTTTAATTAATTTTTGAACAAGATGCTACTAAACTTGAGTTTTTCTTATCAGGGATGAAATTGGAGTCCCGAAATTCAAAATCAAACAAAATGGGCTAAATTGGACGAAAAGCAAAGAGGATGGCCAAATTGAAGGATTGAAGAATTAGTGGTTGACTAGTAAAAAATAAATTTTTGAAATTGTCAAATTTCTATAAATAGATTAAATTTGATTTTTAAATTTGATTTTTAGTTGATACTTTTTAGGAGAAATCTTGCTAAATTTAGCACGAGGAATGAATATAAATACTTAGTGTTGGTGGCCTTTGAGGGACACACTTGAATACACATTTGGTTTGGGAATAAAATAATTCATTCCTTTTCTCCAATTCTGCGTCAGTGAAGTTTTGGCATTCTACCAATCTTTTTTTCATTTCAGCGCTTTGGCTAAATTGCTTCCCAAGCCCTTTCCCTTTTCTACTTACCACCATTTCCATTAAAAACCATTTTCATACACCAACTAGCATGATTAATTTCATGCTCAACTAGTTTCCTTTTAGCTTTAGCCCGATTATCGCTCCGACAAAACAATATTGAGATATGAACTCACGCTAAAAACTTTTCAACACAGTATTCACTATCTCTCTGGTATATGGGATAGTACAAATTCGCCCCTTAAAGTCAATTCAGTTTCAATTCAAAAAGCGCGTGTTGGGTTGGAATTGTTTGGCTTACAGTTGGGAACTCGAGTCGGCCGTGTTGTATTCTAATTCTCGCGAATAAATTGGCATGTCTAGGTGGGAAACGACCAGTTGGATTCCGTCAAGGGAGATAGTGATCAAATTTAAACGAACCACGCGGTTGAGGCCATTGATTCGAGTTAGGCTTTTCAGGTTGAAATCTTAAATTACAGGCACGAGTCACGTGGTTAGAAATTTGACAAGGGTCGGTTTACAGGTTATATCGAAACTGACTACACAAGGAAAAGTTGAGGGTCGGGACGTTCTTGGTCGTTTGGAAGGGAAAATCTATATTTTTAAGGACCGGTTCGAGTTTTGGAGTGTACCTAGGCTGAGGCTAAGTTTTAATATATTTAGTTCCCCGATTTAATTTAATTCACTTAATTTTATTTTGCAAACATAATTCTGTTCTTATTTTATTATATTATATATTTGTTTATTTTATTTTCTCTATCAAATAAATTTCTTATTTCGTTTATTTTACAGTTCTGCATGCACAAGTCGAGGGCACGATAGCTACCTAGACTTAGAAATCTGGCCACAAAAACAGGAAGATTAGAAGTCCTAGTCCTTGTGGGATCGACCCTACTACTCTATACTACTATTAAATTAAGTTAGAGCATAGGGATTTATATTTTGTGGTTTCGACGCCCATCAAATTTTGGCGCTGTTGCCGAGGATTGGAAATATTTTTTCTAATTTTTTTTGTTTTCCTTATGACCATGTCAGAACTAGGAATGTTAAAGTTTGATTCAGAAATCGAGAAATTAGCTTGAACACTACGAAAAGAAGCTATTCGATGAAAAAAATCGTAAGTGAGAGAGGGCGAATACAAAACACTATCTTACACAGAAGCAATAGATGATACACTCAGTGAACCTGAAGAAATGACGAATCAAACCATTCAACAACTTGCTGTGGCACCGGATGAGCAACAACTGTTGTGCATAACTTGTCCGACTGGAGTAACACCATTTGAATTAAAGTTAGGCTTAATTCTTTTATTTCCCACTTTTCGCGGTTTGAAAAACGAAAACCCCCATAACCATATTAAAAAATTTCATATGGTTTGTATAAGCATGAAACCTTAGGGAGTAACTGGAGATCAAATTAAACTTCGTGCTTTTCCTTTCTCGTTAGCCAACTCTGCTAGAGAGTGGTTATTTTATTTACCTCCTAGTACAGTTAACACATGGTCTGATATGTCTCGTTTATTTCTTAACAGATTTTTTCCAGCAGCTCGTGCTGTAGAGTTAAAAAGAGACATTGTAGGAATTCGAAAAAAAGAGACTAAATCACTTGATGATTACTGGGAGCAATACAAAAAGTTTTGTGCAAGTTGTCCAGAACATGGCCAGACCGAATAGTCGCTTATGTAATATTTCTATGAGAGGTTACTCTCAATAGAAATGAAGATAGTAGATGCTGCTAATGGAGGGGCACTTGTAAATATGACGCCTCAAAGAGCAAGAAAGTTAATTTCGACAATGGCTGCAAATTCTCAACAATTCTGATCAACTACAGAACCCACGAGAAGGGTTCATAAGCTAAGTACTCCATCCTTAGTAGATAAGGTTGATGAGCTCACTAATTTAGTTAAAAATTTGATTGTAAGAAAAACGAACCCAGATTGGTTGTGCGGAATCTACGTCATGCCAAATCACCTAACCGACTCGTGTGCAATTTTACACGAGGACATAACACAAGTAAATGCCATTGGGAATTTCCAAGGGCCACCTCAAGGGCATTATGGTCCACATTCGTATACTTACAATGCAAGGTGGAGAGACCACCCAAATCTAAGTTATGGATTGAACCCTCGATACAATCAGCCGTATCAACCAAGGCCACCACCGCCTCAACAATATCAACCTCCAAAGTCATCTCTTGAAACCAAAGTAGAGAGGTTAGCTCTTAGTACCGAAAAGTTCCAACAAAAGGCTGAAGCACACTTCCAAGAAATAGATCAATAAATAAGTAAGCTTATGCTTACGGTTAGTCATTTTGAGACCCATGGGAAATTGTCATCTCAAACTAAGTCGACCCCACGAAAAAATGCATGTGTTGTGACTGTAAAAGATGGAACGATTTCGGAGCCAGTACTTGGGACGAGTTATGGCCTCCATACTGAACAGGAAGAAAAAAAACTTGAACCAATAGTTCCCACGGAGTCAGCCCCACTAAAACTGTTCGTTGTATAACCGTCATTTCCTGTAAGGTTCACCCAATGTAAAAAGGAGAGAGAAAAGAGAGAAATCCTTGAGACGTTTCGAAAGGTAGAAATTAACATTCCCTTACTCGATGCAATCAAACAAGTTCCACGCTATGCAATATTCTTAAAAGAATTGTGCACTGGCAAAAAGAAACTCCACGGAAACGAGTGGGTAAATGTGGGAGAAAATGTTTCTGTGATATTACAAAGGAAAATCCCACCTAAGTGTGAGGATCAAGGTATGTTTTCTATATCTTGCAAGATACATAATGTTGGCATAAAGAAAGCCATGTGTGATTTAGGAGCATCTATTAACGTTATGCCTTTATCTATTTTTAAATTACTAAACACAGGTCATTTGAAAGAAACAAGGGTGATTATTCAATTGGTAGATAGGTCATGTGTGCATCCAGAAGGGGTACTGGAAGATGTCCTCATCAAGGTAAATGAACAAATTTTTCCTGCAGTTTTTTACATCATCGACATGAAGGACGACAACTTAAAAAATTCTTCTGATATTCTACTCGGGAGACCATTTTTTAGCACTGCATGTACAAAAATTGATGTTCGAAGTGCAACACTTTCTATGGAGTTCGACGGTGAAGTAGTAAAATTTAATGTTTATGAGGCAATGAGCCAACCCAATACAACATCGAATGTCTCTAGTATTGATATCATTGAACCACTAACAAAGTTATGTTTTGAATATCATGAAGAGGATGAAATTGTAACACCCCTAACCCCTCTCCGTTGTCGGATTAGAGTCACAGGCATTACTAACACCTCAAACAATTAAACAATCATAATTACACATATATACTAGCCATTAACAATATAATATAGAGGGGTAGGTCACAAAAAATCAAATCATATCATACTAGAATATTATACAATCGAGTAATGATTCATGCTATAAAATGCTAAACTTAGTTTTCCACTGTCTACACTCTTACCACTATTTATCCCTTCTTGAATGTGAAAATTTGGATACATACAAGACTATTCCAATTATTAGCATCAGAGTATTGGTCCATAATCCGACTAGGATTATCTTTTTAATTTATCTTCGAAAATGTTAGTAGAATGCACATAATATTGGTTTGCTAATCCATTCCAATTCAAAGTAAAAGTTACTCTTACAGCCCCTATTACGAGTCTACGGGACCCTAAAAGTAGTTTAAAAATAGACAGGGATTGATTAGAAACAATTCTAGAAGTTTAGGAAATAATTACAAAAATTTTGATACAGAGGCACACGGCTGAGACACACGCCCGTGTCTCAGGCCGTGTAACAATTGAGATAGGGACACACGCCCGTGTGGCCAGGTCGTGTGACTCTTAAAGTTGGGGTAGACAGTCGTACCCCAACCCGTGTCCTTGCCCGTGTAACTCATTGACTTGGGTCACACGCCCGTGTGGCCAGGCCGTCTGCACCTAAAAGTACCTTAAAACTCAAGTTTACCATTTCCTACTTACTTGGATACTAAGGAACTCATTTGCCAATTGTTTAACCTATTCAAAACACGACTAAACATGCTCAAAATACACCTAATTCATCACCTAATATGCCTAACCAATGTACCCTCATTGGTTCCACATTTTATATGTTCAAATACATACACATTCAAGACTTTCATTCATATCACATTTACCATATCTGAACTAACTTTCAACTTCTAAAGTTACCAAATTTGAAGCTAATCACATACCAAGCATTATGCTAAGCCACCAAACTTTAAACTATCACATACCAAAATATAAACTAGGCTAACATACCAACATAGCCTCAACCACAACCATATATGTAACAGCCCATTTTTAGTTAAATCGAAACAGTGGTTTTGGGATCACAAATCTAAAGTCAAAATAATTATTTTATTATTATTTTAATGTCTATAGTATGATAATATGTATGTGTGAAAATTTCGTTAAGAAATTTTATTGTTTGAGTTCTTGAATTGATAAAAAGGACTAAATCGCGTAAAGCGTAAAACTTGTGTTCTATTAGCTAAAGGTGTCTAATAGCTATATCACTTTAAATTAGAGGTCCTTATGTGGTAATTAGCCCATTTATGAGATAGTGGATGATAGTGGCATGGTATTTGGTGTAATTATTGAGTATTTTTAAGGTTAATTTTGGTAATTTGTAAATAATGTTATATTGAATAAAACAAAAACACAAATTTTGAATCCATTCATCTTCCTTAGCCGAAATAAGAAAGAAGAGAATCCATTGTTAGGGCTTTATACTTTATAATCGGCCAAGCTTCCTAGCTCAATTGTAAGTCTATTTTTGTCCCGTTTTTAATGATTTATATGTTTTCGGAGTCGTTATAGCTTAATCTAGCTAGCCCAGGGACTAATTACAAAACTGTTAAAGGTTTAGGGTTTTTCCATTTATGAATATGTGTGTATTTTGATGTTTAATGATAGATTATGAATGCTTGATGATAGTTATACAAGTTTTGTTAAGTGATTTTTAGTGAAAATGCAAATTAGGGATTAAATTGTGAAATGTGGAAACTTTGTGGGTAAATTGTGAAATAAATGAAAAATATGGGCTGATATATGTACTAGGAAAATTCGGCTAGCATGAGTTGGTATCAAATTGCATGAATTTGTAATTTTATGAAATAAGGACTAAATTGTAAAAATGTGAAACATTAGGGGCAAATGTGTAAAAGTGCCTTAATGTGAGTTTTGGACTAAATTGGATAGAGAGATAATTAAATAAGTTAATTTTGATTAGATATAGATCAAGAAAAACAAAATTCGGATCTAGATCGGGGGAAAAACAAAGTACTCGACTAATCGACCTATTTCGTCGTTTTTACATTTGAGGTAAGTTCGTATGTAATAAGTTTCATTATAAATGCATTTTAAATGTTTTAATATTGCATAAACTGTGAATACGAAACTACATACATGTTTGAAAATGATTTGAAGACGATTCGGCATTGGAAATCCCGGTTGAACCTTAGGAATAGATTAGGATACGAATGACATGTCATTAGGGGTTATTGTGATTATGTGATCTGCGTGCTGGTCTTGTACGTCCTACTGGTGGCTGAGTATACTGACATGTGTTGCGGTTACTTGACAGCTTGTGTGAGCAGCACTGTGTAGCTACGTCTTGACTGACAGCTTGTGTGAGCAGGCCCGTTGATAGCTCGAGAGTGAGCATATATGTGATATGAGATTGAGATAGCATTGGCTATGTGTGTGGCACTTCGGTGTGAGTTTCCCGAGTATTCGATAGTATTCTGAATGGTTCAACAGGTAAATGAAAGACGTGGTTAAGTATGAGATTGATATGAGATGGTTCAGGTATGTACATGAACCGTATAAGCTTTAAATCGAAGAAATTGTGAAGTTTGCATATAATCTTATGATTAAAGATGTGAAAGGTTTGTTAGATAATATGAGCTACATATTGATATATTTAATTTGTTGAATTGTGTATTTGTGAGTACATTGAGTTTACTTCATACGAGCTTACTAAGCTGTAATGCTTACTTTGTTTATTTTACTGTGTTTTATAGTGATTTCAAAGCTAGCTCGGATTTAGGGATCGTTGGAGACTTCGTCACACTATCCTACTATCACTTTAGTACTTTTGAGCTTATGTTTTGGTTATATGGCATGTATAGGATTATGGTTATTTTGGTTATGACTTGATAATGATTTTGGTCATTTGAAATGGCTTGTAAATGTTAAATGTTTTGGTTTGTATATAGCCATGAGAGTTGGCTTATTTTGGTTGATGTGGTTATGTATATATCTATGCATATGGCTTGGTTAGGTGATTAAAGATGAATATGTTATGCTTGTTGATATTTTGCCATTAGGGGTACTAAATGGTTGAGAATTAGATTTGATATGCTATGAGATTAAGCTAGATGATGCATATTTGGAAGTGTATAATTAGTTGAATTGTATATGTAATTTTGGTATAAATGGTATGGTCTATTTTGTGACTTGTGTGTATTGAGAAAGGTGGTATAGAATATGCATGAATTAGGCTTGAATTGGTTGGTTTAAATGCCAAATTATGCTATGTTTTGGTGCCAATTGGGTTGATGTAGGTGTGCACAAGTTTGGGTGGCAAAATGGCTTGGTAAATAGCCTATTTTTGTCCACACAGGCAGAGACACAGGCGTGTGTCTCACCCGTGTGTAACACACGGTCATGTACACGGCCGTGTGTCCCCTAGTGTTGAATTAGAAACCAAGTTAGTATGCTCCACATAGCCTCACACACGAGCGTGTGACTTGGCCGTGTGGCATAAGTCAATATACCCTATAGGTTTGGCACGACCTAGCACACGGCCTAGTACACGGGCATGTATGGGCATTTTAGGGCACACGGGCTAGTCACACGGGCGTGTGTGTTGGCCGTGTGACCCAAGTCAGAGAGTTACACGGGGTCAGACACGGGCTGGGACACGGCCATGTGCTCCCATTTCGAATGTCCACACGGTCTGCGATACGAGCCTATCTTTGGCCGTGTGAGACACACGACCGGGCCACACGGGCGTGTGTCCCTTATTTTTGGGAAAAAAGTCTAAGTGTTTGAGAAGTTTCTAAAGTTATCGGTTTAGTCCCAAACCACCTCGAATGCATGTTTTGGGCCTCGTAGGCTCGTTTTAGGGACGATATGAATGCTGTTGATTGATGATTATATAAAAATTGAAACTGTATGAGAAATGTATGTTTAAATGTGTGATATGTTCGGTAATGTTCCGTAACCCTATTTCAGCGTTGAATACAGGTGAGGGGCGTTACAATATACACATTTAACCATCATTACACTAGCAACTAAGATAACAACACCTTATAAACAATATCAATAAAATATTCTCGAGGTACATGCCATTACAAAATAAGATATCACCACCCTTGAGCTCGGGATTTGTGATTCGATGCTGAGTCAGCGATAAATCGAACAGTACCTAGCCTGCACACGGAAAACAAAACCGCATGCTAAGTAAAACTCAGTGGTATTTCTATAATCCGAATAATATAAACTTGATATAAGTATTTAAAATGCAAAATGCAACAAGTAAGCTATGTTCATGTGTTTCAATTCAATAGTGTAATTTTTGCTCATTCCTTATTCATATCTACTAAGATTTTCACATGTTCAAATATATAAGTATATATCAATGGCATTTCATTTAACATTTGAATCCATCATCTCATGCAATGGCATGATTCATATCTTTGATCAATACTTGAATTCATTCAAGTTTCACATTTCAATCCATCATTTCATATTTCATTTCTCATCTCATAATCATTTCTCATATTTTCCATTTCAATATTTTCTCATCTCATATTCATTTCTCATCTCATAAAATTATTATTTTACTTTCCCCTATTAACACGACTCAGACTCGGACGGATACACGGATCCAACCAACACACCAGTTTGGCCCCCAGTGCCTCATCGGATAAATCCGAAGTAATAACTGCGCCCAGAGCTATATAAGTTGACACCCAGTGTCTCATCGGTTAAACTAAAGCAAATTGGCACCCAATGCCTCATCGACATGAGGTTGAAGAAATCCCTGAACTATTCCTATCCTATGGCATGCCATCTATATCTAACTCAGCCCGATATAGTTAATAGGGTTTAATTTCACTTTTCAATACAATCAATGTCTCAATTTCACATATATACACATTATCACATATAAATATATATTCAATTCAATCTCCATATATATTCAATAAATTCATAATTTACCGAACCAGTCCATTTCCATCGATTATGAATTCAATTCAATTTCAAATTACAAAAGTACTCACCTCAAATGTTTACCATATGCAACAATTCAAAATGTAATAAGTTATAACTGAGTTTGGATTATAGAAACACAAACCATGAATTCCGAGCTATTGGACGTCGATTTTATCCTTCCCTTTTTTACTCAAAGATTTCGGTACGACGTTAGCTACGAAATAAAACAATTAAATCACATTAATATTACACATTTCAATTTTACATTAAATTTCAATTTTCACACTATATTTTTCTTATTCTTCAATTTAGTCCCTAAACCAAGACTAATTTTAACCTTCACATTTAACTTCATATTTTTATACTAATTTCACTCTAGACCACATTTAATTTTTACTTTTCCAATTCGACCCCTTAATTTTGAATTTTCACAATTTAGTCCCTATTGTTCAAAATCAACAATTAATTCCACAATTTATTTGTTTTCCATTTCTAAATTAAAAATCTATCTATTTAATTCTTAATACTTAAACTATTCAACAATGTCAACATCTAAAATCTTGAACAATACTAAAAATTACAACATGGGTCGGATAGCCCTAGGTACTGGGATCCAAAAATGTAAAAATTACTAGTATAGGGACTAAATTTCACTAACCAATTTGAATTTGAACCTCAAACCCCCTTAGCTGTGCGTGACTCTTCTTGCTATTTCTTTCGTTCTTTTTTTTCTTTTTGTTTTCATGTAACAGAGAATGAAACATTCTCTTTATTTTCTTTTGATTTTATTATAACCATTATTATTATTATACTTAATATAAAACATACATAATATATATACATTAAAGTTAACTTATTATATATATAATACACATGCAAATTCATTAAGGTTTAACCGGCCACCACTCACCATTAAATATAAGGTTTATTTTCTACTTTAGTCCCCTATATTTATTTAGATCTATAATTCAACTTTGGACCTTAACGCGATTTGGTCATTGAACCTTAATAGTTCTTAATTTCACAAAATTCACTAATCCAAAAATTAATTAGCTACCAAACTAATGTCGTAAATATTTAATAAAAATATTTATGGTTCTGGTTTACGAAAATAGAGTCCCAGAAATACACTTCCTGGCTATCGGGTCGTTACAGAAATACAAACTGTGCTTTGCAGGTTTTTAGACCTCGATGCTATAGATAAACTGGAGGAATTAATGACGTTTGAAAAGCCAATTCGTGAAGTCGTTATTCTTATGGAGACTCCACAAGTTCTTAGAAGTCAAGGTAAATATTTTGAACTGTCTCCTTCTAAAACTAAACTTTTGCCTTCTATTTTGCAGGCTCCGAAACTGGAACTCAAACCGTTATCGAAACACTTAAAGTACGCCTTCTTGGGTGATGGGAATACTTTACCAGTGATAGTATCTAGTAAACTTTCGAGATTGGAAGAGGAGAATTTAGTTTGAGTCTTGAGGGACTATAAAGGGGCAATTGGGTGGACGATTGCCGATATTAAAGGTTTAAGTCCTTCAACTTGTATGCACAAAATTCCAATCGAAGAGAATGCCCAAAAAAAGAAGTTCAAAGATGCCTTAATCCACCAACGATGGAGTTTGTGAAAAAGGAAATTCAGAAGTTACTAGACACCGAGATGATCTATCCCATTTTTGATAGTAACTGGGTTAGCCCGATCCATGCAGTACCCAAGAAAACCAGTGTAACCGTGATAGAAAATTCAATAGGTGAATTAGTTCCAACTTGAGTCCAAAACGGGTGGAGAGTCTGCATTGATTACAGGAAGTTGAATTCTTCAACTCAAAAAGACCACTTTCCATTTTCTTTTATTGACCAAATGTTAGAACGTTTAGCTGAAAAATCTCACTATTGCTGTCTTGATGGATATTCAGGTTTTTTCCAGATTCCAGTGGCACCGGGGGACCAAGAAAAGATGATGTTTACGTGTCCCTTTGGCATGTTCGTCAATAGACGGATGCCATTTGGAATTTGCAATGCATCAGCCATGTTTCAATGTGTATGGTAAGAATATTTTTCGACTATGTCGAGAAAATAATTGATGTATTTATGGACGATTTCATGGTGTATGGTAATTCTTTCGATCAATGTCTGTCAAATCTCACTAATATTTTAGAAAGATGCCTAGAATTTAATCTCATTCTAAATTACAAAAAATGACATTTTATGGTAGATAATGGATTAATTTGAGGACATATTGTCTCCGCTGAAGGGATCACGGTCGATAAGGCCAAAACTGATGTTATCAACTCACTTTCATACCCCACAACTGTGAGGGAAATTCCCTCTTTTCTTGGTCATGCAGGTTTTTACAGGCGCTTTATAAAAGATTTTTTGAAGATTCGCGACCACTCTGCAACCTCTTCCAAAAAGACAAAGAGTTTGAATTTGATCAAGCATGCAAGGACACATTTGACACATTTAAGCATGAGCTTCTTTCAGCTCCCATAGTACAACCACCAAATTCAGATTATCCTTTCGATCTCATGTGCAATGCTAGTGACCACAGTGTGGGAGCAGTCCTAGGGAAAATAATTGGGAAGGAACCCCACGTCATATCTTACGCCTCTAGAACATTAGATGCTGCCCAAAGCAACTACTCAACCATTGAAAAGAATTATTAGTTATTGTATTTGCTTTGGAAAAATTTAGATCATATTTGTTAGGCATTAAAATTATTATTTTTTATTGACCATACAGCATTAAAATATTTGATCGGGAAGAATGAGGCGAAACCAAGGTTGATCTAGTGGATTCTACTCTTACAAGAATTCAATATCGAGATTAAAGATAAGAAAGGATGTGAGAACCTGGTAGCTGACCATTTAAGCAGACTACCCTTACCAAAAGATTTGACTCCTCTTAAGGACGATTTCCCAGATGAAAATCTACTATCAGCCCAAGTAGTTTACCCATGGTACGCAGATATGGTAAATTACCTCGCTATAGGTATTATTTCTTTTGACTTATCACGTTCTGAAAAGGAAAAAATCAAGTGGGACTCACGATATTATATTTGGGACAATCCATACCTATGGAACCACTATTCCGATCAGGAAATTTGACGATGGTACAATCTATCCTAACTTTTTGTCATTCTTACGCTTGTGGAGGACATTTCGGCCCTAAACGTACTGCCTACAAAGTACTTGAATGTGGATTGTTTTGGCCACATATTTTTCTTGATGCTTACTTATTTTGTAAGACTTGTGAGAGATGCCAAAAAGTGGGTAATTTAAGCCGAAGGAATGAAATGTCCCTAAGTCCTACACATGTACGCAAAATTTTGATGTATGGGGCATCGATTTCATGGGCCCGTTTGTTTCATCTTTTGGTAATATTTATATTATTCTTGTTGTAGATTACATGTCTAAGTAGGTAGAAGCTAAAGCTACCCGTTGTGCTGATGCTAAAATTGTAGTGGATTTTCTAAAGAATTCTATTTTTTCAAGATTTGGCACACCGCGAGCATTGATCAGCGATTGAGGAACACATTTCTGCAACAAGGTAATTGATGCACTGTTGAAAAAGTATGGGGTAACACAACGCGTGGCCACGTTTTATCACCCACAAAAAAACAGACAAGCAGAAGTTTTGAACCATGAAATAAAGTCAATTATGAAGAAGACCATGAAACTAGATCGGAAGGACTAGAGCATGATTAAACGATGCACTAAGGGTGTATCACACTACTTACATGGGACCCATAGGCATGTCCCCTTACCGAATCATATTTGATAAACTGTATCACCTTCAATTAGAGTTGGAACACAAGGCATTCTTGGTTGTAAAGCAATTCAACATGGACTTGGACGTTGTAGGGGATTATCGGAGATTAAACATTCAATAGCTCAAAGAAATCTGGCGTGATGCATATGAAAACGCCCAAATCTATAAAGACAAAACCAAGACGTTCCATGACCAGAAAATATCCCGTAAACAATTATCAGTTGATTAGAAAGTGTTACTTTATGATCCTACACTAAGAGTTTTTTTAGGTAAACTTCGAACCAAATGACTTGGTCCTTTTGTTATAACTCAATTGTGTCCTCATGGTGCAGTTGAAATTAAAAGTGAGTAGTCTGTAAAATGTTTTAAAGTTAATGGGAAAAGGTTAAAACCCTTTTACAAAAAATTCCAAGTACACATGGTGGACAATTTACATTTTGAGGAGTCAAACGAATAAAATTTATAGGTCGTCGAGCAAATTACGTTAAATCAAAGCACTTTTTGGGAGGCAGCCCATATTTTAATTTATCTAGTTTAATTTCTGTTGAAAAATAAATAAATAAAATTAAATGATGATAAGATTGTTATTTATTTATTTTTATGTGTTATTTTCCAAGAATGTTGATGGAGACTGCCATTTTTCAAAAATTGGATCCTGATCATGGTGTGGGCAAATAAAAAAAAAACCTCAATCCATCACCTAACCCAATCCACATAACCTACAAAATAAAAACAACCAAAACAAGCCTAAATAAAACCAACCCAAATAAAAACCCCAAGCCCAATTAAGCTTAAAAAAAATATAAAAACAAGACGACTATGGCCCAAAAAAAAGAAGAAAAAGAACCCCCACGTTTCAAACCACCATCTTTCTTTTCTTTTCCTTTTATTTTTCTTTTCTTTCTTTTCCCTCTTCTTCTTCTTCACCTACCTTCCCTAAATAAAAACCCTAACTTTCACCCTTCTTCATGCTACTGCCGCTGCTAGCCAACGCTGTTGTTCAACAACCCCACCAGACCGAACCAACACCCTAAACATCACCGTTTGCCACTCCATTTTCACTGTGCTCCACCGCCATTCGCGTCCCTCCACCATCAAGCCTTCACCACAGTTCGCTGCTCCCTTTTTACCGTGCATCATCGTTGTTTGTGTAACACCCCAAACCCGACCCAAACACCACGACCGGATCTGGCATGTCACTAAGAAGATTTTATAAAACGTGATGCATTTATCATTTATTTTGAAAGCATAGTTTAAACGCTTATACGGGAAAAACTTGATCATTTGATAATTTGTGTAAGAAATAAATTCTAATTAATGCCTTGGTTTCAATTAATCATAAAATCTAAGTGAATGAAAACCCGAAAGCCGAAAACATAAATACCAAAAAAAAACAATAGCCAGTAGCCTTATTACAATAAAGTATAAAACCAAAAAATATTGAATGTGCTAAGGAAAAGTAATTAAAACAACGTCCTTTATTGAATCAAAATGAATCCATGCATGGCCACCTTGCGCTCCTCTCCAACCCATCCGATGCACTAGGTGTTACTCAAAAATGTTAAACAATGGCGTGAGTCACGAGACTCGGTGTGCAACCTCATGCACCATCAGATTGGGCCTTAGCCCCACGCAACGTATAACAGAGTATAATATATCGTAACATATGCAAAGCCCAACCCAATCCTAGGTTTCCATCCGCTACACACCACCCTTACCGCCAATCACATCACCGGGATTTCTACAATCACCCTCACCGCTACACACCACCACCGATGGCGCTCATGCTACAATTAGTCGCTCATCGTTAGATTTGTGACATAGTCACTGTAATGGATCGTGGCGAGCCACTACAACGGATCGTGGCGAGCCACCGAAACGCAAACACTTCCTTTTCATCAATCACCCATCCCCGCAACATAGAAATCGGCATACATATCATATCATGTTAACAGAGACATTCAATTAAGAATGAAAGAAATCACTAACCTGGTGATTCACCTTTACCCTTCTCGGGTTTTCAACAACCATGTCGGTATTTCGGCATTTAACAGAATATAACAGATTTATAAGCAGATACTAACAGGCAATCCAAATGGTGTGAGAATGTTACACACCGATTAATGCGTAGAACTACCCTCTATGTCGATACCCTCGCTAATCGGATCTATCGCCTTCATTTACAACTTTGCTCAAAAGCCTAAGAACGCGAAGATAAGGCCTCTCCTATATTCGGCCAAGGGTTAGTGTTTACCCGAATTTATACGTTTAAGTTACCAGATCTCCTTACCTTGAAATCCCAAAAGTACTACGATTCGAGTGCTACTGAACTCTGGCTTAGAAATATAAGCAATTGAATCCCCTTCAAATCCCGGGATGCCGCAAAAGAAAGAAAAACACAAGATCAGTTTCCATATAGCCATTCGACTAGGGTCTCTAAAAATCGGGAAAAGATTGAATCACGCGAATCGACACTTACCTTCAGTTTCCTTCAAGATTCGGCATAAGCAGACACCACAGAGGAAATTCGGCAATCATAGGAGATGAGATCTAGGGATTTCGACCTTTAGGAAAATCTCGGAAAGATGAACAAGAGAAATACTGATGTGTTTTCCGCTTTTAGAAGAACAAAGAATTGAAAAGATGGGCAAGGAAATGATGTGAGAGATTCGGCAATGAGTATTAAAGAAAAGAGAAGGTGAATGGCGAGTTTCGGCACTTGGTGAGGCCTCAGGGGTTTAGGTTTCTGACAGAAAAGAAAAGAAGAAGAGATGATTCTTATTTGCCGAAAGAGAGAAAAACTAATAGCTATTCTCAGATAAGACAATTGAAAAATTTGGCACACCCTCTAGCCTATACCAAACCGACTCCTTCCCCTTTCCCGAGTTTGATTTACGCCAACTCTGCAACCAAAGGATAGCTCCTATCGTTCTCCCTTATCTTAATCTATTAACTCCTCCAAAAGAGACCTAATTAGCACCAACTCCTCCCCCTTTATCAACATAATATCCACATGCTTTAAAACATTAAAATCCCCTATTTTGTAGCCACATTACCGTCCCCCCTCTATCTCTCCTTGGGCTGCCGAAATTAGCCCAATTTCTTGGGCTCCAAGCGGCCATACTGAGGCCCCCTTCTTTGCCTATTGGCGCCACTTATAGCTCCCTCCTACTGCGCCTCTTGTTCCTAGGCCACAAGCCCATTTTGCCTATTTCACTCTCAATACTTTATTTAAACCCCATAGTCCCTAAACAAAATATTTAGCCAAGACCCCGACCCATTCTCGAGCCCAATTTGCACCTCTAATACTTAAATTAACACATTAAACGTATCCACCCATTAAACGCATAGGCCCAAAAATTCAGGATGTTACAGTTTGCGTCCCTCCACCGTCAAGCCTTCACCACCATTCACCGCTCTTTTTTTGCTGTGCACCACCGTTATTTGCATCTCTCCACCACCAAGCCTTCAACCATAGAAAATGCCACCTTCTCAATCCCTAACCACCACAAAATCTCATCTCCCAAACACCAAACCTAACCCCTTTCCTCCATTAACGCCGCCACTTTTAAAACCACTACCACAACCTTAAAAATGCCATCGCAACCCTCTACACGGCTGCCCAAATATCGATCTCCATCATCGTGAACCATCGTCACTGTCGTGAGCAATAGCAAACGGACGCCGTCATTAGCTTCTCAAGCCCGAATGAAGGCCATGGTTCGCACTAGAAACCAATCGGCCGACGGGTTTCTAGTTTCTCTTAACTAAGGTTAAAATTGAATTTTAGCACCACCAATCATCGACATTAATGAAAAAGACTTAAAACCGTCTCTACCACCACCAATACATGTTGCTGGACTGAGTCAACACTGATGACGAAGAAGTTCGACACAGGACAAAATGGAAGACCCATAAGTTCGTTCAGACACTTCTAACGAAATAAGGTACAACATTCCAAATTTATAACTTGTTTTTCTATTACTTACATATCATACAAGTCTATCAGACAGAACCAACACTTGGGATTATAATGACACAGAACCATCAAACCGAAATGAACAACCACCTTCATGCCAAACAAGATCAGCTACCACACGTTTCAGATGGCAATGACAACACCAACAAAGAAGAGTTGGACACAACCCCAAACAGCAGTACTGAGGCTGCTGAAAAGTCGAGTCCGCCGAATAGTCCAGGTAACGAGGAGTACCAACCTCCAAGAAATAATAGGGTGGCCAGTGAGGGCGTACCTACATGATGTCGCTAGGAAAAAAGATTTCGGGGATTTCTAAATTTCATGACCCGAGAACACCGTGCAAGATACGAGGAAATTCAACATCATCCTATACTAGTTTGTAAATATATCTTTCTCTTTACCCTTGATTCACTAAACATGCGTGATTCAGTGTTTAATTATTTTGATGCTATTGGTTGGATGTTGTATGCAAATATTTACTGTGATGCATTTTATGAGCTCGTATTCGAATTTTATACAACATTTAGTTTCGATCTAACTACTGTTAGGATTATTGAAACCCCAAACATAATTCAATTCAGATTGCTTAGTAATACATTTAGTATGTCTATTTCAGATTTTAACATAGTCATGGGTTTTGCTGACCCTGACAATGTTCAAATCGACTCATACCATACTGCTTTACACAAGATACCTAGTGATTTCGATGCCAATTTAGCTTACTCGGCTTTGACTAACTCAATATCCCGTTCTTACAATTCCAAAACCTCTAAAGCATTGCTAGTGCATGAACCAGCCCCAAGATATATTCATAAGTTTCTTGCTTTTAATTATTCGGGTCGCAATGATTCTTCGTTTGTTTTAATTAAGACAGAACTATTTTTCTTATGGTGCATGCATTCTAATTTTAGGGTCAACTTAGGATATTGATTTGCACGTAGTTTTCATGTCATAATTCGAGCCCACCTACCTCTCAAACTCAGCCCTTACATCACACATTTAGCTACAAACACCCTTTCGTCTAAAATTGATTTTTTTGTCTCTAACATATGCTTGTAACATGGATCCTTTGGATGGATATTGTTTGGATTCTATGGGTTTGCTTGCTGGCACCCCTACTACGTTTAATTTTGTTCCCCAGGTACACAAACTGCTTGAAGCAATAGAGTTTTCCAACGAAAATACGATCTGACTACTAAAGAGCAAGAAGAGCAGCCCCCTCCCACTGTAGAAGAGTGACTAAATCGCATTGAGGCTTGCCTAGAAACAATGGATGCCAACATCTCAAGCATCCTCACCATACTACAAAGCGGTCACTTCTACCATCCTCTGCGCCGTTAAATATACACGGGGAGTACACTTTACCTTCAACTTTTTCTTTTAATTTGCACATTAAAGGCAATGTGGGCTAAGTAGAGGGGGGACATGCCATGGTTTTTCTTGTTTGCATGTGTTCATTCACTAAGATAATTCCTTAATTCGTTTTGAAAACGAACCTCATGCTTAGTTTATTTAAAAAATTGGGTGAATCATGAATAACTATTGCTTACTTTGATCAAAAAGTATTTTGTAGAATTGAAAATGTTATGGCTAAGTCAATGTTTCATAAAAAAATGTTGGCTTTTTTAAACTTGCCTAATAAAAGTACTCATTTAAATAAATAAATAAAATTTTGCTAATGGCTTCGTTAAGAGTGAAGATTCAAAAATGTGACCAAATTGAGTAACTGAAATGAGGTGCTTAGGTTGTCATCTCATTTCGCTTAAAAAATATTTGAGTGACGGACCGAAACTTGTAACACTCCGCTAACCGAGCTACCTTAAGAAAAGAGAAATAAATTGATTAGGGATATGTCAAACTAATAAACTGGGTGAGGTGCTTGGGTTGTCATCTCATTTCACGTAAAAAGATTTGAATATGTCTCGAATAAAAAAAAAAGGAAAAAAGGAGAAAAAGAACATGTCAAATTGAGTAATCAGGGTGAGGTGCTTAGGGTGTCATCTCGTTTCGTGTAAAAAGGTTTGACTATGTCCCGAATATGTAAAAAAAGTATATATTGAGTACGATTGTCTCACAAGTCTGATTAAGCTTAAATTTAGTGAAGTAGTTGAATTTGACATAATGTTCGAAATTTTATAAAATGCTTATTGATTGAACCTAGCAATTTTTTATTTTTTTTACCTAATTATTTGCATTACGCTTGACTGATGAAGGAGATTTTATTTCAAAAAGCACTATCGAATGATTTTTAGTAGACATCATGCTTGAGGACAAGCAACGGCTAAGCAGGGGAATTTGATAGCAAGTTAAATTTGTGCTTTTAATGTATTTATTTTTGGCTAATTTTCGAACAAGATGCTACTAAACTTGTTTTTTTTCTTATTAGGGATGAAATTGGAGTGCCGAAATTCAAAATCAAACAAAATGGGCTAAATTGGAACGAAAAGTAAAGAGAAGGGCCAAATTGAAGAATTGAAGAATTAGTGGTTGACTAGTTAAAGTCAGATTTTTGAAATTGTCAGATTTCTATAAATAGTTTAAATTTGATTTTTAGTTTATATTTTTTTAGGAGAAATCTTTCTAAACTTAGCATGAGGAATGTGTATAAATACTTAGTGTCCGTGGCCTTTGAGGGACACACTTGAATACACATTTGGTTTGGGAATAAAATAATTCATTTCTTTTCTCCATTTTGCGTCAATGAAGTTTTGGCATTCTGCCATTCTTTTTTCTATTTCAACACATTGGCTAAATTGCTTCCCAAGTCCCTTCCCCTTTCAACTTACCACCACTTCCATTAAAAATCATTTCCATATGCCAACTAGCATGATTAATTTCATGCTCAACTAGTTCCCTTTTAGCTTTAGCCCGATTATCGCTCCGACAAAACAATCGTGAGATATGAACTCGCACTAAAAACTTTTCAACACAGTATTTGCTATCTCTCCAGTATATGGGATAGTACAATTTCATCCCTTAAAGTTAATTAAGTTTCAATTCAAAAAATGCGTGTTGGGTTGGAATTGTTTGGCATACTGTTGGGAAGTCGAGTCGACTGTGGTGTATTCAAATTCCCACAAATAAATTGGCGTGTCCAGGTGGGAAACGACCAGTTGGATTCCTTCAAGAGAGATAGTGATCAAATTTAAACGACCTACGCGGTTGAGGTCGTTGATTCGAGTTGGGATTTTCAGGTTGAAATCTTAAATTATAGGCACGAGTAACGTGGTTAAAAATTTGACAAGGGTTGATTTGCAGGTCATACTGGAACCGACTACACAAGGAAAAGTTGGCAGTCAGGACATTCTTGGTCGCTATAACCAGCTTATCATTTGGAAGGAAAAATCCATATTTTCAAGGGTCTGTTCGAGTTCGGAGTGTACCTAGGCTGAGGCTAAGTTTCAATTTAAAAAATGAGTGTTGGGTTGGAATTGTTTGGTGTACAGTTGGGAATTCGAGTCGATTGTGCTATATTCAAATTCCTACGAACAAATTGGTGTGTCCAGGTGGGAAACAGCCAGTTGGATTCCATCAAAGGAGATAGTGATCAAATTTAAATGATCCACGCAGTTGTGGCCATTGATTCGAGTTGGGCTTTTCAGATCTTAAGACTATTGGAATCTTAAATTACGGGCACGAGTCACGTGGTTAGAAATTTGGCAAGGGTCTTTTTGCAGGTCATACTGGAACTAACTACACAAGGAAAAGTTGGCAGTCGAGATGTTTTTAGTTGCTATAACCAGCTTATCATTCGGAAGGGAAAATCCTTCTTTTTCAAGGATTAGTTCGAGTTCGGAGTGTACCGAGGCCGAGGCTAAGTTTTAATATATTTAGTTCCCTGATTTAATTTAATTCACTTAATTTTATTTTGCAATCATAATTCTATTTTTATTTTATTTTATTATATATTTATTTATTTTATTTTCTCTATCAACTAAATTCCCCCTTTCGTTTATTTTATAGTTTTGCACGCACAAGTCGAGGGCACGACAGCTGCCTAGACTCAAAAATCTTGTCACGAAAATAGGAAGATTAAAAGTCACAGTCCCTGTGGGATCGACCCTACTACTCTATACTACTATTAAATTAAGTTAGAGCATAGAAATTTGTATTTGGTGGTTTCGAATCCCATCAACAACCCATGGTTTCGGTAGGATGCTTAGTTGCTGCTGCCAAGAGAATGGAAGCTTTAGTGGTCAAGAGGGCTAAGCTGAAGTTTTAGGTGAATTCCAAACCCCTAACCTACTGTTATTATACCAAATAGCTATAGAATTGAAAAGTATGATGCTGGAATAGGGTACGAGGCATTACCAGACTTATTCACAAGCAAACATTCAAAACCGAGACATGAATTTCCACTCAAATTTAAAAATTTTCAAAAACATTCATATCGTCCCTAAAACGAGCCTACAAGGCCCAAAACATGCATCGGAAGTGGTTCGGGACTAAACCGAGAACTTTGGAAACTTTTAGAAAACTTAAAAAAATTTCATGTAAAAGGGGTCACACGCCCATGTGACCCTAAGACACGCCCGTGCTTCAGGCCGTGTTCAAATTAGGGAGCATTCTGTTTATGACGTCATCATCAAATTAAGGTCACACACCCGTGTGCTTAGGCCATGTGATCGATTAAATTTTCATAATTTTTCACAAAATAGGTGCAAACTTCACAAGGCCAGGGCACACGCCCGTGTTCGAGGCCGTGCCGTCCACACGGCTGAGACACACGCCCGTGTCTTTGCCCATGTGCTCATTACTGATCATTCTATTTTGCAACAATTAAGGTGCAAGGGACACACGGCCGAAACACATGCCCGTGGGGCAGACCGTGTGTCACACACGACCTAGACACACGCCTGTGTGTCTATCCGTGTGGAAAAATATAAGGCTATTTACCAAGCCTTTTTGCCACCCTTCCATGCACCAACCTACACAACAAAACATAGCACCAATCCAAGCATATACTTTCAACCCAATCAGCCATACACAAGGCATCCACATATCATTTACATGCTATCATTTATCACATACAAACATCACATACTTAGTATCTCAAACCATGCAATTTCCCACATTCATGAAAACATCATCATATGTATATATACTTAACCAATATTATCCAATATCAAATGGCCATTTACAAAATGAATTATCAACTATTGAAGCCATCACTTATGGCCAAATCAATTATGACACATAACAAAAGGCCAAGTCACTATACATGCCATAACTCAAAATATTGAAATCATAAGTACCTAAAATGATAATTTGATAGTGTGAATGGATCTTCGACCGTCTTCGATCCCCGAGCTGGCTTGTTGACACTATAAGACAAGAGAAAGAGAAAGGGAGTAAGCTTTAAAGTTTAGTAAGTTCCTATGCAAATAATAAGCATCATACACACTTTAACATATATTTAACATAAAGTAAATTAACATAAATGTCATTGTGAATTCATAATCAAGCTTAAAATAGATGTTATTAAAATCTTAACATCATAACTTACTCAATTGAACCAATCCGAGGTTTCATCACATATCTAGCTCATTAAGCATGAGTTTTATGTACATACCTGTACCAACTTGCAACTTACCATAATCTTTTACATCATACCATAGTCTTTCACAACTTAAACTTTGCTGTTAAGTTTCCTGTTGAACCACTTGGAATACTAAAGAATACTCGGGAAATCTCACACAAATAGTACCATACCAATGCCATATCCCAGATATGGTTTTACATGAGATCTCATATCGATGCTAATAGCCCAGCTATGGTCTTACACAAAATCTCATATTGATGCCATATCCCAAATATGGTCTTACACGTAATCTCAACTAACCCTAATGTCATGACATTTGTATCCTAACAATTCCTAGGGTTCAACCGGGATTTTTTTCTCGCTTGTCGAACTTTGTCGAATTCATTCAAAGAGTAAATCACAATTCATACAATAATAACACAATTAAAGCATAAATAATAATGCATTATTTACATACGAACTTACCTCGGTACAAAAATAGCAGAAATGGACCTAATCGTCAATAACCTTGTTTTTCCCCCGATCAAAGTCTAAACCCCGTCTTTCTTGATCTATAATAGAAAATTTAACTTATTTAATTATCACATTGCTCAATTCGGTCTGAAAATCACACTATGGCAAAAATTACATTTTTGCCCCTAAACTTTGACGTATTTACAATTCTACCCCTAGGCTCGAAAAATGAAATCTATTCAATTTCTTCGATTCCCAAGCCTAGCTGATCCTCTTTTATACTTATAGAAGTCCATATTTTTCATTTAATCACACTTTTTCACACATTTTATAATCTTTTTACAAATAGGTCCTTTTGACATTTTCATCAAAAACCACCTAGCAAAAGTTGTTTATCACATATAAAACATGCATAATCTAGCATTAGACATCAAAATACACAAATATCCAACATGGGTCAAACCCTAGACCTTGATTATTCCATAAATTAGTGGTAGAAATAGGTAGATCGAGTGATAACGACTTCAAAAACATAAAGAGCATTAAAAACGGGGCTAGGATGTACTTACAATCAAGCTTGGAACTTGAGCAAACCCTATCTATGGTGACCTTCTAAATTTTGGCACTTGGGGGAGAAGATGGACAAGATTTTAGCTTGATTTTCCCTTTTTCTTCTTTTATTTACCAAATGAGCAAAATGCCTTTCACTTAAAACTTTGAAATTTTATCTCACCATGTCCATTTTTATCCACTATCTTAAGAAATGGTCTAATTATCATATAAGGACCTTTAATTTAAAATCCTATAGTAATTATACACATCTAACATGTAGAACTCAACTTTTGCACTTTTTACAATTTAGTCCTTTTGACAAAATTGAGTGCCTAAACGTCAAAATTTTTGAACGAAATTTTCACAAAATCATTCCGTGAAAATTTAGACCATAAAAATATAATAAAAATGAACTTTGATGTGTCAGATTTGTGGTCCCAAAACCACTGTTCCGACTAGGCCTAAAATCGGGCTGTTACAGTTATGGTTTATGCTATTTGAGTATGCCATTTTTTCATAAACATGAGAAATGATGATATGTGCATGCATTGCATGACCATGGGAAAAACATTCATGTGATAGACAAAGTTAGGGAGGGAAATGGAGAGAGAACCTATTAGTTACCGCCTTGCGGAGGGAACACTGCGGTGTTCGAGCATCAAGGTTCGGGAAATAAAATCATAGAAAGGTATTTACAGCAACAGCGGTATCGACTGGTCCTTCAGGGCGACACCGTGACAACGGCATATGGAGGAAGACCATAGATGGAAGAGGTTATGGCAGTCTAGTATGAGGTACATGTAAACTCCAAAATATATAGATATTTCAACACAATTTTTTTTATAAATTATGCTAATTCTAGTAAAAAATATAACACTTTCTGTTATTTTATACTTAATTTCATGATATTTTATTATTTCCATGGGAATGTGTTAAGTTTTTAAATTTTATGTTAAATGCATCTTATTTTGTTATTTTTTGGTATTAATTGGGCTAAGGGAAACGATGGCAAAATATTTGTTGTATTTGGGTCTTAAATAGGTAGAGTTTGAGAGATTGATAATGCAGTCACATGGACTTCAAGTGGTGATAATCTAGAATGAATTCCAAGGAAGTCCATTATTACTTAAATTGGAGGCCCAAAACCACTTCCATTTACCTAATTTTATTAGAAAATAAATTGACAAAATTCATTGTCAAACTTAGCAATCCCCAACTAACCATTCAACTTCCAGATCCACACATTTGACCCAAGATTTACTAAGTAAAAAATCAACACATATATTTCTTGAAACAAGCCTTAACCACCCACCTTGTTGCTAAAAATAGTCGGAAACCACCACCTTTTGACCACCCATTGGCTGGCCACACAAGGAGAGAATAAAGCCAACTTCCTTACTAAAAATAACAAGGAATACTCATTCTTCCTCACACCAAGGGACGACAACCACTAGGAGAGGGAATCAAGGTAACTTCTTTACTAAATTTAGCAAGAAAGACTCACTCTTCCACCATACAAGGGACGATATGATCAAGGTGATAATGGGGAGATTTTTTTTACTATTTTTGTCATGGGATCATCTACTATAAAAGGGACTTTCATTCATTCATCAAAACA
The DNA here is from genome assembly GCA_025698515.1 of Gossypium sturtianum. Lineage (NCBI taxonomy): Eukaryota > Viridiplantae > Streptophyta > Magnoliopsida > Malvales > Malvaceae > Gossypium > Gossypium sturtianum. The sequence continues at coordinate 98,814,821 of CM046955.1, read as the reverse complement.
CACAACTTTTACACACCATTTCTCACATCAGTTTTTAAAGAAAAATTCTTTTGAGTGTTTTTGTCTTTCTCATGACTTGCTAACACTCGAATTCCACAAAATAAGGCAGTCACTTGCCTAAATGAGTTCAGCTAGGAGGTTGACTTAAAGATGTCTAGATGATTTTAGCATAAAGATGAGGAGGAAAGCCACCATGGGAAGCTGCAAGGAGCAGTCGCAGATAGCCCCCTGCATTCAATTGTTTACTCTTCGCATTGTGAAATGGTCGTGGATAGCCCCCCTTGGCTACTATTTCTTATCCTTCTCTTTACTTTTAAATTATTATTTTCTTTGTCGGGATACAAGATTGCATCTCATCTTTATATTTTCAATTTAATATGACATGACTTAATTTTGTTTATTCAAAATGGATATGAATCTTGATTTGAGTTCATTAGTACGTGTTTTCTAAATATTTTGTGCAAATAATTATTTCATTCATTTAGGTTTAATTCATGTTTATACTTGTGAATGTATGACCAACATTTGTAGGTAATTGAGTTAATTATTTAATCTGGGAATAGGTAATAGTTAATAGATGTAAGACCTAAATGGTGCATATCATGTCAACTTCGGAAGATAATTGTTGTATGCATAAACTGTGTAAATGCCCAAAAGGGTGATTTCTAAGTTAGTTTTTTTGACATAGGGATATGCTAATTAACTTAGGAACAAAATAGGACTTTGAGAGGTGTCTATCCCTTAATTAAATTGGTTTAATGAATTTTAATATTTCCACAAAGCATTCATGATATTCTTTTTATGACTACTAATGAATTCTTATTAAAGTGAAATATTTTATTTTAGTCTATTCATTTTGTGCTATATTATTCCTTGTGTTTATTTCCAGTTGTGATTATTTCCTACAAGGCATGTTGTTTTATTTTGTGGGTGTTTGAATTCTGATTACGTTCATAAGTTAAATTGTGAGTTCCATCATTACTATTCTCTCTTTATTTTGTTCTTAACCAAATTGATTAAAATTAACTTTGCAAATAATTCACTCAACAGTCCTTGTGAAGACAACACTATTTTACTCACTACTTATTACTTGTACGACTGTGTACACTTACACGACAACATTTGTAGCAGTTCAAATTAGGGCCTAAATAGAACATTGGTTTTGAAACCATGAATCTGAGGTCAAAATATTTATTCCGATTGAGTTTTAGTGTTTATTGAGTGATTGAATGTTTGTGTGAAATTTTGGTTGAGAAATTTTATTGTTTGAATGTTCAATTTGATAAGTTGGATTAAATTACAATGGGTGAAAAGTGTGTATTATAATCCATAAAGGTACTTGATTGAGATGGGTTTTTAAATTGAGAGTCCTTAGTTGGTAATTAGACCATTATATTATAGTTTGGACACAAAATGCCCATAGAGGGATAAAATAACTAAAGGATTAATGAAGGGTAATTTGGTCATTTGGTTAATAAAAGAAATAAAAGGGGAAATAAGGCTAAAATGTTGTCCATCTTCATCCTCCATAGCTGAAATTTGCAAGAAGCCATAGCTAGGGTTTTGTTTCACTTTCAAGCTTGATTGTAAGTACCTCCTAGCCCCGTTTTTTTTATATTTTTCATATTTTTGAAATCCTCGTAGCTCGATCTAGCTATTTCTACCAGTATTTTGAGCTAGAGCTTGTGTTTAAAATTTTACCCATGGATGACATACATGTATTTTGATGTCTAGTGGTAGAATATGAAAGTTTGAAGTGTGATAAATAACTTTTGCTAGATGATTTTTGGTGAAATTGATTAAAAGGACTTATTTGCAAAAGATGAAATAATATGTGTATAAAATGTAAAATAGTTAAAATTGTGGGCTGCTATAAGAGAGAATATGAATCGTCTAGGCTTGGGTGTGTAAAAAATGAACAAATTTCATTTTACGAGCCTAGGGACTAAAGTGTAAAAAATTGAGAAAGTTAGGGGCTAAATTGTAAATTTTGCCATAGGAAGATTTTGGACTGATTTGAATAATGTATATATTAAATAAAATAAATGTGTCATTATAGATCAAGAAGAATGTGGAATCAACCTTGACCGAGGAAAAGGCAAGGTTTCGGACTAAATTACAAATTTACACATTTTGTATCGAGGTAAGTTTATATGTAAACGATGCAACCTTTTTACTTATGTTTTGACATATTAATGTCTTATGTGAAACGTGAGTGAATATTATTGATATTCATTAAAACAATGAAAAGTGGGGAAATTCCCGGATGAAACTTTGGAATAGAAAAAGAATACAGATGAACACCGTATTTACTATTATTGGTGGGTTGTGTGCGATACCACAGTATTTACTATTATTGGTGGGCTGTGTGTGATACCACCGTGTGTATATGTATTCGGTATTATTCCGAAGTGTTCATCGGGAAAAATTTGATTAAGTGAAATTACGTGTGATAATGTGGTGACAAGTGCAGAGTTATAGGTGCATGTAATTGTGAGCAATATTTATGATATGTATTTGGAATGTGGTAAGGTTTGAAATGAGTAAGTGCAACTACAAGGATCTGAATTGTTTCTGATTAGTATGTAGTGTTCTTGATTGATAATTATGTGGTGATGTTTCATTGTTTGCGTATAGACTTACTAAGCTTAAAGCTTACTCCCTTCTCTTTTCCCTTGTTTTATAGTGTTGCCAAGCCAGCTCGGGATACGGAGATCGTCGGAGGATCATCCACACTATCTACACATTTTGGTATATTGAGATTTACATTGAATTATAGCATGTATAGGAATTTAGTTATTTTGTAAGTGTCATAATTGATTGGCCAAGAATGTGGTCTATGTCATTTGATATATCATTTTGTATAAGGCCATATGATGTGGCTAATAATGGTTGTGTTATAAGTCTATGATGAGGCTTTTCATGAATGAGTTTGCTAGCCTAATTGGGAACGAATGGTAGCATGAAATTTAAGTGTGGAAGAGGGATATGTGAATGGATGTGTAGGTACATGTGTGATGGCTAAGTATAAGTGTGGTTATACATGATGAGCATGGTTATTAAATGGTGCATGAATGCTCTTAATGTGGACAAATAGATGTTTAATAATAGTATGCTAAGTTTGGTTTGAAATGGTATAAGTGTGGATGCTTATCAGGGTGGAAAAAGGCTTGGTAAATAGTCTTATAATTGTCCACACGGGTAGACACACGGGCGTGTGTCTAGACTGTGTGTCACACACGGTCTACCTCATGGGCGTGTAGCCTGGCCGTGTCTCCCCTGCACCTAATTTGCGAAAAATTAAGTTCGTCACACGGGCGGGCATGTGCCTTGGCCGTGTGACCTAAAATGTGTGCTGGCGTCATAAACAGAATACCCAAGTTTTTACACATGGGCAGAGACACGGGCGTGTGTCTCGGCTGTGTGAAGGACATGGCCTAGGACACGGGCATGTGCTCGGCCGTGTGAAAACCCCTGTAGGTTCGAAATGAAAAATAAAACCACATGGGCTGGGGACATGGGTGTGTGCGACCACACGGCTTTCCCATACGGGCGTGTCCTTGTGCCACACGGGCGTGTGCCCAGTTTTTATGTAAATTTTCCAAATGTTTCTAAAGTTCTCGGTTTGGTCCTAGACCATTTCCAAAGTATGTTTTGGGCCTCGTAAGCCCATTTTAGGGACTTTATGATTGAATATGAAAATTTTTAAATTGAAGGAAATTTTATGGCCTGGTTTTGTATGAATGTCTGTGTTATTATCTGGTAATGCCTCATACCCTGTTTCGGCGTTGAACAAGGGTAAGGGGTGTTACAATAGTACGTAGCGTAAGACCATGGATGAAAGATGTCATGGTAGCACGGTACAAGGTATAAGGTATACAATGTAAGACCATAGATGAAAGATGCTATGGTAGCCAGGTATGATGAGTAAGACCATGGATGAAAGACTCCATGGCATCCATAGAGAAAGTCTATTGGGACAATAAACACAAAATAGATAGTCCACTGGGACAGTAAACATGGGGTAAGTTTAATGGGACATAGAGAACGAAGAAGAAGGGTATAAAACCATAGCCTGACTACGACAACTCCTTGAGTCTACCATAGAACATATGCGAAAAGTACGCCAAGACCTCAAGTGAGGAGTATACGGCCAGTGTGCCAAGAATGAGAGACCACGCAGGTGGAAAAATAGTATAAAGAAACTGGTAATGATAGATGTGAAAGCTGATAAGGCATGGCAGAAGACCCAACAAGAAATAAAGAAAGATAGCCGGAGTGGGAGATGGCCTAATTAAGGAAATGTAAGAAGGGAATTTATCTAAGGATCGCAAAGAATTATCCATAATTAATAGCCACCAAAAAGTGCTCAATGAAGTTGTACGTGAGAAGAAAACCTCGTGAGAGGGATGGAATTCCACTCTCAGGATAAGGATTCTGTCTAGGGGATAGGATGTCTATCAAGACTATTCCTCTTTGAGGAAAGACTATCGCGGGTTTACCGCCACAATGATAGCCTCGTAGGGAGGGAACGAGCAAGTAAGATGACAGACTTGTATAGTTTGATGAGTGATGGCCTACTAGGACGATAAGTCAGTTGATCATCATATGGGACATGAGAGGTCCCAGGTGTGCATAAGGCAGATTACTAGAAGTAATCCTACCATTTTTACCAATACGATGGAAAGAGAGTAGGTCCGCCAGAGGGAATGAGGACATTATAAGTCGGTCTAATATAGAAATGTCAACGAGTCCTTCGGGACCATGGTATGGGAAATGTAAGTTCGCTAAGGACTGGTTCAACCGTGGAAGTTTGTCGAGGAAGGTAGGTCCTAATAACTCTTGGAGGGGAAAATGAGAAAGCTAATATAGAGGTACAATATGGGAAAACAGGCGTATGGCCAAATAAGTTAGAGGTCACTAAACACCCTGTATGCAGGATGTATGAAAGGAAAGGAAAAACAAGAAGGATAGGACTCGCCGATATGGCAAAGTATCAGAGTTATGGTTGAGTGGAGAGCTCGACCAGAGGAAGGTCTTATTGTGAGATGAGTAGCTCAGAGAAGCGGGTGGAGTCCGCCACCCCGATAAAGAAAACTCGCCTTGAGTGAGCAGGGAGTATTTAAGTTTATTTTATTTTACATTCGTTACCCTTGTGTGATAGGGTTATTTATGGGCAGTAAAGGAACTCAATAAGTTCATTTGAACTTACAGAAATGTGGTTGATGTTCGCAGGATTTGCGAGGTTGATCAAGGACTTAGACATGAGACCAAGCCAGATGGAATGGTGAGATGGGGGTCCGCAGGTAGTTCAAGTCATGCACATAGGAATAGGGTACCATTGGAGGCTTTGCCTCAGGATCAAAACAATGAAACCAGATAACCTCCCTAGAATCTAGATTTTTAGGACAGATAGTCCTTAGTAAGATTTTAAGAGTTGTATTGTAAACAAACAATTTGATTAGAGCTAGGAATTTGATAGGTTAAGTATTCAGTGGCTTAAGGCCTTAGTTGTAAGAATTATTATCTTAAATTTTATTATTAGATTGGTTTTATTATTAGACTATTTTGTAAAAGTCGAGTTAGCAAAGGTTAATTAAGTATAGGTCCATTTGTGACGCTCCATACCCGGATCCGGTGGACAGGTTGGGTGTGGGGTGTTACAATTTGTTTTTAAAAAGTTCATATAGAGTTTTCTTTAAAATAGACCTAATAATTATTCTATTAACATTATAGCAAGCAGTATTTGTGGCTTTCGCCCGGAAATATTTTGGTAAATTTTTTTCACAAAGTATGGTTCTAGTCATTTCTTCTAAAGTTCTATTTTTCCTCTCTACAACTTCATTTTGTTGAGGGGTTCTAGGTGTAGAAAAATTGTGGCTAATACCATTTGAGTTGCAAAAATTTTCAACACCATGATTTTGAAATTTGGTTCCATGGTCACTTCTAATACTAGTGATAGAGTACCATTTTTTATTTTGATTTATTTTTGAAAATGTGATTATTTTTTCTAAAGCTTCATCTTTAGTACTTAAGAAAAGAACCCAAGTATATCTAGAGTAACCATCTACAATCACAAAAGCATATTGTTTTCCACCCAATCTATTGGTCCAAAAAGATCAATGTGAATTAATTGAAAAACTGTATTAGTAAATATATCATTGATAGGTTTAAAAGAAACTCTCTTACATTTGACTTTAACTCACGCATCACAAACTTTATCTAAGTCAAAATCAATTTTTGGCAAACCTCTTATTAAATCATTTTTGGCTAATTTATGCAATATGCTTATGCTAACATGTCCCAATTTTCTTTGCCAAAATAAAGAATTATTTTCATTTTTAGCAGTAAGGCATATGTTTGATTCATACATGTCATATAAATTCACCATGTATATATTTCCTATTCTATATCCTACAAGCATAATCTTATTAGACACAATGTTAATTACTTTACAACCATTTGACTCAAAAATGACATTGAAACGCTTATCACATAATTGACTAATACTTAGAAGATTATGCTTAAGACCGTTGACATATAATACATTTTCAAAAAAGATTGAAGAGTTTTTACCAATAGAGCCATTTCCATCAATGAGTCCTTTGGAGTGGTCTCCAAATGTAACTTCTCCTCCACTTTTTGGCTTCAATTCGATAAACTTGTTTGTCACTGTAACAGCCCGATTTAGGGTCTAGTCAGAATAGTGGTTTCAAGACCACAAATTCGAAGTAGAAATATTTATTTTATGATTTTTTCAAGGTTCATGGTATGATTGCTTGATTGTGTGAAAGTTTCGTTGAGAAATTTTGTTGGTAAAGTGTCCAATTTGACTTTTAGGACTAAACTGCAAAAGTTGCAAAATATGTGTTCTAGAAGCTTTAAGTATGAATTAGCTATGGATTCTTAATTAGAGATCCTTAAATAGCAATTTGACCAATTTCTATTTTTATGGACAAAATTGGACATGTTTAGGAAAAATTTTAAAGTTTGGCAAAAAAGGGCATTTTGGTCATTTGGTTAATAAAAGAATAAAAAGGGAAAATAAAGCCAAAATTTTGTCCATCATCTTCAACCTTGGCCTAATTTTACAAGACACCATAGCTAGGGTTTTCTTCAACTTTCAAGCTTGATTGTAAGTACATCCTAGCCCCATTTTTAATGCTCTTTATGTTTTTGAAGTCGTATTCACCCGATCTTTCTATTTCTACCATCGTTTTGAAGTAGGGTTCATGTTTAAAATTTTACCCATGTATAACATGCATGTGTTTTGATTTTTTATGGTAGAAAATGAAAGTTTAATGTATGATAAACGACTTTTGCTAAGTTACTTTCGGTAAAAATGTCAAAAAGGACTTGTTTGCAAAAGTTGTAAAAATGTGAGTAAAAGTGTGATTAAATGAAAAATGTGGACTGCTATAAGTATAAAAGAGGATCGGCTAGGCTTGGGAATCGAAGAAATTGAATAGATTTCATTTTTTGAGCCTAGGGGAAAAATTGTAAATATGTCAAAGTTTAGGGGTAAAAATGTAATTTTTCCATAATGTGATTTTTGGACTGAATTGAATAATTTGAATAATAAATGAGTTAAATGTTATATTATAGATCAAGAAAAATGAGGTTTGGACCTAGAACGGGGGAAAAACGAGTATTTGACGATTTACTCCTTTTCGCCATTTTGATGCCGAGATAAGTTCGTATGTAAATAATGCATTGTATTTATGCTTTAAGTTGTTTTATTATTATATGAATTGTGATTTATTCTTGAATGAAATTGACAAAGTTCGACAAATGAGAAATTCCGGTTGAACCTTAGGAATAGTTAGGATACAAATGTCATGACATTAGGGTAATCTAAGATTACGTGTAAGACCATATCTTGTATATGGCATCAATTTGAGATTTCGTGTAATACCATATCTGGGATATTGTAACACCCTATACCCGAGTCCGAGGCTAAGATCGAATACGAGACATTACTATGCTTGAACTTTCTTAAACATGTACTTACGGGCTATAAAATTTCGTTCCGAATTAAAAACGTCTCTTTCTAAGTGAAATTAGACATTTCATGGGCCTACGAGGCCTCAGACTTACGTCTCGAAACTTTCAAAACTCATCTGGAAACTTTCTCACGAAACAGGGGTCACACGTCCGTGTGACTTGGGACACGCCCGTGCACCCCTAAAACATGCCCGTGTCTTTCATCCGTGGAGGATACTGGCAAAATCCACACGGCCTGGACACGCCCGAGGCCCTGGCTCGTGTGCCAAACCTTGGCATTCTGACTTATCCACACGGTCTATACACACGCCTGCAGTGCGACGCAGCCGTGTGACAATTGAATTTCTAAGTGTCAATTGCGGACTTCACACGGCCTTGGCACACGCCCATGTGCCAACCGTGTGTGTATCACTGCGGCCTAAACAAACGGCCGTGTGACCATCCCGTGGTCTAATCGACTTAAGATACTAAGGTGCGAGGAGACACACGGCCTGAGACACACGCCCGTGTGTCTATCCGTGTGGGCACTTAGAGGCTATCTTACCAAGCCTTTTACCACTCCCGTTTGCATACATTCATATACTACTTCAAAACATTCTTAAATCATCTATTAAAACACATGAATTAACACATTTAATCATTAAAGAGATAAAGTCTTTATCCCATACAGTAAGGAGAACTACTCCCAATACAAATACAACCAACTTAAGCCATCATCTATGGTCATACACAACCAACTCTAGATTCTCTTAGGCCAATACAAATTGGCTACATCGGTTAGAACTTAATCAACTTTAAAAGAATCCCTATACATGCCATGACTCATAAGGATTTGATACCTCATACCAAGGGTCTGCTCGATAGTGTGAAAACATCTTCGATGGCCTCCAACCCGAGCTAGTTAAAATAACCTATAAGGGATGAGAAAAGTAAAGGAGTAAGCAATAATGCTTAGTAAGCTCATCTGCATAATGTGTCAAATATTGATATTCATTGAATATACATAATTACAAAGTATCATGAAGAGTGTCTCTCATAAACTCATGGTTACTTGCTCAAATATTCTTGAAACTTACTCATTCAATCTCTTACCACATTCTTACCATGTCACAAGCCAATTGCTCGTTCAATTAGCATACATTCCTGCACTGATAACCACAAGATCATATAAAACAACACATCAAGAATTTTCAATAAGCCGCTCATGCTACTAATATCTCGGTGGTTTCGTACTTAGCCCACCATTGAATCTCTAATAGGGTGGTATCGCACACAGCCCACCAATCATTTATACTTATGGTGATTTCGCACTTAGCACACCAATCGTTTATACTTACGGTGGTTTCGCACTTAGCCCACCTTTCATTTTACATTCATGGATAGTAATCCACATGTATATCTCTATTTCAAATATTCATCCGAGAACATTCTCACACGCTTCTATTCTTACTTAACTTTCTATGATACTTGTTTGCATTCACACAATACATTAATAAATCTATCTCATGCAACTAAGGTGTATTAAATACACATAACCCACTAAGGGTTCATCATATACTGAATCCATATCAATTCAATTCTAACACACACTTGTGCTTTTCGTGGTACAACCACATACTTTCTTTCTTTCAACATATACGTTGAATCACTCAAGTTATTAAATAACTCTCTTGAGTCTCATACTCATAATGTCACATAGAATTTATACCCCAATAGGGTCTTACTTGTATTAATGTCGATGCCATGTCCCTGACATGGTCTTATACAAATTCTTACATCGAGGCCATATTCCAATATGGTCTTACACAACTATCATCATATCACTCTACATACATTTCCCATTACTCTTAGATTCAATTCTTTTGACCTCTCATCAAAGATATTTCATACATTCATAGAGTAAATATACATTCCATACAACATTGGAACATTAAACTAACTCATACGTAATTGCAACATTTGCACATGAACTTACCTCGATGTCGAAAGGGCCAAAAGGGACCTTTTTGCCCACATTTCTCTTTTCATCCGTTCTAGGTCCGAAACTCATTTTCTTTGATCTAGAACAATGAAATTTACTGATTTAATCATTTATAAATCATATTACACCATAATATACACTTTAGGAAAAAATGACTATTTTGCCCCTACACTTTGGCAAAATTACGATTTTACCCCTAGGCTCGTAAATAAATTTTCATCTCAATTTCTTATTAAGAAAGCCTATCTGAAAATTTAATCCTCTTACAACTATCCACAATTCCATCTATTTCATGCCTTAATGAACAAATTACAACTTTTGCATTTTAGTCCCAATTAGGTGTTTTCATGACAACACCTTTCACAAAAGTTGTTTCTCATCATCCTATCATTCATTTTCTTCCATAAAAACTCATAAAACAACATAAAATCTATCATGGTAAGTCCCTAGATTTTCAACCATATTGCAAACTAGTCCTCCCATTAGCTAGCTTAAGCTTTGGGGACTCCAAAAATGCAATTTTCATCAAAAATAAGCATCAAAATCACTTACTTGAATGGAGTAAAGCTTGCTGAAATTTGAAGCTTTCAAACCCCTCCCATGGCTGATATTTTTGGTTGAAGAAGAGAAGAAATAAAAAGATGATAGCTTTTTGCTTATTTCATCTATTTTATTTCTTTTTAATTACCTAACATGACAACATTTAATGCCCTTGTCCCCTTTGTCTTCTTTGACCGGCCAAGCTAATTCCCATGGCCTAATTGCACATTTGGGACCTCCAATTTATAAACCATAGCTTTTTGGTACCTCTAGCAATTAAAATAGAACTTTCGCACTTTATGCGATTTAGTCCTTTTTCATAATTTAGCTAGAAATCGCTAAAATTAAGGCACCAAAATTTTCATGCATCCTTATAAACATGTTATAACACATAACATATCATGAAAATAGTTTTCTCTAACCTCGAATTAGTGATTCTGAGATCACTGTTCTGACTAGCCCCTAAATCGGGCTGTTACAATTATCCCCCCTTAGGGATTTTCGTCCCCGAAAATCTTATCAGGAGGATTTGCTACCAACATTCTTAAAATGTTTCCATCTACTCTTCAAAATAGCGAATCCACTTGTCCTCAAGTTTCTCTTGCCAATAACTCTTAAGCTGTGATACACAAGGTCGAAACGTAACTTGAGACCTAGGTTATTCTTTCTCTGGGGCATATACTCTGAAATCTACCAATTTGGAACTCTGCACATGTCCAAATGATCATTCGAATCTTTACTGGTTGATTCACTACAATTTGAATGAAATTCCCCTTCTTGGGAATTTGTCAAATCAAATTTGAAATCTATAAGGTTGTATCTCATTTTATCATTCAAGCGTTTACTAACTATAATAGTCTTGACTTGTACGCTTTGAAAATTCAGCTTTTAATGATCAACTACTTCTGACCATAGACTCAATCATATCGTGAAATGTACTCTATTGTCACAACATTTATGCATATAACTGCATTTCCTTACTTTTGCATTAGTAGATATGCTACTACTAAATCTCATACCAAAACTCTTGTATAAGTTCTGGATTCAACATCATTCACTTTCTATCTCGGGGAAGCATCAACAACAGAAATCTTATCCAACATGGATAACTTATTTAAAATACACTCTTCTGTTCTGAAAGGAAGACTCACTATAGTCATTAACCTTGCTGAAACTAGGATATTACCAACTAGAGTCAACCGAGTAACTAACTCACATTACTAAACATGGATCTTTCATTCAGACATCTGTATTATGTCTACTATCTGAGTAGTATCACAATAACTATACCCACCATTGTAATAGCTCAAGCCGTTTCATCTTCAAAATCTTTTGTAGCATAAGATACCCTCACTTATTAAAATTCAGAAAATACACATCGATCTTCCCATGGATTAATACATAATATCTAACTCACAACACGTACACAAAAAAGTGATTGTCTCTGGATCGCCAACTCACAACTCTTTCTCTCGATTTGACCGATCTCGCACTAGAACTTTCAAATAAATGTTCTTTCTATAGCTTTCAACTCAACCATCACGGTTTGAACATTTCGATGAGCATATCTTTGTATCATGCTCCCTACTCACGTACACACAGAATTTTATTCTCTTTACTAATTCATGCGTGAATATACATAGAACTTGAATCATATCTCAATACATTAATCTACTCTTTTCTCCATACTGAGAACCTATTTTAAGCACACTCTCATCTGAGTTTCTCTTGCTATGCTAATCTAGAACCTTTACGATCGTCATATCTCACGATAGCAGGGACATCTCGATCGAATTCGTTAACTCTATTCGGTTTACCCGAAAACCCATCACACAACGTGAAACTTGCGATTTCACCTCTTATACACGAATCATCACCAACTTCCTCCTCAAGGTACCCAATTAAGGTTACGAGGAGATAGAGGAAATGTCGATTTCAATTAACTAAATCGACAACCGTTTAGTCTACTTTTTCCGTCAGTTAACGTTCTCACACAATTCACAATTTCATGAAAATAACGACCACATCATCCCTGAAGGGAAACATGTATTAGTACATAATACTAAAGGAGATCATTATAATCCCATCCATGGCATTAACTAACCATGCACAAACCATAGGCTTCTAGCCAACTTACTCATACTTGCACTTATATAACACGTTCCGTGTCATATACTTGCACATGACTTTAGTACCATTCTCATTTCTACCTCTAGACTCATCTATCTGTCCCATTGATCACTAGGGATAATCAAAGACGTATGTTCATCGTCCTTCATGTAGGTACGAAACCAATGCCACATTCCCGAGGTGGTCTTATATGGAGTCACCTATAAATGCCAATGCCATATCCCTGATAAGGTCTTATATGGACTTCCTCATCAAATATCGATGCCATATTCTGGATATGGTCTTATACGGAATCTCAAATCGATGCCGAGGCCATGTCCCGGTCATGGTCTTATACGGGACCTTGTCTATCTCATATCTCGATGATAGCCTCATCATTTTAGTCCTCTAGGACTTCAACCTCATGTTCAACAACAGTTACTCTATTTAGTAGAGTATTATGCATCGATGTGATACAAGGCATTCTTAATCATGCTAGCATAATTATTGCATTAATCCGATGCAAACTTACTCAACTTAACTCTCATAACGTCTCATCAAAATTCAACAGTGGTAAGGGTGTGAGGTTGCAAAGTCCCTTAGCCTAACTCTCGTGACTACATAAATATGATTTACTACTCATTGTCAATGAAATATCATCATAGTCACACAACTCGCCTCAAGGGAGTTTTCACATTTATCACGCTACAATTGTTTCTATCACTTATACTTTCGAACTGTGACTTCACTTACTCAAGTTTCACATTAAGGTCTACTTGAGTACTCAACATTTAACTCTATTTCCTCTTACTATTCCTTATTAATCTAGAGAATGTCTTACGGGTTTTGAGTACGTCATTTATTTGATTGCCATAGTCCAACTATGGTCTTACTCATATCACAACATCATAGCTCAGCTATTGCTTTAAATGTCGTCACGATACCATAGCTTCGCTATTGTCTTACACGAAATCTCATATCAACACCAATGCCATATCCCAGATACGGTCTTACATGGAAACTCATATCGATGTCGACGCCATATCCCAGATATGGTCTTACACTATCTCATACTGAAGCCAGGTCCCAGACGTGGTCTCACACAGGATTGCTATTTGGTGCCGATGCCATATCCTAGATATGGTCTTATACGGGATCTCACAACAATTATCGGTGCCATATCCCAGATATGGTCTTATCCGATTATCTTATTCAATGCTGAAGCCATATCCCTGATATGGTCTTATACGGGATCATGTATCGATGCCAATGTCATGCCCCAGACATGGTCTTATATGGGATCACATATACCGCCATGGTCCAACCATGGTCTTATTCATCATTTTATCATTGAACGACCGTACTCATTTCCTGCATTCTACTTAGTCAAGCTTTTCAGTTTTAACTCTCACACTATAATATGTGTGACTTTGTAACAGGGTCATAAGACGAAACATTATATCTCCTCTACTTTAACAGTCACACGTGATTTTTAACCATGTGGACATATTTATCATAAACAATAGCATCACAAATCTCAAATGCTTACTTACTCTTACTAACTCTTACATACATCATGGAATTTACTAGTCTCATGTTTGTAAGGTAAACAAGGTACCTGTAACACTTGAGGACATAGATCAGTATACTTTACTAATACAAGCATAATCTCAACATCATTATTCATAACATGAATTATACTCATAATCAACTTGATAATAGCTTTACTTACTCATCTTTCTTGCTATCTCATTTAAGCTTTACTTGTTTGCCTGATGAATTACTATGAATGACCGAGGATACTGAATATCATTTCACATGTATCTTGATGCCAATGCTATATCCTTGATATAGTCTTACATGTGATCTCTTACTTGGTATCGATGCCATGTCTTGACATGGACTTACACAAAGTCTTGCTTGTGGGTTTGCAACATCCCGATTCAGGGCCTAATTGGAATAGTGGTGCGAGACCACAAATCTGAGTTAGTAAATTGAGTTCTTAAAGTTTATGACATGTTTTCATGATAGTATTAAAGTTCCATGTAGAAATTTTGTGAAATTGACATGGAATGATCAAATAGGACTAAATTGCAAAAGTTGCAAAATATGAGTTTCTAGAAGCTTTTGTATAAAATAGCTTTAGAATATTAATTATGAGTCCTTAAATAGAAATTTGTCCAAATTATAAGTTTTGGACAAAAATGGACATGAGTTAGTAAAAGGGAAAATTTTTAAGAGAATGGCACTTTGGTCATTTGTCTAATAAATGATTAAAATAGGAAAAAGATGATAAAATTTCATTCATCTTCTTCCTCTTGTGCTGAAAATTTGGAGACTCCATAGCTAGGGTTCTTCATTTTTTTCAAGCTTGCTAGTAAGTTCATCTTAGCCCCGTTTTTAATATTCTTCGTGTTTTTAAAGTTCTCGTATTATGAATTAGCTATTTTTACCTATAAAATAAGCTAAGATGCATGTTCAAAAATCTACCCAAGAGTAACATGCTTGTAAAATGATATTTTATGGAATTTTATGAGAGTTTGATGTTAGATAAACATCTTTTTCTAAGTGAATTTCATGAAAAATGCTAGTAGGGACTAGTTTGTAAAAATTATGAAATTGGTCATACCTATTAGAAATAATGGGAATTGATGATTGCTATAGTAGAGAAAATGAATTAGCTAAGCATGAAGTTTAAGAAAGTTGAATGAGATTCATTTTACGAGCCTTTGGGCAAAAGTGCAAATATGAGAAAGTATAGGGGCAAAATAGTAATTTTGCCAAAGTATGAGTTAAGAGTCAATTTAGTCAATGTGAGTATTGAATGGTCTATTTATGATTATAGATCAAGAAAAATGAAGCCCGGATCGAAACTGAGGCAAGAACAGAGTCGAGGACTAAATTGCATACCTACATACATTTTGTATATCGAGGTAAGTTTGTATGATTTATGAGCTTTATGATTAATATCATTGAATTGCTTAGAATAATGTACAATATTATTATGAAAATGTTTAATGTTATGTTAAACAAAGTAATCAATGAGATCAAGTATGAGAAAGTCCTGATTGAAGATGAATAGCTTAGGATACTCGATCTATCACATGAAATGAGAAAGTCCGTATAAGTCCAAGCCGAGGCATGGCATCGGCAATCAGACAAGTTATCATGTAAGACCAAGACAAGTCTTGGCATTAAAGAGTTGTTATGAGATGAAGACCCATGTAAGTCCAAGCCAAGGCATGGCATTGGTGAGTCTCCAAGCAAAGATGTCATGTAAGTCCAAGGCAAGCTTGGCATTGAAAAGTTATCATGTAAGTCCAAGGCAAGCTTGGCATTAAAAAGCTATCAAGAGAAAGAGATTTCATGTAAGCCCAAGCCAAGGCTCGGCATTGACCAGTTCATGAGCAAAGATACTAAGTAAGACCATGTCAAGACATGGCAATGGTAAGTTCCAAAGGAACTCACGAGAAATACTTCGTATAAGTCCATGTCAAGACATGGCCTCGATACCAAGATGAGACATTCCATGTAAGACCGTATCTAGGATATGGCTTTTGTATTGAGTTATGTGAGATGAGATTTAGTATCCTCGGTTATTCATATAAATTCATCAGGCAAACGAACTAAGTTCAAATGAGATAACAAGAAAGCTAAGTAAGCAAAGTTATTATCAAGTGAAAATGAGTATTATTCATGTTATGAATGATAAATTGGAGATTATGATTATTATGTCAAAGTATGTTGATCAATGTGATCAAGTGATACAAGTACCTTGTTTACCTCACAAGTATGAGACTAGTAAGTATCATGAGATATGTAAGAATAAAGTATGAGCAAGTAAGCTTTATAGCTGAAATTATGATACCATTATTTATGTCAAATGGTTTAATTTAAGCAAGTATGTTGTTATATGCATTATATGCAAACTTACTAAGCTAAATGCTTACGTCTTTCACTCTTTCTTTCCATGTAGTCCCGCTAAGCTAATCTCGTGGATCATCATCATCGGAGCTCGGAGCACACTATCAATCGCTATTTTGGTATAGCCAAGTTGTTTTATTAAGTATGGCATGTATAGGAAACACTTCATTTGAGTATATGTTTTAAGAAGAGCCATAGTATAGGCTATCTTGTTCATTATCCTTTTTGTGTATGGCTAGAGAAATTGGCCAACTTTGACTAAGTGTGTATGTTTATAGATATCAATGAAAGATGTACTAAATTGAGTAATTGAATTGAGTATGAATGTGATCTCGATTTCAGGGTGGCAATTGGCTTGGTAAATAGCCTCTAAGTGCCCACACGGTTGGATACATGAGCGTGTGTCTAGGCCGTGCGTACCCTGCACTTTTATACTTGAAGTCAGGATAGGCCACGAGCAAATCACACGGACGTTGGTTCAGGCCGTGTAACACACACGGTTGGCACATAGGCGTGTGCCAAGGCCGTGTGAAGTCTGCACTTTTCACTTAGAAATTTAATTGTCACACGGCTGATATACACGGGCGTGTTTACAGACCGTGTGGATAAGTTAGAATACTAAGGTTTGGCACACAGGCCAAGGCCACGGGCGTGTCCAGGCCGTGTGTAACAAGTCAGTGTCGACCACGAGTGGAAGACACAGGCATGTCCAGGAGTACACGGGCGTGTTTCAAGTTGCACGGGCGTGTGGTCCCTGCTTCGAGTAAAAGTTTTCAGATGAGTTTCGAAAGCTCCCAGATATGTGTTTAAGGCCTCATAGGCCCATGATATATACGTTTTGACCTAGAAAGAAGAGTTTCTATTTCGGGACAAAATTTTTTACAAATGTAAGTACATCTTTAAGCAAGTTAAAGCATGGTAATGTCTTGTATCCAGTCTTAGCCTCGGACTCGGGTATGGGGTGTTACATTTAGTGGTATCAGAGCTACGGTTTAGTCAGTTCTAGGACTAACGTAGCACAAGCACGAGTCTAGCTATACATGCCATACGTAAGAATGTTTTTATAATGATAGTGTGACGACTCCTGACGACTTAAATTATGTTTATACATTTAGTAAATGGATCCCGATAGAGCTGTGGCGAATGACGTAGAAAGTAATGCGCCGGCTCCCGCTGAAGGGACGGTGCTGAACGAGAATGAGAATCGACCCACTACGGTGAGTCAAGAAGGAGGAGAAGAGGCTAGAGAAGCCTTCCTCCATATGACGAATACATGGTACACGAAGTTTGTTCGTACGAACCCGAATGCACAACCCCCTTCACCCCCACCTATTCCTCAACCTATCCCAGTAGCCCCTCAAGTAGTAAAGGTGGTAAGAGGAGAGAAGCCTCCGATTGATAGAATCAGGAAACATGGGGCAGGAGAATTTTGGGCTAGAAAAGATGATGATCCAGAAAAGGCTGAGTTCTGGATAGAAAATACTATCAGGGTATTTAATGAGTTGTTGTGCACACCTGAGGAATGCATGAAGTGTGTAGTCTCTCTTCTAAGAGATTCTGCTTACCAATGGTGGAACACCCTTGTGTAGGTGGTACCGAAGGAAAGGATCACATGGGAATTTTTCCAAGAAGAATTCAAGGAAAAGTATATCAGTCAAAGGTTTGTGGACCAGAAAAGGAAAGAATTCCTAGAACTGAAGCAAGGCAAGATGT
This sequence comes from Gossypium sturtianum, assembly GCA_025698515.1. Taxonomy (NCBI): domain Eukaryota; kingdom Viridiplantae; phylum Streptophyta; class Magnoliopsida; order Malvales; family Malvaceae; genus Gossypium; species Gossypium sturtianum. Next base: position 98,796,550 of record CM046955.1, on the reverse strand, counting down.
TAGTGACTGACTATAAACATGAGTTTGTACGACTCAGTAAGTACGCTCGCGAATGCGTGTCCACTGAGGCCATCATGAGTAAAAGATTTGAAGACGGGTTGAATGAGGACATCAAATTGTTTGTTGCTGTCCTAGAACTAAAGGAATTTGTTATGCTAGTAGAGAGGGCTTGTAAAGCTGAGGAATTAGTAAAAGAGAAAAGAAAGTCTGAAATGGAGTCTCGTGACTCTAGGAAGAGACAGTGGAATAAGTCATTCCAATCTTTATCCAAGAAGTTAAGAGATTTCTTTACCCGATCTGCTACTTCCACTGGATTTTCAAGGAAGGACAAGAGTAAGCAGTATTCGGGAGGTAAGGCACAGACAACCTCAGTTGCTAGTGTGGGGAACATCCGGTCGGATAGACCCAAATGTCCACAGTGTGGCAGACGTCATCTTGGAGAATACCGAGCGCATGAAAATGCATGTTTTAGATGTGGTTCCCAAGACCACTATATAAAAGATTGTCCAGAGACGACAAAAGAAGAAAGAACTCAGAACCCAAGATCCGGGAGTGTGGTCAGAGGAAGATCGTAGGGGAATCCAGGAAGTGGGGCGAGAGGAAGAGGTAACCCTAGAGAACAGGCTGCGAGACCCGAGGGTAGGGCGCCTGCGAGGACTTATGCCATTCGTGCTCACGAAGAGGCATCTTCTCCTGATGTTATTACGGGTACCTTTTCTCTTCATGATGTTAAAGTTATTGCTTTAATAGATCCCGGATCCACACACTCTTACATTTGTATGAAACTAGTATCCAGTATGAAAATGCCTATAGATTCTACAGAATTTGCGATTAAAGTGTCTAATCCTTTAGGCAAGAGTGTGTTAATGAATGAAGTATGTAGAGAATGTCCATTAATGATTAGAGGTCATTACTTTAAAGCAAATCTTATGTTGCTACCATTTGATGAGTTTGACATCATTCTTGGTATGGACTGGTTGACCACTCATGGTGTAATAGTTAATTGTGGGAAAAAATATATTGAGATGAAATGTGAGAATGAGGATACTCTCCATGTAGATTTAGATGAGCAAAGTAAATCTCCGGCAATGATTTTTCACATGACGGCACAGAGATACGTAAGAAAGGGGTATGAGGCATATTTGGCCTTTGTGATGAATGATAAAGAAACAGAGTTAAAGATTGAGTCAGTACCAATAGTATGTGAGTACGTGGATGTTTTTCCCGAAGAATTACCAGGACTACCACGAAGTTGAGTTCAGCATTGAGCTAGCTCTTGGTACTGTACAAATATCTATTACTCCTTATAAAATGGCTCCAACGGAGTTGAGAGAGTTGAAGTCACAGTTGCAAGAGTTGACAGATAAAGGTTTTGCGAGATCAAGTTATTCTCTATAGGGTGCTCCAGTTTTATTTGTGAAAAAGAAAGATGGCACCATGAGATTGTGCATAGATTACCGTCAACTTAATAAAGTGACGGTAAAGAAAAAGTACCCATTGCCTAGGATCGATGATTTGTTCGACCAATTAAAAGGAGCCACTGTGTTCTCCAAAATAGACTTAAGATCAGGGTACTACCAGCTGAGAGTAAGAGAATCAGATGCGTCCAAGACGGCTTTTCGAGCAAGGTATGGGCATTATGAATTTTTAGTCATGCCTTTTGGTCTGACCAATGCTCCTACGGTGTTCATGGACTTAATGAACCGCATTTTTAGACCATACCTCGACAAGTTTGTAGCCGTTTTCATTGATGACATACTGATTTATTCCCGAGATAAGAATGAGCATCTTTGAGCACCTACGACGGACGGCAGCATTCTACGAGAAAATCAATTATATGCCAAGTTCAGTAAAAGTGAATTTTGGCTCAAGGAAGTAGGATTTATGGGACATATTGTCTCGGGAGAAGGAGTTCGAGTAAACCCCGGTAAGATTTTGACTATTATGGACTGGAAGCCAACAAAGAATATCTCTGAGATTAGAAGTTTTCTAGGCCTAGCCGGCTATTACAAACGATTCGTCAAGGGGTTTTCCATGATTGCAACCCCGATGACTAAATTGTTACAGAAAAATGTAAAGTTTGAGTGGACAGAACGATGCCAATAAAATTTCGAGAAGTTGAAAGCAATGTTGACAGAAGCCCCAGTTTTAGTACAACCTGAGACAGGGAAAGAATTTGTAATTTACAGCGATGCATCCTTAAATGGATTAGGCTGTGTACTTATGCAAGAAGGCAAAGTGATTTCTTATGCCTCCAGACAATTGAAGCCTCATGAGAAGAATTATCCGATGCATGATTTAGAGTTAGCTACCATAGTCTTCGCATTGAAGATATGGAGACATCACCTATATGGTGAGAGATGTCGAATTTTCACTGATCATAAGAGTTTGAAGTACTTGATGACGCAGAAAGAGTTGAACTTAAGACAGTGGAGATGGTTAGAGTTGATAAAAGATTATGAGATGGTCATCGACTACCATCCTAGGAAGGCGAATGTGGTTGCCGACGCTTTGAGTAGAAAGTCCCTATTTGCATTAAGGGCAATGAATTCACGGATGACTTTACCTGAAGATGGTTCTATTCTAGCCGAGTTGAGAGCTAGACCAACTTTCCTCCAAGAGATCATTGAAGCTCAAGAAGAAGATAGTGAATTGCAAGTCAAGAGAGCTTAGTGCGAGACAGATGTTGAATCTGACTTCCGGATTAGTCCCAATGGAATTCTGATGTTCAAAGATAGAGCTTGTGTACCGAGAAAAGAAGAGCTTATTCAGAAAATTTTTCATGAGGCCCATAATGGATGTTTGTCTGTACATCCGGGTAGTACCAAGATGCATAATGACTTGAAACAACAGTATAATTCCTCGGTTATTCATATAAATTCATCGGGCAAACGAACTAAGTTCAAATGAGATAACAAGAAAGCTAAGTAAGCAAAGTTATTATCAAGTGAAAATGAGTATTATTCATGTTATGAATGATAAATTAGAGATTATGATTATTATGTCAAAGTATGCTGATCAATGTGATCAAGTGATACAGGTACCTTGTTTACCTCACAAGTATGAGACTAGTAAGTATCATGAGATATGTAAGAATCAAGTATGAGCAAGTAAGCTTTATAGCTGAAATTATGATACCATTATTTATGTCAAATGGTTTAATTTAAGCAAGTATGTTGTTATATGCATTATATGCAAACTTACTAAGCTAAATGCTTACGTCTTTCACTCTTTCTTTCTATGTAGTCCCGCCAAGCTAATCTCGTGGATCATCGTCATCGGAGCTCGGAGCACACTATCAATCGCTATTTTGGTATAGCCAAGTTGTTTTATTAAGTATGGCATGTATAGGAAACACTTCATTTGAGTATATGTTTTAAGAAGAGCCATAGTATAGGCTATCTTGTTCATTATCCTTTTTGTGTATGGCTAGAGAAATTGGCCAACTTTGACTAAGTGTGTATGTTTATAGATATCAATGAAAGATGTAGTAAATTGAGTAATTGAATTGAGTATGAATGTGATCTCGATTTCAAGGTGGCAATTGGCTTGGTAAATAGCCTCTAGTGCCCACAGCTGGATACACGGGAGTGTGTCTAGGCCGTATGCGCACTCGCACTTTTATACTTGAAGTCGGGATAGGCCACGAGCGAGATCACACGACCGTTGGTTCAAAGCCGATAACACACACGGTTGGCACATGGGCGTGTGCCAGGGCCGTGTGTGAAGTCTGCACTTTTCACTTAGAAATTTAATTGTCACACGGCTGATATACACGGGCGTGTTTACAGACCGTGTGGATAAGTCAGAATACTAAGGTTTGGCACAGGGCCAGGGCCACGGGCGTGTCCAGGCCATGTGTAACAAGTTAGTGTCGACCACGGGTGGAAGACACAGGCATGTCTAGGAGTACACGTGCGTGTTTCAAGTTGCACGGGCGTGTGGTCCCTGCTTCGAGTAAAAGTTTTCAGATGAGTTCTGAAAGCTCCCGGATATGTGTTTAAGGCCTCATAGGCCCATGATATATATGTTTTGACCTAGAAAGAAGAGTTTCTATTTCGAGACAAAATTTTACAGCCTGTAAGTACATCTTTAAGCAAGTTAAAGCATGGTAATGTCTTGTATCCAGTCTTAGCCTCGGACTCGAGTATGGGGTGTTATAGGGTTCCCTTGGGAACTTACCATTTCCATGTCTTGACATGGTCTTATTGGTAACTTTACTTATGAACTGGTCAATGCCGAGCCTTGACTTGGACTTACATGAAATCTTCCTTGTTACTCACCAATGCCATGCCTTGGCTTGGACTTACATGGGATCTCTATCTCTTGATAGCTTTTCAATGCCAAGACTTGTCTTGGACTTACATGACATCTTTGCTTGGAGACTCGCCAGTGCCATGCCTTGGCTTGGGCTCATATGGGTCTTCATCTCATAGTAACTCTTCAATGCCAAGACTTGTCTTGGTCTTAGATGATAACTTGCTTGATTGCCGATGCCATGTCTTGACATGGTCTTATACGGACCTTTCTTGTCTCATGTGGCGATTGAGTATCCTAAGTAATTCATTTTCAATCGGGACTTTCATATACATGCCCTTAGTAACTTCTTTGTTTAATAAATCATTAAACATTTTCATGGAAATAATGTGCATATAACAACATCACAAGCAATTCAATGAAATATTCATGAAGCTTGAAAATCTTACAAACTTACTGAAATTAGCTCGGTTGGGAATCATCACTGTCTTAACAAAACAATTTCGTTAGAGCCGGGAGACATCACACTATCACGGTCCACATATGGCATGTATAGCTAGACTCTTACTCATGCTAGGTTAGTCCGAGAATCGACTAAACCATGCTCTGATACCACTAAATGTAACACCCCATACCCGAGTCCGAGGCTAAGACCGGAAACGAGACATTACTATGCTTAAACTTTCTTAAACATGTACTTACGGGCTATAAAATTTCGTTCCGAATTAAAAACTTCTCTTTCTTAGTCAAATTAGACATTTCATGGGCCTACGAGGCCTCAGACTTACGTTTCGAAACTTTTGAAACTCATCCGAAACTTTCTCTCGAAATGTGGGTCACACGTCCGGTGTGACTTGGGACACGCCCGTGCACCCTAAAACATGCCCGTGTCTTTCACCCGTGGAGGATATCGGCAAAATCCACATGGCTGGACTCGCCCATGGCCCGGCCCGTACCAAACCTTGGCATTCGACTTATCCACACGGTGCGCACTAAACGCCCGGTGTGCGACGGCCGTGTGACAATTGAATTTCTAAGTGTCAAGTGCGCGACTTCACACGGCCTTGGCACACGCCCATGTGCCAACCGTGTGTATCACACGGCCTGAACAAACGGCCGTGTGACTAGCCCGTGGTCTAATCTGACTTAAGATACTAAGGTGCAGGAGACACACGGCCTAGACACACGCCCGTGTGTCTATCCGTGTGGGCACTTAGAGGCTATCTTACCAAGCCTTTTACCACTCCCGTTTGCATACATTCATATACTACTTCAAAACATTCTCAAATCATCCATTAAAACACATGAATTAACACATTTAATCATTAAAGAGATAAAGTCTTTATCCCATACACTAGGGAGAACTACTCACAATACAAATACAACCAACTTAAGCCATCATCTATGGTCATACACAACCAACTCTAGATTCTCTTAGGCCAATACAATTTGGCTACATCGGTTAGAACTTAATCAACTTTAAAAGAATCCCTATACATGCCATGACTCATAAAAATTTGATACCTCATACCAAGGGTCTGCTCGATAGTGTGAAAACATCTCCGGCGGCCTCCAACCCGAGCTAGTTAAAATAACCTATAAGGGATGAGAAAAGTAAAGGAGTAAGCATTAATGCTTAGTAAGCTCATCTGTATAATGTGTCAAATATCGATATTCTTTGAATATACATAATTACAAAGTATCATGAAGAGTGTCTCTCATAAACTCATGGTTACTTGCTCAAATATTCTTGAAACTTACTCATTCAATCTGTTACCACATTCTTACCATGTCACAAGCCAATTGCTCGTTCAATTAGCATACATTCATGCACTGATCGCCACATGATCATATAAAACAACACATCAAGCATTTTCAATAAGCCGCTCATGCTACTAATATCTCGGTGGTTTCGCACTTAGCCCACCATTGAATCTCTAATAGGGTGGTATCGCACACAGCCCACCAATCATTTATACTTATGGTGATTTCGCACTTAGCACACCAATCGTTTATACTTACGGTGGTTTCGCACTTAGCCCACCTTTCATTTTACATTCATGGATAGTAATCCACATGTATATCTCTATTTCAAATATTCATCCGAGAACATTCTCACACGCTTCTATTCTTACTTAACTTTCTATGATACTCGTTTGCATTCACACAATACATTAATAAATCTATCTTATGCAACTAAGGTGTATTAAATACACATAACCCACTAAGGGTTCATCATATACTGAATCCATATCAATTCAATTCTAGCACACACTTGTGCTTTTCGTGGTACAACCACATACTTTCTTCCTTTCAACATATACGTTGAATCACTCAAGTTATTAAATAACTCTCTTGAGTCTCATACTCATAATGTCACATAGAATTTATACCCCAATAGGGTCTTACTTGTATTAACATGTCGATTCCATGTCCCTGACATGGTCTTATACAAATTCTTACATCGAGGCCATATTCCAATATGGTCTTACACGAGGCCTTAACTATCATCATATCACTCTACATACATTTCCCATTACTCTTAGATTTAATTCTTTTGACCTCTCATCAAAGATATTTCATACATTCATAGAGTAAATATACATTCCATACAACATTGGAACATTAAACTAACTCATACGTAATTGCAACATTTGCACATGAACTTACCTCGATGTCGAAAGGGCCAAAAGGGACCTTTTTGCCCACATTTCTCTTTTCATCCGTTCTAGGTCCGAAACTCATTTTCTTTGATCTGGAACAATGAAATTTACTGATTTAATCATTTATAAATCATATTACACCATAATATACACTTTAGGAAAAAATGACTATTTTGCCCTTACACTTTGGCAAAATTACGATTTTGCCCCTAGGCTCGTAAATAAATTTTCATCTCAATTTCTTATTAAGCAAGCCTAGCTGAACATTTAATCCTCTTACAACTATCCACAATTCCATCTATTTCATGCCTTAATGAACAAATTACAACTTTTGCATTTTAGTCCCAATTAGGTGTTTTCATGACAACACCTTTCACAAAAGTTGTTTCTCATCATCCTATCATTCATTTTCTTCCATAAAAACTCATAAAACAACATAAAATCTATCATGGTAAGTCCCTAGACTTTCAACCATATTGCAAACTAGTCCTCCCGTTAGCTAGCTTAAGCTTTGGGGACTCCAAAAATGCAATTTTCATCAAAAATAAGCATCAAAATCACTTACTTGAATGGAGAAAAGCTTGCTGAAATTTGAAGCTTTCAAACCCCTCCCATGGCTGATATTTTCGGTTGAAGAAGAGAAGAAATAAAAAGATGATAGCTTTTTGCTTATTTCATCTATTTTATTTCTTTTTAATTACCTAACATGACAACATTTAATGCCCTTGTCCCCTTTGTCTTCTTTGACCGGCCAAGCTAATTCCCATGGCCTAATTGCACATTTGGGACCTCCAGTTTTATAAACCATAGCTTTTTGGTACCTCTAGCAATTAAAATAGAACTTTCGTACTTTATACGATTTAGTCCTTTTTCACAATTTAGCTAGAAATCGCTAAAATTAAGGCACCAAAATTTTCATGCATCCTTATAAACATGTTATAACACATAACATATCATGAAAATAATTTTTCTCTAACCTTGAATTAGTGATTCCGAGATCACTGTTCCGACTAGCCCCTAAATCGGGCTGTTATAGATATGGCATCGATATGAGATTTCGTGTAAGACCATAGCTGGGCTATTGGCATCGATATGAGATTATATGTAAGACCATATCTTGGATATGGCATTGGTACGGTACTATATGTACGAGATTCCCGAGTATCCTTTAGTATTCCAAATGGTTCAACTGGAAATTTAACGGGCATGTCAAAGAAGAGAAAAAGTGTGTGAGTACTACGAATTGGTACAGGTATGTACATAAAGTTTATAAGTATTGACTTCATGGAATTGTGAGTTCATGATTTCCACGACAATGATTTTATGAAAACCTTGTAATTATGAGTCTATACTTGTGATGTATGAAATACATAGTAAATTTGATTGACGATTTTGTGATTGGCTTTCGGGCTAGATTGAGTTATGACATAGCATGTTATATCATGCAAATTGTGATTCATCGGATATGAGAAAAAGGAAAGATTGTCAAAAATTACCTATTAAAAAATGATTATAGAAGCATGGAAAGATAAGAGTTAGGCAATTGAAAGATGTAAGAGTATATGCTTGAAATGTAAATGCTCATAATTAATGTGTATGTTTTATGGGAGGTTTGAAATGGTTTGCTGATCATGGTAAATGATATGTTATTCTTATGACTTTGCGAGATGTGCTCATTAAGTTTAATGTCATTCATTTTGGCTTAAGTTATGTTATTCATATGATTGAGTAAGTTATGCTCATGAAGTTTCATGACAATTATGTTAATATATGTCATGTTATTCATATGAAAATGTATAATTAATGTTGTTTATTATTTGCATATTAACTTACTAAGCTTTAAAGCTTACTCCCCTTTCCATTCCCATGTCTTATAGGGTTAATAAGTTAGCTCGAGTTGGAGATCACCGAAGATTGTATCACACTATCAAGCTACCATTTGGGTATATATAAATTCATGTATTTTGAGTTATGGCATGTATAGGGACTAAGTCAATTGGTTATATGTGTCTTTATGATTGTAGCCAATATGTTGGCTTGTAATCGTCAAAGGCTTGTTTGCTATTTGGGCATGTAAGTTGGCTTATGTTGACAACATGGTTGAAAGCCTAAGTATATTCATATATGTGTCAATGTCTATGGTGATATGATAACGGTATGCTTTGTGAATGTCAAATATTTTGAAATGTGATTTATGGCATGATTGTGTAATGTGGGAATTGTGACCTATTAATGAGATGAGGAATTCGAGTATAATTTGGTAACTAGATAGAAATTGAATGAAGCCTAATAAATGTGAGATTTGTATGTTTGATTTAGGGCTTAATAAATGTAGTGAGTATGTTAAATAAACATATAAAGTTGATATGTTTCAACCATGAATGTGGATGCTTTGGTTACCTAAATATGTAATGTTATGTGCCTTTGAATTGATGTGAATGTATGTGTGAATAAGGGTGACAAATGGCTTGGTAAATAGCCTTTTTATTGTCCACACGGGTAGACACACAGGCGTGTGTCTAGGCCGTGTGTGACACATGGTCTGCCCCACGGGTATATGATCTGGCCGTGTGTCCCCTGCACCCTAAATAATTGCAAAACAGAATGCTCAGTAATGAGCATACGGGCAGAGACACGGGCGTGTGCCCTGGCCGTGTGAAGTCTACACCTATTTTATGAAAGATTATGAAAATTTAATCGATCACACGGCCTAAGCACACGGGCGTGTGACTTGGCCGTTTAACCTCAATTTGATGATGATGTCATAAATAGAATGCTCCCTAATTTGAACACGGCCTGAAGCACGAGCGTGTCTTAGGGTAACACGGGCGTGTGACCCCTTTTTCATGAAAATTTTCTAAGATTTCCAAAAGTTTCCAAAGTTCTCGGTTTAGTCTCAAACCACTTCCAATGCATGTTTTGGGCCTTGTAGGCTCGTTTTAGGGACGATATGAATGTTTTAGAAAAGTTTTAAATTTAAGTGGAAATTTATGTCTCGGTTTTGAATGTTTGCTTATGAATAAATCCGGTAATGCTTCGTACCCTATCTCGGCGTTGGATACGGGTAAGGGGTGTTACATTTAGTGGTATTAGAGCTATGGTTTAGTCGATTCTCGGACTAACCTAGCATATGTGGGAGTCTAGCTATACATATCATATTACCATTTGTGATAGTGTGATGTCTCCCGACTCCGATGAAATTATTTTGTTGAGGTAGAGATGCTTTCCAACCGAGCTAGTTTCGAAAATGCTAAAAGTGATACTAAGGTATTTGAAAATGTGTATATGATGATGTACAAAATGAAATGACCATAAGTTGAGAAATATGGGTAAAATGTCATTGTTCTGGTTGAACGTTGTATTTCGATGGATTATGGTGATTTTATGAAACAGATAAAATGTTTTAAATGTTGCAAAAAGGATTTAGCCTGAATTGGCAATCCTGTTATGTCATGTGTGGCTCGAGAGTGTGCTCCATGAATATGTGCAAAAGGGACACTTTTGAATATGAATTTACGTATTGTTGACATGCATACCTTGAGTATACTACTCGAGTATCCATCGAAATTACAATAGTTCAATGGGGATTATTCTTGAAATATGAAAGGTGAAATGAAAGGAAAGTTTATATTGTGATAAGCTCATCTATGTTTATTTGGCATTCATATGATGTTATGTGCCTAATTTGTTGATTAAGTGAATGTGATAAGTAAACTTACTCAAAATTTATGGAATGTATGTTTAAGTACACTTGTTTGAATAAAGATAATCAAAAGGCTCGTGTAACATAAATATGTATGTTGATTAGCTTAAAGTGAACTATATGATTGTGAAGATATGATGTTGATGATGAATGTTAAGTCAGATGTGTGTATATATAAGAGTCTAGTTAGAGGCTTTACGACCTCACCCCCTTACCAATGTGGTATTTTATAACGAAATTTCACGAGATTTATATTGAATAAGCTCACAAGTGTGAAACCAAAGAGCTCAGTGGTGGAGTAATTATTAATACGGGTAGAGATAAGAATAGTTTGGCAAGTGAATACAGTTCTGGAAGAGACATCAGATTGTTCTAAAGATTATTCAGATTACGCAATGTCACGGTTAAAGGAAAAGTTAGTCTCAATTAATCGACTCATTTAGGTATGGTGTCTAAAGTATGTATTTGCTGGAATTTCTTCTGGATTGATTTCCATTAGTGAATGGAATGATATGGGACTAATGATGACAGAATTAGTCAAAGAAATGATACGTGAGTTGTAAAGATGTCTGTGTGTAACAGTTATAGTTGAATAGATTATGATGATCTCTCCTGAGTATTCTATATATTTGTTTGTCCTCTGGGGTTTATGTAATTGTTCATTCTCTAATGAATTTTTTATCGTGTGAGAATGCTATCTAACTCTAATGTTAGACAAAAGCACTGTTGGTCTGATTGGTTTATGATCAGCATATCTTATCTCTCTTTGGGGTTCTATTCTATTATGTTGAGAATAAAAGTTGATGGTGAAAATTTATGTGAGGCTATTCTTCTATTTCTACTGGATGTTGCTTTGTTTTATATACATATTTGGAAAATATATTATCTCTGTTACAATTGATTCCAGAGCGTATAAGCATTATTTTTCCTCTGATTTTCTCTGAGGAATCGTCAAGATCTTTATTATTTTCACATGAGTTATGTTCTCGGACTTCTAGTATGGTATCGCATCTTGGATTTCTTTATCTTGGTTTTCTTATCAACCATGGCTCATCTTTAAAGTGTGTTCTTTGGTTTGTGATAACTATGTCTATTATAAGTGTATTCCTAGTTCGATCATAAGAACATGGTGATTCTGGTATCGGGATTTCTTTAATTTTCGTGAAAGAAAATGACATCGGCAAAGGTATAGATAGTGGAAGCTCAAGCTCAAATTATACGATGGTTTTCTTCTCCCAGGTAAGTCTGGGTAAGGTCAATGAGTCCAATCAAGATATTTGTTTCCTTGAGCTAATATGATTGTAAAGATCTTTTGGACTAGCATGTGAGGAAATTTTGAAAAATTGTATGTTTGAGTTGTTTTAACAGCATGAAGAAGGAAGTATTTCATATGATATTATTTGATAGTTGAGATTGACTCAGTTTTTTTATTTGAGCGAGCTGGTTAGTTGAAAAATAATTTGAGTTATATGCACTTAAGTTTATCCTCAAGTAAGAGGATAAAATCTTGTACATTCATGGGTGAATAGACGGACAATTTGAAGGAAGAATTCATATTCTAGAAGGTATGATACGGAGATATATGTATTAGATTTGTTCTAATCAAATGATGTTGTTATGAGTTAAAGTTGTTCCGATTAATAAAGTTATCACCATTGTGAAAGTTTGAATGGTCTGATGCATGTTAGTAAAGTTGAAAATAGTTGAAGGTATTGTTAACCGAAGCACTGATTCTAGGTCCAGTTCAAATTGAGTAAAGAATTTGTGATTTTTCAGCAATGCTCTATTGAACGGATTAGTATGTGTTTTAATACAAGAATGTAAAGTGATAGTTTATGCTTTCAGACAGTTAAAGTCACATGAAAGGAATTGTCCGACGGGTGATTTAGAGTCGGCCACTTTTTATGTCTGTGTTGAGAAATTGATGGCGTCGGTTGACTGACGAAAAATGTCATATGATTCCTGATCCCAAGAGTTTAAAGTATCTAATGTCACAGAAGGATTTGAATTTAAAACAGCATAGACGGCTTGAACTATTTAAAAGATTGTGAGCGGTTATCGGTTAACCTTTGGGAAAGTAGATATAGTCGTAAATGCTTGAATGGAAAGCCTTTGAATATTTTGTGAGTATTGGATACATGATTAATCTTAATTGATGACGGCCTGTATCTAGCTAAGTTAGAAGCTAAAACGATGTTTTCTTTGCAAGATTGAGATCCTCAGGAATGTGATAGTGAGTGGTAAATTGAACGAGTACAGTGTGAGACGAATTTTGATTCTGATTTCTGTTATTATTACTCCGAGATAGAATTCGTACAATGAATCATCCAGAGCTTATGCAAAAAAAAAGTTGTACAAGACTCAATAGTAGCTCGTTGTTCATTCAGGGAGTAATGAACTGTACAATTATTTGAAATAGATGTTCTAGTGATTGGGTAAGTAACCTGATAGATTAGTTGAGTTATATGTTTCCGAGACTATCCGATCAGAAAACGTACAGAAAGTAAAAGTGATTCGTGACAGTTTAGAATCCACTTCAAATTGTCAGAAAACGTATGTGAATTTGAAAAATGGGAATATGAAATTCCCGTTCAGCAATAGCATGCTTCTGAAAGTATTGCCTTGGAAAGAGATATATGAGGTGGAGTTAAGTTGTGATTCTGAGGGAAAGGGTGAAAGTGATTCATGAAAGTTGAAAGCAACTTCAGACTGATATAAGTAGTATACCGATTTGATGATTTAAGATATTGGATTCCAGATCAATGACAGAGTGCTTATGAAAGTATTTCCCTCGGAGAGGACTCCTTAATGAGGTATAGGAAACTACGAGAATGTTACCCTAATCTCTTTTCTGGTAAGATTTCCGGGGACAAAAATCCCTAAAGGGGAAAGAGTTGTAACAGCCCGATTTAGGGTCTAGTCAGAATAGTGGTTTTGAGACCACAAATTTGAAGTAGAAATATTTATTTCATGATTGTTTTAAGGTTCATGATATGATTGCTTGATTGTGTGAAAGTTTCGTTGAGAAATTTTGTTGGTAAAGTGTCCAATTTGACTTTTAAGACTAAATTGCAAAAGTTGCAAAATGTGTGTTCTAGAAGCTTTAAGTATGAATTAGTTATGGATTCTTAATTAGAGGTCCTTAAATAGCAATTTGACCAATTTCTATTTCTATGGACAAAAATGGACATGTTTAGGAAAAATTTTAAAGTTTGGCAAAAAGGGCATTTTGGTCATTTGGTTAATAAAAGAATAAAAAGGGAAATAAAGCCAAAATTTTGTCCATCTTCTTCAACCTTGGCCGAATTTTACAAGACACCATAGCTAGGTTTTTCTTCAACTTTCAAGCTTGATTGTAAGTACATCCTAGCCCCGTTTTTAATGCTCTTTATGTTTTTGAAGTCCTATTCACCCGATCTTTCTATTTCTACAATCGTTTTGAAGTAGGGTTCATGTTTAAAATTTTACCCATGTATAACATGCATGTGTTTTGATGTTTTATGGTAGAAAATGAAAGTTTAATGTATGATAAACGACTTTTGCTAAGTGATTTTCGGTAAAAACTTTAAAAAGGACTTGTTTGCAAAAGTTGTAAAATGTGTGTAAAAGTGTTATTAAATGTAAAATGTGGACTGATATAAGTATAAAAGAGGATAGGCTAGGCTTGGGAATCAAATAAATTGAATAGATTTCATTTTTCGAGCCTAGGGGCAAAATTATAAATATGTCAAAGTTTAGGGGCAAAAATGTAATTTTGCCACAATATGATTTTTGGACTGAATTGAATAATGTGAATAATAAATGAGTTAAATGTGATATTATAGATCAAGAAAAATGATGTTTGGACTTAGAACAGGGAAAAACGAGTATTTGACGATTCAGTCATTTTCGCCATTTTGATGCCGAGGTAAGTTCGTATGTAAATAATGCATTGTATTTATGCTTTAAGTTGTTTTATTATTATATGAATTTTGATTTACTCTTGAATAAAATCGATAAAGTTCGACAAACGAGAAATCCCGGTTGAACCTTAGGAATAGTTAGTATACAAATGTCATGACATTAGGGTTATCTAAGATTACGTGTAAGACCATATCTGGGATATGGCATCAATTTGAGATTTCGTGTAAGACCATATCTGGGATATGGCATCGATATGAGATTTCGTGTAAGACTATAGCTGGGCTATTGGCATCGATATGAGATTACATGTAAGACCATATCTGGGATATGGCATTAGTACGGTACTGTATGTATGAGATTCCCGAGTATCCTTTAGTATTCCAAATGGTTCAACGGGAAATTCAACGGGTATGTCAAAGAAGAGAAAAAGTATGTGAGTACTACGAATTGGTACAGGTATGTACGTAAAGTTTATAAGCATTGACTTCATGGAATTGTGAGTTCATGATTTCCATGACAATGATTTTATGAAAACCTTGTGATTATGAGTCTATACTTGTGATGTATGAAATACATAGTAAATTTGATTGACGATTTTGTGATTGGCTTTCGGGCTAGATTGAGTTATGACATAGCATGTTATATTCATGCAAATTGTGATTCATCGGATATGAGATAAAGGAAAGATTGGCAAAAATTACCTATTAAAAATGATTATGGAAGCATGGAAAGATAAGAGTTGGGCAATTGAAAGATGTAAGAGTATATGCTTGAAATGTAAATGCTCATAAATAATGTGTATGTTTTGTGGGAGGTTTGAAATGGTTTGTTGATCGTGGTAAATGATATAGTATTCTTATGACTGAGCGAGATTTGCTCATTAAGTTTAAGGTCATTCATTTTGGCTTATGTTATGTTATTCATATGATTGAGTAAGTTATGCTCATGAAATTTAATGACAATTATGTTAATATATGTCATGTTATTCATATGACAATGTATAATTAATGTTGTTTATTATTTGCATATGAACTTACTAAGCTTTAAAGCTTACTCCCCTTTCCTTTCCCATGTCTTATAGGGTTAATAAGCTAGCTCGAGTTGGAGATCGTCGGAGATTGTATCACACTATCAAGCTACCATTTGGGTATATACAAATTCATGTGTTTTGAGTTATGGCATGTATAGGGACTAAGTCAATTGGTTATATGTGTCTTTATGATTGTAGCCAATATGTTGGATTGTAATCGTCAAAGGCCTGTTTGCTATTTTTCCATGTAAGTTGGCTTATGTTGACAACATGGTTGAAAGCCTAAGTATATTCATATATGTGTCAATGTCTATGGTAATATGATCATGGTATGCTTGGTGAATGTCAAATATTTGGAAATGTGATTTATGGCATGATTGTGTGATGTGGGAATTGTGACTTGTTAATGAGATGAGGAATTCGAGTATAATTTAGTAACTAGATAGAAATTGAATGAAGCCTAATAAATGTGAGATTTGTATGTTTGATTTAGGTCTTAATAAATGTAGTGAGTATGTTAGATAAACATATAAAGTTGATATGTTTCAACCATGAATGTGGATGCTTTGGTTTCCTAAGTATGTAATGTTATGTGCCTTTAAATTGATGTGAATGTATGTGTGAGTAAGGGTGACAAATGGCTTGGTAAATAGCCTTTTTATTGTCCACACGGGTAGACACACGGGCATGTGTCTAGGCCGTGTGTGACACACGGACTGCCCCACGAGCATATGATCTGGCTATGTGTCCCCTGCACCCTAAATAATTGAAAAACATAATGCCCAGTAATGAGCACATTGGCAGAGACACGGGCGTGTGTCTCAGCCGTGTGGACGGCACGGCCTTGAACACAGGCGTGTGCCCTGGCCGTGTAACATCCCTAACCTGTATCCGTCGCCGAATTAGGGTTAAAGGCATTACCGAACAGATTGAAAACATTTTCAGAAGTTCGTACAACCGTTCATCTATTTCAATCATAGTGTCCCTTAAGTAGGTCATCGAGACCCTAAGCATGCTTAGAAACAGGGTCGGGACTAAACTGAAACACATACAAACATTCTTGAAAATTTAAAACTTTTCAAAGATACAGGGGTTACACGCCCGTGCAAGCAGGCCGTGTGCTTCCCACGGCTGCTGGACACACCCGTGTGTCCTCCCCGTGGTCGAAACTGACTTTGCTCCACGATCACCAAGCACGCCCGTGTACCTTGGCCATGGTCGAATCTGGCTTCACATCTACGGCCACCAAGCATGCCCATGTGCCTTGGCCGTGGTCGAATCTGACTTTACACCTACGACCACCCAGCACCCGTGTGCTAAGGCCGTGTACTCATAGGTCATATACTGACTTTCTCACACGGCTACTAGACACGCCCGTGTGTCTTGGCCGTGTGCTATAAGGCTAGCTACTGACTTAGCCCCACGGTCACTAGGCACGCCTGCAGCTACAACCAGTGTGACATTATAGGCCATTTGCAAGGCCAAATTACCACCCACACAAGGGTCAAACCTACAAGCACATTTAAGCATACTTCCACACACAAATTGGCAACCAATTTTCATGCCAAATGATCAACATATCAACTTAGGAACTAAATTACACAACTTGAATACATTCAATATCAATCATGATTCATCCCCAAATTTACTAAATCATACTAGCATCATACCATCACTAAGATTTCCATTCATAAGACATTTTCTTTACTCACAAACTATACCAAAATATGCACCATATATTAAGCCACACATGCATTTTACCAACATTTATCTAGCCACATCACATGGCTATTTACACATCTCAAACATGTCTTACAAAACTAGCCTATACATGCCATATTTCAACTATGTACATCTTTCCCAAAAGTACCAAAATAGATTGCCGACAGTGTGATTGAGATGCTAACGATTCCCGAATCCGAGCTAGCTTTACTGACACTGTAAAACAGAGAAACAATCACACAGTAAGCTTTCAATAGCTTAGTAAGTTCATAACATATACATTATACCAAAACATACCATCACATATATTAATTTACAATCACATATATCATACCATTCAACTATTATGCTCAATTAACTCTTCCATTCACACATTCATAATTTCATCAACCACATAGGTTTCGAGCGTACCTTAGCCAACACTTAGTTGACGATTACATATGCTATTCAATACTCACTGTTTCATTCCCATCTACTATCGTCCTTTATTCGATTCAATCGAACACTTAGTGCCCCGATATTTAACCGAAGCTTAATTATCATCACACACATAGTGCATTATATCCAACCACTTTTCAATCGGTATCGCACACACAGTTTCAACCATAAAGTCGAAGCTTATATTATTTCGCACACACAGTGCTGATCATTTCGAACACGTTTCCGAATACGCACACTTAGTGCAACATAACTCAAATTCAACTCTCACATAGCATCCACATTTCAATATCAGTATAACATTCATTTCATAGCATTTAACATAACTAGATGTTAGTATTATGTCCGAACTTACCTCGGACGTCAAAATACCGAAACGGTCGATTAATCGAGCACTTTGTCTTTGCCTCGATCTCGATCCGAGCCCCTCCTTTCTTGGTCTATACACATTTAAATTCAACTCATTCAATCACCAATTCATTCAATTTAGTCCACACACACAAATTTAGGGCATTTTGCAAAATAGCCCTCACATTTTCACATTTTGACACTTTAGTCCCTATTTCACAAAATCACAAAATACACCAAATTTCTACTCACACTAGCTTAGCCGAATTCTTCCCATGCTAATACAAGCCCACACATTTCATTTATTTCACATTTTAATCCTTAAATTTACACTTTTCTCAATTTAGCCCAAATTACTCAATTTCACTAAAAATTCAAAGACAAAATATGTTAATCTAACACATATCTTTCATAATCCATCACCAAACTTCACCAAGCTCATGAATTCATCCATGGCATATTTCATATTCATCATCAATTCACAAAATTTAAGCATGGGTTTTGTAAAGCACAAAGTAACGATTACGAAAACGTAGAAATTATCAAAACCGAGCTCAAACATACCTTAAATTAAGCCAATTGCTAATAAAATCACAAAGCTTCAAACCCTTATTCTTTCTTTAACTTTCGGCAATAACAAAGATGATAATAGCTTTTAATTCCTTTTGTTTTATTAAAACATATATATCATCATTTATCAAGTTACAAATTTAACCTTACTTATAAACATTATAACATATACTATAATTGGTTATAAATGTCCATCCACCATCCACTAACTATAAAATGGGCTAAGCGCCACATAAGGCCTCCCATTATAAAGACAATAACAATTAAGCACTTAACAATCAAAGACACAAATTTTCACTTTTTATGCGATTAAGTACTTTTTTCACAATTTGACACACAGTCGATAAAATTACCACACAAAATTTTCACACAGGCTATATCACATATAATCAACAACAAAAATAACATTAAAATATTATTCTGACCTCGGATTTGTGGTCTCGAAACCACTGTTCCGACTAGGGTCTAATTCGGGCTGTTACAGGCCGTGTGAAGTCTGCACCTATTTTATGAAAAATTATGAAAATTTAATCGATCACACCGGCGTGTGACTTGGACGTGTGACCTCAATTTGATGATGACGTCATAAATAGAATGCTCCCTAATTTCAACACAGCCTGAAGCACGGGCGTGTCTTAGAGTCACACGGGCGTGTCCTGAACCCACACGGGCGTGTGACCCCTTTTTCATGAAAATTTTCTAAGTTTTCCAAAAGTTTCCAAAGTTCTCGGTTTAGTCCCGAACCACTTCCGATGCATGTTTTGGGCATCGTAGGCTCATTTTAGGGACGATATGAATGTTTTAGAAAAGTTTTAAATTTAAGTGGAAATTCATGTCTCGGTTTTGAATGTTTGCTTGTGAACAAGTCCGGTAATGCTTCGTACCCTATCCCGGCGTTGGATACGGGTAAGGGGTGTTACAGTCACCATTCATGTAACTTGAGTATCCACTATCAAGGTACCATGAGTTTTTGCTTGAATTGCCCACCTTAAAGCAATGTTGTTTTTCCTACAAACATAGAATTAATTTTTGATTTTTTTTACCCAAATACTTTTGGGTCCATAAGCATTAGTTTCCAAAATTTTAGTCCCTTTATGTATCCATTTAGAAAGGATATCCTTATCTTGAATAGTAATGAGTCTTTTAGGGACCCATATATTTCTAACTATTTTTCCCTTATAAGTTTTAATAGGACCTCTAAGTTTATAGTACTTAAAGTTATTTTTAACAAAGTCTTGTTTTGAAATTTCTCCTCTTTCAAACCTCTATGTTGATCTTACCTTGCTTCTCTGACCTCTCTTCGATTTCTCTGAGCAGTTCTTTCAATCTCACTATCAAGAATTATAAGTTCCAATGGGTTGCCTCTAGTCATAAACCAAAAGAACCTGTCAAGAACCAAATAAAAGCGAATCAATATCTCAAAATTAAATTAAAAATAAAATAAAATAAAATGGTTAAATTAACAGAAATAAGATTTTTCTAATATTTTAGTCCCCGGTAACGTCGCTAAAAACTTGATGTCTACTAAACTAACTAAGAAATTGACTAAGGCAAGTGAATCTATCAATTAATAGTACAATTACTAGTAATTATCACCTTTCTATTATTTAACCTAATAATTCAAAAGACTGATTAAAATTAAATCAAACTAGCTAAATTAACTAATGAATGCACCGAAGAATGAAACAAAAAAACAATCAAGTATTAACTAAGTAACAAAGCAATACCTAGGTAAGAATCCACCTAGATTTCATCTATAGTTCTCAATCTAATTTATGCAATTTATTTTCTTAGCTCTTTGATCCGTAGAAATCTCTAATATATACTAATATCTCTTTCGAACATAAGAGCAACTAACTCTAGGTTGATTAATTGAAATTTCTTTCTTATTAAAACCCCTATTATTGCATTAATTCGCTCTATGGATCCCCTCATTAGATTTTAACTCTAATCCGGTAAATTTATGTTGTTCTATTTCTAGGATTACATGCAACTCCATTCAATTATGCAAGTTTTAATCACAAGAAGGGTCTATTCAATCTCAGACTTATGCATATCAAACATGGATTAACACTCTAAAATTAAAAACCAAAAATAATTAAGTACTCATAATTGAAAATAAAGAAACTAAGGTTTTATTGCATAAAACTAGAAATCAGACAATAAAATCCTTCCTAGGGTTCATCTCCCCTAGGCATTAAGAGAATTAGTTCATAATTACAAGAATAAACATTAAAAATACAATATAACCACTAAAATAAAATAAATCCATGATAACTCCCTTGGAAATCAACTCGGACTCTTGAATCTTGATGAAAAAATGCTCGAAAATCGGCTTCACTGGTATTCTTTGGGTAATTTTGTGCTATCCCTTGGTGGCTACTTTTTTTCTCTTTTATTTTCTTATTTATGCCTTATTAAAGTGCCAAAAAACCTAAAAATCATCACTTCCAATTGTTAGCGCACATGGTTCCTGAACACCACACGCCCTGGACATACGCCCGTGTGGGTCACATGACCATGTGGTTTGCCCATGTGAAACTTTGTTGCATGTGTTTAGTTTCTGGACTACTGCAATGTTTTAATTTCCACCTGTTGTTTCACTCCTATTGCTCCCAAGTGCTCTATTAAGCATCAAAACATGAATATAAAGGATTAGGAGTATATAATTCACAATTAATGTTACATAATCACCCAAAAGTGCACTAAGGATGAGACTAAAATATGTTACTTTTGACACTTATCACTTTTTTATAATTTTTTATGGGAAAATATTATATTAGAATAGAAGATGTCATGTGCCACTATCTGATTGGTCCGTCAATTTATTTTAAAGGTCAACTTGGTCAATGTCGAAAACCGTTAATGGAGGGGCTTAATTGATTATTTTAATTGATGGCGGGGGCTTAATTGTGTATTAATTTAATATAAGGGCTTAATTGATTTTTATTTTCTTTTACATTTTATTAAGGGCTTTTTTGACATATAAGCTTTTTTAAAAAAATATTTTACTATACCTCTATTGAGCACAATTCAATTCCCTAACCTTATTTGTGGAGTCTAAAAACTCCAGTAGCAGTGTACTAAATATTTTCTCATATATAAATAAAAAAATATAATATATTACAAAACTGGAAAATGGGTCGAGCCGAGCTGGGCGCGAGCTTTGAATGTTCATGCCCAAGCCCGACCCATATTTTAATCGAACCTAATTTTTTTGTTCAATTCCATTTTTAAACCTCAATTTTTGTCAAACCCTTTCAAATCATATTTTAATTGAATCTAATTTTTTTGTTCAAGTCCATTTTTAAATCTAAATTTTTGTCAAGCTCTTTCAAATTTCGAACAAACAGCAAGTAGCATTTAGTTAGCAAACTTAAAAGTTATGCTATTTTTTAAATTAAAAAAACTTAATCATATAACCTCATATGGAAGCAATAATAAAAATAAAAAATAAAAGTAAATAGCAGGGTAAAATATGGCTCGACTATCTTCTATCAACTTTTTCTTTACCATCACATTGGTTGGTTTGAATCATAAACCTTAGAACTCATTCTGAATCCTAACCTATTTCTTCCTCAAATTTAGAATAGCCTAACCTATTCTGAATCTCAATCTTAAAAATCTAATCTTGAAATTCCAACATTAATTTAAATCATAACCCTAATCTGAAACTTAATCCCAAGATTTTGATCCATAATCTTAGAATTTAATCTGAACCTAACCTTTAGTGGTCCCTAAACCTGAATCCCTATTTAGAAAGGTTTGTGTTGCTACCATGATAAGTGAAGGAGGAGTAATTGATGTTTCAGGAAATCAGAAGGGATGAAATGGATTTTTAAGTTGGCATTAATTAATATTATTGTAACAATTTAAAAGTTGTAGATTAATTAATTGAATTTGTATATAATTTATGAAATGTATTAAAACATAAAACTTAATTTAAAAAGTAGAAAGTTAAGGTACGTAAAACCCAACATCTCCATTTATCTTAGAAAATATAAATTGATTGTACTTGCATTTATGTAACAGATGTTGGCCTTTGCATTTTCAAGTTAAGGGATACATGTGAAAACTGAAATAACATTCAATCAAGCTTCACTAATTTTATCCTCCTCAAAATGCTTGTCTCAATTTCCCATACTTATTACCCAAATATTGCAAAGACACAACAACCTCAAAATCATTTCCATGACCATCGAATATTTTAATTAAACTTCTTTATTGTTTACTGCACTGCTTTAGGAGTTTAAAAACTCCACTGAAAATGAAATAAATAATTTTCCCACATATATATAATCATGGTTCAGCTTCAGCATTAGCATTGGCATCGGCATCTTATTGGTGATCATCGTTAGATAGTTGTGGTTCATCAAAACTTGCCAAACATTCTTCTGGATTTGTATAAAAGTAATCTTCTTCCTTAGGCTTACCAGGGATCACCAATCTTTTTGCCGGATTCCCCATCCGATCTGCATGAGCTTCTTTCATTTCTGATGAGAATTTATCCCAGCTTATTGATCCAGCTTTATACAGATCCACTAAATCCACAACTGCCTTTCGGTCCAACAGAATTGTTTTCTTGAACCCCAGGTATCTGAATAGGAACACAAATGAAACACCATTAATCCATGTTAAATTGATGATTTGAAATGAAGAAAAATTGGTAAAAGAAAAAAAAATATATATATATATATATATATATATATATAAATACCGTCTATGGCCTTCGACCACTTTGGCCATGTTGCCTCCATTTGTTGGAACGAAAGTTTCACTTTGCACTGCCACATAATAATCCAATGCTGCCATCTGGTTCGAATGGTTCCTGAAAGGATCAAGCTCTGAAGATGGTAGTAGTGTTTCCTTCTTCACCTGTTAGCCAAAATACCATGCGAGACCCAACTTATGAATAGTATAAAAGCAATGCATGAATCAGGTGGATAAGCTATAATATACTACTAACCAAATTGGGATAAGCTGCTCTAAGAGTTGCCAATCTCCTTTCCCCTCCATATATATCACCAGCAGCTATATAAACTTGGATATTGTGATCGATACCCAATGCCTGTAACGTAAGTGCTGTTTCTTCAGGAGTTAAAGGGCATAAACCTGCTAGCCTTTTCTGCACCGAATCAATTACTTTTTCTTTCCACCATGGATATGCATATCTGATATTGCATTATCATGTGATTAAATGATTGAAGCAGTACATAATTATTTTTGGTATAATATTGTGAATGTTACCTCATTTTGGTTAACTCGTCAATCTCTTGTTCATTGCAACCTTCATTACAACCAGAGAAAGCAATCATATCCATTTCGTATCTGAGATGAAGAACTAGGAAAGGACCTTTGTCTCTTAGAATCCTTACAATCTTCTCGGCCAATGCTTGAATGGGAGGTGCAAACCTCAGTGCTTCATAGTTTACTCGGCAACGCAGCTTTTGGACTTCCACCGGAAGTCCATTGTTAGCAAGCCTTGCATCCGTTTTCTGGAAATGCACCACTTCATTCGTTTGAATTCGTGGAAGAATCTGCCCATAATTATAACACTATCATCGTAACATTATAACAATTATATATATACATGTAGACTTCTCAATTTCGAATTAAATTTATAAATATTATTTAATTAGTTCGAATTTAAATTTGGTTTTACCTAATTTGATCATAAAAAAAATTAAAAATCCAAATTTATGTAACTCGAATCTAAAATTGATATAAACTAGAATGATTCGAAATAAGATAACTCAAACAAATATTCAGTCAAACTAAATTCAAGTGTTAAATCCAAACTTAATATGTACAAAAATTTTTAAAACCCCTATTAATCCTACCTAAATTGATTAAAAAAATAAACTTAATTCAAAAAAATTTAAAAAATTTAAACTTAAATAAAATTATCAAAACTCAAAATCATTTCATGAAAATTTTAAAAACCACGTTACTCCAACATACATTAACCCAATCCAAAAACAAAATAACCCCTCAATTCTACAATCTATGTATAAGGAAGCGTACCACATTATAGTAATAAGTCATGTTAGACCAGCTGATAGGTGGCATCGAGAAGAGAGATTCAGCCACCTTCTCCTTTTGCTGAGGTGGCAGCTCTTTCAATATCCGAACTTCGTCTCTCAGTGATGCAATGAAGTATTCTACATCAAATATATCTGCAAACTGACTGCAAATTCCATTTTCTTAATCACAAATGGGATTTAATCGACTCAATCAAAAAAAGTAAATCAATTATATATATAGCTATGCGTATATACCTGTAGTCATTCCAAAACGATGTATTATCTAATTCAGGAACTATGAGGGTCACATTCAAGAATCTGGCAACTGTTACCATATCACAGATCTACAAGAGCAAACCAAGAAGTTCATTATATATCAATGAAATCAAAACAAGAAGAAGCAAATTACTTACACCAGATCGCATCTGATTCAATCCTCCATTTGAAGATACCATCAGATAACCATTGTTCTCATACACCCCTGAAAATTTGAGTTATTTGACAAGCATGGAAGATACAGTGGATATCAAATAATTCATATATAATATATGTATATATTAAGGAGGTTTATACGTACTTTCAGGGGGAAGAGGGTAAGAAAAGGTGGAAGTAGGGGTCCTTGATGAAGAAACTGTTTCTCCCAGTGATTTCAACTGCATGGTGATACCCAAAAGCAGGAGCATGCTTAGAGCTCTGGTCACCCACAAGTTAAGTCGAGCCACTCGGATCCGAGCAAGGATTAAGCTCTTCAGCTTTTCAGCCTTAGCCATGCTTATATACTTCAAACTCATCTTATTGCTGTAGGGTTTCTCCTTCATTTCTCCACCCTCCGTCTCTTCAAACCTTGCCTCACTAAAACCCATCCTTAGCTTTCTTAATTCTCTGCAATAAGAAAAAAACAAAGCAAATTTATTATTGATAATAAAATCTGGGTATCATCCCAAAAAATGAAAAAATTCACCTTATAAAAGCCAACTTGAAGCAACTTATCAATGGCTTCAGGCTTAAATACAAGGCATTTGTTTGTGTTTTTCTTTTTCTTTGTTGTACCAGAAAGCTGGTTACAAGCAAAGAATTAAAATGAGGGGTTTTAAGGTGAATTTTTTTCATTATTTCTTGCTAACGAAGTTTTAAGAGTCGTACATCAGGCAGACATAACTTCATATATTTCATTCTCTGAATTTACTAGTAGTATTAATTTAGCATTTATGTTATTTATTATCAGTCTTTATAATACTTCATATTATATATTTTATATATAATATTTAGGCATAATCATAAATTTAGCCCTTAACATTTACATTTTCTATCAATTTGACCCTTATTCTTTTTTCAAGCTAAATTTAGCCATTAACCTTTGAAAAAGAATCGAATTACATTTCTTTAATAGAAATGTTGACTAAATCATTAATATTTTAATAATGTTGGCATGACAGCCCGTGTAGCAGTCCACGTGCACTTCATACTAACATGTCGTTATTTATCTTATTTGTCATGTCAACAAATATTTTAAAATTTTAAAATTCTAAAAAGTTGATAGAATTTTTTAAAAAAATAGCTTGAAGTAGATGTGAATTGCTATGTGGGTTGTCATGTTTAAAAAATTAACATTTTAGTCCGTATTTCTGTTAAAAATCAATTCAACTCTTTTTCAAAAGGTTGATGGTCAAATTTAATTCTTTTAAAAAGATTAGGGTCAAATTTAATTAAAAATAAAAATAAAGCCTAAATTGATAAAAGATATATAATAAAAAAAAAAGGAAAACACATTAAAGTGATCATTAGGATTTCTATGGAAATTGGCAACTACTTACATTAAATTTGTTTTTTTGGCTCGGGTTTACATGCAAAGAATTATAGTGAGGGGAATTTTTTTCATTATTTCTTGCTAACAAAGCTTATGAGTCGGATCCTATGTACTTGACACATGGGGCTATGTATTTTGCAAATTTAATTTAAAACTATTTAAATTTTGTACATATATCATTCTCTCAATTTACTACTAGTATTAATTTAGCATTTATGTTATTTATTATTGCTATTTATAATACTTCACATTACATATTTTTCATAAATTTAAATTTAAATTTCTTTATTTTTTAAATTTCAAGATTTAGGTTCAACTAATAATATTATCAAAATTATTTTGTTTAATTCAAGTTCTTTACAACATTGTTTTTTTAATTATATTGCTATCAAATAGGTTTTTTTTTTTCAAAATATCGCACCAACCAATTTTAACAAAAAAAAAAAATTATAGTGTCAACAGTTGAACATGAATTTTGAAATTTGAAAAATAGAGAAACTAAATTCCTAAAAATAAAAATATAAAGATTAAATTTCAAATTTATGAAAAGTATAGGGACCTATGACATATTTTAACCTACTTCATATCATATATTTTTTATATAATATTTAAAACTCAAAGTTTTACCAAAAAAAAAAAAAGGAAAAAATCCTAAGTGGAGACTTCCAAAATTTTGACAAATGGTTCAAATTTTTGCCGCTTTTATATAATGCATTTAACTATATATGATTTTTTTTCTTATAAAAATCAATCATTGTATCAAGTATTTAAATGTTTTTAAATTGATGAGTAGTAACTGATAAGTATAAATAATATGGAGATTAAAAAATTTTCAATTATGGCAATTCAAACACATTGAATTAATAAGGTATAATGATTTTTTTTCACTCTAACTTTGAAAAAATATCATTTTAGATCTTCATTTAATTTTTCGTCTATTTTAGCTTTTGAATTTGCATTTTTTTGTCAAATCACTCAAAAATGGATAGACTAAGTTAATGCTTGTTAACTTTGTCAATGTGGCATACATGTGGATCACACGTCAGCATTTAATTAATTTTTTAAAATTTAAAATGCAACACCTCAAAAATCTCAATGTCATTAATAGTAGTATTTCGAAAGATAATAATAAATTTCCAAAAAAAGGTAAGAGTTTATCAATTGAATAATGATACTAAAGTCAAATTTTGAAATTGGAAAAGAAAGTATGAATAGTGAAATTTTAGTAAAGGTTAAATTGAAAATTTGTAAAACATGGACTAAAAGTACAAATTTACTATTTTAGAAATAGGGGCACAAATTTAAGAATTTTTTTATGAATTGACAGGTAGAGTTGGAAAATTTAGATATGAACTAGATTGAAAAGTGGTGAAAAGTATAAGGACTAAAGTGTAATTTTACCATTTTGTTAATTGCAATTACATCATGAATAAATAATATCTACCTAAGTAATGATTACTTAGGACACATAAGTATGCCATGTGTCAAAGAAATGAATGATGGAAAAGGGTAAAATGACTATTTTACCGTTATGTCTTAAACATGACAAAAGATAATTTAAAGGGAAATTTCGCCATTTTTTTATTAAATTTTATTTCTTATTTTTTATTTATAAAAAGAGATATTTTGATGAGAGAAATTATAACCATTGAATTAAAATCGTGTGATTAGATGTGAAACATTGATTTAATTAATTACATAATTAAATGTTAAATAAAGAAAAATAAATAAAAATCTGTAACAGACTAATTTAGGGCCTAGTCGGAATAGTAGTTGCGAGACCACAAATCCGAAGTAGAATTATGTGTTTCATGGTTTTCATGAGGTCTAAGACATGTTTGCATGATTGTGTGAAAATTTCATGAATTTCATGAAGAAATTTTAAAATTAAATGATCAATTTATTCATTAGGACTAAATTGCAAAGATTGAAAAATATGAGATTCTAGAATATTCAAGTATGAGATAGAAATAGAAAATTTGTTAGAGGTCCTTATTTAGCAATTAGACCATTATATTTGATGATGGACAAAAATAGACATGGGAAGGAAAAATCTCAAGAAAGGGGCCTTAAGGGCATTTTGGTCATTTGGTTAATAAGTTAATAAAAAAGGAAAAAGAAGTCAAAATTAGTGTTCATCTTCTTCCCCTAAGTGCCGAAATTTGCAAGGAGCCATAGCTAGGGTTTCTTCAACTTTCAAGCTTGATTGTAAGTACCTCCTAGCCCCGTTTTTCATGTTCTTCATATTTTTGAGATCCTCGTAGCTTAATTTAGCTATTTCTACCCTTATTTTGAGCTAGGGTTCATGTTTAAAAATTTACCCATGCATGTATTTTGATGTTTAATGGAGGAATGTGAAAGTTTAATGTATGATAAACATCTTTTTCTAAGTGATTTTCATGGAAAATTCATAAAAAGGACCTAATTGTAAAAGTGATAAAATGTGTAGTAAAAATCAGTTTTGATAGTAAAAATCAGTTTTGAAGGAAAATATGAGCTACTATAAGCTTAAGATAGGTTCAGCTAGGCTTGGGTAACCAAGGAAACGAGTGCATTTCATTATACGAGCCTAGGGACCATTTTGTAAATATGAGAAAGTATAGGGACAAAATTGTAATTTTGTCAAAGTATGATTCATGGTTTGATTTAGTCAATGCGATCATTAAAAGAGTGAAATTGTCATTATAGATCAAGAAACACAAAGTCCGGACCGAAACCGAGGAAAGAATAAGGTGGTAGACTAAAACGAACAACCATACATATTTTGGTACCAAGGTAAGTTTGTGTGTAATAAATTAACATTATGTCATTATGTATTGAAATGCTTGAGATTACATGAAATGTACATTATTTCTATGAAAATTGATCAATGATGTTCGATGAGAATATGATGAAGATTTATGATGTGAAAGTCCTGATTGACCTTAGGAATAGAAAGGATACCATCGTCAAAATATGAGATTTATAAGGTCCTGTATAAAACCATATCTGGGATATGGCCTCGGCATCGAATTGAGATCCCGTATAAGACCATATCTGGGATATAGCATCGACATCGAATAAGAGATTTCGTATAAGACCATGTCTGGGACATGGCATCGATATACGATCTCGTATAAGACCATATCTGGGATATGGCATCGACATCGATATGAGATCTCGTATAAGACCATATCTGGGATATGGCATCAGCATCAACATGTTATCCCATGTAAGACCATATCTGGGATATGGCATTAGCATCTTATTATGTGTATGACGAATTCCGGGTATCCTTCGGTATTCCAAGTGGTTCAACGGGTAAAGGGCTAAATTTTATGTTAAAGATAGTAAAGAGCTAAGTTTATGTGCAAGATGTAAGAGTGCTAAAGTTATGTGATGAAGTGACACAAGTACATATGAGTGATTTACGAGAAATGAGTTTGATATGTGTTATGAGATTGGTAAGAGTAAGCATGAGTAAGTTATGTCAATGTGCTTGAGAATTTGAATTATTACTCAATGTAACGTATGAATGTTATCATAAGCTCTTAGGTTGCTATTTATTTCATGCAAACTTACTAAGCTTTATGCTTACCCCTCTCTTTTCCCTTTCCTTGTAGTATCGCCAAGCAAACTCGGGGATCGTAGGACGTCGGAGTTCGGCTCACACTATCAAGCTATTCTTTTGGTATAGTAAAGTTGCTTATCTTGGGTATGGCATGTATAGGAACTTGGTCATTTTGTTATATGTCATATTGGTTAGCCAAAGTGTTGGCCATTAATGTTACTCAATTCATTTTGTAAATGGCCTTTGGAATCGGCCAAAACTAGTTAAGTTATATCTATTCAATGATGATGAATTTCATAAAGTGCAAGTTTATACAATTGAGTGAGTAAAATATGAATTATGAGCATGATGAATGTAGTGGAATTCAAGGTGTGGGTGTATTGATTGTGGATATTGGAGATGCATTATTGTTATGTCATGTGTTGCTAGAAATAGTATAAGTGTGGTGGATTTTCAGGGTGGCAAATGGCTTGGTAAATAGCCTTGCATTTGTCAACACAGTTAGACACACGGGCATGTGTCTAGGCCGTGTGTGACACACGGTCTGCCGTATGGGTGTGTAACCTGGCCGTGTGTCCCTTGCGTTTAATTTGCGAAAAATTCAGTTCGTCACACGGGCCAGCACACGGGCGTGTGGCTTGGCCGTGTGCCCCTGAGGGTTTGCTAACGTCATAAACAAAATGTCCCTTATTTTAGACACGGCTTGAAGCACGGGCATGTGACATGCCACACGAGCGTGTCACTCCTCTCACACGGGCGTGTGGCCCTGTTTTGAATAAAAATTTTCTAAGTGTTCATAAGTTTTCGGTTCAGTCCCAAACTAATCTATATGTATGTTTCGGGTCTAGTAGACCTATAATAGGGACATTATGAGTACAAATGAAGGGTTCTTAAGTATGAATGAAAAGTTATGGCCCGATAATGTATGTTAAAGTCCGTTAAGTATGGTAATGCCTCGTACCCTGTTCCGGTGTCGGATACGGGTAAGGGGTGTTACAAGAGATATGAAGAGAAATTATTCTCTTCTATAAAAACCTCAACGGGGGGTGCATGGAGGAAGGGAGAGAAGAAAAAAAGTTTTCCATTTATTTCAATTTGGTATATTTCTTACTCAAGCATATTTCTAACCTAAAATTCTTTGAAATTAAATCGAGATATCACATCTAGTTCTAATTTAAGAGTGTCCTTACATATGAAACCAATCATGGAGGCTTGAAGATGAAGATGGAAGTGGGAGAAAGCATGGGTAAGTTGTTCCAATTATTATGTTATGTTTATTTGAATGTATAATTTGATGTAAAATTTTAAGAATTAAGTGTGTATAATTATTTTCTATGTTCTAAGTGATGTAAGTATTATGTTCATGTATGATGTGAATGGTAAATGATGTTATGAGTATTTTTTGGATGATTTTAATTGATTAATTTGATAAAAATTTAAATAATGATTAAACTGGAAATTATAAAAAAATTCAAAATCAAGGAATTAAATAGAGAAATTAAAGTTTGGATTTTTATAACAAAAATATAAGAATATGATATCTAAAGTATTGGGAAAATTGTACTTAAATTAGCATGTTTTAAGAGGACCAACTTGTAAAGATTTCAAAACATGAGTTTTTAGGACTGATTCATATGATTTTAGAATTTAGAATTCTAAAATCAGAATATGAAAGTTTAATGGTTTGAAATCAGGGACTAATTTTGGAAAATTGACAAAATTTTAATAGTAGGGACTAAATTATAAAATATAGAAATTTTGGAAAAGGGGCTTTTTTAAAAAAAACTTTGCAATTTGGGATTTAGGACTGAACTGTAAAATAAGAATATCTGATTTTTAGGGATTGAATTGTAAAACAGTGTAAATTTGGGATTTCAGGGACTAAATCATTAAAACTATAAAATTTGAATTTCAGGGATTGTTTAGTAAAAGTTGTAAAATCTGAGATATAGGGGTTGTTTTGTAAATTCTGAAATATTTAGATATAAATATGGACATAATAGTTATATACTTGATTTCATGAAATCTTTGATAAATAATTATGTATGAAATTTGATAAACTGTAGAAATTTGAAAGTGGTAAGTTAGAATGGTTGTTATTTGTATGTGATTTGGAATATTTGTTTGAGTTGTATATACAAATTTGTGATAAATTAGTATGAATAAATAAAATTAAAATTTAAAGCTATGAAATAAACTCAGATGGTGGATGTATGTATAAATTTTGATATAAAACACGAAAATCAATTTCACAATTTGAAATGGAGTCCAATAATAGTAAATTAAGTACTTGAATGTTATGAAAAATTATTGAAATTTTTTAATGTGACATCTCTTATCTGGGTCTCTTATCGGATCAAGTAAGGGTGTTACATTTAATATTTACTTTTATAATTTTTATACTTTTTAATAATTTTAATAACTTATTTTTTTTACTTTAAAAATTAATTAAATGCTAACGTGTCATCCATGTGGCAATCAATTGTATCCCACATCGACAGAGTTAAAAAATGTTAACTTTTTCATCCATCTTAGAGTGATTTAACAAAAAATATAAGCTTAAAGGCTAAAAAGAATTAAATGAAGAGTTAAAATAACTTTATTTTTTATAAAATTTAAGGACGAAAAAAGTCATTATCACGGTACTAAATACTTTAATTGATAACATAATAAAAATATTTAACAATTTATATATATATATATATAAAGTAACATTTAATTGGTTGCTTTAATCGGAAACTAATTAATTTAGCATTTATGTTATTTGTTATCAGTTCATAAATTGAATGAAAGATATTTTGGAGTTAATTATTAAATTGACATTAATAGATGTGTAACAATCCAAAAATTAATGGCAGACAATCTTTTCATCATTTTCAAAATATTTAATGATAATAATATACCATAACTTTAAGAATACTTTATTTAAAACTGAATTTCTTTGAGCTGGGCAGGGAACCATGTATGTTTTGCCTTTGCCTCTTAAACATATGGGTTGCTATTTAATACACTCTAAAATTTTATATTAAATTTCACAACTCTTTCTTTTCTAAATATGAGATATTAAAAAAATTAGTCTATGTATAATTTGAGGATCATAATCTTAATATATATAACTTTTGCACATTAACTTTAATAATTTCTAATCAACCCATCATCAATTAGAAATTAGTTACTAGAGTATCTACACATATTTGACCCATACTTTATTTAATAGCTAAAACCCAATAAACCTTAACCAAATTAAATCACTTTTAATTTGGGCTAATCTTTTATGATAGTAAATAATAACATGTAATTACTCTTGTTATATATGTGATGTCTATATTTTCCAACAATCTCCCACTTAGACCACATATATATATACTAATTACTTTATAATTACATGTCATTATATAACCTTATGAGCTCAAAACTTTACTATCATATCCAAAAGGTATTTCGAACAATCTCGTCTATTAATTATGTTAACATTTAACCAATATGACTTTTGTTACATATATCATAACTAAATCCATCTCTGGTCACATATATTAACACAACCAAATGACATAGATCAAGTATGGATGTGTAGTATGGAAATTACATGCAATATGATCAAAATATACCTATTTCCAGCTGGTCCTCCTTAACAATAGTGCCAAAATCAGAGTGTGAATAAATCAAATAAACTTTATTTCTACAGAAAATAAGCTTAATATCTGTAAACTAAAATAACTGAAAATGTGTCTATATCATAAAAACATTTAAAATTACAAACTCCCACTAAAACCAAATATCCTTAAATGACATTACACCCACATGAGCAGTGTGCTCATGAAAAACCTTGGGTGGTAATTCCTTAGTAAGCGGGTCCGCAATTATGGAGTTTGCCCCAGTATGCTTTATAGACACCTAATCACTCTGAACTCTTACTTCAATAACCAAGAATTTAAAGTCTATGTGCTTTGACTTTTATGTGCTCCTATTGTTATTAGAATAAAAGACTGCAATTTGTTTTCAGAATTTGAAACTTAGTGACAAAATCTTGTATCCATATTCTATCAAAATCGGAGTCTGTATACCTGATGATCTCTAACTTATCAGACCTTCAATATGTGAGCATGTAATCTTTTGTTCTCTGAAAATACCTCATAACCCTGTTGTCTACTATCCAATGGTCCATACTAGGGTTGCTTAAATATTTGTCTAACATCTCAAAAATATACGCAATATTCGAATATGTACAAACCTGAACATACATTAGACTTCCCACTGCTAAAATGTAAGGAATCTTATACATTTTTGAAATCTCAAAATCATTCTTACGGCATTGATTGAAACTATACTTACTCCCACTAAACTTGTGATATATACAATCATTAATCAAAGTCATCTCGAAACCAAATGAGATAATCACTTGGTAAATATTGTAATATCACGTGATTCCACATGCAAGGTTTCATTATAGGATGCAACTGTTTCTAGCAAATAAAGGTTATCATAAGTATTTAAATAGTCAGTTCCAACAACATTCAAATTTAAAGACAAATTAAACTGATTGTTTTCGAATGAACAACAATATCCAAATTTTTACAACAAAGAAACAAAAACTAAATTTCGTCTAAAAGTCGGTACAACAAAAGTTCCTTTTAAATCCAAATAAAAAACAATAGTTCCTAATAACAACCTAAAATGCCCAATTGCTTCCACTTCCATTGGTTTTCTATTGCCCACGAAGATGTGTCTTTTACCATCACTTGGCTTTTGGTAGCTCATGCAACCCTACATAGAATCACTTATGTAAGTAGTAGCACCAGAATCTATCTACCAAGTGTTTCTAGGTACTAAAGCTAAATTAACCTCAGAACAGACCAAATTAAGAATTATACCTTTCTTTGCACACCGGACGTGATATTTGGCACATTCTTTCTTCATGTGTCCAGACTTGTTACAAAAGAAACAACTCTCTGTAACTTGTTGTTGTTTCTTTTGAGCTGGACCCTTAACAACTTCATTCTGATATTTTATTTTCTTACCCTTGTCTTTAAAGGCATTGACCAAATAAGCACTTTCAAACTTATCATGCTTCAACCTTTCTTCCTCTTGCACACAATGAGAAATGAGCTCATTTAGAGTCTATTTCTCCTTTTGACAATTGTAACTAATTTTAAATTGATTAAAATGTGCAGGAAGCGATACCAAAACCATAAGAACAAGCAATTCCTTATAAAGCTCGATTTTAAGTGCCTTAAGTCTTGAAGCAATATGGAACATCCCCATATCATTTTTTGCAAAACCTTTCTCAATTTCATCAAGGAAACACTTGGCATGAGTAATCTCTTCAAATTCTGTGCCCCTAAAGGCTTATGAAATGTTGTGTTTCATGATCATTAGACTCATACGATTTGAACGATCCCACCTCTCAAAATCCCTTTTAACATCAGGAGTGCTTTCCACAATGAGAGGTGCAGGTTGTTATTCTCTTAGTGCAAGGTCTATATCCATACAACCAAGCACTATAAGTAAGTACCTTTTCCATTCCTTGAAATTGGTCCCATTAAGCATGGGTATAGAATTGATGTGAGCAGATACTGTGACAACAGAAGATGAGCTAGCTAAATATAGAACAAAAATAAATGAAAACAAGCTCACATCAATATTCTTAAGTAAACAATAAATTCAAGACAATGACTAATCTCATCTCAAGATACCAAACACAACATTAATATCAAGTCTTTGGACAGTAATATTAACAGTAAGCGATACTCTTGTTGTAACAATCAAATATTGACAATAAATTATGTCAAACAATTAACCAATCTTTGGACTAATTTATTGCTCACTTAAAATACCTTATAATTGTTACACATTTATCACCACAGATATTGTTGAAATTCTGTTAAATATTAACTTACCTTTGAGTCAATTAATAAACGCATGAATCACAAAAACATATAATCATCTTGATATTTTAAATAAACTAATCTAAGCAAAAGAGGTCACTTTGGCGACATTTTGTTTCAACTAATCTATTTAAAATATTAGACATCCTCAATTAAAACCCAAAACCAAAATTTGAATTTATTTGTTTTAAAATATTTATCTTAATTTTATATTTCAATCAAATTAAAAGATAATAGTATATATATTTATCCCAACACAATTCTTATTGAATATTGCAAAGTTAATTGAGCAAAAAGAAAAAATAATATTCGCACAAATACATACAGATTCTATCTTTTGCACAATTTTGCAAAGTAATTCTAGGAAATAAAATCGAATTCAATGTCAAAGTTCCTAATCGCACATATGGATACACATTGAAATGTACCAAAATTTGTAAATGCTTTGTGCGCAATAAATTAATCTATACATACTCAATAGTAATAGTAAAACTGTCAATGGAAATATACATTTAATCCGATCTCTCAAACAGTTTTTTCATTTTTTTCTTATTTTAGGGTTTGAATTATATTAAACCCTTAAAAAAATTAAAACCCTAATATTTTTAATATAAATTTGAAAGATATGCGTTTAATTAAAAACATTAAATTCAAATATCAAATCCATAAAATCTTAAAAACGAATTAATCCAAAAACAATAAAAAATCAATTATTTCCTAATGATTCGACATAACGAGGCTCAGATACCACTTATTAGAACCGTAAAAACAAGATCTAATATAAAATTTTATTCATTAGGATCTGTCATGTAAAATTACCAAGAACAAAACTAAATGCAGAAGCGTACCTAAATCCATTGATTTCTTGAAATCTTCATATCTTATGGTTTTTATCTTCTAAATTAGCACACAAGTAATTTTGAGAAGATGACTCTCTCTTTTCTAAAGATGGTATATTATAAAAATTACGTATGTGTAATTTTGGGAACATAACCCTAATATATATAACTTTTACACATTAACTCTAATTTCTAATTAGCCCATCATCAATTAGAAATTAGTTACTACATTATCTACACATATTTGACCCATACTTTATTTAATAACTAAAGCCCAATAAACTTTAATCAAATTAGATAACTTTTAATTTGGGCTAATATTTTATGATAGTAAATAATAACATGTAATTGCTCTTGCTATATATGTGATGTCCATATTTTCCAACAATATTGACTAACTTAAATTGACTTAGTCATTTACAAATATGAACGAACTTAAATAAAATTTGAGTCACATATTTCGAACCAGATTCAGCTTGAACAATTACATACAATATTGACACCATAGATGAACATAGCTTGACTAATGATCAATACTTACAACCAAATATTACTCTTATGACCCTACTCATCTTTATCTATAATATATATGTATATATGCACGAGTTCGAAGAAATTTTGAATTGACCAATATAGCATTTGTTGTTTATTATATTACTGAATCTACCATTATAAATATTTTTATTATTTATAAAATTTATCATATTTATAAATAAAAGATTTAATTTTACTAAAATATTTGGTTAAATAAATTTAATTATCATTTATCATACTTATGAATAGGAATTATGATTTTATTAAAATACTTTTGTTAAATAATTTTTTTAATAACTAAAAAATTGAATTTTATATTGAATTAATTTATATTTAAATTATTAAGTTTCTATTAACCAAAAAAAGTAAATAAAAAATTACTTTAGTTTTAAATAGCAAACCTATAACTTAGTATTTCATATATAAAATTTTATAAATAAATTTATATAATAAAATAAAATATATTATATCTGCCAGTTACTATGATCAATTTATTAAACAATAAAAAAGGAAAAAAATTGAATAGTGAAGAATTTAATTTATAATATATCAATTTTTTTTTATCTTATACAAATACTTCAATAATGATTAGGATTTTTTTATTAGCACTATATTTGAATTATCAAAATAGTTAATATATTTTTATTATGTTTATTACTTTTTGAAAAAATATTGATTTGCATTAATTACATAAAGCATTCAACATGGTACAAATGTTTTAATTTTGATTTCAAAACTTTTAACCTTTAGATATTATATGTAATTACTTGATTTTTAAAGTTATATTTTTTAATTGACGGAAAAAAGTCTTTTAAAAATTATATATAAATTTCTTTTATTCCATCCTATTAAAAGTGGTAGTAAAATTTATTTCAATATTATTTATGATTTTATATTATAAATATTAGTGAAATTAATGAAAATTCTGACAATATAGTTTTTAGAAGAAAAAACAATTACTAGAATATTTTAAGGGTAATTATTTGATACATAGTAGAGTTTTTTAGATTCCACAAATAGGTTGAGGATGCGACATTTATTTATGTATTTTTTATTTTTTATTTTTTTACTACACTATATGATATATTTGTCAAACCTTTAACTTGCTTATGGAATCTAAAAAACTTTATTGACGGTATATCAAATAAATTTTTATATTTTAAATAGTGTTTTTAAGACTTAATTTGAAACATAACTTTTAAAGAATAAAATATTATCAAATGATTGTAAAAATCAATATTTTCTAAGTAAATCTCATATCAAATATTAATATATCATTATAAATTATCCTAATAGATTTTTATTTTAATTATTTTATAAAAGAGAGATAATTTTATTTTTTATATAATCCTATATAATATTCTATTTACAATTTTACATTAATTTTATATTATCCACGAATTATTATGTTGAATTTATTGATTATCAAGAAAAGAAACAAAAACTGGAAATTGAAGAGTGAAGTTTGTTAATTTTATTGTCATATTTTTTTAACATTGTACCAATGTTGTAATTTCAATTTCAATTTGAATTCATTTTATTATTATAGGATTTAAATCATCAAAAAAAATAATATTTTTAATTATATTATTTTCAAATGATATTATTTCACATTAATTATATAAAATAAAATTTTATTATTTATCCTCTGTTATTCATTATATTACCGAGCTTATCATTTTAAATATTTTTTATTATTTGTATAATTGATCACACTTAATTCTGAACTTTGAATCTGTGCAAAGAGCTCGATAAGAATACAATTATCCTGAAGGAAAGGAAATCGACTTTTTTCCTTTAAGAAAATAAAAATAGCATTGAAAACTTTTAATTCAATGATTAGAACTTCAGATTGAGCAATTCTGTGGTACGTTCCATAAGCATACTAAAATTTTTAACCTTTACCAAAAATTCTATCTTATATCAATACTAAAATTTTTAACCTTAAAATCGGGTGAGAGTGGCTGCTGCCCTGTCACTATCTCAAAAGGACTCTAATTTGTGGCCTCACTTCATTGCAAGTTATAAGAAAAATGGGCCACATCCAACAACTTTGGCTAGTTTCGCTATGTGGCACTCACATAGTGCCAAAGATAAATCTTAAACAAAACATTTACTCTCTTGGTTTGCCCATTAGTTTGCGGATGCATGCTAGTTGAAAGTTCAAGTCTAACTCCTACAACTTGTACAACTCTGTCCGGAATTGGCCTGTAAACCTCCCATTTCGATTACTAACAATAGATTGTTGTACTCCCCAATATTTCATCACATGTCTAAGGAACAAATGAGCTGCCTCCTCAGCTGGGCTCTCATTGGTTGCTGGAATGAAAGTTCCATACCTAGAAAATTTGCCAACCACAACAATAATACTTGTAAACCCATTAGATTTAGGCAAACCAATAATAAAGTCCATTGATACACTCTCACATGAGCGTTTTAGAATGAGCAAAGGTTGTAGTAAATCGACAGGAGTTTTCAACTCTACCTTGTCTTGTTGGCACACTAGATAAGTTTTCACATAAGTCTCAACACCATCACCCGTGTGACGCCAATAATAACGATCCTCCAAAAAAGATAACATGCGATGCATCTTGGATGGCTAGCCCATCTTGAATTATGACAATTTTTCATGACTTCTTTATGCAATTTCCCATACTGCACAAAAAGACAATTCCCTCGAGTGTATGAAAAGTCTCGCTCAAGCCAAAACTACCTTGTCTTTCCCTCTTTGGCATACTCAATCAATGATTTGGTTGTGGGATCATGGGACAATCCCTCTTTAATGCGCTCCAATAAAAAAGTTGTTAGGCTGATTGATTGTAGCCAAATCTACCCTTCAGCTTGGTGCATCAACTAGTGCATTGGCTTTCCTTGGCTTATACTCCATGTTGAAATCAAATTTTTCCAAGAAAACCTGCCAACGAGCCTAATTGGGAGACAACTTTTTTTAAGTCAGAAATAACTATTTGCAACATTATCTGTAAATACGACGAACTTAGAACCTAGCAAATAGTGTCTTCATGTGAGCAAAAAATGCACCATTGCGACCATCTCTTTCTCTTGAACCCTATATCGACACTCAGTTTCTTTAAGCTTTCGACTCTTAAGAGCAATTGGATACCCATCCTCCATTAGTACTCCCCTAATTGCATAGTCTAAAGCATCTGTATGTACCTCATACGGTTTAGTATAATCCGGCAAGGCAAGCACGAGCTCTTTTGCCATTATCTATTTCCCCTAATCAAAGGCTTTTTGGCACTGAGGGCCCTAATCCCAAACTTTACCCTTCTTCAATAAATTTGTTGAGGGTGTGGTGATTTTGGAGTAAACTTCAATAAAGCGTCAATAATAATTGGCCAACCTAAGGAAATACTGCAACTCTGTTACCTTGGTTAGTGACTCTCAATCAAGAATCACCTGAATGTTGCTCTCATCCATCCAAATTCTGCCACCTCCCACAATGTGGCCTAAGAAAGGCACCTTGTATTGAACAAATAAGCATTTCTCCTCTTTGACATAAAGCTCATTCTCTCACAAGGTTTGGAACACTTCCCTTAAATGCACCACATGCTCGTCAAGTGACCTATTGTACACCACAATTTCGTCAAGATAAACAAACACAAAATGATCTAAAAAAGGTTGAAGTACCTTGTTCATCAAAGTGTAGACTGTTGTTGGGGCATTAGTTAGTCCAAAGGGCATTACAAGAAACTCATACGAGCCATAGCGTGTCACACAAGTTGTCTTTGGTTCATCCCTTTCCGGTACCCTGACTTGATGGTACCCTAATTGCAAATCCAACTTGATAAAGCATATTGCATTACCAAGCTAATCAACCAAATTTGAATGAATGGAATTGGGTACATTTTCTTCACATTAATCTTGTTCAATACCAGATAATTGATGCACAATCTCAATGACCCATCATGCTTCTTCTGAAACAAAATTGATGCCCCATATTGGGCTTTAGATGGTCTAATGAACCCAGTATCTAAAATCTCATTCAATAATTTTAGTAATTCCTCCAATTTTGGCGGCGACATTTATTATGAGGACTTGGTTGGCGACTCAATATTGGGAATCAACTCAATCTCGTGATCCACTTCCCTCTTAGGTGATAATTTCATGGGTAACTCGGTAGGCATCGCATCCTGAAAAGATTATAGCAACTGTACCGCCACTTTTGGAATCTCATCAAAGGGTTCATGAGACTCTGTAACCTTTAAAGTTACTTAGTAAGAAACTTCATCTCTGTGCACCCCTTTAGCAAACTGTATTGTAGAAAATACCTTAGCTTTTTCACTTGTCTCACGTTTAATCAATACCACATATTGATGACATGGATCCAAGATGTCACACCCGGTTTCCTTTAAATCCAGAAATTAGGAACAATTTAAGGGTTAAATTGAAAGAAGCCATAAGTTGGCTGTCTCTACTAAAAATTCAGGAAAATTTAGTGATGAAATTGGACATGGTTGAAACCCATTTCTAGTTTGGTTGGATTAAAACTAGCTGATTCCTTAGTGGGAGACAAAATGATTACCAATGGATGGTTTCAATAGGGTTGATAACCGAGTGGGCAGGGCTATAAATAATTGGGAAATGACTTTCCGGGGAGAATTCTTCTCATTTCTATTTCGTTTTCTTCTCTTCTTCATCTTCTTCTTTGGTTGCTCCGAAGAAGAGACAGTGAAGGGAAGCTATGCATGGAGTGATGATCATAAGGTTTGAGTTAGAAAAGAGGAGAATCTGATGAACTGGTAAGGTTCTAAGTTCTTCGGTGTTTGTAAGTTTAAGAAATAAAGCTAAGAATTTACAGAACCTTTGAGTGGTTCTGCATGTTTCTGGAAACTGAGTTTTGAAAATGAAATTGATAATTTTAATTTATGACCTTGGTTGTCAAGCTTAGCTTCTAAGAGAATGGAAGTTCTGGCGTTCGGAAAAACTAAGATAAGAGGATTAGTTAACTGATGTGTTGTATACATAATGATAATTTGTATGATATGCTTGAGTATTGTATGCGTAGTGCGAAGCGAAATTATTGACGAGCTAGATGAAGTTAGGATTTAGGAAATGGGAACTTCTGTTAGATACTACCATACGATGTTGCTAAGTGTAAACTGTGATGTGTGAAGCTTCGACCCTTGCGAAGGGGACACTGCGGTGTTTGAGCATTAAGGTCAGGAATGAAAAAATGGAGGAATAGATAGACGGATAGGGAAAAATGGAATTTCTGTTAGATACTGCCATACGGTGTTGCGGAGTGTAAACTGTGATGTGTGAAGCTTTGGGCCTTGCGGAGGGGACACTTCGGTGTTCGAGCATCAAGGTAGATATGAGATGGATATCGACAATTATTAAGTTCCATAGAGCAACATCGAGACAATGGTCAGCAGGCTCTATGGGGCGACACCACGACGGTGGTAAGGTCCTACGGGGTGACACCTCAAAAGAGGTTTAATGAGTAAGACCATAGCTCGGCTATGGCAACCAGTATAGTTCATTAGGACAGTAAACACAAGGACGTCTGCTAGGACATTAAACACGGAGATAGAGTGTGTAAGACCATGGCTCAGCTGTGACAACAAAAATATAGTCCACTGGGACATTAAAAAATAGGGTAGTTCACCAAGACGATAAATACGGGGTAATCCGCCAGGACGTTAAACATAGGTATATTATGTAAGACCATAGCTCTCCACCGAGATGATAAACATAGGTAGTCCGCAAGGACTGCGAATACAGAAAGTCATGTAAACAAGAAGAATTACAAGTATTGGCAGGCGATAGCCAACCATCGGATTTGAGGAAATCGCCAGAAAGGAACAAAGGTAAAAGAAATGGGAAAAGTCCGCCCAATGGTAAACAAGGGGACCAATAGGGTGTATAGTGTTAACCCAGCTAGGATCTGTTGGGGAATGATGCGTCATTAACGCCTTGTAGATAGGAAATGGGAGGGGATCTATCCGTAGATCGCGGCTAAGGATCCACCGTTAAGAACCGTCAAGAAGTGTTCAAAGAAGCTCAGCATGCTAATGAAAAACCTTGGAAAGTTATGGGAAGATTTACTCCCGACATAAAACTCGTTGAATTTTTAGTTTATGCAGAGAGGGTTAATCATTTGTACTTTGGATAGACTAATCGACAAAGATGGGTTAGTTAGAACCCAATAACAGAAAATAGGTACTAGGAAGGCATAACCGAGTGATAGATATGTCTATTAAGATTATTCCTCTTTAAGGGGGTTATACTGCGAAGTACCTGCCAAAGGGCTAGTTCTGTAATGAACCATTACATAAGAGAAATCGTAAACTCAAATGGTCAATCAGATGATAGTCTGTTGGATACTGTAGACCCAAGCGGTTCCCAGCAGATAGACACATTACACTTATAAGAAAGGTGCCGCGAATAAGGCAGATTACAAGGAAGTAAACCAATCACTTCTCATCCCAAGTGGGACTTAGTCCGCCAGAGTGGCGTGGGACCTAATAAGTTATCCCAACGAATGGAATGTCAGCAAGTCCTTCGAGACTATAGTAAGAAAAAGAAGTTCAACAAGGATTAAACAAATTTGGAATGATCGCCAAAGGGGACATACCCGAAGGTCATTAGGAGGGTAGGCTGAGGGACTGCCTTATAAGGACATGGTGGAAAGAAGAATCCACACTGGGAATAAATAAAATAAAGAATACAAGTAAAAGAAAGACATAGTCCACGGATTTGGTGAGACATCCAAAGAACCATCAAGACTAGTTGAAGGTTGAAAGAATTTCCCAAAGGAAGATTGCTTAACAATCTAACTGCCAATGGATAAGTTCAGAAATAAATCAGAGATGTAACCTCTCTAACCCGGCCTAGACAATTCAACCAAATTTTGAAGGCTACATTAGCCTCCGAAATGACCTAGTAAAAATTGTCGGAGTTTTTTTTAATAACAGTCTTTCTAAAACATTTTTGTTTACCTCTAAAAGAAAACTTAACATCATATCTCCTATTCACAAAAACTTACGAGTTTTGAAACCCGATTAATTTTAACATTTTCCTTGTAATGGTGTCTATTTTTGTAAACTTAGTTGATTTCCAATTTATTTACCTTTCAAAATCTCATTTACAATTTTGTAACAAAAAAGTGATAATAAAAAAAGATTTATTTAAAAACCAGATCATTAAATTAATTCCCAAATTTCCATAACCCAAACAACTTGAATTCCATGCATGCCAAAATTAACCCAAAACTTAAGTCTCATGCCACAATTCACATAAAACGATACAATTCCCAAATAATAGAAATTATAAATATTACATCTA
Organism: Gossypium sturtianum; assembly: GCA_025698515.1. Classification (NCBI taxonomy): domain Eukaryota; kingdom Viridiplantae; phylum Streptophyta; class Magnoliopsida; order Malvales; family Malvaceae; genus Gossypium; species Gossypium sturtianum. The sequence goes on along the minus strand of CM046955.1, from coordinate 98,751,970 downwards.
AATACTTTTAATGAAAATAATCAGAGCTGATACCTTCGAATACCAAGCCCGTGTCCTAACCTTACGAGTTGTCTATGAAGGTTGAAATAAGAGGGGGTGAGCTTAAAGAGTTCATTGTAAGTTTAAACACAAGAAAATCAGTGCAAAATAATAGACATGTCATACAAAATAATAGTTCCTAGAACAAGCGCAATTGTATAACAAAATAGAATTTGATAGTTTATTTGAGCATGCTTAAGAATGTTAATGCCATTCATGTTTAACAGAAAAGTTCCTACCCATACTCCGCCACACACCAGAGTAAGAGTGTTTGAATAGACTTTTCTTGGTTGATGTAATCAATTTTTTAATGAACTTATAATGATCTATGATTCATATGTTTCATACCTAAATTCTGCATATTTAAACATATGAACTCATTAGAATTTGCTAATAAGTCATTTTAAGTTAGTTTAGAATGTATTATGACTTAGAAACTAAGTTGGGAAAATTTTCTGCACTTTGAAAAACAGAATGGACATTTCGTATCGATACCAACACAAATACTTTTTTATAAAGTATCAATACTTACATAAAAATAGTAATACCTTTTGAGCATTTAAAATTCCTATAGCGTTTTAAAATAGTTTTCAAAAACTAAAACCCCAAATTTTTTCCCTCTCCCATGCCTTCAACCCAAAAACTCCATTTCACCAAAAATTTCTTCTTCTTTTTTTGTTTTTCTTTAAAAAATCTCTTGACAACAACTATTCCACTTCCATTTTAATAAGGATTCAACAAAGTTTGCTAAAGGTTTTCATCATTTTTCAAGCAATTCCAAGGTAAAAAATCTCAGTTTTTTATTTCGAAATTTCAACAATATTTATGATTAATCTTTGTTAAAAATGTGTTATTGGGTTGATTTAGAACTTTTATATTTTTATTTTCAAAACCCTTGCCCACAAAGTGTTCGATAAAATTCTCCAACGAATTTTCTAAGTGAACTTAGTGTGTCTAGAGTTCTAGTTTGTAAGCATGCCTATCAAGAAACATCCTCGAATCGACGCCTCGTCATTCATCCCTTCTAGTGGTCCAATCGATTCTTTAAATGTTTGTTTTAGAAAATCCAATGAAAGATACCGTTTTAATAGTCATTTCTCTACTCGTAAGATTAATGTCACTCGACCACTTGATTTTGATTTTTTAGCCTATTTTAACTTTTCTTATCTTCCTATTTTGGCTGAATGGCATTGGGCTGATATTTTCAAAATCTGCTCTCAAACCCATGCCAATCTTTGTTCGAGCATTCTCAAACATGACGAAATGGGTGAGACATTCGTTGCCATCAATTCTTTTCTAATGAACACTCCTATATGGCTCAATTTAGAGAATTTTGGAGAATTTTTTAAAACTACCACCCGGAAGCGTGTCTAATTAGAAAGGCCCTTAGAATCCGGCGTTGACTATTCCGAGCTCGAACGCATTCGAGCTCAACATCCATGATCATTTTTTACACTTAATTCTTACATGGATATTATACCCTATTTCTAAACATGTCATTCTTTGATCCATCGATTATTGGTGGATTGATTGTTTTCAAACAAATAGGCGTCCTGACCTAGATTACCATGTTTAATGATATTACCAAGGTCATTAGCAAGAGCTTACCAGCACCCTCACCTTGCCTTTTGGAACATACCTCTCATATATTTTTAAACATCTCAAAATCCCAACCCGGAGTGATCCTCCCATGGCCACCTCCCACACTCCACTTAGCTTCAGTGCCTTACGACATACTAGATATAAGAAGGATCCACGCACCGCACATGGGTCAATAATGTCCAGCCAGCACCTATTGAAGATGAAGATGCTGAGGGAGATCACGATGAGGTTCCTCCTTCTCCTGAGCATGATCCTCCTCAACCTGCTCCTTCGGTTGGTCCTTCACATGTTGCTCCATTTTCTACCGAGACCACCACCATTATTGAGGCCATTAATTCATTGAGCGATGAATTTAGAGGTTTAAGGTTAAGGTAAATGTTGAAAGAGCTTTGGCTAATTTGGATGCTAGTATAAATATAATGCCTTATAAAATGTTCAAACAACTTGGTCTTGTGGAACCAAAATCCTCTAGGATGAGTATTCAATTAGCTGATTGATCAATTAAATATTCTAGGGGTATTATTGAAGATGCACTTGTTAAAGTAGATAAATTCATATTCCCTGTTGATTTCGTTATATTAGAATGGATAAGGATATTGAGGTACCCATGATCTTAGGTTGACCCTTTTTCACCACTGCTAAAACTGTTATTGATGTAGGTAATGGTGAACTTGTGCTGAGGGTAGGTGATGAAGAGGTTACTCTTCAAGCATGTGATGTTGTGAGAGTTTCTAGTGAGCGAGATGATACTTGTCATTCTCTTGATGTCAATAATCATGCGGCTTAACATTCTTTGCAAGAAATCAATCATGAAGACGTGTTAAAACCGTATCCTTTTCAAGGTGATTAAAATCAAGGGAAAAGTGAAGAAAAAACTGTTCAGCTCGATGAATTAGATGAACGGAGAGCAAATTTTGATGAGAACCTGAGAATTGTTCAAAAAAGTAACAAAGCAACGTCATGGTGTGCATGTACAGAGGACAAACCAATTCAAAGTTGGAGACAAAGTACTACTGGACAATCTAGATCCACGAATATTCTCTGAAGAGTTGAAACTAGTCGAATCCATTTGTCGTACGAAACGTATTCCCATACAGAACCACTGAAGTAACACACCCTATAACACCCCTAGCTTGTATCTGTCGCTGAAATAGGGCTATGGAGCATTACTGAAAGTTTACATCTCACAATGAAGAATTATTCAACATATTCAAAATATAACATAAATCATAGCAATATTATTCAAACTCATATTTATTGTCCCTTATACGAGCCCTCGAGGCCTTAAAAATAAATTAGAAACGAATCGAGACTAAATCAAAAACATATAAAATTTTGGGAAAACTTATTAAATTTTCATACTGCAGGGGTCACACGGCCATGTGACTCACACGGCTGAGACACACGCCCGTGTCTCTGGTCGTGTAGGCATTTGAAGTAGGGACACACGGCTGTGTCCCAGCCCATGTAACTCTCTGACTTGGGTCACATGGCCAAGCCACACGCCCATGTGCCAAGCCATGTACCCCTCGAAATGGCCTCACACGCTCGTGTGCCAAGCCGTGTGCTAGGTCGTGTAACTGCCTGACTTGCAACCCTTTAAAACCTACAGGGGACACACGACCGTGTGTCACACACGGCTGAGACACACGCCCGTGTCTTTGGCCGTGTGGACGAAAAATAGGCCACTTCCAAGCCATCTTTCTCACCCAAAGCTTAGTCACTTATGATGTGAGAACGCGCCAAAGCTCACCAAGCTTGAGCAAGGATCCCATAGAGCTGCCCCAAGGCCCTATTATCCGAGCTCGAGCTAAGCTCTTTAAAGAGGCCATTTCGGCCTTAGTCACCAGAATTTGGAATGAAACAAAGCTCTAACACATTGATGAAGCTCGGTCCAGCTCCATGAAGATTCCTTGGACCCTTGTGCAAGTCGACTTTAGCTCCTTCCCGGCTGCCCGAGCTCTGTTCAGCTCAAATCAGCTCATTTGAGCTTGTTTCAGCTCGTTTGAGCTCGTTTCAATTTCTTTCTAGCTCATTTACTTTATTGCTAGAATAAACTAAGTGTTTACTTTAATTAGTTTAATTTGTTTCAGCTCATTGATTAGTTTATTAGCTTGTTACAGCTTATTACATGTTTTTAGTACATTATGAGCTAGCCGAATTAATATGTCATGTCAAGCCAACATTTAATTTGTCTTAGTTCATTATATTTTAATTAAAGTGTCTTGGCAATTCCAAAGTAGGTTCGTAAAAAAAATTCAAATTATGAAAAAAAAATTCAAAGTTCTCTTGTATTCATTCAATTGTATTTGAAGTTATAAAAAAAGTATACGAAATTAAAAAAAGAAAGAAAGAAAAAAAGTTATTCGAGTATAAAAAAAAAGTGAAGTGTTGAAGTTCTTGTTTATTCATCCATTTGTATTCCCGATCATCAAGTTGTTCGTTTGCTATCAATTACCCTCCCCAACGCCACACTTAAACCCAAAATTTTCCTTGTACAGCCTACCCACACACCTTTTACGTTACAACCCTTGAAACCACTTTGAAACTGACCCCTAAGCAGCAAATAAGTCATAAAGAGACGAAATACGAAATCTTGAGAGAAAGATCGAGTGGTAAAAGGCACGAGTGTGTGAGTGCATTAGAATGAAGAAAAAGCCTTTTAAACGAGAGTAAACACGAGTGGAGTGAAAAAAATTTATTTATTTTCTTTCCGAGTGATTAGTGAGGTTTTTGTGGTGAGGTATTCATTTTCTATTTTTGTTTTTAACACTTTTTTTTTCTTTTCATTAATTAATCATGTATCGAGAAGAGTATTCAGCATTTGAATTTCAATATTTGTTGAAAGAGATGGAGTGCATGCTCGACCGAAAAATTGAGCCAATCCAAGAAAAGCTAGATCTTCGAGCAATAGGCCGACGGAAGCAAATTTCACCGAGTCGAGAGATGGCTTTAAGATCATCACGGAGACACATATCCGATGACTATTCGAGAAGAGATTCTTATCAAGATTCCTATTCATCCAAGAATTCGAGACAAAGAGAAGCAAACCTCGAGTATGAGATCTCTTCAAGTGCTTCAAAGAAATCATCTACGGAGGAGTCATTACGAAAGAGTGAACATGAATCATATGTAAATCATTCCATTCATACCCGACAGAAAACATCTCAGTCTGATTCTTTTGTTTTATCTTCATGTTGTAAAGAAAAAAACAGGAGAAAAAGAAGTAAAAAGAAAAGAGAGGCAAGAAAAGATAATAGGAGAAAATGAGCGAATTTTAAATGAAATCGAGAAAAGAAACAAAGAAATAAAAGAAAATGAAAATGAGAGTGAGAAAAAGAAAAACGAGATTGAGATTGAACAAAAATGTGAGAAAGAAGAGAAAATTGAAAAAGAAAATTAGTTAGAAAAAGAAACGAAAGAAAAAGACGAGAACAAGAAAAAGAAAGGAATGTTTTTACTAACCAAAGTGTGAGTTTTCCTCGTGTTGTTTCTACTTTCCAGGTTTCTAAAGATCCATGTAACGATTTTCAACTTCAATATTTACCTGATGAGAGGCGGTTCAAGTTGATAAGCAAAGGTAAGGTTGAAGATGAAATCAAACCACAAGAGCTCGAAGGTAAGCAAGGTAAGGAATTTTTAACAACCGAGTCATGACAAACAGGTTTGAAAATTGTCGATAAAATTTTCGATGACTTAGTTTTTAAAAGATTTCCTTATTTTGATCTGGTTAATTGTTATTCTTCGTTTGTGGTTGATAAACTCATCCTAGTGGAAGCATGAGGAGTTGTTTTCTTGATTTGTTTTGTGATGAAAAACATGTTGATGTTGTTCGATTAGATCAACACACACAACATAAGATTTTTCGTGATAATGACTTTTCACGAAAAGCGATTAAATTGTCCGATTGTGATGATTTTGTGAATCAATTACTGCCATGTGAGAAACCCCTAAATTTGTGCAAATCTATTCTGATGAATGTAAAGAAGTTTGATTGTTTGATTCTGTGTAAGCACAAATCTTCTTGGTTCGGCATGTTTGATTTAATGACAAAAATGAAACATTTGCTACACTTTGGAATAAGTAATCAAACTCGTGTGTTCAAACCTGGAATTTGCTATTTTGGTTCGTTTTGTGGGAAAATCAAGCATCCTAAATTTTGTGCGAACAATTTATTTGATGCTTGGTCTTTGACTAAGGAAACGAAAATTGACAATTTTGATTACAATTTAAAATCGTTCCTTGATCATTTTATGTGGCTGTACATGAAATCCATTTTCATCTCGAAAAGGTAAGATCAACTCATGCTTTTGAACCTGGTATCGATTCATATGTTCAATTTGTGAATAACATTTCAGAAAGTTCCTTCGAGTTCATCATCCATGGTGACACTAACCTCTTTCATCTTTGTGAAGGTGACACTTTGAAAAGCGCGAATTGTCTTTGTGTTTACCCTTCATTTCAGGTTGATTCAAGCACGGAGTTTCAACTACACTATATCCCCGAGGAGAGAAGGATTGTGTTGATCAAAAAAGGTAAAACTAACCACGATTCTCCTACTCCTAAGGGTAAAACTTCTAAAAAATTTAAGACATTTCTGTTCTATTCGAATGGTGATGACAACTTTGTTGAAAATTCGGTTTTTGAAAAATATTTGTATCCGGATGTGATTGGTTATTCTTTGATTAGCAATGAATTTGAGGCATGCATGTTTTAACCGAATGAGACTTTGGATTCATGATCGATTGAATGAATTTTTCATGTATTCTGAATGTAATTTGAGGTTGATACCTTCGTACTTCCTAATAATGAAATTGAAGAGTCAACTTGAAAAGGTAAGACTCAATCCTTACTTTGCATTCGGTAATCAATCATCTGCTCATGAAACAAAAAGGATTGGCACATCTTTAACTTATCATATTTTTTATCCTTTACTCTTTGATGACGATAAAATTTTTTGTTGTCTAGTTTTGATTTTTAACCAGTACTTTGTAAATTTTTTTGTCTTAAGCTTCGAAGAGAACCGATTGCTCGACTTGAGGACAAGTCACTTCTAAGAAGGGGGAATGATGTGAGCACGTGCCGGAGCTCACCAAGCTTGAGCAAGGATCCCATAGAGCTGCCCTAAGGCCCTATTATCCGAGCTCGAGCTAAGCTCTTTAAAGAGGCCATTTCAGCCTTAGTCACCAGAATTTGGAATGAAACAAAGCTCTAACACATTGATGAAGCTCGGTCTAGCTCCATGAAGATTCCTTGCACCCTTGTGCAAGTCGACTTTAGCTCCTTCCCGGCTGCCCGAGCTCTGTTCAGCTCAAATCAGCTCATTTGAGCTTGTTTTAGCTCGTTTGAGGTCGTTTCAATTTCTTTCTAGCTCATTTACTTTATTGCTAGAATAAACTAAGTGTTTACTTTAATTAGTTTAATTTGTTTCAACTCATTGATTAGTTTATTAGCTCGTTACAGCTTATTACATGTTTTTAGTACATTATGAGCTAGCCGAATTAATGTGTCATGTCAAGCCAACATTTAATTTGTCTTAGCTTCATTATATTTAATTAAAGTGTCTAAAGTATGTTATTATTTGGTTTAGCTGAATTTAGCTTGTTTTAATTGGGTTCATTGTCTTTTAGGTGCAGCCGAATGCATGAAGGTGAATTAATGCAAGGTGCATGCATGGTTGGGTTCAACGCATGGAAGAATTCATGCATGGTTAGCTACAACGAATGGTGTGCTGATTGTTGGCTTTCCCAAGCACTCATTCGGTCAAGGAGTAGCTGCAAATTAAAATCCTCAAGCTTGCCGAACATCTCCCCAAGACAACCATCAAGATGTTCACACTAGCCAAACTTCCCATTCACACTTGGTGTCCATTCGGCTATGTGCATTCACATTTCAAGAGACTCTTCAAGATTGATGTTCACACTCCAAGTGGCCATTCAAAGCTACCCATTAATGCTTACACCTATTCGGTCAAACATTGCAAATTAATTGAGCTCATTTAAACTCATGGCTGAACCTAGACATGCCCATTCAGCTCCCAATGCCTCCAAATACATTTAATTTAATTTCTTCTTCATGAAGCATGACTTGTGGCGTCTCCAAAGGCTGAACAGGGACATGGAAGACTTATGGTTTTATTTCTAGAACATTTAGCTCCTTTAATGGCCGAATACTTAGTCTTTAAGCAATGTAATTTGTCCATTCGGCTAGCATAGTTAGACAGCTATAAATATTTAGCTATTTTCATTTTGTATAGACTTTTGGCCAAAATATATGAACATTGTGTTCTTTGTGAGGTTTCTTCCTCTCAATTTCGTACGAGTCTCGAGTGACATATCTAGCGTGCTAGTGGTGTCAACCCGAACTTGTTTTTGAACTTATCACCATCCATTTGGTGTGGCGTTCATATATCCTTCTACTGAACAATCTTTCCACCTTAAACAATATAAGAACCGGGGTGACACTCGTTATAGTGTTGAATCGCTCTTGACATTTAAGTTCACTTTTCCATTCCATCCTATCTAAGAACCATCTTTCCACCTTAAACAATATAAGAACCGGGGTGACTCTCGTTATAGTGTTGAATTGTTCTTGACGTTTAAGTTCTATTTTCCATTCCACCTTCTATCTTATTTATCTTTCTTCATTTGTTAAACCGAGCCCATCCAATTACCTTTCATCTTTTATTTCTTGTTAGCCGACTTTTCCTATCTCTCTTTTAGCCCTTTGAACCTATTTCATCATATACCTCTATACTTAGCCAAAATACGCCTTTCTAACAACACGAACGAAACTTCTCGTCGACGATCGGGTAACTTAAGTGACTCGACTCTACATCACCGAGCCGGTTCACATCAACTTACACAAACCAAATGCACATATTTTCATGTATTCAAATTCTACCTAACATATGCATATTCAAGCAAAAACAACATAGTATTTAACCATACAACCAATATGCCTAAAAGGCACCTCAATCGCAACAATCAAACTTGATTAATCATTTGCTAAGTTTAGCCATAAATCAATCAACCAATTGAACTAATTCTATACCAACATTCACCATAATGTTCACACACCATTTTTATACTCACAATCACCAATATGACTATTCAACACCTATCATCACTACCTTAACAACTTGACCATAAGTTAACCATACCTAAAGCTACCAAAACTAGCCATTTAACAACAAAGTTCACTATCAAATTTCATACCTCAATAACCACAATCAAGCATATCAAAACAACATTCCATAGCATGCATTTGATTTACCATTCCATCATTCACCATTTAAGCACCAAAATGCCAAAATATCAACAATTAAAACATCACACTTACATGCCAACATAACAACCTAATCATCAACCAAAATACCATATTTACAAGCCAAACATAATGGCTATTTCATCAAACAAACAAAAAAAAAAACACCTATACATGCCATTATAACCATGACTCAAAATCATCAAAATCTACCGATATAGCCGATGGATAGTGTGATGGATCTCCGACAAGCTTCCAACCCGAACAAGCTTCCGAATATCTAAAGACAACATGGAAAAAATAACACAGTGTAAGCATGTAATGCTTAATAAGTTCGTAAATCAAAAACAATGCTTACCATTTCATTATATAAGCTTAAAAGCAATTTATGAACTAATCCAACATAGCTTGGCACAAGCCTAAGCATCAACAACAATTCAAGTTAGTGATAAACACATAACTTAGAAAATTCATTACATAACATAATAGCTTTCATGTACATAGCATATAAGCATTCATACTTTCATGAACATGGCTATGCATACTTTAAGCATCAACAACTCATACCTTTTAATGCTTTCATGGCATTACTAATCCAAAAACAAAAAAAAACCCTATCGTTCCTTCCTTTGGATACCCGTTGAACCATTTAAAATAATATCATATACGCGGGAATCTCACACAATATGTGCTAACATATGGTCGAAACCATTTCTTTCTTTTTCTCATATAGATGCTCTCTTTCGAGCCACAAGTGGGTCTACTCACACAAGTTGTCAGTCGAAACGTAGCTATACGGTGTTGCTCACACAAGCTATCAAGTATCCACAACACATTCCCGAACTCAGCCATCGGTAGGACGTTCAGGACTAGCACCTGAAACACGGTAGCCTTAATGACATGTCATTTTTATCCTATATATTCCTAAGGTTCAAACGAGATTCGAAAGTCGTCGAAACGTTGTTGGATTTTTCTGTAGAAACATAATATAATAATACAACCAAATAGCATTAAATTAAACATATTAAAATGCTATTTAAACGTACGAACTTACCTCGATCACAAAAGAGGAAATATGATCAACTAATCCGACACTTTTTCTTTCCCCCGATCTAAATCCGTACGATGCTTATCTTGATCTAAATAATCAAATTCAGCCCATTCAATAATCATTCTATTCAATTCAATCCAAAAAACATATTTTTGAAAAATTACACTTTTGCCCCTAATATTTTAATTTCATTGCAATTTAGTCCCTAATCTCATAAAAATGAAATTCATGCAAATTTATCCCAAACCCAAGCTAGCTGAATTTCATATAGGTCCCTAGCAGCTCATACTTTTCATTAACTTCACAATTTTACCATGAATATTACACATTTTTCAATTTAACCCCTAATTGACATTTTCATAAAAATTTACTTTATAAAAGTTATTTAACTAACAACAAACATTCATTTTCTTCCACCAAACATCACAAACAACCAATATACATTCATGGTAAAACCTTAGACTTTCAACAATTTTGTAAATAGTCCATGGGCTAGCTAGATTAAGCTATAACGACTCCAAAAACGTAAAAATCATTAAAAACAGGATGAAAATTCACTTACATGCAAAGGGGAGAGATGGTCGAATGTTTGAATCCACAAAAATGGTGTTTTCTTAGGTTAAAATTCGACTAAGGAAGAAAAACAAAGATGATAGCCTTTGTTTTATCATTTTACTATACTTTAATTATTAAATTACTTAAATAACCTTTGATATTAACCTTTAATTCACTTAATAAAGTGTCCATATATGTCCACTAGCAATTTATATGTTCTAATTGCCACATAAAACCCTTAACCATTCAATTTCATAACTATAAAATCCCTTTAGCTTATAGAACTCAAATTTTTCACAATTTGCAATTTAGTCCTTTTAATCGAATTAAGCATGCAGACTGTAAAATTTCTTAACGAAATTTTGATACGATACTACTAACATGCTCCACACATTAAAATATTAATAAAATAAATATTTTCACGTTAGATTTGTGGTCTCAAAACTACTTTTTCGATTTCACTGAAAGCGGGCTGTTACACACCCTAATTACGGCACATTCGAGGTAAACAGTCATCATCTCAAACTTTATTTTGGTGGTGATATTGATAACGAAAGAGAAGAGCTTCGGCTCAAAATTTCGACTTAATCGTAAGCTTGAAAAGGGAAGTCGAGCATAGACTTTAAACAAGCATTTCTCGGGAGGCAACCCGAGTGTTTTATTATTATTATTATATTATTATTATTATTATTATTATTATTATTATTATATTTCCATTTAATTTTGTTGCATATTTACTTTCTTATTTACCTATCTTTTGTTTTTATTAATTCAAAAAAAATCAAAAAGAAAAAGTGTCACACAGTCTGGGGTAGACCACACAGCCTAGAGACACGCCCATATGACCCACACCCCCTTGACACGATCATGGGAGAAGTGAACAATTAACCCCAAACCGCCTGAATGAATTCACACGAGCTGTCCACACGGTCGTGCAGTACACATGGCCTAGACACACGGGCGTATCATGGACCGTGTGAATACTAGAGTCAATTTTTCAATTTTCTTTTAACACACACGGTCTGAGTGGATTCACACGGTCTGGTGACATGGTCGTGTGGTGCACACGGCTTAGACACATGGGCGTGTCCTAGGCCGTGTGAACACTGGAGCAAATTTTAACAGTTTTTAATAGGCCATACGGCCATGTGGGCGTACCCTTTTTTAAAGCTAGTATTTTTCCTTCCTACTCCATTTCACCAAACCCTAATCGTCGTTCTATCTTCGCCGCCGTCACGTACCCAAAAGTCCCCCGAACTATATTTTATTTTTATTTGTTTTTATTCTATTTTTCGGACTTATATGTTTTGTTTTTTATTTTATTATGCACTTTATTTTTATTATTATTTTTCCGGTTGTATTTTTTTGTTATCTTTTTATCGTTTTTTATTTTTTTCTATCTTCTTATTAGTTTGCTCAGAACCATGTACTTAATTTAGAATCTCCTACGATTCCAAATTTCACTATTCTGACGAAATCATCCAAATTCAAGAAAGTTTCAATTCTCTTCCTCACTTATTATATTTTGCTTATTGTGTTTATATTTGTTTGTACATTGAGGGCAATGTACATCTTAAGTGTGGGGAGGATTTATATGTTTATGCGATATAGTCCCTAAATTGGTTTTATTTTTGTGTTTAAGTAATTTTCTCAAACTAAACATTGAAGTTAATTTTTTTTTTTAAATTTGGAGTTTTTATTTATTCTGTTTGGGATTAATTTGTGAATTTTTATGCATTGTGTGATTTATACTTTAAGACACAAGAGAGTCAAGCATGATAAGTTTTTTTTAGAATATTATTTTAGGTTATCTCCCTGAACTGAAGCACTATCTTGAAAATTGAAATTTACAAATTTAACATCAAAATCATAATTTTCTGTGAGCTTTTGAGCCTATAAAGCATACATTTTATTTCGAGCTCATTATATTTTTGGTTGTGAGTATGTCAATTTGATTTGTTATTCTAGAACTGTTTCGGTTATACATTTCTAGACCACGTTATTGATTTGATAATCTGAGATGATAGAGGCACTTAGGATTTAATCCGCTTAACCTGTAAATAGCTTACTCGTTGAATTAACCCCTAACTAACCCCACTGATCCTAACATTTTTTTCTTATCACCCGTTTGTGTTAACCCGTAACCTATATTAATGTTGTAAATAATCATTTTTATTGACTTTTTTTTTGTCGATATTTGATTTGGTTAGTTGCTTGACTATGTTTCATAATTTCCATTGTTGAATTCTCTTTATTCTAAAAAAAATTGAAAAAATAATAATAAATGAAAAAAAAGAAATAGAAAAAGAATTTTACTTGAATCGCGAGTCTCATCGATTGCATAAAAGCTCACATCCACCCTTTATTTCTTGTTGATGTAAATTCTTTTAATTCAGCAACCGATTTTTTTCTAGTTTGGTAACTTATTAACTCGACTTTCGATTATAACCAACATTTCCGACCTTTTTCGCATCCTTAACCTAAGCTCTGTTACAACCTTGTAAACAACTTTTGATTGGTGTGTCACCTCATTATATAGTGGTGGAAATTTGATTTTCAAGAAATCTATGGTAATAACATTTTTTGTTTGAATATTGAGTGCACATTGCTTGAATCTTAAACATTTTGAGTGCTCTGAGCAAACCTTAGTGAGGGTGTTCATTCTTGTTGAGTTGAATTTCAGATAATTATTGAGATAGGAGAGACTCCTATGTTTTTTTTGTGTTTTAAAAGTTTCTGCTTGGATTGCTTGTATTATGTAATGTCATTTTAGTTTAAGTTTCCAATGCATGATTATCTGTAAATTATCGTAAGACATTATCGGTGAAAACAATTGTAATAGCCCATTTTTCATTGGTGTCGGAAATAGTGGTTTCAGGGCCACCAAATCTGACAAGTAAGTTCGTAAATAATATTATTTAATATTTACGAGTCAAATATGGTTTTAAAGAGGTTTTTAATTTGATAATTTATGTTATATAAGCGATTTATTAAGTTCAAGTGGTAAGACCTTCAGGTCAAGTAGTTTTAGAAAATGAGGTATCGGGACCTCATTTCTATAAACCGAGTCGTAAATATTTATAAAAATATTTACGGAGTTTCATTAAGGTGGTATTAAAGTTTCATTGAAAAATTTTAACATTTCGATAGTTAATTAAGCGAAAAAAAACTAAATCGTAAAAGTTGAAAAAGCCAATCGCTATTAGTTTAATTGTAATTAAGGGTTAAAGAACCATAAATTTTAGGGTTTTAAAAGGTAATTATACCTTGTTTTTATTAATGGACAGTTTCAAGGTGTAATTTTTAAACAATTTTAGTTTATAAGCAAGGGTAATATGGTAATTAAATAAATATTTTAACATAAACAAATGAAATTAGTGGCCATCTTCTTCATTCTTTGTTTTTCATGACCGAATGGGGGAGGAAGAAACAACATTGTTTTTTATAAGGTTCGACTTGCATATATTCTAATGCATGGTAATTAATTCTTACCTGTTTTTAATAATTTTTATGTTTTTTAAATCGTTACAACTAGATCCAACTAGCTCGTACTTCGATTTTGAAACTGTTAAAGATTTTGAATGTTTCCATTGATGAACCTTGTGATTTTAGATGTTAAACGATGAATTTGAGATATTAGTTGTTATTTAAAAGTATTTTATCAAGTGATTTTTGATAAATTTTCTGATTAGGGACTAAATTGTTAAAATAGTAAAAGTACAAGGATTTGATGTGAAATTGTTGCATGAATGGGCTATTTTGGATGCCATAAGTATTCGGCTAGGCTAAATTTTGGGTAAAAATGGTAAATTTGCATGTTTTAGGCTCAGGGACTAAATTGAATAAAAGTAAAACTTTAGGGGCAATTTTGTAAAAATGTTTAAAATGACCAACTTGCATGAAATACATTGTTTTACTGTCTAAATTAATAAATTGAATGAAATTATTAATTTAGCTCAAGATCGAGTGAAAAATCGAGGAGAATAAAAAATTACCAAAAAGCCCATGTACTTTGATATTTCTGCAATTTAGCCAAGTAAGTTCATTATACAATTATTATTATTTGAATGTTTCATACTATTTCATTATTGGTTAAATATTGAATGTCATTTAGCTATGTTTTAAGAAATAGAAATGTAACGTTATTCGGGCTTTATGCCTAGCAGGCTTTGGGCCGGTGATAATCGGGCTTTATGCCTAGCAGGCTTTGTGCTGGTGATATTCGGGCTCTGTGCCTAGCAGGCTTCGTGCCGGTGTATTATATTAAGCTTTGTGCCTAGCAGGCTTTATGCCGATGTGTTATATTAGGCTTTGAGCCTGGCAGTCTTCGTGCCAATGTATTGTACCAGGTAAGTTGTATTGAAAATATTGTTTTCATTATTCGATGTTATTTCATTTGACTCAACGAGTATAAAAAGGAAGGGATCTGTAAGTATTCAAAATACTTATGTCATGAATCTATGAAAAGGAATAAAAAGGTAATGTTCAACGAAAGTATGTTTATGTTCATGAAATTGATGATTTCAAGTGATGTTATTCATATATATGACTTACCTTATGATATTTAGAGTGAATTATGAGTATATGCACTAACTGGTGTATTGGTGATGATAAATAGGCTTGTGTCAAGTTTACGTAATTGGTCTATATTTATGCTTATGTATTGTGTTATGCAAACGATACGAGTGAGGAAATGTAATAAAACGGTAAGTTCATAATTGAGATGTAATGTGATAATGTAAATGCAATGATGAGTTAAAGGGGTTTACTTATATGTGAGAAATTTACTTAAGTTATGGATGAACTTATCTAGGTTGTGGATAAATACACTAATCTGTGAGTTGATAATATCTTTTAAGCTAAAGTAAGTAAATGGAAGGTTTGATAAATCTTGTGGCATTGGTATAGGTTATGTTTACCTTAAAAATTTCATTATTGAAATGAAATGTATGTTTAAAATTATACGAGCTTACTAAGCATTCATTGCTTACATTGTTATTTTTCCTTTACTTTTCAGATTATCGGAAGCTTGATCGGTTTGGAAGTTCATCGGAGATCTATCATACTATCTAGCAATTATATCGGTAGTTCTTAATGTTTTAGAAAAGGTTATAATGGCATGTATAGGTGGACTTGTGTTTGATGTTTGTTTAAATGTTTAGACATGGATTTTGGTATGTATAAGTTGGTTGTTTGGTGCCAATTTGATGATGGTTACATTATGATAGTTTGGTACTTATAATGTGTGAATGGTATGGTACAAATGGTTAGTTTAAGTTAAAGTGATATAGGTCAATTTATGATAAGTTTGAAATGAAAATGATTTAGGTGTTGATGAATGAAATGTGTCAAGTACATGTATATGTTTAAGTAATTTTGTATGCCTATATGGCATATTAGTTGAATGGAATTTGATCATTTGAATTGGTCATTTTATGCATGTTTGGATATGTTTTGATGCCTTGGTCACATGTGCAAATTGTGTTTAGGTGCATGCTTGATGTGGGTGAAAGAAATGGCTTGATTTTGGTCAATTTCTTGTCCACACGACCTAAGACACGGGCGTGTGTCTGAGCCGTGTGTGAGACACGACCGTGTGTCCTCTGTAGGTTTTAAAGGTTTCATTTTGAGTGTTACACGACCTAGCACACGGGCATGTGGCTTGGCCGTGTGACTCAAGTCAGAGAGTTACACGGGTATGGACACGGGCTGGAACACGACCATGTGTCCCTACTTCGAATGCCCACACGGCCTAAAACACGGGCGTGTGTCTCAGTTGTGTGAGTCACACGGTCGTGTGACCCCGACAATGTAAAATTTTCTATCTTTTTCCATGAGATTTTAAATGTTTTTGATTTAGTCCGAATCGTTTCTAAAGCGTTTCTATGGCCTCGAGGGCTCGTACAAGGGACAATATGAATGATATTGATTGATTTTGCTATGACTGATGTTGAGTTATTAAATGATTAATTTTTTTGATAGTTTTGAAACGTAAACTCCAGTAGTGCTCCATAACCCTATTTCGGCGATGGATACGGATTAGGGGTGTTACAACAATAAATATAGAGGTGTTAACTTGAATGTGGGTTGAGAATCTTGCTGACAAGCAAACGCTTAAGTGTGGGGATATTTGATAAGTGTTAAAATTAATATGTTTTAACCTCATTCTTAATACGTTTTTGGGTGATTATCTGATGTTAATTGTGAATTTTATGCTCCTAATCCTTTAAATTCATGTTTTAATGCTTAATAGAGCACTTGGGAGTGAAAATGAGTGAAAACTGTAACACCCTTTACCCGTATTCAACGCCAGAACTGAGTACGAGGCATTACCGGACTTAACTTACTTATTCATACCAAATCGGGCAATAAACTTTCTTTTCAACTCAAACCTTTTCATTTGAACTCTTAACGTCCTTATTATGGGTCTACTAGACCTGAAACATACTTATAGGATGGTTCAGGATTGAACCAAAAACTTACGAACACTTAGAAAGTTTTTTCTTGAGACAAGGCCACACGCCTATGTGGAGAGAGACATGCCCGTGTGGGCAGGCCGTGTAGTCACACACGCCCATGTTCCTAGTCCGTGTGGATTTTATTGTTCATTTCGAACCTACAGGGGTTTTCACACGCCCGTGTCTATGGTCCGTGTCCCTCACACAGCCATGACACACCCGTGTCTTAGCCCGTGTGTGAAAACCTTAGTATTATGTTTATGATGTCAGCAAACCTCTAGGATCACATGGCCTAGTCACACGCCCGTGTGCTGGCCCGTGTGACAAACTGAATTTTTCGTAAATTAAATACAGGGGACACACGGCCTATCAACACACCCATGGGGCTGACCGTGTGTCACACACGGCCTAGACACACACTCGTGTGTCTACCCGTATGGACAATTATAAGGCTATTTACCAAGCCAATTGCCACCTTGAAAAGCAACCACACCTAAACCACTTCAATGCATCACACAACATAACAATAAGGCACTTCTAATATCTAGAAGCAAAACATCCACACCCTAACAACACCCTATTTAATCATGCAAAAATCTTCATACGTAATTCATCCAATTGCACATACTTATACTTCATAAATTCACCATCATTGATTATAAATACTTAGCAAGTATTGGCCAATTCCAATGGCCATTTACAAAATGAATTGAATGGCATTAATAGCCATACATTGGTTAACAAATATGACATATCACAAAATGACAAAGTTCCTATACATGCCATACCCAAAATTAATCGAACTTTGCTATACCAAAGAGTAGTTGATAGTGTGATCTGAACTCCGACGTCCTACGATCCCCGAGCTAGCTTGGCGATACTACAAGGAGAAGGGAAAAGAGAGTGGTAAGCATAAAGCTTAGTAAGTTTACATGAAATAAAATAGTAACATAAAGAGCTCATGATAACATCCATTCATCACACTAAATAATACGCAAGTTCTCAAGCACATCAACATAACTTACTCATGCTTACTCTTACCAAATCACATTTCACATTTTGCATTCATTTCTCGTAAGTTATTCATGGGTACCTGTATCACTTCATCACATAGCTTTAGCACTTCTATTCTCTTGAACATAGACTTGCTCTTGTCATCTTTAAAGTAAACTTAGCTCTTTACCCGTTGAACTACTTGAATATCGAAGGATACTCAATCTCATCATACATGTAACACGATGCCAATGCCATATCCCAGATATGGTCTTACATGAGATCACCTCTCGATGCCGAAGCCATATCCCAGATATGGTCTTACACGGGATCTCATGTCTCGATGTCGAAGCCATATCCCAAATATGGTCTTATACGAGATCGTATATCGGTGTTGATGCCATGTCCCAAACATGGTCTTACACGAGATCTTTCTTCGGTGCCGAGGCCATGTCCCAGACATGGTCTTACACGGGACCTTCTTTATCTCATGTTGTGAAAACAGTATCCTTGTTATTCCTAATGTTCAATCGGGACTTCAACTTTACATAATTTCATTTTACTTTCATCGAGCCATCATTAATCAATTTCATAGAAATAATGTACATTTCTCATGATATCGAGCAATTAAAAACATAATAGCATTATGTAGCTTTAATTTCACACAAACTTACCTCGATACTAAAATATATGTAGAATTGTTCAATTTAGTCCACCACCTTGTTCTTGCCTCGGTTTCGATCCGGGCTTCGTGTTTCTTGATCTATAATAAAAATTTCACTTGTTTTATAATCACATTAACTAAAATAACCCATGAATCATACTTTGGCAAGAATTATGATTTTTGCCCCTAAACTTTCACATATTTACACTTTTTCCCCTAGGCTCGTAAAATGATTTTTATCCAATTTCTTTGTATTTCAAGCCTAGCCGAACCATTTTCATAACTAAAACATTCAGAAAGTTCCACTAATTCACACTTTTATGACAACTTTTATAACTTTTACAATTAGGTCCTTTTTTGAGTTTCTCATGAAAATCTCTTAGAAGAAGATGTTTATCATACATCAAACTTTCATATTCCTCCATAAATCAGCAAAATACATGCATGTCATACATGGGTAAATTCTTGAATATGAACCCTAGCTCAAAATATAGCTAGAAATGGCTAAATCGAGCTACGAGGATTTCAAAAATATGAAGAACATTAAAAACGGGGCTAGGAGGTACTTACAATCAAGCTTGAAAGATGAAGAAACCCTAGTTATGGTGCCCTTGAAATTTTCGGCTAGCATGGAGAAGATGGACATGATTTTTGACTTCTTTTTCCCTTTTAATTCTTTTATTATCCAAATGACAAAATTGCCCTTAAGGCCTTTTCTTGTGATTTTTCCTTCTTATGTCCATTTTTGTCCATCTTGACATATAATAGTCTAATTGCTAAATAAGGACCTCTAACAATTTTTCTAATGCTATTTCATGCTTGAATCTTCTAGAATCTCATATTTTTCAATCTTTGCAATTTAGTCCTAATGAATAAATTGACCACTAATTAATAAAATTTCTTCACGAAATTTTCACACAATCATGCAAGCATGCCGTACACCTCATAAAACCCATAAAACACATATTTCTACCTCATATTTGTGGTCTCACAACCACTATTCTAACTAGGCCCTAAATCGGGCTATTACAAAAACTGAAATGTCGAAGCAAGCTGCAGGAGCCACACAGGCTGAACCATTCCACACGGTCGTGTGACCCACACTGGCTGAACCATTCCACACGGCCATGTGACCCACACGAGCGTGTAGTAAGCCGTGTCAATTTCACAGAATTGAGCACGAACTGCGAAAAATCGCGATTTTAGGTTTTTCGGGCATTCTAAGACGTATATATGATAAAAATAAGAAGATATGAGAGACTTGTCATAGAATATTCAAGAAAACAACTAGAAAAATACCATTTAAGTTAGCTTTGAAGCATATTTCCATCAAGATTGAAGATTCCTGGTTGATTTCTTAAGAAGTTATCATGAGTTTCTTTATTTCTTTCAGTTATACTGTATCTTGATTGTTTCTATTTTCAAGCATAAACTAATTTTCTAAATACCTAAGGGAGATGAACCCTATGACGGATTCTTTTGTTTGATTTTTATTTTACGCAATAAATATTTAGTTTCTTGTTTTCAATTATGTGTGCTTAATTAGTGGTTTGATACTTTTAGATTATTAATTCATGTTTGATGTGCTTAAATAGGTGGTTGAATAGACCATGTTTAAGAGTAGATCTTGTATAGTTGAGTGGAGTTGCATGCAATCCTAGAAATAGGATGACATAAATCTACCAGATTAGAGTCCAATCTATTAGGGGAATCCATAGCATGAGTTAATGTGATAATAGGGATTTTAATTAGAAAGAAATTTCAATTAATCACCTAGAGTTAGTTTCTCTTATGCTCAAAAGAGATATTTGCATAATTTAGGGATTTCTACGGATCAAGTTATTAAGTAAGAAAATTGCGTAATTTAGATTAATAGTGACAGATGAAATCTAGGTGAATTCTTTCTTAGGTATTGTTTTGCTTCTTGGTTGTTACTCGATTATTTTCGTGATTTTTTCTTTGTCATGTTCATTAGTTTATTAATTTAGTTAATTTTAGTTTTCAATCAATCACTCGAATTATTCGGTTAAATAATAGAAAAACGGTAATTACTAGTACTTTTAGTCTTCGTGGGAATGATATCTTTGCTCACCACAGCTATACTATTAATTGATAGGTGCATTTGCCTTAGTTAAATTTTTAGTTAGTTTCATGGACATTAATGCACATGGATCTTCCCTTTGACAGGATGCTAATCAGTGAAGGGGATCCTGTAACAACCCGATTTTGGGGCTAATCGGAACAGTGGTTTCGGGACCACTAATCCGAGGTTGAAGAAAATTATTTTGATATTATTTTATGTGTTATGGCATAATTATATGGATGTATGAAAATTTTGGTGCATTAATTTTGGTGATTGCATGCTTAAATGCAAAAAAGGACTAAATCGCATAAAGTGCGAAAGTTCTATTTTATAGGCTAAATGTGTCTAATAGTTGTAGAATATTAATTGGACGCCCTAAATGTGCAATTAGACCCTTAGAAAATAAGTGGCCGGCCATAGGGGACAAGAAATGTCAAAGTTTGGTCAAAGTGGGTGAATTAGGTGACTAAATTGAAGGAAATAAATAAAATAAAGAAAAAAGATGATATCATCCTTGTTCATTTTCTTCCTCCACCGAAATTACCAGCAAAATAGGGGTTTGAGAACTCAAAAATTTCATCCAAGCTTCTCTCCTTGCAAGTAAGTGATTTTGGTGTTCTTTCTTAATATTTTTTGTACTTTTGGGACCCTTGTAGCATGATCTAGCTAATGAGGGGACTATTTTGCAAAATGGTTGAAAGTTTAGGGGTTTTCCATGAGAGTGTTTATGTTGTTTGCTGAGTTTTTATGGAAGAAAATGAATGTGAGAGGGTTAAAGAACAACTTTTGTGAAAGATGTTTCCATGAAAACACCTAAAAGGGACCTATTTGTAAAGGTTATAAATTGAGTAGTAAATACATGAAATAATTGAAATTTTGAGTTTCTATTAGAGGGAATATGAATCGGCTAGGCTTGAGTGTGTGAAAAATGAACACATTTCATTTTACGAGCCTAGGGGCAAAATCGTAATTTTACGCAAGTATAAGGGTAAAATGGTCATTCTTTCCTAAGTAGAAATTTTGAAGTATCATGATTTGTGTAGAGATTAAATGAGTAAATTTTATTATTTTAGATCAAGAAGAACGCGGAAACAACCTTGACTGGGGAAAAGGCAAGGTTACAGATTAAGCCACAAATTAACATATTTTGCACCGAGGTAAGTTTATGTGTAAACGATACATCCTTAATACATATGTTGTTACCTATTGATGCATTGTATGGATGTAAATACTTATCGGTGAGATTGAAAGAAAATGATAGAAAATGAGTAATTCTCGAATGAACCTCGGAATAGAAATGTGGGCACGGATAAATATCCGTAAATGTGTAATTGTCGATGGGTTGTATGAGAAACCATCGTTTATATTATCATTTGGTGGGCTGTGTGCGATACCACCTTGTTATCTATTCACGATGGGTTGTGTGCGATACCATCGTTTATTTTATCATTTGGTGGGCTATGTGCGATACCATCGTAATTATCATTGTTGGTGGGCTGTGTGCGATACCACCCTATTATTGATTAATGGTGGGCTGTGTGCGAAACCACTGGGTATCTTGTAGTATTTTGAAGGGTTCATCGAGAAACTTGTTTAAGTAAACATTTCATGTGGCTTTGTGGTGATAAGTGCAGGGCATAAGTACAAATAAACGTGAGCAATGTGTATGATTTATGGTTGGGATGTGGTAAGAGTTGAGATGAGTAAGCATGATTATGAAAATGTGAATTGTTCTTACATAGTATGTAATACTTTTGGTTGATTAGCATATGGTATGATGCTTATTGTTTACATGTAGACTTACTAAGCTTAAAGCTTACTCCCTTTCTTTTCCCTTGTTTTATAGTGTCAAAGAGCCAGCTCGGGATACGAAGATAATCAGAAGATCACCCACACTATCAGCATATCTTGGTATATTTAGACTTAGCATTTTGAGTATGGTATGTATAGGGACTAGACTTAGTTGAATGTTATATTGTCTCGGTCAAATGTGTTGGCTCATTCAAAGATGAACTCTTTTGTATAATGCCATAGTTGGTGGCTCTTTCTTATTAATCTATGAAAAGATGAGGTTATCCATGATTGTGCAAGTAGCATGTAGATTTACTGTTTTAAGTATGCATGAATGGGATGATGTTTGAATGTGGTTTATGTTGTAGGAGTTAGGGTGATAAAAAGAGCTTGGCAAATAGCCTTGTTCTTGTCCACACGGGTAGGCACACGGGCGTGTGTCTAGGCCGTGTTTGACACACGGTCAGCCCCATGGGCATGTGGTTAGGCCGTGTGTCCCCTTGTATGCTAGGTTTACAAGTCAGTATGCTCAGTAGTAAACACACGGGCAGAGACAAGGCCGTGTGTCTCAGCCATGTGGAAGGCACGGCCATGGACACGGGCGTGTGCCTAGGCCGTGTAACATTTATGGGGTGATGACGTCAGAAACAGAATGCCAAGGATTTTGCACACAGGCTAAGACACGGGCGTGTCGAGGCCGTGTGAGGGACACGGGCCAGGGACACGGGCGTGTGTCCGGCCGTGTGAAAACCCCTGTAGGTTCGAATTGAACAATAATTCCACACGGGTGTGGAACACGGGCATGTGATATGCAACACGGGCGTGTCCATTATTCCACACGGGCGTGTGGACTGTTTAGTGAAAATTTTCTAAGTTTTCTAGAGAGCCTCAAAAAGGGCTGGATTTGATCCCAAACCATTTATAATGTGTGATTTAAGCCTCGTAGGCTTGTTTAAGAGGCGTTATGAAAGTTTTAATTTGGAGTGGAAGGTCATGTCTCGGTATTGCATAATTGTTGGTGTATAAGTCTAGTAATGCCTCGTACCCTGTTCCGGCGTCGAATACGGGTAAGGGGTGTTACAGATCCCAATCATTCTTTTCTTGTAAAAGAAGAACAACAAAAAGTGCCCACGGAGGTGATGTGGTGGATAGGTCAGGCCTGAGGGCGAAGGTGGCAGGAGACGAAGGATTGGAATGTATCTCAACTGTCAGAGTGCTTACCATTGGCTTGTTTACTGTCAGATGCTTTTGCCACCATATGCAACTAGCAACGGATGTGGACAAAGGCGAATTTAAGAGCTTTTCAATTTCTTGGTATTCTAATTTTTAAACGAAGAAAGCTCAAGTGTGGTTGGAATCTATACTTTTCATTTTGATTTTTTTTAAGTCCTAATGTTTGTATTTGTCGTATTGCTTCAATAAAAATGTCCAACCTTTGTTTCAAAAAACACTAATGAATATTTTAAAATATATTATATATTTTACTTATCTCCTAATAATGGTTTTTTATATTAATTATATAAAATTAAAATATTTTATTAAAAATAAAAAATCATGTCTATATGATATGATATAAAAACTAATGAATATTTTAAAATATTTTATATATTTACATATCTACTAATAATGATTATTTATATTAATTATATAAAAATTAAAATATTTTATTAAAAAAAGTCATGTCACATGATGATATGATATAAATTAGTAATGCGTAGCTAAAATCTTCAACCTATCCCTAAGATATTTATAGATCACACTTCCTCCAAAGGCTTCGCAAAATTACCAGTCACTGTTTCATATCCATGCATACTGTTCACAACAAGATGAGAGTGGAGAGTTTCTTAAGTTTACACATGTTATTAACTATGAACAAGAAATCAAGATTCAAAAGCATTAACATGAATATTTTGATTAACAGAATGAGATCCTTTTTACAAGGCAAACAATGGTGATAGCACTAACAAATAGTAAATCATATATCCTGTATAAACCAGACATAAACTCTGCAGTCTTTTTCTCCACGTAGCAGCTATGTTTCAATATTTGCTCCAATATTAACTGCAACTCTAAGCTTTAGTTCCTTCTCCTCGCTTCTTTTCATCTTCAACATCCTGCAAGTGGCCATATAAATGGAACCATATGTTACAATTTACTACCATTCAAAGAAGGAACAACCCTGGCATAAGCATCAATGAATTGAGGTAACACTTAACATGTTACCAATTGAAGATCAAAGGACGTAACAAAATGATAAGGCATAAAAGTTGTTCGAGCTTACAGAATTTTCAATCTTGTCAAAATCATCACCAAAGCTCCCATCACCATCACCATCACCATCATCTGAATAATTAACAAATTGAAAGGACAAATACTATTTAAAATAGAGAAAGAAATGCCTAGTTCAATCCATTTCTAAAGGGTTCTATTTCAACAATGAATCTTGTCACATTATTGCAATAATGGCCTCATTAACGTCTCCAGTCTCAGGTACCTTATCAGGAAATAAACACCTCTTCCAAAATCATACATTGCTTTGAATTATGAATCAACCATAGTAAGTTAGGCTACAGAATGCATAATCAGGCTTTAATATGACTATCGAGAAAAACATCCTTTCGGAAATATAATTTGAATAAGAAGTCATCAACATAAAAGTTAAAACTGCTAAGTAACTTCAAGAGCAAGCAATTCAAACTATCAAAACTCCAGGAAACAAAAGGAAACCTGTGTCAATATTTTATATCCGTACCTCCACCACCAGCATCGCTATCATCAAAATCTCCCAACAAAAATGTATCCAAATCTTGCTCGGCAGATGCATTCGAAGTTTTACTTTTCAGACCAGTTTCTGATTGCTCTGTCGTAAGTACAGGTGTTTGCTTTAGTTCATCCTCCTTTGCCTCCTCCTGCTTTGCTCTCTGTTTAACTTCCTCCATGTACTGCTGCTCATAGCTGAAAATACAAATATCTCACATCAAATAATAATCTAATCCCTTATCCTAAAGTATCGTTTATACATATTCTAATTAAATACTTACGAGCCAACATGAGTGCTAACTAGAGTGAAATATATCCTCCAAAATTTTCTTTCTTTCATCACACGCGGACACAGTTCAAATCTTAATTTCTTGATTTCCTGCATAAATTATAAATTACTACCATAGTATAAAAAATGAAACGAAGTTTGCATATTCCGATTGCAACTGAAATTTACAATAATAAAATTTAGACAAAAAAATTATTCAAAAATATTTTTTAACTACAATGTTATCAGCGATCACGATGAAAACAACTCAAATCAAAATGCCAAACGTAGCCTTCAAATTAAAAAATCCAGAATGATACGTAATTTTTTTTACCTTAACAGTGGTAAGAACAAGAGTGGCATGCCTCTCTTGCCATTCATTCAGATCCTTTCGTACATTGGTCCCCGTAGTAGTCGCGTCCGGTTCATCTACTCAACAATCTAAACTTTTAGATTTAATTTTCTTTTTTTAATGAAAAAAATAAATGTAAAAAATTTACCTTGTACAGGGAAAGGGAAGCTCTGGAAAGTACTAGAAGTAAAATTTCTAACAAAGTCACTCAAATCATCAGTGAGACCGAACTTCCGAAGCTCCGAATCGGAGATGGGTGGAGGATCCGAGGAGGCAATGGAGAGGGGGGAGAGTTGAGGAGGGATAATGTCGGAAATGGACTTGGAGAGACTTTGGATTTGATCGGCTTGTTTGAGAGCGGCGACTCTGAGCTCATCGGCCTTTTTGGAAGCTTCAAGAGCAAGCTCATCGGCTTTCTTGGAGGCTTCAAGAGCAAGCTCCTTCGACTTCTTGGCGGTTTCGGCGACTAGATCCGCGATTTTGTTTGGCATTGTTAGGTTCTGAGATTTCTTCGCCGTTTCTTCCGCGAAGGACTTGGCGCGCTTCCAAAAATCTTCCATTTTTGGGATCTGAATCTGATGGATTTGATTCTTTTGATCTTCTCTGTTGTTGATGTACCTTAGTTTTTCTTCCTAAAATGGATATGGATCCGTACTAGAGCTGATCATGAGCCAGGTCGGGTTGAGTTTGAGCCGAGTTTAAGTAAAATTCTAAATCTATTTTTTAGGCCTGAATTTGGCCCGGCTTAAAATATGGGCCTAAAAATCGTCTAAGTCCGACCCAAAATAAAAATGTTAAGCTTGAGCCCGACCTAGCCCGGCCCATATTAAAATTTTGTTAACTTATTTTATTAAATAAAAAATAATAAATAATAAATCAAATACATTTAAAAACATAAAAACAAATATTAAAACAAGAAACAAATAAAAAATGATACTAAAACAATTTTTAAAATAATACACAAATTGAAATTGAAAGTGAAAGTGAATTTAGAAAAGTAAAGTTAAAAATTTAAAATGATTAAAAATAAAATAAAATATTTATTATATAATTCGGGCCGGGCTGAGCTCGGGCCAAAAAAATCTTTGCCCGAGGCCTGGTCCATTTTCTAAACGGGCCTCATTTTTCGTCCAAGCCCATTTTTTGGGCCTATATTTTTACCCGAACCCTCCTATTTTCCGGGCAGGCCTTCGGGCCAGGCCGGGTGGCCCGGCCCATGATCAGGTCTAATCTGTACCTCTGGTGTTGTTATTGTTATTAAATTTTTAATAATTTTCTGGGTATTATAATTGTTTTCATTCTTCGAGTTTTTTACCGTAATAATATAAAAATAAAATAAAATACCAAAATAGGTTGTTTCAAAGATTACATTTGAATTGGTGGAGGGTGGTGCATAGGCGGCACCACCCTCATTTTCTGACGGAATACAGTAAAAAAAAATTGGTGACATGACGGGACACGCTTAAGGAAGAAGCGACACTGGTGGAGGAGTTGGCGCAGGTGGCACAGGTGGAGGGGCTGTCAGAGGTGGCACCACTTTGCAGTGATGGGACGGCTGCATGCTGACCCCAATTTCATTTTTTGCTGGTGGGTGAAGGAGAAGAAAGGGAAGGAGAAGAAAAGAAGAGAAGAACAAGAAAGAGAAGGGGAGGACGGGAAGGGAAAGGAAGGGAAGGGAAAAAGAAAGAAAAAAAGAGAAGGAGAATAGAGAGAGGGAAGGAGAAAGAGAAGAAAAAAAAAATAGAAAAGAAAATGTTTTTTTTTTGTTTTTATTATAAATTAATAGATTAATGTTAATTTAATTTATTTTTGTTGTTATTATTGTTGATTTAATTCAGATTTAATTTTTAAATTTATTTTTATAATGTATTATTTGGTTAAAAAGAGCTATTAAGGTATGCTTGTATTTATTTTATATTTTTATTCATTCATAATTTATTTTTAATTTAATGTTTATTGAAATAAAAAAGCCTATTTATGTTATATACAAAGAATGTTTTATTATTTTATATAATTTATTTGTTATGTGTGTTTTAGGTTGATTAGATAATTTTTTTATGAAATTTATTTGGCATGTTATTATTTTGATTATTTTAATATATTTTTTTATGTAGGTAAAAGATGAGACCATTAATATGGAATTTGGAATTTATGAGATAAATTAGGAATTAGTTTATATGTCTAATTTTTTAAGATTTTATAATTGAGAATAAGAGTTTATGTTTTTAAATTTTATTTTATGTTTTTTATAAATATTAAAAATGAAATTTCTTTTGAACTTCTATGAAAAAAAATTATATTTTTTGACAATAATTAAGTTGGCGTGTTATTATATATATTATATTTTAAACCAAAAATGTTTACTTATTATCATTTTAAAGTAATAATAAAAATATTCGTATTTATTATGTATCGTTTATGTTATGTTTATGTTTATGTTTTTGTTATTGGCATGTTTTTTTTAGTATTTTAATATAAAAATTTACTTATCATTTTAAAATAATAATAAAAATATTCGTATTTATTATGTATCGTTTATGTTATGTTTTTTTTATATTTTTTTATTGGCATATTATTTTTAGTATCTTAATATTTTGATGTGGAAAAATCTGTTTGGTATTTTTTTTGTAATTAAAAGCAAAATATAAATTTTAGGTATTTTGAAAAATATTTAAAATTCATCAAACTTTGAAATTAATAACCGAAATTTGTTTTGAAATTGCAGGTATCGCAATGGCTCCATTGATTAAAAACGATGATTACATATCAAACACAGTTAATAATATGGTAATATATTGTTATTTGTTAATCACGGGTTCCCTTAAAAAATATCTACGTAATTTACGGAAATAAATTATGTTATTATAACTATTTTCTGTAATTTATCACTGTCAGGGCCCGTACCGCCCATTAAGGGGTCAGGTGAATGGTTTAGGATATTCTCCTGATGCACGACTGATGCCATACTTGGAGTTAGCTGGATTGGGGTCAGCAGCATTGATTCGGACGTTTGATTTGCGGTACGATTTAATATCCGCATTGGTCGAGCGTTGGCGCCCGAAGAACCACACTTTCCATTTGTCGTGTGGGGAGTGCACTATCACTCTGGAGGATGTTGCATTGTAACTTGGGCTCCCAATCGACGGGAGTGCCGTAATGTGCGTAAGTGCGATAAATGAGCCACGCCCTTTGTTATAGCCTACTAGGAGTCTCGCCCGTCGATGATGAGTCCAATTTTACGAGTTTGAAATTTTCATGGCTGAAAGCCAATTTTGAACATTTATCAGTTAATGCCACTAAACATGAGTTAATGTGCGCAGCTCGAGCGTACATTATGCATATTATAGGGGCGATCGATGATGCCGTCTGAAACAACAACGAGGTTCATTTGATGTATTTACCCCTATTAGCTGATTTGTAGAATGTTCCCTCGTATAGTTGGGGTTCCGCAGTTCTGGCTATGTTGTATCGTGAGTTTTGTCGGACGACAAAGCCTAATGTCGTAGGCATAGGCGGATGCCTTGTATTGCTGCAGTCATGGGCTCTTTATCGGATGCCATTCTTGGCATCATTTAGGCACCAACCATACGTATTTTCACTAGTGAACAGGTGATAAAATTTAACTTGTTATTAATTGACAATTTCTTTATAATGATACTATTCTAACGATACTATATTTACTTGAAATTTGCTTTCATAGATAGAGTTTTTATCCGGGTATCGGGAGGTCGTACACTGTCCCGATATATCGTCTGATGATTGAACAACATGCCGGGGAAGGGGTAAGTTATTCCAATATTCGTGACATTCAATTACTTTGTATATCTTACTCGAACCGTGTTAAATTTTAACCATGTTATTAATCGTGTAGTTTATTTGGATGTCGTATCGGAGACCAAAAATTTCGGCTGTTATACCCTCGTCTGCCCACATTCACTCTCACCTGTGGTGCATTAACGCACCAATTATCAATTTCCAAACTGGTATAACGAGGATCAAGTACTCCGGCAGTTTGGTTGCATCCAATATATCCTGGATCCGCCAATGCAGGTGGGGAAGATTCACTTGATCACCAAGAGAGGAAAACATGGAAATAATTGGAGGGTTGTGCACCAAAAATATATTGCAGTGTGGGATAATCGGATGGCACGGAGACCTCAGATGGATATTTCTTCCGATTTGCAACCATAGTTAGAGAACATACAATGGTTCTATACTACAGGAAAGCCATATTTACTTGGTGGACAGTCGACTGTAGTCCCCCCGCACATGCAGCGACTTGGGGCATACGAGCCAGTGGCCGATATAGAGGCCAAGCCAGAGCCAGAACAAGATCCCGAGCCCGAGCCCGAGCCCGAGCCACGGTTGGAGGCCGAGTCCGAGCGATCACATACACATTCAGCTGATAGTTCTTATCATCCGAATTTGCCGGTCAATAACTATTTCCCGGGCTCGTCAGGACACGGATATCATTCCGAGTTTGATATCTTTGGGTCGTATCCACCGCAGTATAGCACTCCTCCTGGCCCGTATCCACTGTAGTACAACACTCCTCCCAGCCCGTATCCACCACAGTACAGCACTCCTCTCGTCCCGTATCCACCGCAGTACTCTACTCCTCCTGGGTCGTATCCACCGCAGTATGGCACTCCTTCCGGCTCAAGTTCATCGATGGCATTCGGGGCATATGATTTTTCCTCCATGTTTCGCACACGCCCACCTGCGACTGAAGAAGATGTTGATCGCCGCAATCACCCACAACGTGAACGTCGACCCCCGTCGAAATATACCCCTAGGACCACACCATCAAACCATCAATTTTAGGGGTTTCTTGCGGTTTTGATATTACAAAGTTTGTACTTTTTTATTCTAAAAAAATATAAATCAAGAAAAAGACAATCTTTGTATATATTTAATTAGATTAATTGGAACTTTAAAAATTGGAACAAAATTTGTGGTCATAAGTTAGATTAATTGCAACATTACAACATTAAAACACTAAAACTTGTAACAAACTTAGTTTTGTAATATAAATTATGTTATATAAATTAAATACAAGCTCGAAAGTCGTCGAAGGCACCTCCCACGTAGACAGGTCAGGCAGGACGGGGAACTCATTCTCCCAGACACGCAACGTGCGCTCAAGTGTGTACACATCATCGACAAATTGTTGAACATTAAGCGAGACTTTAGCACACGCTGCCACGACATACGCACATGGATAATGAAGTGTTTGGAGCCTCCTGCAATCACACCGTCTGTTCCAGAGATCAACTCTATAGGACCTAGGTGGTATACCGGGTCGACGACCGATGGTCTCCGTAACTTGAAACGTTTCAAGACGTCGTGAATATATTTCTACATTCATCGACCACGCCATCCGACGGTTTGCAACCATTGCATCCCTGACATCTTCGACAAACACGTGTCCCGCCTCCATCTGGTTAACTTGTTGCTGATCCATTCTTGGCATCAAGGTATCCAACCCGTAGTGTAACACCCCTAACCCATATCCATCGCTGGAATAGGGTTACGGAGTATTACCGAAACATTCAAAATATTTTCAGATAATTCATGTAAATTACTATTCATTAACCGAGATCATTGATATTGTCCCTTAAATGGACCCTCGAGGCCCAATACGAGCATTAGAATCGAATCGGGACTTAATCGGAAACTCTAAGAATTTTTTTCGCCAAATTACAAAAAAAATTCAAATTACAGGGTTAACACGCCCGTGTTACGGGCCGTGTCTTACCCCGTATAACTCTCTGACTTGTGCACACGGCCATGCCACATGCCCGTGTGTTAGGCCGTGTGGTTAATTCAATTCTTTCGAAATTAGGTGCAGGTTTCACACGGCCAAGGCACACACTCGTGTTCTAGGCCGTGTAGCACACACGACTGAGCCACACACCCGTGTCACTGCCCGTGTGCTCAATTCTGAGCATTCTATTTCTCAAAATTAAGGTTCAGGGGACACACGGCCTAACTAAACGCCCATGTACCCGATCGCGTGTCACACACGGTCTAGACAAACGCCCGTGTGGACAAAGTAAAGCCATTTCCTAGCCTCATTGTCACCCAAATTTACCATTTTCCTGCACTAAAACATACCAAACACATTCCAACCATTTCAAGCATTCAAATTAAGCAATTTCCATCATTCAACATGGCATATCATTGCATGTATACATGTTTACTATCTTACCTTGGTTCAACCCATGTGTTAAACAAGATTTGATCAACTACCTAACATGTATATATATAGCTACCATAACATGACATTATAAGTATATCAAAACAAAGCATTACTATCAATGGCTAGATTACAAGCATCATTTACATTTACATGCCAATAGGGCCAATATAACCTATACATGTCATTACAACCATAATTGATTTACCATATATACCGATATAGGCCGATGGATAGTGTGAGTGATCTCCGCCGAGCTTCCAATCCAACGAGCTTCCGATTTACTATAAAACAGGGAAATAAAACTAAGTAAGCATTACATGCTTAGTATGTTCGTATAACATGGTACTTAACTTACCATTCATTTTATTTTAAGGTAACAATGTAAGGCATATTCAATCAATTTGACCTCAATCCCTACACATGTCCTCATTGCCCTTGTTAGTCATATACTTCATAATAACATCAAAACATATATGGGCTCAACAACAATCAAGTTTCCATGCACATATGCTTTCCACAACATGTATTCATTTGACATGTATAAATCATCTCTTTATACTACAAGTATAATTTCATAATAGTTCATCTCGAGTTCATATCATTTTATATCAGAACTTTACCCATATTACTCGGAATATCAAGGTCACAATTAATACACTCAAAATGTACAAGTCCATAATCAAGGATGTACATACTCATCAAATAAATTCCATGTACAATATTATCATTTCATATTTCCATATATCAGTTATCACGTATCGTCAATTTCATGTATTTCAGGCCGATATGTGAAATAACTCGTTTCTTGTTTATTTATTCTATTTTCAATAACTTTTACCCGTTGAATTTATCTAAAATATCGATGGATACACAGGTAGTACACTCGAGGTGTACAAATCAGAATCCGTCAATTCATGTCCAATAGTACCCATAAGGTACAATTTCAGAGAGTACACTCTCGAGCCACACATGTATACAACAGGATTATCCGTCCAGGCTAAATCCTTGTTATGACATATGCTCTAGAGAGCTTGACCCGGATTACCCGTCTGGGCTAAATCCAATCCATAACGTATGCTCGAGAGGACTTATATCAGGATTACCCGTCCAGGCTAAATCCTTTCTGTAATGAAGTCATTAGGATTGCTCGTTCGAGCCTAATCCATTTTGCAACAAATGTAGGACCTCATTCATTTCGGCAATTATATTTATCCATCGATTTTCATTTATTCAAATGGGATTTAACATTTTCAAGAATTTTTCGGTATGTGATTATTTCATACATCTATAACATCCATATAATTCAAATGATCACATTCCAAGCATAAAATTAACATTTTCGTCGTTTCTCCTTTATTATATATCGGCCATTATAGCTTAATTTAAACATTTTTATTTATCGGGCTTGATCGGATATGTAATAATTTCACATATTTATGAAATTTATACAATTTACATAAACACAATCAATGCAAGCATGTACATAAACACAATTTAGTTACACGAACTTTGTAACACCCCTTACCCGGGTTCTACGCCGGGAACCGGGCCCGAGGCGTTACCGAACTCAAACCACTTAATCGCCACTTAGGCTCAACGTCATTACTCACTATAACCTCATTCTTGATTTACGAGGCCTCACTCATACACACGAGGGCTCTCGATACTAATCCGAAACTTTTACGATCCTTAAATTTTTTCTCTTTTATACAGGTCTCACACGCCCGTGCAAGATTAGACACGCCCGTGCATGGACACAAACGCCCATATTCCCTAGCCGTGCTAAAAACTCGAGCATTCTGCCAATTGCCCCATGGCCATGGCACGCCCGTGCTCCCCCAACCGTGGTGAACACCGACTTCCCTCGACGGCCTGAGTCTGACACACGCCCGCAGTGTGGCTGGCCCGTGGCCAACACTGATTAATCCCACACGCCCTAGGCACACGCCCGTGGGCTGACCGTGTGTCACACATGGCCTAGACACACGCCCGTGTGTCTATCCATATGGTCAAGAACAAGACTAAGTGTCAAGTTCTTTTCACCCTTCTAACATACACAACATATACTCATCTAACACTATCATAATCAACTCAAATTGAAGTGCATTCTCACATAGAAAACTACATCTTTCTTTCATATAATGTAATAGCCAACAACCATGGCATTATACAAAATAAGCTATCCATCTAAAGGCCAACACATCTTAGCCATTTACAACAAAATTTACTAACTTATCTAGCCCATATACATGCCATATACAAAACATTAAGTTTCATGTACCAAAGTGTGCTGATATGTGGGCTATCTTCTGATGATCCTCATATCTCGATTCAACGCTTTTAATCTATAAGACAATGGAAAAGAAAGAGAGTAAGCTTTGAGCTTAATAAGTTTACACATAAACAAATAAGCAACATAATATAAGCTAAGCAACCATTAGCATTATACCAACAAGTAATTCACAACTATGCTTACTCTTTCTATCCCTTACCACATTTCCAACACATCATGAGTCACATACTCATAACCATTGAAATGCACCCCTGCATTCAATATCACATTTACGTAATATACAACACATCATTATTTATCGTAATACATCCACACAATCAATCCACATAACTTATCCACACAAATCATCCACACGCTTAATACACACGCTTAATCCCACACACCCAATATCTCGGTGGTTTCGCACTTAGCACACCACATTTGATTAATAAGGTGGTATCGCACTTAGCCTACCACAATAGTATTCGTAGTGATTCAAAGACATAGCTTACTAGATGATATACCTCACGATAGCATCGCACATAGCTAGCTCATCGTCAATATGCATTAGGATGGTATCGCACTTAGCCTACCATCTAGCATTATCACAACACATGCACAAGTCTACTTAAACCACATAGATTCCCAATCATTCTCGATCATACATTCATTCACCATTTCTACTACATTCATTCTACTTGAACCACATAGGTTCTAAATCAATCTCAAATTAGCTACACACTAGCTATCATCAACAAATTATAAGTATGAATGCATTGTTTATGCATAGACTTACCTCGATACTCAAAAGTACAGAAATATGCAATTTAGTCCACCACCTTGGTTTTGCCTCGGTTTCGATCCGGGCTTCGTCTTTCTTGATCTATAATGAATAAATCAGCTTATTCAATACACACATTGACTAAATTGACCCATATCTCATACTTTAGAAAAATTACTATTTTGCCCCTAAACTTTCTCATATTTACACTTTAGTCCTGAAGGCTCGTAAAGTTATTTTTATTCAACTTTCTACTCTTTCATGCTTAGCCGAACCACTTACTCAACTAAAGCATTCATCAAATCTCACTAAATCACCCATGTATGACCAAACTTAAGATTTTCACAACTATGTCCCTACATGCATTTTCATGAAAAATCACTTAGCAAAAGATGTTTCTACTACATCAAGCTTTCATATTCTTCCATAAAACATCAAAATACATGCATGAAATACATATGTACATTTTTTAACATCCATAATAGCTCACCAAATAGCTATAAATAGCTTACTCATGCTATCGGAACTTCAAAAATACGAAGAATATCAAAAATCGGGCTTAGGCGCACTTACTAGCAAGCTTGAAAAATTAAAGGAGCCCTAACAATGACTTCTCTAATTTTCGGCAGCTATGGGAAGAAGATGAATGAATTTCTATCATCTTTTCACCTATTTTAATCACTTAATTGATAAATGACCAAAATGCCATTTTTGATAAACTTTCAATTTTAACTCATCCATGCCCATTTTTGTCCAAAAATTAGAATTTGGGTAAATTTCTATTTAAGGACCTCAAATTAATAATCTAAAGCTATTTCACACAAATAGCTTCTAGAAACACACATTTTGCAACTTTTGCAATTTAGTCCTTTTGGACAATTCAACCACAATTTCACAAAATTGCTTCATGAAACTTTCACACTAGCATGCATACATAATATAAGCCTCAAAAACTCATTCATGACCCTCGGATTTGTGGTCTCGAACCACTATTCTGACTAGGCCCTAAACCGGGATGTTACAAACTTACCTCGACAAAGGTTCGTGTACAAACATTTACTAATTCGACATTTTCCTCTTTTCTTTGTTCTAACTCCGAATTTGGTCTATCCAGATCTATACGAGTAAATTTAACATCAAATTCACACATCTCATATACATTTGGACCCAATTTACATCCTAGGAAAAATTACCATTTTGCCCCTAACTTTTCCATAAATTCCAATTTCATCCCTAGGCTCGGAAAATGAAATTTATGCAATTTACTCCCTATTCCAAGCCTAACCGAAATTCCAACATAAAATTTACAGCACATTTTTCCTATAAATTTCAAAAATTTTCATCAATTTTCACCACTTTGCATTTTAGTCCCTAAATCATGTTTTCATAAAAATCACTTTGTAAAAGTTGTTTATCTCTCAACAACCTTTCATTTTCTACCATAAACCTCTAATTTTCAGCATATTCATCCATGACCCAAATTTCATATCTTGATAACTTTTCAAATTAATCCCCCAAATAGATAGATTAAGCTATCCCGGTTTCAAAAATATCAAAATTTCTAAAAACGGGACAAAGAAACTTACCCAATTTGGCCATGGCAGTTTCTTCTCTCTCTCCTAGGGTTTCCATGTATTATTTTGGGGAAGAAGATGAGAAAATAAGATGATATCTCTTTTATCATCTTTTAATTAGTTAAATATTTTCACTTTCCAATTTAGTCCTTGCCCTTTTTCTAAATTTACATGGATGAGTCACCAAAATATCTACATACTTTTCTTTAATGGTCTAATTACCTTATAAGGACCTTAAGTTTTGAATTCCATAGCTATTTAATCCTTATAGCTACTAGAATTCAACTTTTGCATTTTATGCGATTTAGTTCTTCTCGTAATCAAGCACGTAATCGGTAAAATTTTCTTATCAAAATTTTCACATGACATTTCTAACATAGTACGGTCCATATAATAAAATAAAAATAAATTTTATTTTCGGCTCGGATTTGTGGTCCCGAAACCACTATTCTGATTTCACCGAAATTGGGCTGTTACAACTCTCCCCCCTTAAGGAATTTTCGTCCTTGAAAATTTTTACCAGTAAAGTGATTCAGATATTGCTTTCTCATAGTTTTCTCCAATTCCTAGGTAGCTCCTTCAATATGATTCCATTGACAGAAAACTTTTACTAAAGCTACCTTTTTTTATTTTTTATTTTTTTTTCAATTCTTTCACTTCACGTGCTAGAATTCTGATCGATTCTTCATTGTAAATCATGTCAGGCTGAATTTCAATATCTATCGGAGAAATAACATGTGATGGATTAGATTGTTACCGTCATAACATAATCACAGGAAAAACATTATAAATTCTGTCCAGCTCTATCAATAATACCAATCAATATGAAACAGGTCCAATTCTTTTCAATAATCTTATATGACTCAGTAAGCCGTAGACTTAATTTTGCCTGAACAGCCAATCTGAATAACTTTCTTTCATGGTGAATTTTTAGAAATACATTGTTACCATCAGAAACTCTATTTCTTTTCATTTTAGATCCACATTAGATTTCTGACGATCAAATACTACTTTTAAACTGTATCAGATCACTTTCACATTTCTTCGGTTTCAAAGAATTAAACCTACTACATGTATCTTTTCTTACTGAACTCCATCCAAAACACCGGAGTTTTACATTTGTGATCATATAAAGCCTCGTACAGTATAATTTTGTACTTGACTGTTAACTATTATAATAAGCAAATTCAACCCAAGGCAAATACCTTTCTCAGTTACCTTCAAATTCAAGTACTCAACATCGAAGCATATCTTCCAAAATCTGAATCATATGTTCAGATTGATCATCCATTTGAAAATGAAATACGGTACTAAAATGTAACCGTATACCCAGAGTTTCTTGTAAATTGTTTCAGAATTGAAATATGAACTATAGATCTCTATCAAAAATAACAGAAGCTAGCACATCATGTAATCTGACAATCTAAAAAACAGGTAATTCAAGCAATCTATCAAGTGAGAAATTCATTCATGCCAGGATAAAATGTGCAGCCTTCGTCAAACAATCGAAAATTATGCAAATAGTATCTTTCTTTTTCATAAACAGGGATAATCCAGATATAAAATTCATAGAAATTTTGTCCCATTTCCATATCGGTACGTCGCTGGCTATAACCATCCTGAAAGTATCATCTTTATCTTGCTGATATATCCAACATTTCAATACAAATTCAGAAATACCACATTTCATTCCGGGCTACTAATACATCCTTTTCAAATCGTTATGCATCTTATCATTCCCCAGATAAACAGACATAGTACCACTGTGATCATTTATGTAAAATTTTCTGTACAAGCTCCAAATTCTTCAGTACACACATTCTGTCTCTGAATAACAGACAATTATCAAATTTACTCCAAAATTCTGAATCAGAAATTAATTCACACTGTATTCATTTAACTTACAACTCATTATCACTTTTCTGAGTTTCACTGTTTTGTTGTAGAAACATCGGTTAAGCTCTATACTCAGCTAAAATTGAGCTATTATTAGACAATCATAATCGGTATCCATGGCTTGCAAAGTTTACAGAGATTTTCTACTTAGAATATCTGTAACCACATTCACTATTTCCGAGTGATATCCAATTATCAAATCATAATCTTTCAAAAACTCAAGCCATATACGCAATCTCAAAGTCAAATCTTTTAGCAACATCAGTTACTTCAAATTTTTATGATCGGTGAATATATGACATTTTTCACCAAACAAGTAGTGTTATCAGATTTCAATACAAAATCAATAGCTGTCAATTCTAGATCATGTATCAAGTAATTCTTTCCATGTGGTTTTTAACTATCTGAAAGCACAGGCTATTATTTTGCCTTACTGCATCAAAACACGGTCTAATCCCATTCAATAGTACATCACTGTAATAACAAATTCCTTACCCGATTCAGGCTGAACCAGAATTAATACTTCGGTCAACAGAGCTTCCAACTAGTCAAAACTTTACTGATATTTATCGATCCATTCAAATCTTACATCTTTTCTGTAATAACCGTGTCATCAATATAGCTATTTGAATTACTAACATTGGAGCTTCGAGTTTTTCCGAAGTCACAACCATCAGATAGATTTAAACCATAGTGCTATAATATGACTGACATTTCAGCCGTATAGATAAAACAATACTTCAACATCAATGGTGCACCTCAAATCAGAAGAGGAAAACCTAAAGTGGCCCCAATAATAACCAATGCAATAATACGGTTTCTATAATCTGTGATCTCTATCACCAAACTTCATGATCAAATCAATATTTATAACTGTAATGAATGTAATTACCTCTGATCAAAGAATATCTTTTACAAGTAACCCATGTTTACATAATAAAGAGATTGATGATATCTTAGAGAAAATTTAGAAGAGTAATATCACGCTTACTCAGTAGAAATAACTGCGATCAAGATAATATAATTTGCACATTCGCAATTCAGGGCTTCAATCAGTAGAAGTAGAAAATAACATCACATGAACATTATCATCAAATCTTATATCAATCATGATGAATTAGAAAGCCCAAGTATGATAGAGCAATACCACTCATGAATTAACCAGACTTACAGTAATTCCATCTATCATAATTTACTAGTCTTTAAATACGATAAATATTGCATCTGAACATGAACAATTTCATATGCCTCTGAGAATAACAGAACTTATAGAGTACCCAAAAGAAATTGCTGTAATATACTCAATTATAACAGCTGTATTCAAATATCTTTGCAATTTTATCACTATTCCACTGACCAATAAAGTCATCAATAATCTTACATTATTCAGTTCACTGAAAGAGTTAATTCAAAAGAATTTTCGGCTAATCCGTTCTGTAATTATCATATCTGGATAAGTCAATTACTCATGAATAACTTCTTCCTTAACAATGACATCACATATTAAGAATAA
This sequence comes from Gossypium sturtianum, assembly GCA_025698515.1. Lineage (NCBI taxonomy): Eukaryota > Viridiplantae > Streptophyta > Magnoliopsida > Malvales > Malvaceae > Gossypium > Gossypium sturtianum. The sequence goes on along the minus strand of CM046955.1, from coordinate 98,711,850 downwards.
TCTTCAGAAAAATCTGATATCTCTTTTAATACTGTCTTTACTTATTAACCCATTCTCAATTCTGACTACATTATTAATCATTCAGCCTTTGAACCCTTTAGTTCTACATTCATGAACTTAATCCATATAGATATTGTGAATTTCATTGTATAAAATTGTATTGGTGAGGGGGTGGAGATCGTAAGCCTCAAAATTTAACTTTCATAAATACACACATATCACTTAACGTGTACCATCAACATGTTCACTATAAAACATTTATTTCATACCTTTACGAGTCTCGTTTCATCATAAGTAACATTTTTACTTAGGCACGTATCACTTTCAGCAATATCGGAATTAGCTCGGTCGGAAGCATGTCTGTCTATTTGTAAAACAATTTCCATTACAGTCGGGAGATATCACACTATCATAGGTTAGATAAGAGCATGTATTTCTAGACTCCACATATGCTACGTTCAGTCTGAGAACCGACTAAACCGTAGCTCTGATATCACTAAATGTAACACCCCTAACTCGTATCCATCGCTAGAACAGGGTTACGGAGCATTACCGAAACATTCAGAACATTTTAAGATAATTCATGTAAATTACTATTCATTAACCGAGATCATTGATATTGTCCCTTAAATGGACCATCGAGGCCTAATACGAGCATTAGAATCGAGTCGGGACTTAATCGGAAACTCTAAGAATTTTTTTCGCGAAATTACAAAATCTTTTTCAAGTTATAGGGCTCACATGCCCGTGTGGTCCAAAGGACACGCCCGTGTGACCCTAGGACACGCCCGTGTTACGGGCTGTGTCTTACCCCATGTAACTCTCTAACTTTTACACATGGCCATGCCACACGCCCGTGTGTTAGGCCGTGTGGTTAATTCAATTCTTTCGAAATTAGGTGCAAGTTTCACACGGCCAAGGCACACACCCGTGTTCTAGGTCGTGTAGTATTCACAGCTGAGACACACGCCCGTGTCTCTGCCCGTGTGCTCAATTCTAAGCATTCTGTTTGTCAAAATTAAGGTGCAGCGGACACACGGCCTAACTACACGCCCATGTACCCGGCTGTGTGTCATACACGGTCTAGACACACGCCCGTGTGTCTGCCCGTGTGGATAAAATAAAGCCATTTCCTAGCCTCATTGTCACCCAAATTTACCATTTTCCTGCACTAAAACATATCAAACACATTCCAACCATTTCAAGCATTCAAATTAAGCAATTTCCATCATTCAACATGGCATATCATTGCATGCATACATGTTTACTACCTAACATATATATATAGCTACCATAGCATGACATTAAAAGTATATCAAAACAAACCATTACTAGCCATTCCAATGGGTAGATTACAAGCATCATTTACATTTACATGCCAATAGGGCCAATATAACTTATACATGTCATTACAACCATAATTGATTTACCATATACACCGATATAGGCCGATGGATAGTGTGAGTGATCTTCGCCGAGCTTCCAATCCAACGAGCTTCCAATTTACTATAAAACAGGGAAATAAAACTAAGTAAGCATTACATGCTTAGTATGTTCGTATAACATGGTACTTAACTTACCATTCATTTTATTTTGAGGTAACTATGTAAGGCATATTCAATCAATTTGACCTCAAGCCCTACACATGTCCTCATTGACCTTGTTAGTCATATACTTCATTATAACATCAAAACATATATGGGCTAAACAACAATCAAGTTTCCATGCACATATGCTTTCCACAACATGTATTCATTTGACATGTATAAATCATCTCTTTATACTACAAGTATAATTTCATAATAGTTCATCTCGAGTTCATATCATTTCATATCAGAACTTTACCCATATTACTCGGAATATCAAGGTCACAATTAATACACTCAAGGTGTACAAGTATATAATCAAGGATGTACATACTCATCAAATAAATTCCATGTACAATATTATCATTTCATATTTTCATATATCAGTTATCACGTATCGTCAATTTCATGTATTTCAGGCCGATGTGTGAAATAACTCGTTTCTTGTTCATATATTCTCCTGTCAATAACTTTTACCCGTTGAATTTATCTAAAATATCGATGGGTACACAGGTAGTACAATCGAGGTGTATAAATCAGAATCCGTCAATTTATGTCCAATAGTACCCATAAGGTACAATTTCAGAGAGTACACTCTTGAGCCACACATGTATACAACAGGATTACTAGTCCAGGCTAAATCCTTTTTATGACATATGCTCTAGAGAGCTTGACCTGGATTACCCGTCCGGGCTAAATCCAATCCATAACATATGCTCGAGAGGACTTATATCAGGATTACCCGTCCGGGCTAAATCCTTTCTGTAATGAAGTCATTAGGATTGCTCGTTCGAGCCTAATCCATTCTGCAACAAATGCAGGACCTCTTTTATTTCGGCAATTACATTTATCCATCGATTTTCATTTATTCAAACGGGATTTAACATTTTCAAGCATTTTCTGGTATGTGATTATTTCATACATCAATAACATCCATATAATTCAAATGATCACATTCCAAGCATAAAATTAACATTTTCATCGTTTATCCTTTATTATCTATCGGGCATTATAGTTTAATTTAAACATTTTTATTTATCGGGTTTGATCAGATATGTAATCATTTCACATATTCATGACATTTGTGCAATTTACATAAACACAATCAATGCAAGCATGTACATAAACACAATTTAGTTACACGAACTTACCTCGACAAAGGTTCGTGTACAAACATCTACTAATCCGACATTTTCCTCTTTTCATCGTTGTAACTCCGAATTTGGTCTATCCGGATCTATACGAGTAAATTTAACATCAAATTCACACATCTCATATACATTTGGACTCAATTTACATCCTAGGCAAAATTACCATTTTGCCCTTAACTTTTCCATAAATTCCAATTTTGTCCCTAGGCTCGGAAAATGAAATTTATGCAATTTACTCCCTATTCCAAGCCTAACCAAAATTCCAACATAAAATTTACAACACATTTTTTCTATAAATTTCAGAATATTTCATCAATTTTTACCACTTTGCTTTTTAGTCCCTAAATCATGTTTTCATAAAATATCACTTTGTAAAATTTGTTTATCTATCAACAACCTTTCATTTTCTACCATAAATTTATAATTTTCAGCATATTCATCCATGACCCAAATTTCATACCTTGATAACTTTTCAAATTAATCCCCAAATAGATAGATTAAGCTATCCCGGTTTCAAAAATATCAAAATTTCTAAAAACGGGACAAGGAAACTTACCCAATTTGGCAATGAAAGTTTCTTCTCTCTCTCCTAGGGTTTCCGTGTACTATTTTGGGGAAGAATATGAGAAAATAAGATGATATCTCTTTTATCATCTTTTAATTAGTTAAATATTTTCACTTTCCAATTTAGTCCTTGCCCTTTTTCTAAATTTACATGGATGAGTCACCAAAATATCTACATACTTTTCTTTAATGGTCTAATTACCTCATAAGGACCTTAATTTCTGAATTCCATAGCTATTTAATCCTTATAGCTACTAGAATTCAACTTTTGCATTTTATGCGATTTAGTTCTTCTCGTAATCAAGCACGTAATTGGTAAAATTTTCTTATCAAAATTTTCACATGACATTTCTAACATAGTACGGTCCATATAATAAAATAAAAATAAATTTTATTTTCGGCTCAGATTTGTGGTCCCGAAACCACTGTTCCGATTTCACCGAAATTGGGCTGTTGCATGTAGAATGTAGCCAAGAAGACAGATGAAATCGGAAGATGTCGTGTTTTCAACAACACAGCGTTGATCTCCTCCACCAAGTTTGTGGTTATTTGACCATAATGAAAGCCCTCGTTAAAACTTTGAGCCCATTGCCACGGCTCCATGGTACCCAACCACTGTCGGAAAGATGTGTTCGTTTGACCCTCCATGTCACTCCCAAGTCGAGTCATTCTTTGGCGAAAAATATGTGGCTCTAGCTAGTGCACTGTATATGTATTTAGAAAAGATAAGTTACATTATTGCACTAAAACATTAAAACTTATATTGAAAAGATAATGTTATCCTTTATCCATTCTCACAACTTGTCTCTTCCAGTCTGCATTCTTATAATCTCGATAGAAGTTAGCCGCGATGTGCCGGATGTAGTAAACGGATCTCCATGGCACACCGGAACGCCTAATGGCGGCAATTAATCATTTCCTTCTATCGGAGATGATGCAAATATTATCGTTGCTAATAACATACCTCTGCAGGTTGGTAAGGAAGAATTCCCACGATTCCATGTTCTCCTTATCTACAATGGCAAATGCTATCGGGAGCACGTTCTTGTTTTCGTCTTGAGCAACCGCAAGAAGTAGGATCTGTGTATATTTTTCATATAGCCAGGTCTCATCCACTTGCACAAATGGCTTGCAATGGGGAAATGCGCGCACACATGGATCAAACGTCCAAAACATCCGATGGAAATTTTTTTTCCCGGTTGTAGTTGGTCATCCGGGCCGTAATAAGGTCGTGTCTGTAACTTAATGATAGTCTCCAGTACATACTCCCGCATAGCGGCTATCCATCCCTGTAGCTTGTTATACGATGCATCGAAATCCTCGTACAATTGCTCCATTGCCATTTGTTTAGCTATCCACGCCTTTCGGTATGATACTCGATACTGGAATCGTGCCTGCATTTTGGCAATCAGTACTGAAACTTTAATGGTCGGCATGTCCTTTACCATTGGCATGATACACGTATAGATAGTTTTGGAATCAAGTTTTCAATGATCTTCTGTCATACGTGTTGATGTGCATGTGTGAGGCCCAACAAATTTTTGTATCTCCCACATCTGTGAATTTTGAATAAATGCAGCTCGTACCCGCCAATTGCAGCCTTCCGCCGACTTCCAACACTCCCTAATATATAATGTCGGTTTAGACACTGCGACTTTGTAGTCCACTGATATATTCATGCTATACCGCTTAATAGCAGATACGCACTCTTCCTTACTTTCGAATCTCTGGCCTACGAACAACTCTTCAGGATCGGAATTTACGACCAGCCAATGAGCAGAAAGTATTTCAGGGTACTCCGAAAACTCGGCTACATGTGCCGCGTCGAGGTCTATGAGCGACATGTGTGGCCCAGGATTATTGTGTATCACAATATGTCGAATCTAGTTCTCGACTGAAGACGCGTTAATGTTTACATCGTCATTCACGTCTTCGTCTTCAATATCATCGGGGACATCGTCCACATCGGGATCACTATCACTATCGACCTCTTGATCACAGGGATCACTACTATCGTATCCATCATCACCAACCACATCAATATCGGGTTTAACATTAAGATTGATATCGATCCAGCGTATAGTCGATTCACTATCAACGTACGATATTGGAGCCACCATGCACGGTTCTTGAGCTCCATGTTCTTCACTATATGCAGTGAGATCTTCATTTTGCTCCATACCGGCTAACTTAGCAAATAAGTGAATCAGTGCATTTTTGTCACTCCAATTCCCACAGTAAAGAGCGATCATTGTCTCCACATCTTCGTCATCTACAATTTCCATTTTGGTGAATTTGATGGGATCTTTCGAAACTGGAAACTTGTAGAAAAGTTTCGAGATCCTTCTCCCACAACATCTAACAATTTTTGCGTTAATCCTTCCCTTCATATCATCCAACGAGACATTTCTATTGAATCTCATTGCTATTTGTTGCCGTGTTTCAAATAAACATCCAACGGTTGTTGTCAAGATGATTCCTTCGAAATAAACGCATACGAAAAATTGATTATCCATCTTCAATACTCAATCTGTTAAAAAATTCACAAAAAAAATCTCAAAAAAATTTCGAACAGCATAAAAATACTTACATAAAAAATTTAATGAATGATAATAGTCTATTTCTAACAATATCAAATTTATTGCCATTTCTAACAATATCAAATATATTAAAAAATTTTACAAGATAACATTCTCAATAATCTAAACACAAAATTTACTAACAAATCACAATAAACAAAATAACTTTAAAACAAAACATAACGCTAAACAAACTATATAATACTAACAATTTTTTTTTCTTATCATAATCTATTATATTTGAAAATAACAATAAAAAAAAAATTACCTTTTTCTTTTCTTTCTTCTCTTCTCCCTCTCTTGTTCTGCTAAAATTTTTTTCCAAACTGATACGAGCCGAATGGGGGACTGGGGGAGAATATACTGGGTGTGCAGCCTATCAGATAGGCACAACTGGTGCCGCCTATCTGACACCCTCCACTACATAAAATAATATTTTTTTCTGTAAAGTGTCAGAAAATGAGGGTGGCGTCGCCTATGCACCACCCTCCACCAATTCAAATGTACCATTTTAGTATATTTTTTTATTAGGGTAAAAAACCCTCATTCTTCCTTGACAAATCATTTGTGTTTTTTGAGTTATGTTTTCTCAACTTATCATCTTCTCAATCGTGCTGTACGTTTTCCTTAATTACTATCAATATGTTTTTAGTTTGTTTTTTTTACCTCTAAAAATTAAATAAAATAACAGGATGCTAATTTTGTTACTATATTGACCGCTCAATTAATTTCAATCCATTCTAGAAATAAAATAATAATAACTTGATTTTGAATGTTTACTATATTAATCAAATATTACACTAATAATTGAAAAATAATGTAGAATTAAAATTGATTATTTGAGTTAAAATTTATGTATACCCACGCATATGATAGGTTCTGAATTCATCAAATTATTTTAAATTTTTTTTATCAAATAAAATATTAAATAACAAAATTTGAACTCATATTAAGGGGTACAACCTCAATATAACAGTAAAATACCAAAAAGAAAATATTTTAACTCATGTAAAGTTTAATGAATATTTTAATTATTACTTGTCTCGCAATTAGTTGAAGATTTAGTTGAAATTATAAAGAAGGGTAAACTGTCTTAATTGGTCACTCAATTTCTAGGACTAGGACGCTTTTATTTTAGTCATTTAATTGTTAAATCTTTAATAACAATTAACTATATACGTCATAATATGTTTACACTTTCATTTTGGTCACCCAACTTCTCGTTTGCTTTCATTTTAGTCGCTCAAAAAATATCATTTTTTAAGTATTGATCGGGGTAAGAGCACATTAAGAATTAAGTAAAAAAAGCGATAAAAACTAAAATAATACATTAAAAATGTTCAAATTGTACTTGTTTACCCCTTTTCCAAAATTTCAAATCAATATTGAAATTTAAAATTTTAAAACATCAAAATAAATTATTGAAAATTTTTTTATCCCTTAATAGTGTCTGCCAATTTGTTACTATAATATTGGAATTAATTAATTTAATCTCTTTCTAAATTTAATTTTTTTTATTTTATGTCAAATATCTCATATTTAATAATTGTCTACCAAATTATTTACTTTTCTAGAAAAGTTAATATTTTTTAGTATTTGGATGAATCTATGTAAAATAATTTCTATTGTTTGACAAATTTCCTAAAAATATTTATAAAAATTGTTTTCAATAAAACAAACATACATTTGAGATTTTCTTGTTTGACAACTTTTTCAACTAAAAATATGATGCTCCACCTTCAAAACACTTTTAAAAAAAAATCTTTATAGCATAATTTTATTTTCTATTTGAATTAAATTACATAAATTAATATGTGCACATATATACTTCAATTACAACAACCCTCTTTAGTTGAAAGACCCCCTATTATAAGAAAAGTTCATTGTAGGTAATCCATCGAAACACATCATCCATGGATATCAACATATTATCCCAATAAAGTTGGAGACAATTTTCTCTAAAAAAGAAGCCAGTGGGATCATTTTCTTCAGAACCTTAAACTTAGATGAAGAACTCAGCCTCCACACATTCCATGTAAACATGAATTATAATCATCTCCACCATATGATCATGAAACTCAAAACCTCAAAAACCTTTGTAATTCGCACACATGTCAATGCTTCAATTAATATCAATATTAACAAGTATCCCAGTTAGAGTTATTTTTAATTTTGAAAACTGAAGTATAGATTTATTGAGAACACTAAGAAACAGAATGTCACAAGGAATTAAAAAGACACATCATTATCATTCAGAAACATGCACCAGACACACATCAATGGGTAAAACTATTAGATAAATTCTACATGTGTCATAACTCCCAACAAGTCCCTAGAATTCAAATCAAGCCAACACAGATGCAGTCCAATTTACATACATATTGATGCTTTGCCTGTGCAGCAAAACAAAAATGAATCACCAATGTGAAAGTGATGTTGAAGACAAAGTCAACTAAACACTTAAATAAGCAATAGAAGAATCAAAATTTGTCTTTGATAAATCTAATCTAAGAAGTATCCATCTTATATAATAAGGAAATATATCAATCTACAAGACTAGTAAAGCTTAAAAAATCACAAGACTAGTAAAACTTAGGAAAGCACAAATGAATAAATGATAATGTCTCTTTTAATGACCTTATTATATTAATATATAATTCTAGGACACCTAACCTTCTTTCATCTTCTTTTTTTTTTTTTTTATCAAAATAGAGGTTCATATACTACATAAGTTGCAACAAGAGCCATAATACCACTACCAATGAACTCAGTAATGGCACTACTCATAATAGCCATGTAGCTAACAAGAAAGAACCAGCTCAACAAATCACAAATGCAAACACACAGGAAGAAGCACGAAAGTCACAACACCTAAAAACATTAATTCCCTTTTCAAAATTAAAACAATAACAATGACTAAGCAATGTTCATGTTCAAACTACCTTAAGGGAAGACAAACTACAGAGCTGCTTCTGCCCTTTCAATAGAGTAATCCTTGCCATTTCATTACCTAATTATCACAAGCAGAATTAGAAACAATTAAAATAAAAAAGAAATTAGAAGCAAGCAAACAAATCATATAATTTCAAAATGGTTCTCAAATTCTCATTATTTCCCATAGTGAATTGTCTCACCGTCCATTTTGACAATTGAGTTTCGAACTTGAATCAACTGATTTCGCTTGAAGTGGCAAATCGTTGAAGGGAAATGCACGAAGAACTTGAACAGAGAAAATCACCCAATTGTTGAGAGTTCCATTTCTGAAAAGACTAGAAATGGCTAGGGCTTTTTTTTTTTTTTTTTGGTCAATGAAACTACTGCTTTTCTAGCACAAAGATGGAATCGAAGAAGAAGAAAACAAGAAAGTAAGAAACTTAATGGGACTAGATAGAAAGACGAGATAAAATTGTGTAAAATATATTACGGATATTTCTTTTTTTCGTTCTTACCTTCGAGAGAGGAAGATGAACGCCGTTGCCACTGGTGCAGTGCAGATTTCGGTGTGGCAAGGAAGGGGAAAGGGGAAGTTGTCTTACCGAATAGAAAATGGTAAGACATTTGCCCAAAAAAACCTCTCCTTTTCCCGTGTTTTGGAGAACGGTTTAAGGTGGGAATTCATTTTCCACCAAACAAACATGGGAAAGCAATGAAAATGTTTTCCATTAAAACCTTTTACAGGCAAAGACCTTAATTTAATTAATTAAATTTTCTTACATGCCAAACAAAACTTAGAATTTTTTCATCACTTTTTTACCCAAATGAAGAACAAATAATTCATTTAATTAATTGTTGCAAGGATCTTTTCAAAAGAAATTAAAGTTTTGTAGACAATTATTAAATATTACTTATTTGAGTTGATTTCATTAAGGATAATCTAGAAACATAAAATAGAATTTTAAGATTTAGAAGGAGATTAAATTAATTAAACTAATTAATTTCAATATTGTAGTAACAAACTAGTTGATATTATCCATGGATAAAAAAAATTCAATAATTTATTTAATTGATTTTTATGTTTTGATATTTAAAAAATAAATATTAAATTTTCAATAATTTATTTAATTAATTTCAATATTATAGTGGCAAACTAGTTAACATTAGCCAAGCCTAGGCATAATCTTAACACACTTTGTGCTTACTCAAGTCCGGCCAGACTTGAAATATGGGCTTAAAATCTTGTCTAAGTCTGTTCGTATTTATAAATAGCTAACTTAATCTCATTTTAGGCTGCTATATTATTTCTTAAAAAATTTAAAAATATATTTATATTATTTCTAGTTTAATATTTTTATTTATTAAAATTTTATATATACTCATCTTAACATTTCTTAATGTTTACATTATAATGGTATTATATACTACTAATTACTATAAGTTTAATTTTTATGTGTCATAAATTAAATAATAAATAAAAAATAGCATAATATAAAACATTATAAACTTATAAAAATGGGCCGGGCTCAAGCCTTCAATGTTCAACCCTCGTGCCTGGCCATATTTTAAATGAGCCTAATTTTTTTTTTTTGCACAAGCCCATTATTTGGGCCTAATTTTTTTTGCTCAAACCCTCCTAAATTTCGGATTGACCTTCGAGCTTGGGTGAGTAGCTCGACTAGAGGTGCTCATGACTCGGGTCGGGCCTAAGCATGATATTAACATGTTTTATGCTTGCCCAAGCCCAACTTGACCCAACCCAAAATATGGGTCTTAAATTTTGCCCAAACCTGCCCATATTTGCAAAAGATTAACCCAAGCCCATTTTAGACCCGCCCATATTATTTTTAATTTTTTTAAAATATTTATATTATATTATTTTAATATTTAATAAATTTATATATTCTTTTATATATTGAAATTTTTTATATAGTCATCTTAATAGTATTTTAATATTTACATTAGAATAGTATTATATATTTAGTATAGGTTTATGTTTTTAATATATTCTAAATTACATAATATGTAAAATAACATAATATAAAATATTATAAACTTAAAAACGAGTCAAGCTAGGCTTGGGCCTTGAAAACAAGCTTAATTTTTTTATCCAAGTTCTTTTTTGGTTCTAATATTTGACCTAAAACCTCCCAAATTTAATGGGGGCTATGAACAGGTCCAGCCCCGACCATGAGCAAGTGTAATTGCACATTGTGAAGTGGATTTTTCAGTTTTTTAATATATATTTTTTAAAATTTTAATTATTGTTGCAATGATTTTGTAATAATATTTACCAAACATTGTTTAATGAAAAAAGAGCAGGTATGTTGGGGTTTGTAGCCACCATTTTCACTATCAAGAAAAAGTCGATAATTACCAAACAACTCCCTATCTTAGTTTTATTTAAACGAGATCAGATTTCAAAGTTTTCCTTTTCTCAAAAAAAGTGTCGGCCATAAACAGAAACAAAAAGAAGACAGGTTCCTCATTTCCCTAATTATATTACAGAAGCAGTAATTGGTGTTACATATATTTTTGTTAACAAAATTGTGATCCTAAAAAAGGATTGTTATCTGTACTGTAGTTGTTGATGGGGACTGATCAAAAGCACCAATCAAAGAAGGATGGGATCCCCCCAGGTTTCAAGGACCAACCGGCAATGACTTGTTATGTATGGGGCGTCGTCTTCTTACGTGCGAATAATCCATAGTAAAATATTGCGAAATGTCAGTCCCAGACTCCATCCATTCTTGCCTTGTGCCTCGACTTGCATGCACTGTACCTTTCTCTTTCTGGTATGCCTTGCCTGTCCAATAAGGTTGCTTATATTATTTTAAGACAGAGTTTGAACGGGGACTAAGCTTCATGTTATAGTTTTACTAGAAAATGCAACTGAACAGATGGATGCTTGTTACTTTAGATATGTTACCTGAAGCATGTTCCTTCTGCTTGGTGTTTGTAATTGAATGATGAGCTTCATTTCCCTTAAACTGTAGTTTCAAAAATAAAAAGGCAAATGAGTCTTTAAGGAGATTGTCATTTTGGTACTACTACTTAAAGATCGTATATGTTTTGTGGATAGATTCTTACTGCTACAGCTTCCTCAGTGAATCTGAGCTTCCTTGGCAATGTTGGGTACTGAGAAAGATGAACTCCTTTTGCTGCTCATGATATAAAGCATTTAAACTCAATAAATAATGAAAAAAATAAGCCTAGAAAATAAAAAGATAAGAGGGACCTTTTTTTTATACAGTTTTACCTTGTTCATTTGATGATTGTAGTTTGATTTGCAGGGAGGTACAAGGTGTTTGCAGTGCTAAGAAGGTAAAGCACAGCACAGTAATGGACACTATCAACTCCATATCACTGCAATTCTCTGAAGATTTTCTGTTCTTTTCTTGTATGTCTACAACTTTCTAATTTTCTCAAAGTGGGTTGCTTTTATATCAAGCAAAGCCCCCATTAAACAAAGAGGAAAGGGAACAGACACAAAGCACAAAAATGCAGTGTCCCAGAACACTTCCATTGAAAAACTTAAATTTTTATTTACTTTTTTTAGAAAGGCTTCAAACCATTTGAGTTTGTTATTTTTTAGTTTTTCATGTCAGGAACAATATGGTATGAGTAGGACCCTAGGTTCTGTTTTATTATAACAAACTCTAAGACATATCTCCATCAAAAGCACCCATTATGTTGGTAATGTTAGTGAATTTATGAGCTTTTGATTGCATAAATATAGATTTCATGTTGTCTTAATAGAGAAACGAAGTAAGCATTTGATCATTTGATTATGATTTAATCCACTCCTTAGTTAAAGAAAAGGGTTGCAGGCCAGCTCATATGTTTATTCATAATTCAGATTCTAAAATAATAACTTTCCTGGGGTTTTGGTGGTTGACAGCAAGGAAGATTGGAAGTGGGAATTTTCTTGTTTCTGTTTGTCTTCTGAGAAAAAAGGAAAATTGAAAGAAAAAAAGGTGAAGATTGAAGATTTTTTCCGTACAAACTTTATCGAAGGGCACATTGGAAGAACAAACATACCCAACCCAAAGCAGTCAAATGTATTTAATTCCACCATTTCGATTTTCAAAGACGACACATGCATGTGTAGTAAATCCATGAGAGAGTCCATTCAAGATGGAAGTAAAGGACCAAAAAAGGTGTGTTTGACCAACAATGGCAACTACTGAAGCTTAAACAGACTTTTTCACCCATGGTTTTGGGTAAATATCTCAATAATGCCAAAAAAAATCAAAATTTACCGGAAAGTATAGGTTTCAGGAAAATTGACCGGAAAGTGCAATTTCCCCAAAAAACGCGTCCACGTCGGTGCGCAGCTGAAAAACGGCTAAAGCGCGTCCTGGGGGAGCGCTTTTGGCCACTCAAAGAAAAACGCCCCACGAGGGCGCTTTTTTTGCGAGGTGGCTGCAAGCGCCCCCGTGGACGCGCTTTAGGCTCGCTTTTCCCAAAACGTCTTGGCGTGGACGCTGCTGTTTGTGGTTTCCTTCCGTCTCGACAAAATAATTTTGAGACGCTTGGAACAAAACCGCGGCGTGGCGGCGCTTCCACGTGGGCGCGCTTTTGCTCTGATGGTATCGGGCACAATTATTTTGAGGAGAAGTTGCGGAACAAACCGTGACCGAAAAACGCCCCACGTGGACTCTCTTTTGCTATAGTGGTCTCCGGCAAAATTATTTTGAAGAGACGTTTACGAACAAACAAGAGCCAAAAACGCTCCCACGTGGACGCACTTTTGCTACTGTTGCTCTCCGACAAAATTAGGCTATAAATCACCAAATTTCATTCTCGCTTAGCGAAACCAAATTCAAGCAAAAGGAAAAAAATTGAAAATGAGTGAACGTATTAATGCTTTGTTATTTACTACGATGGTGAAGTGCGAGACACCGAAAATGGTGTTGTTTTCTTATCGGAGAACACAAATAGCGATTGAGTTTTAATCGAACGCCGATTTGGTAGAACTTCGCAAAAGAATTAGGCGTAAAATATTCGTAATAACGCCAATGAAAGTTCACCTATTAAGTATAGATTTTGCGCTTCCGTTGATCCGGTGAGATATGACTCATTCGACATCAAAGGTCCTCGGAGCCTTGAGGCAATGGTGGAGACTCATCTTGCCGTGGGTTCACCCTATATCGAGGTATATGTAGAATTTTCATCTCCAAGTGATCCGCCACGACCTCAACATCTAGTATCGTTCGAGGGAATACACGACCCCAAGTCGACACTCTGTAAGTGGGAGGCAAAACACGTATGCCCGTGTGTGCGATCGTAGTATGGAAAACATAACCCTCGCATTTACACTCGGTTGGTGGATGGGACATGCATATCTGTCACGACGTCCGGATGATAGAAATACGTATTGGGGACGTCGTCAACTTCTAGTGGTTGGCAATCCACATACGATTGGAATCAGACGAAAGATGTTTAAGGAGGGATGATGTACTCCCGACGACATCCACCGCGAGGGGCCTCGTTTGTTGCGAGTTATGGAGGGTCCGGACGATGAATCTGATGTGGATCCACCTCGAGAGCCAGGGCCCGACGGTGCGAAGTTGGATTATTTTCTCAACCGAGCTCGCTCCAATTGTACCGAAGACGTTGAGGGCGGTTGAGGCGAAGAAGAAGAAGATCCGCTATTCGGGGCATACTCACCTCCAGCGCACACATGCATAATGTCGATCTATCTCAAGATGATGCATTGGAGTTTCTGAACTACCACACCGGAGGCGTGACCGCATACAAATTCTTCGTTGGATTCGGACAAATTAGAAGTTGGTAACGAGCTTTTCCAACAAGAATACTTTTCTTGGTGCATTGAAACAATACAACATCGAGAACGGGTTAACTACACTATGGTTAAATCAAACCTCGATAGGTACGCAGGCGAAGTGTATGTGCGGCAAGACGGCACATGTTCATGGAAAATCATGGCGTCGTTGAGGAAAAGGACGAGGATGTGAGAGGTGAAAAAGTACAAAGGTCCGCATACATGTCTTACCGACAAGTACCACTATGTGTTCAATGATTTCAATAACACTAATATTATATAATGTTGCATTATTTAACGTGCTTCGTTGATGGTGTAACACAAGATCATCCGAGGATGGATTCGGACATGTTGGCTGATTTAATAATCTCGACGGTGAAGGCCGATCCCAAAACTACAATGACGGCCTTAATTGGCAATATTCGTAGCCAAATGGGGTACACGCCTCTTACGTAAAGGCTTGGATAGCCAGCGGCGTTGGAAAAGTTGCACGGTCGATGGGACGCTTCATATAATGAAGTGTGGCGGTGGTGTCGTGTTGAGACGTATGTCCCGAAAAAGACAACGGACCTTGAAACGGAACCGGCGACTACAACGATCGTCGCTCCGTGGATGCGCGGTGTTCAAGCGCTGTTTCGGACATTTAAGCAATGCCGAGATGCTTTTACATACTGCAAGCCATTGGTACAAATTGACGGTACCTTCATGTATGGTAGATATACGCATCGACTATTGCTAGCTGTGGCACAAGACGGCTGTGGGAGAATCTTTCCGATTGCATTCGCAATAACACCGGAGTCACCGATGATCGGACTTCTTCCTATCTAGGTTAAGGAGGCATGTCTGCCTCAACCCGACATATGCGTTATATCGGATCGGGGCCCCGGAATACTTGCGGCAATATAACGACAGGGAAGCATGTGGCATCGCACACACCATCGATATTGCTTGAGGCATGTTTCATCCAACTACTATGGGCAACACCGATCTAAAAGACAGAAACGACAAGTGACCGATATGGGTATGAAATATCTATTAATATAATTTCTTTTGAAATTTTCAATGTATTCGCAATTGAATAGTGGTATGTAATATTCGCTATCAACGTATATTGGCAGGGTACGAGATCAATAAAGACCGTTTTCACGAGATGTTGGCCAGTTTGCGCGCAGATAACGCCGAAGGCGCAGAGTACCTGTGCAATATTCCTTTTGAACAGTGGACACAAGCATATGACGGCGGCCTACGATATGGTCATATGACCACAAACCTGGCCGAATGCATAAATTCTGTGCTAAAAGGAACCCGTCATCTGCCGATTACAGCGGTTTTGCGGGAGACATATTTTCGTTTAGCGGCACTATTTCCGAAGAGAGCGGGAGTTATCGAGGCGGATGCAAGGAGGCCATGTATGGAGCCCGAAGGTCTTGCAAGAAATTAACCGTGGGAAGGCACGGGCGAACACCATGCACACAGTGTGTCACGACCGCGACAGCCTATGGTTTCGTGTCACGGAGTTTGACAGACCGAACCAAGGTATTGTTGGCGGGCATTATCGTGTACACTTGACGAATAGGGCATGCGATCGTGGATATTTGATGCACTTCGTTACCCATGTGCTCATGTACTTGCGGCTTGTCATAATCTTCGTCTTGACCCCATGAGCTATGTCGACGAAGTCTACAAATTAGAAAACATGTACAACGCGTGGAGACACGTATTCCACCACCATCCCGGATGAACGTAAGTGGCCATCGGTATCGCTTGCACCATATAAGCCGCTTGCCGGATAGAGAATTGAGGCACAAACCAAAAGGTCGACCTTCCTCGACTAGAATACGCAACAATATGGATATCCGAGAACCGACCAACCAAAGTCGGGTGCGGGGTGGTGTAGGAACCCGGGCCATACATCTCGCTCGTGTCCAAATCGGACTAGTTGACCGTGTTCTTAGCTTGTTTGTCTCTTGCTCAGCTATGTAATTTACTGCTTTTTTGGAGGAAAACGGTGAACTTTTGTACAATAACTCAAATTTATTAAATATAAGATAAATAAATTGCAAAAAATGAAAATTAAACCATTTCTATTTTATCAAAGATATTAAAACTAAATTAAAAAAATTAAATTACAAAAGAAATAACATTAAACTCAATTTTATTAAATATAAAAAAATTTATATTGCAAAAACTAAATTATCAATGAAAACTTCTTATTTATTAAATATACTACAACTAAATTACAAACAAATAAAAATAAAGAAAACTTCTTATTTATTAAATATATTAAAACTAAATTACAATAAAATAAAAATAAAAACAATTTCTTATTTTATTACATATATTAAAATTAAATTACAATAAAAACTTAAACAATTTCTATTTTATTAAAGATATTAAAATTAAATTACAATAAAAAAATTAAACAACTATTATTTTATTAATATATTAAAACTAAATTAAAAAATATAAAATAAAAATAAATTTTTATTTTATTAAAAAAATCAAATTATATTACATACAAAAAAATACACAACTTCTATTTTAGTGAAGATATTAAAATTAAATTACAAACACAAATAAAAATTTGACCATTATCAAAGCGCGCGCCCCCAGGACGCGCTTTTTAGGTCGCTTTTCCCCAAAAACGCGACGTGGGCGCGTTTTTTGGGGAAATTGCACTTTCCGGTCAATTTTCCTGAAACCTATACTGTCCGGTAAATTTTGATTTTTTTTGGTATTATTGAGATATTTACTCCATGGTTTTTCCTTTAATTAAAAAAAAAAACAAATATATTTCATTTCTTTTGAAGATTCAAGAAAATTTACATCAAACTTTTACCTAAATTTGGATTTGGATTTAGTTTTTTAAATTTTTTATTTGAGAATTAAAATATTTGAAATTTAAATTAATTTAAATTTAGATTTGAATTTCAACTAATTCTAAGTTTTAAAAATATTCTTTTAATTTTGTTATTTAGGAGGATTTTGAACATTGTTGTTTGAATTGGTTTGAATCTGCAATTGAGGTAATGGTTCAAAGAAAGACATTAAAACGGTTGACTCGATAACTAGTATTGGACCTACTGAATCTGAAAAAAAATCGGTGAATCGAGTGATTTTACCAATTAAACTAGATTTTTTTTTATGAATTTTTTACATTTATTTAATAGAACTGAACAAACTAATTGAACTGGTCATATCGACAAACCAATAACTTAACTGGTTGAACCACCAGTTTAGTTCTAAAAACCTTTATTTTGATTGAAAAAAAAATGCATTTTCCATTTTGTTATAAACAATTTAGGATAAAAACTGTTTTGCTTCTGTATATTCTTTCAAAGAGGTTTTTTTATTTTAATTATACTTTCATTATTAGGATGTAACTTTCCATTTTTATATTTTTATAATTTTTTTAGGTTAAAATATTAAAAATAACTCTCAACATTATCATATTATTTATATTAAGTCGTTTATATTTGTTTATGCATGAATAAAAGCATATAATTTGATTTGTACTTAACTAAGTGAATTTACTTAGGTATAAATTAAAAGCTAAGGATTTATAAATTAAAATTATGGAAAATTTGAATATTTTATATTGTATTAAATTAAATGCACAAAGCTTCATCATTGTTTTCAAAATCGGACTGGGAATCAATTGGATAACAGTGGAATAATGGGAAAGATTGGTTGGCTTATGATTGAATCGATTGGACCAGTCAAACTGGTTGAATCGGGAACAAGTAGTCTAACTAGTTCGTCCACAGATCCAGTTTTGAAAATCTTGAACTTAGTCGATGATATATTATAAGTAAATTTAATTATTTATTATTTGAATTTTGAAGGCATTATAAAAGAAGAGAGAACAAAAAGGTTGTTATTTTTTTAATCAATATTGGATTTAAAAAATTTTAAGTTTTAAAATCTGAAATTTAAGTATTATAAAATTGGACTTGGATTTACCCGTATTCAAATCTAATTTTTTATTTGTTATTCAGATTTTTAAATTTAAATTCAAATATTTTACCCTAAATCATAATTTTCAAATTGAGATCTTAAAAACTAGGTTGTGGGAGGATATTGAGCTTTAAGCTTGGATTGAGGCTCTCACCATCTCGCAAAAAGAAAATTAGCTATGGAGTATCGAGTTAGCAATCTAATTGCTTTCAAATACTTGTACCATTAATGGAAATTTTCAAAAAAAAAAAAAAAAGCTTAAGGAAGGAGAAAGGAGAGTAAATGTAAAGATGATGAAGGATGAAGTAAGAAAATCTAAAACAATGCTTCACTCGGAAAGTTGGATTTGAGGTGGAGAATATACGGGGATTCACTCATTCTCATTCACAATGACAGGGTGCAAACTTTACAAGACTGCTACAATCTTTGCTTGTTGCTTATAGCTGTTGTAAATAAAGAGAGCCATTACACATTGTTTGAATAAATGTAGAACCTTTTGTTTATGCATAAAGGTTATAAGAGTGGAAGCCTATGAATTTGCCAACAATAGCTAGTTGGTATTTGCGAATGCACTAACTCTTTGGGTAACATTTCAGTGTTGTTGAAACTGTTGCAATAGTTTTATTATAAAGAAATATTCAATTTAAAGTCAAACTTTAAAATCTAATAAATTAACTCCGATAAGGAATTTACACCGTTGGATCCAAAAAAAAAAAACTGCTGGACACCCAAAGCTGGGTAATATACCCATATATACCAAAAAACAAATAAATTTACGGAAAAGGGCCGATTTTTTAAAAATTTACGGAAAAGCGTCATTTCCCCACAAAACGCGTCCACGTCAGCGCATTTTGTGGGGATGCAGCAGGAAAGTGCGCCCTTGGGGGAGCGCTTTTGCCACATCAGCACAAAGCGCATCGACGGGGGCGCTTTGGTGATGTGGCAAAGCGCCCCCAAGGACGCGCTTTCTCCGCCGCATCCCCACAAAACGCTACCGACGTGGACGCGCTTTTGCCCTCCTTCCCGTCTCCCTTTTCAGCTATTTTTTTAGTGTTAGGGTATGATATATTTAGGGTTTTGGGCAAAATATATTAGCCAAAAATTATTTGAATTTTTTTGGCGCTTGTATCTGGCAAAATAATTTTGAGAAGACGCTTCAACAAACAAAGGCCAAAAACGCTTCAGCGGGATGCATCGTCAAGAAGAGTACGAAAAGAGCTCCCACGTGGGCGCTCTTTTGCTACGATAGTCTCCAAAAATAATTTTGAGAAGACGTTTACGAACAAACAAGGCCAAAATGCTTCCAGCGAGATGCACTGTCGGCAAAGAGTACCAAAAGAGCTCCCACGTGGGCGCTCTTTTGCTCTGATAGTCTCCAAAAATAATTTTGAGAAGACGTTTACGAACAAACAATGGCCAAAACGCTTCCAAAGCAGGATGCACCGCCAAGGCAAGAGTATCAAAAAGAGCTCCCACGTGGACGCTTTTGCTACTGATGATCTGTGGCAATCCTTAGACTACAAATCAGCCAAATCTCATTCTCAGGTTGCATAACAGAAATTGAGGCAAAAGAAAAATAGAAACTGAAAATGGGTGAACGTGTCAATGTTGTTATTTACTACGATGGTGAGGTTTGTGACACCGAAAATGGTGTTGTTTTTTTATTGGAGAACACAGCGCGACTGGGTTTTAATTGGAACATAGATTTGTTAGAACTTCGTAAAAGAATTAGGCGTAAAATCTTCGGAACAACGCCAATGAAAGTTCAGTCTATTAAGTATAGATTTTGCGTTTCGGTTGATCCAGTGAGATATGAATCATTCGACATCAAAGGCCCTCGGAGCTTTGAGGCAATGGTGGAGACTCATCTTGCTAGTGGATCACCCTATCTTGAGGTATACATAGAATTGTCATCGCCAAGTGATCTTCCTTCAACCTCAACATCTACTTCTGTTCGAGGGGAATACACGACCCCAAGCCGACACTCTGTTAGTGGGAGGCAGAATACGGAAGTGCCCGTGTTTGGTGGTAGTATGGAAAATATAACCCCTGCACAACACTCGGTTGGTGGATGGGACATACATATCCTTCCTTCGACGTCCGATGATAGAAATACGTATTGGGGAACGTCATCAACTTCTAGTGGTTGGTAATCCACATATGATTGGGAACGTTACGAGAGATGTTTAAGGAGGGATAATGTACTCCCCACGACATCCACCAGCGAGGGGCCCTCGTTCGTTGCAGATTATGGTGGATCGGGTGATGAGTCGGATGTGGATCCACCTCGAGAGCCCGGGCCCGATGGTGCAGAAGTTGGATTATTTTCTGAACCGGAGCCTGTTCCAACAGTACCTGAAGATGTCGAGGGCGGTTCAGACGAAGAAGAAGAAGATCCGCTATTCAGGGCGTATTCGCCTCTAGCCCACATGCATAATGTCGATCTATCTCAAGACGATGCATTGGAGTTTCCTGAACTACCACACCGGACGCGTGACTGTACAACTTCGTCGTTAGATTCGGGCGAATTAGAAGTTGGTAACGAGTTTTCCAACAAGGATGTTTTTCTTGCTGCATTGAAACAGTACAGCATCAAGAACAGGGTTAACTATTACGTGGTTAAATCCAAGCTCGATAAGTACGCAGGCGGCGTGTGCGAAAAGACGGTACATGTTCATGGAAAATCATGGCCTCGTTGAGGAAAATGATAGGCTTGTGGGAGATCAAAAGTACAAAGGTCCACATACATGTCTTGCTTCAGTGCAAAGATCACGATGTGTTCAATGTTTTTGAATAATACTAATATTACGTAATGTTGCATTATTTAACATACTTCGTTGACAGGTGTTACACAAGATCATCCGAAGATGGATTCAGACATGTTGGCTGACTTAATAATGCCGACGGTGAAGGCCGATCCCAAGACTATAGTGCCTGCCTTAATTGGCAATATTTATAGCCAATTGAGGTACATGCCTTCTTACAGGAAGGCTTGGATAGCCAAGCAGAAAGCGTTGGAAAAATTACATGGTCGGTGGGACGCTTCATATAATGAAGTGTGGCAGTGGTGTCAGGTGCTGGAGAGATATGTCCCAGGCAGCATAACAGACCTTGAAATGAAATCGGCGTACTACAACGATCATTTGCTCCGTGGATGCCCAGTGTTCAAGCGTCTTTTCTGGACATTTAAGCAATGCCGAGATGCATTTATATACTGCAAGCCATTGGTACAAATTGACAGTACTTTATGTATGGTAGATATACGCATCGGCTATTGCTAGCTGTGGCACAGAACGGCAGTGGGAGAATCCTTCCGATTGCGTTCGCAATAACACCGGGGGAGTCAGCTGATGACTCGGATTTCTTCCTATCTAGGTTAAGGAGGCATGTCCGCCTCAACCCGATATATGCGTTATATCGGATCGGGGCCTGGAATACTAGCCGCAATAGAGCGCCGTGGAAGCTCGTGGCATCGCACACACCATCGATATTGCCTAAGGCATGTTGCATCCAACTACTACGGGCAACATCGATCTAAAAGTCGACGACGGCAAAGTGACCGATATGGGTATGTAATATCTATTAATATAATTTCGTTTGTAATATTCAATTTATTCTCAATTAAAGAGTGGTATGTAATATTCGCTATCAACGTATATTGGTAGGGTATGAGATCAATAAGGACCGCTGGAGATGTTGACGAGTTTGCGATCAGATAACGAAGAAGGCGCAAACTACCTGTGCAATATTCCTTTCGAACAGTGGACACAATCATACGACGGCGGCCTACGATATGATCATATGACCTCAAACCCGCGAATGCATAAATTCGTTTAAAAAGGAACGCGTCATCTGCCGATAACATCGATTGTGCGAGAGACATATTTTTCGTTTAGCGGCACTATTTCCGGCGGCAAATGAGTTATAAAGGCCAAATGCAATGAGGCCATGTATGGAGCGCGAAGGTCTTGCGAGAAATTAACAGGGGGAAGACACGGGCCAACACCATGCACACAGTGTGTCACGATCGCGACAGCCTATGGTTTCGTGTGACGGAGTTTGACAGACCGAACGAAGGTATTGTTGACGAGCAGTGCAGTATCGTGTACACTTGCGAAATAGGACGTGCGACTGTGGGATATTTGATGCACTTCGTTACCCATGCGCTCATGTACTTGCGGCTTGTCAGAATCTCCGTCTTGATCCCATGAGCTATGTCGACGAAGTGTATAAATTAGAAAACATGTACAACGTGTGGAGACACGTATTCCCACCATCCCGGATGAACGTAAGTGGCCGCTCGGTATCGCTTGCACCGTATAAGTCGCTGTTTAGGATAGACAACTGAGGCGCAAACCAAAAGGTCGACCTTGCTCGACTAGAATACGCAACAATATGGATATTCGAGAAACGAGCAACCAACGTAGGTTGTGCGGATGGTGTAGGAACCCAGGCCATACATCTCGCTCGTGTCCAAATCGGAATAGTTGACAGTCTTCTTAACTTTTTTTGTCTCTTGGTGTCTATGTAAATTCTATTTATTTGTTGATGAAAACGGTGAACTTTTGTAGAAGGACTAATTTGGATAAAAAAACCTTTAAGTTACAATAAGATTACAAATATTGGACTTTTATTTTTAAAATTAAATTACAATAAAAAAATTAAACAATTTCTATGTTATTAAATATATTCAAGAACTTTAAGAGAAATTTGAGAGAAAGATGATAGAGGACTAATGTGTGAATAAAATAAAAGTGTTGGGGGTATTTATAGGTTTTATTTTTTGACCGTTGGCCCCCAACGGTTTTGACCGTTGCAGGCGCGCTTTGTGCTGATGTGGCAAAAGCGCTCCCCCAAGGGCGCGCTTTCCTGCTGCATCCCCACAAAACGCGTCCACGTCAGCGCGTTTTGTGGGGAAATGACCATTTTCCGTAAATTTTCAAAAAACCGGCCCTTTTCCGTAAATTTATTTGTTTTTTGGTATATATGGGTATATTACCCCCCAAAGCTTACTTGGTTAAAGTTACTTAAAAGGGAGCTCACTTAACCGATAGACAGATCGAATCAAGACCTCGATGGATTAAGCGTAATTCTTGGAATGCAAATTCTGTAATTGCTAGTTGGGTGGAAAAGTAGAAAGATGGAAGGAATGAGTGGAAAAATGAAAAGAAAATATATTTTTCCACCTTGATATATAAGAATCAATACTTCCAAACTGAAATGATGAGAAAGAATAAAATGAAAGAACTCTTCATTTTTCAAGAAAAAAGTAATTTCCTTTTCCTTTTCCCAAGTACACCTAGGAAAGAGAAATTATATTTTTTTATCCTTCCAGTTTTCTTCTACTCTAAACTCATATTCTGGACAAGGATGCAGTTGTTTGCTAAGTTATTAAAGGAGATTTTTCATGTAAAAAAAAAGTATAAAAGAAATGAACTGAAATTTATCCTTAATTCTATTGATCGGAAAACAAAACTCGTAACAACAGTAGAAAAACGACAAAGAAGAATGATCTCTCTTTATCTGGTATAAGTTGATATTATGAGCAAGAACGTGAAAACGAAAAAGAAAATACTACAATGATACATGAAAATTATAGCATATTGCTTTGCTTACAGCTCAATTTGCATGATAAAAACTCTTAAGCACCAAGAAGACACTCTAAACCTACTGCACATTATTACACGCCAAGCGAGGGAAGAAGGGGATGATGTATTTTTGATATGCAAAAATAATAAATTTGTATAACCTATGCATAATATAGAACTTTTTTTCAGAATCTACAGCAAAGAAAGCCCTGCCTCCATCCCCGATGCCTCCGATACTGTCTCTGGTCAGCTTTTGCCATTCTTACCGGACTACTATTCCATTCGGACTGCAATCTGTATATGGAGGAAAACAGAGAATAAACAACTAATGGTTGGTTATGAATACGATAGAACAAGTGCAAGTAACAAAATGGTTTGGCAGTAGATTACATTGGGAAGGCAAAGGAACGAGTGCTTGTCGTGCTGCTATCCGATCTAAGAGAGAGATTGCCTGAATATGCTATCGGTCCAGAGTAGCTTATTAGACCTGTTAAGGGCCCTGCAGCAGAGAAACTAGACTCCCCGTTTCCGCTTTGAAGATTGCTTGAAAAAGGTTGATCAGTTGTCTCTTCAAGTTTGGATGTTCTTCCAGTCTCGAGAGGCTCGTTAGAACCTTTGCCGCTTGTTGGTGCAGAAGATCTGGAGTCAAATGTGATGCTTCCAGTTTCACTGACAAGGCCACTGCTAATTGCTTCCAAAGAAGCAGAGGCCGGAGCAGGACTGATTGGGGTAGCTTCCCCTTTCCCACTGTCCGATCCTTCGGCTGTGGAGACCAAAGCAGGAGCAGAAAGAATTAGGTTGTTTGATTCTTCAACCGCAGAAGCCACTATCACTTCCTTTTTACTTGAGTTCTGCGTATACAGTGAATCCATAATGTTATTACAAGGAGTTTCGATATGGTAAATTGATATTTTATTAACTTTGAACTAGATCTTTTTACCTCAAAGGACTGTTGTTCAATTCTGTCACTTTTGCAATCAGGAGACATGGCTTCAGATTTCAGTGTGGTCAATTCAGGCAATGAAAGTATGTCTCCTAGGGTAAACAACTCTTTGGAGCCGTCATTTGACATCATTTCCATTGCATCATCCTTCATGTCCCTTGTCACCAGCAAATCCCTAGGATCCCATTCATTCGGAATTCCCTTGTTAGACTTGTTTTCTTCTAGAGATAAGGCAATATCTTGCATATATGTATCAGCGTCAAGTTTTTTGTTAGAGCCACATTCGTTGTCAATATCCTTCCCAGATTGATTTTCTTCCGGAGAAAAGGAAATGTCTTGCATGGGCATATCAGTCTCCGACATTTCTTTCATCAGTTCATTATCTTGATCCTTTTTGGGATACGAAAAGTTGCACTCACTCTTCTCATCCACACTGCTTTCAAACAAGAACATGTCTTGTGTCGGAACTCCCTCATCAATACAAATGTCCTTGACAACATGATATGTACTCTCTTTATAACAAACTACCAATTCAGGCAATTCACAATCCATTACACTTTTGTCCAAATAAAAAACCGAGTCCTGAAATGAATCCATATTCTTTGAAGAATGAGAGTTAAATGTCACAAAATCTCGGACCTCCTTTTCATTACCATTAGAAAAGTCGTGTACACTGTTGGAACAATCAAGTTCAGAAGCTGTCCATTCATCTCGTGTATTCTCCGAATATATTGAGAAATCTGAATCCAGTTCATCGCTCTTTATATCATGCACGACTCCATTCTGATTTTCCTTCATAGTATCATCTGTGCTCAGTTCAGTAGCATCTGAAGACTTTTCTCTGTTCTCAAAAGGTTTAGTGTCAGCTAAGAAGGAATAAGGCTTCGAATCATTCTTGAAGCCTATAGTTGAATGGCAAATCACTAGTTCATTATCTGCAAGTACATAAAAACATCCTATAAACACTGAATTCTTCGTATATAAATGACTAAATATAGTTGGCAGAATAACATCTGAAAGACGACAATATGTACGGGAGAGACAGACAGAGAGGCAGAGATGAAAGAGAACGAAAATAGAGATGGGGTTATTACCAAGTTTCATGTTTCACGATGGTTGGCCTCGGATCACAATGTCTTCAGCCATACACCAAAGGCGTTGGAGAGCTACTCTGCGCATGAAATGCAGGACAAGTTAGGTCAGTAACGAACTTGAAGTTCCTACAAAGAGAAAACAGAAACAGCTACCAGCAGACATTAAAAATAAAATTGTTTGATGAAAAACTCGCTAGGACGACGCAGCTGATAGGATCAATTGAAACCACCATGTCATAAATATTCTCCAGCTAAATTACTGACAAAGAAAACCATCCTTTATTTTTCCATGAATGCTTTCAAACATTGAAATACATGAAAATCAAACAAGAAATACATCTGTAAGAACCAAACAATCTTAACCCTAAAACTAATTGATATTCAAAGATTAAAACAGAAATCCATTAAAAAGAAACAAAGGTAATATGATAACAGAGATGGAAGTAATCTAAACCAGATTAGTAGAACCTAAGTCCAAGCTCATTTATTAGCTTGAAGAAACCAACAATTATCCAATTATAGGCACCAAAAACAGAGCCCTATATACCCAAACCACAGTAATTTTCCTAAACCAAAAATCTAATTATCCAATTATATACAACAATAATAGTTATCAAGAGATTACTCCATGATAAAAAAAAACCTTTCTTTTCACTATGGGGAATCTTCTGTTTTATGTACAAAAAGGCGAGAGAAAAGTTTTTAACTTTTTTGAAAAGCTTACATGAAGTTTAAAATTGATTTTCAAACCCCAAAATGAACCCTTTTTCCCTTTTTTTTTCCAACAAAAGCTGCCATCTGTTGTGTTTATACCTTTAACTAGATCTAATCCACTGCAATTATTTATAGAGGGAAAAAAAATCACAGATTGGTTTAACTCAAATAGATGAAAAAGATGCAGTAAAAAACAAAAGGAGAGAATATCAGAGATCTGAAACAGATCCCAACAAATACAAAAACCCAAAAGAGAGAAACAATCATACAAGAAAATATATTAAAATAAATGATAGTAGCTGTACCTTTATGATTCAGAACATAAAACTTTCATCAATATTTCACTGCATAAAGGTTAGAGAAAAGGGAGAACCTATGGAGTTTTGGGGTCTTCACTCTTCAAAGGAAGCAAAGCAAATAATAAAGAAACAATCTTTTCATTTAGAAGCTTTAAAAGCAAAGCTTAAAAAAACCCCAAGTTTGAAGAAGGTTTGGGGGGTTTTAAAACAGAGGAATATTGTAAATTAATAAAGAAATGAGTGAGTTGTAATTATCGAAAGATTAAAACTCCACAGCTACTATTTGTTATTAATGGCTGAGAGAACCAAACACTCTCTATATTTATTATTATTTTAATGGATTTGGGTTTTTGGCTGAGAGACTCCAACATCATTCCTTCACTTTCCCCATTCCCATTTGTAGAACTAAATTAACCAAACTGATAACACCACTTTACCTGTTCACTTTCCCAGGATTTTAAAAAAAAAAAAATACAAATTTTCTTTCCAACCAAACAGCAACAACTACAAATACAAGGAAAAAAAGCACTACCTTTTTTTTTCTCTCTTTTTCCCTTTTGACTTCGTTTTTTTGGAACCTGACAAGAATCTTAGCTCTGTTCCTCAAAGTCAAAATGGTTAAGTTGATATTGTTTTTCGCCGGAGAAGCTATTTAGTAGCGAAAACGGCAGAGGGGTAACAAAAAGAAAAAGGGAAGGTTAAAGTGGAAGTGAGAATAGAGTGAAGATGATGAAGATGACGGTGATATCGCGTGCACGTGTAGGTTTGTTAGGTACCCCACCATGGCTACTTTCATCCTCCCCACTTTTTGCGAGTCAGACCCTCTCTTCCTTTGAGAATTGATCATCGACAACGGTTTTCACTTTTCATTTTACAACCTATGGATCAGACGTTGGATCGGGTTTACATCTATCCTTTAATTATATTTACGTTGACTTTGTAATTTTAATTTTTTAAAAATATACACACCCAGGTTATCTAAGTTTACATTTTTATTCCTTTCTTCAAAAAGTTTCAAAATATATATGAATTGATTAAAAATTTAATTTAAATTATTAAATTATTCAGATTTTTTTTTATTTAAGCCACTAGATTAATTTCTTTAAAAAATTCGGTTAGCAAGCTTTAAGTGATGATTCAATGACCGGTACAGTGGATCGATACCTATTGACAAGTAGAAGAACATACTTTATATCAAAGTCGATTTCATGACCAGTTTTATAAACATTCAAAATTATTTCATTAAAATAAATTATAAAAGAGAAAAGAAAGAAAAATTTTTGATTGGTACAAACGGTGCGAATAAAAAAAAAAGTAATAACATTATTTTATAAACAAGCTGAATGGTTTCCGAACTTTTTTTAGTGTTTTATTTTTTTCAATTAAGTCCCTAATAATATGAATTGTAATTAGAATCCATGATATGATTGACTGAAATAATATAAATTTCTATTGTATCTGTATTTGTGATTGAACGTATAACATGGCTTATGTTACCGTTAAATAGAACACATAACAAGCTTGCCTTTTACTACTGAGTTGATATGTTAAAAGCATATTAAATGTTATTATTTTGATCTATTTTGAGCATGTCATATTCTATTGCATGGGGTAGGACATTTTGAAGGGAAGAAGTATTAGCAATTTATCTGCATTGTTTTGTTGTGTTCCCATAGTCATAGGCAGATTCCATCTGCGACGGTCCTGCTGTGTACCACAGCTATAGGCAGATTCCATCTGTGGCCTTTTTTCTGTGTATCCAAAACCTAGTGTAACGCCACAAAATTGGGGTTAGAATTATTCAGGTTAGTTGGTTGGATCATTGGTTTGGTGGGACTGTTAAGTTTGTTTTTGCACTTTAAAAGAAAAATGAGTTTGTTGGTTTAGCGGTTAGCTCTTTGGTAGCTTACCTTTGGTATTGAGTTTGAGTCCATGTGTTTGCAATGTGGGAATTGTTTTTAGAATTTTTGGTTCTAATTCTTTAAAATTTTTGTAATTTAATTTGAAGGATTTTGACAAATCTGATGTTGTTATTTTATTTTGAAATATATTTTAAAATAATAATAAATAAATAAATAAATCTAATTGGTTTGTTAAAGAGTATGTTAAATTATTTATTTATTATTATATTATTATTAAAATTTAAGTGAGAGAAAAGTGGGGAAGTTTTAAAAAAAACTCACACGTTGGTCACTTTTTTTTCCTTCTGGCTAGAGGTGTACATGGGCTGGGCTGGGCTGGGCTCAGGCCGGGCCCAACTAAAAATTTAGGCCCATTTTGTAGGCCCGGGCTCGGCCCGGCCCGACCCGAAATATGGGCCTGAAAAATTGCCCAAGCCCGGCCCGACATGGAATTGGTAAGCCCGAGCCCGGCCCGTATTATTTTTTTATTTTATTAAATAAAAAATAAAAAATAATGAATCAAATACATTTAAAGAAAATAGATGCTTATTTTCTACTTTGAATCTCATAATGATACTATTCTACCATTTAATTTTGTACTTTACGAAAATAGATGCTTAATTTGTTTAGCTTAATTTATTAATAATTTTTTCATATTCTCAAAAATTCAATTTTAAAGAAATTAAATATGGAATAAAATAAACACATGTTCTAAAGTTAAAATTTTATTAGTAAAAATAATACTAAAATATTTGGTGGGCCCGCCAAAAAAAAAATCATACCGAGGCCCGCCCGTTTTTAAACCGGCCTCATTTTTTTGCCCAAGCCCATTTTTCGCCTATATTTTTATCCGAACCCTCCCATTTTTCTAAGTGCCTTGGCCTTGGCGTAGGAGTAGCCCGACCATGTACAGCTCTACTTCTGGCAAAATCAAAATTTTTTGCTTTTTTTGGATCATTAATTCTTCTTCTTGATTCTGTTTGTTTTTTTATTCTTTGAGTGCCATTGCTCATTAAATATAAGGGTTTTAATATTTTGAGTTGTTCTTTTGATTTCAAGATTTTTTGGTTAATTGTTTTTCATTTTTCAAAACTTCATTTGGGTTCTTACCTTGTTCAATCAGGTTTTTAAGGGGGTAAGTATCGTTGTAAGGATTCTATCAATTGTTTTGGAATTTTCTATTTTGTTGTAAGCGAAAACTTGCTTTGTTTTGGGTATTTGTGTAATTGAGTTTTCAGTTGGATTGTTGGTGACAAATTGGTCAGTTCTTAGTGCTGTGAGTAGCGTATTTCAGGTGTGTTTGTGAAACTACTATAGTAAGGGATTGTTTTGATGTTGAAATTCACGGATTTCAGTCAATTTCAGTGTGGCCTTGTTTTGCAATTTTAGTTCTGTGTTTGTAAAATGACTCGTTTTAGTTCCTGTGTAATCCAACGCTCGTTTAAACCTCTGTAAGTGTGTTTGGAATACCGTTACTGATTGAGGGAGGTCTAGTAAGAGAGTATTACTATTTGATTTGAGATTTGTTTATGGATTGCTTGATTTGATCACGTTATTTGCATAAATGTTAAATGTGTTATTTGATAATTAGAGATGTACAATGTTGTATCACTGTTTTGAAACTGATTTCGAGCATGTCTGATTTTGAAATAGGCTAGTCCGAGCTGTTTGTCAGTAAGGATAATGGTTAATGAAATTAGAAAAAATAATTTTATTCGTTTCTGTAAACAGTTTGTATCTGCATTTAGGTTTGGGATATGTTTGAAGAGAAGGAAGTCTAATTTGATAGTTTTACTACAATATTCTGTTACAGCGGTTCTACCGCATTATTATATATATGTCAGCTCAACTGCATATTTCTATTTGAGTGGCTTCGACCTACTACTGTGGTGTGTAGGGTTGATGGGCTACCATAGCCCTTTGTGGTGTGCATGGTGGATGGGCCTACCATAGCCCAATTGTGGTGTGTAGGGTGGTCGGAGTGGTGTTTGGTTGGGTGGATGGGAAAATTCAGTTTGTTGCATATTTTACGTATCTGATTTTATGTCTGTCTGTATTAACGTTAGGACATGTGTGATAGATTAATGTAATTGCGTTATGTATGTTAGTGGAGACTATTCGTATATTTGGTTACCGGTTTTAAATTCTAGTATGACATATGTATTTACTTTTTTTGAAACTATTTTTGTTCTGTTACATCATCAGTTGCCTCTTGCCTAAGTTTCAATCTCACACTGAGCTCGTGTAGCTCATCCTTTTTAGTTTCCCTCTTTCAGGTATTTTGCGAGGTTAGTTTGTGGACTCGGCACATCAAAGGTCTCAGAAGTTTTTTTTTTGTGTTGGTTCGGTTTAAATAAGATTTTCATAAGATTAGTATGGTGATTTTTAATAAATTTATAAGGCAATTATATAAAACTGTGGTATGGGTTATGGCTACTTGATTTGGTTTTAAAATATTCGATGCCACACATGGATTTAATTTAATCAAATTTTATTTTTCATTTTATAAACATACAATTTTTAAGGTATTAATCTATGGGTTTTTCGACTAAAAGATGACATCAAATTTTGCCGCTGCAATTCCGTTTTGAAATTTCAATTTTTCTCAAAACTACTACTCTACTTTGATTACAAAATTAGTACAAAAATAGTAACTTGTTTTTGAACTAGTTTGAAGTGATAAAATGGTTTAATGTAATTAAATCTTATTACAGTTGCAGTAAGTTGTAAGAGAAAAAGATTTTCGAAAAGAGTTTCTGTGTTTAAAATAGTGATTTTGTTTTGAGCCATTTCAATGGCCAATGTGACCTCTGGAATCCGGTGAAAACTTTTGGGCTAGGTTTTAGGGTGTTACTCCAAGTGGTAGCTATTACTTGCAAATATGTTGTGCATCCACAACCAATGGTAAATTTTACCTGCAATATTTTTCTATGTATTCACAACCATAGGTAGATTCCATTTGCAATGTTTTGTTGTGTGTACATAGCCATTGATTGTTAATCTGCAAACTATTGGTCGTTAAACCACAATCTGATGTGTTGGTGGTTGGAGTTCAGGGGAACTCCCATTGTGGTGTGTACTGGTGGGGTAGGATATTTTCTGTTAAAATTGAAGCTATATGGAATCCACAAAAACATGTGCATAAAAAACTGGAATTTCGGATATGACATTTATATATATGTTTATTGTTGAATGATATGAAACATCGATATTATGATATTGTCATTGTAAGTTATTTTTGTGTGACATATATTTGTATGCTTAATCATTTGCATTGATTATCTTGTGATTAAACTCACACTGAGCGTCATAGCTCACTCCCCCATTTATTTCCATTCTTATAGATAACCCATCAGGTTAGGACGTGGACGCGAAATCTAGAGCGTCTCGGCTCTGTTTTAGTTAATAAAAATTTCAGAATTATTATTTGATCTTTTAATTATTCAGAGATTGTATTATTTTATTTTGAACTATGGCATGGGACGTATGATTTGTTTTCTTTTAGCATGCATGAAATTTAATTTGATTTTAGGATATCGAAATATGAATATTAATTAATTGTGCATGAACTTCGGTTTTTATTAAAAATATAGACAATTATCACTTTTCCGCTGCTAAATTATAGTTAAGAATTTCAAATAGTAAATAAACTAGTAAATAACTAAGTTTTCTTCCAAAGATAAACAAACGTTTTAAAATGATTGTTTTCAAAACTCCGGTAACTTACCGGGCCATTTCGATGGCTAATATAATATTCTGAATTCGTGTCTAACGTCTAACCTAAGTTGAGGAGGTTACAGTCTGGAAGCATAAGTTTTGGCACCCTTATAGTCACCCTTTTGTTTTGCAAATTTTCTACCTTCTAGCTCAAGCTTATTTAAGCCTATCAATATCGTTAAGCGGCTAAAACATGTGCATTAATTGATATTTATTAGATAAATCTTAATTTAGTAAAATATTATTAAAATCGGAATATTAAAATCTAAACTTTTTTTGGTGAAATACAAGAACAGGGAGAAGTCTGAACAACAAACACGACTAGCGCTACTTGAACACAAGTCACACCTGTGGTTGTGAACACCCTAACTATCAGGCCATCACATAGGGTTCTAAAATATAAAGTTTTAATCCATACTTGTATATATATATATACATTATGAATTATATATAGATATACGTGGTAGAGAAATTTATAGTTTTAATATATATACGTATAATTGTGGTATAACATAAGATAGCAAAATTTGCCATCACTAAAATAGAGATTTTTCTGCCTAATTAAGTCTTAATGAGCACTAAGTTCGATTATTGATATTTAGAGATTAGTTTAAGGTAGTTAAATCTTTGTATAGCAATCACTCTTTATAACATCGTTCCATTATAATAATTTAATTTGGTATAGAACTGATTTTTTAGATTTTAATTTTACCTTTTTTAACATCTTTTTATCTATAACAACAGTAACTATAAAGTATAAAGTGCACTATTAAATTAATTTTTTTATAACAACTTCTCTTATATTTTAATAAAGTTAATTATATTCCTAAGTGAAATAAAAATAATAAATTTTAGTTAGAATATTATTTCAATAAAATGCTTTATTTTTATATAAAAATATATTAATCATATTTTATTAAGTGAAAATAATCTTTAATAAATTGAACTACATTTGTAAATTTTATTAAATATGATTTAAATATAACTAATTAATATTATATCATGATTTTTAAATTTAAAAATTTAAAGAAAATCAAATATGATCTGAATCACAAATATTATTATAGGTGTCTTAAGATGCCGTTATAGGTGTATAACAACTACCTCTCTAAAATATCCGAAATTTTTACAGATAAACGAAGTTGTTATAGAGAGAGTTGATTGTATATTTTTTTTATAAGAGAAAACGAGCAAGAATTGTTCAGGGTTTGAATTTAAAATTTGTATGAACTGAAACTTGAAAACAAATTCTTTACAAATTCGTCCGAGATTCGGTTGGCTATATAATTTAATTATATACTAAATTATGACACACTCACGATGTCATTGAAAAATTGTATAATATATATGTATAAAAAATTATGTTGTAAACAAATAAGTTTTTTGGTTGAATTGATAGAGTTGAGTTTGGGGAGACTAAGATGTTTGAGGTTCAAGCCCCTTTGTGTGTTGATAGATTAACTGTCAAAACAATTCAATCGGGCACAAATATAGATATAAACACATTACACCTAACAAAAGTAACTATATTTGACTAGATTATGACACACCCAAGATATGGATGAAAAAATTGTATAACAAATATATTTAGAAGAAACTTATATTGAATGCAAATGGGACTTTTGACAGAGTTGGTAAAGTTAATACTTTATACACCATGATGTATAGGTTCAAATATCGTCATAAGTCGTTTTAAATTGATTTATAGAGATTTATGTGTAACATATAAAAATATAAAATATCCTTATAAAAAGATTTATTACTTTTTAAAAAGAAGGTTTTAGACTTTACAATGAGGCCTATTCTAAATTTTAGACTTTGTACAATTAAATTAGTGTTCAGTTGATTCATGACAGTTACTCAATTAAAAGCTTAAAAGCTTTGTATATAAAATAGATAAGGTTTATTTTGAGTTTTGGGTTGGT
Organism: Gossypium sturtianum; assembly: GCA_025698515.1. Classification (NCBI taxonomy): domain Eukaryota; kingdom Viridiplantae; phylum Streptophyta; class Magnoliopsida; order Malvales; family Malvaceae; genus Gossypium; species Gossypium sturtianum. The sequence goes on along the minus strand of CM046955.1, from coordinate 98,677,110 downwards.
TAGTTTAGAATTAGGTTAGATCCCATAAATTTAATTTACTATTCCACCCACTCTTTGATGTTTTATTTTTTATTTTGTTCTTACACATATGTCTTTATATCTTTGCACTAATATACACACACTTGGGCAAGTTCCATTGATTAGTTGCACTATTTGGATGACATGAATTAAAGCACATTTTTCTTTAATTTTCTTATCTTGTTGTGAAAGAAATAATTCCAAGTAGTCTAATTCTTATTAATTCGCATGCTTAAGTTTTGGAGTATTTAAGTTGATAAAGTAGGTAATATTCACTTTGTCAATATGAGGTTGTGTTTAACCTAACATCCTTGGAAAGCTAGTTGTGTAGATAACTTTATCTCGTAAGTACTTTCTTTTTCAATCCAAAAAAACGCATAATCTTAATGAGATAATCACAAATGTCGAAACCATCTTTAATTTTTTTTTTAAAACAGGGATCGACTTAAAAAAAACGAAAACGGGAGTCGTCACCAATCCCTTTTTGCTTAGGTGTGATTGGATCACCTTATAAAACGTTTTATTTCAAAACATTGATTTTAGCCTACGAAATTCAAGAAAACGGATTCGAGAGTCGGTTACGTACGAGGAAGGATTAGCACCCTCGTAACGCCCAAAATTGGTACCGGATTGATTAGTTATTGTCCTAATGTCGAAAATTCGAAAAGATTTGAAAACATGATTTCTTTAAAAACTTGAACAATTTGAGTTGAAACTTGAGATTCCTTTATTCCGAAAGAATACAAACATCACATCCAGCACGTTAGGACATGATTTTTTAAACCCTCGTAACCAAAATCATCTCATGATTTACAAAATTCATTAAAATGATATCTAGTTATTTAGTCAAACGAAAAATCGAAACCCAGCACGTTAGGGCACTATTTCCCGAATTTCTAAACATAAAACATTGCCTTATTTAAGAAAAACTTTTGGATAAAATGTGGTAATTAAAGAAGATAGATATTTTTAAACAAAGATTTAAAAAAAAGTAACATTAAGTTATTACAAAAAAGTGCAATTTACTAAAGTTACAGATTATATTAACAATTAGCACTAACATAAACAATTAAGTAAAAGAATGACAAGTAATAATAATAATGTTAAGGTAAACAAAGATAATGGATTCAAAATTATTTTTTTTTAAATGAACAATCAAAATAAAAAATATAGAGTAGATAATAACAATTTTAAAAGAATCTATGAAAAAATTAAGGAAAAAAATTATTCACAAGATTAAATTCAAATAAAAATAATAATATAAGGTAAATAATATACTCAAAACAATTAATGAATATTATAACAATTTTTAGAAAAATAAAATAATAAAAAAAGAAAGAAACGATATGGCAAAATCTAAAATAGTTAATATATACATAATAAAATAAATATATATTTTAAATAAATAATATAAAAACTTTGAATAAAAATGTATAAGGGATAACTTATAATAAGTATATCATATACCATTTAAAAAATAGATAATCTACATATTTTAAATAAACAATATATGGAAAATTTTGCCTTAATAATAAAACAATTTAGATGATGTACAACATACAAATTTTCAAATAATACATAATATGATTAAAGTTAAATAATATATAATATATAGATAATATATAACAAATAAAAATAATAATATATATGATAAAACAATTTAACGTAAATAGGAAAAGCAAAAAGAAAAACAAGTTTAAAATAATTAAAATAAATGAATAAATAATGATTAAGCAATTAAATGGATAAATAAAAAAAGTTAAAAAAGCATAAGTCAACCTAACTCCCGCAATATGTGGACTCAACGAAATTCCTCCACCAAAATCTAACTCGAATGTAAGCAACTCAAAAAGAAACGAAGATGAGCGAAGAACAAAATAGGAACAAGCCACGAAAAATAAAAACGTAAAAGAGAGAAATTTGAGTGAATGCTCTCAAGAATTTTTATTACTCAAAATTCAAGTCCTTTACAATGAAGGGAGAGGCCTCTATTTATAGTTGAGCCTCCCCAAATCCAACGGTACAGATCAATTACATCAACGGCTAAGATTAAAAGGTATCTACAAATTAAATATCTAAGATTACAAAATCATATTTTCTAAGATTGCATACCATATCTTTTAGGATTGCATATCATATCTAAGATTTGCATATCATATCTAAGATTGCATATCATATCTTCTAGGATTGCATATCATATCTAAGATTGCATATCCTTAAAGATTTTGTTTCCATATACGTTAAGCTTGTAGATGGACCTTCAATCTTTTCAAGTAATGGGCCATTCCGATCGGGCCAAATGATATATTTTGGACTGGACTTGGACTTTGTTTTATCATTTTGGGTTTATTATTATTTTTTGTATGGGTTTGGGCTAAATTGGCCTATTACAGCTGCCCCTCTTTGCTCATTGTCGTGTAACGAGAATGGAGCAAAGACTATAAAAGGACCAATTTTGCCCGGTCTTGCCGAGCCTTAACTTCTTGATCCTCATCTTCTTCCAGTAGTCTCTAACCCAACTACAACTTCAAGGAGATTGAATCAGTAGCTTTAATATTATTCTCTCGCAACTTCAGGAGATAAGACTCGCTCTTGTAGATTTAATCCATCCCATCAGAACTTAAGGAAAGTGAGACTAGTATCTTTGATCTTGCTTCACCGCAATATTCGTGAAGACAATATCTCGCTATTTTCACCGCTCCTCTCTGCAAACTCGGGAGGCAAGCTAATATCTTCGATCCGCTTCCTGCAACTTCGGGAAGATAAGATCTGCACACATCGACCGCCTCTATCGCAACTTTAGGGAGGCAAAGCTAATATCTTCAATCGCTTCGCAACTTTAGGAAGATAAGATCTCATTGCTTTAGTTCTGCTCACAGCAAACTCGGGGAGGCAAGCTAATATCTTCGATCTGCTTCCTGCAATTTTAGGAAGATAAGATCTGCTATCATCAGTCTACTCCGCTGCAACTTTAGGGAGGCAGGCTAATATCTTCAATCTGCTTCCTGCAACTTCAGAAAGATAAGATCTGCTGTTTTCAGTCTGTTTCACTGCAAACTCAAGGAGGCAAGTTAATATCTTCGATCTGCTTCCTGCAACTTCAGGAAGATAAGATCTACTGTCATCAGTCTATTCCGCTGCAACTTCAGGGAGACAGGCTAATATCTTTGATCTGCTTCCTGCAACTTCAGAAAGATAAGATCTGCTGTCTCCAGTCTACTCCACTGCAAACTCGGGGATGCCAGACTGATATTTTTGATCCGCTTCACTGCAACCTCAGGAAGGTAGAATCTGCTATCTTTTAGCCTGCTCCACTGCAAACTCAGGGAGATAAGGCTGATGTCTTCGATATGCTTCACTGCAACCTCAGGAAGGCCAAATATGCTATTTTAGTCTGCTCCACTACAACTTCAGGGAGGTCAGGCTGAAAGCGTTAATATACCCTACTACATTATCCTATAGAGGACATGACCTGTAGAATGGGTATATGCTTATGCCGAATGATTAGGATGCCCTGATCGAAATGAATCAAATGCTCCTAATTAGACGCGCTATGATATATGAATGCAGAAATGTTATGAGCATGATTCCTACTTAAGGTGTCATCACTCATTTGTTCTTCATCCTCGTTCCTCTCGAAGTATCAATTATATTTTGCTCAAATAATTTGCCCCATGGTAATTCTGAGTCCACTCCACTTGAACCTTGGGACATAAAGTTTGTACCTCCCACTACAACTTCAGGGGAATAACATTTGGTTTCTTCCATCCATCCTGCTGCCACTCAGAGGTATAGAATTTGTATAATCTTCAATCAATTTGATCTGTTACACCATTCCCTGGTAGTAATGACCAAATGTATATGCTTAAAATTTGCATGAATGCAGAGTATCATTTTTCTTTTCCCAGAAATGGTCCACTTTTACACTTGGGTTGACATTGCTCGTTATTTGTCGAGAAGGTATCACTGACGAAATGTCTTATCTTTTTGTTCAACCAATAAAAATCCAAAGAGATAATCATCTTTCAATATTCCCAACCCTTAGGCTTGGTGAGTTCTAAACAACAATCCTGTTTCAGATTCTCATATTATTTAGAAGCTTCCAGAGTAATATGCAAAACTCATTTTATGAAAGTATTATCAGTCCATTAATCGTTATTTCAATATAAAACGCTTGAAAAATATCACAACAATAGACGAGAAAGAAATTATTCAGGAGCATAGCTCAAAACAAATAAGTTAATCAAAGATAACCAAGGCAATAAAAGAAAATTGATTGGGGTGTATCTTGAAAAGAATAAAGTAATCAAAGATAGCCAAGGCCATAAAAGAAAATTGATTGGGGTGTATCTTGAAAAGAATAAAGTAATCCAAGATAACAAATTCAAAATGGGTAAGATAGAAGCTAGGTGCTCCAAATATTGCAGCCTGAGCTTCTCTGTACAAACTTCTTGAGGATCATTTTAAGCTCAATACGTATTTAGAGGATCCGGAGTACTTTGTCAATGCCCCAAGACGTAGCATACTTCCTCATTGTTAATTTAGGAACATGCCCTATCTTTGATCAAAATTTGAGCCGCCCTTTTTGGGTTTTCGGCTCAAAACCCTTTTGGTCTCAAAGCACCCTTTGCGGGTTTTCGCCTTGGCCTCTCCTTTTTTTTTTTCAGGCGCCCTTTGCGGGTTTTCACCTTGGCCTTTCCCCTTTCAGGTAAAATACTTCTTGATCGAACTCCGACTCGCCGAATTGGGCAAGTCTTCGCCATCCGTCTCGGTCCAATATCAATGCTCCTCTAGAATGTGCCCTTTTTACTACATAAGGTCCTTCCCAGTTTGACATCTACTTTCCTCTGAAATCCTTTTGTATAAGAAAGATCTTTTTCAACATCAGGTTCCCCTCATGGAATTCTCTAGGATGAACCTCTTTGTCGTAAGCTTACATCATCTGACAGTGATGGATAACTTTTAACCTTTTCTTCGATTAGGTTCAATTGGCAAAAACGCTTCCATTCCATAAACCAATGGGTAAGATGTTGCTCCGGCAAAGGTCCTGGCCAACATTCGATAATCATAGAGGATAAATGATAACTTTTTTATGCCAATCTTTACAAGTCTCGGTCATCTTTCCTACAATCCTTGTTTTGTTTTTTTGTTTTTTTCTTTTTGACTGCATTTGTTGCTCTATGATATGGCGTCTGATCTTTGAACAGACTACAAACTTTTGACATTGTCATTTTTGGCATTCTTTGTCGGCACCTGATCTCTTTTTTTTTTTGAGGATTTGATGACTATCGACTTTGTAACATTGGCATACGAAGCTACTTCCACCCTCTTAATGAAGTAAACAGCGACAACGACGATGAATCGATGTCGATTAGAAGCTTTTGATGAGATCAGCCCCATAATATTCATTCCCCACATATAGAAAATCTGTGAAGAAATAGATGAGGCACATAAGTCTTGTCTTCCTCAATTTGGCATTTACGACATAACTGAAGCAATCTCCCTTTTATGGTGGACCAATAGTACCCGAACATTATGATTAGCCTGGCTATTGTAAAACCATTATCATGTTCTTTAAACACCCTTATGGACCTCTTTTAAGATTTTCCCAAGCGTGTCTTGATATGATCGTGCAAAAACATAACTCAATGATGTCTTGCCTTATTTTTGTGGTAAGCTGGGCTTCGATCTTCACCCCTTTCCTAGGCTCGTAATGTCCACTGACCCTATGTAAGGTAGGATCTGTTTTTCATCATGTTCTACCATCCTTAACAAATCAGAATATAGATCACAATCTCTGTCATCTTCAAAATCCTGAGATCCCTCTAGACACATATATCACTCAAAAGGATATTTTGAGTCAGTAGCAGCGTCACTCATGTCGTTGATATCTGGGAACCTATTGTAGGTATGAAGGCAGATTCCAAAGAATAAATGATTCTAAGGATGATTATTTATATGGTATGATCATGAATGAAGAATAAAAAAATATCTAAAAGAAAGTCTAAAGAACAAAAGAATCTATACATGGAAAGAATAAAAGAATATTTGTTCAAAAATATGTATTTTATTGAAATAAAAATTTTGGACACAAGCCTATTTCACAAAAGGATTCTTATTGCCTCTAGGCTTAAGGCAACAAGCGTGTTTTGAATATTACTCTAAATTAGCTCTAAAAAATATAAAGATCTCTTCCACAGTCCCATTGTTCAAAACACTCCCAAGTATGCAAGGGCTTGGAAACTTCGTTCCCTGGTTCCCTCTTCACTTTTGACTTCTTCAAGGAGTTGCAACTTTCTTGTCTCTTCCTTCAATTATCACATTTATTGCCTCGTCAAAGTGATCAGGTTCTGATGAAACGTCGAACTTCACAATTCCCATTTTAATGAACCTTTCGACCAACTTTTTAAACGTAGTACAAGTTTCAATTGAGTGACCCGTTATTCCCGCGTGGTACTCGTATTGGGCATTCTTATTATACCATTTTGGGAATGGAGGTTGAACGGGTTCTGAGTAGGAAGGAGACACCACATGCACATAAAAAAGATTCTGATACAACTCCTTATATGTCATCGGGATGGGTGTGAACTGGAGCTTTTCTGTATTTGGCCTCGAATTGGATTCCTGCCTTGAAGAGCCTTGATAGCTAGTGGTTACTTTTGGTTGACTGACAGTAATTGACTTCGAGTACCCTTTGTTATATGTACTCGTATTATTCATCTCGTTCTCCTTTTTCCTTGTAGCTGACCTTTTGGTGTTTTCCCCTGTTTCTATCTTGCCACCCCTTATGGCATTTTCAATCATTTCTCTCGCCATTACTATATCCGCAAAGCTCTTTGTGGTACTTCCTATCATGTGAGTAATGAATGGGGCCTTTAAGGTATTGATAAAAAGCATTGTAGTTTTCTTTTTTAGGAGCGGTGGCTGAACTTGCATGGCAACTTCCCTCCATCTTTGTGCATACTGCCTGAAGCTTTCATTTGATTTCTTCTCCATGTTTTGCAAGGTGATTCTGTCAGGCGTCATGTCTGTCACATGATTGTATTGTTTCATAAATGCTTGTGCTAGGTCTCTCCAGAAATTAATCCTAGCACGGCTCAATTGGTTGTACCACCTGGACGCTGCCCCCACCAAGCTATCTTGGAAACAATGGATCAACAGTTGACCGTTATTAACATACCCAATCATCCGTCTACAGAACATGGTAATATGGGCTTCAGGACAGCTAGTCCCATTGTACTTCTTAAATTCTGGCATTTTGAACTTGTGAGGAAGCACCAAATCTGGAACCAAGCTCAAGTCTTTAGCATCAATTCCATGGTGATTATTAGCGTTTTCCAAAGCCTTGAAATTTTCTTCTAACCATCTACAACGGTCCTCTAACTGCCTCGGTAATTCAATTCTCGTCTCTTCCCTCTCCGCTATATCTAAATTAGGGATAACAGGATTATCTCCTGGGTTAGGTCTTGAGTCAACTTGGACATTCATGGGCACCCTAGTATCAGCTTGACCTTGTTGAAGCCTAATTGTAACAGATGGCCTTCGAGGGTATGCTTCAGGTTGTGTTTGTGCATGTAGCGGGGTAAAACCCGGAGGATAATCCTCATTATCTTCTCCAGTATTAGACATGGGACCTTTTCCCTTGTCCATTGCCCCATTAAGTAGCTGAGTCATTTGAGCCACCATATTCCTTTGGGCTTCCATCATTTGTTCCATCATATCTTGTTGGATCTTTGCCAACTGCTCTTGCAGTTGGTCTTGCATGTCTTTTGGAACTGTTCAAGTCTTTGATCCATATCTTTCATCTTAGCGCGAGTACTGTAACGATGTTTAGTTTCCAGATTAACTTTCTCTCTTTCTCTCATTTTCTGAAATAACTTCAACTAATTAGGGTCATTCTATGGATTTTAATGCATATGATGCGATGTAATGCAAATGCATGAAATGAATACAAAAAGAAAAAGAGGCGTTGATTCTGAATTCAATTCCATTAGGACAACTTTTCTAGAAAATAAATTCCTTTACATAAAACGGATATTTATACGGCCTTGCCCTCATATTCCAAGCAAAAACATCAATCCCCTTCTTCGCAAAGGTCAAATCTTGCAAACTTCTAATAGATGCCTCCACTAGTTCCTTTTTGCTTGGGCCGCGACTCATTACTCACTTATCCTCGCAATGCTTGTTAGAAATTCGAGACGTGACTGCTCTTGAATAATCTTCATCAGCTTGAATCCTTGGGCAATAAAGTCTTGTATTCCTTCACGGACTATCAGTCTTCACTCGTTGTGTTTACTTGGACCATATCCGGACGACCGTATTATAATCCACTTTATCAAGAAATCTATTTTCTCATGACAAACTCTTCTATTTAGCAATCGAATTTGAATCAACACCTCTTTTCTATGATGTGAATGCAATGCAATAAAAAAAAAGAGAACACGTTAGCACAAGAGAAATAAATAACAAAATAGGGCACCTATCTGGGTGTCCACTAGGGTTTGACATAGTTCTACCTAAGGTGGGCTCTTAGGGTTCACTATATGCGGTTTAGTTCTAAAGAAAAGGTACCTGAACAGCAGATTCCTCAATCTTCACCCATTATAGGCTCATACAGATTGAGTTCAGTTCAGGGGAATACATTTCCCTATGGCTATGCGGAAGTGAAAACCTCATGAAGACATAGGTACAGATGTATCCCGGAAGCAATCCACTAGCCCATGCAGAGGTGAAAACCTTACGAAGGCATAGTTTCTCACTCCCACTTAAAGGTGCGACCACAACGGTCATGCAATACAATGTGCGCAAGAAAATAACAATCATATGCAATGACACAAACAAATGCAACAAAAGGATCGTAATTTTCAAATAAACTTTTCAAATTTTCAAATCGAATTTTCAAATTTCCGACAAAGGACAGAAAATAATCAATTTTATGGCTTGACTTTCTTATTGGTCCCTAGTGGATTCGCCAAGCTGTCGAAACCATCTTTAATTTTTTTTAAAAATAGGGATCGACTTTAAAAAAATGAAAACGGGAGTCGCCACCAATCCCTTTTTGCTTAGGTGTGATTGGATCACCTTATAAAATGTTTTATTTCAAAACATTGATTTTGGCCTACGAAATTCAAGAAAACGGGTTCGGGAGTCGGTTACATACGAGGAAGGATTAGCACCCTCGTAACGCCCAAAATTGGTACCGGATTGATTAGTTATTGTCCTAATGTCGAAAATTCGAAAAGATTTGAAAACATGGTTTCTTTAAAAACTTGAACAATTTGAGTTGGAACTTGAGATTTCTTTGTTTCGAAAGAATACAAACATCACATCCAGCACGTTAGGACATGATTTTTTAAACCCTCGTAACCAAAATCATCTCATGATTTACAAAACTCATTAAAAGGATATTTAGTTATTTAGTCAAACGGAAAATCTAAACCCAGCACGTTAGGGCACTATTTCCCGAATTTCTAAACACAAAACATTGCCTTATTTAAGAAAAACTTTTGGATAAAATGTGGTAATTAAAGAAGATAGATATTTTTAAACAAAGATTTGAAAAAAAAAATAACATTAAGTTATTACAAAAAAGTGCAATTTACTAAAGTTACAGATTATATTAACAATTAGCACTAACATAAACAATTAAGTAAAAGAATGACAAGCAATAATAATAATGTTGAGGTAAACAATGATAATGGATTCAAAAAAAAATTTTAAAAAAAAATGAACAATCAAAATAAAAAAATATAGAGTAGATGATAGCTATAGAAACCATTTTTATTTTGGAAAACGGGGTCGACTTTTAAAACGAAAATGGAGTCGCCACCAATCTTTTTTTGGGGTGTGATCGGATCACCTCAAGATTGATCGGTAAAACCTTTTGATTTATTAAAACGATAGTTTTGGTCTACGAAATTTAGAAAAACGGGTTCGGGAGTCGGTTACGCACGAGGAAGGATTAACACCCTCGTGATGCCCAAAATTGGTACCTAATTGATTATTTAATGTCTTTATGTCGAGAATTTGAAAAGATTTTAAAACATGATTTCTTTAAAAACTTGAACAATTTGAGTTGGAACTTGAGATTCCTTTGTTCGAAAGAATACAAACATCACATCCAGCATGTTAGGACATGATGTTTTAAACTCTCGTAACCAAAATCATCTCATGATTTAAAAAATTCATTAAAAGGATATTTAGTTATTTAGTCAAACGGAAAATCGAAACCCAGCACGTTAGGGCACTATTTTCCGGATTTCCAAACACAAAACATTGCCTTATTTAAGAAAAACTTTTGGATAAAATGTGATAATTAAAGGAGATAGATATTTTTAAACAAAGATTTGAAAAAAGTAGCATTAAGTTATTACAAAAAGTACAATTTACTAAAGTTACAGGTCATATTGACAATTAGCACTAACATAAACAATTAAGTAAAAGAATGACAAGCAATAATAATAATGTTAAGGTAAACAAAGATAATTGATTCAAAAAAATGAACAATCAAAATAGAAAATAAAGAGTAGATAATAGCAATTTTAAAAGAATCTATGAAAAAAATTAAGGGAAAAAAATTTATTTACAAGATTAAATTCATGTATAAAAAAAATATAAGGTAAATAATATACTTAAAACAATTAATGAATATTATAACAATTTTTAGAAAAATAAAAAAAAAGTATAAAAATGATATGGCTAAAAAATTAAGATGAATAATATATGTACATGATAAAATAAATAATATCTTTTAAATAAATAATATAAAAACTTTGAATAAAAATGTATAAGGAATAACTTATAATAAGTATATAATACACCATTTAAAAATAGATAATATACATATTTTAAATAAACAATATATGGAAAATTTTGCCTTAATAATAAAACAATTTAGATGATGTACAACATACAAATTTTCAAATAATACATAATATGATTAAAGTTAAATAATATATAATATATATATAACAAATAAAAATAATAATATATATGATAAAACAATTTAATGTAAATAGGGAAAAGCAAAAAAAAAAACAAGTTTAAAATAATTAAAATAAATGAATAAATAATGATTAAGCAATTAAATGGATAATAAAAAAAGTTAAAAAAACGCATAAGTCAACCTAACTCCCGCAATATGTGGACTCAACGAAATTCCTCCAACAAAATCTATCTCGAACGGAAGCAACTCAAAAAGAAACAAAGATGAGCGAAGAACAAAATAAGAACAAACCACAGAAAATAAGAACGCAAAAGAGAGAGAAATTTGAGTGAATGCTCTCAAGAATTTTTATTACTGCAAACTCAAGTGTGTTTTACAATGAAGGGAGAGGCCTCTATTTATAGTTGAGCCTCCCCAAATCCAACGGTACAGATCAATTACATCAACGGTTAAGATAAAAAGGTATCTACAAATTAAATCTCTAAGATTACAAAATTATATTTTCTAAGCTTGCATACCATATTTTCTAAGATTGCATATCATATCTAAGATTTGCATATCATATCTAAGATTTGCATATCATATATTCTAAGATTGCATACCATATCTTCTAGGATTGCATATCATAACTAATATTTGCATATCATATCTAAGATTGCATATCATATCTAAGATTGCATATCCTTGAAGATTGTGTTCCCATATACGTCAAGCTTGTAGATGGACCTTCAATCTTTTCAAGTAATGGGTCATTCCGATCGGGCCAAATGATATATTTTGGACTGGACTTGGACTTTGTTTTATTATTTTGGGTTTATTATTTTTTTGTATGGGCCCGGGCTAAATTGGCCTATTACAATAGCAATTTTAAAAGAATCTATAAAAAAATTAAGGAAAAAAATTTTATTCACAAGATTAAATTCAAATAAAAATAAAAATAATATAAGGTAAATAATATACTCAAAACAATTAATGAATATTATAACAATTTTTAGAAAAATGAAATAATAAAAAAAGAAAGAAACGATATGGCAAAATCTAAAATAGTTAATATATACATAATAAAATAAATATATATTTTAAATAAATAATATAAAAACTTTGAATAAAAATGTATAAGGGATAACTTATAATAAGTATATAATATACCATTTAAAAAATAGATAATATACATATTTTAAATAAACAATATATGGAAAATTTTGCCTTAATAATAAAACAATTTAGATGATGTACAATATACAAATTTTCAAATAATACATAATATGATTAAAGTTAAATAATATATAATATATAGATAATATATAACAAATAAAAATAATAATATATATGATAAAACAATTTAACGTAAATAGGGAAAAGCAAAAAAGAAAAACAAGTTTAAAATAATTAAAATAAATGAATAAATAATGATTAAGCAATTATATGGATAAATAAAAAAGTTAAAAAAACGCTTAAGTCAACCTAACTCCCACAATATGTGGACTCAACGAAATTCCTCCACCAAAATCTAACTCGAACGGAAGCAACTCAAAAAAAACGAAGATGAGCGAAGAACAAAATAGGAACAAGCCACAGAAAATAAGAACGTAAAAGAGAGAAATTTGAGTGAATGCTTTCAAGAATTTTTTATTACTCAAAATTCAAGTCCTTTACAATGAAGGGAGAGGCCTCTATTTATAGTTGAGCCTCCCAAATCCAACGGTACAAATCAATTACATCAATGGCTAAGATTAAAAGGTATCTACAAATTAAATCTCTAAGATTACAAAATCATATCTTCTAAGATTGCATACCATATCTTCTAGGATTGCATATCATATCTAAGATTTTCATATCATATCTAAGATTGCATATCATATCTTCTAGGATTGCATATCATATCTAAGATTTGCATATCATATCTAAGATTGCATATCCTTGAAGATTTTGTTTCCATATACGTCAAGCTTGTAGATGGATCCTCAATCTTTTCAAGTAATGGGCCATTCCGATCGGGCCAAATGATATATTTTGGACTGGACTTGGACTTTGTTTTATTATTTTGGGTTTATTATTATTTTTTGTATGGGCCCGGGCTAAATTGGCCTATTACAACAAACATTTCTAATCTACCAAACCATGATTTCCTTGGAAATTTATGACAACCTTAATTAAAAAAACTCTACTCAAATAACTAATTTTTAAGTTATTTTTTAAAATCTTGATATTTTTTTTTATAAAACTAGTTCCTGTTATAAAATAAAGAGAGATAGAGAGAATAAAGAACAAAAAAAATACGAAAGCAATAGGGAATGTACTTTATTGATTAAAAAGGGTCATTTACAATGCTTCATCAGAGTCTCTATTTATAGGCATAAGAAGTATAAAAGAAGTAGAGATCTAATTCTAATAACTATTAGAATTTAAAGTACATCAAAACTTTATCTTGATCATGATAGACATCCACTTAATAAGATATTCATGATACTTCTCCTTGGATGTCTATTGGTAGATAGTGTGCCTCATTAAAACCTTATTAGCAAAAACCCTGTGGGATAAAAACCTAACGAGGGAAAAAGAGTACACAATCTATAATACGCATAATATGTTGCCTCATTAAAAACTTTACCAGGAAAATCCAATGGGACAAAACCTCGATTAAGGGAAAAAGAGTACAACGTTTATTTACTCCCCCTCATGAAAACATCACATACTTTCTCATATTCTACGTATTCAATCTTGAATACTAGTTTTTCAAATGACTATTTGAATGTATTTGCTAAGAATTTATATTACCATTCTTTTAAAAGTCATGAGTGAGGGAAATTTGGGGAAATATATTTCGATCTCTTCAGGAGATTCAACAATAATCATAACAAACTTTAATAATGATTCTTATATAAAAACACAAATAGGTATTTTGGATCATTTTATAATCCTCCTTCAACTACTCAAATTTACCACATATGTTCAAATTATTTCATTTCATATAAATGAATAATTTCCTGAGAATTTCAATATGCTTCTAGCATTCTAAATCCTTCAAGGATTTTAATATAAACTTTACTATATAGTGATTTATAAAGGTTATAACAATAACGATTACACGCAAGTTAAATCTTTTATGAATTGTCATTTTAATAATATATCTAAAGGTTATTGCATCCACCACAAAAGAATATTATATCTTTTCATAATCAATACTAGTACTTAGCGAAAAACTTCATATTTTTATTCCGCTTTTGCAAAACTACTTCATTTGCACCATCATTGGCTTTATACCTTTAGATATTTGGACTACTGGTCCAAAAACTCCACGAATTTAATTGTACTTGAGTTGCATCTTTCTATTTTGATCAATTTATTCCATATCTATATTTCTCAATAGATTTATTCAAGATCCTCCTTTTTATTTCATTATTTCAATAATAATATTGCATGCAAAATCATTGTCGACCACTTTTATTATTCGGTTCCACATTTTCTCGAATTGACATAACTTATCGAGATCTTTTATTTCATTATTTTAAAATTTAGTTTCAGGTACCTGAATCTCTTCTGGGGTTTTACTTATTAATTATGTCCTGGGTTTCTTCTGGATCCCCTACCTCCACTATAACATCCCGGTTTGGACCCTAGTCGGAACAGTGGTTTTAGACCAAAAATCCAAGGTCGTAATGATAATTTAATATTATTTTCTGTGTGAATGGTATGTGATTTAGTCTGTGTAAAAATTCTGTGTGATAATTTGATCGTTTGTGTGCCGAATTAAGAGAAAGGGCTTAATTGCATAGAGTGTAAAATGCTGTGTGCTGATTTGTGAGCACTTAAGTGTTGTGGTTTTGTAAAGGTGGAGGCCTTATATGGCAAATAAGCCATCATTGAGTTAGTGGATGGTGGAATGTCATGATAACCATTATATATGTTTGTCTTATATGATTATTAAATGGGTAAATGGGTAATTAAATAATTATGTTATTAGTTAATAAAACAAACAAGTATGATAGTGGATTTTATTCATCCATCTATCACCGAAAATTTTAAAGAAAAGAAAGAACAAAAGCTTTCAAATTTTCGGCACATACAAGCTTAAATTCAAGGTTAGTTTTTGATCTGTTTTTGATAATTTCTACGTTTTCGTAATCGTTCCTTTGTGCTCTAGCTAACCCATATTGTAATTTTGTGAATTGATGACGTTTTTGTGATGAGTCAATGATGAACATTTGAGCTATGTGCTAGTTGATAGTAAAATATGAGAACTTGGTGTTGGATTAACATGTGTTGTTTTTGAATTTTTGGTGAATTTAACTAATTAGGGCTAAATTGAGAAAATAGCATTTTAAAGGACTAAAGTGTGAAATAAATGAAATGTGTGTGTTTGTATGGACTTTAGTAAAATTCGGCTAAGCTTGTGCTAGGAGAAATCAAGTGAATTTGATGATTTTGTGAAATAGGGACTAAAGTGTCGAAATGTGAAAATGTGAGGGTTATTTTGTAAAATGCTTTAAATATATGTGTTGGGACTAAAATGAATGAATTGGTGATTGAATGAGCTGAATTTGAATGTATATAGACCAAGAGAGAAGAGGTTCGGATCGAGATCGAGGCAAAGAGAAAGTGCTCGATTAATAGACCGTTTCGGTATTTTGACATCCGAGGTAAGTTCGGACATATTACATGTAATATATATATATAGTTATGTTTAATGCTTGAAATGAGTGGCATGGTATAAATGAATTATGAATGCTATGTGAGAGCTCGATGTTACGTGGCACTAAGTGTGCGTGATCAGAGATGTAATCGAGATGATTAACACTGTGTGTGCGAAATAATATAAGCTTTAGTTTATAGTGGGCACTATGTGTGCGATACCGATATATAATTAGTTTTGATATAGATGCACTAAGTGTGCGATGTTTACTAAACTTCGGTTAATGATTTGGAGCACTGAGTGTACGAAATAACCAAAGAAGTTATGAAAGTTGATCAAAAAGAAATCAGTGAGTATTTAGTAGCACGAGATCGAAAACTAAGTGTTGGCTAAGGTACGTTCGGAACCTATGTGGTTGATGAAATTATGGTGAAGATCATGAAATGTAAATTGAACATATTAGCTTGTATGGTATGGTACATATGTGTTCATGAGATAATCTATGTGATTGTTGGTCTAGTATAATGTTTTTTGTTACGAACTTACTAAGCTTTAGTAAGCTTATTGTGTGATTTGTTTCTCTGCTGCGATGTCGTCGATAAAGCTAGCTCGGATCTGGGAATCGTCGACATCTCACCACACTATCGGCAATCTATTTGGGGTATTTTGGAAAGTTGTACATAGTTAAAATATGGCATGTATAGGCTAATTATTTGAATCATGTTTGGGACTTGTAAGTAGCCATGAGATGTGGCTAAATATGTGCTAGTTTTAGCATGAATGACTTTGGTACATATATATATGATGCATCTTTTGGTATGGAATGTGAGTTGAGAAATTGACTTATGAATGGTAACTTTGTGTTGGTAAATGATAGTATGATTTAGTGAAATTGAGAATGAATGATGTTTAGTATTGAATGTGATCAAGTTGTATATGTTAGCTTATAAGTTGGTATGTTTGAAAATGAGATTGTATGAGTTGATAGATTGATCATATGATAGGAAATGGTTGCCAAATTGTGTGTATAAACATGCTTAAGGGTGCTTGTTGTGATTGACCATAGTGGGTGGCATTTTGGCCTTGAAAATGGCCTATAATGTCACACGGTCATGGCACACGGGCGTGCCTAGTGACCGTGGGAACTAAGTCAGTATAGACCACGGGGAGGACACACGGGTGTATCTAGCAGCCGTGGGAGGCACACGGTCTACCTCCATGGGCGTGTATCCCCTGAAACTTAGAAAAGTTTTATATTTTCATGAAGTTTCTGTATGTGTTTCAGTTTAGTCCCGACCCCTCTCTAGCATGTGTTTAAGGTCTTATACGCCTTAATAAGGGACTATTTGATTATGTTTGATGTATTATGATGATGATTGACTTTGTGTCGTAATTGGGATGTGAAATGATCTTATTGTCTGGTAATGCCTCTTAACCCTATTCCGGCGGCGGTTTTGGGTTAGGGGTGTTACATCCACTATATGACCATCTTGAATGTTTGCTTCTTTACTTTTACGAGGATTTTTATCTTTGGAACTGACCGGTCTTCCACGCTTCAGGCATGGATTACTTTCTTTTACACTAACAGTTTGCCCTATTAGAACATCAATTCGTATTGGAGCATTTTCAGCTGGTATGTGAGATTTAATGAATCTGGCAGTTGATTTGTAAAATGAATCATCTGTTGAACTTCTGGTTCACATTGCTTTGTACGAGAATCTTAAACATTGATAATTCATTTCAAGTACTTTATTAATCCAACTTTTTATCCTCTCCCCCTAATGTTGGGAAAACTGACAACTCATGTCACAATTAAATCTCGAATTAATTGCTCAAAAATATTATAAGGAGACTCATATAAATATACATTCCCAATCTCTTATTATGACCTGTGCATTGTGGTGGAGCAATTGGAACATATACCGCACATCCAAAAATTGTAAGATGGGAAATATTTGGCTCTTGACAAATAATCAATTGTAATGGGGAATATTTATAATTTATTGGCTTGATGCGTACAACATGTAAATCAATACAAGCTTGAATCTCGTGCTGAAATAGAAAGTTTTGTTCTCATAAGTAATGGTTTAGCTATTAGTTGGAGGCATTTGATAAACAATTCAACTAAATCATTTTGTGTGTGGACATGAGTTACTAGATGTTCAACTTTTATCCCAATTGACATGCAATAATCATTGAAAACTTGGGATGTAAACTCACCAACATTAGCAAGATGAATTATTTTAATTGCATAATCTGAAATTAATCATTTAAACAAGCAATCTCGCAAACAACAGGTTGCGAGTTGATAACGCATGCGATTATTTTGTAGATGCATCTACCAAAATCATATAATATCAAAACCATCCACATGGTGGATGAATGGGCCCATATTCATTTCAGAAATGCAAGATATTAAATCTCAACTTTAGCTAGTGAGTTTCTAAGAACCAATTTTTATTGAGAACAAGCAACAAACGAGAATTCTTTAAATTAAAGAATCTTCTGGTTCTTTAATGGATGTCCATATGAATTCTCAATTAATTTTCGCATCATATACGATCCAGGATGGTCTAACTGGTCACGCCAAGTAGTAAGCACATTTGTATTAGTAAACTTCTGGTTTACTTTAATATGTGTTTCAATTGTACTAAATTGTAACAAATTGATAATTTTATTATTAGTCCTTTTAATTTGTATCCACACATAAATACTATTGTGACATTTACTACTGAAAATGTCTAAATCAATGTGAAGTCTATAATGCCACCAAGTTAATAAATATAATTTCCAAATAATTATATGCAAGATATTAAACCTGTGGGAATATGCCAAAATCTTCAAATGCCCAAAAATCTATTAATAGCAAACTTTGAGAGTGGATCTTATTTTCCATGTGTATAACAGGTACATAACCAATGACTTTTCATACATAAGTTTTCTCTCTTGCAAGTTCTCATCAGTAATATTTTACCATGTAATTTTAATTGAGAACTTATACTGAATACTGTAGAGTTATACTCACAGTTTTTTAAAAAATACTTGCAACTTTAGGTGCATCCAACTATAACAAGCTTTAGATAGAATTATCATATTCTATTGCTCATGAGTAGATCTTTCATAGTCAAATATTTTTCTTTCGACCCTTTAATAGGGATGATGACAAAAGAATATCATAAAGATTACAAATTAATAACCCAATCCCCTTTTTTATTCATATGAAATATAATATTTTCCTCATTCACAATCTCAATATGAGACCCATTACAAATAACTTTTAAAAGTAATGCATTAACCATCACAAATTTTGTGCTTTTTAGATAGTGATATATTAGCTCTTCTAGAGCTTTCAACTAATTTTGTATTATCAAATATTGGAATAATATTTGTTTGTTTCAGTACTAAATAAGATAAATATTTTCTATATGTAATGATAGAATTTATTACTACATTTTCATATCATTCCTCAAAGAATATTAACAGAAACAAAATATTTGGGCATACGCCACATATGTGACCAATAATATTTCATATCACATTGATAACATAAGTTATCTTTACCCTTTGAAAAGTTATCTTGAGAACTCTCATTGTTCTCTTATTTATTACTATGTTCCCACTTTTAGTGGTCCATGAGTATATATTTTATTTTCTTTATGTTTACATTCACTTCGGGGAATGCAACAAATCTAGTAGGACGAACTTATAAACATCCCAATAGATTCTTTATTTCATAATCACCATCGCAAACATGCGTGAGATTTCAAATAAAAATCTATCTATGCATGTTGTCATGATTAGTCTCCAATTATAATAAACAATAAATAAAACATAGTAAAATATACCTGAAGATCTTTAACATCATCATCATCACCTTGACTATTATCACGAGCACTATTACAAGTAGTAAAACAACTTTGTTTTTGTAATAACATTTACAATCTAATAGTAAAAATCATTTAACAAATAATCAAAATTTTCGTGTACAATGCTTGAAAATTATCTTATACACATTGTACCAAATTTCAATACCACATATATGTTATAAAATCTTATCTTGCTCTAATAAAATATTTATAAGTTCAATTTAAAAGATATCATACAATCATTAAACATTAGCAAGTTAATAAGAATAAAGAGGTCCTATCAAATTTCCCTTTAATCAACAATGGTAGGTTAATAATACTTTTCATCATAATTTTAATAAAATTTCAAGAATATTTAATACAAATAATTTAATAATCAAAATATCTAAATATTATGCATAATATAACTTAATTAAAAAAACTTCAAAAAGAATGATTTATCAAAAAAATAGAGAAAACATATCATATTAATAGCAAACATATTTAATCAACAATTATGTCTTTTACATAAATAAATAAAAAAAACCTAGAAATGCAAAAATCAAATATCATCAGAATGTGAAATTTATATCAAATAAAAATTAATAGTAGTCATACCTTAATTGAAAAAGAAAATATGGTCGAAATATAAAAGTTTCTTACCAAATCTATACTTTACCCATGCTTGTACAATAAATCAAAGATCGGGAATGAGAACCATAATCCATTCTGAGATTGAATCTTTCAACATCCCGAATATGAAGTTGTAAGGGTGAAAGTTTAAGGTGAAAAAGAATTTGGTCTGTGGGATGACTTCGAAAGATTTTGAAAAAAAATAGAGAATCATCGTGCTGATAACGTGTTATAAAATAAAGAGAGATGGAGAGAATAAAGAACAAAAAAAATACGAAAGCAATAGAGAATGTACTTTATTGATTAAAAAGGGTGATTTACAATGCTTCATCAGAGTCTCTATTTTTAGGCATAAGAAGTATAAAAGAAGTAGAGATCTAATTCTAATAACTATTAGAATTTAAAGTACATCAAAACTTTATCTTTATCATGATGGACATCCACTTAATAATGTATTTATAAAAGTTCCCATGTTATATGCATAGTATGTGATTTTACTGTTTTTTAAATAATATATTTTATAATTTAAAAAAAAAACACATTTTCTAATAAATAATAATGGATCTAATTTATAATAAAGATCCAAAAAATAATTGATAGAGTAAAATAACATTTTAAAAGTAATGGTAATAAAAAAGTGGTTAACAATCTATAGTAAAATATTAAGTAATTAGATAAAATAACTTATCATTGGAATATAAATTAAAATTTCACCTACAAAGAACAATTATTTTAATACTTTATTGCTTTTGACATAATATTTTACAACACAATAATAAACAACATTTCAAAAATATGTAAGTATTATTAAAATTAAATAATAGTAAACTATCAAATATCAAATGCTAATAACTAAACATATCAAATAATAATGAAAATCATACCTTTTTTAGTGACCGAAACAAAACCTATTAAATAGTGCTAACATATGATTTTTTTAGTATTTCTTTATATGTTATTTTGAATGAAAATGTCTTACTAATATATATATATATATATATATATATTTATAGTGCCAAATATTAACTTTAATTGGTATATAGTTGTAACACTAATTAAGTGAGAATTAATCTAAAATAATAAGTGTAATATGGATCCAAAGTTTAATTAAGTGATAATAACTATTACATTGATAATGAAAACTTTATTAATAAATAAAATATTGATTATTAAATTTGTACATTATAGATTAGATTACCAATATATTGAAATCATCCTTTTTATATATATATATAATGTTAATCTCACAATTTTTATTAATTATAAAAAAGTTATTTTAACATTATTAATTATTATATATTTAAAATAAAATAAGATTTATATATATTATATTTATTTGATTAAAAAACTTGGATTTTTATTATTTTTAATTTATCCAATTATATTTAATGATTTTTATAAATTTATAAATTTATTAATTAATAATATATTATATTATTTTTTAAGTATAACTTTTAGAAGATATAACCAAATTAATTAATTTCACATTAATATACTATCATATTAATTAATATTATTTTTTTATTTTCACATAATAATACTAATAAAGAACCTCATGTGATGACCTGATGGTCAAGAATGTTAACTGTCCTAGGTGTGGCCTGGGTTCAAGTTGTACTAATCATGTTTGTTGTTCGGGATTTGTCCAATAAAGTAATATTCTAATGCCAGTTTAGTAATATAATTAACAATAAAGAATATTTTTTATCAGTTTAAAAACAATTTCAAACTCATTCTTTTATATTAAAAAAGAAGAAGAAAATGTTTTAGTACTAACAAGTGACTAGCTTAATAATCACCCACTATATCAGATAGATATATAATATTTTTTTGATAAAATACCTAAAACTATTTATGATTCTTCCTCAACCTTAAAATAGAAGAATAAAAACGCATTTTAGCGCGCTCGAACCCATATTTTCCTATACCGACAATAATACCAATATCAATTGAGCTAAAATTCAATCAATCGGAAAAAAAATATATAAAAAATTTATACTAACATACTAACTGTTTTAGAAAAAGGTAGACAAAAGTAATTTTTCACATTTTATTAAAAAATTAAATTAGTAATATGATAGTGTTCATATATATGGCTAATTGTATAATTCAATCTAATTCACGTTATATTTTATACAAATTGGTAGTATTAAAGTTGTGTATAAAGTTTTCATTTGTGCTTGACTAAAGTGATTTGGTCGGTAATTTTAATTAACACTTATAAGAAATCATATGATATTCTACAAATTAATGAAAAAAAAAGATTTTTTTTAAAATTAAAATAACCCAATTCCATCGTTTTCATTGTGAATGCTTTCAATATGTTTTTTTTCCCTCTTAGTTTGTAATTTTATTTTTTGACCAATTTTAGTGGATTCCATGAACATAGCCTAGAACTACACTTGTCAAACATTTTTAAGAAAAAAAAGGGACATCCATTTTCATCATAAAAATAGAGTGGAAAAAGAAAAAAAGAAAAAGGAAATTCTTCGAAAACTTTGCTTGTAAATATTCTTTTTGAGCATTTTCAGGGATTTTTAAAAACTAATTTAATTGAGGTGCCTCATTTGATGCTTTAATTGAGAGCGGTATCAAATTGGGGAAAACCCCAAAATCAGGTGATAAGCTTAATTATATGTGTAAAAATGATAATATGAAAGCATTGAGTAACAGACAAGTTATGTTTTTAAATTTCCGATGAGATCCCTAATTAATATGATGTTGTTGCCCTCAACTTAATTCATTAATTCCTTTATTCCCATACTTAATCTCATTAATAAATGCATTCAGAAAAAGAAAAAAAATCTCATTAATAGTGAATACACCCCCTTCTTTCTTATGGCAAGTGTCATTTTCAAATTTATTCAAACAACGAATATTACAATTTTAAATCTGCTGGAAGCTGTAATTTTCACCACATTTCTAGCATGTATGTTATCTAAATTAATGCTCATTCACATTAATTCTTATCCAATTTTCCAATGGTGCGAATTGTGATATTTTTTTTTTAACTATAGTTAAAATATCATAAAAGCTATTTTAATCTCCTAAATCCCGCATAAACTTTATGATCGAATCTCGAAGGTTACATTAGTCACTGAAATGGCCAAGTAAAAATATTCGGTTAAAATCACTACTTTCATATAATTTTCGGGAAAACCTAGCGCGGTTGCCTAAGGTTTGTTAAAAATATCTGGTTATTAAATTATTTGTAAATTAAATTCAATTTCACTCTAAAGACGCGTTATTTGAAAATAAAAACCCTCACTAGATTTTGTTGGTAATCTTTTTGAAAACTACTTTTCACCATTTTGCAGCGGAAGAAGTGTTGCTTTTTTTTTTGTTGTTGTTGTTGTTGTTGTTTGAAAACCCATATTTTAAATCATATTGGGCCGATTATTAAATTTGTTCAATTTCCATCAAACTATCTCATGCATGCAAAATCCCAATTAAAAATAACTCATACCACAATCTATACTTGAATAAAATTACAATCCCAAAATAATACCAAAATAAATAAAGTAAATTTTAATATACTTTATTATGAAAAATTTCGAGATGAAATCTCTGTACGCCGAATCCAACCCTAGTCTTGAGGGTTATCTGTAAAGAGTAAATTAGGGGTGAGCTTAAAAAGCTCAGTGTGAGTCTAAGCAATATAAGCACTCAATCAGTCAAGAGGCATACAATCATTATAACAGTTCATACAGTTTTATCACGACATATCAACTCAAGTATATTGCATGCTTAATGATTTAGTGCAATAGTCCTACCCATCCTTCTGCTACACACCACGAATTTCCCAGAACCCGTCATTCGAACACCAAAGCAATAAGAGCCTAAGCTTGGTATGGTTAAACCACCAATATCAATATGCAGATAAAATTGTCAGTAAAGTGAAGACAAATTGCCAGTAGGATATGATAAGTTGCCAGTACTCCACAATACTCCGAGGTGCAGTATATTGACTAACCAATGTTGCGGATTCGACAGTACTCCATGGAACTCCTCCGTTACTCAATCAATACCCAAAAACATGCAATGAAATATAACATATCAATCGTGTAGCATATCATGCTATTCGATAACAGTAACAATATCAATGGCATGCTCATCATGCTTTCGATTTAACAATTTTGGTGGCATGCTTATCATGCTTCAGGTTTGACAATCTTAATGACATGCTTAATCATGCATTCATTAACAGTATCATGTCATACAAATCAGAAAATACATTAACAGTAATTACAGTCGGCATCCACACAATCATTTAATCTCAATTAAGGCCCTTAAGCATTCAACCACTACTCATTTTTAGTACTCACCTTAATCGACACTTTTAATCCACTTATGATTGTTCGGCCACGCACAAATCAGCATGTATTTTGGTTTATCACGCACATAACATTATTAAATATACTCAATTAAACACCCAAAGGTTAGACCCAAAGGTTAAACTGAACTCTGTCGCTTTTTCGCAACTCTTACGCTTGAGATCTAATTAGCTCCAACTCTGATCTGTACCCAACAAGGTTTAATCATTAAAAATTAGCCCCCTAACATACATATAGGGTTCAACCAAAGCAACAAATTTAACCAAAATTTCAGATATGAAGTTGTAACTTAACACTTACTCTATTTGGCTTATAATGGAGTTGCGAACAGTTCACCAAAGCTATTGTTGATTTGAGGGGTTTGGATTTGGATCTTGAACCAATCAAATAGGAAAAAAATTAAATTGGTGAGACCCGACTATCACAGAATAAGAAAAAGAAGAAAATAACTTAGATATGATTACCCAAAAATGTTACTTACACTTCCCATTATGGATTTGTGGTAATATTTTACATAGAAAATATGAGTGCTCACCAGCGAGTGCCAAAAAGAGATTTGGACTAGGGCTTATAAGGTAATTTTGACAGCAATACAATGTGGCAAGGGGAAGGCAAAGAAGAAGGAACAATGGGCAGCGATGACAAGAACGGTGGTTGCTCACCACAGTGACGGTATAGGAGGAAAAAGAAGGGAAACAATGTCAAAAACAATGAAGATCAAAAGTGGATAGCAAGGTGCGATGACAATGGTGGAAAAAAATTGTCAACCAAATGGCCAAGGAGACGATGACAATGATGGAAAAAAAGAGGAGAATGAAAAAAATGAAGGGGAAAAAACAAAGAAGAGAAAAGAACTAGAGAGGGGGATGTTAATAGGGGAAAAGAAGAGAGAAAAAGAGAAAAAGAAACTCAATATAAAATTAGTTTAATATTTTTAAAAAAACTAATAGCCTTTAGATAAAATCTTTGAATATTCAAGTTAATCAAATTTTCATGTGTTTGTTCTTAATACCTTTACAGAGAGGGATATCGAGAGGATTTTATGTATTCCTTTGTCTTTGAGTTCACATGAGGATTTTGTCATCTGGCGAGGCGAGACAACTGGAGAGTATTCGGTCCGAAGTGGGCACAAAGTCCTTTCGTATATTGGGAAGACTCAAGTACAGAACAGCTTCAAACATTTTTACAAGAGGCTATAGAATCTAGATCTACCCTCTAAAATAAAGATTACGGTTTGGCGAAGCTCGCACAACTATTTGCCTAATTATAGTAATTTACATTATAGGCGAATAATGGGGTCTGCCACCTGCCGAAGATGCCAAGCGGGAACGGAAACGAGGGAGCACTTGTTCAGAAATTGTCCTATTGCAAAGGAAATATGGGAGGTTAGATATTGTTTGGCCTGCTTCAAAAGAAAGTACTGAATTCACTGAATGGTTAATAAATTTTTTTGAATATAATTCTCTGGGCATGTGTAAGAGGTTTGTGTGCGCATTATGGGGGATTTGGACGTTCAGAAACAGGTTTATTCACGAGGCCGAAATGCGACCGGGGATTCAAATTGTAGATTTTTTTACAAACTACCTGCAGGAACTCAACGGGGTGAAGCAGGATTTACCTGATAGAATAATCCACACGAACAGATAGGTTGCTCCATTAGGGATGCGATTGAAGATAAATTTTGATGCGGCTTTCAATATTCAAAGAAAATAATCGTGTTATGGGTTAGTGGTTAGAAATGGAAAAGTAGAAGTTATTTGTTCAAAAACTATCATAAATAAGAATATACCGTCTGTTTTTGCAGCCGAGGCATTGGTGTGTTATCAGGCACTAGATCTGGGATTCCAACTTGGTCTGAGGGACGTGGAACGTAACACCCTAAAAATTTAAAACCTTGAATTCTGCTTGCTCTGTCACAATTGCATGTTTGGGGTGTTGGTTAGGTGATTTGGGAGTGTTTGGGAGTGTGAGAAGTCCTGGGTTCAAGCCCTGGCTATTGCAAAATCTATGATTTTTTTATTTTTAATAAACCTTGATGTTAGCTTGTAGGCTTTAAAATAAATTGTGGCGGAATTATGTCACAAGAGGAGCTCGTGGCTTAGTGGCAAGTGGCATGTGACACAGCTGAGAGGTCTGAGGTTCAAGTCTTGGGGTGTGCAATGAGGGGATTTATTTTTTGTTGATCTGTGCGGCTAGAGTTTGTGGTGCAGTAGAACTCTGATGGATGAGAGGTTGGATGGATTTGAGGAGTTGATTATGGAGAAGATTGAGGAGGATATCAAGGAGTGGATTATGGAGGGATTTGGGGGAGGAAATTTAGGAGTTTGAATTGGAGAAGGTTGGTGCCGAAAATTTTCTTTGAGAGCGGGGAGTGTTTGGTTTTGGTTACTCTGGGTGCTGAAGCCGAAATCATCAGTAGACAGTTGGGGTTACTCTTTTCTTTCGTGCATTTTGTATTTTGGTTCTTTTCTCTCGACCCTCTTTTGGTGTGCAGTGTTTCTTCTTACTCTAAAACATTTCTTCCACACTTTACCTATTCGGAGGTTTTCTCTTAGGTCAAATTGTGCTCCTTTTCCTCTCAACTTCTGTCGACTACCATTCTCTCTTACCATTTCTCCATTCGGTTTTTGCTCATAGCCAAACCTCCTCACTTTATTTTCTTTATTCTTGTTCGTCGTCCCTCTATTTTTTTTCACTCTCCTTCATCTTGGCCGAACAGAGTTCTTTGCCCTTCTTCAGCATTTCTTTTCATTCGGTTGCTGCTCATATCCTTCTGGGTGGTGTTGGCCAAATGCTTCTGTGCTAACTACTGGTGTAGGGGATTGTTTTTGCAAGGGTGTTATCAAATCGACAAGTATACTTATGTTTGTTCTTTTAGTTTTTCGACTATTTTAGGATGTGTTCTTTCGGTTCTTTGGGTTTGTTTTTGGAAGCCGAATGTGTTACTCTTATGACTTCTAACTGCGAATCTTTTCTTTTTCGCGATGGGTTCGAGGGACATTCAGTGAAGTGAAGAAGCACTTACGTTTGGGAAGCAATCACGATCCACATCTCCGTTGTGTAATAGGTAAATGGTTACCTTCATTCTTTTGAGAATGGGCCGAATGTGCCATTTGTCCCTATATCACAATATATGTAGATTTATGCCACAATGGTGAGTGATTATTTTTGTAAGATCTGTTACATTACAGATTTGTGATAAGGGCGTGAACCGATTGGGGTCAGCGATCTTGGAGGGATCAAGGCCGTTCGTTCGGACAAGGTAAGGAAGGAGTATTTTGGATTATGTGTTAAAGTGATTAACCCTGTTGGACAGTTGACTAACGAATTATTCCGATTGGGTTGTAGGTTGGATACGAGTAGGTTAATCGCGCATCTCGCAAACAGGTGTATTATTCACACAGTATAGACTATAACGGAAAAAAGCCGAAATGTCGAAATGTTGAGAAGCCGAGAAGCCGAAAGATTGGGATTTTGGCCACATGGGCACGCGAACGCACATGTGATCAGCCGAGCCCACAAAATGTGGGCCTACATCGAGAAACGGCCACCATGAGCTATTTCATGGGCTTGGGCTGAAATGGGCCGTATATGCCTAATAGGCCCGTGGGCCCGTACGAGTGAAACTTACTGTTAGGTGGGTATTACTAGCCTGGCTACGACGCACACATGGCTTAGGCCAATTTTGGGCTTGGTGGGCCACACGGTCGTGTGGGCCCACATGAGCCTGCTTGATGGGCTTGGGCCCAATTCCACTGTCTGCACTATTATGGTCGCATGAGTCGCTCGAGAAGACCGTGGGCTTACTGATGGGCCTAAGAGTACTTAGGCCCAAACTGATAAAAATGACCGAAATACCCCTAAGGGGTAAAATGACCAAAATACCCCCATAGGTAAAATGTCTGTTTTGACCCTATATGATGTATGGATGATTATGTATGCCATGAGATGACATATATATAAGGTTATGATCTGAATACATGCATAACATTATGATATAGCATACCACTGATGTATGTTGCATTGCACGGGGGTTGGGTATATATGACTGGAGGAAGTGTACTGTTCTGGCAGCTCTGCTGCATATCTCTGATGGCTTTTAGCCTATTGTACTGGCAGTTCTGCTGCATATTTCTATTTAGTGTCGTATCGGTACTATTATTTGGAGTGTAGGGATGGGTGGGTCGATATTATATCCCCACATGGAGTGTAGGGTTGGACGGAGATGGAGTGTAGAGGCTGGATGGGTAGGATTCGTGCATTCTTGATTACTCCGTTACTGTACTGATTTGGGCTAAGGCCCACACTGCTTTTGTTCTGAAACGGGCTTAGGCCCGCATCGTCCTCATCATCAAATGGGCTCGGACCAGCATCTGTTTTTGTATGCTACTGTTATTATTATTGGGATTACACACTGAGTTTTCGTAAACTCACCCAACTATTTTACTGTACAGGTAATCCTCAGGCATAGATGGTTCGGTGCTGTGAGGGACTTGGAGACGGCCACACATTTAAAATTGCTTTGGATTTGATTTACCTTAATTATTATTTTATACTGGGTTTGTAATAAGGCCTTTACTTAACTTTTAAACTTAAATTCTGGGTTTACTTAATCACATTTTGAAGCTGATAGATCTAGGGCGCGGTTTTCTTAAAAGATATCTGTTTTCAAAAACATCACAGCTCTACAACAATTAATTTAGAAAGTAAGCTTCCGCAATGATCAAGTTTTTAGATGTAACTACAATTTTGTTTTGAATAAATAACTTAAAAGGCTTTATGAATTTTAATTAAGAAGGCTATTTCATCAAGTTTTATGAGAACTACGTTTCCAAAATTTCACTTCAATGTGGCACTGTCAGATTCGACCGTAACGTCTGGGCCGGGTTTGGGGTGTTACATTCAGTGGTATCAGAGCCAGGTTGCAAAACTCGGCTGTGGAATGGGTTTTTTGAAAAATTCAAATTTCTGAAAATTATTTTTCCAAGAATTGATGATATTTTGAAATATTGCTACTGGAAGTGTTGGTCACCGAGTCTCCGGTGCCGAATCTGTAAGTATTTTAAATACCGTTGTCTGTTTAAAGCTGTAATACTAAGGATACTCTAGTTATGAGACTGTACTGAAATACCATAGGCAGATTAAATTGAAACTGTAGGAAACTAAAAACTGTAGTGAGACCTCGATTTGCGAAAATAAACTTTAACCTACTGTTTATCATAAAACGTCTGCTAATAATTAATGGAACTTTAAACTAATGTGCATAAAAATTTCTAAAACAAATAATATGTGAATCGATATGAGTGCCAGAGGTACTCGTGGAAGGGGTACAAGAGGGTGCGGCAGAAGCCGTAGAGGTGCTAGGGCTGGGTCTTCGACATCTGATCACTTGCCTAATTTAGAAACTAGTGCGACACCGACCTCACCTGTGACTGAGACTGGGTCACACGATCGAGCAGTTGGGGACGACGCACTGTCCCAGGAAATGCTCCGTATTTTGGAAAGGGTTGTTAGGACTAATACTATTATTGCGGGCCGAGGGTCGGTTACAGAATGACTCAGGTCGAATGGAGTAGAGGTCTTTAGGGGTGTTTCTGAGGTTGCCCCTAGCGTGGCTGAATACTGGTTGGAGGCCACAGAAAGAATTATGGATGACCTCGACTACACCTCTAAACAAAAATTGAAGGGTACCGTGTCCCTGCTAAGAGAGGAAGCCTATCAGTGGTGGCTGACAGTAAAAGAAGGTACCCCGTCAGACTGATTGACCTGAGAATTCTTCATGTCTACGTTTCAAGGAAATTATATGAGCGCCAGCTATGTCGATACTCGTAGGAAAGAATTTTTGAATTTGGTTCAAGGGGACAGAACGGTGGCTGAGTACGAGGCAGAATTCTTGTGACTTAGCCGGTATGCTCGAGGGGTAGTAGCAACAGAGTACAAACACTGTGTTCGGTTTGAAGACGGCCTCAGGGACAATCTCTGGGTGTTGATAGCTCCACAGAGGGAGCGGGACTTTGTTACGTTGGTAGAGAAAGTTAAGATTGCTGAGGAGGTAAAGCGCACAGAGCGCCAGAATCGTGAGAAAGACAAAGGAAAAAATAGAAGGGATGCAGAGCCCACCGATTTCGTTCAAAGGCCTAGGAAAAGGGCCAGGGTTGATGGGCCAGTCAGAGCTGGGCCCCCTGTTGTTGCTGCTAGGGAGCAACCTTGTGCTGAATGTGGAAAGAGCCATTTTGGGGAATGCTGGAAAAGGATTGGAGCCTACTTGAGATGCGCATCGATGGAGCACCGTATTAAAGAGTGCCCACGAAGATCAGATCAGATGCAGGCTACTGGAGTGGGTAATGTATAGCCACCGAGGGGTGGTCAGCAACCACCGAGAGGCCGTGGTCAGGCCAGAGGTAGAAACGGTATGGGTCGTGGTCGAGGAGCTCCTGGCCGAGGTGCTGGTCATGCAGAGGTGAGGCAGCCAGCTTTGGTGTATGCTGCACAATGTCGAGAGGAGGGTGATGCACCAGATGTGATAACCGGTACGTTCCTTATTCATAGTTTGTCTTATACTGCAATAGTTGATATGGGGTCCACGCACTCGTATATTGCATGCACTGTGTCTGAGACCTTGGGTATGATGTTTGAAACCACTGCTAGTGAGGTTACTGTGTTGAGTCCTTTAGGGCAGTCAGTGAGAGTGAACAAACTGTATAAAGAGGTACCTTTGGAGGTCCAGGGAACAACCTTTCTAGCGGATTTAATGAAACTTCCCTTCGGTGACTTTGACTTAATTTTGGGAATAGACTGGCTAGTTAGGCATCAAACGACTCTAGATTATGCTGCTAAGCGGGTAGTATTAAAGACTGCAGAGGTTAATGAAGTAGTAGTTATTGGGGAACGCCGTGATTATTTATCAAATGTGATTTCCGCATTAAGAGCTGAGAAATTGGTCCGCAAGGGGTGTGAAGTATATTTAGCTTACGTCAGTAATTCAGATTCTGAGAGACCTTCTGTTAAGGATTTGAGAACGGTTAAATATTTTTCTGATGTGTTTTCATATGAGCTGCTGGGATTACCATAAACCGTGAAGTCAAATTTGGGATTGAGCTCCTACCTGGTACAGCTCCAGTGTCCATTGCCCCTTATAGAATGGCACCGAAGGAGCTTGTTGAACTCAAAGCTCAAATTCA
The DNA here is from genome assembly GCA_025698515.1 of Gossypium sturtianum. Taxonomy (NCBI): domain Eukaryota; kingdom Viridiplantae; phylum Streptophyta; class Magnoliopsida; order Malvales; family Malvaceae; genus Gossypium; species Gossypium sturtianum. Next base: position 98,645,521 of record CM046955.1, on the reverse strand, counting down.
AGAATTACTAGATCGAGGATTCATAGGACCTAGTGTGTCTCCATGGGGAGCACCGATCTTATTTGTGAAGAAGAAGGACGGAACTATGCGCATGTGCATTGACTACCGACAATTGAACAAGCTGACTATCAAGAATAAGTACCCCCTACCACGGATAGATGATCTATTCGATCAACTTCGAGGAGCTTCGATCTTCTCCAAGATAGATCTCCGATCTGGGTATCATCAACTGAAAGTGAAAGAGGCAGATGTGTACAAAACATCGTTTAGGACTCGTTGTGGGCACTACGAGTTCCTTGTGATGCCGTTTGGGCTAACAAATGCACCAGATGCTTTTATAGATCTAATGAACCATGTATTTTAGCCCTATCTGGACCGGTTCATGGTGGTGTTTATAGATGACATCCTGGTGTACTCGAGAACTGAGGAAGATCATGACGCACAACTTCGAGTCCTCCTGCAGGTTCTAAGGAAGAAACAGTTATATGTAAAATTCAGCAAGTGTGAATTCTGGCTGCGTGAGGTGACGTTTTTAGGTCATGTTGTTTCTGCTGATGGGATTAGGGTCGATCCTCGAAAAATCGAGGCTATTTTGGACTGGAAACCACCTAAAACTGTGTCTGAAATACGAAGTTTTTTGGGTCTGACTGGGTATTACAGACGTTTTATGGAGGGGTTTTCTTTAATTGCTGCGCCTCTGACTATGTTGATACGTAAGGGGGTGCCTTTTGTTTGGATTAAAAAGCAACAGGAAAGTTTTGAGAAATTTAAGGAAGTTCTGACTGAAGCCCCTGTCTTGATACAGCCAGAATCGAGGAAAGAATTCACCGTCTACAGCGATGCGTCACACGTTGGGTTAGGATGTGTGTTGATGCAAGAGGGTAAGGTGGTTGCATATGCATCTCGCCAACTTAAGACCCACGAGGTGAATTACCCAACTCACGACTTGGAGTTAGCCGCGGTGGTGTTCACGTTGAAAATTTGGAGGCATTACCTTTATAGAGAGAAGAGTACAATCTACACGGATCACAAGAGCATCAAGTACCTTCTAACGCAGAAGGAGTTAAACCATAGGCAGCGTAGGTGGATCGAGCTGCTTAAGGATTATGATTGCTCAATTGAATACCATCCCGGTAAGGCTAACGTGGTAGCTGACGCACTAAGCCGTAGGGCTGTGTCTGACCTAAGATCGATGTTTGCTCGTCTTAGTTTGTTCGATGATGGCAGTTTGTTGGCTGAACTGCAAGTTAGACCGATGTAGACTGAAAAGATTAAGGTTAAATAGTTGATGGATGAGTAACTGGTTCCTCGGTTCTGACAAGTTGAAAGTGGGGAAACTTTTGATTTTGGGCTGAACAATGAAGGGGCATTGTGTTTCCGTGGGAGAGTTTGTGTACCGAGGGATTCTGATTTGAGGCAGTCTATATTGCAAGAGGCGCATAGTAGTCCGTATGCCATGTACCCTAGCAGAAACAAGATCAACCGAGACCTTCGTGAATTGTATTGGTGGCCAGGACTTAAGCGCGAGGTTACTGAGTTCGTAAGTAAGTGTCTGACATGCCAGCAGGTTAAGGCTGAGCATCAACTGCCTTCTGGATTATTGCAGCCAGTTAAGATCCCTCACTGGAAATGGGAAAGGGTAACTATGGACTTTGTTAGTGGGCTGCCCTTAACGCCTACTAAGAAAGATTCGGTATGGGTCATCGTTGATCGATTGACCAAGTCTACCCATTTTATACCAATCCGTACCGATTACTCATTGTAGAAGCTGGCTAAGTTGTACGTAGCAGAGATTATGAGATTGCATGGGGTACTAGTTTCCGTCATACCAGACAGAGATCCTCGATTCACGTCTCAATTTTGGAAATAGTTACACGAAGCACTGGGTACAAGGTTAGACTTTAGTACTGCGTTCCACCCTCAGACAGATGGTCAGTCAGAGAGGGTGATTCAGATACTGAAAGATATGTTGAGGGGTTGTGTAATTGATTTTCGAGGCAGCTGGGAGGACTATTTGCCGTTGGCAGAGTTCGCATATAACAATAGTTATATATCCAGCATTCAGATGGCACCATACGAGGCATTATATGGTCGTATGTGTCGTACTCCTACGTGTTGGACTGAGTTGGGCGAGCGGCGAGTTTTGGGGCCTGAGTTGGTGTCTGATACCGATGATAAGGTGAAACTGATTCGAGACCGGTTGAAGGAAGCATCTGACAGGCAAAAGTCTTACGCAGACCTTAAATGCCGTGAGATTAAGTATTCTGTGGGGGACTACGTGTTTCTCAAGGTCTCCCCAAGGAAAAAAGTATTGAGATTTGGACGGAAGGGTAAGTTGAGCCCTAGATTCATTGGGCCTTACTGTGTATTGAAGCGCGTGGGACCGGTTTCCTACCAGCTTGATTTTCGTCCAGAGTTGGATAGAATTCATGATGTATTCCACGTTTCCATGCTGAGGCGTTACCTCTCTGATCCCATGCATATTGTGCCAGTCGAGGAGATTGCGGTTAGGCCTGATCTGACCTTCGAGGAGGAACCAGTGCAGATATTAGATCGTGATGTTAAAGTTCTGCGAAGGAAGTTGGTCCCACTGGTTAAAGTGCTGTGGCGTAATCATGGTTCAGAGGAAGCGAAGTGGGAACCAGAGGAGGCGATGCGACAACAATACCCTCACCTATTCTGACCAGGTAAATTTTGAGGCAAAATTTCTGTTAGGGTGGTAGAGTTGTAATGCCCTGAAAACTTAAAACCTTGAATTCTACTTGCTCTGTCACTATTTCATGTTTGGGGTGTTGGTTAGGTGATTTGGGAGTGTTTGGGAGTGTCTGAGAAGTCCTGGGTTCAAGCCCTGGCTATTGCAAAATCTATGATTTTTTTCTTTTTAATAAACCTTGATGTTAGCTTGTAGGCTTTAAAATAAATTGTGGCGGAATTATGTCACTAGAGGAGCTCGTGGCTTAGTGGCAAGTGGTGTGTGACAAAGCTGAGAGGTCTGAGGTTCAAGTCTTGGGGTGTGAAATGAGGGGATTTATTTTTTGTTGATCTATGCGGCTAGAGTTTGTGGTGCAGTAGAACTCTGATGGATGAGAGGTTGGAGGGATTTGAGGAGTTGATTATGAAGAATATTTAGGAGGATATCAAGGAGTGGATTATGGAGGGATTTGAGGGAGGAAATTTAGGAGTTTGAATTAGAGAAGGTTGGTGCTGAAAATTTGCTTTGAGAGAGGGGAGTGTTCAGTTTTGGTTACTTTGGGTACTGAAGCCGAAATCATCAGTAGAAAGTTGGGGTTACTCTTTTCTTTCGTGCGTTTTGTATTTTGGTTCTTTTCTCTCGACCCTCTTTTGGTGTACAGTGGTTCTTCTTACTCTAAAACATTTCTTCCACACTTTACCTATTCGAAGGTTTTCTCTTAGGTCGAATTGTGCTCCTTTTCCTCTCAACTTCTGTCGACTACCATTCTCTCTTACCATTTCTCCATTCGATTTTTGCTCATAGCCGAACCTCCTCACTTTATTTTCTTTATTCTTGTTCGCCGTCCCTCTATTTTTTTCACTCTCCTTCATCTTGGCCGAACAAAGTTCTTTTCCCTTCTTCAGCATTTCTTTTCATTCGGTTGCTGCTCATATCCTTCTGGGTGGTGTTGGCCGAATGCTTCTGTGCTAACTACTAGTGTAGGGGATTGTTTTTGCAAGGGTGTTATCAAATCGATAGGTATCCTTATGTTTGTTCTTTTAGTTTTTCGACCATTTTAGTATGTGTTATTTCGGTTCTTTGGGTTTGTTTTTGGAAGCCGAATGTGTTACTCTTATGAATTGTAACTGTAAATCTTTTCTTTTTCGCGATGGGTTTGAGGGACTTTCAGTGAAGTGGAGAAGCACTTACGTTTGGGAAGCAATCACAATCCATATCTTCATTGTGCAATAGGTAAATGGTTACCTTCATTCTTTTGAGAATGGGCCGAATGTGCTATTTGTCCCTATATCACAGTATATGTGGATTTAAGCGACAATGGTGAGTGATTAATTTTGTAAGATCTGTTACATTACAGATTTGTGATAAGGGCGTGAACCGATTGGGGTCAGCGATCTTGGAGGGATCAAGGCCGTTCGTTCAGACAAGGTAAGGAATGAGTATTTTGGATTATGTGTTAAAGTGATTAACCCTGTTGGACAGCTGACTAACGAATTATTCCGATTGGGTTGTAGGTTGGATACGAGTAGGTTAATCGCGCATCTCGCAAACAGGTGTGTTATTCACACTGTATAGACTATAACGCCAAAAGCCAAAATACCGAAATACTAAAATGCCGAGAGGTCGAGAAGCTGAAAGATTGGGCTTTTGGCCACATGGGCACGCGAACGCACATGGGATCAGCCGAGCCCACGAAATGTGGGCCTACATCGAGAAACGGCCACCATGAGCGATTTTATGGGCTTGGGCCGAAATGGGTCGTACGGGCCCGATGGGCCTGTGGGCCCGTACGAGTGAAACTTACCGTTAGGTGGGTATTACTAGCCTGGCTGCGATGTACACATGGCTTAGGCCAATTTTGGGCTTGGTGGGCCACACGGTCGTGTGGGCCCATATGGGCCTACTTGATGGGCTTGGGCCCAATTCCACTGTCTGCACTATTATGGTCGCATGAGTTGCTCGAGACGACTGTGGGCTTACTAATGGGCCTAACAGTACTTAGGCCCAAACTGATAAAAATGACTGAAATACCCCTAAGGGGTAAAATGACCAAAATACCCCCATAGGTAAAATGTCTGTTTTGACCCTATATGATGTATGGATGATTATGTATGCCCTGAGATGACATATATATATGGTTATGATCTGAATACATGCATAACATTATGATATAGCATGTCACTGATGTATGTTGCATTGCATGGGGGTTGGGTATATATGATTGGAGGAAGTGTACTGTTTTGGCAGCTCTGTTGCATAGCTCTGATGGCTTTTAACCTATTGTACTGGCAGCTCTGCTGCATATTTCTGTTTAGTGCCGCATCGGTGCTATTATTTGGAGTGTAGGGATGGGTGGGTTGATATTATATCCCCACATGGAGTATAGGGTTGGACGGAGATGGAGTGTAGAGGCTGGATGGGTAGGATTCGTGCATGCTTGATTACTCTGTTACTGTACTGATTTGGGCTGACGCTCACACTACTTTTGTTCTGAAACGGGCTTAGGCCCAGACTGTCCCTGTTACTAAAATGGGCTCAGACCCAGACTGTTTTTGTATGCTACTATTATTATTATTGGGATTACACACTGAGTTTTCGTAAACTCACCCAACTGCTTTACTGTACAGGTAATCCCCAGGCATAGATGGTTCAGTGCTGTGAGGGAGTTGGAGACGGCCACACATTTAAAATTACTTTGGATTTGATTTGCCTTAATTATTTTTTTATATTGGGTTTGTAATAAGGCATTTATTTAACTTTTAAACTTAAATTCTGGGTTTACTTAATCACTAGGGCACGATTTTCTTAAAAGATATCTGTTTTCAAAAACATCACGGCTTTACAACAATTAATTTAGAAAGTAAGCTTCTGCAATGATCAAGTTTTCAGATGTAACTACAATTTTGTTTTGAATAAATAACTTAAAAGGCTTTATGAGTTTTAATTAAGAAGGCTATTTCAACAAGTTTTATGTTAACTACGTTTCCAAAATTTCACTTCAATGTGGCACTGCCAGATTCGACCGTAATGTCTGGGCCGGGTTTGGGGTGTTACATGGAAGTTGAGGGAGACTCTAGGTCGGTGATTCGAAAGCTGCAAGAGCAAAAAGAGGATTGATCTAAAATTGCTGCGTATATTGAAGATTCAAAGAAAATGGGTTTGAATTTCAGATATTGTACTTTTCTTTTTCTCAATAGGGAAGCTAATGAGGTTGGGCATCTTATTGCTACTGAAAGCATTAAGAAGGGAGAAAATAATTATCTGTTGTAGAGGGTTTCTTCTGGTGCTACAGCGGCGGTGATTGATGATCGCAGATGGACAGAATACATGCGGGCGAAAAGGGATCGGCGTTGCTGAAGAGGAGTATGGAAGGGTTGAGAGGATATCTGATCGTTTTTTCGGTGGTTTTGTCCAAGGGATGGAGTATTTGAGAAGGTTTGTTTGGTTTTTTCGGGATGATATTTGTTGGAAAGGATGGGTGATAATATTGATTCTGATGACTTTCCCATTTAATTTTGGTTTTTCCAAGAGGGGGTTTAATTGTTGGCTACAGCTGGGACGCAGTCCCTAAAGCTTCCCCGTCGGTTCTGCTACTGGTTTTGTTGTTGTTGGGCCATTTTATTTTTCTATTTTTGTTTTGGTTTTTTTTTCATTTTTTTGGACCTTTATGTTTGGGATCCATTTGGTTTTGTTTTGGACTATGTTTGGGCTTGAGTTCAATGAATATCCAGTATTTCTCTCAAAAAAAAATCCTGTGTTTGAGTCAGATTGAAATCTAACAACTTGCTAGGGGTGGACACCATAGGCTTAAAAGAATAAAAATTTGCAAGCAAGGGGAATTGAACTCGAGTTGGTACTTACACTACTTTTTAACCATTAGACCAATTACTCATTCTTACTATAATTTTACAATTTTATCAATTAGAAATTCAAGATGTGACAATTTCATTTTAAAAAACCATAAAAGGGATACATACCAAAATTATACATGAACTATGGTTTAATGTGCAATTGTATATATGAACTTTGATTTTGTGCAATTTTATACATGAAATTTTGATTTGATCCAATTCTTGTAAATTATTAACACAATTATTTATATAACATCATTTTATGTTTTTATATTGCATACATAAATAATTATATTTATCCAATATAAAAATAAATTGATGTATTTATTTTCTTAAATATGTATGATTAAATCAAAATTAAAGTTTCAAGTATACATTTGAACCATAATTAGAGTTCACATGTATAATTGCACCAAATTAAAGTTCATGTATAATTTTAAGATTTATCCCAAACATAAATGATAAAGCTTAAATCAAAAGAAACTATGGCCAACTGAAAGAAATTCTTGACGGAGCAGATGTCGACCTGGAGCAAATTTAAAGGGTTAGTAGGTCTTAACTCCCTAAATTTTGTAAAATTTTATTTAAGTTCTTTAGGTTTTAGAAATTTTTATTTTGATCTTATAATGAGTGTGTAAAAAAAGATAAATTTATGCTTAGCCCTTCAAAGTTTTTCAAAATTTTTAAATTTGACTTTTTTTTTATAGATTTTATAGATTTTTATGATAAATTTAGTGACATATTTAGGTTAATTTGGTAAACTAATACAAATAGTATCTAAATATTAATTTGTAAAAATAAAGTTAAATAGTTACAATATCTAAGTATAAATAGTATTTAAATATTAGTTAGGTAAAAAAGTAAACTTAAATAATTATAATATCTAATACAAATTGAGCATTTAACTTATTTTGCTTTTTCTAAATTTCAGTCATCAAGACTATCCCAAATTTGAAAATACCTTGTTGAAAGTAGCTCGACCCATACAGGCCAAACCTACTTTAAACATGTATTTTTTATAAATATCTCGACCCTATCTTATCAACAAATCTAGCTTTGCTCCTGCTCTCTACACATCATTCCTCGCCTCTTTTTGGGTGGTTGGGTGGTGTTGGTCGTAAGAGTGAGTTCGATTCAGTTAGATTTTTTGAATTTTTTGAATTGTCTATGATAATTTAGTTCGGTTTTTTATTTTTGGCTTAAAGGTGTAAAAAACCCTCAAACTTTAAAAAAAAGCAATTAAACCCTTGTTTTTTTTTGCACTCAATTTGTAACCTCCCCAACTCGGCCTAGACGTTAGACCCAAATTCGGAAGATTACATCAGCCACTGAGATGGCCTAGCACAGTTATCAGAGATTTAGAAAATAATTATTTTAAAAAAATTGTTTAATTTAGTAAAAAAATTTGGTTTAAATGCCGATTTACTATTCCTCAATGTTTTAATTAACATCTAGCAGTGACAAATATGACATTTACTTACGTATTCAATAAAACCGGGATTCATGCATAATAATTAATAATCAAAACATAATATCTTAAAAGTTCAAATAAAATGTCATGTAGAATAAAAAAAACTTAAGTCTTAAATCCCGTGCCACAGTTCAAATAAAACATTATGGTCCTCGAATAATAAAATAAATCAAACGATTAGCCCTAATAAATTGAAAATAGAATGGATTGTGCTGAGACCCTTCGGATGCCATGCCCATGTTCTAACCTAGTGCGTTATCTGTAAGGATAAAAAATAATGGGGGGTGAGCTTTGGCGCTTAATGTGAGTCCATTTACAATAAAGTCAATGCGAAGATTACTAAGACACATTAATTAACATTGCATAAAATAAACATCGATAACAGTTCAGTTCATAGTATCGAATTTCCAAGTGTAGCCATCATTAATATGTCAGAACTCACAATAATGGTCTTCAAAATTAACCAGATTATTAGATTTTCCTACAATAATCATATCCATGCACATATATACATATATATTCATGCTTATATATTATAACATAATTTTTAGATTTGTATGCACATGATTTGAATGATGCCATACAGTTCCGGGTTTAAACAGAATAAATCCTACCCCACCACTGCACACCATAATGGGAGTTCCTAGAATTCCCTTCTCCAACACACCGGGATTTGGATAAACTACTACTAGTTTGCTGAAAATAACTTCCATTTTTGCTGTGGACACACAACAAGTCCCCACGGTTGGAATCCGCCTTTGGCTGTGGGGTCACAGCAGAAGTCCTGTAGATGAAACCTGCTTTTTGGCTATAGATTTTATAGTATAAACACATGTTGGAATCGACCTTTGGCTGTGGATACACAACAGTACCCGCAGATGGAATTTGCCTTTGGCTGTGGGTTCACAATAATTCACAGATAAGAACTACTGCATGTCTGTGACTTGCACCGCCATTTTTCTTGCAGATAGACTGCTTGATCTTCCTCCATACACATCGTCCCAAACCATTCAATGCATTATTACATATTGAATACATACAAAATATGATAGTATTTAATGTACTAATACATGACAAATCAGTAGTCAAGTCATGCTTTTATCAAGTATTCGGGTTAACAATATCATAATGTACTACATACATTTGCAAGTATAGATTCAACAGCAACATAACTTATTCATTTCTCATGTAAATATTCATAAATATAAATAAATACTGCAATAAATTGTTCAATCCTGAGTTCTAGCATGTTTCTTATCATCAGGGTCCTAATTGCATAATTTAATTTACTAAAAGTAGTTCAAAACCTATTCAGGGACTAATCTGGTCAAAACATAAAATTCTGGGTCAAAACTATAAATTCTAAGTTACAAGGATGTGACCGAACCATGTGGGAAGCCCTGGACCATGTGTAGGGGGTACATAGCCGTGTGGCTAGGCTGTGTGAGAGACTGTGTCCGTGTGGCATTTGAAACTACAAACTACAAAAGTGACACAACCGTGTGGCAGGCCATGTGAAAAGCAAAAACCTAGGGTTTTCAGGGGGAAATGGTCGTGTATAATGGTCGTGTGATCCACATGAGCGGCCCACACACCTGTGTGGTCTAACCTAGGCTTAGTTTTGCCTAAATTTTCTCATAAAATAATACACACTTGACTTTTAGGGTTTCGAACGATGATCCTCATGTCCAAGTTTGATTTGATATACCTACAATGAGTCTTTCAACCAAAAATATGCAAGGATTAATAATGATCTTCAAGGAAAAATCAAGATTTCGAGAAGAAATCGACAAGATTTGTAAAAGGATCATTTAATCGATCTTGAAATTAATGAGAACAGAAACCTACGGGTTTTTTGAGATCTAAATGTCAAAATTGAGATATTTTTATCGATTTTTGGAAACATTTAAGACGGAATTCGACGGCATTACACTAAATTGATTAGAAGATCGGTTGAATGGGCCTCGATTTGAAACTTTGGGATAAAAAATAAAGTTTCTAGCAATGTAAAGAAAATAATTAAAAAAGGAAAGATGAAAAGAATAGGGGAATAAATAGGGAAAAAGAAAATGAAATCCTTGTTCAATTGGAAAAGAGAAGCTACAGTTCTATTTTGATTTGGAAAAAAAGGATTAAATAGTTAAAGTTTTCAAAATTTAAAGGGCTGATTGGGAAAATTGCCCTTCTTGTCGTCGACAAAAGAAATGGGAAGGGAGAGTGGCGTGACTTGAACTAGGGATGCAAGGGATAAGGAGAGTGCCTAACCATTAGGTTGTTGCCCATACTTGGTATATTTCTACCACATTTAATATCTATACTAGATTGAGTTTATTCCTTAGTTGCTGATAAAAATGGAAGAAAATGGGAAGAGTGAGGCTTGAACTTAGGATCTCTTAGGGATTACTCTAGCTACATAACTGTAGCATCCTGAATTTTTGGGCCTATGCATTTAATGGGTGAATATGTGTAATGAGTTAATTTAAGGTTAGGGGTCCAAATTGGGCTCAGGCTTAGGCATAGGCCTTGATTAAAATTTTCTGTTTGGGCATTATAGGGTTTAACAGGTAGTATCTGTGTTTAAAATATCAAGGTGGGCTTGTGGCCCAATAATTAGTGGCGCTGCAAGAGAGCTAGAGGGTGGCGTCACTAGCAGAGGAAAGAGGGCCAAGCTTGGACGCAGGAGCCCATGATTTTGGGCCATGTTCGGCACTTAAAAGGGGAATAAGGGGGGGACGACATTGGGGCTAGGAAATAGGAGGATTAAATAATATGGATAATAAGGATAAAGAGCTGATAAAAGAAGGAAGAGGTGGTGCTACCTAGGTTTCTTTTAAAGGTATGAATAGATTTAGATAAAGGAGAAAAGTTAGGAGCTATCTGCTGAGAACAGAGTTGGCCAAAATTCCATCACCTAGAGGAGTAAAGAAATCGGTTTCTAATTGCTATAGGGGGTGCCAAATTTTTCCTTTTCTATGGGCTTAATTCTTTAGTTATCAGGAAGGGCACTTTCGGGTTTTGATAGGTGAGTGCCGAAATTTCTATAAATAGAGGGGGATAGCTCATCAATTACGGAATTTGAACCCTAATCTTTTCTCCATTCTTTGTGTCGAAATTCTCAGTCTCACTCTGCAATTTCTTTTCTTTTTATTCCTTCAAAAGCCGAAATCTCCCAATCTTCTCAACATCTTTTCTTTTAAAAGATGAAACCCTGAACTCTCTCCTCATCTCCATAGCCGAATACTCCCTATTCTTTGCCGATTTCTTCAACTAAAAGCTGAAACTACATAGTTTTCTTCCTATCATCTTCTCTTCTGATCTTCTCAAAAAGCCGGAATCTCTAAGGGGTAGTCGAATTCTCTGCGTTAAGGTGAGTGCCGATTTTCCTATCTCTTCAATCTCTCTTTCGCTTTTTTTAAGAGACAAGGCCGAATGGCCACTTGGTTGTTAAGGTCAAGAAGGAAGCTAATATTTCCTCTCTTTTTGCGTTTGGGCGGCATTCCGGGATTTGAAGGAAACCTGATCATCTAGATTTAAAAAGCCGAAAATCGCTAGTCTCTAATTTCAAGATTTTAAGGTAAGGTGATTTTCCCTAGATTTTCACTAGATTCGTTCATCGCATGCGAGATCTTAACTTTATGATGTGGATTAACGATCATATGTTGTGATAGTAGTTCGACAAGGACTTGTGATGGAATTAAATATGGATCGTGCAAAGGAGAGAATCCTAAGTTTAAGAAATGAGTGTGTGTCAAGAAGATGCAGGATTGGCCACCAGTGTTGTGGACCGGCTTCACGAACAACACCTTAGGCAAGTAGGCACATGTGTATCGACTTACGATAGTGTCGACATAGAGAGTGTCATTCTAACGGTAATCATGTGTGTAGATCTCTAACACACAAATAGTCCGTATGAATGTATATATATGTTTATGTTATGGGCTAAAGGCCTGATAATAGGTCGTGTAGATAAATCGAATAAAACCCTAAAAGGGTTAGGCAAGGATGCAGTGCGTAATCATAGATATCTCTATGTGTATCGAAATATATGAAAGCTTGTATGATGTTTTCTTTATGTGTGTATGCATGGGGTGGGATTATGATAATGAAGGGGAAGTGCATGATAGGTCACAATAGTGATCGGTGGTAGAAATCCCACGTTATATAAATGTTAGGTCACATAGTGATCGGTGGCTATGCCACGTTTAATGATTCCTGACTAACGAGAATAGGCGATCTGACTACCGTCGTTATGGTGTGTAGTGGATGGAGGGTTGATTGTAGAAATACCCGAGGTGTGATGGTTGGTACGGGCTGGTGTGTAGAGGATGGAATTCTAGGATGGTTTGGGCTATTCATCATTTACTGTTGATCATGTAATTACGATTGTTGCCTCTATGTATGGGCCAAGGCCCATAATGTGTTTGTGGGCCTCAGGTCAGTGTTTTAGGGATTTATACATTGAGTCTTGGTGACTCACCCTATTATTTTTTTTCCTAACCTTTCAGATGAGCAGTAGATCGTGGACAAGGGAGCCGAGGCGGACTCGAGGGGCAACAAGTCTTTTATTTATTAAATTTCCATTTTATTTTAAGTTTAAATTTTGGAATTATTTGATGTAATAAGGCCTCCATCGCTTAGGTTATCAGTTGATACTTGTCAATGTTTATGTTTTTTTCATTCATGATCAAGGACTTATGATTAAAAGAAATAAAAATGGGATTCTCACACATTATTTGAAATAACACTTGTTTTGGAAAAAAATAAAATTTCAAAGATTTTCTACCAGTGCCACCTATTTAAAGATTATCTACAAAAACGACTAAGTTTTTCAGAATCATTCCAAGTAAAGTTTTTAACCTTAAAACCGTAGCATACCAGATCTGGTCGTAACGTTTGGGCCGGGTTTGGGGTGTTACAATAACCATCAAGATTAAGCCATTTTTTGGTGATTAATTAAATTTCTAGCCCTATGTATTTTAGGGTGTTACACAATTGGGTACTTAAACTGTCAAAATATATCAAATAGGCCCTTTGACCGTCGTTAAGGGTAACCCACTAATAAAGTCTATTGTTATTCACTCCCACTTCCACTACGGTATTTTGATTGGTTGCAACAACCTAGAAGGGAACTTATGCTCAGTTTTTACTTACTGACATGTTATCTGACACCCCAACCTCGACCTAGACGTTATGACCAGATCTTGGAGGTCACATTAACATCCCAAAACTTTGAACATTTGATTTCTAAATACAAACTAGTCTTGTTTCAGTAAATTTTGCAAAAAACATGACTTTGTTTTGTTATTTAGAAAACGTAATAGTTGTTAACTGTGTGTTTTCCAAAACGATTGGATATGTTACAAGTTTATTAAAAGAGTCATGCTATTGACTTTATTTATTACTTCTAGAAACTCTTTTTCACGATTAAAATTTTGCAGTGGAAAAATCCTTAACTTGTTTAATTTTAAAATCAGATATTCAAGTTTTACTTTATGAAAATCATTCAGTATACTATTTTGCTTAATAAAACCAAATAAACAATGTAACACCTAGTTCTAGCGGTTCTAAAGTTTTGGGCGTAAAGTAGTAAATAGTCTGTCTGGTGTGGTGTTATCCACCCAAATGATCATTTTGGCATATACGTGAAGGCGTATAGTAACCGCTAATTGAGTTAGTACGGATTTGACTTCATGATATTCTGCTATATTAAAGAGAGTTCGTGTTAACTGATAAAAGGGTAAGTATGGAATGAGTATTCGCCAAAGGTATAGTACACCTAGTTTGTATGAAATACTGTGTTAGTTAGATTCCGAGTAATTTGGTTAGAAATCAACTAGTTAGCCTAGCTTGATAATTATGATTGGAAGGTGCTTATTTATATTTTTTTCTTGAAAACTGTAGGACAATAAGAAGGCAAGTTCTAATACGAATGACACTTTCTATTCCATTGAGTAAGTAGAGTCGTATTTGTATGTGAGAGATAAGTTCTAAAAGCGTTCTATTTTCTTCTTCCTCTACCTTAAGTGGTATTCACTGATACTTTCCTCAAGTCTAAATGTATCTTTCATCGATGATCTAGAAGTTATGGTTCTTTTACGGATAGAGTTATTGTAACACCCCTAACCCGTATCCGTCGTCAGAACAGGATTACGGAGCGTTACTAGAACTTTTCAGAATATTCTGAGATAAATCATGTCAATCACTATCCATTAACCGAGATCATTCATAATGTCCCTTATATGGACCCTCGAGATCCAATACGAGCATTAGAATCGATTCGGGACTTAATCGGAAACTCTAAGAAATTTTCGTGACATTTCAAAAATTTTCATAGGTGTAGGGCTCACACGCCCGTGTGGTCCAAGGGACATGCCCGTGTGACCCTTAGACATGCTCGTGCCTCAGGCCGTGTCTGATTTAGGTTGCTCTCTAACTTGCGCAACACGGCCATGCCACACGCTCGTGTGCTAGGCCGTGTGGTTATTTAATTCAATTCGAATTAGGTGCAGGTTTCACACGGCCAAGACACACGCCCGTGTTCTAGGCCATGTAGCACACACGGCTGAGACACACGCCCATGTTGCTACCCGTGTACTATATTCTGGACATTCTATTTTTAAAAAATTAAGGTGCAGGGGACACACGGCCTGGCTACACGCCCATGGGATAGGCCGTGTGTTACACACGGTCTAGACACACGCCCGTGTGTCTGCCCGTGTGGACAAAATAAAGCCATTCCAAGCTTCATTTCTCACCCAAAATCTCACCCTTGACCTGTACTTGAATCACACATCCAAATACTAACCATTTCAAGCGTTCAAATCAAGTAAATTCCATCATTCATCATGGCATATCGTTGCATGCATACATGTTCATAATCTTTACTTGGTATAGTCCATATGATAGGCATAATTTGATCAACTACTTAACACATGTGTAGCTACCATAGTATGACATTACAAATATATCAAATCAAACCATTACTAGCCATTCCAATGGCTAGATTACAAGCATAATTTACACTTACATGCCAATATGGCCAATATAACCTATACATGCCATTACAACAATAATTGCTTTACCATATTGTACCGACATGGGCCGATAGATAGTGTGAGTGATCTTTGTCGAGCTTCCAGTCCAACGAGCTTCTGATTTACTCTAAAACAGGGGAAAATAAAATGGGGTAATCATTGTATGCTTAGTAAGTTCGTATAACATGGTACTTAACTTACCGTTCATTCTATTTTGAGGTAACTATGTAAGGCTGATCGCTGTAAATCAGAGTTTTAAAATTTATAAAAGAATGATCGAACCTGGAAACTAACTCTGACAACGATTGAGGCAAGTGTACCTATCGAACAGTAGTATAGCTTAGGCAAGACTGGATTATCGAACCCAAAGGAACTAAAAGTACTAATACTCACCGTCTTTTTATTATTTAGCCTTAATATAAAGTGATGGTTGTTTAAACTAAAACTAATCTACTTACTAAGCTAAGATGCAAAGACAAAAAGAATGAATTCGGGAAATAACTTTTGGGAAAACTCAGTTGACTCAAGCGATACCCTTAGGAAAAATCCACCTAGACTTCACTTGTTATTTAACCTTGAACCATATGATTTATTTACTTAGTTTGATCCGTGAGACTCCCTAACGTATATTAAACCCTCTCTCGAGGCGAATAACGTCTAACCCTAGGTTAATTAGTGGAACTCTCGTTCACTTATAATAACCCCCTAGAATAGCAGTAAATCGATCTGTGGACTCCCATATTAGGTTTCACCCTAATCCGGCAAAATCTCGTCACCTTATCTCTAGGCGTGCGATCAACTCCGCTTAATCATGTTGGATCTACTCTTAGGCAGGGTCTATTCCTCCTCCACCTAAGCACATTAGATTTGGATTAAGTTCACACAATTAAGAACAAACTAAGTTATTATCATATAATTCAAAAATCAAATAACAAGATTTATCATAGGTTTCATCCCCTTCGGGTATCCGAAGGTTTAGTTCATGACAATAAAGGAAAACATCTCAAGAGAAAAGATAAAACAAAACATAAGAAATCCCTAAAACCCCCTGAAGGAATTGAAGAGGAGATCCTCCGTCTTGAGTAGAATTCCGGCTTCTTGAGATGGATCAACTGGCTATCTTCGAGTGATTCCCACAAATCTGACCTTTTCAGCTTGGCTTCTTGGCCTAGCTCGCCGCCCCCTTTCAGCTGGTACCTAGGGTGTATTTATAGGCTTTTGAAACACATTTCTTTCTCCCTAAGTATCCTTTCCCGAATGAAATTACTCTTCTCTACGGCAGAGGCACGGCCATGGCACACGCCCGTGTAAATCGTGGTTAGGCCGTGTTTGACACTGTTGAATGAGGCACGGTCGTGTAAGTCGTGGTAAGGCCGTGTTCTAGTAGGAATGGTGGCACGACTGTGTGACTTGAAGTCCAGGCCGTGTTGATTTTGTGGCTTGGCCCAACTTGGTCTGTTTTAAGCCCGTTTCTTGTTCTTTTCATCATCGGGTGCTTTCCTGAGTATAAGACATGAAAAGAAAGGATTAAGAGCACCTTTTTACATATATTGGGGCTTAAATCATCCAAAAGCATACTAAATGTGGGCTTAGAATATGTTACTTTTACGATTTATCAAATACCCCCACACTTAAGCTTTTGCTTGTCCTCAAGCAAAATTCTCAACTTACAATTAAAACAAACTTTCTGTAATTCCTAATTCTATTGATAGTGTCTCATCATAATTCAGGGATAATTTATACATGGATAATTCAATTCAAAGTGTCCTAAAAATTCAAACAGTATAAGTCATAGATTCTGTAGCACAAAACATAGGTGTTTCCCTTCATCTAAATAATTACCTCTGATTCGAAATCGACAAGGATTGACATCCTCACAAAAGATTCGCTCAAATCACTCAAAGTGTTTAAGGTTCAAAATTTAGGCACTCAAAAGTCAAAATGAAGAGTTAATCCCATAGGCTTGCATGAAAATCAAATCTCCACCACTGAAATATGAGATGAAACACAAATCAAAAGGTCTTTAACAGGGTTGTAATGGGGCTAGGGTTAAGGTGTGGAGTAAGGCTGAATTAGAGGGTTAGAATCGAGATTGAATCGACAAATTACCTAACTAAGAACTAATGAACTAATAATAATTACATCAATTGAAAACTAATAACACTACGAGCTTCTTCTTCGATATCTGGGATTCAAGCGTATAAGCTCATTTAATCACAACTAATAATGAATACTGAATATACTTTTTGAGAATTTTTTTTAAGAACAAACTATAAATACATAACTGAAATAAAAGCTAGTTAGGCTATTAATCAAATCAAATCTCGATATAAGGGTAGTCAAAAGGAATGGTGATAACAAAAACAAAGGGGTCCTGGGTTAATATTAGTGGGTGAGTCAATAAATAGGGTTGTTAGGATTAAAAAGGGGTTCACTAGGGGTTAATTGTGAAGGTAGGCTTTTTATGGAGTAAGTGGGTTAGATCCTAGGTGCCTTTATCATCTCTGTGTTTCAAATAAAAAATGTGGTCTCGACATGTATAATCGATGCAAGTTCTAGAATAATAAATCAGTGTTGACATACTCATAATTAATAAAGTGAGCAAGAAAAAGAATATATGCTCTATAAGGCTCAAAATCTCACAAAAATTATGGGTATTTTGATGTCAACCTCGTAAATTTCAAACTTCAAGGTAATATTTAAACTCAGTTTGACAACCTAGCAAATTTTTAATTTCTGAAAAATAGACTTATCATGCTTGATTCTCTAGTATTCTTAGAATTTAATTATCAATGCACAATTATCAATGACTTAATCTAAAACATATCAATAAAAATCATAAATCATCAGAAATTTCATCCTAATTAGTAATATGAGTAAATTACTTCAAAACAAGACTAAATTTAGGGATTTTGCAAAAAAATTGGAATATCTAAGATTCACCCCCCACACTTAAGATGTACATTACCCTCAATGTACAAAGATATATAATGACAATTAATATGTAAAATCGAAAGAGAGGGGAGAGAGTGACACTCCCTGAATTTGATGATTTCCTAGAGTTGGCAGTGGTCGTGGTGAAAGATAAGTTGGAGGGCTCGTTTTTGGATGTGGTGGATGCTCACGAGTTCTGCGCTAGATGAAGAAATTGGGGAACTCGTGGAGGATTAGCCAGGATTTATTAAGACAAATTTAAAATAAACTAAATATATAATTAAAGAAAAGAAAAGTAAAAAAAGAGGAAACAAAAATGTAAACGAAATAAACTTAAAAGATAAAGGGGCTTGAGAATCCTTATTGGTGTATGGTTCGCGAGGTGGATGTGACTTCTACGGTCACGGAGGTGCTGGCAGTGGCAGAAGTGGCGTGATTCCCAAGCAGCCTTTAGCTCCTAAGTCAAAGAAACTAAGATAGAGTAAAATAATTTAAGCGGAAGAGAAGTGTAGATAAAGAAACTTAAGCAGAAGAGAAAAATGAAATAAAAACTAAATAGCCTCGAATATTCTTGGCTTGTTGTTCAAATGAAGCTGCCGGTATGAACTCATGTGAATCGATCTCCTTTGGGGAGATTGGCCTCTTACGCTTCTTTGCCATGGATATGATTTTAATGTAGCTCAAGAGTCTAAGGATTTATTAGGAAAAAGAAAAAGGAAAGAGAAAGGAAAGGAAGGAAGAAGGAAAGAAAAAAGAAGTGGGTTAATAAGAGGAAGGAGCAGGGTATGGTGTTTAAATAAACTTTCAGGTCTGGTAGTTTTCCCACGCCCGTGGGTTGAGGGTGTGTCGATTCACACGGCCGCCTCGCACGGCCGTGCTCTAGGGCGTGTTGGTTCCCCACGCTCGTGTCTAGCCTGTGTTTGACAAGTCAGTATATTAGCACGGTTAGCTGGCACGGGCGTGTTGAGCCCGTGGTTGGCAAGTCAGTAGCTTCGCACGGCCATCAAGCATGGCCGTGTCACTTTGTCGGTGCCCGTGGGAGAGTGGTTGAGTCCGTGATTACCAGAAATTAGTTCATTCTGACTTGTACCATCTTGCCATGTTAGTACCAAGATTCTTGAGGTACACACGGCTACGGCCACGGCCGTGTGCAAGGCCGTGTGTCCTGGAATTCTGCACCCCTTGTTAGTTTATAACTACGTGTTCAGAAAGAAGAAAAGAAAAGAAAAATAAATTTAAAGCAAAATATGAGAATAAATTATGTTAGTGCTCGGGTTGCCTCCCGAGAAGCACTCGTTTATAGTCTTAAGCTAGACTCTCTTCTCGTTTGCATCTTCATGGTGGTTTGAGGAGTTGGAAGTCCTTCCTCATGTTATTATCTGTATCCTTGTGAAAAAATTTAAGTCGAGATGCGTTTATAGTAAAAGTACCAAAAATAGGATTACTTACCTCTACTGCTCTATGTGGAAAAACACTGGTTACTCTAAAAGATATTTCTTTGTTTGTGCTAGGGTCCGGAGGAGATATTCGAGGATTTACCTGATCTAATAGTACTTGGTCCCCTATTTTGAAGTGATTTATTGTTCCTATTAGCTCTTTTGGGGGCTCCTTCGATTTTATCTTATGTGGTTCCGATTCTTCGTCGTGTATCCCTAATTTCTCCTTGAAGTGTGTCTTCCACTCGTCTAGATCATCGAACTGAATCCCTCGATCGTCATGAGTTATTTCTTTATTGATATAGGGTTTAGGATCGAGTTCAGTTGTATTCTTTGGTGGTGCTTCCTGAAAATAAGGGTTAACCGAATGGTTATTAGTAGAATTACGTTCTCACCTTGATTACTCGATGTTCTAGCCGAATCGAGAGCCTTGATGGTGACTGTCTCATTACCTACGCAAAGTATGAGTTCTCCTGCATCAACATCAATTTTAGTCCTGGCAGTTGCTAAAAAGGGTCTTCCTAAAATTAGGGGGATCGAATTATCCTCATCCATGTCTAAGACAACAAAATCTAGTGGGAACACGAATTTGTCTATTTTTACAAGAACATCTTCGATAATACCCTAGGAATTCTAACAGCTTTGTCATTAATTGAATGCTCATCCTAGTTTGTTTGGGTTTCCCTAGACCTAATTGTTTAAACAATTTATAAGGCATGACATTTATGCTCGCCCCTAAATCAGCTAA
This sequence comes from Gossypium sturtianum, assembly GCA_025698515.1. Classification (NCBI taxonomy): domain Eukaryota; kingdom Viridiplantae; phylum Streptophyta; class Magnoliopsida; order Malvales; family Malvaceae; genus Gossypium; species Gossypium sturtianum. The sequence continues at coordinate 98,625,355 of CM046955.1, read as the reverse complement.
CGCATTATCAACAGTTAGTCTACTAATTAAACATGGAATTGTAAAACTCCCTGGATCTTTTAGCTTTTGTGGTAGCCTATTTTGGAGAATTGCTTTGCACTTTGCGTTAAGTTCCACATGTGACGATTCGTCTAACTTCCGTTTGTTTGTCAGAAGTTCTTTTAAAAATTTCCTAGAATCGGCATCTGCGATGAGCTTCAAGTAATGGTAAGTTAATATGTAATTTCTTTAAGAGTTTAAGGAACTTACCGAATCGTTTCTTACTGTGTCGTCTCTTCTTAATGCCTCAGGGTAAGGTACGCGAGGTTGGTACTCCTTGATTACCGGTTTTGGCTTGTCTTGTGTTACTTCAACTTTACCTTTTTCTACCTCGTTTCCTTGTGTTAAAATGGATTCATCTACCCTTGTATTCTCCTGAGCTGTTATGGCTTGGATATACTCTTTAGGATTAATTTTAGTGTTACTTGGTAGACGCCCTTGCGGTCGTTCGGATAATAGCTTTGCAATTTCTCCGACTGACTGGGTAATTTCCCCGATTACCTTTGTAAGTCCTCCAACTTGGTTCTCGATTGTTTTGATCGATGTTTGTTGGGTGTTGAGCGTTACCTCATTTTTTTGGAGACGGGCTTCTGTGGATGCTATGAATTTGTTCAACGTCTCTTCAAGACTCGACTTATTTTCCTGTGGATAGGGCTAATTTTGGAAATTTTGAGGAGGTTGTTGTCTTTGATTTCCGTGATTTCCTTGTCCTCCCTGTCGAAACCATTTTTATTTTAATGTTTGAAGAAATGGGGAATCAACTTTTTTTTAAAAAAAGGGAGTCGCCACCGATCCTTTTTGTCTAGGTGCGATCGGATCACCTATAAAATGTTTTGGTCTGCGAAATTTGAGAAAACGGGTTCGAAAGTCAGTTACGCACAAGGAAGGGTTAGCACCCTTGCAACGCCCAAAGTTGGTACCAAATTGATTAACTTTGTCCTAATGTCAAAAACTTGGAATTATTAGGGTAACAAAAATTGAAAGAAAACTAAACTGAATTGAATCACGGATGATTTCGTTTCAAAGGGATAAAAGTATTATACCCAACACGTTAGGATATAACGCTTTTATGCTCTGACACTGAGATCATCTTTGATCTTCAAAACATGTAAAAAGGGGGTGCTTGGGTATTTAGTTGAACGGAAAATCGACACTCAACACGTTAGGGTGTAATTTTCCCTACTTCTAAACACACAAGCATTGCCTTGTTTTTTGAAAAATATGCAATCTTTAAACTGATTCAATATATGCTTTTAACGAAAGAAAACCATTAGAAAGAATTCGAATACATCTAAAACTCGAAAATATTTAGGGTAAAAATTTTGGAAGATAGTTAATTAAATTGGAATTGAATCTCAAGATTAACTCGTTTTAAAGGGATAAAAGCATCATATCCAACACGTTAGGATATAACGCTCCTATACTCTAACACCGAGGTCATCTTTGATTTTCAAAACACGTAAAGAGGGTATTTGATTGTTTAGTGGAACGGAAAATGCCTGGTTAGGGCTATGGGGCAGCGTGAGATCTGAAACGGCGCGCGTGTAGAGCACGCGAGAGGCCAAAAGGGCGCACGTGGGGAGCTGCGACGTGAACTGAAGCGCCAGAAAATCTCAGAAGCTTCTGGATCATTTCTGTATTCGGGTCCCTAGGAACCAAATTGGGCCTTATTCATTTTTTTGTAGTTAGGATAATTTTTTATTTGGGTTATAAATTTAGGTTTGGGTCTAGTTGAGTCTAAAATTTGGGCCACTGTAATTGGGTAGAGGCAGGTTTATTGGGCCCGTTATTTCAGTTTAATGGACTGTTATTTTGTAACGGACTTTTATAACAATAATTTTTTTTGGTTTTTTAATAAAGCCCGGGAAAAATTTTGGGCCCTACAGCTGCCCCTCTTTGCTCATTGTCGTGTAACGGGAATAGAGCAAAGACTTTAAAGAGGGCCAAATTTGCCTGGTCTCGTAAGATTTTGGCTTCTTGGTACTTCTTTTCTTTAAGCAGCTTCATTCAATCCCATTGCATCTTCAAGGGCATGAAAACTAGCGTTTTGATCCAATTTGATGTAATTTCCTGGAGAAGAGATTTGTAGCTTCAATCTGCTCCGTCAGAACTTCATGGTGATAAGAATTCAGAGAGAAGAGATTTGTAACTTCTATCTTCCTACTGAGACTTCTTAAAAATAAAGGTTGATCCTCAATAACCTCATGGAGAAGGGATTCGTAGCTTCAACCCACTCCACTGGGACTTCAAGGTGATAGGAATTCAGAGAGAAGAGATTTGTAACTTCGATCTTCCTTCTGAAACTTCTCAGAAATATAGGTTGATCCTCAATACACTCAGGGAGGAGGGATTTGTAACTTTGGCCTGCTCCACTGGGACTTCTAGGTGATAGGAATTCAGAGAGAAGAGATTTGTAACTTCGATCTTTCTGCTGAAACTTCTCAGAAATATAGGTTGATCCTCAATACACTCAGGGAGAAGGGATTGGTAGCTTCAACCCACTCCACTGGGACTTCGAGGTGATAGGAATTCAGAGAGAAGAGATTTGTAACTTCGATCTTCCTGCTAAAACTTCTCGGAAATATAGGTTGATCCTCAATACATTAAGGGAGGAGGGATTTGTAACTTCGGCCTGCTCCACTGGGACTTTGAGGTGATAGGAATTTAGAGAGAAGAGATTTGTAACTTCGATCTTCCTGCTGAAACTTCTCGGAAATACAGGTTGATCCTCAATACACTCAGGGAGAAGGGATTCGTAGCTTCAACCCACTCTACTGGGACTTCGAGGTGATAGGAATTCAGAGAGAAGAGATTTGTAACTTCGATCTTCCTGCTGAAACTTCCCGGAAATATAGGTTGATCCTCAATACACTCAGGGAGGAGGGATTTGTAACTTCGGCCTGCTCCACTGGGACTTCGAGGTGAAAAGACTTGTATGGCTTTGATCTGCTCCCGCAACTTCAGGATTGCCCGATTTGCTATCTTCAATCTACTCATGCAACTTCAGGATTGCCAGATCTGCTATCTTCGATCTGTTTCGCTTAAGAAGACCGGATCTTCGAGTTTACTGAAGCTGCGACAACATCCTCTAGGGGACCTATGCTATAAAATTAGTTTCATGTTTATGCTTATGCAAAATGGTTAGAATGCAATGATCATAATGAATCTAATGCTCTTAACTAAATGTATTATGGACGACATTTGTATGAATGCAAAATGTCATGAGAATGATCCCTTTTTACAAGTTTAAGGTGTCATCGCTAATTGTTTATTAAGGCTTTATCACTGATGTAATACGCTGCCATCTTGTTAGGCTGGTATTTTCAACAGAAAACTCGAGAAGACGATTATATCTTGCTCAATAGATTTGCCCCACTGTAACTCCAGGGTTCATCTCAATGTGACTTAGGGGTATAAGATCTGAATCGAATCCACTGCAACTCTAAAATATAGGATTTATTTCTTCTTCCATCCACCCCATTACTATTCAAGGGTACATGACTTGTATCATTTTCCATCCATGTCATTGCAACTCAGAGGTAGAGTACTGTAACTTGTTCAGTCAACTGTTCGCTTCCTAGGTGACTTAACCACATGTGTATACAGAACATCATTTTCCTTGCGAATGGCTCCCATTTTACACTTGGGTTAACATTGCCCAATTTTTGTCAAGATTGTGTCACTGACGCAGTATCTTGTCATTCGTTCAACCATCATCTTTGACAAAAATTCGGAGAGAAAATCTCAGTTTAGACTCTTCCTTGAGCTTTAAACAATAATCCTATTTTGGGTTTTTGTATTATTTAGAAGTTCCCAGAGTAATATGCAGAACTTCTTTTATAAAAGCATTATTAGTTCATCCATCATTATTTCAATGTAACACACTTGCATGGGGGTGATATCAATAGCTGAGAATAAAATTGGTGTGAAGTAAAGCTTATGATTAATAAGAGAAACTAATCAAAAGGTACATCTTGAAAAGAACAAAATATTCAAAGACAGCACATTTAATGTGAATAAAAATGACTACTATGCGACCTCTAGATATCGCCTCCTGAGCTTCTTTGCCCTAGTGTTTGGAAGGCTATCTTGAGTGTGACATGTGTTTAGAATATCTTGAGTATTTTGTCGAAGCACCAACACACCACATACCATTTCCTTATTAATTCAAGTATTGCAGGATCACCGCATACCCCATTATGATCTGATCACAATTTGAGTTGCCTTTTTCCAGTTTTCGACTCAAAACCCCTTTGGTCTCAAGGTGCCCTTTGCGGGTTTTCACCTTGGCCTCTCCCCCCCTTTTTTTTTTGGAAAATCTCAAAGCGCCCTTTGCGGGTTTTCACTTTGGCTTCTTTTCTTTTTCAAGTATAGTATTTCTTAACAGAATCCGAATTTACAGGATTGGGTAATTTTTTCCCATCCATCTCGGCCAGGATCAATGCTCCTCCAGAGAAAGCCTTTTTCACCACATAAGGTCCTTCTCAATTTGGCATCCATTTCCCTCTGTAATCTTTTTGCATGGGGAGGATCTTTTTCGAAACCAAGTCTCCCTCGTAAAATTCTCTTGGGCGAACCTTCTTGTCATAAGCCCGCATCATCCTCTTTTGGTATATCTGACCATGACGGATGGCCTTTAGCCTTTTTTCCTCAATTAAGTTCAGTTGATCATATCGAGACTGGATCTATTTAGCTTCATCTAACTTTAGCTCTAATAAGACTCGAAGGGAAGGAATTTCAACCTCGATGGGTAGCACTGCTTCCATTCCGTAGACTAGTGAGAAAGGGGTTGCCCCGGTAGAGGTCCTGACTGATGTTCAATAAGCATAGAGGGTGAATGGTAAATTGTCGTGCCAATCTTTATAGGTTTCAACCATTTTCCCCACAATCTTCTTAATGTTCTTGTTGGCTGCTTCTACTGCACCATTCATTTTTGGACGATATGGTGACGAATTGTGGTGTCTAATCTTAAATTGACTGCAGACCTCTGCGATCATGCTGTTGTTCAGGTTTAACGCATTGTCTGATATGATTCTTTCTGGCATTCCATATCGACATATGATTTCCTTTTTTAGGAACCTCATCGATCGCCGACTTGGTGCTTACGCGGCGTCTGGCAGCCTCTACCCATTTGGTGAAGTAGTCGATAACCACAAAGATGAACCGATGCCCATTTGAAGCTTTCGGAGAGATCGGCCCGATGACGTCCATGCCCCACATGGAGAAAGGCCATGGGGAAGTCATAACATGCAGAGGTGAAGGAGGCACATGAATTTTGTCTCCGTATATCTAGCATTTGTGACATGATTTAGCATACTTGATGCAGTCTCCTTCCATGGTAGACCAATAGTATCCGAATCTCATGATTTGCCTAGCCATTGTGAAACCATTAGCGTGCGTTCCGCAAACCCCCTAATGGACTTCCTCTAAAATCTTTTTAGCTTCAGCAGCGTCGACACATCTCAACAGTACCTGATCTTTTCTTCTTTTGTACAGGACTTCCCCATCTAAAACATAATCACAAGCTATCCTTCTCAATGTCCTCTTTTCGTTGACGGTCGCTTGTTCAGGATATTCGCGATTCCTTACATATCGCAATATATCTTGGTACCAGGGGTGATCATCCCTTTCTTTTTCTTCCATATTGCAACAATAAGCTGGGGTTTCGTAAATACTCATCCGGATGGGCTTCATATTTTCCTGGTTATTTATTCTGATCATGGAAGCTAATGTGGCTAATGCGTCAGCCATCTGGTTTTCATCGCGCGGGAGGTAGAAGAATGCGATATCATTGAACTTCTCAATTAGCTCCAACATTAATTTTTGGTAACTGATCAATTTGGGATCCCTTGTTTCCCATTCTCTTTTGAATTGATAAATCACTAATGCAGAATCTCCATATACTTCGAGCACCTTAACTTTGCGGTCTATGGCTGCTTTAATTCCCATGATACAAGCTTCGTATTCTGCCATATTATTTGTGCAATCGAAATCTAACTTGCAAGTGAATGGGTAGTTATCTCCATTTGGGGATATCAGGACTGCCCCAATTCCATTTCCAACGGCATTTGACGCTCCGTCGAAGTTCAACTTCCAAGGACAAACTTTTGGGGTATCTCCCTCAGTAGCTGCTACAAACATCAGATCCTCATTGGGAAAATCGATGTTCAAGGGTTCGTAATAGTCTAGTGCTCTGCTGGCTAGAAAATCTGCTATTACACTTCCCTTCACAGCCTTCTGGCTCACATAGACTACGTCGAACTCTGAGAGGAGAATTTGCCATCGAGCCATTCTCCCATTCAAAGCGGTTGACTCCATCATATATTTAAGAGGATCTAGTTTCAAGATTAACCAGGTCGTATGGTACAACATGTACTGCCTCAACCTTCGAGTTGTCCAGATCAAGGCACAACACAATTTTTCGATCTGTGAATATCTCATCTCACATTCAGTAAATTTCTTCCTGAGGTAATATATCGCCTTTTCTTTTCTCCCTGACTCATCATGCTGGCCCAATACACACCCCATAGAGTGATCAAACACTGTCAAGTACAAGATTAGTGGCCTATCTGGATAAGGGGGTGTCAAGACTGGAGGATTCGACAAGTACTGTTTGACTCTATCGAAAGATTTCTGGCATTGATCATCCCACACACCTGGATTATGTTTCTTCAGAAGACGAAATATGGGGTCACATTTTTCAGTTAATTGTGAAATAAATCGAGCAATGTAATTTAACCTCCCAAGGAAACCTCGAACTTCTTTTTGAGTGCGCGGTGGAGGCAATTCTTGTATAGCCCTGACCTTATCTGAGTCGACCTCAATTCCCTTTTCACTGACTATGAAGCCCAACAATTTACCCGATCTAGCCCCAAAAGTGCATTTTGCGGGATTAAGCTTTAACTGGAATTTCCTCAGTCTCAAGAATAATTTTCTCAAAACTTGGATATGTTCTTCTTCTGTTCTAGACTTGGCAATCATGTCATCCACATAAACCTCAATTTCTTTATGCATCATATCATGGAATAAAGTCACCATAGCTCTTTGGTATGTAGCTCCCGCATTTTTCAACCCAAACGGCATCACCTTGTAACAGAACGTACCCCACAACGTTATAAAGGTAGTCTTTCCCATATCCTCAAGATGCATTTTTACCTGATTGTACCCCGAGAAGCCGTCCATAAATGAAAACAACGAGTAGCCTGCTGCGTTATCCACCAGAGTATCAATATGAGGTAAAGGAAAATTATCCTTTGGGCTAGCCTTATTTAGGTCTCTATAATCCACACACATTCGTACCTTCCCATCTTTTTTAGGGACAGGCACAATGTTGGCTACCCATTCCGAATATTTGGTCTCTTGCAAGAATCCAACATCAAACTGTTTTTTAACTTCCTCCTTTATTTTTAACATAATATCTGGTCTCATCCTTCAAGCTTCACTGAACGCTTGCAATCTTCTTTTATAGGCAAAGCGATGTACTATAATGTCGAGTGTTTAAACCGCATATCCTTATATGACCATGCGAAGACATCTTTGAATTCTTGTAGCAAATCGACAAGATCCCGCCTTGTTTCCCGGGTTATGCGCGCTCCAATCTTCACTACCTTCCTCCTCCAATGTCACAGTCTCCACTTTGTTTCCTCGTGAGGTAGAATTTGTTTCTCCTCCCGTTCTACCATTCTTAACAAGTCAGGGGATAAATCACTGTCTATATCATCTTCAAAATCCTGTGATCCTTCGTGGCAGCGTTGCTCACGTCATTGATATCTGAAGACTTGTTGCTGTTCACAAGAATATAGAAAGAATGAATGAATTTATGAATGGTCATTTGTATGTATAATGGTTATGAAAGAATGATTCGAAGGCATCACAAAATGAAGAAAGGAATAAAAGAATGTCTGCTTTAAATGATAGCAAATATGTACTTCATTAATATAATAATGTTTGAACACGAGCCTATTTTACAAAAGAAATCTTATCACTTCTAGGCTTAAAGTAATAAGTGCGTTCTGAGCATTACTCTGAATAAGTTTTAAATACTACAGGAATCTCCTCTGCCGTCCAGTTGTCTAAAACTCTTCCTGGTTCGTAGGGTCGAATATTTGATAAGGTCCCTTCTTCCACTGTCTCCTCAGATACGGCATTAATGCAAACATTACCCAACATTGCTACGATGTCTTTTCCTTTTGGTGCACTGGGCTCAGCATGAATTGCCCCACCCGACACAAAAGTTTTAGATATGTGCGGAATTATCATGGGTTCCTACTTGGTTTCTTCGCCATTCAAACGAGCACGCCTTCTTTCTTGTCTCTTTTCCAGTTCTTTTCTTTTTTGTTTTCCATCTGGCCTAAATTCTAAGCCAAAGCGATCTTGTTTTTCTTTCAATGTCGGGGTCACAACTCTCCCCTGAAGATATTTTCCAAGTCCTCTTCCCGGTAAAGCTCCTTTCCCTACGGTCATTTTTAGCCCCATTCTTGTAGTCTTGGAGATTCTTGGTATCAGGATTCTATTTCCTTCTGTGGCGAAAGTTGCATTCACGAACTCGAGAGACCGAAAGGAGCATTCGGTTGTCTCGTCGCTTATCTCCAAGTACGACATCTCACTAGTCACAGCTGCAATAATGTCCTCCTCAGCCTTTATTGTTATTAGCCGACCATCTGCTATCAACTTCACTTTCTGATGTAATGATGAGGGCACCGCCCCTGACGAATGTATCCACGGCCTCCCTAATAAGCAGTTATAGAAGGGCTTGATGTCCATTACCAGAAAATCCACTTTGTAAGTAGTCGGGCCAATCACTAAAGGTATCTCGATTCTTCCCAATACTTTCCTTTGCGTGCCATCGAATGCTTTTACTATGCTCTGGCACTCCTTCATGTATGAGCTGTCTATCAGTAATCTGTTTAGAGTGGACAAGGGCAGTACGTTCAATGCCGACCCGTTGTCTATCAGGACCCCTGGTAGCGTGTACCCTTTGCATCTAGTGGTGATATGCAAAGCCTTGGTAGATCCCCTACCACCTGGTGGTATCTCGTCGTCACTAAAATGGATGAAGTTGTCTACACTTATGTTACCCACCAACCGATCCAATTTATCAACCGAAATATCATTGGCGACATAAGTCTCATTTAAGACTTTTATTAATGTGTTCCTGTATACCTCCGAATTTTGAAGCAAAGCCAATACGGATATGTGCGCTGGTTGCTTATGCAGCTGCTCTACCATGCAATATTCACTATGTTTCAGGAATTTTAGGAACTCCTTAGCTTCTTCCTCTCTCACTGGTTCCTTGATGGGTGATTCGGACTCGACTATTTTTTCTCTTTCTGGCTCTTCCATCGGGGCTTTCCCTTTTACCAAATCATAGCGTCTCCCGCTGCGAGTATGAAAGCCTGCATCCAACTCCTCTTTTGAGGCACTAGCCAATTTCTCCTTCCCTGGGATTGTCACACTACATTCATAGTTCCGGGGAACCCTCCTGCTATCCTCATAAGCAAAGACTGCAGGTCTTTGTATTATCACTTTTGGTGCTGCCTGTACTTCAGCTCCGCTATACCCGGGTTCTGCGGGTCTATGTATTATTACTTTCTGTACTGTCTGCCTTCCAGCTCCATCGTTCTTAGGTGCTGAAATAACGATCAAAGGGAATTTAACTTTTGGGTTTCTCGTTGTTGACTCTGAGGTGCATATACTCTTCTCTTCTGCTCCTTCTTCACAAAACTCCATTTCTTTATTGTTCATCAAATTTTGTACCATAGTCTTGAACTCCTTACAGTTCTGAATCTCGTGCCCCAATTCCTGATGGTACTCACAATAATTTGTCAACTTCCCCTGACTCTTTCTTGCAACGATTAGCCCCTGTTTGACCATTTCTTTCCAGACCAATCTTAATGGAGTCTTAACCTCAGCAACGCTTGTTTTGACCCTTCTTTCTAAACTTTCGCTAACTGCATTGACCCTATTATGATCGGGTAATGGATTTTCTGCTTTTGGCAAGTCTGCCAACTCTATAACCCCCATATTGACAAGCTTTTCTACCAATTTCTTAAAAGCTAGGCAATTCTCTATTGAATGCCCTGTGATTCTCGCATGATATTCGCATTCCGCATTCGGGTCGTACCACTTGGGGTATGGGGGCTGTATTGGTGTCAAATAGTGAGGAGATACTATATGCGCGTCAAATAGGTTTTTATACATTGCCTTGTATGTTATCGGGATCTGTGTAAATTGAAGCTTCTCATTGTTCTGTCTTGCGGTGCCAGATTCCTTTCTCGGCGAACCACGATGCCCGATAGCCCCACTGCCAGTAGGTCAAGTTATGATGGATGACTTTGAATACCCCATACTCACGTTAATCACCCCGCTTTCTTTCCTTCTCGTAGTCGTTCTTTTGTTATTTTCCCCCACCTCAATCTTTCCACTTTTTATAGCGTTCTCTATCATCTCCCCGGTCATTACAATGTCCGAGAAACTCTTGGTTGCGCTCCTTAGCATATGAGTAAGGAACGGGGCCTTCAACGTATTGATAAAGAGCATTGTAGTCTCTTTTTCCAAAAGTGGCGGCTGGACCTGAACGGAGACCTCCCTCCACCGCTGTGCGTACTATCGGAAACTCTCATTTGATTTTTTTTCCATTTTTTGCAGAACAATTCTGTCAGGGGTCATATCAGCTACATGATTGTATTGTCTCATAAATGCCTGTGCCAGATCTCTCTAAGAACCGATTTCAGTACGGCTCAGCTGATTATACCATCTGGCTGCTGCTCCAACCAGGCTATCTTGGAAGCAATGTATCAACAACTGGTCATTGTTAATATACCCGGTCATTTTCCGGCAAAACATGGTTATATAAGCTTCAGGGCAAGTGATTCCCTTGTATTTTTCAAACTCTGGCATCTTGAATTTGTGGGGGAGTATTAGATTTGGTACCAGGCTTAGATCTTTAGCGTCGACCCCGCGTTGCCTATCAGCGTCCTCCATAGCCCGAAATTTGTTTTCTAACCACTTACAATGCTCTTCTAGCTGTTTTGGCAATTCAAACTTTGCTTTTTCTTCATCCGCTGCCTCATCAAGGTCGGGAATAGCAACATTGATTGGATGGTCAACCGTGATTGGAACCTAATCCACTTGAAAATTTGGCGATGCAGAGACACCCTCTTGAAATTGTTGAGGTATAATTACAATGGATGTCCTCCGGGGATGCTCTTCAGGAGGTGTTGGGGTAAAACCCGAGGGATATGGTCGTTCCTCACTATCTTCCATAGTATTAACCATGGGGGCTTTCCCTTTGTCTGCCAATAACTGAGTCAATTGGGACATCATGGTTCTCTGTGATTCTATCATCTGTTCCATTATATCACGCTGTATCTTGGCAAGCTGCTCTTGCATTTGAAGTTGCAGTTTTTCTTGCATCTCCTTTTGGAGTTGTTCGAGTTTCTCTATCCTCTGATCCATGTCTTTTATTTTCTTTCTCGTGCCGTAGGGATGTGTTTCTGGCAAAGTTTTGTTCGTTTCCAGGTTGCTGAAATAATTTTTACTATAATTAGGACCTTTTAATGATTTTTAATGAATGTGAATGAATGACAAATATGAATGCATGAAATGCGAAAGAAGTCGATTCTGATTCAATTCCATTTAGGAAACTTTATTTGAAAATAAAGCTCTTTACATAAAGTGGATTACAAATACGGTCTTGCTCTAACACCTAAGGTTTGAATTTTTGTAAGCAGAGAGGCTAATTCTCGTCCTCGATCTGACCGAGTCTCAAACTGCATACTCAAAACATCAGCTTGTACGGCTAAATTCTGTAAATATTCAGCTATCTCTCGCATCTGGGTTATAGCTTCCCCCATGAGGTAATCTCTATCTCTGACTTGATTCTGGGAACGGTGAAGCTCCTCTTCTCTTTGTTCTTCATTTTCCTCTAGATACTGGATATGGTTTTGGCAATTTAGCAAGGCCATTTCTAATTCTTCGATCTTCTTCTTCATTTCCTCTATTTGGCTCAAGCTTGCTCTTAATTCTTTCATCGAGTTACGATTTCGTTGATGCTGGAGGGATCTCTCAAGCTCTGCGACTCTAGCCTTTAACTTGTTTTGTTCGCCTTGGCTTTCTCGAAAGATTCTTTTAGTAAATTCGTTTCGTGCTTGAGCCTCTCTGAACTTTTCCTCCCATCGATTAGCTTTAACCCTTTCGCCTTGAATCTCCTGACGCCATTGATCTGGAGTTTTTCCTAACCCGACGGTCCTCATTGATAGCCGCATCTTCTTATAATCAGTCTTTAAGCTGTTGAGATCCTCTTCAACTCATTCTTTTCCTTTTCTGAATTTCTCTGCCTCTTCCTTTTAGACGTCAGCATCCAACCCTAAATGCATTTTCTCTTCCTCTAATTGCTCTATTCTCTTCTCCAGCTCTCGATTCTTTCTTTCAAAATCTTGCTTTATTATCTCCAATCCGGACGGGACAACTCATAGACATTCTTCTATTGATCGAGTATTATCTGGACTCAGTCTCGGAATATTATCGTTGACTCTTTTGCTTAGCCACACTTTATACTCGGGAGTCACCATCTCACCCACAATCACTCTCTTCATTCGATGTGTTTGCTTCCAAGCATTCCCAACTTCCCTAATCTTCTTCTTGTAACTCTCTCCCATATAAGAGAATTCGCTTTGAACCAACCCATACGTTACTGGCACGAACTGCCTAGACTTGTATTGTCTTGTTTCCAGCAAAGGGGTGTACCCGATAGCTCCCTAAATTCCGGGTAAAAAGACCCAATTAAAGTCTCCACATCTGTAAAGTACCTCTTCAGGCACCATCCATGGAGCTCTCCATTCAATATCTTTTTCTTTGAAGATTTTGAAAAATTGTCGCCCACCCTCTTCATTATATCTTCTCGTCTAGACATGGCTACTTCCTCTTTTAACGGTGAATAACCTTCGCAAAAAGGTCGACAAGAGACTTTATCCATCTTCCAAAAATGACCACGAAACCATACTGTTAATAACTGTGCACATCCAATAAACCTTCCCTCCCCTGCTCTTCGGTATGCGTTTAATGATCTAAAAGTCTCCGCAAGAATTACCGGGACAGGTGTAACTTGTTTATCCAATCGGTCAAATAGATCCACAACTGCTTCATCTATGTGTCTTAGGGCTTTGGGGAAAATGACTAATCCATAAATGCTTAAGGAAAAAATATCAACTTTCCTCCTCACATCAAGGTGCGTCAAAATCAGATCTCTTAAATCTATCCAAGGAATGCATCTCCCTTCGCCTTTTTGCTGAATCCTGGCTGAGATCCACTGTTCACTCATACCCGTAATTTTCATCAATTTCTTCGCAAAAGGAGGAACATAAGCGGGCCTAATATAAACTTTATCACTGTATCCTCGGACTACGAAGTAAAGTGGTGTATTCTTCTATGGTTGGCACCAAATCCACATTCCCAAAAGTGAAACAATCAGATGCGGAATTCCAAAAGCGCACCATAGCCCAAACATGTTTTTATCTATCTTAACATCCAGTAAATAAGAGATATCGCCATAACTGTGGTAGAACATCTGTTTAGTCTCACATTCCCACTGAGTCCAAATATCTCGCAACTCTTGAAGCTCATTTTGCGTCACGCTAATGCGGGTGTAGTCCCACAGCTCTGACGTGTAACCTTCAGCTAAGCTATCCCCTTTTTCCAACTGCAGCCTTTCTGACCATGCACGCACAGCCGCATTATCCTCTACTTTATCAAGAAAGTCGTTTTCCATGTCAAACTTCCTATTTTAGCAATCAAACAGAAATCGACACCTCTTTAATATGGAATGCCATGCAAAAACCAAATTAAAACACCACGTCGATCAAGATCGCATAAATGAAATCAAAATAAGCAAAATATCATTAAACACTTTATCCGAGCAACCAATACGAAATTGACATAGTTCTACCCTAGATAGGCTCTTAGGGTTTACTATATGTGGTTTGGTTCTAAAGGAAGGGTACCAACCAACCAGATTCCTCAATCCTCACCCATTATAGGCTCATATAGATCGAGTTCGGTTCGAGGAATACATTTCCCTATGGCCATTCGGAGATCAAAATCTCACTGAAACACATAGAACGTGCAGATGTATCCCGAAAGCGGTCCACTAGCCCATGCGGAGGTGAAAACCTCACGAAAGCTTAGTTTCTCACTCCCACTTAAAGGTGTGACCCAACAGTCATGCAATATGATGCTAAAGTATTCTATAAGACTCGAACCACAGCAATGAGATTACGCAAGCGAATGCAATAAAAGGGATCATAATTTTCCAAATCAAATTTTCAATTTTCGACAAAAGGACAGAAAATAATCAATTATACGGCTTGACTCTCTTATTTGTCCCAGTAGTCGCTAAGTCGTTTAAAACCATTTTTATTTTAAAGTTTGAAAAAATGGGGAATCAACTTTTTTTTTTAAAAAAAGGGAGTCGCCACTGATCCTTTTTGTCTAGGTGCGATCGGATCACCTATAAAATGTTTTGGTCTGCGAAATTTGAGAAAACGGGTTCGGAAGTCGGTTACGTGCAAGGAAGGGTTAGCACCCTTGCAACACCCAAAGTTGGTACCAAATTGATTAACTTTGTCCTAATGTCGAAAACTTGGAATTATTAGGGTAACAAAAAATTGAAAGAAAACTAAATCGAATTGAATCACGGATGATTTACGTTTCAAAGGGATAAAAGTATTATACCCAACACGTTAGGATATAATGCTTTTACGCTCGACACTCTAGAGATCATCTTTGATCTTCAAAACATGTAAAAAGGGGGTGCTTGGGTATTTAGTTGAACGGAAAATCGACACTCAACACGTTAGGGTGTAATTTTCCCTACTTCTAAACACACAAGCATTGCCTTGTTTTTTGAAAAATATGCAATCTTTAAACTGATTCAATATATGCTTTTAACGAAAGAAAACCATTAGAAAGAATTCGAATACATCTAAAACTCGAAAATATTTAGGGTAAAAATTTTGGAAGACAGTTAATTAAATTGGAATTGAATATCAAGATTAACTCGTTTTAAAGGGATAAAAGCATCATATCCAACACGTTAGGATATAACGCTCCTATACTCTAACACCGAGGTCATCTTTGATTTTCAAAACACGTAAAGAGGGTATTTGATTGTTTAGTGGAACGGAAAATCAATACCCAACACGTTAGGATATAATTTCCCGTACTTCTAAATACAACATTGCCTCGCTTTCCAAAAACGCAATCTTTAAATTGGCTCAACACTTATTAATCTACTTTGGAATAACAATGAAACTACTAATATCAATCAAGGTGTCAAAACTTGAATCGCGACGCAATAATGCGAATAAAAAACATACATGAGAATAAAGACGTAAAGTTAATGATTTATGCGTGAAAATAATACCTTAAGCTATTAAAATGAACAAAATATACTTATACGCACAAATAGATAAATGTATGTATATATTTATATATAAACATATATAAAATAATATGGAAACAATATTATGTGATAAAAATAGTTTTAATGTAAACTACACACATATATATATGAATTTAAAACATATAGAAGTATTTAAGTTAAATGCCCTACAATATTAAAAAAAAAACTATAATAGTATATAAAAGATTTTCTAAATAAATAAATTATAAAATACTAACATTGATTATACAACAATAATAATATTAGAAATAATATTTATAATAATAATATAAAGTACTGTTAATAATAATAATAATAATAATAATAATAATAATAATTTAAAATAATAAAAATATAGCGAAAATAATTAAAGAAGATAACAATGAAAAAGGGACTAAATTAAAACCATACACAAATTTCAGAGATCAATTGAGAAATGAACACAACAAATAACAATTTTAATAAAAAAAACAGTATAATAAAAGGGATCAGACACGTAAATTCCCCTTTTATATGCAAACACGCGGACCTAAAGGAAATAGGGTCGGGTCGAATCGGGTTGCCTTAAGCGAAGTCGTTTCAAAGCTATGGGCAGAGACATTAAACGACGTCGTACCCCTAATAGTTATTAACCCTCCCCATTAGTAGAAAAACGTCACCTCATTTCACTTAGCCAAAACCCTAGCCCCCTTTCACCCATTTCTCTTAGCCGCAAGCTAAGGAAATCAGAGTTCGGCCATTGCATAGCCATGGTATTCGGCAATCAATGGCAAACTCGAGCCTCTTTAAGCCTTCCTTTTACAAACCCAATTCAAAGGCTTTAGTATTTTAAACCTTAAAGACCGTCTTCACTTTCGATTTCGGCGAAGAAAGACAGATCCGACGGTTCGTTCGCAGAGGTACACTCCCTATTCCTCTATTATTAGTGTTTCCATACAGACAGAAAAACAACCAAGAGACCAAAAAACAAAAGAAGAAAAAGGTATCGGAAGTTGAATATCACCTTTGAAAAAAAAATGGTATTTTTGATTTCTTTTCTATTTCTTTGTATTCAATATCTGTATCTATAATGATGGTCCCTTTTACAATATTTTCTCTGAATTTTTATAGTCGAATGTCAAAAGAATAATAAAAATAAAAATAATGGGAAATACGGCCGTTTGTCCCCCCTTTTTTTCTGCTTTTCCTTGCTGTTGTTCCTCTACTATTGGTTTGCAGGTACGAAAGGTGAACGTGGCGCGTAAGGTATGTGTGTGAGGCAGTCCAAATGCCTGGTTGGGGCTATGGGGCACGCGTGAGATCTAAAACGGCGCGCGTAGAGCAGCACGCGAGGCCAAAAGAGGCGCGCGTGGGGAGGCTGCGACGTGAATCAAGCGCCGAGAAAAATCTCGAAAGCTTCGGATCATTTACGTATTCGGGTCCCTAGGAACCAGATTGGGCCTTATTCATTTTTTTGTATTTAGGATAATTTTTTATTTGGGTTATAAATTTAGGTTTGGGTCTAGTTGAGTCTAAAATTTGGGCCACTTTGTAATTGGGTAGAGCGGAGTTTATTGGGCCCGTTATTTCGATTTAATGGACTATTATTTTGTAACAGACTTTTATAACAATAATTTTTTTTTGGTTTTTTAATAAGGCCCGGGCAAATTTTGGGCCCTACACTCCCCATGAAAAATTTGGGTGGTTCCTCCAACCTGGATTATAATTATTACTATATGGGTTATTATTGGATCTAAAATTGTTACCTATATAGTTCATCTGTTCGTTCTCTGTGCTCGGTTGGTAGGGTGGGTACTCAGGATTCGCCACGGTTCCACCTATGTCGCACTGCATTACTGGATTTACCTACGAAGAACACAAACTATCAATCTTTTTATTCATCAACTCTACCTGATTTGATAGCATGGTTACTGCGTCGAGGTTGTAAACTCCGGCTGTTTTTGTTGGCCTTGTTCTTGTAACTTGCCTCTGATAGTTATTCAGCGACATCTCTTCGATAAACTCGTAGGCTGCCTCAGGAGTTCTATTATTCAGGGTTCCACCGGCGGCTGAATCAATTAATTGCTTCGTTGAAGGATTCACACCGTTGTAAAAAGTTTGGACTTAGAGCCACAATGGTAATCCGTGGTGTGGGCATCTCCTCAAGAGATCTTTGTATCTCTCCCATGCATCGTATAATGTCTCTAAATCCATCTGCACAAAAGAAGATATATCATTACGTAATTTGGCCGTTTTGGCCGGTGGGATATATTTTAATAGAAATTTTTCGGTCATTTGTTCCCATGTAGTGATTGACCCTCGTGGTAACGAGTTTAACCATTGTTTAGCTTTATTCTTTAATGAAAAGGGAAATAACCGAAGATGTATGGCATCATCAGAAACGACATTTATTTTGAAGGTATCACAGAACTCTAAAAAATTAGCTATATGAGCGTTTGGATCTTCATCCTGCAAACCATCAAATTGAACAAATTGTTGAATCATTTGAATAGTGTTAGGCTTTAATTCAAAATTATTAGCGAATATAGCGAGCATAACAATACTCGATTACGCACCATTAAATGAGGTTTAGCATAATCATACATAGTACGAGGAGCATTCTGATCCGCCACATCGTTTTGTGGTGGTGGATTATTCTCGTCCATCCCTTTAGTATGATTGGATCTTTCTTCTCGCTCTCCTTGGTAATTTAGGGCTCGCCTAATTTCTCTGCGATTTCTTCGAGCGGTAGCTTCAATATCACTGTCGTATTCTAAAGGTCCTCTCGGATTCCTTCTAGTCATAAACTAGAGGTACCTGCTAGGAAAAGAAAGAAAGAAAAGTTAGCAGATTTAAAATTAAACTAAAAATAAAAAATAAATTGCGAAAAATAAAAATAATGGCTGAAGTAATAAAAATAGAGTTTTCTTAATATTTTAGTTCCCCGGCAACGACGCCAAAAACTTGATCGCTGTAAATCAGAGTTTTAAAATTTATAAAAGAATGATCGAACCTGGAAACTAACCCTGACAACGATTGAGGCAAATGCACCTATCGAACAGTAGTATAGCTTAGACAAGACCAGATTATCGAACCCAAAGGAACTAAAAGTACTAATACTCACCGTCTTTTTATTATTTAGCCTTAATATAAAGTGATGGTTGTTTAAACTAAAACTAATCTACTTACTAAGCTAAGATGCAAAGACAAAAGAATGAATTCGGAAATAACTTTTGGGAAAACTCAGGTTGACTCAAGCGATACCCTTAGGAAAAATCCACCTAGACTTCACTTGTTATTTAACCTTGAACCATATGATTTATTTACTTAGTTTGATTCGTGAGACTCCTAACGTATATTAAACCCTCTCTCGAGGCGAATAACGCCTAACCCTAGGTTAATTAGTGGAACTCTAGTTCGCTTATAATAACCCCTAGAATAGCAATGAAATCGATCTGTGGACTCCCATATTAGGTTTCACCCTAATCCGGCAAAATCTCGTCACCCTATCTCTAGGCGTGCGATCAACTCCGCTTAATCATGTTGGATCTACTCTTAGGCGGTGGTCTATTCCTCCTCCACCTAAGCACATTAGATTTGGATTAAGTTCACACAATTAAGAACAAACTAAGTTATTATCATATAATTCGAAATCAAATAACAAGATTTATCATAGGTTTCATCCCTTCTGTATCCGAAGGTTTAGTTCATGACAATAAAGGAAAACATCTCAAGAGAAAAGATAAAACAAAACATAAGAAATCTTTAAAACCCCCTGAAGGAATTGAAGAGGAGATCCTCCGACTTGAGTAGAATTCTGGCTTCTTGAGATGGATCAACGGCTATCTTCGAGTGATTCTCGAAATCGACCTTTTAGACAGCTTCTTGGCCTAGCTCACGTCCCCTTTCAATTTGGTACCTAGGGTGTATTTATAGGCTTTTGAAACACGTTTCTTTCTCCCTAAGTATCCTTTCTCGAATGAAATTACTCTTCTCCACGGCAGAGGCACAGCCATGGCACACGCCCGTGTAAATTGTGGTCAGGCCGTGTTCGACACTGTTGAATGAGGCACGCACCGTGTAAGTCGTGGTAAGGCCGTGTTCTAGTAGGAATGGTGGCACGCACCGCGTGACTTGAAGTCCGTGCCGTGTTGATTTCGTGGCTTGGCCCAACTTGGTCCGTTTAAGGCCGCCGTTCTTTTCATCATCGGTGCTTTCACGAGTATAAGACATGAAAAAAGGGATTAAGAGCACCTTTTTACATAAATTGGGGCTTAAATCATCCAGAAGCATACTAAATGTGGGCTTAGAATATGTTACTTTTACGGTTTATCAAAGGCACATTCGTTCAATTTGACCTCAAGCCCTACACATATCCTCATTGCCCTTGTTAGTCATATAATCCATAATAACATCACAAGCATGTATGGGCTTGTCAATAATCAAGTTTCCATGCACATTTGCATTCCATAATATTTGTTCATTTAACATGCATAAATCATCTCTTTATATTACAAGTATAATTTCATAATAGTTCATCTCAAGTTCAGATTATTTCATATCAGAACTTTATTCATATTTCTCGAGATATCAATGTCACACGAGTAGTAGTACACTCAAAGTATACAAGTGTATAATCAAGGATGACATATTCATCAAATGAATTTCATGTACAAGTATCATCATCTCATGTTTTCTTATATCAATCATCACGTATCATCATTTTTGTGTATTTCAGACATATACATGTAATAACTCATTTCTTATTGATATTCTTAAAATGTCAAGAGTTTTACCCGTTGAATTTATTTGGAATATCGATGGATACACCGGTAGTACACTCGAGGTGTACAAATCAGAATCCGTCAATTTATACTCAGTAGTACCTTGTAGGTACACTCTCGAGCCACGTATCATACAGTAGAATTACCAGTCCAGGCTAAATTCTAGCTGTAATATATACTCTAAGGGCTTTGTCGGATTACCAGTCCAGGCTAAATCCTTTATATGACAAAGAATTCCCTATAGAGTCCGATTTGGATTACCAGTTCAGGCTTAATTCAGTCAATTAGGATTACCAGTCCAGGCTAAATCCTAACTTAAACATATACTCGAGAGGCTCATTTTGGATTACCCGTTCGGGCTAAATTCATTTCATAATGGTAATCCTAATTGAAACATATACTCGAGAGGCTCATTTCGGATTACCTGTCCGGGCTAAATTCATTCTGCAACACATGCAGTTTTATCAGGGAAATCACATTTATCCATCGACTTCCATTTATTCAAACGAGATTTAACATTTATCAGGCAATTGTCGGGTATATGTTCAATCTCATAAATTTGTTCATTCATACAATTCAAGTGTTCACATTCAACTCAAGTATAAAATTTACATTTTTATTATTTATCATTTATCGAGCATTATTGCTGATCGGGCACATTTCATTTATCAGCCTTTGATGAATATGTGATCAGTTTACAAAATTAAGGCATTTATACAATTCACAAGGACAACATTTAATTTAATCATAAAAATATATAAAATTTAGTTACACGAACTTACCTTGACAAAGGTTTGTGTACAAACATCTATTAATTCGACATTTTCCTCTTTTTCCTCGTTCTAACTCCAAATTTGGTCTATCCGGATCTATACGAGTAAATTTAACATTAATTTACCACATTTCACATTCAAGTGGACTCAATTTTCATCCTAGGCAAAATTACCATTTTGCCCCTAACTTTTCCATAAAATCCATTTTCGTCCCTAGGCTCGGAAAATGAAACTTGTGCAAATTAATCCCTATTCCAAGCCTAACCAAAGCCCCATTACAAAATTTACAGCACATGTATTCATAAAATTTCAGAATTTTTCCTTCAATTTCACAAGTCTTCATTTTAGTCCCTAAATCATGTTTTCATCAAAAATCACTTTATAAAAGTTGTTTATCTATCAATAATCTTTCATTTATACCATAAATTTCTAATTTTCAGCATATACATCCATGGCCTATTTTTCATATCTTGATAACTTTTCAAATTAATCCCCCAAATAGATAGTTTAGACTATCCCGATTCCAAAAATATAAAAATCATTAAAAACGAGACAAGGAAACTTACCCAATTAGGCCTTGAAAGTTTCTTTTCTCTCACCTAGGGTTTCCATGTGTTTTTAGGTTGAAGATGACATAAAATAAGATGATATCTTTTATCATCTTTTTAATTAATAAGTATTTTGCTATTTTCAATTTAGTCATTGCCCTTTTTCTATATTTCCATGGATGAGTCACCAAGAAAAATCTACATACTTTTCTTAATGGTCTAATTACCATATAAGGACCTTAAGTTTTGAATTCCATAGCTATTTAATCCTTATAGCTACTAGAATTCAACTTTTGCATTTTATGTGATTTAGTCCTTCTAGTAATTAATCACTCAATTGATAAAATTTTCGTACCAAATTTTTCACATGTCGTATCTATCATAATACAGACCATATAATAAAATAAAAATAATTTTTTTTGGCTCGAATTTGTGGTCCCGAAACCGCTGTTCCAATTTCACCGAAATTTGGGCTGTTACAACTCTCCCCCCTTAAGAAATTTTCGTCCTCGAAAATTTTACAAGTAAAGAGATTCAAACTTTACTCTCTCTCATAGTTTCCTTCAATTCCTAGGTAGCTCACTCTATATCATGTCACTGTCAGTAACTTTTTGTAATATCCAGGGATAGGGGCTATTTTGTTATTGCATTGTTTTGCATGTGGTTGTTTTGCAATGTTGCTTTTGTGTTGTTTTGGGGCTTAGTTGTAAGCTTAGTATAAGTTTCTGAGTGGTAGGAAAAATTTTGGTTTTAAGTTTTATGTGAGAGGAGTCAAGGAGCTGGGGTTTTATAAATAATTTTAGGTGAAAAGTTAGCACAAGAGTTGAGCTAGTAAGATGGCAAAGCATGCGCCACTTGGGGCTTGTGTTTGGCGTCACTTGCGGGAGGAGGTCCCGTGTTCAAGTCTGCGAAAATCCCACATTTTTGCTCTCATTTTGACTGGCATGGAGGAGGAGAGTTGTGGGCGTGTCAAACTCGCCATGGACCAAGTCAAATGTTTAAATGGTGGGTGGAGAGTGAATTTAGGAAGGAGACTAGTTCAAACTAGTTTGAATGTGTGGCTTGGAGTAATTATGGGTAGTGGCCGAATGTTGGGGAGTTTGTAGAGAGAGGCCGGGTTACTGTAAGTGGGGAGGGGTGTTAGCCGAAATTCACTTAGGCTTTTGTGCATTTTCGGTCTTTGGAGTGTCGAGCAAAAGTTCTTTCTTTGGTCTTTTGTTAGCCGAATTTTCTAAAGAGTGTTCTCTCATTTTTTTTCATTTTCTTTCTTGAAACCGAAAGTACTGGCAACCTTTGCCGAATTTGCTTTGTTCTTTGCTCTTGACTTTCATTGATAGCCGAATGTCATCTTGAAGACACAATTGTGTTTTGCTTCTTTTGCTATTCACCCTTCCATTTCCTTGCTTCTTCACTTTGTGTCAAGCCGAATTTAGTATCTCTCCTTCTCACATTTTTCTTTTTCCCTTCTTAAACTTTGGTAGCCGAATCTTATCCTCCAAAACACTTTCTTCATCTATTTGCTTTCAAACCGAAAGTCCCCACTCTCTACTCATCTCTTATTCCCCGTTTTTTTGTTCAAAGCTCAAGCCGTTTGTCTCCATTTGTTTCTTCCATTCCTCTTGGCCGAAACTCTCCTCTCTCTTAGTAGTTCCTTGGTGGCCGAATATTATAAGGGTGGTGAACATGTTGGGTTCTTATTTTCTTTCGGTTGGTGGTAGGTAAGAGTTTAGCCGAATGGTCATTTTCTCTCTTTCTTTTTCTCAATCGATTTGGGTTTGATTAAGGGCCGATTTTGGCATTGGTTGAAGGGTGTTAATCTCTTGTGTTGTAACCGATTGGATTGTAGGACTTTTGGATTTTGGGAGCAATCGAGAGGGGCCTTCTTTCTATGTAAAGCAATAGGTAGGTGGTGGTAAGAACGAGTTCTTTTAGTCTATTCCTTTTGTTTTCGTTAAAGTCATAGCCTTGTGAGACTGATTATTTGTGTTTTAGAGGAAGGCCGATTGTCAGAAGAACCACCGTTTGGTTCGGGGTTTGGTAGGAAACCAACCCATTTGTAAGGTAAGGGTTGAATGTTAACCCCTTTGGTTTATTTGGTTTTGGCCGAATGGTATAAGTGACTAATCCTATGTTTAGCCGATTCTAGGAGCAAGGTGTGTTAAGATTGTAGATCGATTTGTTGAGTTGAAAAGCTTGCGTTTTAACAGGTGTGTAACTAACACACTCATTGCTTAGTAATATGTTTAATAAACCCGATTGTCAAACAAAGTGTGGTTGATTGATATGATACCCTATGGGGTATGTGCACGGATTCGGGTAAG
Organism: Gossypium sturtianum; assembly: GCA_025698515.1. Classification (NCBI taxonomy): domain Eukaryota; kingdom Viridiplantae; phylum Streptophyta; class Magnoliopsida; order Malvales; family Malvaceae; genus Gossypium; species Gossypium sturtianum. Next base: position 98,601,472 of record CM046955.1, on the reverse strand, counting down.
CCCGTTTCATTACGAGTTCTATTAATGGTATATGATATCATGATCGATGATGTATGTGATATGAGATACAATGTTAAACATGTTAGCATGATTACATATATTGCACGATTTGCATTAGCATGATATGTTGTGGGTGAGATGAGAGAGGGGGAATATGATATCCGTGTCTTTGGGACACCAAATGGTTTGGCACCACCGGGTTTGGTACCACAGATTGATTATTGTGACTTTGGGTCACCAGAGGTTTGGCACCTCGTCCTCGTCCCAGTGGCTTAGCACCACAGTGGGTTGGCCCTACGCTTGATTATACTACGGGATTGACGCCAGGTGATTTGGTATCACACGATGGGTTGGCCCCATCATTGGATTCGTGACTTTCGGTCACCAAAGATTTGGTATCACATTCGTGTCTTTGGGACACGCAGGTTTGGCACCTCATAGCGCCTCGTCCCGATGGCTTAGCAACACAAAGGTTGGCCCCACGCTTGATTATACGGATTGACGCCGGTGATTTGGTATCACACGATGAGTTGGCCCCATCATTGGATTCGTGACTTCTGGTCACCGGTGATTTGGTATCACATTCGTGTCTTTGGGACACCGAGGTTTGGCACCTCATAGTGTCTCGTCCCAAAGGCTTAGCACCACGATGGGTTGGCCCACACCGATTATACGGGATTGACGCCAAGTGATTTGGTATCACATGATGGGTTGGCCCCATCATTGGATTATTCGTGACTTTGGGTCACCAAAGGTTTGGCACCACAATTATGGATATCGTGACTTTGGGTCACCAGTGGTTTGGCACCACCAAAGGTTTGGTACCACATGGGGTAGAAATGGAGTGCGGATGGCTAGGATTGGGTGCATTACTTGTATTGCGTTGCTATGATGTGTGTTAGCATGTTGCATTATTCAGGAGGGATTTATGCACCGAGTCTTGCGACTCACCTTCTCCCTTATTGTTTCAGTGACACTTAGATTGCGGACATGGAGCCGTGGACTCGAGGTGCTCATGCCATGAATAAATTCAGATTTTCACCGATTTAAATACTTGGTACTTTATTTCCTTTATTTTCATTTGGTTTTGGCTGGGATTGTAAATGGCCTTTTAAAGTTATGCTTTGGTTATTTATATGTTTAAATGTGATTTCAAATATGGCTTAACAAAGAATTGGACTAATATTGGATAAAACTTGGAAAGATGAGGTTTTCAAACTACAACGCGATATGTTTTAAACTTTACCATCGGGTATCACCCTAAAACATTAAAAATAAATGCCACTCAAACAATTTCTAGAACTAGAGATTTTTTTTTTCACACTAAACCCAAAATGTTTTTAAGCATCAAGAAGGAGATTACTTGGGATTCTCAAACGATATGTATTTGTCTTACTTATGGAGCCAACCAAGTTTTCAAATTTCCGGTTTTCAAAATTCACTACCAGTTTAAAGCAATCATGCCCAAGATTTTGACAAGTATAAAATATGACAAAGAGTTTTTCATCGAATCTTTAACTCAAACCTAACCTCAAACGCGATTTTCCGTAACATGCCGATTTGGTCGTGTTGTATTGACCGGTTTGGGGTGTTACAATTTTGGTATCAGAGCCAAGTTCAAGGCTCGGCTGTGGGCTTGAGGCCCAAAATGTTTTAAGAATTTTTGTTTTTAAATGTTTTTGTTTTAAAGTATATGGTTTGGAAGGCATGGCTTCGAGTCTCCGGCACCAATCCGCCTAGGTAAGTACTCCTTATTATTCTTTTGATTAACGATGTTGGTGTAATATGATGGAATGACTAGCAATTACTTTAGAAATCAAAACCACTGGGTCCACGACTTGCGAAAACAAAAATTTCTTTAATAAGAAATATTCATAAGATCGTGCTTTTAAATAGCGAGAATAAATACCGATGCATAAAACTTCAATCAACTAAGTCGAGATCAGTAGTCATGAGCACTCGGGGTGGACATGGTCGTAATACACGTGGACGTGGTCGGGGTAGGATGACGCTTTAACCAGGTAGGGTCCAGTCGTGGGTCGAGAGTGAGATCTGGCACCACCACCACCGGAGGTGGTGAATTTGAGATCGGATCGATCGGATGACGCAGCATGTCGCAGCGATGCTTTGCGAGTTCGAAAGGGTAGCCGGAGTAGGTGGAGGCGCAGAGCTAGGAAATGCGTGCGAGCGACTCAGAGCAAATGGGGCCAAGGTATTTAGAGGTGTTTCGGTGTCGCTCCCAAAGACGGCCGAGTATTGGCCGGAAGCGACGGAGCGCGGATCATGGATGATCCGGACTGACCGTTGAGGAGAAGTCGAAAGGGGATAGTATCGCTCCTTCGGGATGAGTCATACCGGTGGTGGCTCACGGTTCGAGACGGGGCTGCAAAGGAGGATCTCACTTGGGATTATTTTAGGTCGCTTATCGTAAAAAGTACATTGGAGCTAGCTACATTGACGCACAACGAAAAGCATTTTTGAGGCTAGTTCGGGGAGTAAGTCCGTGTCGAGTACGAGGCGCAATTCTTGAAGTCGAGTAGGTATGCTGGGGGCATTGTGGCTACCGAACACGAGAGGTGTGTTCGATTCGAGGATGGTCCGAGAGACGAATTAAGATCGCTGATTGCTCCACAAAGGAGCGTGAGTTTGCCGTCCCCGGTTGAGAAGGCTAAGGTAGCCGAGGGTGTTAAAGAATCTGTGAGGCAAAACATGGATAGGAAACAGGACATAAGAGGAGTTTTGGATCTTCCGGGTCGTCGGGTAATCCGCAGAAAAGAGCTAGACAAAGTGGGCCGAATCACCGTAGGTCTGCTGTCGTAATCGTGGACCCGCATGATGGTAACCGCTGTGGGAAATCTCATTGGGGAGGTTCTTTGGACCGGTGGAAAAGGATGTTTCGAGTGTGGCTCTTTGGATCACCGTGAGGGACCGTCCGCGTAAGTTGATTAGGATTCACCCGAGGCGTGGCCGCACTCGGGCTCAGAATAATGGACCGCCACCGCAGAGGGGGTCGTGGTAATGGCAGAAATGGTTCGGCCGGGGCGCGAGCACCGCGGCGAGAGTGCAGTAGCTCTAAGGCAAGACGGCTGGGTTGGTGTATGCAATGAGACACCGAGAGGGGCGACGCACCGGACGTCATAACCGTGCGCTTTTGATCTTTGGTTCTCCATATACTACTTTAATTGATGTGGGTCCAACGCATTCATACGTTGCTAGTAGCATAGTAGAGACCACGGACTTAAACTCAGAAACTACTTCGAGGCGCGATATGACGGTCATTAGCCCTCTAGGTCACTCTGTAGTCGTGAGATAAGTCAGTATAGAGATGTACCCTAGAACTCCAAGGGGTAGTGTTTGTGGTCGATCCGATGGAACCGCCGTTTGGGGAGTTCGATCCGATTCTCGGGATGGACTGGTTGGTTAAATACCGTGGCTAGATTGGATTGCGCGCTAAGCGCTTGGTTCTAAAGACGGCTGAGGGTGATGAGGTAGTCATGATAGGTAATAGAAGAGATTACTTATCCAACGTGGTATCTGCTCTGAAAGCGGAGAAGATGGTCAGGAAGGGCTGTGAAGCGTATGTGGTTCACGTGTATGCCTTGGAGGCTAAGGAATCTATCGTGGAAAAGGTCCGAACAGCTTAAAGAATTTGTTGATGTGTTTCGGAGGAACTTCCGGGCTTGCCACCAGATCGTGAGGTGGAGTTCGGGATAGATCTGTTACCGAGAACTGCGCCAGTGTCTATTACTCCGTATAGGATGGCGCCAAAGGAGTTAGTGGAATTAAAGGCTCAGATCCAGGAGTTGTTGGATCGAGGCTTTATTAGGCCAAGTGTTTCACCTTGGGAACGCCGATACTCTTTGTTAAGAAGAAAGATGGTACCATGCGGATGTGTATAGACTACCGCCAGTTGAACAAGTGGACGATCAAAAACAAGTATCCGCTGCGCGGATAGATGACTTGTTTGATCGGTGAAGGGTGCTTCGGTATTCTCGAAAATTGATTTAAGGTCCGGTATCACCAATTGAAGGTGAAGGAGACGGATATCCACAAGACAAATAATTACGTACTCGGTATGGGCACTACGAATTTACGGTAATGCCGTTTGGGTTGACTAACGCTACGCCGGCGGCATTCATGGATATGATGAATAGGGTGTTTCAAAGAAGATTTGGATCGGTTTCGTAGTGGTTTTTATTGGCGACATCTTAGTATACTCAAAGACAGAGGAGGAGCATGATGCACACTTGGGAATAGTACTGCAGATTCGAGGGAAAAACGACTTTATGCAAAATTTAGTAAGTGCGAGTTACGGCTCGTGGATGTGACATTCTTGGGTCATGTAGTGTCGGTGAGGGGATTAGGGTAGATCCTCGGAAGATTGAGGCGATTTTGGATTGGAAGCCGCCTAAGTCGCTGGGTGAGATCTCGGAGTTTTCTGGTTTGGCAGATACTACCAAGATTTGTAGAAGGTTTTTCATTGATCGCAGCCAAATGACCAAGTTGTTAAGGAAAGGGGTTCCATTTGTTTGGGTGAGAAGCGGCAGGAGAGTTTCGGCAAACTAAAGAAGATTTTGACCAAAGCTCCTGCTTTAATTCAACTTTGAGGTGGGAAGGAATTCACGGTGTATTGCGATGCATCACATACGGGATTGGGTTGTGTCTTTGATGCAGAAGGTAAGGTTGTGGCTTACGATCTCTCAGCTTGAGGCCACATGAGGTCAATTATCCGACGCACGACTTGGAGTTAGCAGCTGTAGTCTTCGCCTTGAAAATTTGGAGGCACTACTTGTACGGAGAGAGATCGATAGTCTACATAGATCTTAGAGGATATGCTAAGAGGTTGTGTTCGGATTTCGAGGTAGTTGGAAGGAGTTTACGCCATTAGCCGAGTTCGCCTACAATAATAGTTACCAAGCAAGCATCAAAATGGCACCTTATGAGGCGTTGTATGGTAGAAAGTGTCACTCACCTACATGTTGGACGGATTTGGGTGAACGCCAATTGTTGGGACCAGAGTTGGTTGCAGAGACCGAAGACAAGGTTAAGTTGATTCAGTGCTCGATTGAAAGAAGCTTGGATAGGCGTAAGTCTTATGCCGATCTCAAGCGGAGAGATATAGAGTTTCTTTGTGGGGATCAAGTTTTCTGAAGGTCTCGCCATGGAAGAAAGTATTGAGATTCGGAAGGAAAGGCAAGCTAAGTCCGAGGTTTATTGGGCCGTATAAGGTAATTGAAACGAGTGGGACCAGTGAGCTTACCACTTGAGTTGCCGTGAGTTGAGTCGATTCACGATGTATTTCACGCTTCGATGCTTAGGCGTTATCGTTCGGATCCATCGCATGTCGTAGCAAAGGAAGAGATCGAGGTGAATCCGGATTTGACTATGGAGGAGGAACTCCGCGCGCATCCTAGATCGTGGATGTAAAGGTTTTGCGTAAGAAGTCGGTGCCTGCGGTAAAGGTGCTATGGCGGAACCATGGCGTGGAAGAAGCTACGTGGGAACCCGAGGATGTGATGAGACGGCGGTACCCTCAACTCTTTTGATCGGGTAATTTCGAGGCCAAATTATTTTTTAGAGGGTAGAACCGTAATATCCAGGATAGGGGCTATTTTGTTATTGCATTGTTTTGCATGTGGTTGTTTTGCAATGTTGCTTTTGTGTTGTTTTGGGGCTTAGTTGTAAGCTTAGTATAAGTTTGAGTGGTAGGAAAAATTTTGGTTTTAAGTTTTATGTGAGGAGTCAAGGAGTGGGTTTATAAATAATTTTAGGTGAAAAGTTAGCACAAGAGTTGAGCTAGTAAGATGGCAAAGCATGCGCCACTTGGGGCTTGTGTTTTGGCGTCACTTGCAGGGGAGGAGGTCCTGTGTTCAAGTTGCGAAAATCCCACATTTTTGCTCTCATTTTGACATGCATGGAGGAGGAGAGTTGTGGGCGTGTCAAACTCGCCATGGACCAAGTCAAATGTTTAAATGGTGGGTGGAGAGTGAATTTAGGAAGGAGACTAGTTCAAACTAGTTTGAATGTGTGGCTTGGAGTAATTGTGGGTAGTGGCCAATGTTGGGGAGTTTGTAGAGAGAGTGGCGGGTTACGGTAAGTGGGGAGGGGTGTTAGCCAAATTCACTTAGGCTTTTGTGCATTTTCGGTCTTTGGAGTGTCGAGCAAAAGTTCTTTCTTTGGTCTTTTGTTAGCCGAATTTTCTAAAGAGTGTTCTCTCATTTTTTTTCATTTTCTTTCTTGAAACCGAAAGTACTGGCAACCTTTACCGAATTTGCTTTGTTCTTTGCTCTTGACTTTCATTGATAGCTGAATGTCATCTTGAAGACACAATTGTGTTTTGCTTCTTTTTCTATTCACCCTTCCATTTCTTTGCTTCTTCACTTTGTGTCAAGCCGAATTTAGTATCTCTCCTTCTCACATTTTTCTTTTTCCCTTCTTAAACTTTGGTAGCCGAATCTTATCCTCGAAAACACTTTCTTCATCTATTCGCTTTCAAAACCGAAAGTCCCCACTCTCTACTCATCTCTTATTCCTGTCTTTTTGTTCAAAGCTCAAGCCGTTTGTCTCCATTTGTTTCTTCCATTCCTCTTGGCCGAAACTCTCCTCTCTCTTAGTAGTTCCTTGGTGGCCGAATATTAGAAGGGTGGTGAACGTGTTGGGTTCTTGTTTTCTTTCGGTTGGTGGTAGGTAAGAGTTTGACCGAATGGTCATTTTCTCTCTTTCTTTTTCTCAATCGATTTGGGTTTGATTAAGGGCCGATTTCGGCATTGGTTGAAGGGTGTTAATCTCTTGTGTTGTAACCGATTGGATTGTAGGACTTCTGGATTTTGGGAGCAATCGAGAGGGGCCTTCTTTCTCTGTAAAGCAATAGGTAGGTGGTGGTAAGAACGAGTTCTTTTAGTCTATTCTTTTGTTTTCAAGTTAAAGTCATAGCCTTGTGAGACTGATTATTTGTGTTTTAGAGGAAGGCCGATTGTCAGAAGAACCACCGTTTGGTCCGGGGTTTGGTAGGAAACCAACCCATTTGCAAGGTATGGGTTGAATGTTAACCCCTTTGGTTTATTTGGTTTTGGCCGAATGGTATAAGTGACTAATCCTATGTTTGGCCGATTTTAGGAGCAAGGTGTGTTAAGATTGTAGATCGATTTGTTGAGTTGAAAAGCTTGCATTTTAACAGGTGTGTAACTAACACACTCATTGCTTAGTAATATGTTTAATAAACCTGATTGTCAAACAGTGTGGTTGATTGATATGATACCCTATGGGGTATGTGCACGGATTCGGGTAAGCCCGTTTCATTACGAGTTCTATTAATGGTATATGATATCATGATCGATGATGTATGTGATATGAGATACAATGTTAAACATGTTAGCATGATTACATATATTGCACGATTTGCATTAGCATGATATGTTATGGGTGAGATGAGAGGAGGGGAATATGATATCCGTGTCTTTGGGACACCAAATGGTTTGGCACCACCAAAGGTTTTTGGTACCACAGATTGATTATTGTGACTTTGGGTCACGGAGGTTTGGCACCTCGGCCTCGTCCCAGTGGCTTAGCACCACGGTGGGTTGGCCCCACGATTGATTATACGGGATTGACGCCCGGTGATTTGGTATCACACGATGGGTTGGCCCCATCATTGGATTCGTGACTTCGGTCACCAAAGTGATTTGGTATCACATTCGTGTCTTTGGGACACGAGAGGTTTGGCACCTCATAGCGTCTCGTCCCGGTGGCTTAGCACCACGATGGGTTGGCCCCACGATTGATTATACGGGATTGACGCCGGTGATTTGGTATCACACGATGGGTTGGCCCCATCATTGGATTCGTGACTTGGTCACCATGATTTGGTATCACATTCGTGTCTTTGGGACACCGAGGTTTGGCACCTCATAGCGTCTCGTCCCGGTGGCTTAGCACCACGATGGGTTGGCCCCACGGTGATTATACTGAGATTGCCGCGGTGATTTGGTATCACACGATGGGTTGGCCCCATCATTGGATTATTCGTGACTTTGGGTCACCAAAGGTTTGGCACCACAATTATGGATATCGTGACTTTGGGTCACCAGTGGTTTGGCACCACCGGTGGTTTGGTACCACATGGGGTAGAAATGGAGTGCGGATGGCTAGGATTGGGTGCATTACTTGTATTATGTTGCTATGATGTGTGTTAGCATGTTGCATTATTCGGAGAGGGATTTATGCACCGAGTCTTGCGACTCACCTTCTCCCTTATCGTTTCAGGTGACACTTAGATTGCGGACATGGAGCCGGTGGACTCGAGGTGCTCATGCCATGAATAAATTTAGATTTTCACCGATTTAAATACTTGGTACTTTATTTCCTTTATTTTCATTTGGTTTCTTGGGATTGTAAATGGCCTTTTAAAGTTATGCTTTGGTTATTTATATGTTTAAATGTGATTTCAAATATGCCTTAACAAAGAATTGGACTAATATTGGATAAAACTTGGAAAGATGAGGTTTTCAAACTACAACGCGATATGTTTTAAACTTTACCATCGGGTATCACCCTAAAACATTAAAAATAAATGCCACTCAAACAATTTCTAGAACTAGAGATTTTTTTTTTCACACTAAACCCAAAATGTTTTTAAGCATCAAGAAGGAGATTACTTGGGATTCTCAAACGATATGTATTTGTCTTACTTATGGAGCCAACCAAGTTTTCAAATTTCCGGGTTTTCAAAATTCACTACCAGTTTTAAAGCAATCATGCCCAAGATTTTGACAAGTATAAAATATGACAAAGAGTTTTTCATCGAATCTTTAACCTGAAACCTAACCCCTCAAACGCAATTTTCCCCGTAACATGCCAGATTCGGTCGTGGTGTATTGATCGGGTTTGGGGTGTTACACTTTTACTAAGGTTACCTTTTCATTTCTCAATTTTTTTCTTCTAGTGCCATAATTTTAATCAATCTCTCACTTTAAGTCGTGTTAGGCTGAGTTTCAATCTCTATCAGAGATAACACATAATGGGTCTGATCGATACTGTCGTAACACATATACTCATAAAAACATTATGGACTCTGTAGAACTCTGATAATAATACTAATCAGTACGCAACAGGTCTAATTCTTTTCAATAATCTCATATGACTCAGTAAGCCGCAGCCTTAATTTTGCCTGAACAGCCAATCTGAATAACTTTCTTTCATGGTAAATTTTTAGAAATACTTTGCTACCATCAAAAACTCTATTTATTTTCATTTTAGATCCACATCAGATTTCTGATGATCAAATACTACTTTTAAACTATTTCAGATCACTTTCATCTTTCTTCGGTCTCAAAGAATCAAACTACTACAAGTATCCTTTCTCCCTGAACTCCGTCCAAGACATCGGAGTTTTACATTTGTGACAATATAAAACCTCGTACAGTACAATTTTGTACTTGACTGTCAACTATTATAATAAGAAAATTCAACCCAAGGCAAATACTTTTCTCAGTTACCTTCAAATTCAAGTACACAACATCGAAGTATATCTTCCAAAATCTGAATTATATGTTCAGATGGATAATCCATCTGAAAATGAAATACAGTACTAAAATGTAACCGTATACCCAGAGTTTCTTGTAACTTGTTTCAGAATTGGAATATGAACTATAGATCTCTATCAGAAATAATAGAAACTAGCACATCATATAATGTGTCAATCTCAAAAACAGATAATTCAAGCAATCTATCAACCGAGAAATCCATTCATGCCAGAATAAATGTATAGAATTCGTCAGACAATCAAAAATTACTCAAATAGTATCTTTCTTTTTCATAGTCAGAGAGAATCCTGATATAAAATTCATAGTAACATTGTCCCATTTCCATTTCTGTATTTTCACTGACTATAACCATCTTGAAAATATCATCTCTATCTTGCTGATACATCCAGCATTTAAATATAGATTAAAAAATACCATATTTCATTCCGGGCTACCAATACATCTTTTTCAAATCGTTGTGCATTTTATCATTTCCCAGATAAACAGACATAGTACCACTGTGATCATTCATATAAGCTTTTCTGTAAGAGTTCCAAGTTCTTCAGTACACAGGCTCTATCTCGGAATAACAGACAATCATCAAATTCAAATCTGCTATCCTGATTCAATAATTATCTCATTCTGTACCCGTTTAACTTACAACACATTATCACTTTTTTGGGCTTCACAGATCTGTTGTAGGAACATCAGCTTAGCTTTAAGCTCAGCTAAAATTACTCTTTCATCAGATAATAGCAATCGATTATTTATTGCTCATAAAGCAAACAAAGAATTTTCTACTCAAAATATCAGCAGCTATATTTACTTTTCCTTAATGATAACCAATTACTAAATCAGGGTCTTTCGATAATTCAAACCATATACGCAATCTCAAGGTCAAATCTTTTAGTAACCTCAGACACTTCAAATTTTTATGATCAGTACTTATATGATATTTTCACCATACAGATACTGTTACCAAATTTTCAGTGCAAACACAAAAATTGTCAACTCAAGATCATATTTCGGGTAATTCTTTTCCCGTAGTTTTATCTGGCTGGAAGGATAGACCATTTCTTTACCTTTCTTCATCAAAACACAGTTTAATCCATTCAATGATGTATCACTGTAATAATAAATTCCTTACCCGATTCAGACTGAACCAGAACTGAGGCTTCGGTCATCAGGGCTCCCAACTGATCAAAACTTTACTAATATTTGTCAGTCCATTCAAATCTTACATCTTTCTATAATATCCATATAATTGATGTAGCTACCATAGAAAACAATTTCATAAAAATTAAAAAGGATATCGAAGCTTTTAATTATTCTTAGGTCACAATCATCAGATAGGTTAAAACCATCATACTATAAAAGATCTGACGTTTCCACAATATAAATGGAACAATACCTCAACCTCAATACTATTTTTTCAAATAAAAGAGGACCAAGGTGGCTCCAATATCATCTAGTGCAATAATACAGTTTCTATAATCTATGTTTCATATTACCAAATTCCCATGATCAAGTCAGAATTCATAACAGTAATAAGTATAATTACCACTAACCAATGAGTATCTTTCATAAATAAACCATGCTTGAATAATAAAGAGATTGATGACATCTCAGAGAAAATTCAGAAGAGCAATATCACACATACTCAGTAGAAACAACTGTGACAAATATAATATAATTTTGCATATTCGTAATTCAGGGCTTCAATCAGTAGAAATAGAAAATAACATCACATGAACCTTATCATCAAATCTTATATCATTCATGATTAATTAGAAAACCCAAGCAAGGTAGAGCAATACCGCTCATGAATTAACCAGACTTACAATAATTTCATCTATCATGATTTACTAGCCTTTCAATACGACAAATATTGCATTTGAACATGAACAATTTCATATGCCTCTGAGAATAACAGAACATATAGAGTACCCAGGAGATTTTGTTGTGTTATTCCAGATTATAACAGCTGCATTCAATTATCTTTGCAATTTCATCACTATTCCACTGACCAATAAAGTCATCAATGATCTTACATTATCCAGTTCATTGAAAGAGTCAATTCGGAAAATTTTTCGGTTATTCCATTCTGTAAATATCATGTCTGGATAAGTCAATTACTCATGAATAACTTCTTCATTAACAATGACATTACATAATCAGAATTATCCTCAGAAAAATCTGATATCTCTTTTAATACCGTCTTTACTTATTAACCTATTCTCAATTCTGACTACTTCATTAATCATTCAGCCTTTGAACTCTTCTTTCACACTTATGAACTTAGTCAACATAAATCTTGTGAATTTTCATCGTATAAACTATACTGGTAATGGGGTGGAGATCGTAAGCCTCAAAATTTAACTTTCATATATATGCTCATATAACATAACACTTATCATTCTCATGTACTATAAAACATCTATCCATACCTTTTCGAATTCTATTTCATCATCTGTAACATTTTACTCAGATACTTGAGTATCTCTTTCGGAGTCATCGGAATTAGCTCGATTGGAAAGTATCTCTGTCTATTTGTAAAATAATTTTTCATCACAGTCGGGAGATATCACACTATCACATGTTAAATAATAACATGTATTTCTAGACTCCACATATGTTACGTTTAGTCTGAGAACTGACTAAACCATAGCTCTGATACCACTAAATGTAACACCCTTAACCCGTATTCGTCACCGGAACAGGGTTATGGAGCGTTACCAAAACTTTTCAGAACATTCTAAGATAAATCATGGCAATCACTATTCATTAACCGAGATAATTCATAATGTCCCTTAGATGGACCCTCGAGATCCAATACGAGCATTAGAATCGATTCGGGACTTAATCGGAAACTCTAAGAATTTTTCTTGACATTTCAAAAATTTTCCAAGGTCCAGGGCTCACACGCCCATGTGGTCCAAGGGACATGCCCGTGTGACCCTTAGACACGCCCGTGCCTCAGGCCATGTCTGATTCAGGTTGCTCTCTGACTTGCGCCACACGGCCGTGTCTGATTCAGGTTTCTCTCTGACTTGCGCCACACGGCCATGCCACACGCCCGTGTGCTAGGCTGTGTGGTTATTTAATTCAATTCGAATTAGGTGCAAGTTTCACATGGCCAAGACACACGCCTGGCCCGTGTGCTAGGCCGTGTGGTTATTTAATTCATTTCGAATTAGGTACAGGTTTCACACGGCCAAGACACACGCCTGTGTCTTTGCCCGTGTGCTTTATTCTGGACATTCTGTTTTTTAAAAATTAAGGTGCAGGGGACACAGAGCCTGGCTACACGCCCATGGGATAGGCCGTGTGTTTCACACGGTCTAGACACACGCCCTTGTGTCTGCCCGTGTGGACAAAATAAAGCCATTCCTAACTTCATTTCTCACCCAAAATCTCACCCTTGACCTGCACTTGAATCACACATCCAAGTACTAACCATTTCAAGCATTCAAATCAAGTAAATTCCATCATTCATCATGACATATCGTTGTATTCATACATGTTCATAATCTTGTCTTGGTTTAGTCCATATGATAGGCATAATTTGATCAACTACTTAACACATGTGTAGCTACCATAGTATGACATTACAAATATATCAAATCAAACCATTACTAGCCATTCTAATGGCTAGATTACAAGCATAATTTACACTTACATGCCAATATGGCCAATATAACCTATACATGCCATTACAACCATAATTGCTTTACCATATTGTACCAACATGGGCCGATAGATAGTGTGAGTGATCTCCGCCGAGCTTCCAATCCAACGAGCTTTCGCTTTACTCTAAAATAGGGGAAAATAAAATGGGGTAAGCATTGTATGCTTAGTAAGTTCGTATAACATGGTACTTAACTTACCGTTCATTATATTTTGAGGTAATTATGTAAGGCACATACATTCAATTTGACGTCAAGCCCTAAACATATCCTCATTGTCCTTGTTAGTCATATAATCCATAATAAAATCAAAAGCATGTATGGGCTCGTCAATAATCAAATTTCCATGCACATTTGCATTCCATAACATTTGTTCATTTAACATGCATAAATTATCTCTTTATATTACAAGTATAATTTCAGAATAGTTCATCTCAAGTTCAGATTATTTCATATCAGAACTTTATTCATATTTCTTGAAATATCAATGTCACACGAGTAGTAGTACACTCAAAGTATACAAGTCTATAATCAAGGATGAGATATTCATCAAATGAATTTCATGTACAAGTATCATCATCTCATGTTTTCTTATATCAATCGTCACGTATCATCATTTTCGTGTATTTTAGATATATACGTGTAATAACTCATTTCTTATTCATATTCTTCTCATGTCAAGAGTTTTACCCGTTGAATTTATTTGGAATATCGATGGATACACCGGTAGTACACTCGAGGTGTACAAATCAGAATCCGTCAATTCATACTCAGTAGTACCTTGTAGGTACACTCTCGAGCCACGTATCATACAGTAGAATTACCAGTCCAGGCTAAATTCTAGCTGTAATATATACTCTAAGGGCTTTGTCGGATTACCAGTCTAGGCTAAATCCTTTATATGACAAAGAATTCCCTATAGAGTCCGATTTGGATTACCAGTTCAGGCTTAATTCAGTCAATTAGGATTACCAGTCCAGGCTAAATCCTAATTGAAACATATACTCGATAGGCTCATTTTGGATTACCCATCCAGACTAAATTCATTTCATAAGGGTAATTCTAATTGAAACATATACTCGAGAGGCTCATTTTGGATTACCCGTCCGGGCTAAATTCATTTTGCAACACATGCAGTTTTATCAGAGAAATCACATTTATCCATCGACTTCCATTTATTCAAACGGGATTTAACATTTATCAGGCAATTGTTTGGTACATGTTCAATCTCATAAATTTGTGCATTCATACAATTCAAGTGTTCACATTCAACTCAAGTATAAAATTTACATTTTTATCATTTATCATTTATCGAGCATTGTTGCTGATTGGGCACATTTCATTTATCGGGCTTTGACGAATGTGTGATCATTTCACAAAATTAAGGAATTTATACAATTCACAAGCACAACATTTAATTAAATCATAAAAATATATACAATTTAGTTACACGAACTTACCTCGACAAAGGTTCGTGTATAAACATCTACTAATCCGACATTTTCCTCTTTTTCCTCGTTCTAACTCCGAATTTGGTCTATCCGGATCTATACAAGTAAATTTAACATTAATTTACCACATTTCACATTCAAGTGGACTCAATTTTCATCCAAAGAAAAATTACCATTTTGCCCCTAACTTTTCCATAAATTCCATTTTTGTCCCTAGGCTCGGAAAATGAAACTTGTGCAAATTACTCCCTATTCCAAGCCTAACCAAAGCCCCATTACAAAATTTACAGCACATGTATTCATAAAATTTCAGAATTTTTCCTTCAATTTCACAAGTTTACATTTTAGTCCTTAAATCATGTTTTCATAAAAAAATCACTTTGTAAAAGTTGTTTATCTATCAATAATCTTTCATTTTCTACCATAAATTTCTAATTTTCAGCATATACATCCATGACCCATTTTTCATATTTTGATAACTTTTTCAAGTTAATCCCCCAAATAGATAGTTTAGACTATCCCGATTCCAAAAATATAAAAATCATTAAAAACATGACAAGGAAACTTACCCAATTAGGCCTTGAAAGTTCTTTTTCTATCACCTAGGTTTCCCATGTGTTTTTAGGTTTAAGATGACATAAAATAAGATGATATCTTTTATCATCTTTTTAATTAATAAGTATTTTGATATTTCCAATTTAGTCCTTGCCCTTTTTTATATTTCCATGGATGAGTCACCAAGAAAAATCTACATACTTTTCTTAATGGTCTAATTACCATATAAGGACCTTATGTTTTTAATTCCATAGCTATTTAATCCTTATAGCTACTAGAATTCAACTTTCGCATTTTATGCGATTTAGTCCTTCTCGTAATTAAGTACTCAATCGATAAAATTTTCGTACCAAAATTTTCACATGTCATATCTATCATAATATGGACCATATAATAAAATAAAAATAAATTTTATTTTCAGCTCGGATTTGTGGTCCCGAAACCATTGTTCTGATTTCAACGAAATTTGGGCTGTTACAGTTATTTTGCATCAAGGTAAGTATTTTAGCTCTGCATGTTAAGTTCTGAGTGAGTAAATTTGTATGTGGTAATTGAACATTAAAAGTGTAAGTATAAGGTTTGTGCATGGGATTTTTAACGATTGAAATGATAAGTAATTTGTATGTACAAGAGTAGTAATAGGGAAATGATAAGTATAAGGTTCGAGATGGATTTATGGATCTAGAGTTTTGAACTGCAGCAAGTGAGAATCAGGTAAGTCTCTACTCTAACTTTTGCATGTATACTGTTATTATTGAAATATATATATATATATATATATATGAAAATTATCAAAATGGAAACTAGAAATCATGAATAATATAGTATGATTATGATACTTATACAACTATAGGAATAAAGTTAAGATTAGATTAATATATAAGTTAGTCTGCTTGAAAATAAGTTATTTGGAATGTATGAAGAGGGTTATGAACTTATGAAATATTGGGTCTAGGATGTGGTTGGTTTGTAGAGGTTGTAAAGTGACTTGAGTCACCGCAGTGATATAAAAGGAAGTTCGTCGAGACTGTAAACACGAACTGTGAAGGGAAAAGTCCATGACCATAACATACTCGAAAAAAGATTTGTTGAATGGCATTATATCTAATGGGGTTCTCTGTGGGTCCCAGGGTGATAATGGGCAAACCTTACTTAATGTGAGTTTAGGCAAATCCATATCACAAACACAATAGTTTTGGGATGCCTAGGTGGCATCTTGTTAGCCTTTATGGTATCCTCTGTATATATAGCCTTGGTGGCATACTCTGTATATATGGCCTTTATGGTGTACGTTGTATACGTATTCTGCAATAAGGACTTATGGAGTGTACGGTATACCATTGGGTTGCCTCCGATGTGTTCTGTAAAGTCTGCCAGGATATTAAACACAAGATTCTGTATGAATGCTTGTATGGCGTGCTCTGTTAGGCCTTTGTGGCATGAGCTGTCAAGAATGTCTGGTGAGAGTTGAATCTGGATGTCTGTCATTATTGTAAGATATGATTAAATTCTTTTAGTTCTATAATAAGTATAGCTAAGATGAGGTATTGATATGCTCAGGGTTATGAGTGACTAAGCCTTAAGGGTTTCCATGAAAAAGAGACATGTATCTATATGGTAAGAAGAGTATTCATTATGATAATCTGTAAATATGGAAAGTGAGGGGTATTGTATCTTCTTCATGAATTATTTTGAATTTGAGTTTATGTTACCTCGAATTATGGGATTCTGATATATATCACAATATAGAATTCATCAGAGAGGTCCATGCAGTGATTTATCAGTATGGATATGAGTGGTACTAAATCTCGGTATGTCTTAGTATGAATCAATGGTATTATATTTTGCGTAAATATTCGCAAAACATATATGTATCTGCCCGTGATAAATGTCAACGAATAACTGTTTGAGATAAGAATATGAGTTAAGGCAAGGATTATTGGAAGTGGTTTCTGAGGGTATGTACTGTGTAACAACCCAAACCCGGCCCAAACATTACGACCGAATCTGAGTTATTACGGAGAAACCTTGTGAACACCCTTTCAGAAAAACATTTAACTTCCATTGAAAACTTTTTTTTTCCGGTTGTCTTGTTAAGCTAACCTTAGATCTAATTTGGAGTTTTAATTAAGTCCGGTTATTATACAAGTTTCAAGTGTACCCGATGGCACGTTTAAACTTCCTCGTGTTAAAAAAAACATGTGATTTAATTTAATTTAATGATATAGTTTAAGTCGATATCCAACATAAAAAGAAATATAATGCAACTATAGTTTATGGAGGCCTTATTACAACCCAAAATAAAATTAATCAAATTTAAAGTTCTGTAAAAGTAAAGTCCTTTGCATGGCCGCCTCGAGTCCCACCGCCTCAACCGCCATCTACGAGTCACTGAAAAATGTTAAAGGAGAAGGTGAGTCACCAAGACCCAAATATGCAACCCTTCCCCATTTTAAAGCATTTTCATACACATCAAATAACAAATTAATTAAGCAAAGTATCATGTACCCAACCTAGCCAACCAAACACCTTTGTCTACCCCACGTGGTACCAAACCACTGGTGACCGTAGTCACGATGTGTTACCAAAACACTGGTGGTGCCAAACCACCGGTGACATATAGTCACAATGTGCTACCAAAGCACCGTGTCCGCAGACACAAATCGGTGATGGGGCCAACCCATCGTGTGATACCAAATCACCGCGATTTATCCCATATCTCAAGTGGGGCCAACCCACGGTGGTGTTAACCACGGTGGACAAGTCGCTATGAGGTACCAAACCTCTGGAGGTACCAAAAACCTCTGGTGACATATAGTCACAAAGTGTGCTACCAAAGCACCGGTGCTCGTCAAGACGAATACACTTGCCCCCTCCACTCAATCAACCCACATAGTCAACAATCACATATAGATTTATCATATGTATTATCACAAAGATGCTTCCCAAAAGCATAAAATAGCAATCATATGCACAGTACTTACCAGTTACCCCATATACCGTTATGGTATTCAAGCCATTGCTACACACATCAAGTTAGCAATCACATTACTTAGCATAATTTAATAAGTTAAATGGTGTGTATGTACACACACCACCAACAAGGAGTCTAAATCTGAGAAGAGAAGTCGGCCACACTCAAGTCTTTGCCCCTATATTCGGCCAACTCTCAGGGTTAGTGATATGGCCCATTCGGCCAAACCAAACAATTTAAAGGGGTCATACTTTGTACCCGAATCCTTACCCAATTGCTTCGAGTACTAGCCCTAGCGTCCGATTTGCGAATCTGGTTTACAAGCTTCACTTAGTCAATTAATAACACTAAAAACCATAGCCTTCGGCTTTTAAACACCAATATAAGCCTTACCTATACTTACCAAATTCCGTTTGTCAGCGAATGCAAGATCTGATCTCACTGCTTTGAGATCTCGGAGTCCTTGGTGAAATCGGCTTCAATAGAAAGGTTAGCCAACCATTAGTACTTGCCAACTTTCGGCTTTTTCCTTTAATCCAAATCGGCAGAATATTAGAGATAAGGGAAATTGACATTCGGCTATAGCCACTCACCTTTACCTAATCACCACAACAGTTAACTTGAAGAGGTCCAACCATCTTGGTATTCGGCCAAAAGAGATTCCAAATGGGAAAAGAGAGTTTCGGCACCAAGGTGTGGAGTACTTCGGCTAGAGAGAAAAAAATAATGAGGGAAGAAGGTGTTTAGAGTTTCGGCAACAGAAGAGGAGGGTATTCGGCCAAAAGAAAAAGGGAAAAAGAAGATGGGAAAGAATCAATGGTGCATTCGGTTTTGTTGAAGGTTGAAAAGAAATAGATGGAGGGTGAAGTATAGGAGGTTCGGCCAAGATCTAAAACAAAAAGGGTTTTTGTTTTGAGAGAATAAAGAGAAGAAAATTAAGAGATGGAGCCTTAGCCGAAATAATGAAGAAAGTAATCAAAGAAATTCGGTTTCCCCCCTCCTATGCTTGCCGTCCAACCTTGGCAACAAGGAGTCCAACTCCTAGCCAACTCCTTTCTACCAAGGAGTCCCCCATTCGGCCATCACCTAAAACTTCTCTTGGCCACTCATTTGCATTAATTCAAAATTACTTTGAATTAATCTCTATTAATCAATTAATAATCAAATAATCCACTTAATCTAATAATATCCCTAATATCCCTTTTTAATAAAATCCTTAATTATCTCCAAAAAAAAAGAATTTAAAGAGAGCAAAACTCTCCCTATGTGCCGTCCAACAATAATGCAAAAAGAGGGGAATTCGCGACTCGAACCAAGGCTCTCCTTGTTCCCTCTTGTGGCGTCACATGTAGCTCTTAAGTGGGCTTGCTTTGCCACTTATCCAAGGCCTATTTTGTGTTAAAAATACCCACATTTATTCTTATAACACCACTTACCAAGGCTCCTTCTTTTAAAAGTTAAAAACTCAAATTTCCTACCAAAACGAACCAACACAAAGCCTTAAATTGACCATTATTATTCCATAAATAATACCACGATAGTTCTTACATAAGAATAATAATTCGATTCCAAATAGCCCCAAATTTGGGACGTTACAATTCTACCCCCCTTAAAATAATTTCGTCCTCGAAATTCCTTGATCAGAAGAGATGGGGGTATTGTTGCCGCATCACCTCCTCGGGCTCCCACGTAGCTTCTTCCACTCCGTGGTTCCGCCATAACACTTTTACTAAAGGCACTGCCTTCCTTCGTAGAACTTTCACATCTCGATCTATAATCTGAACCGGTTCTTCCTCAAAAGATAAATCCGTGTTCACCTCAATCTCTGCTACTGGCACAACGTGCGAAGGATCTGACCGATACCGTCTTAGCATTGACACATGGAATACGTTATGAATCTGACTCAGTTCTGCCGGCAACTCTAGCTGATAAGCCACTGGTCCTATTCGCTTCACAACAGTATATGGCCCAATGAACCTTGGGCTTAACTTCCCTTTCGTCCAAAACCTCAACACTTTTTTCCAAGGCGACACTTTCGAAAGACTTTGTCTCCCACAAAGATACTCCACTTCCTTGCGTTTGAGATCGGCATAAGACTTCTGCCTATCCGATGCTTCCTTGAGACGAGACCGAATCACCTTGACTTTGTCTTCCGTCTCAGTTACCAACTCTGGACCCAGAACTTGTCTTTCTCCCAACTCCGTCCAACATGTAGGAGTACGACACTTTCGTCCATACAGGGCCTCGTATGGAGCCATTTGAATACTCGCTTGATAACTATTGTTATAAGCGAATTCCGCTAGTGGTAGGTACTCCTCCCAACTACCACTAAAATCCAAGACACAACCTCTTAACATGTCTTCTAAAATCAGATCACCCTTTCCGATCGTCCGTCGATCGTGGATGGAAAGCCGTACTGAAATCTAACCGTGTACCCAAAGCTTGATGCAACGCTTTCCAAAACCTCGACGTGAACCTCGGATCCCTATCCGAGATAATCGACATTGGCACACCATGCAATCTGACTATCTCAGCCACATATAACCTTGCTAGCTTCTGGAGTGAGTAATCCATTCTCACCGGCATGAAGTGAGCTGATTTAGTTAGGCGATCCACAATTACCCAAACTGCATCCTTCTTAGTGGCCGTAAGGGGTAGCCCACTAACAAAATCCATGGTGATCCTCTCCCATTTCCATTGAGGGATCTTTATCGGTTGAAGTAGTCCCGATGGTGACTGATGTTCAGCCTTAACCTGCTGACACGTCAGACACTTTCCTACGAACTCCGTTATCTCACGCTTCAACCCAGGCCACCAAAACTGTTTCCGCAAATCTCCATACATCTTGCTTCCTCCAGGGTGCATAGCGTATGGGCTGCTATGTGCATCTTGGAGAATTTTCTGCCTTAAATCCGTATCTTTTGGCATACATACTCGTCCTTGAAAATAAAGCACTCCATCACTAGATAGACTGTATCCTTCCAAACCACTGTCTTGAACTTGTACCCTCTTAGAGCTCAAGCCTTCATCCACTAACTGCTTTTCTTTAATCTCCTCAATCCATGTCGGCTTAACTTGAAGCTCAGCCAAAAGACTTCCATCATCATACAGACTTAACCGAGCGAACATTGCTCTCAAGTCCGTCACCACCTTCCGGCTCAATGCGTCAGCTACCACATTAGCCTTACCCGGATGGTACTCGATTGAACAATCATAGTCCTTTAGTAGTTCAATCCATCGACGTTGTCTCAGATTCAGATCTTTCTGAGTCAGAAGATACCTCAAGCTTTTGTGATCCGTGTAGACCATCGACTTCTCTCCATACAGGTAATGTCTCCATATCTTCAGAGCGAAGACGACCGCTGCTAACTCTAAGTCGTGAGTTGGGTAGTTAACCTCATGCGATCTTAACTGACGGGATGCATAGGCTACTACCTTCCCATCTTGCATCAATACACATCCCAAACCAGTGTGAGATGCATCACAATAAACTGTGAATAACTTTCCTGCTTCAGTCGTACTCAAAACGGAGCTTCCGTCAAAATCTTCCTTAGTTTATCAAAGCTTTCTTGCTGCTTTTCCATCCATACAAATGGGACACCTTTCCTTAGCAACTTAGTCAACGGCGCTGCTATTAGAGAGAATCCTTCCACGAATCTCCGATAGTATCCCGCTAAACCCAGAAAACTCCGTATTTCAGCCACCGTCCTAGGTGGTTTCCACTCCAATACTGCCTCAATCTTGCGGGGGTCTACCCTAATTCCTTCAGCTGATACTACATGCCCTAAGAAAGCCACCTCCTTCAGCCAAAATTCGCACTTAATGAATTTGGCATATAACTGCTTCTCCCTCAATACTTGCAGAACTATCTGTAGATGCTTGTCATGCTCCTCTTCTGTCTTTGAATAAACCAATATGTCGTCTATGAATACCACGACAAACTGGTCCAAGTACTGCTGGAATACTCTATTCATCAAGTCCATAAATGCCGCCGGCGCATTAGTCAACCCGAATGGCATCACCAAGAACTCGAAATGCCCATACCGAGTTCGAATGCCGCTTTTGTGTACATCACCTCCTTTACCTTAAGTTGATGATATCCTCGACCTAAGGTCTATCTTCGAAAACACCGAGGCACCCTTTCAGCTTGATCGAACAAGTCGTCAATCCGAGGCAACGGATACTTGTTCTTGATCGTTAACTTGTTCAACGGACGGTAGTCGATGCACATCCGCATAGAACCGCCCTTCTTTTTGACAAACAACACAGTGCTCCCCACGGAGATATGCTTGGTCGTATAAACCCTCTATCCAAGAGCTCTCCGAATTTGAGCCTTTAGCTCCACCAATTCCTTTGGTGCCATTCGGTATGGTGCTATGGACACAAAAGCCGCTCTGGTAGCAAGTCTATACCGACTTCGACTTCTCGATCCGGAGGCAAACCCTAAGTTCTTCCGGGAACACATCAACAAATTCCCAACCGTTCGGACCTTTTCAACTACCAACTCCTTAGCTTCCAAAGCACGATTTGAACCAAATACGCCTCACAACCCTTCTTGACCATCTTTTCACCTTTCAAGGCGATCCACTACGTTGGATAGGTAATTCCTCCTATCTCCTATCATAACCACTTCATCACCTTCATGCGTTATAAGGACCATGCGCTTAGCCACAATCCAAACTCGCTTGGTACTTAACCAACCAATCCATACCAAGGATCAAATCGAACTCCCCAAACGGTAGTTCCATTAGATCACTACAAATACTACCCCTTGGAGTTCTAGGGTACGCCTCTATAGAGTTTATCTACGACTACGGAGTGACCTAAGGGGGCTAACTACGTCATCTCCCTAGAAGCGCTTCGAGTCTAGGTCCATAGTTCCTACCACACTACTAGCAATGTACGAGTGTGTCGAGCCCACATCAATCAATGCGACATAAGGAAAACCAAAAATTAGAAACGCATCGGGTTATGACATCCGGTGCGTCACCTTCTTCGCGACACCTTCCTTGCATAGACTAAGCCAGCCGCTTAGCCTCTCAGGTTGCCCGAACCTCTGCCTTGGGTTCCACGACCTCGGTTAGGACCGTTGTTTCTCTACCATTACCACGACCCTCTCGTGGTCCTACATTTCTATCTTGAGCACGGTTCTCGTCCTTCCGCCGCTTCTTAGCTAGTTTCTGGGGACAATCCGACGCGATGCTCCAAAGACCCACACTCAAAACATCCTTTATCACCGGCCCAACAACCTCCCCAATGGGTCTTCCCACAGCGATTGCACTGCGTCGGCCTCTGATTAGCAGTCGTGGGCCTCGCTGCCTGATTGGGCCCACTTGGCCTAGCCTTTTTCTGAGCACTTCCGCTTGATCCAGCTGACCCAAAACTTCTTTTCTCGATTATTCTTACTATAGTTCGCCTCACGACCTCCTTGATTCCTTCCGGCTACCTTAGCCTTCTCCACTAGGGATGAGAACTCACGAACCTGCTGTGGGGCAATCAGTAACCTTAGATCATCTCGAAGTCCGTCCTCAAAGCGGACACAGCGCTCATGTTCGGTAGCCACGATGCCTCTCGCATATCTACTCAGCCTTAGAAATTCCGCCTCATATTCCGACACGGACCTAGTTCCTTGAACTAATCCCGGAAAAAGCCTTCCTCTCAAGGCGTCGGTGTAGCTAGTGCCCACATACTTTTTCTCTCGTAGGCGGTTCCGAAATACTCCCAAGTCAAATCATCTGCTGTAGCCCCATCTCGAACCGTAAGCCACCACCGATACGCTTCATCCTTTAGAAGCGACACCGCCTTTTCAACTTCTCTTCTTGATCAGTCAAGGTCATCCATGATCCTTTCGGCTTGACTCTAGCCGTGATTCCCACGCACTGGGTGCCACTCCCGACACACCTCGGAATACCTCCGCTCCGTTGGATCGGAGTCGCCGAACAGATTTCTGAGCTCCAACATTTCCACCACCCCACCACCATCTCCAAGACTCGCAACACGACTTGCGATACCGATTCGCCACCGGCCCGCTCCGCTCCTCGACCCTAAAAGTAGGAGGTGGTGGTGGCGATGGTACCTCATTCTCTCGAACCTTGTCCTCGACTGACGGGTTCGGACACCGTCATCCTACCCCTACCACGTCCACGGGCGCCCACGTCCTCTAGAACTCATTCTATCTACCGCGCTTTTAATCGATTAAGAAAAATTTTATGCGTTAGCATTTGTTTCACTTTATTACTCGCGAAGAAGTTTTATGGACGAAGTTTAATCGAGATTCTTTCGAGCAAACAATGTTTCAGGTTCCTATCCTAGTTCACACAAAGAAGTTCATGCATCCATTCCTTAATACTTTCCATACCTATTCACTCATCTGACATTTCGCCATTTCTAACCCGTGGTATTTTCGTCTTTTTCCCTACAGGGTATTTTCGTAATTTTCCGAACTGTGATATTCTACCCGCCGATTTCCAAAGCTAAATTGTTGAATATTTGTGAAATAGTTAAATTTTTGGGCAAAACCGTTGAATCAATATTTTATGGATCGGGGGCATTTTGGTAATTTTACTCCTAAGGGTATTTCGTAATTTTTCACAAGTCAAGTTTTCCATGAAAAACATTGTATACCTAATGTTCTAGGGTTTGAGAGGGTTATTGGGATAAGTTTTGAAAACATTAGGGCTTGTTGTCTCGTTCTATTTTGAAAAACAAGGCTAATTCCCTTTTCGGGTTTTAATCATTGTGTTTAGCCTATGACCGAGCCCTCTCCGGTCGTAGTGAACCAAAGCTACGCACTGTGCAGAGTTCAAGTGAAGAGGAGGTGGGTCACACGGACCGCTTAAATACCAAGCTCTCACTGAACCTTTCTAGACATGCGCACAGAGGTTACCACACCACTGAGCCTTCTAAGTTAGGGTGAACCGAAGCTACGCACCAGGTAGGATACCTGCGAAGAGGAGGTGAGTCACGAGGACTGCTTAAATACCAAGCTCTTCCGAATCCAATCCTAGACATGCGTACAGGGGTTACCACACCCTAGCTCATTGACTAAGTCATAGGTGGGTTTAGTTCTTTAAGTCTTATGCTTCGTTGTGTTTGAGTATTCTAACCCTAGGGTCCAAGTCCTATAAATCTATCTACGCTCCATGCTTCCTACCCTTCTACGAATATAATTCACGAAAGGTTTAGATGTACTTACAGGCGGATCGGTGCCGAGACTCTCGGCCATGCCGCTTAAAAACCTGAAATCATACCATAAGGCCTACCAAAAACATTTTTGGGCCTTGGGCCCCCACAGCCGAGCTTTGAACTGGGCTCTGATACCAATTCTGTAACAACCCAAACCCGGCCCAAACATTACGACCGAATCTGAGTTATTACGGAGAAACCTTGTGAACACCCTTTTCGAAAAAACATTTAACTTCCATTGAAAACTTTTTTTTTATTGTCTTGTTAAGCTAACCTTAGATCTAATTTGGAGTTTTAATTAAGTCCGGTTATTATACAAGTTTCAAGTGTACCCGATGGCACGTTTAAACTTCCTCGTGTTAAAAAAAACATGTGATTTAATTTAATTTAATGATATAGTTTAAGTCGATATCCAACATAAAAAGAAATATAATGCAACTATAGTTTATGGAGGCCTTATTACAACCCAAAATAAAATTAATCAAATTTAAAGTTCTGTAAAGTAAAGTCCTTTGCATGGCCGCCTCGAGTCCCACCGTCCTCAACCGCCATCTACGAGTCACTGAAAAATGTTAAAGGAGAAGGTGAGTCACCAAGACCCAAAGATATGCAACCTTCCCCCATTTTAAAGCATTTTCATACACATCAAATAACAAATTAATTAAGCAAAGTATCATGTACCCAACCTAGCCAACCAAACACCTTTGTCTACCCCACGTGGTACCAAACCACTTTGGTGACCGTAGTCACGATGTGTTACCAAAACACCGGGTGGTGCCAAACCACTTTGGTGACATATAGTCACAATGTGCTACCAAAGCACCGGTGTCCGCAGACACAAATCGTGTGATGGGGCCAACCCATCGTGTGATACCAAATCACCGCGAGACGATCCCATATCTCAAGTGGGGCCAACCCACGGTGGTGTTAACCACGGGGACAAGTCGCTATGAGGTACCAAACCTCCGGAGGTACCAAACCTCTGGTGACATATAGTCACGATGTGCTACCAAAGCACCGGTGCTCGTCAAGACGAATACACCGCCCCCTCCACTCAATCAACCCACATAGTCAACAAATCACATATAGATTTATCATATGTATTATCACACATGCTTCCCAAAAGCATAAAATAGCAATCATATGCACAGTACTTACCAGTTACCCCATATACCGTTATGGTATTCAAGCCATTGCTACACACATCAAGTTAGCAATCACATTACTTAGCATAATTTAATAAGTTAAATGGTGTGTATGTACACACTGTCACCAACAAGGAGTCTAAATCCGAGAAGAGAAGTCGGCCACACTCAAGTCTTTGCCCCTATATTCGGCCAACTCTCGGGGTTAGTGATATGGCCCATTCGGCCAAACCAAACAATTTAAAGGGGTCATACTTTGTACCCTAATCCTTACCCAATTGCTTCGAGTACTAGCCCTAGCGTCCGATTTGCGAATCTGGTTTACAAGCTTCACTTAGTCAATTAATAACACTAAAACCATAGCCTTGACTTTTAAACACCAATATAAGCCTTACCTATACTTACCAAATTCCGCTTGTCGTGAATGCAAGATCTGATCTCACCGCTTTGAGATCTCTGAGTCCTTGGTGAAATCGGCTTCAATAGAAAGGTTAGCCAACCATTAGTACTTGCCAACTTTCTACTTTTTCCTTTAATCCAAATCGTGAGAATATTAGAGATAAGGGAAATTGACATTCGGCTATAGCCACTCACCTTTACCTAATCACCACAACAATTAACTTGAAGAGGTCCAACCATCTTGGTATTCGGCCAAAAGAGATTCCAAATGGGAAAAGAGAGTTTCGGCACCAAGGTGTGGAGTACTTCGGCTAGAGAGAAAAAAATAATGAGGGAAGAAGGTGTTTAGAGTTTCGGCAACAGAAGAGGAGGGTATTCGGCCAAAAGAAAAAGGGAAAAAGAAGATGGGAAAGAATCAATGGTGCATTCGGTTTTGTTGAAGGTTGAAAAGAAATAGATGGAGGGTGAAGTATAGGAGGTTCGGCCAAGATCTAAAACGAAAAGGGTTTTTGTTTTGAGAGAATAAAGAGAAGAAAATTAAGAGATGGAGCCTTAGCCGAAATAATGAAGAAAGTAATCAAAGAAATTCGGTTTCCCCCCTCCTATGCTTGCCGTCCAACCTTGGCAACAAGGAGTCCAACTCCTAGCCAACTCCTTTCTACCAAGGAGTCCCCCATTCGGCCATCACCTAAAACTTCTCTTGGCCACTCATTTGCATTAATTCAAAATTACTTTGAATTAATCTCTATTAATCAATTAATAATCAAATAATCCACTTAATCTAATAATATCCCTAATATCCCTTTTTAATAAAATCCTTAATTATCTCCTAAAAAAAAAAGAATTTAAAGAGAGCAAAACTCTCCCTATGTGCCGTCCAACAATAATGCAAAAAGAGGGGAATTCGCGACTCGAACCAAGGCTCTCCTTGTTCCCTCTTGTGGCGTCACATGTAGCTCTTAAGTGGGCTTGCTTTGCCACTTATCCAAGGCCTATTTTGTGTTAAAAATACCCACATTTATTCTTATAACACCACTTACCAAGGCTCCCTTCTTTTAAAAGTTAAAAACTCAAATTTCCTACCAAAACGAACCAACACAAAGCCTTAAATTGACCATTATTATTCCATAAATAATACCACGATAGTTCTTACATAAGAATAATAATTCGATTCCAAATAGCCCCAAATTTGGGACGTTACATACTGTTAAGAAATTGTTATGGGACAAGAGATGTATGAAACGTTTGGAAGGATTCCTTAGTTAAATAGATAAGAAAGATGGAGTATGACAAGAGCAGGATAGATGTAGTTTAAGAAAATGGTATTCTGTGGTGGTATCTACCGAAATAAATGATGCAGAATAATCGAAACCCTATAGTTCATACAAGATTGCTAAGAATCCATCAAGGTATCGTTATAATAAGCTCACTAAGTACTTCTGTACTTACAAGATTTGTTATTTCTTTTTAGGTATCTGAGAGAAGACTTTGCATGGAGGGACAATGCCATGAGTAGACCAAGGTGGTGGCAGAGTGGGCTATTATGCATACAATGGAATGTGGCATAGTCTAGGAATACACCTTTTAAGTCTGTATGAAATAAACTTCCATTTTTGTAAGGATTTGAATCGAGTCTGTTGTAATAAGATTATTTTAATTTATTTCCTTTGTTCCGTATAATAAGTTTCTAACTTAAGTGTCAAATAACATGTTTCATGAAATGAGATTTAAAATTGTTTTCGTTATTGATTAAACTTGTGTTGTAACACCTGAGATCCAGACCCATTGAATCGGGTCGGGTTTGGGGCGTTATAAACCAAAAAAAAATCCAAAATGTTAAAAGTATCCAAAACTGATAAACAGTCTAGAATAAAAGTCCAAAAGCTTAATTAAAATAAATTTTAACCAATTTAAGAGAGAATGTTCAGTTCGAGCTCCCGAACATTGCTCAATCCTAAGTCCGAGGGTTACCTAAAATATTAAGCAACCAGAGTGAGCTAGAAAGTTCAGTGTGTTCCCTGGCCCACAATTAGATATCAAATAAACAGTATAATATAACAGAACCATGCATGTAAACCCCAAACTTGACCTAGACGTTATGACCAAATCTGGAAATGTTACGAAGGTGAATTTAAAATTCAACCTTATTGTATTGAAAACTTCATTTAGTTTATTACTAAAAGAAAATGCACACTCTATAATACATATTATTATTATATTCATTAACGAAACCATCGATAGTTGCTCTTTTAGAAACACATACTTTGCAGCGGAAATTTTAGAAGTCATTATATTTTGGAAACCTAGTTTGTATTTTCAAAATGTTTATTTGCGTGAAATTGTTATTTTTGTAAAATTATTTGTTGTGCGTCGCAGAAAACTTAATCAAAACCAAAACCAATAATAAAAACCATAAGAAGACCAAAAGTCTGGAGAGTCCCAAAGTTACAAAACTCTAAAAAAACCCAGAATTTAAATAAACTTTTTAAGTAATCAAAGTTTACGGGCGTGTGGACACCTCTGAGCCTCCGTCGCATCAACCCGTCTAAGCCTAAGGATTACTTGAATAGAACAGAAAAATAGATGTGAGTTTTCAAACAATCCATGTGTAACTCAACGGAAACATACATGCACATGATCTCAGATTTCTCACATAGCAGAACAGATTCGGACATAAGTCCACAATAGAATCGAATTATAACAGAAATCATGCAGATATGCAAAGCCCTACCCCCATCCTCTACATACCACTCCGACCATCCCAACACCACGTGGGGTATAAAACACCCACCCATCCCTACACACCACATAGTGTCCGTACGACACTTAGCAGAATAAATTGCAGCCATGCTGCTAGTAAGTTGGTGAAATATCGGCTCACAGAACACTTCCTCCACATATACATATCCCACCCCATACACAGATACAAATAACAGATCAACAGATATATCAGAATTAACATGACTCACATGCTCATATACAGATATTAACTATGTTTATACAGAACAATCAAATCATACATACTATACTTTCATAATACTCAAACCAGTCTATCGGAATAACATATTTCATGCATTAGAGTTTGTTTTGCCCTTACGGACCTTACAGAAAGCTCACAGTCGATCGAATTGACGTGTGCGACCCAAGGGAAAAATTCTGTATTTTGAGTCCACATGCCCGTATGGGCCCACACGCCTAATTTGGACCTTCCCGTGTAACACCCCAAACCCGGCCTAGACGTTACGACCAGAACTAGCGTGCCACATCAGGTGTTGTTCGAAAACTTAGGGTACGTTTGGTTCACTGTAATGGAATATGACTGTAATTAAATAGAGCTGTAATGGAATAGAGGTGTAATGGAATAGAGCTGTAATAAGTAATTCAACTGTTTGGTTGAATGGAATGGAGTAGAGCTGTAATAGAATTCTTGTGTTTAGTTGAATGGAATGATGTAGTAATAGCATAAGGAAAAGAACTAAAATGACCAGAATACCCTTAGCAGAAATTTTTTTAGGTAGATGATTATTGTTATTATTATTAAATTTTAATAAGATTATTATTGAAAATAATTTAATAAAAATAATAAATAATTTAACCATATTATAAAATAAATATTTTTAAATATAAATTAATAAAAAAATAATTTAATAGCATTCTTAATATAATTATTATTATATGAATTAAAAAATCAAAATATATAATACTATAAAAATATATATAATCTACTTTATTATTTTTAAACTGCAATACATATTTAATGTGCTAAAATATCATTACTGATACAAATAATTTAATTATTCTATAATAAAAAATAATTTAATATTAGAAGTAATAAATAACTTGAGAATTATATTGAACATCCAAGCATAATATTCATATATTAACAAAAAGTTACATGATTTCTTAGTTTATTATATAATGCTTGTAATTTTTTATTATAAATATGATATTAATATTTTTAATTATCAATTTTTGAAAGTTAGATTTTATTTTTTATTACTTAATATAGGTATGAATTTTAATTATTTAGTATATTATAAGAACTTTTAAACTAATGTCTATAATAATTATTTCTATTGTCATCATACTACTATTGTTGCATTTGAATACAAACATAATTTCGTTATTTATTTTAAATTTATCACTATTATATTCAATCTCACCACTACAATTATTGTTAATCTCATTAGAATCAATCTTATTGTTCATACAAAAAGAGCTTTAAAGGGCTAAAAGTTAAAGATTAAAAAATATTAAATATATTTATTAGTAATACGAAGCTAGATGTTTCCCATTTACAGAGACTATTTAAACCAAAAATCCTTTAACGAGGCTTTATATTAGGCTTACAACAATGAGTATATGTTATATCCAACGTTCAAGATAATAACTAGCACCGTTTTGAACCATTATGAAACCAATTCTTGTGTAAACACCATCACGACCACGCGGCCTAAAATAAGCAACCTACTCCTTTGCTGCGTATTCGACATCCTGGCTTTGGAACACAATTGAATATAAGATATCATATTTGTTTTTGGAATAATTCAAAAACAATTACAACCTTATGATTTAAAAAATTGAAATGAATAAGACATTTCACTTAAAAGTCATTGCAAGTATTAAATAAATTTAAATTGTCCCATTTACAATAAACCGATATTAAAGACGATCAAGCACAATATCAAGTTACAATTCTTGAATCAAACAAGCAAAATATAAGGTTTGTGTCTCAAAACTTTGATATCTATGTCTCAAAACAATGGACCATGTCTCAGCACATTACACTCAATATTTGAACATTTAACTTCAATGTTTTATGTGCTCCATTTTCTTCGAACAATATGCCTAATGTATCGAGATATGCATCTGAAAATGCATGAATATTCACAAAATATTCTTAATATCTCAAGTCATGTTCTTGAGGTCTTGAGCATGAACCTAAAAATGCAAAATTTTTTCAAGTCATAATATCATGCCTCTATTTGTTTCTAAATATGTTTAACATGCAACCAAAATTATGTAAACATATTAGGAATACTAAAACAAGATATCTCACAACTAAAAACTCTTTAAATCAAGAATTCATCGTATAAGTAAATGTAGATGAATTCATAACTGAAAAGGTATGCACAACTTACTTGCAAGTTAACAAGGGAGTAAATGCACTTTGCAGTTATAATTATTGTCATTATTAACATAATCAATCAAGTTAGCAAAGGTTCTATGCCATGCATCAAACCATAGAAATAACCCAAAATTACCTAAAGCCAAAGGTGATTGAGAATATTGCTAAGAAATGGGAATGTATGGTGTTCAGGTTAAATGGTCTTAACCCTACCCTTGTGATGGAAAAATTCGCAACAAGGACCAATAGGCTCACTCATTAGCGACACTGAGCTAGGGAAAGGTAATCCTTTTCTCTATTTACATACCTACATACCTCCATTCAACTCCTAATAACTAAAATGGAATTACAAACAATTAAACTTACCGCTATCAAATCACACTCTGCACCTTTGTTCTCAGATTTACCACCCGCTCGATTTAATGCCTGCAGTTGTCATGTGAAATAATTAAATAAAAATTCCACTATTGAAATCATTTTGTTTCTTCAATTGCATCCAAGAATAAAAGATGTCAAACCCCTCACACATTCAAATATATCATCTCAATCTTCAAAAAGATAAAGTGAGATACATATCTATCATCTCATGCATTAAGTCAAAACACATACACACGCACACACACGAGTACAAAGAAGTTAAAAATTTTAGAAGCCAAATTACAGAACAAAAATGCATTGTATCATGCCAAGTATTACTTGGAATGCAGATTGATCCAATACAGGTAACAGGAAATAGAATGTAAATTACTACTGGTCTGGAACGTAATTTAAAAGGCAGTATTCCACAAATCACTTAAGTATAGTTCTTAAAACTTATACAAGTTACTACTTTTAGTGATATATAAAACAAACAAACAAAAACTTAGTCAGTAAGATGTCATAGAAATCCAACTAAATTGGCTTATCAAATCAAAGATTGTTTCTTTAGAAATACAAGAAGTTTGATCAAGCTAATCAGTAGTATATATCACATTAACAGGACTAAAATGATCAAGTAGTCATTGCGGATAAAAAACAACCATAATAAATGAAGAACAAACAAATTTCAACATGAAGGTAGGACTAAGTGCATTGGGTACATTTATGGACCTTAAAAGACGACTTAATATGAATATAAATGTTCCCGAAGCAAAGCCTATAGGTGTTACAAGCAAAAACACAAAAGAAACAGAAAACAAACAGATAAGCTACACTAATGTCGTCCGTAGAAGGCATACAAAAGCCATCTCTAAAAAGGTGCATACTAAAATTTCCTCTGTTCGAGATCTTTTACAAAAGAAAATATTTTCTCTAATGGTTTACTTTGTTGGTTTGGAATAATTAGCTCTATCATTAAGTATATAGGATCCTCTCGATTCAATGTCGATTTAAGAGTTACTTTCATACTCCTTCATAGGATCGACAATGGAATGTATACGCTATTGTTGCAAAGAATACCACAAATGAAGAGGCGATCCCATCATCAAGCATTCGAACCATTCAGAAGGTAACTCTACCAGACATCGATAATTCTCTGCATTTCCATTTGGAACCAATTTTATCACCCAAATGGTGGCTAATCTGAATATTGAAAGTTATGAATGGATACAATATTATCTGCTGCTTTGCTCTCTTAATACCCCTTCATCGATTTGGTTTGGTGCACAACTCACGTAATCTAATAGGCATCATATTATCAGAAAGCGATGTTTCACATAAAAGAAACATGGTATGGTACCCACTATCAAACTAATCAAAAGCATCGACTAATTTTCTAAAAAAGGACCAAGTTTTGAGCATGAACGAGTCAAATAAAAGTAACCCATATCAGATGAAATAAAATGATGAAATTAATACCGAGCTTTATACCTTGGAAAGGGTATTGTAGTGTCTTCTCCTCGGTTTCACCTTGGAGCTTCGGGGAAGGTTGGAAGCTTGAGAGCGTGGGTAGCTGAAAGAAAATGGGAAGAAGAGGGAGAAGGTAGGAAGGAGATGGGAAAAAAAAAAAAAGGGAAAATGCTTGAGACTGGAAAAGCGGGGAAGAAGAATGAAAGAAAAAAAGATGCTTCAGAAAAAAATTGGAAGAGAATGAAAAAGGGATTCGACGAGAGAGAATGAAAAAGGGAGAGAAGGGTAAACTTGAAACTCACGTGCATCGAATGGCTATTCAAAGGTTAAAGTGGCGAATGGGTAACAAATGATTTTAGCTTGAAAAGCTATTCAATGGTCAGTATGGAATAGGGTCAGAATAGCCCATTACAATAACCAAACTATGGAATAGGTATAGGTCACTGAATAAGGAGGGAATGGAATAGCCATTCCCTCCAACCAAACATAGTGTTAGTGTTCGTTGGAAAACTCATCTACGTTCAAACTTTTTGCTCTTGAGAAACCCTGATTTTCGTTGTTTTTTAACAAAACTTGTTTTGCATGAAATCATTCAAAAATATTGTTATGCGCCTCTTATCAAGTTTTTTAAAAAACCTTGTTTGTTGCGAAAGTTTGGTTTAAACAGTTGCGAAAACGTGATATTTTGAAAACAATAGTTATTGTTTTAAAACCCGTGTTTAATAAACTAGCAGTTTGCAAAGAAATACCAAATCAAAGTTAAAACAAATCCACAGGCCTTAGTACAGAAAATATTAACCCCAAAATTAAAGTAAAGTAAACTAGAATAAAATAACTAAATTAACCCTCTTGAACATACAGGACGCATGTGGCCACCTCCGAGTCTCTCGTAGCTCCAAATCCTCTAAGTCTGGGGATTACCTGCACAGTTAAGGAGAAAGGGTGATTTACGAGAACTCAGTGTGTAATCCACTATTACACCCATAACTTGGGCCCAAGCCCATACAAGATGTCGATGCAGGCAAGCCCTATTCGATGGATGCCGGGTCGTAGCCTGCTCTCTGAGAGCAACTGAGCCAAGCCCTATTCAGTAACAGTCTGGCTCGTAGCCCTATGATATGCAAAATAAAAATGTACCCATCCCAGTCCAACCAACACACCACTCGTACCAACCAACACACCTATGGGGACCAAGTCAACCCACCCAACCAGCACACCAATAACGCAGACTAGGTGCTAATAATAGTATACGTGGCTGAGCCACTAAATCAGTATAACGTGGCAAAAGCCACTAAATCAGTATAACGTGGTAGAGCCACTAAATCAGTATAACGTGGCAGAGCCACCATTTCAGTGCTTCCTCTAAATCCATAACCCAACCCGTGCAAAATGCCATGTCATAATTAAATCAAGTATGTAGTGCATCATTATAGTCATCAATCATACAGTTACTATTCAAACATCGATGATCCTACTACTAAGGGTAAAACGACCATTTGGGGTAAAACGATAATTTACCCATCAAGGTTATTTCAGTCATTTACCCATCAAGGGTATTTCAGTCATTTACCCATCAAAGGTATTTCAGTCATTTACCCATCAAGGGTATTTCAGTAATTTTACCCCTACAACGGCCTTTCTGAAGGCCTAATGTCACCTCGAGCGACTCGATTTCCATTTCTGGTCAATATAGTGCTATTGGGCCTAAAACCCAATTTTGGCCCATACGGGCCCACACGCTCGTGTGGCCCATTCTGTTTGTTTTTAATCTCGGTTCTGCGGACTTTGCAGTCGCATCGATCAACTTACACTTTTCATCATTTTCGCTCATATGGGCCCATTAACCCGTTGGGCCCATTTAGCCCGCCTCGGCTCAACAAGGCCCATTACAGTCTCAGTTTCATGAGAGCGTTCGTGATACTCTCAACGGTCTATCGCCCTCACTAGTGGCTCGGTTTATCACTACGAGTGCTCGTAGCTCGAGTGATCTCAGTTGTCAGTATTCCAGCTTTTCGGTATTTCGGCTTTTAGCCGATTCATAGATCACAATAATAACAGATAAAGCAGAGGTGTAATTTTACACACCTGTTTTGGATTACTGAATGAACCACTGCTCGATGCCCCTAAAATAACAATGACTTTGAGTTAATCCCAATGTTCTCGAAAATCTATAGTACCAAAATATACTACTAAATCAGATTCACTTATGACAAGATGTGACCCCCCACTACAGAGTAACAGTATTCGGCCTTACTCCTTGGCTAATGCAAATGGGTTCCTAAAATAATTGATGCACAAAAAAGATTAGCATCCAACCAATATTCGGTCCCCCACAAGAAAGGAGGGAGCCCGATGTTAATTTGACCAAAAAGGGGTCACAAGAACACCACTAGCAACAAATTAAGAAGGTACTTGAACTACTCCACCCTTACCAAAACCAAAGTCGACGGCAAACACCAGTTGTTTTCTAAAATAATCCAGCCCCAACCACCAAGGGATCAAAGATTCAGGGTCAAGAGATTAAGAAGGTCAGGCTTACCAAGTTCGGCCAACAAAAAGAGAACCAAAGCTCCAGACGATTTGGTGTTTCGGCTAAAGGGAAGTCAAAAAAGAGGAGGTGTGGCTATTCGGCCTCAGGAAAAGAGAAGAAATGGACACAGCGTGGAGAGAGATGAGCAGGAGAAGATTCAGCCAACGAGAAAAACCAAGGTTTTCAAGAAGAAAATAATAATAAAATGGCTAAAGGAGAAATCAAAAGGAGGTAGAATAGTTATCAGGTTTAGAGGTAAAGAAAGGAATCCGAATGAAGTGTGAAGAGATATGGGAAGAAGAATAGGTTTCGGCCAACAAGAGAAAGCTTCACACGAGTGGCAAAAGTTTGTAACAGGCTATTAGCAAGATGGTAAGAAAGAAAGAAGAAAAGAGTACGAAAGGTAAAGAAAGAAAAACGCTAAAAGCTTCAGAGAAGAAAACCCGAGGAAAACAGAAGAGTGCACTCCAAAGCCAAAAGGGTTTCGGTTCTACTAACACACTAGGCTGCCGAAAATGCTACTCAAGACCCCTCTCCAGCCAAAACTCCCACTATGACACACTCCCACTCACGGCCAACACGTCCACACACCTCACTTCCTTGATTTTCTCCACCACTCTCTCCTTGAATCATTCCTGGCCTCCCATTCAAATTGGTTGACCAAGTCTTCAACCAACCTTGTAGAGTTTGATCCCAACTCTACCTCTTGCTCTTCCAAGTCACAAAATAAAACCCCTCATTTGTAATCTGTGGGATTCGAACCCCAAACCTCCTTGCTCTCCACTTGATGCCACACCATCACACCACATGCTCAACTTGTGCTTCTAAACCCACACAAATTTACTTAAGTCCTGCTTCCAACAGCCCTCTCCACTAAAGGGCTAAAAACCAAAATTTTTCCAGGGCTCAAACTCGAACCCAGGCCTCTTTAGGACCCCCAAACACACACAAATAGCTAGCCAAATAAGCACAACATGAATTTAACAAAACTGCCAACCCCTAACTTTTGGGGCGTTACAACTCTACCCCCTTAAAGAAATTTTGGCCTCGAAATTTACCTGGTCAAAAGAGGTGAGGGTATTGATGTCGCATTGAATCCTCAGGCTCCCACGTGGCTTCTTCTGAACCGTGATTACGCCACAGCACCTTGACTAATGGAACAGATTTCCTTCTCAGGACCTTCACATCATGATCCAATAACTGCACCGGTTCTTCCTCAAAAGTCAGATCAGGTCTAACCTCGATCTCTTCTATCGGCACTATATGAGAAGGATCCGAACGGTAGTGCCTCAGCATAGAGATGTGGAATACATTATGGATACAACTTAACTCAGGAGGCAGTTCCAGCTGATAGGCGACCGGTCCCACACGCTTTACTATCTGGTAAGGTCCGATAAATCTAGGGCTCAGCTTGCCCTTCCGCCCAAACCTTAGAATCTTTTTCCAAGGTTAGACTTTCAAGAAGACAAAATCTCCCATCGAGTATTCAATATCTTTACGCTTTAAATCAGCGTATGACTTCTGCCTATCAGATGCTTCTTTTAACCGACTACGGATCAATTTTACTTTTTCCTCGGTTTCAGAGACTAATTCTGGACCTAACAGACGTCGCTCGCCCAATTCTGTCCAACAAGTAGGGGTACGACACCTATGACCATATAATGCCTCGTACGGTGCCATCTGAATACTGGATTTGTAGCTGTTGTTGTAAGCAAATTTCGCTAAGGGTAGATAGTCTTCCGAACTGCCCTTGAACTCAATCACACAGCTTCTCAACATATCCTCCAAAATCTGTATTACCCTCTCTGACTGACCATCAGTCTGCGGATGGAATGGTTTGCTGAAATCTAACCTTGTACCCAGAGCTTTGTGTAACACTCTCCAGAACTGTGATGTGAATCTAGGGTCCCTGTCCGAAATGATAAACACTGGTAACCTATGTAACCTTACAATTTTTACCATGTATAGCTTTGCCAACTTTTGCAACGAGTAATCAGTGCGAATCGGTATGAAGTGGGCGGACTTAGTCAGTCGATCAACAATAACCCATACCGAATCTTTTTTAGTAGGCGTCAGGGGTAGCCCACTAACAAAATCCATGGTTACCCTCTCCCACTTCCAGAGTGGAATCTTAACGGGTTGCAGCAGTCCCAAAGGCAGTTGATGCTCAGCCTTCACTTGCTGGCATGTCAAACACTTACTTACAAAATCAGTAACCTCACGCTTAAGTCCTGGCCACCAGTACAGTTCACGTAAATCTCGGTATAACTTGTTTCCACTAGGATGCATAGCGTATGGGCTACTATGCGCCTCCCGCAGAATCGACTGCCTTAACTCAGAGTCCCTCGGTACACAAACTCTTCCACGGAAGCATAATACTCCTTCACTATTCAGTCCAAAATCCCCAATCTCTCCTTCCTTCACCTGTTGGAACTGAGAAACCAACGACTCATCCAACATCTATTTTTCTTTAATTTGAACTACCCACGTCGGTTTCACTTGAAGTTCAGCCAACAGGCTACCATCCTCACATAGGCTGAGACGAGCAAACATTGCTCTTAAATCAGACACAACCTTATGGCTCAATGCATCTGCTACCACGTTAGCTTTTTTCGGATGGTACTCGATCGAGCAATCATAGTCCTTAAGTAACTCGATCCATCTTCGTTGCCTAAGGTTCAACTCCTTCTGAGTAAGGAGGTACTTGAGACTCTTATGATCGGTATAAACTATCGACTTCTCCCCGTACAAGTAGTATCTCCAAATCTTCAGTACGAATACCACCACAGCTAATTCCAAGTCATGAGTAGGGTAGTTCACCTCGTGTGGCCTAAGCTGACGGGACGCATAAGCCACCACCTTACCCTCTTGCATCAGCACATAACCCAAACCCGTGTGTGACGCATCACAGTAAACAACAAATTCCTTTCCAGCCTCTGGCTGAATTAATATCGAGCTTCAGTCAGAATCTTCTTCAGTTTCTCAAAACTCTCCTGCTACTTATCAGTCCAAACAAATGGTACTCCCTTACGCAGTAACTTAGTTAGGGGTGCAGCAATCAGCGAAAACCCTTCAACGAACCGTCTGTAATACCCGGCCAGACCTAGAAAACTTTGAATCTCCGATATCGACTTCGGTGGCTTCCAATCCAATACGGCCTCAACTTTTTGAGGATCAACCCTAATTCCCTCGGTCGACACATCACCGTGTGACCGGCATTCCGACATTTTCTGCTCTACAGCTAGAGTAGTGCGAAATACACACCTGATAGGAATCTGGAGTTAATCTGCGCTCCGAACACTCCTATGCCCAAACGCCAACCAAGGTATGCTTACTCTCCTCATAAATCGCTTTATTTAAAGCCAGCTTCTCGCCTACTCTCATGCTAGCTTCCCGATGTGGGATCCCTCCATCAATCCTCCAAAACCGTCCCAACTGCAAAATAAATATCCCTTTTTGCTTGCAATGGGATTCGAACCCCACTCCCCTTGCCATCTCAGTGACGCCACAGCCACCAAGTCACAAGCTCTTTTTGTGACTTAAAACATGCGCAAATATTTATAAAACCTATGTGCCAGTGTCGAGATTCTTATAAGAGCCAAAAATTAAAAAAATTCTGCAAGAGCCAAGATTTGAACCCAAGCTCCCTTACACCCTTAATGACGCCACAACCACTAGGCCACATGCTTCCTTGTATCATTTTTTTATCAAAATAATTTAAAAGGCCTCCATCCAAGCATCAAGGGTTTTACTCACTTAAAACCAAAATTTTTGCTAAAGCCCAGGTTTGAACCCAAGACTTTTCCAACACTTCTCAGGACCCTTAACCACTTGAGCAGACATTTAATTGTGTCATTTCATTGCACAATTAAATACCTATTTGCAGCCTCCTTACGGACCCATACTCAAGGCCCAATACTTCTAGGCCCAAATTTGGGGCGTTACAGTAACCGTCGCCAGAATAGGGTTAAGAGGCATTACGAATCATTTCTGAACATTTCATAACCCTTTCACAACACATAGTCAATCAATCAAAATAAATCACAATCATATAGTCCCTTAAATAGGTCAATGAGACCTTAAACATGTGTTAGAAAGGGGTAGGGACTAAACCAAACACATACAAAAATTTATGAAATTCAAACATTTTTTCTAAGTTACAGAGGTCACACGCCCATGTGGGTAGGCCGTGTGCCTCACGCGGCCTTGGACACACCCGTGCGTCTGGCAAAATAGGGCATACATACTGACTTGACCAAACGGCCTGTGCCTCACCCGTGGTCGAGCCTGACTTGCACCACACGGCCAGTCACACACCCGTGTGTCTAGCCCGTGGTCGAGCCTGACTTGAATCAAATTACAAATTCGAAAGACACGGTCGAGCCACACGCCCGTGTGCTCAACCGTGTGGGCAATTATAGGCCATTTTCAAGGCCAAACTTGCCTCCCACACATTGAATCACCTACAAGCCTCAAATCAATACCAATTCATGTCTCAAAATTTGCAACCAAACATGCCAATATAAGCATCAATCCATCATTAACCATACCATCTATAGCCATGCTCAAACTCATCTCAAATAAGTCCAACTAAAATACAAAATTCACATCCTAAATCATGTTAGCAAAACATCACTTAATCAAGCCACAAATTCACACATAAAACATTATTTCCTTCAACTAGTTCAAGCATGAAAAATACCATTTCCAACCTCACTAATTTATACCACTCTTATCATTTTCATTGTGTAACATCCTGGAAAGGGCCTATGCATTTTTGGTTTAGTTCTACGAAGTGACATGTTTTATGTACTAAGAATAAATTTTGAATATTTTTGGAAACCCGGAAATGAATGAAAATGAGTTAGAAATAAACATTTTTTTTTGGAAACCTGAAAATGTATGGAAATGTTAAGTTTAAAAATGGAAGGTGAACATTTTTGGAAACTAGGAAATGTAAGGAAATGATTTGGAAATGATTCAAAAAATGGAAAGTGAACATTTCTAGAAACTTGGAAATGTAAGAAAATGTCAAGTTTATAGAGCCGAACGAAAATTTTTGGAAACTTAGAAATGTCGAGTTTTAAAGTCTAAAAGAGGAAATTAAGGCAAGGTGGCCTTAAAAGGAAAAGTTTGTGAAATTTGACACACAAACAGGCTTGGAAAAGTGGCCTGAAGATGCCACTTAGGGCCTCTGGAAATGGCGCCACATGAAAGGTGTTGGGCCAAGGTTCGAGTCACATGGGAAGCAAATAAAGAAATTTTATTTTTTTGCTTCTAGAAGCAGAGAGGTGGACGGCACAAGGCTTTTAAAAAGAGGAGTTTTATCCTCTTTAAATAGCTAAAAGATGGATAAATGAGGGATTAATTTTAAATAAAGAAATAAGAAGGGAAATAAGGATAAGTGTTGAATTATCTTTTATTTTCTCT
Organism: Gossypium sturtianum; assembly: GCA_025698515.1. Classification (NCBI taxonomy): domain Eukaryota; kingdom Viridiplantae; phylum Streptophyta; class Magnoliopsida; order Malvales; family Malvaceae; genus Gossypium; species Gossypium sturtianum. Next base: position 98,559,641 of record CM046955.1, on the reverse strand, counting down.
TAGGTGATAATTAAAAGATAAAATTATCGCATATGAAGAGTGGTGGCCAAGTAGGGGACACTAGCCTAGTAATTTCGGCTAAGAAAGGAAGAGTAAGGCCATTCTTCATTCACTCTTTTCTCTCCTACTCTGCCGAATTCCTAAGAAATATTCTCTTTTCTCTTTTATTTTGACAAGCCGAAATCTACTTTTCTTTAATCCACCATTGCCGAATCTTTGAGCCTCAACACCCTCTCTTTTCTTTTCCTTATTAAAGCCGAATCTCCCTGAATCTAAGCAAGGGTGCAATCGATGAGGTATTAAGGTAAGAACAATGGATTTTGTTCTTCAAATTCTTTAAATCGAGATCTAGGAACCGACCCTTTTGTTGTCTCTTGACCGAATATTAAAGGAGGAATTCGGGATTTGGATCTAAGGAATTTCAGCTAAGAGAGTTTCTGATTCAAGGATTTAAGGTAAGACACATGTATATTCGGCCAAAGGCCATATTTTATGTGTTAAGGTTAGATTAAATCTAACATATGGTTATAGGAATTTCGACATCCCTAGGGAAGCAAGGATCAATTTCGGGAATTTCATCACAAGGTAAAGAATACAAATCCTACTAGGATTTGGTTTTATAGCCGAATAGGCCTTTGCTAAAGATTACCATGTTGACTGAATATAGGTATTAAAGATCTAAATCGGTAGATCGATTTTTCGGGATTTCAAGGACTTTGTTAAGCGAATCAGGTGTGTACCCCACACTAACTTTTAATAAGATTGATGGTAATATGTAAAATATGCATGTTTATAAGAATGTGGCTAAGGTACCATAATATGGTACAAAGTACTACTCAGTGCGTTTCCTACTCCTATTAGGATTACGAAATATGTTATATTTAACATGTGAAATATGATAAGAATGTGAATTTAAGTATGATATGCATGATATGAATAATATGGGTCATTCGGGATATATGAAAAAGGGGAAGTGAATGTGATGACTATGGTCTCACTATCTGAATGTGGTGACTTCGGTCACATTATCTGAATGTGGTAACCGGTTACATTATCTAAATATGGTGTCTCATGACACAATTATCTGAGTGGCTATGCCACAAATTTTATATGGGCGATGAGCACGTCGATTGCAGCGATCGCCTTCGATGGTGTGTAGCGGATGGAGGTTGACTCGGTAGTCCCCACGGTGTGCGAGGTTGGTACGGGGATGTGTAGCGGATGGCACCTAGGTTTGGGTTTGGGTTGGATCATCATTTTTATCTGTTATGAATAAGTATTGGATATGAAAAATGTATGCACGATCTATTGAATTTTAGTGTTGTGTACACATTGAGTCATTGACTCACCCTGTTGTGGGACTATTTTTCGTGTGACGATCAATAATGGACCGGGTTCGCGGAAGCTTAGGGATGGCCATGCTCGACTTTGAAGTTTTATTCAATATGGATATTTAAATTTATTTAAGTATTTTAATTTTATTTTGGGATTTTACTTGATGTAATAAGGCCATAAGTTACATTTCTTTACTTTTATTTTTAATTACTATGTTACGAATTATTTTCAATTAAAGTTAAGTAAAATTTATTTCTTTAAAAATAAACCCTAATTGTTTTTTTAATCTTAATTAATTGGACTTTAAAAGAAGATCAATGGGTTTTTAACTCAAGCCCAACCCAAAACAATAGTTTTTAAAAATCGTACAAGTTTTCCTCTGGTAATAAAAGAATTTTGTAACCAGATTACTTAAGGAACATACCAGATCCGGTCTAGGCTCGTGGGCCGGGTGTGGGGTGTTTCAGTTTGGTATCAGAGCCCAATTTTAAACTCTCAGCCTGTGGGCTAAGGCCCAAAACGTTTTCAAATCGAGCCAAGTAAGCTTTTTGAAAGGATTTTATGAAATAAACAGGTTTTCTGGCATGGCTCCTAAGTCTCCGACCCGCAGTCCACCAGGTAAGTACCCCTAACCATTTGTGTGATTATGTGTAATGAATATTAGAAGGGTAGAAAAGGAATGGAACGTAGAATAGCATGATAGGAACTTGAACCCTAGGACTAGTCTACTCAAACACAAACACATAAGACTTAAGGAACGTTAAACAAACCCATGGCTAAGTCACTAAGTTAGGGTGTGGTAACCCCACATGCGCATGTCTAGGATTGGATCCTAAGAGCACAGTATTTAAGCGATCCTAGTGACTCACCTCCTATTCGCAGGAATCCTGCAGTGCGTAGCTTCGGTTCACCCTAACCCGGAGGGCTCGGTGAGGTGTGGCAACCTCTGCATGCGCATGTCTAGGAATGGTTTCGGTGGGAGCTTGGTATTTAAGCGATCCACGTGACTCACCTCCTCTCCACTCGAATCCTGCACAGTGCGTAGCTTTGGTTCACCCCGACCAAGAAGACTTCGGTCATAGGCTAAACACAATAACTAAAACCCGAAGGGAATTAGCCGTGTTTTTATAAAAACAACAAAACCCTAGTTTTAGAACTCTTAAAACTTTCTTCTAAATTCATGAAAACCATCTTTACAAAATTTTCCGAAAGATTTTCGATTTATACAAAAATGCCCCTAGTGGTAAAATTACCAAAATACCCTTGGTTTATAAAATGACCAACTACCCAACAGTTTTGCCAAAATTTCATTATTTTGTCAATGTTCAAAAACCCTAATTTGCAAATTATCAAAAATACCTTGAATTTTGGAAATTTCAAAATTGCCCCTAACTTATAAAATTACCAAAATGACCCTGATTTCCAAATTTTTTGCAACATCACCGTTTTGAAAAGTACAATTCTCAAAAAGAACCCTCAAAGTTTTGCAACCTTTGAAATATCCCTGATTTATAAGTTTTTAAAAATTTACCCCGGCTTGGAGAAAAAATCACCAAAATACCCCAGGGTCCAAAATCACCGAAATACCCTGGATTTCAAAATTTTTCAAAATACCGAATTTAAAAATACCAAAATACTTTATGACAAAATCACCAAGGCACTTTTTCCTTTTGAAAAATTACGAAAATACCCACTGAGGGACGAATTACTGAAAATACCCACAGGTAGTGGAAAAACAATAACAATGAAAACTACAACCTTTCTCTGAATGAGCGAGAGTTCATAATTGTTTGATGGATGTATGAATGAATGAATGGAAAGATCTGAGTACATACAAAAGAACCACTCCTAAAACTCTTGTCATAAAATTCCTTCATGGGTAATCAAGTGAAATGAAGCACTAACTCATAAAACTTCTTAATCGATTCTAACGTTAGAAATGAGCTCTAGAGGGCGTGGTCGTCGTGTGGGCGAGGTAGAGGAAGGATGACGGTGTCGTCGAACTCGTTAGATCGAGGTCAAGGGTCCGACAATGAGATACCACCGCCACCACCACCCCCAATCGTTGGTGTTGAGCGTGGCTCGAGACGGGGATGATCTTTGTGTCGCAGTGTCTGTCTGCGAGTTTTGGAGTTGGTGGTCGTGTAGGAGGAAATTCGGGAACCCGTAAGTGCAGACTGAGCGGCTCGAGCTAATGGAGCCGAAATGTTTCGTGGAGTATCGGTGTGGCACCCGATTCACCGAGTACTAATTGGAAGCAACAGAGCGCATCATGGATGAGCTTGACTTGACCTCGAGGAGAAGTTAAAAGGAATGGTGGCAATCTTTACGCGATGAAGCGTATCGATGGTGGTTGATCGTCGGGATGGTGCCACGACGGAGGATCTCGACCTTGGAATATGTTAAGGAGGCATTTCGGAAGAAGTATGTAGGAACCGGGTATCTTGATGAGCAAAGGAAGGCATTTAAGGGTGGTTCAAGGGAACAAGTCCGTGGCGGAGTATGAGGTTTGAATTCCTAAGGTTGAGTCGATATGCTCGAGGAGTAGTGGCAACTGAGCATGAGCGCTGTGTCTGTTTCGAGGACGGGCTAAGGGATGATCTGAGACTGTTGATAGCACCGCATCAGAAGCGGGAGTTTTCTGCTTTGGTAGAAAAGACCAAGGTGGTGAGGGAATCAAAGATTCTACAAAGCGCATCGTGGATCGGAATAGGCCCAAAAGAGGTTTTGGATCGTGCAGGAAGGCTCAAAAGAGGACTAGAGTTGATGGGCGCAAAATCGCAAGGCCGGTGCGGGATGGCGATGTCGTCCTTGTGAACATTGTGGGAAAAAGCACTTAGGGGAGTGCTGGAAAAAGACGGGAGGATGTTTTCGGTGTGGGTCTAAGGACCATATGCTCAAGGATTGTCCTAAGAAACCAGATGAAAGTCGGCCAGCCGCTCAAAATGTTAGTCAGGTTGGTAGAGGAGGACAGGAACCTCAACGAGGTCGTGGTTCGAGTAATCGAGGTAACGGTGCCGGTAGAGGACGTGGAGCACAGGGCAGAGGTGCTACTAATGCTGAGGCAAGGCAACCGGGTTTGGTTTATACGGTTCGCCGTAGGGAGGATGGAGACGCATCGGATTTTATAACCGGTACGTTCCTTATTTATGGCAAGCCTTATTATGCCTTAATTGATGTGGGCTCGACCCATTCATATGTTGCATGTAGTGTAGTGGAAACACTAGGCCTAGACTCTGAACTTTCTGATAGGGAGATAACTGTAGTAAGCCCATTAGGCCAAACTGTAATGGTGGATAAGATCTTTTGGAATGTACCCCTAGAGATTCAGGGAGTGAACTTTCGGGCTGACTTAATGGAACTACCTTTCGGGGAGTTTAAACTTATACTTGGAATGGACTGGCTAGTAGAGCACCGAGCCGTGTTGGATTGTGAAACTAAACGAATGGAACTAAGGACCCCAGAGGATGAAGTAGTAGTAATGATCAGAGAGAGAAGAAACTACCTGTCCAACGTAGTTTCGGCGTTGAAGGCTGAGAAAATGGTTAAGAAAGGGTGCAAGGCGTTCTTAGCCTTCGTAAGTGCATTAGGTGGAAAGGAAGAAGGTGTCAGTGGAGTTAGAACGGTGAAAGACTTTGAAGATGTATTTTCGGAGGAATTACCAGGAATACCCCCAGATAGGGAGGTGGAATTTGGAAGAGACTTGCTACCAGGAACAGCTCCTGTGTCAATCGCTTCATACCGAATGGCGCCAAAGGAGTTAGTTGAGCTCAAGGCTCAAATCCAAGAGTTGTTGGATCGTGGGTTCATATGACCCAGTGTGTCTCCATGGGGAGCACCAGATTACATTTGTAAAGAAGAAGGACGGAACTATGCGTATGTGCATAGATTACCAAATCGATTGAATAAGTGACCATCAAGAACAAGTATCCTTTGCCAAGGATCGATGACTTGTTCGATCACCGAAGAAGAGCCATGATATTCTAAAAGATAGACTTAAGGTCGGGATATCACCAGTTGAAGGTGAAGGAGGCAGATATCCATAAGACCGCCTTTAGGACAAGATACGGCCATTATGAGTTTGTAGTAATGCCGTTTGGATTGAAAAACGCTCCAGCCGCGTTCATGGATATGATGAACCGAGTTTTTCAACCCTACTTGGATAGGTTCGTCGTTGTGTTCATCGACGATATTTTGGTGTATTCTAAGTCTGAAGAGGAGCATGATGAACATCTCCGAGTGGTACTACAAGTATTAAGGGAAAAGAAGCTCTATGCCAAATTCAGCAAGTGTGAATTTTGGCTTAAGGAGGTGGCATTCTTAGGGCATGTGGTATCCGCAGAAGGAATAAGAGTGGATCCTAGGAAGATCGAAGCAGTGTTGGATTGGAAACCACCTAAGTCCGTGGCTGAGATTCGAAGTTTCTTAGGTTTGGCAGGCTATTACAGAAGGTTCGTAGAAGGATTCTCGTTAATAGCCGCGCCTTTGACAAAGTTGCTAAGGAAGGAAGTACCCTTTGAATGGTCTGATAAGCAACAGAAGAGCTTTGACAACCTTAAGAAGGTGTTGACGGAGGCTCCAGTGTTAATTCAGCCAGAGGCTGGGAAGGATTTTGTGGTGTACTGTGACGCTTCGCATACGGGATTAGGATGTGTGCTAATGCAAGAAGGAAAAGTAGTCGCTTATGCGTCTCGGCAACTAAGGCCTCATGAGGTTAACTACCCAACTCATGACTTGGAACCGCAGCAGATGGTTTTCGCCCTTAAGGTTTGGAGGCACTACCTCTATGAAGAAAGGTCGGTGATCTACACGGACCACAAGAGCCTTAAGTATCTGTTGACTCGGAAGGAGTTGAACTTGAGGCAACGAAGGTGGGTGGAGTTGTTGAAGGACTACGATCGTTCGATAGAATATCATCCGGGCAAGGTGAATGTGGTAGCCGATGCCCTAAGTCGGAAGGTTGTGTCGGATCTAAGGGCTATGTTCGCTCACTTAAGTTTGTATGCGATGATGGAAGCTGTTGGCGGAGTTGCAAGTCAAGCCCACATGGTCAAGGAGGTGAAAGAGGGACGATCGGTTGATAAGGATCTAAGTGCTAAGTTCTGACAAGTGCGAGCGGGAATTAAAGGATTATGGCGTTAATGATGAAGGAATATTGTGTTACAAAGGAAAAGTCTGTATCTTAGAAAGGACAAGGAGTTAAGACAAAGGATTCTTTGGGAGCGCATAGTAGCCCTTATGCTATGCATCCCGAGGTATTAAGTCATCTGAGAGATCTAAGGGAACAATTTTGGTGGTCCGATCTTAAGCAAGAAGTGACCCGAATTTGTGGGGAAATGTTTGACGTGTCGACAAGTTAAGGCTGAACACCAAGTTCCATCGATTGCTTCAACCAATCGAGATTCCGCAATGGAAGTGGGAGAGAATTACCATGGATTTCGTTAGTGGGCTTCCCCTTACGCCTACTAAGAAGGACTCGGTATGGGTGATAGTGGACCGTTTGACTAAGCCCGCGCACTTCATCCCGTGAGAGTTGACTATTCTCTTGGTGGCTAAGTTATATGTGGCGTAAATTGTGAGGTTACATGGTGTACCAAGATCGATCATCTCCGACGAGAGACCCAAGGTTTACGTCTCGGTTACGGAGGGCACTTCATCAAGCTTTAGGCACTAAGTTGGACTTCACTACGGCTTTTCATCCACAATCGACGGGCGATGCGAGCGAGTTATACAAGTGTTGGAGGATATGTTGAGAGGTTGTGTGATGGATTTCCGAGGAAGTTGGGAAGACTATTTGCCTTTAGTGAGTTCACCTACAACAACAAATCTATCGGGCTAGCATTCGGATGGCACCATATGAAGCATTGTATGGTCGGAAGTGTAAAACTCCTACTTGTTGGACCGAGTTAGGAGAACGTCGAGTTTTGGGTCCAGTTAGTGGCCAAACGAAGAGAAGGTTGAGATGATTCGAGCACGATTAAAGGAAGCCTCGATAGGCGAGAAGTAAGTCGACGCAGACCTTAAGCGGAAGGAAATAGAGTTTGAAGTGGGAGACTAAGTGTTTACGAAAGTCTCGCCTTGGAAAAAGGTAATGAGGTTGATCGCATGAAGTGGAAGTTAAGCCCAAGGTTTATAGGGCCCTATCGAGTCTTCGAAGCGAGTTGGAGCGATGGCATACCAATTGGAGTTGCCACGAGTTGCGCGCGGATGCACGACGTATTCCATGTATCCATGCTACGTCATTACCGATCGGATCCGTCTCATGTGGTACTTTTTTGAAGAAGTAGAGCTAAGTCCAGACTTATCCTATGAGGAAGAGCCGATTCGGATATTGGAACGTGATGTGAAAGTGCTACGGAGGAAGTCAATTCCTCTAGTCAAAGTGTTATGGCGCAACCATGGATCGGAGGAAGCTTCGTGGGAACGGAAAGAGACGATGCGACAGCAATACCCTCAATTATTTTAGTTAGGAAATTTCGAGGATGAAATTTTTTTAAGGGGGTAGAACTGTAACATCCTGGAAAGGGCCTATGCATTTTCGGTTTAGTTCTACGAAGTGACATGTTTTATGTAATAAGAATAAATTTTGAATATTTTTGGAAACCCGAAAATGAATGAAAATGAGTTAGAAATAAACATTTTTTTGGAAACTGAAAAATGTATGGAAATGTTAAGTTTAAAATGGAAGGTGAACATTTTTGAAACTAGGAAATGTAAGGAAATGATTTGGAAATGATTTAAAAATGGAAAGTGAACATTTCTAGAAACACGGAAATGTAAGAAAATGTCAAGTTTACTGAGCCGAACGAAAATTTTTGGAAACTTAGAAATGTCGAGTTTTAAAGTCTAAAAGAGGAAATTAAGGCAAGGTGGCCTTAAAAGGAAAAGTTTGTTAAATTTGACACACAAACAGGCTTGGAAAAGTGGCTCAAGATGCCACTTAGGGCCTCTGGAAATGGCGCCACATGCAAGGTGTTGGGCCAAGGTTCGAGTCACATGGGAAGCAAATAAAGAAATTTTATTTTTTTGCTTCTAGAAGCGAGAGAGGTGGACGGCACAAGGCTTTTAAAAGAGGAGTTTTATCCTCTTTAAAATAGCTAAAAGATGGATAAATGAGGATTAATTTTAAATAAAGAAATAAGAAGGGAAATAAGGATAAGTGTTGAATTATCTTTTATTTTCTCTTAGGTGATAATTAAAAGATAAAATTATCGCATATGAAGAGTGGTGGCCAAGTAGGGGACACTAGCCTAGTAATTTCGGCTAAGAAAGGAAGAGTAAGGCCATTCTTCATTCACTCTTTTCTCTCCTACTCTCTGCCGAATTCCCTAAGCAATATTCTCTTTTCTCTTTTTATTTTGACAAGCCGAAATCTACTTTTTCTTTAATCCACCATTGCCGAATCTTTGAGCCTCAGCACCCTCTCTTTTCTTTTCCTTATTAAAGCCGAATCTCCCTCTGAATCTAAGCAAGGGTGCAATCGACTGAGGTATTAAGGTAAGAACAATGGATTTTTGTTCTTCAAATTCTTTAAATCGAGATCTAGGAACTGGCCCTTTTGTTTCCTCTTGACCGAATATTAAAGGAGGAATTTCGAGATTTCAGATCTAAGGAATTTTGGCTAAGAGAGTTTCGGATTCAAGGATTTAAGGTAAGACACATGTATATTCGGCCAAAGGCCATATTTTATGTGTTAAGGTTAGATTAAATCTAACATATGGTTATAGGAATTTCGACATCCCTAGGGAAGCAAGGATCAATTTCGGGAATTTCATCACAAGGTAAAGAATACAAATCCTACTAGGATTTGGTTTTATAGCCGAATAGGCCTTTGCTAAAGATTACCATGATGACTGAATATAGGCATTAAAGATCTAAATCGGCAGATCGGTTTTTCGGGATTTCAAGGACTTTGTTAAGCGAATCAGGTGTGTACCCCACACTAACTTTTAATAAGATTGATGGTAATATGTAAAATATGCATGTTTATAAGAATGTGGCTAAGGTACCATAATATGGTACAAAGTACTCAGGTACGTTTCCTACTCCTATTAGGATTACGAAATATGTTATATTTAACATGTGAAATATGATAAGAATGTGAATTTAAGTATGATATGCATGATATGAATAATATGGGTCATTCGGGATATATGAAAAAGGGGAAGTGAATGTGATGACTACGGTCTCACTATCTCAATGTGGTGACTTTGGTCACATTATCTCGAATGTGGTAACCCGGTTACATTATCTCGAATATGGTGTCTCATGACACAATTATCTGGTGGCTATGCCACAAATTTTATATGGGCGATGAGCACGTCGATTTGCAGCTGATCGCCTTCGATGGTGTGTAGCGGATAGAGGGTTGACTCAATAGTCCCCACGGTGTGCGAGGTTGGTGCGGGGATGTGTAGCGGATGGCACCTAGGTTTGGGTTTGGGTTGCATCATCATTTTTATCTGTTATATGAATAAGTATTGGATATGAAAAATGTATGCCTAATCTATTGAATTTTAGTGTTGTGTACACATTGAGTCTATTGACTCACCCCGTTGTGGGAATATTTTTCAGGTGACGATCAATAATGGACCGGGTTCGGCGGAAGCTTAGGGATGGCCATGCTCAGCTTGAAGTTTTATTCAATATGGATATTTAAATTTATTTAAGTATTTTAATTTTATTTTGGGATTTTACTTGATGTAATAAGGCCATAAGTTACATTTCTTTACTTTTATTTTTAATTACTATGTTACGAATTATTTTAAATTAAAGTTAAGTAAAATTTATTTCTTTAAAAATAAACCCTAATTGTTTTTTTTCATCTTAATTAATAGGACTTTAAAATAAGATCAATGGGTTTTTAACTCAAGCCCAACCCAAAACAATAGTTTTTAAAAATCGCACAAGTTTTCCTCTGGTAATAAAAGAATTTTGTAACCAGATTACTTAAGGAACATACCAGATCCGGTCCAGGCTCGTGGGCCGGGTGTGGGGTGTTTCACATTGCCTCTCATATGAACCATCAACATTCAACTTTCTAGCCACATCACATGGCAAGATCCAATATTACAAAACATATCATGACTTCTAGCCTATACATGCCATATACCAAATATGTACATCTTTCAAAAGTACCGAAATAGATAGCCGATAGTGTGATAGAGATGCTGACGATTCCAGGATCTGAGCTAGCTTTACTAACACTGTAAAACAGAGAAACAAATCACACAGTAAGCTTTCAAAAGCTTAGTAAGTTCGTAATATAATACAACTAACTCATTAAATCAAATCAATCTACAAATTGAACCATCACATAGATAATTTACCAATGATACACAAGCTCAACTATATCCAATACTCACATAACCTTCCATTCATCTACTTTCAAATTCACCCACCACATAGGTATTGTCGAAACTATTTTTAAAGTTTTTATAAAAACGGGGATCGACTTCAAAAAAAACAAAAACGGGAGTCGCCACCAATTCCTTTTTGCTTAGGTTTGATTTGATCACCTTATAAAACGTTTTTTTTAAAAACATTAATTTTGGCCTGCGAAATTCAAGAAAATGGGTTCGGGAGTCGGTTACGTACAAGGAAGGATTAGCACCCTCGTAACGCCCAAAATTGGTACCTAATTGATAAAATCATGTCCTGATGTTGAAAATTTGAAAATTTTAAAAGATGATCCTTTTATCTGAAAGAAAACCAAGACTTACCTATCTCAAAGAAATAAAATGCTATACCCAATAAGTTAGGATGTAACATCTCATGACTTCGAAACTAGATTTGCCTTTATTTTGTAGAAAATTCTTATCTCGTGATACAAAACATCATATCCAATGAGTTAGGATACAACGTTTTAAATTCCCGAGAATAAGTTTTGATTTGAGTTTGTAAGTTTCAATTTTAATAGAAGAGGATACTTGATACCTTAAGTTCGACGAGAAAAATTAAAACCCAGTAAGTTAGGGTATAATTGCTCTCGAAGTCCCCAAATATCATATATCACTGTTTTAAAAAAAAAGATATTTGAATAAAGTGCGTCAATTCAAAAGGTATTTTTATAAAACAATGGTTTGAGTAAGATATTATATATATATATATTACAAAACATCAATTACAAATAGCAATTCTTCACTATTAAAAATTATAGACAATTAACGAAAGACTAAATGTGACATGGAAAATGATATATATAATAAATGGACTATGCTAAAACAATACTAAGCAAAAAAAAGAACATAATAAACGAATACAAGATATAAAATAAGCGACAACAATTAAGAATCTATATGAAACATAATAATTCGAGAAATTAATATTAAATTCTACAAACAAGATCAAATATGAGAAGTAAATCAATAATATATTTAAACACTGAATTACAACAAAAATAAAAAAAATAAAAAAATGATAATTTTTAAAAACAATTAATATGTACAAACAATATATTTTAAATGAATAATATAAAAACTTAGAGCATATATATAAAAAAATATATAGGGATACTTATAATAAATTTTAATAATTTAATACATATATAAATATATAATAAAACGATTAATAAATAACATATAATAATTTCAAATAAAGATATATAAAGATTACATATATAATATAAACAATATAAATAAAATATGTTATACTATATAAATAAATTTTATACTGAAATAAAATTTTAAAAAATATAATAACTAATATATAAATTATAAAATAATATGTAGTATATATAGATAACTAAACTAAATAAAATAATAAATAGTAATAATTTAATATTTATAAAAATAATATGTATTTAAGAAAAACAATACACAAAAATTTTATACTATTAATGAATTAATATATAGATAGTAAAAAGTAATATAGAATTTTTTAATATGATAAAACAATTTAATATAATGTTAAAATAATTTAAAAATAAAATAAAATAAAAAGGTTTTAAAAAATAAACAAAGAAATAAAAATAAAAATAAATGTAAAAGGACTAAATTAAAACGCGCGCCACACTGTAGGGACCCATTAGGCAATTATGCCATATCTCCTAAACGGCGCTGCTCACATTTATCGACCCTTAAATAGCCCGAGGGACTAAATCGAAAGGAAATACAGATCTCAGGGCTAATTTAAAAAATAAAAGACATTCAATTAGGACGAAATTATAATTAATAAAATTGCAGAGGGACTAAAATGACAAATTACCCTTTTTATAAAAGCGCGCGGATCCTCCCTGGGTTTTCGGGTCAACGCGCGGATCTAGCCTTAAAACGGCGTCGTTTTGGTCATTAACTGACCACACCAAAACGGCGCCGTTTCTTTGGCATATATAAAGCAGTTTTTAGAAAAAAAATCATTTAAACCTGTTTCAAAAAAAAAAAAAAACTTAAAAAGCTCTCAAAAGTCCTCCCCTCCTCTATCCGGAGTTTGGTCATCGGACTTGTGGGCCACCGCCTCACGCGCCACACGTGCCGCCGCAGTCGGCGGCCGGAGAGTTAAATCTCTCCATTTCGAAGGTAGTTTTCTCACCCTTTTTTATTTTAATACTGTTTTGTATATAAAATATGCATGAATCGAAGGAAAAAATAAAAAATAGCACGAAAAAAAAGGAAATCACCTCTGTAAACAGGTTTTCGTATTTTATTTCTCGGTATTTTTTTTGAATATTTGCGTATTCTCTCTGTGTGTGTCTGTTACAGGTTGCTTTCGGGTTTATATAACCCTAAAATAAAAAAATAGAAACAAAATCTGTTTTGCTAGTTTTTCTGCCATTTCTTTCCTTTTGCTGTGGTGTTCTTTCCTTGTTTCACAGGTGAGTGACGAGATCTCGGTGATGGGGCATAATTCGAGCGCGGATTGCGGCGCAAGAAGAGGCTGGTGGCTACGGCGCGAGGGTTTGTGCTGGGCGCTTGCGGCGCCTAGGGTTTCAGAAACCCTAGGCTTCTGAAACTGTTTAGTGTTGGGCCCTTTTGGGCCAGACTGCTTTAGGTGTAATTGGAGTGCAGGTAGAGTAGCGGTCCGAGTAGGCTTTTGTTTTAGGCCTCAGGTGTTTTTGGGCTTGGGTTAGCATTCGGGTTTGGTTTTTTAGTTCTGGGTTATTTGTTTTAGTATTGGGCTGTTAATTGGTTTTGTAAATGGGCTGTAAAAATAAACTGGACATTTATTTTTTATTTTTTTGTTTTTTTTTTATTCTGGTTTGATTTATCTATAAGAGCCCGGGCAGAAATGGGCTATTACAGCTGCCCCTCTTTTCTCATTGTCGTGTAACGAGAATAGAGCAAAGATGATAAAAAGACCCATTTTGCCCGGTCTTGTCAAATGGCTGTATCTTTAGGAAGATGAGCTAATATCTTCAATCTGCTTCACTGCAACTTCAGGAAGACAAGACTTGCTATCTTCGATCTGCTTCACTGCAACTTTAGGAAGACAGACTGATGTCTTGAATCTGCTTCACTGCAACTTCAGGAATGTCAGATCTGCTATTTTAATCTGCTCCACTGCAAACTCAGGGATGCCAGATTGGTATCTTTGATCCGCTTCGCTGCAAACTCAGGAAGACAAGATCTGCTATCTTCAATCTGCTCCACTGCAAACTTAGTGATGCCAGATTGATGTCTTCGATCTGCTTCACTGCAACTTCAGGAATGCCAGATCTGCTATTTTAATCTGCTCCATTGCAAACTCAGTGATGCCAGATTGGTATCTTCGATCTGCTTCGCTGCAAACTTAGGAAGACTAGATCTGCTATCTTCAATCTGCTCCACTGCAAACTCAGGGATGCTAGACTGATGTCTTCGATCTACTTCACTGCAACTTCAGGAATGCCAGATCTGCTATTTTAATCTACTCCACTGCAAACTCAGGGATGCCAGATTGGTATCTTCGATCCGCTTCGCTGCAAACTCAGGAAGACAAGATCCGTTGTCATTTGGCCTGCTCTACTGCAACTCAGAGAGGCAAGGCTGATGTCTTTGATCTTCTTCCTGCAACTTCAGGAAGGTAAGATCTGTTATCTTTAATCTACTCCGCTGCAACTTCAGGGAAACAAGACTAATGTCTTCGATCTGTTTCACTACAACTTCAGGAATGCCAGATCTGCTGTCTTTAGCTTGCTCTACTACAAACTCAGAGAGCTAAACCAATGTCCTCGATCTTCCTCCTGAACTTTAGGAAGGTAAAATCTGTCGTCTTCAATCAGCTCCACTGCAACTTCAGGGAGACAATGACTGAAAGTTACCATTTACCCTACTACATCGTCCTATGACCTGTAGAATGGGTATATGCTTATGCTAAATGATTAGGATACCGTGATTGAAATGAGTCAAATGCTCCTATTCAGACATGCTATAATATGTGAATGCAAAAATGATATGAGTATGATTCCTACTCAAGGTGTTATCACTCATTTATTCGTCAAGGTTTCATCTTCGTTCCCCTTGAAGTATCATTTTCTTGCTCAAATAATTTGCCCCACGGAAATTTTAGGGCCCATTCCTCTTGAACCTTAGGGACACGGGGCGTATATCACCTTCAAACGTCCCACTAGGAATCAAAACTTTTCCAGCCTGTCCTTACTGCAATCTAAGGATACAAGATTTGTTTCAACTCCAAGTCATTCTACCATCATTTAGGAGTTTTGAATTTTCCCCATCAACTTGGTCTGTCATGTCATTCTCCGAATGACCAGCTGACATTGCTTTCTTTTGTCATGACAACTCATTATTCTGCCCAATTACCAATTGGATAAAGAAATCAGAGAAATAGCCTCCATCAAGACTCTTCTTTCTCAAATATGGAAACTCTAAACAATTGTCCTGTTTCGATTTCTTGTTTTATCTAGAAATTTCCAAAGTAATATGTAGAACTTCTTTTGTGAATTTATTAGTTCATCAATCATTATTTCAATGCAACATGTTTATGAATGACGGGTAACAAATAATTTGATTTAAAAGAGAGTTAAATGAATTATCAAAGATACAAAGAAAATTAACTAGGAACATATCTTTGAGAAGAAAAAGAATCCAATGATAGTAAAATGAAAAGAACAAAGATCAGATGCCCTAGATATCACAGATTGGGTGTAACACCCCTAACCAGTATCTGTCGCCGGATTAAGGTTACGAGGCATTACCGATCTAAACCCAATCCAGAGTAGGTATTAATACACATGTCTGTCAGTAATTTCGAATTCATTATTAATCATACTTATCAATACATTACATATACCAAGGTCGATACTCATAATCACTTATAATATAACTATTGATCAAAATCAAACTTACTAAAAGAACTATTCATTTGATCATTGACATTACAATAGCCAAATATGCGCATACTACATTCACCTTATTAAAACAAATTTTGTCAATCATCAACACCAAGTATGCATATACCAACACGTTGCTTATAAAATCTATGTTATACCAAATTCACACCATTTGCCGACTATATCCAAACGTATAAACAACCACATCTCATACAATTATCAAAGTCAGGTTATCAAAATAAACATATCTTATATTTAACCTAAAACATATAAACCAAACATGTTATGCATGTATGTGACTATCACGACTAGTTTGCACAACCCAAAATTTACATAACCAATAATACCATTCTTACGTGTCGTGAGATGTTATTTACCTAATTATGCCAACACCATTTTCGACAATACATAGCAAGAATGTTTACCTTAAAATCATTCAAGCCACCTTTTCATACTTCAAACACAAACACATATAAAATGCAGTTTCATATTAAACAAACATCAAGGCCGAATTCACACAAGATCAAGTTAACATAATTTAGCCATTTTCGCATGGCATAAATACACATACACACCGTTGAAATCAATTCAAAAATGTATCTTAGCCTATACATGCCATAATGGTCAAAGTTCACTACTTCAAAAGAGTACCAAAAGAGATGATAGTATGGAGAGCTTCCGAAGTGATTCCCGAGCACAAAATGAGCTTCCAAAAGTAACCTACGTGTTTAGAAAATAACCAAAACATAAAGTAAGCTTTCATAGCTTAGTAAGAATTAAGCAATTAGTTTCCATTCCCATGAACTTATACAAATGAAATAAATAATTTATTTATCACCATTAGACCGAATAATCAAAACTCCAAAAGTTGAATACATAACCACATTCTAAATAATTTATATACATAATACATATTTAACAAGTATTCAACTTACACATCAACCTCTATCACTCTTAAATTTATAGAGATGATACTTACCTCTAGTATACTTACCAACCCCAAACTTAGTCATGCATGCATATACTTAGGATAATATACTCAATCATTCTTGTATACTTATTTGCATTTATAATAGAAGTCTTTAAAACGAACCTCACACCTGCACATTGTCAATGTGGTTAGCAACGTCTCCCACACTTAGTGTTACTCCTTAATACTTCTCGTAACGTATCGCTCACATAGAGCCGTTACTTCATACCTATCGTAACGTATCGCTCACATAGTGTAACACCCCAAACCCGGCCTAGAAGTTAGGCCCGAATCTGGTGTGTCACATGGGAGTAAAAACCATCTTTGCGAAAAACTTGCTTGAGAAATACAGCCTCATTGTTAAAACTCAAAACACTTAAGCAATTGTTGTCTACTTGAAAACATAATTATCTTTAAAGACTTTTTCGGTTTCGAAAGCATATTTGAAATATACAATTTACGAAAATGTGACGTTTAGAATAGAGTTCCAGAAGCATTTTGAAAACGTTGCGGAAACATAGATAAAATACAATTATTTTTGAGAGGTTGTTTGATAATTTGAAAGAAAATCCGAGTTAAAATTATTTGTAAAAGTTTATTTTGAAATCCATTTGTTAATCGATTTTGGAAACCATTGTTTAATTTTTTAGAAAATTCCCCTTTTTAAACAATTTAAGAAAAATAATAAAAACATCCCAACCAAAAAGCAAAAATAAAAATAGTCCAGAGGCCTTATTACAACATTTAACCCAAAATAGTAAAGTAATAAAATAAACTAGAAAGAAGTCTAAAGTCCAAATAAACCATTTCCGAAGTATGGCCTCCCTTAAGTCATCCATAGCCCAAGTCCATATCATCAAGCATTACCTACAAGGGTTAAGAGAAAGGGGGGTGAGTTACAAGAACTCAGTGTGAAATCCCCTTACAGTTATTCATTGGGCCGGAACCCAATTAGCAATATTTTGGGCCTAAGCCCATTTACAACAACAATAATGTATCAAATAAAATATGCATATGATATGCAATTCCCAAACCAAACCTAGTTTTCCATCCGCTACACACCACCCGTACCAACCAGCACACCTGTGGGGAGCTTTAGTCACCCACCCCGCCAACACACCAAACGTAGGCATTAAGCCTATTATATCAAATTTGTGGACAAGCCACCAGATTAACAGAATTTACATGGCATCGCCATTTTTCATATTTGTGGCGAGCCACTGAGTATGTAGCAGAGCTACCAGAACTTCTCTTCATCATTATCCCATCCCATGCAAATCATGTATATAATGCATAGCCATTCACAACTATTTATTCAGATATTTCTTACAAACATTATGGCCCATCATAACAATTTATCAAATGGCCCATTAAGCAAAATATCAGAGTGGCGCATATAGCAAAATATCAGATCGGCCTATTTATCAAAATATCAGATTGACCCATTTATCAAAATATCAGATTGGCCCATTTATCAAAATATCAAATTGGCCCATTTATCAAAATATCAGATCGGCCCATTAAAAATTTCGTAATTAGGCCCTTTAGGGGCATTTTCGTAATTTTGACCTATAGGGGCATTTTTGTAATTTCGACCCATAGGGGCCTTTTCGTAATTTCGATAATTTACCCACTAATTCGGTAATCTCGTAACCTAAGGGTATTTTGGAAATTTTGCAACCTAGACTTAACTACTAATGTGGAGCATAAAAATCGAACTGTCCATCTGCGTTGTACTAACTTAATTGACTATAACTTGAGTTAGGAATCTCAAAATCTAACTCTGTAAATTTTCCTTGAGACTAGACTCATATATCTTCTTACTATAATTTTTCCAGAATTTTTGACTAAGCCATTTAGTACAGTTTATTCCTTAAAGATTCCCTTGTTTCACTGACCAATGATTCTGATCTCTCTTACCCAAAATTAAAATATATCACTGTACAGTTTTCATATGTTGCTCCCACTTGTTTTTATTGAAAATAGACTCACTAAGGAATCTGTACATATAAACTATAACTCATAATTCACTTTGTACAATTTTATACCATTTTTCCAAGACAGATCAAGGAACCACGAAGTCATTCAGAACCAGTCTCCCTAAAATTAAGATATCTCAGAATATAGATTTCATTTTCCTTCTCCATTTCTTCCTTATCAAAATAGACACAGTAAGATTTAATTCGATATCTAATTCACTATTTAATTCTCTTTCTCCTATTTTTCGTGATTTTTCAAAAACACGTCACTGCTTCTAACCGAAACTGTTTTATTACAAAATACGACTACCACTACGATCATACGCACGCCCGAGTGATCACGGATGCCGGTTTTCAGTTTTCTTCGGTATTTTGATCAAATAACAGAACATATCATACAAAATTTCAGAGAGATGTGAGATTACACACCATATCAAACATGTATTCGGAAGGTACGGGATTACACACCTGATTTTGATTTCCTAACGAACCACTCGTCGATGACCTAGAACAATACCAACCAAAAGTTAGCCTCGGATTTCCAAAAGATTTCGTATCACTTACACTTGAATCACTTACCACTATGTCCGAAGGTAGAACATATCGAGTGATTTCGTCCCTAAAACATAATCGATTAGTCGAAACTTCGATCCGATTAACACAATAACCGAATAGTGATATCGAATGGACTATGAAAAGACTCCTTACCTTAATCGATGATAATCCCAATTCCCACCAATTGACTTATGACTTGAGATGATTAGGCAATGATGTGGTATTTGGCCAATCCACTAGAATACTACAGATAAAAGATTATCAAGATGTGAGGGAGTAAGGGAGAACACCATTTCGGTTTTAGAATCAAGATGAAATAACCAAATAATGAGGGACTCTTATTCGGCTAAAGAGAAAAAGAATGAAAAGATTTGAATAAAAACACTTACCCAGTTTAATCAAGAAAGAAAAACCCAACTTGGAAGATGGAGAAGATGATCAATTAGGCTAGGTGGTTTCGGCAAAACAAAGAAAGAAAAGTACTCACTAATGGCTTTAGAGTTTCGGCAATCAAGAAGAATGAAGAAGAATTTGTTTAATATCAACTTGGAGTTTCGGCTATCAAGGAAGATGGACAAAAGATGAATATGTGACAAATCCAAAGAGAAGAAAAAATGCAATATTGTGCTAGAAGATTTCGGCAAAGAGAGTAGCAATTTGGGAGAAAATGACACAAAGTTGCAAATGGGATTTTTGGCCAAAACAATACCAAAACCTTACCAAAAGCCAAAGTAAAATTTCAGCTACCTATCTACCCCCAAAACCGTCCACATGCATAGCCATAAGGGTCAAAATTTTTCCAACCATACTTTCCATAACATTCTCCATGAAATAAGCCACTTGTTCCCCTTACTTGTCTTTTCCTTTTGATTCCTTTCCCCAACCTCAACCTTTCCTTAATTCCTTTAGCCACCATACCAAAAATAAAGAAGTCAATCTTGCCATATATATACCTTGGCCGACACTAAGGAAGGAATGCAAAAATAAAAGTCAAAATTGCACAAAAAGAGATTCAAACCTCTTCCCTCAAGGTACTACATGTGGCACCATAACCCTTTTACCAATTGCTCATTTGTGCTAGCAATTTACTCTTTTATTTCCATAAGCCTTGATGCCACTTACTATCTCTCCTTATTAGGCTTAAACACAAAATTTTACTAAGGCCCAACTTGAACCCGGAACTTCATAGAAACCTCGTAACTTTCCAAAATTACCTAACTAATAAGTCCCACTTGAAATAATGCCGTTCTCTTGTTCTCAAAATTTTAAAACGCTTCTACGCTCAAGGCCCATTGGGCCCAATCCTACTAGGCCCAATTTCGGGATGTTACAATTCTACCCTCCTTAAAGAAATTTCGTCCTCGAAATTTCCATCCAACTACTAAACGCATCGCTCAAATCACACCACTAAGCTTTCGCTGCGCACTCTGATGATAATAACACTAATGTACCTTTAACATAATCTTGAATCCTCTTTCACACAACCAAACGTCTAACCACAGAAGCAAACAGTTATCTACCACTTATACTTAGAATTTTCTACATTCAATCATCACGTCCAACCAAAACATACCTGACTTGATGGTGATGAAACAATCCCGAGCCTTATGCTCCTTAGACCTGCATCTTAAGCATGCTCCTAACCTCCTCCGGCATTCTCCCGGATGACGCCTTCTGTAATAATCGCAAGCCGAAAAGTTTGGTCGTGCCTTGACATGCTTCACGGAATGAGATCACGACCCAAAAGAACCGCAATCTCTTTTCTTCTTACATGTCCACGCACCCAACTCGGCGTGCTTCACTGATCTCCTTAACCTCCTTCAATACCTTCTTAACTATATGAGTCACTCATTAACCCCACTTTCGATCATGAGATCCGTCTCTCCCCAGCGGCGATGCCAACTCCTCCCTTTCGAGCACACGCGGCCCGATCTGAAGATCTAGTCCTAGCACCTCGGCCTCTAGCACGTCCACGTCTACCGCGTCTACATCTTCTAGCGTTCATGTTCACTAAGTCGATTTAATCTTGATTACGAGTTTTATGAATTAGTATACTATTTGATGTTTATTAAACGATGTTTTATGGAGTATGGGTAGAAAAGTTGTTTTCGAGTGTCAAATCCGCATCCTAGAGTCTCAATCTCTATAGTTTCAACTCCTAAAGCTAACAGTTCTAGAGTATTCTATTTCATAGAATTTTTGTACCACAGTAATAACACAATAATCATAAAATGAAAACAAATACTTACTTGACTTGGTGCCGGATACTCGTGGTGCCATACTTCCTTTAGAACATATATTTATAAATCAAAATTCTAAACAGCTTTGGAAAACGCTTTGGAACCCAAACCACGGCCGAGTTTTGCAAATGGAATCCAATACCATAAAATGTAACACCCCAAACCCGGCCTAGAAGTTAGGCCCGAATCTGGTGTGTCACATGGGAGTAAAAACTATCTTTGCGAAAAACTTGCTTGAGAAATACAGCCTCATTGTTAAAAATCAAAACACTTAAGCAATTGTTGTCTACTTGAAAACGTAATTATCTTTAAAGACTTTTTCGGTTGCGAAAGAATATTTGAAATATACAATTTACGAAAATGTGACGTTTAGAATAGAGTTGCAGAAGCATTTTGAAAATGTTGCGGAAACATAGATAAAATACAATTATTTTTGAGAGGTTGTTTGATAATTTGAAAGAAAATCCGAGTTAAAATTATTTGTAAAAGTTTATTTTGAAATCCATTTGTTAATCGATTTTGGAAACCATTGTTTAAGTTTTTAGAAAATTCCCCTTTTTAAACAATTTAAGAAAAATAATAAAAACATCCCAACCAAAAAGCAAAAATAAAAATAGTCCGTAGGCCTTATTACAACATTTAACCCAAAATAGTAAAGTAATAAAATAAACTAGAAAGAAGTCTAAAGTCCAAATAAACCATTTCCGAAGTATGGCCTCCCTCGAGTCATCCATAGCCCAAGTCCATATCATCAAGCATTACCTACAAGGGTTAAGAGAAAGGGGGTGAGTTACAAGAACTCGGTGTGAAATCCCTTTACTGATTATTCATTGGGCCAACCCAATTAGCAATATTTTGGGCCTAAGCCCATTTACAACAACAATAATGTATCAAATATAATATGCATATGATATGCAATTCCCAAACCAAACCTAGTTTTCCATCCGCTACACACCATCCGTACTCAACCAAAGACACCCAGTGGGGGAGCTTTAGTCACCCACCCCGCCAACACACCAAACGTAGGCATTAAGCCTATTATATCAAATTTGTGGACAAGCCACCAGATTAACAGAATTTACATGGCATCGCCATTTTTTCATATTTGTGGCGAGCCACTGAATTATGTAGCAGAGCTACGTAACTTCTCTTCATCATTATCCCATCCTATGCAAATCATGTATATAATGCATAGCCATTCACAACTATTTATTCGGATATTTCTTACAAACATTATGGCCCATCATAACAATTTATCAAAAGGCCCATTAAGCAAAATATCAGATTGGCCCATATAGCAAAATATCAGATCGGCCCATTTATCAAAATATCAGATTGGCCCATTTATCAAAATATCAGATTGGCCCATTTATCAAAATATCAGATTGGCCCATTTATCAAAATATCAGATCGGCCCATTAAACAATTTCGTAATTCGGCCCTTTAGGGGCATTTTCGTAATTTCGATAATTTACCCACTAATTCGGTAATCTCGCAACCTAAGGGTATTTTTGAAATTTTGCAACCTAGACTTAACTACTAATGTGGAGCATAAAAATTGAACTGTCCATTTGCGTCGTACTAACTTAATTGACTATAACTTGAGTTAGGAATCTCGAAATCTAACTCCGTAAATTTTCCTTGAGACTAGACTCATATATCTTCTTACTATAATTTTTCCAAAATTTTTGACTTAGCCATTTAGTACAGTTTATTCCTTAAAGATTCCCTTGTTTCACTGACCAACGATTCTGATCTCTCTTACCCAAAATTAAAATATCTCACTGTACAGTTTTCATATGTTGCTCCCACTTGTTTCTATTGAAAATAGACTCACTAAGGAATCTGTACATATAAACTATAACTCATAATTCACTTTGTACAATTTTTATACCATTTTTCCAAGACAGATCAGGGAACCACGAAGTCATTCAGAACTAGTCTCACTAAAATTAAGATATCTCAGAATATAGAATTTCTTTTCCTTCTCCGTTTCTTTCTCCCTTTCTGCTATTTTTTGTGATTTTTCAAAAACACGTCACTGCTTCTAACCGAAACTGTTTTATTACAAAATACGATTACCACTAAGATCATACGCGCGCCCGAGTGATCACGGATGTCAGTTTTTGGTTTTCTTCGGTATTTTGACCAAATCACAGAACATATTATACAAACTTTCAGAGAGATCTGAGATTACACACCATATCAAACATGTATTCGGAAGGTACGGGATTACACACCTGATTTTGATTTCCTAACGAACCACTCGTCGATGACCTAGAACAATACTAACCAAAAGTTAGCCTCGGATTTCCAAAAGATTTCGTATCACTTACACTTGAATCACTTACCACTATGTCCGAAGGTAGAACATATCGAGTGATTTCGTCCCTAAAACATAATCGATTAGTCGAAACTTCGATCCGATTAACACAATAACCGAGTAGTGATATCGAATGGACTATGAAAAGACTCCTTACCTTAATCGATGATAATCCCAATTCCCACCAATTGACTTATGACTTGAGATGATTAGGCAATGATGTGGTATTCGGCCAATCCACTAGAATACTACAAATAAAAGATTATCAAGATGTGAGGGAGTAAGGGAGAACACCATTTCGGTTTTAGAATCAAGATGAAACAACCAAATAATGAGGGACTCTCATTCGGCTAAAGAGAAAAAGAATGAAAAGATTTGAATAAAAACACTTACCCGTTTAATCAAGAAAGAAAACCCAACTTGGAAGATGGAGAAGATGATCAATTAGGCTAGGTGGTTTCGCAAAACAAAGAAAGAAAAGTACTCACTAATGGCTTTAGAGTTTCGACAATCAAGAAGAAAGAAGAAGAATTTGTTTAATATCAACTTGAAGTTTCATTATCAAGGAAGATGGACAAAAGATGAATATGTGACCAATCTAAAGAGAATAAAAATGCACTATTGTGCTAGAAGATTTCGGCAAAGAGAGTAGCAATTTGGGAGAAAATGACACAAAGTTGCAAATGGGATTTTTGGCAAAAACAATACCAAAACCTTACCAAAAGCCAAAGTAAAATTTCAGCTACCTATCTACCCCCAAAACCATCCACATGCATAGCCATAAGGGTCAAAATTTTGCCAACCATACTTTCCATAACATTCTCCATGAAATAAGCCACTTGTTCCCCTTACTTGCCTTTTCCTTTTGATTCCTTTCCCCAACCTCAACCTTTCCTTAATTCCTTTAGCCACCATACCAAAAATAAAGAAGTCAACCTTGCCATATATATACCTTGGCCGACACTAAGGAAGGAATGCAAAAATAAAAGTCAAAATTACACACAAAGGGATTCGAACCTCTTCCCTCAAGGTACTACATGTGGCGCCATAACCCTTTTACCAATTGCTCATTTATGCTAGCAATTTACTCTTTTATTTCCATAAGCCTTGATGCCACTTACTATCTCTCCTTATTAGTCTTAAACACAAAATTTTACTAAGGCCCAACTTGAACCGGGAACTTCATAGAAACCTCGTAACTTTCCAAAATTACCTAACTAATAAGTCCCACTTGAAATAATGTCGTTCTCTTGTTCTCAAAATTTTAAAACGCTTTTACGCTCAAGGCCCATTGGGCCCAATCCTACTAGGCCCAATTTTGGGATGTTACACATAGAGCCGTTACTTCATGCTTATCATAACGTATCGCTCACATAGAGCCGTTACTTCATGCTTATCGTAACGTATCACATAGAGCCGTTACTTTAGAGTTTCCATAACGTATCGCTCACATAGAGCCGTTACTTACAAATTTGCACATATAATGCTCATTGAACCATTTCACCCAATTTATGCTTCTCATAACTTGTTATTCATTCGATATGCATACTTTATATATATAATTTACATTCACTTTACACACAAGATCATACACTTATATATGTATATATCAAAGTATTCAATATCCCATGTACTATATTGCATTCAGCCTATACCTCATCAAGCCATCATCAACTCCATTTAGTATGCCTGAATCTCATTATAATGTCATTATTAAAATTTCCTATTTCATGCATCTAATTATAACAACCAAGTACCATCACCATCGACTATCTCTTATCAATTTCATATATATATGTATATTCGGCAATACATTGAAATAAACTATCACCATTCAACTTAAACTCGTAAATAAGTATTATTTCAACTTAATTCCATTGCTTAAAACTTACTTTGATAGTTGAAAGGTAAGGATGTCCCGCTACTGCCTAGTTTAGCTTTCCCCGATCCTTTTCCAACTCTTTCTTCCCTTGATCTAAACAAAGTTCGAAAAGAGCCTATTCAAATAAATTTCATTCATCTCAATTCAAACACATCATTGTACTATTCTCTCAATTGATCATTCATAGTTTCGAAATCCTTACAATTTAATACCAATTCTTTTCATTCATTCGAATATATAAAAATTCATACACATTTAAGCTAATGCCGAATACTCCTCAAGATGAATTAATTCTCTTTATACACTAAAATAACTCATAACATGTAATTTTACCAATTTACAAATTTACCCCTCTAGTTTTGATTTTCTCACAATTTAGTCCCCTAACATAAAACACAAGAATTACATGAAATTCGGACTAGCCCCTTAAGAACCGAATTTTCTTCATTCCTATACAAGTCTATATAAGCCATTTATTCTTGTATTTATACCCTCAACTATTTAATTTCATAATTCAAGCTTTCACTCATCCATCTTATCCAAATTCCTACTCAAACATGTTTATGTCTATCTCATACTTAAAAATCTTCTATCAAACATGACTATATCGATGTACTCATCCATGGCCGAACCTAAAATAAGCTTCAAACTCCAAAATTTCCACATGTATTTTAAAGTATTCATGATAGCTAACACAACCATGCAAGAATTTACAAAAATGAAGCTTAATTACTTACGTTAAGAAGACATGCAAGGACTGACTATGGAGCTTAAATTTTCACTTCTTTTCTCTTTCTTTTCGTGGAGAAGATGAAGTAAGTGGGGAGAAAATATGTTTTTCTTATTATTTCTTTAACCAAATAATACTTTATTAATTATCACCCCACTAACTAATAATAATAATATATAATATATAATATATAATATATAATATATGCACTACTCATGGTCAATGCCGTCCACTAGGAGGAAAAATATGGTTAAATTGCAACTTAAATCCCATGTGAAAAGAAATCCAATCAATTTAGCCCTAATTTCCACAATAGCCACTTTCTCATTTACTCATTTTAATCCTTTTCTTAAATTAACCACTCAAACATACAAATAACTCCACAATATTTTAACACCCACTCGAACGCATAATCTAGCTATCAAATAAAATATTTAAAATATTTTTAGCTCGAAATCGTGGTCCCAAACCACCATTCCGATGAGGGTCACATTCGGGCTGTTACCACTCTCCCCCCTTAAGGATTTTTTGTCCCGAAAATCTTACCGATAAATAGGTTCAGATAACGCTCTTTCATCGTATCCTCTGATTCCCAAGTTGCTTCTTCAACTTCGTGCTTTTGCCACAGTACTTTAACTAAGGGAATTTTCTTGTTTCTCGACTCTTTCATTTCACGAGCTAAAATACGGATCGGTTCCTTCTCGTACGTTATATCAGATCGGATTTCAATCTCAGACGGAGAAATCACATGTGACGGATCTGATCGATATTTACCAAGCATCGAAACATGGAAGACATTATGAAATTTTTCTAATTCAGAGGGCAACTTTAATCTATAAGCAACAGGCCCAACACATTCGATGATCTCATACGGTCTGATGAACCTCAGACTTAATTTGCCTTTTTGACCAAATCGAAGCACTTTCTTCC
Source organism: Gossypium sturtianum (assembly GCA_025698515.1). NCBI lineage: Eukaryota > Viridiplantae > Streptophyta > Magnoliopsida > Malvales > Malvaceae > Gossypium > Gossypium sturtianum. The sequence goes on along the minus strand of CM046955.1, from coordinate 98,532,431 downwards.
ACGGAGAAACTTTCAAAAATACCCGGTCTCTGACCTTAAACTCAATGACTTTACGTTTCAAATCCGCGTATGACTTTTGGCGATCTGATGCAACTTTCAAACTATCTCGGATTACTGCCACTTTCTGTTCAGCCTCTTTAATCAAATCAACCCCGTGTATCTTGTTTTCACTGAGCTCGGTCCAGTACAATGGTGTACGACACTTGCGGCCATACAAAGCTTCGTAAGGTCATTTTGATACTAGATTGAAAGCTATTATTGTAAGCAAATTCAATCAAAGGCAAGTATCGTTCCCACGTACCTTCAAACTTGAGGACGCAACATCTCAACATATCCTCAAGTATCTCGAATGGTTCACTCGATCGACCATCATGTCATGCGGATGAAAAGTCATGCTAAAGTGTAGTTTGGTACCTAAAGCATCTTGCAATTTCTTCCAAAACCGCTGAAGTGAATCTCGGGTCTCTGTCTCAAACAATGGAAATCGGCACACCATGTAATCTCACAATTTGAGATACATACAACTCAAAAAGTTTATCGAGCGAAATAGTCCATACTGAACCGGAACAAAGTGAGCTGATTTGGTTAGTCTATCCACTATAACCTGCATCGCATCTTTCTTGCTCGGTGTCGTAGGCAAACCGATACAAAATCCATAGCAATTCTATCCCATTTCCATTCGGTATCATAATCGGTGAAGTAGTCCCGATGGAACTTGATGCTCGGCTTTCACTTGGCGACAAACTAAGCACTTCGAGACAAATTCAGATTTGTCCCGCTTTATACCGAGCCACCAATAGAATCTGTTTCAAATCATTATACATTTTCGTATACCGGATGTACGGATAATCGACTATTATGAGCCTCATTCAATATCTTCCGAATCAACTCCACATTCCTCGGAACACATAATCGGCCTTTGAATTTCGTATACCATTCTCATCAATCAGAAACTCTGATTCAACGTTACTTTCACACTGAACTCGTCTTGCCAACGAATCCTTGTTAACTTTCTGGGCATCGCTAACTTGTTGAATAAACAATGGTCTTGCTTTTAATTCGGCTACTATCGAACCATCACCCGACATAGCCATATGTGCGTTCAACGCACGAAGAGCAAATAATGACTTCCAACTTAAAGCATCTGCAACAACGTTAGCCTTTCCCGGGTGATAATCAATCACGAGCTCATAATCTTTCAACAACTCTAACCATCGTCGCTGTCTCAAATTCAAGTCCCTCTGAGTCATTAAATACTTTAGACTCTTATGATCTGAATAGATGTGACATTTCTCACCGAATAAATAATGATGCCATATCTTCAAAGCAAAGACTATAGCAGCCAATTCAAGATCATGAACCGGGTAATTCCTTTCGTGCGGTTTCAACTGTCTCGAGGCATAGGCTACGACTTTGCCTTCTTGCATCAATACACAACCCAGTCCATTTAAAGATGCATCGCTGAAAACAACAAACTCCTTACCCGATTCTGGCTGAACGAGTACCGGAGCCTCCGTCAACAAGGTCTTCAGTTGATCAAAACTCTTCTGACACTTTTTCGACCACTCAAATTTTACATCTTTCTGAAGTAGCTTTGTCATCGGAGATGCTATCATAGAAAACCCTTTCACGAACCGTCTATAATATCCGGCTAGCCCCAAAAAGCTACGAACCTCAGAAACATTCTGCAGAGGTTTCCAATCGAGTATTGCTGCAACTTTACCCGGGTCAACCCGAATACCCGACGCTGAAACAACATGTCCGAGAAAACTAACTTCACTCAACCAGAATTCACACTTGCTAAATTTCGCGTACAATTGCTTATCACGCAAAATCTGCAACACTAACCTCAAATGCTCAGCATGTTCAGTTTCGTCTCGTGAATAAATCAGTATATCATTAATGAACACAACTACGAACCGATCTAAATACAGTCTAAATACCCGATTCATCAAGTCCATTAAAACAGCAGGGGCATTAGTGAGCCCAAACGGCATCACTAAGAATTCATAGTGATCGTATCTTGTCCGAAAAGCAGTCTTTGGTATATCCAATTCCCGAACTCGCAGCTGGTAATATCCCGACCTCAAATCAATTTTTGAGAACACTGAAGCTCCCTTAAGTTGATCGAATAAATCGTCGATACGTGGCAACGGGTATTTATTCTTTACGGTAACTTTATTGAGCTGTCGATAGTCAATACACATTCTCAAAGTTCCGTCCTTCTTTTTCACAAATAGAACAGGCGCACCCCAGGGAGAAAAACTGGGTCGAGCGAAACCTTTATCTGACAATTCTTGCAATTGAGCCTTCAATTCTTTTAATTCAGTCGGTGCCATTCTGTACGGAGCTATCGAAATCGGGGTAGTTCCCGGCACTAACTCAATCCCAAATTCTACCTCACGAACTGGTGGCAGTCCTGGTAATTCCTCCGGGAACACATCTGGATATTCATTCACAACCGGTACTGACTCAATCTTCCTTTCGATTACCTTGCTATCAATTACATATGCAAGATAGGCTTCACAACCCTTTCTCATATATTGCCGAGCCAACATCGAAGATATCACAGTAGGTAGTCCACTCAAATCCGCCGACTCAATTTAGATTATCTCGTTATTCTGGCATCTCAGATCAATAGTCTTCCGTTTGCAATTGACTACTGCATCGTGAATTGTTAACCAATCCATATCGAGAATAATGTCAAACTCATCAAAAGGTAATAGCATCGATCGGCGAAAACACATCTCTCGAATCATTAAGGGGCAGTTCTTGTACACTTTATCAACTAATACCCACTGACCCAGAGGGTTTGAAACCCGAATCACAAATTCAGTAGACTCAACAGGTAGACTCTTACTGGATACTAATGTCTCGCACACATATGAGTGAGTTGAACCGGGGTCAATCAAAGCAGTTACATTAGAATCAAAAAGGGTGAAAATACCGGTAATGGCATCTGGAGATGAGGCCTCCTCTCTAGCACGGATGGCGTACGCCTTAGCCGGTGCACGAGTATCTGATCGAACAACTGCATCAGTATTCCCTCTCTGTGCAACACTCCTACCTCCCCCATAACGAGACGATCTGCCTCTAGCTGATATGCCGCTAGGTCTCGCACTCTGAGTAGTACCCTTTCCAGTATTCTCCGGGCAATCCCGAATGAAATGGTCCTGCGAGCCACACTTGTAACAAGTGCGAGAAATGGATTTGCCCCAACACTCTCCAAAATGTCATCTATCGCACTGCTGACACTCAGGTTTGCTCGATTGATCATTGTCAACACTAGCCACTGATGTAGCCCGAGAACTCACTGGTGGTCGCTCTCGTATAGAAATCTCGGTGTTGGGTCTGAATCGGCTACCATCATTCTTAATCTTCTTTGTTATCATCTGCGAATGTTTACTTACCGATCTCTTCTGAAAGTCTCTAGATTCAAGTTCAACCTTTCGTTTTTCTTTCCCCAGTTCTTCCGCCTTACAAGCTCTTTCAATTAGCACTACGAACTCGTTAATTTCAAGAATACCAACCAAAAGCTTTATATCTTCATTTAAACCATCTTCGAACCTCTGACACATAACCGTCTCTGATGAAACACTGTAACACCCCAAACCCGGCCTAAACGTTACGACCAGATCTGGTATGTTACAAAGTGAAGTAAAAACGAAATGTTGTTTCATTTAGGAGAAATCGTAGATTTGAAAACTTCCCGATTTATGCAATGTCTTGAAAACAGTGATTTGATAGTGTAGGAAAAATTTTAACTTCCTGTTAATTAAATGTTCGTTAAGCATGGTGATTCTTGATAGAAAACATATGTTCTGAGTTACTCGTATTTCGAAAACCCCTTTTTGTGCATTTTCGTGAATAAAGTTGCATAGTGTCATTTCCTCTTAACTAAATGATAACTAAATAAAATAATACCCAAATATTAATTGAGAAAGGCCTTATTACATAAATAAAATCCCCAATTAAAATTTAAGTAAAGCAGGAAAAAGTTTACATAAAGCAAAGTCTTTATGGCCTCCACGAGTCCGCCTCAGCTCCCATATACACAATCTACTGATTACCTGAAATGTTAAGCAAAAAGGGTGAGTCACAGAGACTCAGTGTATAAAACCATCAAACACCCAGCACGGCCCACGGCCTATCATCTCATATTTATCCCACTCATGACATCATGCAACTACATGAATGCATCAAGCCCAGCCCAACCTAGCATTTTCCATCCTCTACACGCCATCACGACAGTCAGGCTGTCGGTTATAACAACGATCACTATGTGACCTCAACATATCATTTGTGGCAGGGCCACCGATCACTAAGTGACCTTATAAAATCGATTGTGGCAGAGCCACCGATCACCGCGTGACCTTATCACTTCCCCTGTATCAACATTCCCGTATCTCATACATCATACCCATATGACATAATGAATGTAACCTTAACCTATCCATCATAACAAATGCAACATATCAACCACAATGTACAGGTTTAACACTCTCTATGTCGACAGTATCGATAGCAGAAATGACTGCTATCTGCCTACGACTCTGTTCCGAAGCTGGCCCACAACCCGGTGGCCAATCTCGTTCTGCTGACACGACCCATCTCTTAAACTTAGGGGCTGGGTTCACGGGTCCAACCCTTTTCTCTGTCTGATCAGTATTGGATTCCATCAAAAGATCTTGTCAGGTTCAGGGTTAAGATGATAGACCTAAACAAAATATAAAGAGAACACCCTTACCTTGAAATCCCAAAAAGAGAGATAGGGTTCAAAGATCAACGGTTTTCGGCTTAAGGAATCAGATGATCAGATTTCCTTCAATTCCCGAAGTAGCGCCCCAAAGAGAACACAAGAACAATAAGAATCATTAATCCAACGGTGGCCCTACCAATCCCATTAGCCATTCGGCTTTGGCTTCAAAACCGAAAAAGAAATAAAGAAATAGGGGAAATCGCCGCTTACCTTAAAATAATAGATTCGGATACACCCAAGAGGATTCGGCAATAATTATGGCAAAAGAGATCAAAGTAAAAGAACCGAAAATGGGAATAAGGCTTTTAGAGAAAATGAAGAGAGATATAGGAGAATAGATAGAGAGATTCGGCCAAAAGAAGAAAAAGAATGGAGAAGAGAATAATGAACAAAGTGTATTCGGCTTGTAGATGAAATCAGAAAAGAGAACTATGGACAAGGGACATTCGACTATAGCATAGAAAATGGAGATGAGAAGGGGTTAGGGGTTTTGGCTTTTTAGAAAAATAACAATTGAGAGAAGAAGAGTGAAATGAAATGAAAAGAAGTGATAGAAATGGTAAAGAAGGAGAAGAATTTTCGACAAGACTTGGGTAGGTTTGGCTTTAGCAGAAAATGGAGAAGGGGATGAAAGAAACCTCAAATGCCGAAAATGGGAAGAGAACTCTCACTTGACTATTCAAAATTTTGGCACACCCTAGCCACACAAAACCGACCCCCTCTACTAAGAGTTTGATATTCAGCCAACACCCAGCTCACCATGCCCATCCCTTTTTTTTTCTCCTCAAATTCCTCCTGATTACCCGTTTGAAATAGTTTGAACACTTCAAACTCCACTTTTCACTCTCAGCCACCCATTCAAGTTATTTGACCCAGTCCACTCTCCCATCCTGAAGTGTATTAGTCGAACTCTACCTCTGCTCTTTTTGACGCCAAAAAGAAATCTAAATTGAGTTCCACGTGACTCGAACCTGCTCCCCCTCAGCTCCCTTGAGGCGTCACTACCTGTACCTTAAGTGGCGCCTCCTTGCCACTTCACCATTTAAATTCTTGTGTCAATCTACACGAGCTACAAACCTTAAGTTCTGCCCCCTACTAGCTGCCCTCCTAAGGTCCAAAAGTAAAATTTTGGCCAAGGTTCTGGCATAACCCTGGGCCTTCCCGAAAACCCAAAACATACTTAAACTACACACAGAGCATACTAAACACATAGAAATGAGATAAATGCAGAACCCCTAAATCCCGGATGTTACAGTTCTACCCCCCTAAAAAAATATTTCGGCCTCAAAATTACCTGGTCAAAAGAGATGAGGGTATTACTGCCGCATAACATCCTCTGGCTCCCACGTAGCTTCTTCCGATCCATGGTTTCGCCACAACACTTTAACCAAAGGAATTGATTTCCTACGCAATACTTTGACTTCACGACCCAATATCTGCACCGGTTCTTCTTCAAAAGATAGATCAGGCCCCACTTCAATCTCTGCCACTGGCACAACATGGGATGGGTCTGAACGATAGCGTCTTAGCATCGAAACGTGAAACACATCATGAATCTGACTCAACTCTGAAGGTAGATCGAGCTGATAGGCTACTGGTCCCATACGCTTTAACACCCGATAAGGCCCGATAAACCTAGGGCTTAACTTACCCTTCCGTCCAAACCTTAATACCTTCTTCCACGGTGAGACCTTTAATAAAACTCGATCACCAACTGCGAACTCTACTTCCTTCCGTTTCAGGTCTGCATAAGACTTCTACCTATCAGATGCTTCTCTCAATCGAGAGCCCTAATCGACAACCTTCTCTTCGCCTCAAAGAACCAATTACGGCCCCAACATCTGACGCTCACTCAATTCAGTCCAACAAGTAGGGGTGCGACACTTCCGACCATACAACGCTTCATACGGTTCCATCTGAATACTAGATTGGTAACTGTTGTTGTACGCGAATTTCACTAACGGCAGAAACTCCTCCTAGCTTCCTCTGAAGTCTATGACGCAACCTCTCAACATATCCTCTAAGATCTGGATTACCCTCTTCGATTGCCCATCAGACTGTGGATGAAACGCTGTGCTGAAATCTAACTTTGTACCCAGCGCTTGATGCAACGCCTTCCAAAATCTCGACGTAAACCTAGGGTCCTCGCGAAAATGATAGATACGGTACCGTGCAACCTCACGATCTCAAATTATATACAACTTAGCCAATTTCTCGTAAAGCGTAATCAACCCGAACCGTATGAAATGAGCAGACTTCACAAACGATCCACTATCACCCATATCGAGTCTTTCTTGGTAGGCGTAAGAGGTAGCCCACTAACAAAATCCATCGTGATCCTTCTCACTTCCATCTGCGAATCTTTATAGGTCGCAACAACCACAAGGCAATCGATGTTCTGCTTTCACCGGCTGACACGTCAAGCACTTACCCACAAATTCGGTTACCTTCCGCTTCAACCCCGGCCACCAAAATTGCTCTAGTAGATCTCGATACATCTTACTTCCCCCAGGATGCATAGCGTATGGGCTGCTATGTGATTCCTGCAAAATCTTACCCCTTAACTCAGGATCCCTCGGCATGCAAATCTTTCCTCGAAAGCACACTACCCCATCATTATTCACACTGAATTCCGCGGTCCCAACACCTGCTCCTAACTGAAATTTTGACTTCAACAACTCATCGGCCCACTGCTTCTCTTTAATCTGACTGACCCAAGAAGGTTTCACTTGCAGTTCATCTAATATACTTCCATCATCATATAAGCTGAGGTGAGCAAACATTGCTTTCAAGTCAGAGATCACCCTACGACTTAATGCATCAGCCACCAAGTTAGCTTTACCCGGATGGTACTCAATCGAGTAATCGTAATCCTTCAGTAGCTCAATCCACCGCCGCTGCCTCAAATTTAATTCCATCTGAGTGAGAAGGTATTTTAAACTCTTGTGGTCTGTATAAATAACGGAATTCTCCCCATACAGATAATGCCTCCAACTCTCTAGAGCAAACACCACTGCCGCTAATTCCAAATCATGCGTGGGGTAATTTAACTCATGCGGTCTCAACTGCCGAGACGCATACGCTACCAGCTTTCCCTCCTGCATCAATACACACCCTAAACCCGTGTACGATGCATCACAATAAACCGCAAACTCTTTCCCAGCCTCGGGTTGTATCAACACCGGAGCCTCCGTTAAAATCCTTTTCAGCCTTTCAAAACTCTCCTGCTGCTTCTCAGACCAAACAAAAGGTACCCCTTTTCTCAACAACTTAGTTAGAGGTGCTGTAATTAATGAGAACCCTTCCACAAACCTTCTATAGTACCCAGCCAAACTAAGAAAACTCCGGATTTCTGCCACAGACTTAGGTGGCTTCCATTCCAACACAGCCTCGACTTTCCGAGGGTCAACCCTAATCCCCTCAGCGGACACTACATGGCCCAAAAAGGTAACTTCTCTCAGCTAAAATCCACACTTACTGAATTTGGCGAACAACTGGTTCTCCCTCAGGATTTGTAAAACCACTCGAAGATGCGAGTCATGCTCCTCCTCCGATCTTGAATAGACCTGGATATCGTCTATAAATACCACAACGAATCGATCCAGATAGGGTTGGAAAACTCGATTCATCATGTCCATAAACGCTGCTAGTGCATTGGTCAACCCGAACGGCATTACCAAGAATTCGTAATGGCCATAGCGAGTCCAGAAAGCCGTCTTATGAATATCTGCTTCCTTGTACTTAAGCTGATGATACCCCGACCTCAAATCTATCTTTGAACAAATCGACGCCCCCTTCAGCTGGTCAAACAAATCGTCAATCCTCGGCAACAGGTATTTATTTTTGATTGTCAACTTGTTCAACTGACGGTAATCAATGCACATACGCATTGATCCATCCTTTTTCTTAACAAATAACACCGGCGCTCCCCAAGGCGATACCCTTGGTTGAATAAAACCCCGATCTAACAGTTCCTGAATCTATGCTTTCAACTCTTTCAACTCCTTTGGCGCCATCCTGTACGGTGCGATGGATACAGGCGCTGTTCCTGAAAAAAGGTCAATACCAAACCCCACCTCGCGATCGGGAGGCAACCCCGGAAGCTCCTCCAGAAAAACATCAGTAAATTCTTTCACTGTTCGCACATCCTCCACAGTTGATTCCTTGGCTTCCAAAGTGCAGACATAAGCTATAAACGCCTCACACCCTTTCCTCACCATCCTCTCAGCTTTTAAGACGGACACCACATTAGATAGGTAGTTCCTCCTCTCACCAATTACCACCACTTCTTCACTCTCGAGAGTTCTTAACACCATGCGCTTGGCTGCACAATCCAAATTCTCTTGATACTTTACCAGCCAATCCATACCTAAGATCAGGTCGAACTCTCCGAACGACAGTTCCATCAGATCAGCCAGAAAAACTACCCCTTGAACTTCTAGAGGTACATCCCTATAAAGTTTGTTCACCACTACTGATTGTCCTAACGGGCTAAGTACAGTCATCTCTCTAGGGGTAATCTCAGGGTCTAAACTTAAAGTTTCTGATACCATACTAGCAACATAAGAATGTGTCGACCCGATATCAATCAAAGCAGTATAAGGCAACCCATAGATAAGGAACGTACCGGTTATGACGTCTGGTGCATCACCCTCCTCTCGGTGTCTAGCTGCGTAGACTAACCCCGGCTGCCTCGCATCAGTGTTCCCGGCTCCTCTGCCTGGTGTTCCACGGCCTCGATCGAAACCATTACCTCCTCTGACTGGACCGCACCCTCTGTGGCTGCTGACCACCTCTCCCCGACTGAGCATAACCCTGACTTCCTGGCCTTGCACCACTCCGCTCTTGTGGACAGTCTCTAATCTAATGATCAGTAGACCCACACCTGAAACATCTTCCATTACTCGTCCAACACTCGCCCACATGAAATTTTCCACATCGAGCACACCGTTGAGACTGATTATCAGCAACAAATCTCTCAACTCGACTCGGCCCATCCGTCCTAGGTCTTTTCTGAAAACGCCCAGCTGAACCTGATGATCCAAAACTCCTTTTATTACTACCTCTATCTCTATCCTGATTCTGCTTCTTCGACCGCTTCACTTCCTCAGCTATCTTAGCCTTCTCCACTAAAATAGCAAATTCCCTTTCTCGCTGTGGAGCTATCAGCACACGTAGATCATCCCTCAACCCATCTTCGAACCGGACACAACGTTCATGGTCTGTGGCCACCATCCCACGGGCATATCGGCTAAGGCGTAAGAATTTCGCCTCATACTCAACCATCGACTTGTTCCCCTGTACCAAATTCAAAAATGCCCTTCGCTGCGCATCCACATAACTCGACCCAATGTACTTACTCTAGAATGAAAACTTAAAGAAATCCCAGGTAATGCGGTCAGCCACAGTACCAACTCTGACCGTAAGCCACCATTGATACGCCTCGTCCCGCAGAAGAGACACAACTCCTTTCAACTTTTCCTCCTCTGTAAAATTGAGATAATCCATTATACGCTCAACGGCCTCCAACCAGTACTTAGCTGCATTAGGGGCAATGCCAGAAACACCCCTAAACACTTCTGCTCCATTAGCTCGAAGTCGTTCTGACACCGACTTTTGAGCTCCTGTACCCAAACTTGCCCCGGTAACTCTCTCCAAAACCCGCAACATCGCTTTAGATACCGCATCATCTCCACCCGTCTGGTCTTGAAACTCTGCTTCCTCAGCTGGCGGTAGCGGCATCTCATTTCCTGACCCATGACCAGACCCTACTGGTTCCGACACAGTAATCCTGCCTCTACCACGTCCACGCACACTACGTCCACGTCCCCTAGTACTCATGTCTACTGTCGCGTTTTAATCTGATTAAAAGTTTTTATGAATTAGTATCTTTCACTATTTAATACCGGGCAGTTTTATGAGTAATATCTTTAATGAGTAGTTTTCGCAGAACACATCACAACCTAGAGGGTTCAGTCTCTATAGTTTGCATCCCTAAGATTAACAAGCATATATCTTTAAGCTAACAACCATCCTATGCATGTACCATCGAATAATCAGAATACTTACCTGGGTGGATCGGGTGCCGGTAGACTCGGATGCCATATTCCAATCAAAACATTTTAACATCAACATCGATTTTGTAAACACCGTTGAACCCATTTCACAGCCCGATTTTGCAACCTAGGCTCTGATAATTGTAACACCCCAAACCCGGCCTAAACGTTACGACCAGATCTGGTATGTTACAAAGTGAAGTAAAAACGAAATGTTGTTTCATTTAGGAGAAATCGTAGATTTGAAAACTTCCCGATTTATGCAATGTCTTGAAAACAGTGATTTGATAGTGTAGGAAAAATTTTAACTTCCTGTTAATTAAATGTTCATTAAGCTTGGTGATTCTTGATAGAAAACATATGTTTTGAGTTACTCGTATTTCGAAAACCCATTTTTTGTGCATTTTTGTGAATAAAGTTGCATAGTGTCATTTCCTCTTAACTAAATGATAACTAAATAAAATAATACCCAAATATTAATTTAGAAAGGCCTTATTAAATAAATAAAATCCCCAATTAAAATTTAAGTAAAGCAAGAAAAAATTTATGTAAAGCAAAGTCTTTATGGCCTCCACGAGTCTGCCTCAGCTCCCATATCCACAATCTACTGATTACCTGAAAGGTTAAGCAAAAAGGGTGAGTCACAGAGACTCAGTGTATAAAACCGTGAAACACCCAGCACGGCCCACGACCTATCATCTCATATTTAGCCCACTCATGACATCATGCAACTACATGAATGCATCAAGCCCAGCCCAACCTAGCGTTTTCCATCCTCTACACGCCATCACGACAGTCAGGCTGTCGGTTATAACAATGATCAGTATGTAGCCTCAACATATCATTTGTGGCAGGGCCACCGATCACTAAGTGACCTTATAAAATCGATTGTGGCAGAGCCACCGATCACCGCGTAACCTTATCACTTCCCTTGCATCAACATTCCCGTATCTCATACATCATACCCATATGACATAATGAATGTAACCTTAACCTATTCGTCATAACAAATGCAACATATCAACCACAATGTACAGGTTTACCACATACATCCATCCATGCAAATAAATGATACCGTCACGTACCTGGCAACCATAGCCTTACCCATAAGGGTTTCACGACTGTCTACACAGCCTTTTCCGACTTTTCAGACCAAACAATTAATCATACAGTTAAACATAAATAAAGTGTGTGAGGGTTTTACACACCTGATAACACGCACATCAACACTCTCTATGTCGACACTATCGATAGCAGAAATGACTGCTATCTGCCTACGACTCTGTTCCGAAGCTGGCCCGCAACCCGGTGGCCAATCTCGTACCACTGACACGGCCCGTCTCTTAAACTTAGGGGCTGGGTTCACGGGTCTAACCTTTTCCTCTGCCTGATCGGTATTGGATTCCATCAAAAGATCTTGTCAGGTGATATTATAAGGAAACATGATTGTTTGCCAACAATTCAGGGTTAAGATGATGGAGCTAAACAAAATCTAAAGAGAACACCCTTACCTTGAAATCCCGAAAAGAGAGATAGGGTTCAAAGATCAACGGTTTCCAGCTTAGGAACTCAGATGATCAGATTTCCTTCAATTCCCGAAGTAGCGCCCCAAAGAGAACACAAGAACAATAAGAATCATTAATCCAACGGTGGCCCTACCAATCCCATTAGCCATTCGGCTTTGGCTTCAAAATCGAAAAGGAAATAAAGAAATAGGGGAAATCGCTGCTTACCTTAACACAGTAGATTCGGATACACCCAAGAGGATTCGGCAATAACTATGGCAAAAGAGATCAAAGTAAAAGAACCGAAAATGGGAATAAAGCTTTTAGAGAAAATGAAGGGAGATATAGGAGAATAGATAGAGAGATTCGGCCAAAAGAAGAAAAAGAATGGAGAAGAGAATAATGAACAAAGTGTATTCAGCTTGTAGATGAAATCAAAAAAGAGAACTATGGACAAGGGACATTCGGCTATAGCATAGAAAATGGAGATGAGAAGGGGTTAGGGGTTTCGACTTTTGAGAAAAATAACAATTGAGAGAAGAAGAGTGAAATGAAATGAAAAGAAGTGATAGAAATGGTAAAGAAGGAGAAGAATTTTTGGCCAGACTTGGGTAAGTTCGGCTTTAGCAGAAAATGGAGAAGGGGATGAAAGAAACCTCAAATGCCGAAAATGAGAAGAGAACTCTCACTTGACTATTCAAAATTTTGGCACACCCTAGCCACACAAAACCGATCCCCCCTCTACTAAGAGTCTGATATTCGGCCAACACCCAGCTCACCATGCCCATCCCTTTTTTTTCACCTCAAATTCCTCCTGATCACCCGTTTGAAATAGTTTGAACACTTCAAACTCCACTTTTCACTCTCAGCCACCCATTCAAGTTATTTGACCCAATCCACTCTCCCATCCTGAAGTGTCTCAGTCGAACTCTGCCTCTGCTCTTCTTGACGCCAAAAAGAAATCTAAATTGAGTTCTACGCGACTCGAACCTGCTCCCCCTCAGCTTCCTTGAGGCGTCACTACCTGTACCTTAAGTGGTGCCTCCTTGCCACTTCACCATTTAAATTCTTGTGTCAATCTACACGAGCTAAAACCTTAAGTCCTGCCCCCTACTAGCTGCCCTCCTAAGGTCCAAAAGTAAAATTTTGGCCAAGGTTTCGGCATAACCCTGGGCCTTCCCGAAAACCCCAAACGTACTTAAACCACACACAGAGCATACTAAACACATAGAAACGAGATAAATGTAGAACCCCTAAATCCCGAATGTTACAAACACACCCGCGAGCGTAGCTACTGAGTCGCACAAACTTTCACTCGTATTCAGATACGGTCATACGACCTTGTTTGAGCTCGAGGAATTCTTTACGCTTGGAGTCAATGAAGAGTTGACTTATATACTTCTTGCGAAATTCAGTCTGAAAGAAGTCCCAAGTAATCCTTTCTTTCGGGACAACTGACACCAGCGTGTTCCACCAGTAATAGGCAGAATCTCGTAACAAAGATATAGCACACTTCAAACATTCATCGGGTGTGCAAGATAATTCATCGAAAACACGAACGGTGTTATCAAGCCAAAATTCAGCTCGCTCAGCGTCATCATCATCCTCGGCTCTAAATTCCTGAGCTCCGTGCTTCCTAATGCGATCAACCGGAGGTTTAGTTACTCTTTTAAGATTGGCAACTGGAGGAATCACCGGTACTACAGGGGGTACATTCGGATTTTGGGGTGGTTGAACAGCCGGATTGGTTCGTATGTAATGGCTGAACCAATCGTTCATCATACTATAGAAGGCATTTCTAGCCCCCTCATCAGGATTACTCGTAGCCTGTCGAGATTCTTCTGGCATGGTCCCTTGCGCAGGAGCGGCCGCTACACTCTCGACGTCCTCGACTACAGCTCGCTCGTGATCGGAATCCATTACTAAATAAAAGAGTAAAAACATTACACTGTCAGAAGTCATCATACTATCATTTATATATTATGGCATGTATAGCTAAACTCACACATGCTACGTTAGTCCAAGAACCGACTAAACCGTAGCTCTGATACCAATCAAATGTAACACCCCTAACCCGTATCCGTCGCCAGATTAGGGTTACGAGGCATTACCGATCTAAACCCAACCCAGAGTAGGTATTAATACACATGTATGTCAGTAATTTTGAATTCATTATCAATCATACTTATCAATACATTACATATACCAAGGCCGATACTCATAATCACTTATAATATAACTACTGATCAAAATCAAACTTACTAAAAGAACTATTCATTTGATCATTGACATTACAATAGCCAAATATGCGCATACTACATTCACCTTACTAAAACAAATTTTTTCAATCATCAACACCAAGTATGCATATACCAACACGTTGCTTATAAAATCTATGTTATACCAAATTCACACTATTTGCCGACTATATCCAAACGTATAAACAACCACATCTCATACAATTATCAAAGTCAGGTTATCAAAACAAACATATCTTATATTTAACCTAAAACATATAAACCAAACATGTTATGCATGTATGTGACTATCACGACTAGTTTGCACAACCCAAAATTTACATAACCAATAATACCATTCTTACGTGTCATGAGATGTTATTTACCTAATTATGCCAACACCATTTTCGACAATACATAGCAAGAATGTTTACCTTAAAATCATTCAAGCCACCTTTTCATACTTCAAACACAAACACATATAAAATGCAGTTTCATATTGAACAAACATCAAGGCCGAATTCACACAAGATCAAGTTAACATAATTTAGCCATTTTCGCATGGCATAAATACACATACACACCGTTGAAATCAATTCAAAAATGTATCTTAGCCTATACATGCCATAATGGTCAAAGTTCACTACTTCAAAAGAGTACCAAAAGAGATGATAGTATGGAGAGCTTCCGAAGTGATTCCCGAGCACAAAATGAGCTTCCGAAAGTAACCTACGCGTTTAGAAAATAACCAAAACATAAAGTAAGCTTTCATAGCTTAGTAAGAATTAAGCAATTAGTTTCCATTCCCATGAACTTATACAAATGAAATAAATAATTTATTTATCACCATTAGACCAAATAATCAAAACTCCAAAAGTTGAATACATAACCACATTCTAAATAATTTATATACATAATACATATTTAACAAGTATTCAACTTACACATCAACCTCTATCATTCTTAAATTTATAGAGATGATACTTACCTCTAGTATACTTACCAACCCCAAACTTAGTCATGCATGCATATACTTAGGATAATATACTCAATCATTCTTGTATACTTATTTGCATTTATAATAGAAGTCTTTAAAACGAACCTCACACCTGCACATTGTCAATGTGGTTAGCAACGTCTCACACACTTAGTGTTACTCCTTAATACTTCTCGTAACATATCGCTCACATAGAGCCGTTACTTCATACCTATCGTAACGTATCGCTCACATAGAGTCGTTACTTCATGCTTATCGTAATGTATCGCTCACATAGAGCCGTTACTTCATGCTTATCGTAACGTATCGCTCACATAGAGCCGTTACCTCAGAGTTTCCGTAACGTATCGCTCACATAGAGCCGTTACTTACAAATTTGCACATATAGTGCTCATTGAACCATTTCACCCAATTTATGCTTCTCATAACTTGTTATTCATTCGATATGCATACTTTATATATATATAATTTACATTCACTTTACACACAAGAACATACACTTATATATGTATATATCAAAGTATTCAATATCCCAAGTACTATATTGCATTCGGCCTATACCACATCAAGCCATCATCAACTCCATTTAGTATGCCTGAATCTCATTATAGTGTCATTATTAAAATTTCCTATTTCATGCATCTAATTATAACAACCAAGTACCATCACCATCGACTATCTCTTATCAATTTCATATGTATGTATATTCGGCAATACATTGAAATAAACTATCACCATTCAACTTAAACTCGTAAATAAGTATTATTTCAACTTAATTCCATTGCTTAAAACTTACTTTGATAGTTGAAAGGTAAGGATGTCCCGGCTACTCGTCTAGTTTAGCTTTCCCCCGATCCTTTTCCAACTCTTTCTTCCCTTGATCTAAACAAAGTTCGAAAAGAGCCTATTCAAATAAATTTCATTCATCTCAATTCGAAACACATCATTGTACTATTCTCTCAATTGATCATTCATAGTTTCGAAATCCTTACAATTTAATACCAATTCTTTTCATTCATTCGAATATATAAAAATTCATACACATTTAAGCTAATGTCGAATACTCCTCAAGATGAATTAATTCTCTTTATACACTAAAATAACTCATAACATGTAATTTTACCAATTTACAAATTTACCCCTCTAGTTTAAGTTTTCTCACAATTTAGTCCCCTAACATAAAACACAAGAATTACATGAAATTCAGACTAGCCCCTTAAGAACCGAATTTTCTTCATTCCTACACAAGTCTATATAAGCCATTTATTCTTGTATTTATACCCTCAACTATTTAATTTCATAATTCAAGCTTTCACTCATCCACCTTATCCAAATTCCTACTCAAACATGTTTATGTCTAGCTCATACTTAAAAATCTTCTATCAAACATGACTATATCGATGTACTCATCCATGGCCGAACCTAAAATAAGCTTCAAACTCCAAAATTTCCACATGTATTTTAAAGTATTCATGATAGCTAACACAACCATGCAAGAATTTACAAAAATGAAGCTTAATTACTTACCTTAAGAGGACATGCAAGGATCGACTATGGAGCTTAAATTTTCACTTATTTTCTCTTTGTTTTCGTGGAGAAGATGAAGTAAGTGGGGAGAAAATATGTTTTTATTATTATTTCTTTAACCAAATAATACTTTATTAATTATCACCCCACTAACTAATAATAATAATATATAATATATAATATATAATATATGCACTACTCATGGTCAATGCCGTCCACTAGGAGGAAAAATATGGTTAAATTGCAACTTAAATCCCATGTGAAAAGAAATCCAAACAATTTAACCCTAATTTCTACAATAGCCACTTTCTCATTTACTTATTTTAATTCTTTTCTTAAATTAACCACTCAAACATACAAATAACTCCACAATATTTTAACACCCACTCGAACGCATAATCTAGCTATCAAATAAAATATTTAAAATATTTTTAGCTCGAAATCGTGGTCCCGAAACCACCATTCTGATGAGGGTCACATTCGGGCTGTTACATTGGGCTTCTATATACAAACTTCATGAAGACTGCTTTGAGCTTAACATGTGTTTAGAAGATCTAAAGTACTTTGTTGATGCCCCAATATGCAACATACTTCATTTCTTGTTGATTCAAGTATAGAAAGATTACTGCATGTCCATTCAGAATTTGAGCCGCCCTTTTCGGGTTTTCAACTCAAAACCCCTTTGGTCTCAAAGCGCCCTTTGCAGGTTTTCGCCTTGGCCTCTCCTTTCTTTTAGAAGTCTCAAAGCGCCCTTTGTGGGTTTTCACCTTGGCCTCTTCTCCTTTTTAAGCAAAATACTTTTTGACTGAATCCGAGTTCACAGGATTGGGTAAGCTTTTCCCATCCATTTCGGTCAGAATCAGTGCACCTCCAGAGAAAGCTTTCTTCACCACATATGGTCCTTCCCAATTCGGCATCCATTTTCCTCTGAAATCCTTTTGTATGGGAAGGATCTTTTTCAGTACAAGGCCCCCCTCGTGAAACTCTCTTGGGCGGACTTTTTTATCATAAGCTCGCATCATTCGTTTTTGGTACATCTAACGTGACGAATAGCCCTTAGACTCTTTTCTTCAATTAAGTTCAACTGATCATATCGAGCCTGGATCCATTTAGCTTCATCCAACTTTATTTCTGATCAAACTCGAAGAGAAGGTATTTCCACTTCATTAGGTAGAACTGCCTCCATCCCATAGACCAATGAGAAAGGAGTTGCCCCAGTAGAAGTTTTGACGGACGTCCGATAAGCATAGAGTGCAAACGGTAGTTTCTCAGGCCAATCCTTATAAGTCTCAGTCATTTTTCCTACTATCTTCTTGATATTTTTATTGGCCGCTTCCACTGCCCCATTTATTTTTGGACGATACGGAGACGAGTTGTGGTGTTTGATGTTGAATTGACTACAAACTTCTACTATCGTGCTATTGTTCAAGTTCAGTGCATTGTCTAAAATGATCCTCTCGGGCATTCCATATCGACAAATGATCTCCTTCTTCAGGAATCGACTAACTGCTGACTTAGTAATGCTAGCGTATGAAGCAGCCTCTACCCATTTTGTGAAGTAGTCAATAACCACGAAGATGAATCGGTGCCCATTCGAAGTTTTCGGTGAGATTGGTCCAATAACATCCATGCCCCACATGGAAAAAGGCCATGAGGAAGTCATAACATGCAAAGGTGATTGAGGCACATGAATTTTGTCTCCATAAATCTGGCATTTATGACATCTCTTGGCATAGTTGATACAATCTCCTTCCATGGTGGACCAATAATATCCAAATCTCATTATCTGCCTGGCCATTGTGAATACATTAGCGTGTGTTCCACAAATGCCCTCATGAACTTCTTCCAGGATTTTCCTAGCTTCAACAGCATCAACGCATCTCAATAGTACTTGATCTTTTCTCTTTTTGTACAAGATATCCCCATCTAAGACATAGTCAGAGGCCAATCTTCTTAATGTCCTCTTATCATTCTCAGTTGCATGCTCCAGGTATTCACGATTTTTTACGTATCACAATACATCATGATACCAAGGGTGGTCATCTCTTTCCTCCTCTTCCATGTTATAACAATGAGCTAGAACTTAGAAAATACTCATCTGAATAGGTCTCATATCCTCTGGTCTGTTTACTTTGATCATAGAAGCCAAGGTTACCAAAGCATCCGCCATCTGGTTTTCATCACGTGGGAGATAATTAAAAGTAATGTCATCAAAATCATCAATCAATCCCAAAACTATTTTTTGGTAATCAATTAGTTTGGGATCTCTTGTCTCCCACTCTCCTTTAAGCTGGTAAATTACTAAGGCAGAATCTCCATATACTTCTAACATTCTGATTTTACGTTCTACAGCTGTTCGAATTCCCATGATGCATGCTTCATATTCCGCCATGTTGTTTGTGCAATCAAAATCCAATTTGCATGTGAATGGATAATGATCTCTACTTGGGGATACCAAGACTGCTCCAATTCCATTTCCCACGGCATTTGATGCTCCATCAAAATTTAGCTTCCATGGATGTTCTTCAGTAGTTGCCACATACATTAGCTCTTCGTTGGGGAAATCAAAGCTCAATGGTTCATAATCCTCTAAAGCCACCTAGCTGCTAAATTCGCTATTATTGCGCTCCCTTTTATAGCCTTTTGGTTCACATAGACTATATCGAATTCAAACAGCAAAATCTGCCACCTTGCCATCCTTCCATTCAAAGCAGTTGACTCAATCATATACTTTAACGAATCAAGCTTTGAAATTAACCAGGTTATATGATATAGCATGTACTGCCTCAATCTCCGAGTTGTCCAAATCAAGGCGCAACACAATTTATCAATCGACGAATATCTCATTTCACATTCAGTGAACTTTTTACTGAGATAGTATATCGCCTTTTCTTTTTCTTCCTGACTCATCGTGTTGACCAAGCACACACCCCATGGAGTTATTGAATACTGTCAAGTACAGTATCAATGGTCTATCTGAAGTAGGCGGAGATAGTACTGGGGCATTTGACAAATATTGTTTGACTTTGTCAAAAGCTTTCTGGCATTCATCGTCCCAAACACCTTGGTTGTGTTTCTTAAGAAGACGAAATATGGGATCATATTTCTCAGTTAATTGTGAAATAAACCGAGCAATGTAATTTAACCTTCCAAGAAAACCTCGAATTTCCTTTTGAGTGCACGGTGGAGGTAATTCTTGTATAGCTTTGACCTTATTTGAGTCAACTTCGATTCCTCTCTCACTGACCACAAAACCCAGTAATTTATCTGACCGAGCTCCAAAAGTACATTTAGCCGGGTTGAGCTTCAATTGAAATTTTCTCAACCTCGAAAATAATTTCTTCAAAACCTCAATGTGTTCCTTTTCTGTTCGAGATTTGGCGAACATATCATTAACATATACTTCAATCTCTTTGTGCATCATGTCATGGAACAAGGTTACCATGGCCCTTTGATATGTTGCTCCAGCATTCTTTAGTCCAAATGGCATTACCATATAACAAAAGGTACCCCACAATGTTATGAAAGTAGTTTTCTCCATATCCTCAGGGTGCATCTTGATCTGATTGTATCCCGAAAAACCATCCATGAAAGAAAACAATTAGTATCTCGCCGTATTATCCACCAACGTGTCAATATGCGGCAAAGGGAAATTGTCCTTTGGGCTGGCTTTATTTAAGTCCCTATATTCTACACACATCCGGACCTTTCCATCTTTCTTAGGGACAGGAACAATGTTGGCAACCCACTCTGAATATTTTACCACTTGTAGAAAACTAGCATCAAACTGTTTCTTGACTTCCTCCTTTATTTTCAACCTCACATCAGGCCTCATCCTTCGTAACTTTTACTGAACTGGCTTGCAATTCTTCTCTTATGGGAAGGCGGTGTACTACAATATCAGTACTTAGCCCAGGCATATCTTGGTATGACCATGCAAAGACGTCCTTGAATTCCCATAGTAACTCAACAAGGTCTTGTTTCGTCTCCTCAGCTATGCGCGTTCCAATTTTCACCACCTTTCCTTCCTCTAAGGCTATGTTCTCTACCTCCTCTTCATGGAGTAAAATTTGTTTCTCCTCTTGCTTTACCATTCTTAATAAGTCTGGAGACAAGTCACAATCTCTGCCACCTTCAAAATCCTGAGATTATTCTAAACACATGTCTTGCTTAAAATGGACCTCTGAATATGTGGTATCGTTGCTCATGTCATTGATATCTAGGGACCTGTGGTGGGCACCAAAGAATGTACAAAGAACAAATGAATTCGAGAACAACTATTTACATGGTATGAATGAGAATAAAAAAAAAAATTGGAATGAAATTAGAAGATCAAAAGAATGAAAGAATATTTGCCAAAATTGATCATTAAAGATGTATTTTATTGAAACGAAAGATGTTTGAACATGAGCCTATTTTACAAAAGAAATCTTATTATTCCTAGGCTTAAAAACAACAAGTGCGTTCTGAATATTACTCTGTATAATCTTTAAAATCTACAGGAAGTTGCTCTGCAGTCCAATTGTTCAAAACGCTTCCAGGTTCATAAGGGCAAATGCCCAACAAGTTTCTTTGCCCAGTTTATTCCTCGTGTATGGCATTGATGTGAAGATTTTCCAATAATCCTCTTTCCGGGTGAATTATCCCTCTTGATACAAAAGTCTAGGATATGTGGGGGAATATCATTGATTCCCACTTGACTTCTTCCCCATTCAACTGTGCCCTTCTTCTCTCTTGCTTCTTCTTTATTTCCTTCTTCCTTTATCTAACATCTGGCCTGAAACCCAAGCCAAAATGGCCTCTCTTCTATTTTAGCATCGGAACTTGAATCTCTCCTTGAAGATGTCTGCCCAGTCCTTTTCCCGGTAAGGCTCATTTCTCGATCATCATTTGCAGGCCCATTCTCGTAGTCCTAAATATCTTAGGCACTGGAACTTCATTTCCTTCTAATATGAATGTGGCATTCACGAACTCTAAAGATCGAAAGGAACACTCAGTGGCCTTCTCATTTGCCTCTAAGTATGGCGCGTCATTGGTAACAGTTGCTATGATGTCCTCTTCTTCATTTACAGTCACTAGCCGACCTTCTGTTACCAATTTCAACTTTTGGTGCAGCGATGAGGGCACTGCCCCTACCGAATGAATCCAGGGCCTTCCCAACAAGCAGTTGTAGGAGGGCTTGATATCCATCACCAGAAAGTCCACTTCATACGTGTTAGGTCCAATCAACAATGGTATGTCAATCCTTCCCATCACTCTTCTCTCGGTGCCATCAAATGCTCTCACTATGTTCTGGCACGTCTTCATGTGAGAATTATCTATCGGCAATCTTTTCAGTGTAGACAGTGGTAAGACATTCAAAGTTGATCCATTATCGATTAGCACGCTCGGTAGAGTATATCCTTTACAACGAGTAGTGATGTGCAAAGCCTTAGTCGATCCCATACCCCCAGGTGGAATTTCATCGTCACTGAAGTAAATAAAGTTGTCAGCACTTATGTTACTAACCAGACGATCAAGTTTGTTGACGGATATATCCTTAGTCACATAGGTTTCATTCAGCACATTCATCAATGCCTCGTGATGTACTTCTGAACTTAAAAGCAAGGCTAGCACTGATATGCGAGCCAGTTGTTTGTGCAGCTGCTCTACCACACTGTATTCACTGTGCTTCAAGAATTTTAAAAATTCTTTAGCCTCTTCCTCTTTCACAGGTTAATTGATAAGTGCCTCAGTCTCTTTCTCCTGGTCAACTACCAAAGTCTTTGATTTCACAGGCACAGTTCTGACGTTTACCGAGTCGTAACGCATTCCACTTCGTGTGTAGGATCCTTCACTTTGGACCTCCTTGGGAGTGTTACCTGAATTTTCCACTCATGGTATTGTCACATTGCAGTCGTAATTCCAAGGTACCATTTTGTTATCCTTGTAAGGAAAGGAAATAGGTTTCTGGATTACGACTTTGGGCGCGATTTATACTCCACCTTCTGTGTTTCTTGGTCGAGATATGATAATCCTTGGGTAATTGACTTTTTGCTTTGTCAATTCTCCTTCTGACGCGCATATATTTCCTCCCTCTAAGCCTCCTTCGTAAAATTCCAATTCTTTATTGTCCATAAGGCATTGCACCAAGACTCTAAACTCAACACATTCCTGGATCTTATGCCCCTCTGCTTCGTGGAACTCACAGTAGTCCCTTATTCCTTCACATCCTTCAACAGAATCTGATTCTACCAATCCTCTTCCTATCATTTCTCTCCAAACCATTCTCAACGGGGTTTTCACCTCTGAGATATCCTCCTTGATCTTTCTCACGACCCTTTCACCAATCACGTTTATCCCCTTATCCCCATGGTTAGGTAACGGGTTCTCCGCACTAGGTGTATCATTAAATTTTACAATCCCCATCTTGATGAGTCTCTCGACTACCTTTTTGAAGGCAATGCAGTTTTCTATTGAATACCCCGATATTCCCGCATGGTAATCACATTGAGCGTTTGAGTCATACCATTTAGGATATGGGGGTTGTAACGGTTTTAAATAAAATGGGGACACCACATGTGCGTCGAATAAACTTTGGTATAGCTCCTTATACGTCATTGGGATTTGCGTAAATTAGAGCTTTTCAGAATTTTTCCTTGCGCCTGATTCTTGTCTTGTCGACCCTTGTTGCCCAGCCGTAATTACCTTTGGCTGGATAACAGTTATTGCCTTCGAGTACCCTTGGTTGTATGTACTTGTATTATTCACCTCATTTTCCTTTTTCCTAGGAGCAGATCTTTTAGTTATTTCTCTCGCTTCAATCTTGCCACCCCTTATGGCATTTTCTATCATTTCTCCTGCCATCACTATATCCGCGAAGCTCTTGGTGGTGCTTCCTATCATGTGAGTGATGAATGGAGCTTTCAGGGTGTTGATAAAAAGCATGGTAGTTTCCTTCTCTAGGAGAGGTGGCTGAACTTGCATGGGAACTTCCCTCCATCTTTGCGCATACTGTCTGAAACTTTCATTTGACTTCTTCTCCATGTTTTGCAAGGTGATTCTGTCAGGTGTCATGTCTGTGACATGATTGTATTGCTTCATAAAGGCTTGGGCCATATCTCTCCAGGAGCTAATCCTAGCACGGCTGAGTTGATTGTACCACCTGGACGCTGCCCCCACCAAACTATCTTGGAAACAATGAATCAAGAGCTGATCATTGTTAACGTAGCCAGTCATCCGTCTACAGAACATAGTGATATTGGCTTTAGGGCAACTGGTTCCATTGTACTTCTCAAATTCTGGCATTTTGAACTTTTGAGGAAGCACCAGATCTGGAACCAAGCTCAAGTCTTTAGCATCAATTCCATGGTGATTATCAGCATTTTCTAAAGCCTTGAACTTTTCTTCCAACCATTTGCAACGATCTTCCAACTGCCTTGAAGATTCAGTTCTTATCCCCTCCCTCTCTGCTATATCTAAGTCAGGGATAACAGGATTAGCAGGGTAATCTCCCGGGTTGGATCCTGTGCCAACCTGGAAATTCATGGGCACTCCAGCGTCATTTTTCCCTTGTTAAGGCCTTATCGTAAAAGATGGCCTTCGGGGATATTCCTCATGTTGTGTTTGCACATGCGGTGGGGTGAAACCTCGAGGAAAGTCCTCGTTATCTTTAGCATTAATTATGGGACCCTTTCCTTTTTCAATCGCCCCGTTCAGCATCTGGGCCATTTGAGCCATCATGTTCCTTTGAGCTTCCAACATTTGGTCTCTCATTTCTTGTTGGAGTTTTGCCAATTGCTCTTGCATCTGGTCTTGCATGTCTCTCTGGAATTGTTCAAGTCTTTGATCCATTTTCTTTGTCTTGGCACGTGTACAGTAGTGGTGTTCAGTTTCTAGATTTTCCCTTCTCTCTTTCTCTCTTCTCTCTCTCTCTCTTCTGTGATAATTTCAACTAATTAGGCTCTCTCTATATACTTAAATGCATATGATGTGATGTAATGCAAATGCATGAATGCAAGGAGGCATCGATTTAGATTCAACTTCATTTTAGAAAACGTTATTAGAAAACAAAATCCTTTACATAAAATGGACTACAAATATGCTTTCGCCCTAAGGCCCAAAGTTTTGATTTTCCCAAACAACAAGGCTAACTCTTGACCACGATCTGACTGTAGCTCATACTTCGTGCTTAATGTATCAGCCTGTACTGCCAAAGTCTGTAGGTGATCAGCTACCTCTCGAATCTGGACTATTGCTTCACCCATGAGATAATCCTGATTCTTAACTTGGTCATGGGAATGATGGAGCTCTTCCTTCCAATGCCCTTCTCTTGCTTCAAGAAGCTCGATCCGGAGTTCACAATTCTACAATGCTGATTCTAATCTTTCAATCTTACCCTTCATTTCCTCAATCTTTTTCAGACTTGACTTCAACTCGTTTGCAGAATTATGGATTTGATAATGGTGAAAAGACCGTCCCAGTTCAGTCACTTTAGCTTTTAATCCACTATTTTCCTTTTGGCTTTCTGCTAAACTCTTTTCTAGGGCCTCGTTTCGCATCTGTATCTCTAGAAACTTCCTTTCCCAATGGTCAGCTTTGGCTTTTTCCTCTCGAATCTCTTGCTGCCACTGTTCCGAAGTCTTCCCCAATCCGGCATTTTTCATTGATAGACGCAGCTTCTTATACTCTTTCTTTAGGCTGTCCAGGTCTTCCTCGACCCTTTTCTTCCCTTTTCTTAACTTATCAGCCTCTAATTTCTGAACATCCACGTCTAACCTCAGATACATTTTCTCTTCTTCCAACTTCTCTATTCTCTTTCCAAGCTCTGAACTCATCTTTTCGAAATCTTGTTTCACAATCTCTAACTCTGATGGGACCACTTGCAAGCATTCCTCTCTTGATCGGGCACCTTCTGGATTCAGCTCGGGGATGTTATCATTAATCCTTCTAATCCTCCATCTACTGTATTCTGGGGTCGTCATTGGGCCTGCAGATAATCTCTTCATCCTACGAATCTGATTCCAAGCACCAAAAATCTCCTTAACCCTCTTCTTATAGTTGTCCCATCTGTATGAGAACTCACACTGAGCCAGCCCATATGTTGCTGGTACGAACTATCTCGATCCATATTGCCTTAGCACGAGCAATGGAACATACCCAATGGCTCCCCAAATTCCCAGTAAAGGTACCCAGTCAAAACTCCCACATCGATAAAGAATTTCATCGGGAATCATCCAAGGAGCTCTCCACTCGATGTCTTCCTCTTGAAGGTTTTGAAGAAGCGCCATCCAGTTTCCCTCAGACACGTCCTCTCTCCTTGGTGTAGCCACTATCTCTTTTAATAGAGAATAGTTCTCAGAGAAAACCCGATAAGAAACTTTCTCCACCTTCCAGAAATGACTGTGGAACCAAGCTAATAATAATTGCACGCATCCAATGAACCTACCCTCACCTGCTCTTCGACATGCATTCAAAGATCTGAACGTCTCGGCTAAGATCGCGAGTACACAGCGTGACCCCTTTGTCAAGTCGATCGAATAGATCAGTAACTGTTTCATCTACATGTCTTAGAGCTTTAGGGAAAATTACCAAACCGTAAATACACAAGGCAAAGACGTCGATCTTCTTCTTTACATCTGGATGTGTTAGGATCAAGTCCCTCAAACTCACCCAAGGTATGCATTTACCCTCACCTTTCTCTTGAATTCTGGCTGCAACCCACTGTTCACTCATCCCCATGATATTCATTAACTTCTTCACAAAAGTTGGGACATTAGCAGCCCTAGAATAAGCTTTGTCGACTTGGATCCTTGAACAGCGAAGCAAGGTTGTATATTCCTCCACCGTAGGCACCAAATCTACTTTCCCGAAAGTGAAACAGCTATAGGCAGAGTTCCAAAACTGAGTCATAGCCCGGAACAGATGCTTATCTACCTTAACATCGAGTAAATAGGGTAGATCTCCATAATCACGATAAAACAGCTGCTTAGCTTCATCATCCCACTGGGTCCAAATTTCTTTCAACTCTCGAAACTCATTCTGTGTAATACTAATACGAGTGAAATTCCATAGTTTAGACACATACCCGTCAGCCAAGCTGTTCCACTTCTCTAATTGCGTTTTCTCTGACCATATACGGACGGCTACATTGTCTCCCACTTTATCAAGGAACTCGTTCTCCATAACCAGCTTTCTAACTTAGAAATTGACCGTGAATCGATACCTCTTTAAAATATGAAATGACATGCACCAAAAATAAAGCACAAATTTAGTATCATGGGATAAAATATAAAGCAAATAAAACACCTAACTGGGTAACCACTAAGGTTTAGCATAGTTCTACATAGGGTGAATCCTTATGTTTTCTACGTGTGGTTTAGCTCTAAAGTCGAGGTACCTGAACCAGCAGATTCCTCGATCCTCACCCATTATAGGCTCATACGGACCGAGTTCGGTTCAGGGGAATACATTTCCCTATGGCCATGCAGAAGTGAAAACTTCACGAAGACATAGGTACAGATGTATCCCGGAAGCAATCCACTAGCCCATGCGGAGGTGAAAACCTCACGAAGGTATAGTTTCTCACTCCCACTTAAGGGTGCGACCACAACAGTCATGCAATGCAATGTAGAGATATTTTATAAAAATAGAACCACATGCAATAAAAAGGATCATGGTTTTTTTTTCAAATCAAATTTTT
This sequence comes from Gossypium sturtianum, assembly GCA_025698515.1. NCBI lineage: Eukaryota > Viridiplantae > Streptophyta > Magnoliopsida > Malvales > Malvaceae > Gossypium > Gossypium sturtianum. Next base: position 98,504,669 of record CM046955.1, on the reverse strand, counting down.
AAATTTGGACAAAAGGACAAGAAATAATCAATTTTACGGCTTGACTCTCTTATTGGTCCCCAGCGGAGTCACCAAGCTGTCGAAACCATTTTTAAAGTTTTTATAAAAACGGGGATTGACTTCAAAAAAAACAAAAACGAGAGTCGCCACCAATCCCTTTTTGCTTAGGTGTGATTGGATCACCTTATAAAACGTTTTTTTTTTAAACATTAATTTTGGCCTGCGAAATTCAAGAAAACGGGTTCGAGAGTCGGTTACGTACGAGGAAGGATTAGCACCCTCGTAACGCCCAAAATTGGTACCAAATTGATAAAATCATGTCCTGATGTTGAAAATTTGAAAACTTTAAAAGATGATCCTTTTATCTGAAAGAAAACCAAGACTTACCTATCTCAAAGAAATAAAATGCTATACCCAATAAGTTAGGATGTAACATCTAATGACTTCGAAACTAGATTTGCCTTTATTTTGTAGAAAATTCTTATCTCGTGATACAAAACATCATATCCAATGAGTTAGGATACAACGTTTTAAATTCTCGAGAATAAGTTTTGATTTGAAGTTTGTAAGTTTCAATTTTAAAAGAAGAGGATACTTGATACCTTAAGTTCCACGAGAAAAATTAAAACCCAGTAAGTTATGGTATAATTGCTCTCGAAGTCTCCAAATATCATATATCGCTGTTTTTTTTAAAAGAAAGATATTTGAATAAAGTGCGTCAATTCAAAAGGTATTTTTATAAAACAATGGCTTGAGTAAGATATTATATATATTACAAAACATTAATTCCAAATAGCAATTCTTCACTACTAAAAATTATAGACAATTAACGAAAGACTAATGTGACATGGCAAATGATATATATAATAAATGGACTATGCTAAAACAATATTAAGCAAATAAAAGAACATAATAAACGAATACAAGATATAAAATAAGCAACAACAATTAAGAATCTATATGAAACATAATAATTCGAGAAATGAATATTAAATTCTACAAACAAGATCAAATATGAGAAGTAAATCAATAATATATTTAAACACTGAATTACAACAAAAATTAAAAAATAAAAAAAATGATAATTTTTAAAAACAATTAATATGTACAAACAATATATTTTAAATGAATAATATAAAAACTTAGAGCATATATATAAAAAAATATATAGGGATACTTATAATAAATTTTAATAATTTAATACATATATAAATATATAATAAAACGATTAATAAATAACATATAATAATTTCAAATAAAGATATATAAAGATTACATATATAATATAAACAATATAAATAAAATATGTTATACTATATAAATAAATTTTATACTGAAATAAAATTTAAAAAAATATGATATAATATAATACTAGATTATATACAAAATTTAAAAAATATATAATATAATAACTAATATATAAATTATAAAATAATATGTAGTATATATAGATAATTAAACTAAATAAAATAATAAATAGTAATAACTTAATATTTATAAAAATAATATGTATTTAAGAAAAACAATACACAAAAATTTTATACTATTAATGAATTAATATATAAATAGTAAAAAGTAATATAGAATTTTTTAATATGATAAAACAATTTAATATAATGTTAAAATAATTTAAAAATAAAATAAAAGAAAAAGGTTTTAAAAAATAAACAAAGAAATAGAAATAAAAATAAATGTAAAAGGACTAAATTAAAACGCACGCCACACTGTAGGGACCCATTAGGCAATTATGCCATATCTCCTAAACGACGCCGTTCTGTTATCAGCCCTTAAATAGCCCGAGGGACTAAATCGAAAGGAAATACAGATCTTAGGGCTAATTTTAAAAATAAAAGACATTCAATTTGGACGAAATAATAATTAATAAAATTACAGAGGGACTAAAATGACAAATTACCCTTTTTATAAAAACGCGCAGATACTCCCTTGGTTTTTGGGTCAACGGGCGGATCTAGCCTTAAAACGGCGTCGTTTTGGTCATTAACTGACCACACCAAAACGGCGCCGTTTCTTTGGCCTATATAAAGCAGTTTTTAGAAAAAAATCATTTAAACCCTGTTTTAAAAAAAAACTTAAAAAGCTCTCAAAAGTCCTCCCCTCCTCTGTCCAGAGTCTGGTTGTAACACCCCAAACCCGGCCCATGCGTTACGACCGGATCTGACATGTCACATGAATAAAATGTGTTAAAGAACTTGTAATTCGTACTAAAATAAGTATTATTTGAAAAAACCCAGTTTGAAAAAAAAAATATTCGATAAAATACTACTAATCTCGAGTGTTTAATTTAAGAATTGATATTCAAATTCGTGATATTCTTAAAATCGTGACTTTTGAAAATAATGTCGATAATCCGAAAGGGAATCTGAGTTAAATTATTTATAAATATGTTATAAAATCCTTTTGTTAATCAACTTTGGAAAAACCGTTATTTATGATTTTAGAAAAATCCCTGTTTTAAACAATTTAAGTAAAATAATAAATACGTCCAAACATAAAGCAAATTAAAGTTTATCCTGAGGCCTTATTACAACTTTAAACCCAAAATAGTAAAAGTAATAAAGTAAACGTAAATAGAAATCTAAAGTTAAAAAAACACCACTTCCGGTATGGCCTCCATCGAGTCATCCATGGCCCAAGTCCACCTCACTCGAGCATTACACCGCAAGGGTTAAGGAAAAGGGTGAGTTGCTAGAACTCGATGTATAATCCCCTGCCGTCATCCACCGGGCCCGAATTCATTTAGCAATAACTTGGGCTTAAGCCCATTTACATAATCAATAACAAAATGAAGTTAATGTATGCAACCCAACCCATCCATCCATCACACCCCGACTAGCCAATCACACCGTGAGGATCAAGTCAACCCACCCCGCCGCTCACACTCAATCAGCTGCAGTCAAGCCGCTTTTCATAATATTTGTGGCGAGCCACCGGAGTATCATTACCAGTCAAGCCGCTTTCATATAGTATTTTTGTGGTCAAGCCACTGAAATCATAAGTAAACATTATAATGAATATTTTGTGGCAATGCCACCAGGCTACACTGCTTTTCATACATTTTTCCCAACCCATGCGATATGTAACATGCAATATACATAATAAAGCATAATATCCACATATATGTACAACAATCATTAATCCAATAATTTATTACGGTGAATCGGCACATTATAGAACTTTGTAATTCGGCTCACTAAGGCATTCTAGCAATTCGGCCCATAGGGGCATTTTCGTAAATCGGCCCATAGGGGCATTTTCGTAAATCAGCTCATCGGGGCATTTTCATAATTTGGTCCATAGAGGCATTTTCGTAAATTTAACAATTTTAATACCGATTTTGAAAAATCTATAGAAATAATGTAGTTTAAGCAAATTTCTCGATTTGTGCCATATTACGATTTTTAGCCATATAAATAATAACGATCTATTTTCCAACGTGATATCTAATCATGAATCTACGGGATTTCGGTGTGAGATTACACACCTGATTACGGTAAGAATTAATCCTTCTTGATCGTCAGCACCTAAATCACCATTACTCTCGATTAATCCAACAAACGAGATTTTATTATTCTAAATCTAAATCAAACGATCTATTGAAACGCTTACCCTTAGTATCGTGAACGACCACGATTTGTCTATTTTCACCAGATGATGGTCCAAAACCCGGTGGAAAATCCCGAACCACCGATACCGCCCTTCGTTTGAACTTAGGAGTAGGAATTGCAAATCCACTCCTTTTGTCTCCTACTATCGCTTTTCCTTTCAAATCGTTACCACTTGCCTCCATTGAAAAGATCTCGGTTAGAAAGTTCTATGATGAGAGAATGTATTTGTTTTGGAATAGGATTTGGCTTACCACTTATTCCGAAAAACAACGAGTGGATGAAACGAGTGATTTAATCCCTATAATAACCGTTTAGACAAATCCATCGATTCGTTTTAGCGAAATCAGCACACAATAAAATATATCGAAATAAACTTTGAAGAAACACCTTACCTTAATCGATGATAAACTCAACTCCAATCGATTCGACTTGTGACTAAGAATGAGTCAACAAAAACAAAATGAAAGTTTCGGCCAACCCCTCAATAACACCGATTCGGTCAAGGAAGAGAGTGTGCCCAACACCCAAAAGAAAAAGAAAAGAAAAAGGGATATAGTGTTATGTGGTTCGGCTATTGGAGAAAAAGAACAAGGATGATTCGGCCTCTATGTAAAACCGATTAAAGAAAATGAGAGAAAGGTTGAAGAATTAATGAGGAAATAAAAAGAAGAGATGGACAAGAGAAATGTCAAAGTTTCGACTAATACTATGAAAGAGATGAACAAAAAGAGAGACTTGTGTTTTGGCAACCAAGGAAAAGATTGGAAGAAAAAGGCACCAAAATGATAAAAGAATAAAAGATGGCTAAGGCAAAGATGAAAGGAAGAAAAGAAAAATGCTCCCAAATGGTCTCGGTTTTAGGCAAGGAAAAGAGGTACCAAATGAACAAAGAAAAGACTTTCAAAAAAGAAATCAAAAGCTCTTCAAAATGCCTAACAAAATTTGGCACACCCCTCCCCCTTACCAAAACCGATTACACCCTAACCAAAAAGATGCATGTTGACCAAAAATTCCTTCCTTTAGCAACTCCTAAAATTCGGCCAACATGTTCCCTCCCTTGCCTTTTTATTTGATTTCTTTCCTTCATTTTCCCTTGTTTTTTTCCTCCTTACCATAATCCTTAGTCATCTTTCCATAAATAAAAAGTCTTCCTTACCTTAATTATCACCATGGCTGACACTTGGAAGAGAAACACAAAAATAAATCCCAAAATTTGCAATATATGGGATTCAAACCTCTTCCCTCCATGCTCTCCACTTGACGCCACCCCACTCCACCATGTGCTCCACTTGTGCTAGCAAAGCACACTCTTATTTCCTTAAATATTGATGCCACTTGCCTTCTCCCCTTAAGGGCTTAAACAAAAAAATTTTACTAAGGCCCAACTTAACCCCAAGCCTTCTTAGGACCCCTAAACATACAAAATTAACATTCTTAACTAGCCTATTGCATGATATAATGCAAAGCATAAAATTCTGAATTTTAGGATGTTACACTGGTCATCGGACTTGTGAGCCACCGCCTCACGCGCCACACGCGCCACCGCAATCAGCAGCCAGAGAGTCAAATCTCTCTGTTTCGAAGGTAGTTTTCTCACCCTTTTTATTTTAATACTATTTTGTATATAAAATATGCATGAATCGAAGGAAAAAATATAAAAAATAACACGAAAAAAAGGAAATCACCTCTGTAAACAGGTTTTCATATTTTATTTATCGGTATTTTTTTTAATATTTGCGTATTCTCTCTGTGTGTGTCTGTTACAGGTTGCTTTGGGGTTTATATAACCCTGAAATAAAAAAAAATAGAAACAAAATCTGTTTTGCTAGTTTTTCTGCCATTTCTTTCCTTTTGCTGTGGTATTCTTTTCTTGTTTCACAGGTAAGTGACGAGATCTCGGCGATGGGGCGTAATTTGGGCGCGGATTGCGGCGCGAGGAGAGGCTGGTGGCTGCGGCGCGAGGGTTTGTCTTTGGCGCTGCGCGCTAAGGGTTTCGAAACCCTAGGCTTCAAATCATTTAGTGTTGGGCCCTTTTGGGCCGTCTCTGTTTTGGGTGTAATTGGGTCTGGGTAGAGTAGCAGGTCTGAGTAGGCTGTTTTAGGCTTGGGTGTTTTTGGGCTTAGGTTAGCATTCGGGTTTGGTTTTTTAGTTCTGGGTTATTTGTTTTAGTATTGGGCTATTAATTGGTTTTGTAAATGGGCTGTAAAAATAAACTGGACATTTATTTTTTAATTTTTTTGTTTTTTATTCTGGTTTGTTTTATCTATAAGGGCCCGGGCAGAAATGGGCTATTACAGGTATCATACATACCTTAGCCAACACATAGTTACTCACCAATCATGCTACCCAACCTCTCGACTTTACATTTTGATCGACCTTTGCTATTCTTTTGATTGATTCGCACACATAGTGCCATTTTCGTATTCAATCATAATTGTCATCGCACACTTAGGGCCAATACGTTTGTAACACCCCAAACCAGGTCTATGCGTCAAGACGAGATTTGGTTTGTCACACCGAACGAACATCTAATATTCTCTAATGATTTAAGTATAACAGTAATGCAAAACCTTTAGAAATAAGGTTTAATAAAAACTAAGTACAATGATTAAAATTTATGAATTAAGAAAAATACTTGTTTGAAATCTTATATATATTAGTCAAAACCTTAACGTAGTTTTAAAAGAATTTGAAAGAAATTGAAAAGTAATTTAGGTGTCCAAAATTGTTATAAAACACAATATTTTTAAGAAAACTTTATAGATTTTAACATAAGCCCATATTAAGAGTCTTAAAATAAAATTAAATCCATCCACACATAAAAATCCATAAAAACATAATTAGAGGCCTTATTACATCATACCCAAATAGTAATTAAAATAAGTAACTTAAATAAAGTTTATAGTTTATAAAACCCAAGCTCGTAGTATGGCCTCCACCAAGTCATCCCCGGCCCAAGTCCACATCAATTTCCATTACCTGAGATGGATAATAAAACGGGGTGAGTTACAAAGAACTCTCGATGTGTAACTCACTTACCACCATTATTGGGCCAGACCATCAAGGCATTAATTTGGGCTTGAGCCCAATTACAAATTTTAACAATATAAAAATGAAATAAAATATATAAAATGCATGTAAAATGAATTTCCCAACCAAGCCTAATTTCCATCCGCTACACACCCCCGTACCAACCAAAGACACACTGTGGGGATCAAGTCATCCCACCCCGCCAAACACACCAATCGTAGGCATTTAGCCTTTTAAATAATATTGTAGTGCACTACCGAACTAGATTGTGACATAGTCACCGAACTAGAGGCATTAAGCCAAATTTGTGGCAGAGCCACCGAACTAGAGGCATTAAGCCAAATTTGTGGCAGAGCCATCGAACTAGATTCATGACCACAGGCCTTACTTCTCTTCATCATATATCCCATCCCATGCAATTATGTATGAATAACAAACTTTAATCATAAATAATTTATCAAGTAATCCATAATACAAATGAGTTTTTAATTAAACTTTTCATTTGGGTCCATTAAACAAAATAGTATTTAGCCCATTTAGCAATCTAGCGAACTTTGGCCCATATTTCGAACTAGAAGGTTTTTGGCCCATTATATCGATCTAGCAGTTTTTAGGCCCAATTTGTCGAACTAGCAGTTTTTCGGCCAAATTTATCGATCTAGTAGTTTTTCGACCCAATTTAACAATCTAGCAGTCTTTCGGCCCAATTTAACAATCTAGCAATCTTTCGGCCCAATTTAACGATCTAGCAGTCTTTCGGCCCAATTTAACGATCTAGCAGTATTTCGGCTCAATTTATCGATCTAGCAATATTTCAGCTCAATTTATCGATCTAGCCATATTTCGGCTCAATTTATCGATCTAGTAATTTTTCCGACTTTAACCGTTTTCATGCATTTACACAAAAGTGTTAATTATCACATAATTTTCGATTTTGCCATTTTTACGGTTTATCATAATACTTACTGTTTAGTATCTAACCCGAAAGATAAGTGTGAAGTTACACACCTGGTTATAGTGAGAACTAGACTTTCCCGCCACAACACCTATACGTATCACGATAAATTAGAATCACTATATTTTAATAACGAAATCAATCTTAGGAATTAACGATCTAACTTTTACCCTCGGATTTTCGAACTACTTCTACTTGCGGTTTCTCCCCGATTGATGGTTCGTTAACCGAATCAAATCCACGAACAAATAATGGTTCGGGAGTACGAACTACTTCAAACAATTGATTCTCCTCGGATGAACGCCCACAACCCGTGGGGAAATCCTTGATTGTTGAAAAAACATCCTTTGCTTATACTTAGGGGGATTAATGGAACCTCCCTTCTTCCGAACACTAAACACCGCCCTTTTCTTCCCTATCTTGATTGTCTTCAAAGACAAAAGATCGTTAATCCAATCTATTATTACATCGAAATATGACTAAGGGTTTAAGGGTGAAATTAAACACCACAAAGATCCTTGTTCCAAAATATGAGAATCGATCAAACGTTCCTTTATCACCTTAAATCGATTCCAACGTTCTAAGATACCCACGAACACTTGATTTCCGATCTTCCGCTATCGCACTAAAATATAACCATTGGAAACGTTTAAGAGATGGAATGGTAAAATTTCTATCCAAGAAATCCTTTTTACCATCATCAAAATTCGGCCAACATATTTATTAACTAATCGTAAAATAAAAAGAACCCTTACCTATTATCCACAATTGGAAAGAGACGATTGAGAAAGATGTTTGTGCAAGATGGAGGATTCGACTATATGACCAAAGAAAATAGAAAAATGATTCGGCTATGGGTACATCAACATTCGGCCATGAGAGAAAATAATAGAGAAAGTATGAGTATCAAGAATAAAAGATGAGAGAAGAATGATGATGATGTTGTTTCAATTTTCAAAGAGAATAAAAGAGAAAGAAAGAAGGAGATGAGTTTTGGGAGCAATGTATATTCGGCAATGGGGAGAAGAAAAGTAAAGAATGGCTTTTTGGTGTTGGTAGAATCGGCACTATGAGAAAGGCACAAAATTGAACACTAAAGTGAAAAGCAAAAATGACCAAATGGTCAAAATAATCAAGGCTTACCAAAAGATCAATTTTGGCCAAAGGGAAAAGTTGAGAAGAGGAATGCAAAATTTTGCACAAAAACTAAAATGACCAAAAGCAAACTCCTAAACCTTACCAAGCTACTAGCAAAATTCGGCCAACCTTCCCCCTAGCCATATTGCCGTCCAAATTTATTGGTCAAATGACCATGAATTTGTTTCCAAAACACTTTCCTTGATACTTGCCCTATGTCTCCATATCTTTCCATATTTTCTTGATTCCCTACCATAAATTCACTCTTACCTTATTCCTTTGATATACTAACCAAAAATAACAAGGTCAACACTTACCATAAATAAGCTTGGCCGACACTTACCATAGAAGAGCAAAATAAAAGTTGTCCAAATGTTATACAAGGGATTCGAACCACTCCCATGCAATATCTCATGCGCCAACACCACCTTGCCATTTACTTATCTTATGCTACTTTTTAACACTTAATTTAACTTAAGTGTCAATGCCACTTGCTCCACTTCAATAAATTCTCAAACTAAAAATTATTCCATACCCGAATAATTCTATACTCTTCTTCAGGACTATAATAGGCACGAAAAGAAATAAGAAAATTTTTCCTTCATAATCTAAACCCCAAAACATGCAATAAATCGATACTTGAATTTTAGGGTGTTACAACTCTACCCTCCTTAAAGAAAATTTCGTCCTCGAAATTTACCTGGTTGAAAGAGATGAGGGTATTGTTGACGAATTGTATCCTCAGGCTCCCACGTAGCTTCCTCCACTCCGTGATTACGCCATAAAATCTTGACCAACGGCACGGTTTTCTTTCTTAGCCCCTTAACATCTCGGTCTAAGATTTCCACTGGTTCCTCCTCAAGAGACAAGTCTGAATTCAACTCCACTTCTTCTACCGGTACTATGTGCGAAGGATCCGATCTATAGCGCCTCAGCATGGAAACATGAAAAACATTATGAATCTGACTCAACTCCGGAGGTAATTCGATCTGATAGGCCACTGGACTAACACGCTTCACCACACGATATGGTCCAATGTATCTAGGACTCAACTTGCCCTTCTTCCCAAACCTGAAAATCTTCTTCCAAGGTGAGACCTTCAAGAAAACTTGATCCCCCACAGCATACTCGATACTTCTACGCTTCAGATCTGCATACGACTTTTGTCTATCCGAAGCTTCCTTTAACCGTGTTCGAATAGCTTTTACTTTTTCTTCCGTTTCAGAGATCAGCTCAGGACCTAACATCTGTCATTCGCCCAATTCAGTCCAACAACTAGGAGAACGACACCTACGACCATATAATGCCTCGTAGGGTGCCATCTGAATGCTAGACTTATAGCTATTGTTGTAAGCAAATTCTGCCAACGGTAGAAAATCCTCCCAACTACCTTTGAAGTCGATTACACATCCCCTTAACATGTCTTCCGAATCTGAATTACTCTTTCTCGATTGACCATCCGATCGAGGATGAAAAGCCGTCATCGAAGTTTAGCTTTGTTCCCACAAATCATGCAAAGCTTTCCAAAATCGTGGCGTAAACCTAGGATCCCTATCTGATATAATAGACACAGTACCCCATGCAACCTCACGATTTCGGATACGTGCATACTTAGCCAACTTCGTAACGAGTAATCCGTCTGAACCGGTAGAAAATGAGCGATCTTCGTCAACGATCAACAATTACCCAAACAGAATTTTTCTTAGTAGGTGTTAAAGGTAACCCACTAACAAAATCCATTGTTATCCGCTCCCATTTCCAAAGAGGAATCTTTACCGGTTTTAATAATCCCGACGGCAATTGATGCTCGCCTTCACTTGGCGACAAGTTAAACATTTTCCCACAAATTCGTAAATCTCACACTTCAACCCCGGCCACCAATATTGTTCACGAAGATCCCGATACATCTTATTTCCTCCGGTGTGCATAGCATAAGGGCTACTATGCGCCTCCCGTAGAATCATTTGTCTCGAATCCGAGTCCTTAGGTATACAAACTCTCCCACGAAAACATAACACACCTTCCGCGTTATGCTAAAATCCTCTATTCCACCATTTCAACTTGTTGAATTAAAAGTCCCAACTTCTTATCTGATATCTGTTTTTCCTTGATTTGCTCTAACCACAGAGGCTTCACCTGAAGTTCTGCTATCAGACTACCATCCTCGTACAAACTCAAATGGGCAAACATTGTTCTCAAATCAGATACCACCTTACGACTTAACGCGTCTGCTACCACATTAGCTTTTCCAGGATGATACTCGATTGAGAAATCATAGTCCTTTAATAGCTCCACCCATCTTCGTTGTCTCAAGTTTAATTCCTTCTGAGTAAGAAGATACTTAAGACTCTTGTGATCCGTATAGATGATAGACTTTTCACCGTAGAGGTAATGCCTCCAAATCTTTAGAGCAAACACTACTGCAGCTAACTCCAAGTCATGAGTAGGGTAGTTTACTTCGTGCGGTCTCAGCTGACGAGAAGCATAAGCCACCACTTTCCCACTTTGCATCAATACACATCCTAAACCCGTGTGTGACGCATCGCAGTAAACTATAAACTCCTTTCCAGCCTCAGGTTGAATCAGTACTGGCGCTTCCGTTAAAATCTTCTTCAATTTCTCAAAACTTTCTTGCTGTTTATCGGTCCATATATATGGTACTCCCTTTCGCAATAGCTTAGTTAGGGGTGCAGCAATCAACGAAAACCCCTCAACAAAGCGTCTATAGTAACCAGCCAAACCCAAGAAACTCTGAATCTCAGCTACTGACTTTGGTGGTTTCCAATCCAATACAGCCTCAATCTTCCGAGGATCCACCCTTATTCCTTCGGCTGATACCACATGACCCAAGAAAGTCACTTCCCTTAACCAGAATTCACATTTACTGAATTTGGCATAAAGTTGATTATCTCGAAGTAATCGCGCAATACAACTCGCAAATGCGAGTCATGCTCCTCTTCATTCCTTGAATATACCGAATGTCATCTATGAATACCACCACAAACCAGTCTAAATATGGTTGAAAGACCCGGTTCATCATATCCATAAATGCACTAGTAGTGCATTGGTCAACCCAAACGGCATCACCAAAAACTCATAATGTCCATAACGAGTTCGAAAAGCATCTTGTGAATATCCGCTTCTTTCACCTTAAGCTGGTGATAACCTGATCTCAAATCAATTTTGGAGAAAACGGAAGCTCCCTTCAATTGATCAAACATGTCATCAATTCTTGGCAGAGGATACCGATTCTTGATCGTCAATTTATTCAATTGCTTGTAGTCAATACACATACGCATTGACCCATCTTTCTTCTTAACAAACAAAATCGGTGCTCCCCATGGAGACACACTCAGTCGAATAAAGCCCCGATCTAGCAATTCTTGAATTTGAGCTTTAAGCTCCGACAACTCCTTCGGTGCCATTCTATAAGGAGCAATGGACACTGGAGCCGTTCCGGGCAAAAGCTCAATACCAAATTCCACTTCCCGATCTGGAGGTATGCCGGGAAGTTCTTCAGGAAAAACATCTGGAAATTCCTTCACTGTTCTCACATCTTCCACTGACAACTCTTTGGCATCTAAAGCACTAATAAAAGCTAGAAATGCTCCATACCCTTTTCGCACCAACTTTTCTGCCTTAAGTGCAGATACCACATTTGCCAAGTAATTCCTTCGCTCACCTATCATAATTATCTCCTTATCCTCCACAGTTCTTATTGACATCCGCTTTTCGGCACAATCCACTTGCGCCCGATGCTTAACCAACCAATCCATACCCAAAATGATATCGAACTCGCCGAAAGGCAATTCCATCAAATTTGCCAGAAATATTTCTCCTTGAATTACTAAGGGCACGTCTCTAAACAATTTATTTACCAACACCGACTGTCCTAAAGGACTAATTACCTTCATCTCACTATCAGAAATTTCAGAGTCTAAATTCAAGTTTCCAGATATGGTGCTACCGACATACGAATGGGTAGAACCAATATCTATCAAAGCAATAACAGGTACATCAAAGATGAAGAACGTACCAGTTATCACATCAAGTGCATTGCCATCCTCACGGCGTCTAACTGCATATACCAATCCTGGCTGTCTTACATCTGTGTTGCCTCTAGGACCATTGCCTCGACCCGCTGCACCTTGACCACGTTCAGCCCCATTACCACCACGACCTGGTCCACGACCTCTCAGTGGTTGCTGAATTCCTCTTGCTGGTGGTGCATCAGTGTTACGAGCTTCCTGAGTTGTATCCATTCGATGAGGGCAATTCCTATATTGATGATCCATCGACCCGCATTTGTAGCAAGCACCCGTTTTCTTCTAGCACTCTCCAGAATGCCTTTTCCCACAATCAGCACAATCTCGACTCTGATTCACAGTTACAGGTGTTCTACCTTGAGCTGGTTCATCATTTCGAGGCCTCTTCAGAAACCTTTTTGAAAAACCCGAATACTTCATATCTCTCTTGCCTCTAGCTCGTTCCCGATTCTGACGTTCCGAGTTCTTAGCCTCTTCGGCTATCCATGCCTTTTCCACAAGCGTGGAAAAAGTTCTAACTTGTTGTGGGGCTATCAAAACCCGCAATTCATCGTTCAAGCCATCCTCAAAGCGTACACAACGCTCATGATCCGTTGCCACTATTGTTCGAGCATAGCGACTCAAGCGCAAAAACTCAGCTTCATATGCTGCCACTGTCTTATTCCCTTGGACCAGATTCAGGAATTCCTTCCTTCTGGCATCAACATAACTCGTACCTACATATTTCCCTTGGAAGGAAACTTTAAAGAATTCCCAATTGACTAATGCAGCTTCAGTGCCTTCTCGGACAGTAAGCCACCATTGGTATGCTTCGTCCCTCAACAAGGACACCACTCCCCTTAGTTTTTGTTCCACAGTGCACTCAAGATCGTCCATAATTCACTCCACTGCCTCAAGCCAATATTCAGCGACATTTGGAGCTACACGAGACACCTCACGAAAACCTCAAAGACCACTTGATTTCAATCGTTTGATATCGACCCACGGCCGTTGGCCCGGTTCTAGCTCCAGCCACCCTTTCAAGGACTCGCAGCATTGCTCGTGTCACCGCATTATCTTCTTCCATATGATCATGTGATCCCGTCTCACTTTCGAGTGAAGCAGGTGCATCCATTTCCGGCATATGATCCGGCGCTTCAGTTGCGCCTCTAACACCTCGTCCTCTACCACGGCCACGTCTACCGCGTCCACGACCACGTCCTCTAGTGCTCATAGTGACTGATTTAATCTGGTTATGAGTTTTATGAATCAGAATACTATTTCAGTGTTTATTAACGATGTTTTATGATATGAAAGAGATAGAGTTGTTTTCGCAACCATATCCTATTGTCTCAATCTCTACGATTTTCCACACCTAAAACTAGAAGTTCTAGAGTGTTTCTTATGATCATATCACAATGATAATAAACAATCAATATACAGATACTTACTTGACTTGGCGCGGATGTTCATGGTGCCATACTACCTTTAAATCAAAAAGTCTAGAAATTTGAATTATTTTTCAACCAAATATCATTGTTGAACCCAAACCACACCGAGTTTTGAAACTAGCTCTGATACCATTAAATGTAACACCCCAAACCAGGTCTATGCGTCAAGACGAGATTTGGTTTGTCACACCGAACGAACATCCAATATTCTCTAATGATTTAAGTAAAACAGTAATGCAAAACCTTTAGAAATAAGGTTTAATAAAAACTAAGTACAATGATTAAAATTTATGAATTAAGAAAAATACTTGTTTGAAATCTTATATATATTAGTCAAAACCTTAACGTAGTTTTAAAAAAATTTGAAAGAAATTAAAAAGTAATTTAGGTGTCCAAAATTGTTATAAAACACAATATTTTTAAGAAAACTTTATAGATTTTAACATAAGCCCATATTAAGAGTCTTAAAATAAAATTAAATCCATCCACACATAAAAATCCATAAAAACATAATTAGAGGCCTTATTACATCATACCCAAATATTAATTAAAATAAGTAACTTAAATAAAGTTCATAGTTTATAAAACCCAAGCTCGTAGTATGGCCTCCACCAAGTCATCCCCGGCCCAAGTCCACATCAATTTCCATTACCCGAGATGGATAATAAAACGGGTGAGTTACAAAGAACTCAATGTGTAACTCACTTACCACCATTATTGGGCCAGGACCATCAAGGCATTAATTTGGGCTTGAGCCCAATTACAAATTTTAACAATATAAAAATGAAATAAAATATATAAAATGCATGTAAAATGAATTTCCCAACCAAGCCTAATTTCCATCCGCTACACACCCCGCACCGGCCCAAAGACACCTGTGTGGGGATCAAGTCGACCACCCCGCCAAACACACCAATCGTAGGCATTTAGCCTTTTAAATAATATTGTAGTGCACTACCGAACTAGATTGTGACATAGTCACCGAACTAGAGGCATTAAGCCAAATTTGTGGCAGAGCCACCGAACTAGATTCATGACCACAGGCCTTACTTCTCTTCATCATGTATCCCATCCCATGCAATTATGTATGAATAACAAACTTTAATCATAAATAATTTATCAAGTAATCCATAATAAAAATGAGTTTTTAATTAAACTTTTCATTTGGGTCCATTAAACAAAATAGTATTTAGCCCATTTAGCAATCTAGCGAACTTTGGCCCATATTTTGAACTAGAAGGTTTTTGGCCCATTATATCGATCTAGCAGTTTTTAGGCCCAATTTGTCGAACTAGCAGTTTTTCGGCCAAATTTATCGATCTAGTAGTTTTTCGACCCAATTTAACAATCTAGCGCATCTTTCGCCCAATTTAACAATCTAGCGATCTTTCGCCCAATTTAACGATCTAGCAAAGATTTCGCTCAATTTATCGATCTAGCAATATTTCACTCAATTTATCGATCTAGCCATATTTCGCTCAATTTATCGATCCGGTAATTTTTCCAACTTTAACCGTTATCATGCATTTACACAAAAGTGTTAATTATCACATAATTTTTGATTTTGCCATTTTTACGGTTTATCATAATACTTATCGCTTAGTATCTAACCCGAAAGATAAGTGTGAAGTTACACACCGGGTTATAGTGAGAACTAGACTTTCCCGCTCGTCAACACCTATACGTATCACGATAAATTAGAATCACTATATTTTAATAACGAAATCAATCTTAGGAATTAACGATCTAACTTTTACCTCGATTTTGAACTACTTCTACTTGCGGTTTCTCCCCGATTAATGGTTCGTTAACCGAATCAAATCCACGAAGAAATAATGGTTTGGGAGTACGAACTACTTCAAACAATTGATTCTCCTCGGATGAACGTCCGCGCAACCCTGGGAAATCCTTCTTTGAAAAAATGATCCTTTGCTTATACTTAGGGGATTAATGGAACCTCCTTCTTCCGAACACTAAACACCGCCTTTTTCTTCCCTATCTTGATTGTCTTCAAAGACAAAAGATCGTTAATCCAATCTATTATTACATCGAAATATGACTAAGGGTTTAAGGGTGAAATTAAACTTACCACAAAGATCCTTGTTCCAAAATATGAGAATCGATCAAACGTTCCTTTATCACCTTAAATCGATTCCAACGTTCTAAGATACCCACGAACACTTGATTTCCGATCTTCCGCTATCGCACTAAAATATAGCCATTGGAAACGTTTAAGAGATGGAATGGTAAAATTTCTATCCAAGAAATCCTTTTACCATCATCAAAATTCGCCAACATATTTATTAACTAATCGTAAAATAAAAAGAACCCTTACCTATTATCCACGATTGGAAAGAGACGATTGAGAAAGATGTTTGTGCAAGATGGAGGATTCGGCTATATGACCAAAGAAAATAGAAAAATGATTCTGGCTATGGGTACATCAACATTCGGCCATGAGAGAAAATAATAGAGAAAGTATGAGTATCAAGAATAAAAGATGAGAGAAGAATGATGATGATGTTGTTTCAATTTTCAAAGAGAATAAAAGAGAAAGAAAGAAGGAGATGAGTTTTGGGAGCAATGTATATTCGGCAATGGGGAGAAGAAAAGTAAAGAATGGCTTTTTGGTGTTGGTAGAATCGGCACTATGAGAAAGGCACAAAATTGAACACTAAAGTGAAAAGCAAAAATGACCAAATGGTCAAAATAATCAAGGCCTACCAAAAGATCAATTTCGGCCAAAGGGAAAAGTTGAGAAGAGGAATGCAAAATTTTGCACAAAAACTAAAATGACCAAAAGCAAACTCCTAAACCTTACCAAGCTACTAGCAAAATTCGGCCAACCTTCCCCCTAGCCATATTGCCGTCCAAATTTATTGGTCAAATGACCATGAATTTGTTTCCAAAACACTTTCCTTGATACTTGCCCTATGTCTCCATATCTTTCCATATTTTCTTGATTCCCTACCATAAATTCACTCTTACCTTATTCCTTTGATATACTAACCAAAAATAACAAGGTCAACACTTAGCATAAATAAGCTTGGCCGACACTTACCATAGAAGAGCAAAATAAAAGTTGTCTAAATGTTATACAAGGGATTCGAACCACTCCCCTCATGCAATATCTGTAAAATCCCGGTCTAGGGGTTATGCATTTAGTGCATAACTCAGGGGATGGAAGGCTTAGGGTGAGGTTGGATGAATATTAAGGGGTTTGGAGAACCCTAGAAGGCAAGGGATGACTTAGGAAATTTTTGAATTTTAGTGTAAGAAGGGGAGCTTGGCTTTGGAGGTCTTAAGAGAAAAATTTGGAAGGTTAAGATGTAAGAATGGCTTTGGTGGAGTGGCATGGGGCGCCACTTAGAGCATGGGGAAGGTGACGCCTCATGGTGCTTAGGGGTCTCATGTTCGAGCTGCAAAGGCAGCATTTTGGTTTTATTTTGCGTCAATTAGGGGGAACTGGGCTAGGTATGCCTTAAAAATAAACGGCAGGGTTAATGGACATGAAAGCCCAGTTGGCAAAGTGGCTCCATGCGCTGCTTAAAGGCTTTGTGGTGACGCTAATGAGGGCCTGGGTTCGAATCCAGGCGGCAGCAAGGGTGTTTTATTTTTGGTTTTGGCGTGAGACAAGTGAGCTAACGAAGGAGGCCTTAAAAAAAGTTTTGGGGGGATTATATCACAAATGGCGCATTGGCAAATTGGCTGGGACGTTGGCTGCAGATTATGGTTCCAGGGAGGTCGCAGGTTCGAGTAGCTGGAGCAGCATTTTGCGCCTTATTTTTATATGCGGTGATGGGCTTAAGTAGGAAGGCCTTATAATTAAATGGTGGGGTTATTTGACATGAAAGTCTAATGGGAGAAGTGGTTAGGGACGTTGGAAGAGAGGGCTGGTGCGTGAGGTCGTTGGTTCGAATCAAAGCAGCAGCATTTTGTTTTTCCTTTTTGCTGCTGGCGTGACAAAGTGAATTGGCCTGCACATGGTTTCCTTGTTGTTTTTGCATTCGGCTGGAAGGAAGTTGATGAACACATGGCTTCTTTGTTTTTTTTCATTATTTACTTGATGAGATAATAAGGAATAATAAGGATTAAATTAGATTCTAATTAGATTATTATTTGATTAATCCTTAATAGTTGGCAAGAGAGAATTTAGGCATGTGAGCATTCAAATTATTTTGAATAGTTTAAATTTAGTGGCCAAGAGAAAATATAGGAGATGGAGTGTTCAAATTATTTTGAATATCTTTAAACTACTGGTCAAGAGCAATTCAAGTATTTGGCCGAATTTTAAACTCTTCATGAGAAGAGTGGACGGCAAACATGGGGAGGGGATAATGCCGAATTCTTTTGGTCTTTTCTTTATAATCTCGGCTAAACCTCCATCTATTGATTTTTCTTTTTCGTTCTCTCTCAAACCGAAATACTATTACAATCTAATTTTTCTTTTTATTGGCCGAATCCTATACACCTCACCTTCAATTTATTTTCTTTTCTTTCCTTCTCAAAACCGAACCCCTATCTCCCCTTTTCTCACTATTTTCTTTCCATTCAAGCCGAACCTTATTTCTTGTGGAGGCCGATTATTGGTTGGGCAAAGGTTGGAGCGTTGGGTCTTTTCTTTAGTCGTTGTGAAAGGTAAGGATTTATGTTATTAACCTATCTCTTTTAGTATTCGTTAACCAAAGGGTGGTCGTGGTGTTTGGAGTTGGCCGAATGTTCTTAAGCCCTTAATATCATGTTTCTTTTGTGTATAAACAGCGTGAGGGAGCACCTAGGGGCTATTCAAGTTCGGCTACTCAAGGTAAGGTGGTGGTGGTAAGTATTCGGCCAAAGGGGGGCCATACTCATGGATTATTATTAGTAGCCGATCCTAATTGTTGTATAGCAGGGATTACGACAACTCAAGGGCAAGTGCAGCTTTCGGGATTTCGATAAGTAAGGTAAGGGGCTTGTGGTATTCGGCCATAGGCCATTTTATGGGTTTTAGGTGCTAACCGATTTTGATTTTGGAGGTTTAGGGGCTAGTCGACAGAAGTAAACAAGCCTTCGAGATTTAAGATCTTTCGGTAAGGATGTAAAGTCATGGTTCTTTTTTTGTTTAAGATCTCGTACTTGTCGATTAACGAAGTGTTCTGATTAAGCATTTTGATGGAGGCCAATACCAGTCAAGGAGAGCAAGGGAAGGTTCCTATCCCGAAGTTTAAGAAAAGAGCTGTCTCAGTGGTTCGGGATTGGCCACCGGGGTGTGGGCCAGCAACAGAAAGCTATAGGCAGGTAGCCGTAGTCTCGCTTAGCGATAGCGTCGGGGATCGAGAGTCTAGAACTCCAAGTAATAAGGTGTGTAGTTAGCCATTGTTTCCGGGATTTGCGTGATATTTGTATGTGTAATGTGTTTACTAACAAGTGCAGTGATAATCGTGATATTGATACCCTTCAAGGGTATGACGAGGATCAGGTTAGTAACTAAGTGGTTGAAATATGATTATTGTTTTGTATATGTGAATATGCCTATGATTACGAATAAAACATATGCATGCATTATCATGACTGTATTTTATGTTGCATGTGCATGGGTGGGCTATGAAAGAAGGTACGGGTGTACTTCGAGTACGTGGTTGATGAGTAGCTGTGTGCCTCATCGTGATAGATATAGGCTATGTGCCATATCGTGGATTGATGATAGACTATGTGTCCCATCGTGATTTTGGTGTTAGCTACGGCTACATCGTGGATTGGCGCTGACTGAGGTCGCGTTGTGGATTTTGTGCTTAATTGCACGTGGATGGCTTGAATGCCTTTGTGGAGTAAAAAGGAGAGGGCGATTTAATAATCCCCTGGTGTGTGGTAGGCTGGATAAGGGGGTGTGTAGAGGATGGACCTTAGGCTTGGGTCGGGATTCATTATTGCATAATTGTGGTATGTGAATACATGTGATTGTGGACTTGAATAAGAAATGGGCTAAGCCCAGTATGTGGAGGGTATGTGGCTAATTACCCGGTTACTTGATAAATGTAATGTGTATGGGCCAAGCCCAGAATGTGATATGATCCGAATATGACATATTGATATCTGATGCATGGGTTATTATGTGGTTAGCATGTGGGTGGATTTCATGGTTAATTACACACTTGAGTCAGTGTGACTCACCCAACTTTTTAACCATCGCAGTGATTCGTGATTAATGGACCGGGTTGGAGTGGATACAAAGGTGGCCATGCAGAAGCAGATTTTTATACAGAAGTTGTTTTTCTTTATTTAATAGTATTTATCATTTTCAGTACTCTAAGTATTTGAATAAGTTTTGTTGTAATAAGGCCCAATTAAATTATTTGAGTATTTATATTGTGTTAAAGAAAAAGGACGATTAAATGGTTATTTTGAAATCGCTTTATTTTCTAAGAAACTTCATCTTAAAACATGTAATAAAGTTTTAATTAGGATATTTTATATCGAGCTTATATTATTTAATAGATTTTTCAATGGACATAATATTCAAAAGTTAACAAATTTTCACGGGTTATTTTAAGTCAAAACAAATTTTCAACCATTTTTCCGTAGTGACATACCAGATCCGGTCAGGGCTTGTGGGCCGGGTTTGGGGGATGTTACAATTTGGTATCAGAGCCCGGTTCAAAACTCGGCTTTGAGGGTTTTGGGTTCAAAAATGTTTTCAAAAATGGGCTTTTCAAAATATGGGCTTTTATTTCAGGTTATTCTGGCATGGCACCTGTACCTCCAACCCGAAGTCCACCAGGTAAGTACTTCGGACTTTTGAAGTGATTTGAATATATGAATTGTATGGGCTTATATGGGAACGTAGATTAGTGGACTAGGATCTATTGAACCCTAGGACTAGTCTACTCAAAAACATGCATAAGACTTAAGGATTATTAAACAAATCTGTGAAGTAAGTCGCCGAGTTAAGGTGTGGCAACCACTGTACGCATGTCTAGGATTGGTATTCAGTAAGAGCTTGGTACTTAAGCAGTCCTAGCGACTCACCTCCTCTTTACTCGAATCCTACCTGGTGCGTAGCTACGGTTCACCTTAACCAAGAGGACTTGTTCATAGGCTAAACCCGATAATTAAAACCCGAAAGGGACTAGCCATGCAGTTTTATAAAATTCCTAGTTTGAAAATCCCTAAATTACCCTTTAAATTGTTGTGAAATTTTTTTCCCCAAAATATCTCCGATTTGCAAAATTTCAAAAATTCCCACACAGTATTGTAAATTACTAAAATACCCTTATAGGAAAAAATGACGAAAATGCCCACAGGATAGAAGCGACAAAGAATGTTCGAATAGTGAGTGTGGGTGGTGGATACCACTGGATGAATATGTTGATGAATGAATGTGCCTTTATCGAGAAATGAATGTGATATTCTGAAGTAGAATAGTGAACTTGAATTGAACCTTTGTGTGATCGAAAGGACTACTTCTAAATACTTTACTTCATAAAATTGGTCGCGGTTAATAAGTGGAACAAAATTCTGATGCATAAAACTTTTTAATCAGATAAAATCGCAACGTTAGAAATGAGCTCTAGGAGACGTGGTCGAATGACAGTATCGAAACCAGTAGGGTCTGGCCATGGGTCAGAAAGTGACGTGCCGCCGTCGCCATCAGTGGGTGCGGAGGATCAAGATCCGACAAGAGGAGATGACACCGTATCGCAAGCTATGCTACGTGTGCTACAGCAAGTAGCAAGAGTTGGAATGAGAAGTGGAGCTCGGAAGTCAGTTTCGGAGAGACTTAGGTCCAACGGAGCTGAAGTTTTTAGAGGAGTATCCGGAGTGGCTCCGAATGTAGCGGAGTATTGGCTGGAAGCAGTCGAAAGAATCATGGATGATCTAGACTGTACTGCTGAGGAAAAGCTGAAAGGCGCGGTCTCGTTGCTACGAGATGAAGCTTATCGATGGTGGCTCACTGTCAAACAAGGTGTACCGGCAGATCGACTGGATTGGGATTACTTTAAGGCCAAGTTTGAAGGGAAGTGCGTAGGAGCCGATTATTTGGACTCGCAAAGGAAAGCGTTTCTAAATCTAGTACAAGGGAATAAGTCGATGGCGGAGTATGAAGCTGAATTTGTGCGGCTAAGTCAAGACGCCAAAGGAATCGTGGCTACCGATTATGAAAGGTGTGTTCGATTTGAAGATGGGTCATGCGATGAGTTGCGGGAGTTGATCGCTCCATGAGAAAAAGGACTTCGCCATTCTAGTGGAGAAAGCTCGAATCAAAGAGGTTAAGAAGACTATAAGAGAAAACCGAGAGAAGAATAGGAACGAGAATAAGAGAAGTTTTGGACCATCAGCATCGCTTGGTAATGTCCAGAAAAGACCAAGGATCGAGAATCCTGTACGTGCATTTGTACCAGCTGATCGGAACCGTTCATGTGTTGAGTGTGGGAGAGCTCATTTAGGAGAATGTTGGGGAAATAGTAAGGAATGTTTCCGGTGTGGGTCGAAGGCCCATTTGGTTAAGAACTGCCCTCAGGCAACGAGAGGCCGAGGTTCGAGCCATGGAGGAAATGGTACCGGTAGAGGTGCTACAGGATCGGATGCAAGTCAGCCAAGGACTTGATATCAGGTACGTTCTTTATTTTGGGACACCATTTATTGTCTTGTTGATGTGAAGTTAGCTCATGCTTGTGTGGCTAGTTAAGTGTAGGAACTTTGGATGTGAACCTTAAGACTGTGTCTAGAAGGCAGGATAGATTTACTAAGATCAGAGTGCGCAGCTGAGGCGTGGAGTAGCGAGTTAGGATTATTTGGTAGTAAGTAATTTCGAGGACGAAATTATTTTTAAGGAGGGTAGAATTGTAACATCCCGGTCTAGGGGTTATGCATTTAGTGCATAACTCAGGGGATGGAAGGCTTAGGGTGAGGTTGGATGAATATTAAGGGGTTTGGAGAACCCTAGAAGGCAAGGGATGACTTAGGAAATTTTTGAATTTTAGTGTAAGAAGGGGAGCTTGGCTTTGGAGGTCTTAAGAGAAAAATTTGGAAGGTTAAGACGTAAGAATGGCTTTGGTGGAGTGGCATGGGGCGCCACTTAGAGCATGGGGAAGGTGACGCCTCATGGTGCTTAGGGGTCTCATGTTCGAGCTGCAAAGGCAGCATTTTGGTTTTATTTTGCGTCAATTAGGGGGAACTGGGCTAGGTATGCCTTAAAAATAAACGGCAGGGTTAATGGACATGAAAGCCCAGTTGGCAAAGTGGCTCCATGCGCTGCTTAAAGGCTTTGTGGTGACGCTAATGAGGGCCTGGGTTCGAATCCAGCGCGCAAAAAGGGTGTTTTATTTTTGGTTTTGGCGTGAGACAAGTGAGCTAACGAAGGAGGCCTTAAAAAAGTTTTGGGGGAGTATATCACAAATGGCGCATTGGCAAATTGGCCGGGACGTTGGTCGCAGATTATGGTTCCAGGGAGGTCGCAGGTTCGAGTAGCTGGAGCAGCATTTTGCACCTTATTTTTATATGCGGTGATGGGCTTAAGTAGGAAGGCCTTATAATTAAATGGTGGGGTTATTTGACATGAAAGTCTAATGGGAGAAGTGGTTAGGGACGTTGGAAGAGAGGGCTGGTGCGTGAGGTCGTTGGTTCGAATCAAAGCAGCAGCATTTTGTTTTTCCTTTTTACTGTTGGCGTGACAGAGTGAATTGGCCTGCACATGGTTTCCTTGTTGTTTTTGCATTCGGCTGGAAGGAAGTTGATGAACACATGGCTTCTTTGTTTTTTTTTCATTATTTACTTGATGAGATAATAAGGAATAATAAGGATTAAATTAGATTCTAATTAGATTATTATTTGATTAATCCTTAATAGTTGGCAAGAGAGAATTTAGGCATGTGAGCATTCAAGTTATTTTGAATAGTTTAAATTTAGTGGCCAAGAGAAAATATAGGAGATGGAGTGTTCAAATTATTTTGAATATCTTTAAACTACTGGTCAAGAGCAATTCAAGTATTTGGCCGAATTTTAAACTCTTCATGAGAAGAGTGGACGGCAAACATGGGGAGGGGATAATGCCGAATTCTTTTGGTCTTTTCTTTATAATCTCGGCTAAACCTCCATCTATTGATTTTTCTTTTTCATTCTCTCTCAAACCGAAACACTATTGCAATCTACTTTTTATTTTTCTTGGCCGAATCCTATACACCTCACCTTCAATTTATTTTCTTTTCTTTCCTTCTCAAAAACCGAACCCCTATCTCCCTTTTCTCACTATTTTCTTTCCATTCAAGCCGAACCTTATTTCTTGTGGAGGCCGATTATTGGTTGGGCAAAGGTTGGAGCGTTGGGTCTTTTCTTTAGTCGTTGTGAAAGGTAAGGATTTATGTTATTAACCTATCTCTTTTAGTATTCGTTAACCAAAGGGTGGTCGTGGTGTTTGGAGTTGGCCGAATGTTCTTAGGCCCTTAATATCGTGTTTCTTTTGTGTATAAACAGCGTGAGGGAGCACCTAGGGGCTATTCAAGTTCGGCTACTCAAGGTAAGGTGGTGGTGGTAAGTATTCGGCCAAAGGGGGCCATACTCATGGATTATTATTAGTAGCCGATCCTAATAGTTGTATAGCAGGGATTACGACAACTCAAGGGCAAGTGCAGCTTTCGGGATTTCGATAAGTAAGGTAAGGGGCTTGTGGTATTCGGCCATAGGCCATTTTATGGGTTTTAGGTGCTAACCGATTTTGATTTTGGAGGTTTAGGGGCTAGTCGACAGAAGTAAACAAGCCTTCGGGATTTAAGATCTTTCGGTAAGGATGTAAAGTCATGGTTCTTTTTTTGTTTAAGATCTCGTGACTTGTCGATTAACGGCGTGTTCTGATTAAGCATTTTGATGGAGGCCAATACCACCAAGGAGAGCAAGGGAAGGTTCCTATCCCGGTTTAAGAAAAGAGTCATCTCAATGTTCGGATTGGCCACCGGGTGTGGGCCAAAGAATGTAAAGCTATAGGCGGTAGCCGTAGTCTCGCTTAGCGATAGCGTCGGGGATCGAGAGTCTAGAACTCCAAGTAATAAGGTGTGTAGTTAGCCATTGTTTCCGGATTTGCGTGATATTTGTATGTGTAATGTGTTTACTAACAAGTGCAAAGTGATAATCGTGATATTGATACCTTCTCAAGGGTATGACGAGGATCGAAGTTAGTAACTAAGTGGTTGAAATATGATTATTGTTTTGTATATGTGAATATGCCTATGATTACTTAATAAAACATATGCATGCATTATCATGATGTATTTTATGTTGCATGTGCATGGGTGGGCTATGAAAGAAGGTACGGTGTACTTCAGTACGTGGTTGATGAGTAGCCGTGTGCCTCATCGTGATAGATATAGGCTATGTGCCATATCGTGGATTGATGAGAGACTATGTGTCCCATCGTGATTTTGGTGTTAGCTACGGCTACATCGTGGATTGGCGCTGACTGAGGTCGCGTTGTGGATTTTGTGCTTAATTGCACGTGGATGGCTTGAATGCCTTTGTGGAGTAAAAAGGAGAGGGCGATTTAATAATCCCCTGGTGTGTGGTAGGCTGGATAAGGGGGTGTGTAGAGGATGGACCTTAGGCTTGGGTCGGGATTCATTATTGCATAATTGTGGTATGTGAATACATGTGATTGTGGACTTGAATAAGAAATGGGCTAAGCCCAGTATGTGGAGGGTATGTGGCTAATTACCCGGTTACTTGATAAATTTTATGTGTATGGGCCAAGCCCAGAATGTGATATGATCCGAATATGACATATTGATATCTGATGCATGGGTTATTATGTGGTTAGCATGTGGGTGGATTTCAGTGGTTAATTACACACTGAGTCTGTGTGACTCACCCAACTTTTTAACCATCGTAGGTGATTCGTGATTAATGGACCGGGTTGGAGTGGATACAAAGGTGGCCATGCAGAAGCAGATTTTTATACAGAAGTTGTTTTTCTTTATTTAATAGTATTTATCATTTTCAAAGACTCTAAGTATTTGAATAAGTTTTGTTGTAATAAGGCCCAATTAAATTATTTGAGTATTTATATTGTGCTAAAGAAAAGGACGATTAAATGGTTATTTTGAAATCGCTTTATTTTCTAAAAACTTCATCTTAAAACATGTAATAAAGTTTTAATTAGGATATTTTATATCGAGCTTATATTATTTAATAGATTTTTCAATGGACATAGTATTCAAAAGTTAACAAATTTTCACGGGTTATTTTAAGTCAAAACAAATTTTCAACCGTTTTTCCGTAGTGACATACCAGATCCGGTCAGGGCTTGTGGGCTGGGTTTGGGGGATGTTACAATATCTCATGCGCCAACACCACCTTGCCATTTACTCATCTTATGCTACTTTTTAACACTTAATTTAACTTAAGTGTCAATGCCACTTGCTCTACTTTAATAAATTCTCAAACTAAAAATTATTCCATACCCGAATAATTCTATACTCTTCTTCAGGACTATAATAGGCACGAAAAGAAATAAGAAAATTTTTCCTTCATAATCTAAACCCCAAAACATGCAATAAATCGATACTTGAATTTTAAGGTGTTACAACGTTGAACCGAACTTATATCGGTATCGCACACACAGTGCCAACTCAATAAGCCGATGCTTCTATTATTTCGCAGACACAGTGCTAATCGTCTCTGTCTCGCTTCTAAATTCGCACACTTAGTGCCTCAATACTTGAGTTCATATATAACACATTTCTATTTCATTAATATAAATACATTCATTTCTCATCACATAGATACAAGTTTAATGGTAAGTATTATATCCGAACTTACCTCGGACGTCGAAATGCCGAAACGGTCGATTAATCGAGCACTTTGTCTTTGCCTCGATCTCGGTCCGAACCTCTCCTTCCTTGGTCTATACACAATTAAATTTAACTCATTCAATCACCAATTCATTCAATTTAGTCCACACACACATATTTAGGGCATTTTGCAAAATAGCCCTCACATTTTCACATTTCAACACTTTAGTCCCTAATTCATCAAATCACAAAATACACCAAATTTCTATTCACATAAGTTTAGCCGAATTCTTCCCATGCTAATACAAGCCCACACATTTCATTTATTTCACAATTTAGTCCCTCAAAATATTATTTTCACAATTTAAACCCAAATTACTTAATTTCACTAAAAATTCAAAGACAAAACATGTTCATCCTTCACATATCTTCCATATTTCATCATCAACTATCACAAAGCTCAAACATTCATCAATGGCATATCTCAAAATCACCATCAAACTCTCTAATTAAAGCATGGGCTAGCTAGAGCACAAAGCAACGATCGCAAAAACGTAGAAATTATCAAAAACCGAGTCAAAAATTTACCTTAATCAAGCTAAGCCCTAGCCGAATTTATCAAAGCTTCAAACTCTCTTCTTTGGTTCTTATTTCGGTGGAAGATGGGGAATAAAAGCCACTTTCATGTTTTAATTTGATGTAATATAACCCATTTTAACATTATTATTGTTTTACTATTTAACCTTTACTAAATATTACATGAAACATATATTATAAGGTTAATTTAGTCCATTGCCGTCCACTACCTTCATTAATGGCCAAATTGCATCATAAAGCCTCCATATTAAAAAGACAACAACAATTAGGCACTTATAAATCAGCTTACAACTTTTACATTTTATGCGATTTAGTCCTTTTTCATAATTCGACAAACAATCGATAAAATTTTCACACAGAACTTTCACACATGCTCAATCACATATTATAAACACCAAAAATAATATTAAAATATTTTTCAGACCTCAGATTTGTGGTCCCGAAACCACTGTTTCGACTAGTGTCTATACCGGGCTGTTACAATTTGCATATCGACTTACCTCGGATTCGTGTAAACGGAAACGAACAGCTATTCAACTATTTTCGACTTTCCTCGATCTAAATCCGTTTTCTTCGGTTCTTGATCTATACACATTCAAATTTAATCTATTTATTCACCAAATCATTCAACTCAATCCAAAAACACATATTTAGGGCAATTTACAATTTAGCCCTCATATTTTCACATTTTGACATTTTAGTCCCTATTTCATAAAATCACAAAATACACCAAATTTGCATGCACCATGCTTAGGCCGAATATTACCCATTCTCATACAAGTCCATATATTTCATTTATTTCACAATTTAATCCCTCAAAATATTATTTTCTCATTTAAGTCCAAATTACTCAAAATCACCAAAAATCCAAAGACAAAACATGTTAATCTAACACATATATTTCATATTTCATCATCAAACATCACAAAACTCATGAATTCATCCATGGCACTTTTCAAAATATTCATCAATTCACAAAATTGAAGCATGGGTTTTGAAGAACACGAAGCAACGATTACAAAAACGTAGAAATTATCAAAAAACGAAACCAAAACATACCTTAATTTGCTTGAGCAAGGGCCGAATACCTAACAAGCTTTTTCTTTATCTTTTCTTTGCATTTTCAGTGTATGAACACTTAAATGTCCCCCATTTTTAACTTTGTTTTTATTATATTAACCTTATTAACTAATTTACAATTTTAACCTTTAATAATTAACTTATAAATTCCACTAACTTTTGCACATTAATGTCCATCCATAATTCAAATGGTCCAATTGCATTATAAGGACCCCATATTTATAAAACCATGTCAATATAAACCTTTAACAAATGGCAAGTCACTTTTGCATTTTATGAAATCTAGTCCTTTTCTCAAATTAAGCACTCAAACGGATAAATTAATTCACAGAAATTTCACACATGCTTAATCACGTACTGCAAACACATAAAAATAATATTAAAATATTTTCTTGACTCGAATTTGTGGTCCCGAAACCACTATTTCAACTAGGGTCAAAACCGGACTATTACAATTTATTGTATTTTTCATCCTTTAATTCATATTTTCCCTACCCTAGCCATTCACCCTATTCCTCTCCTATTTTCTCTTTAATTTTCTTTCTTTCTTCCCTTGTGTGCCGCTGTCTAAGCCACAAAGATTCACCATCAATTTCCCTTATTTTTGCAACGGGTTCTTGAACCATTATTTCCCTCTTCTTACTGTCATTTTGTTATAAAATTTTCAGCCTTAAACCTGAAATTTTAGCACTCAAGATCAGCCTCCATTGATGCCCCAAAAGAACTCCATTGCTGCCCCTTTCACCTAGGTGGTGTAAGTTCTCGTTTTCTCTCAATTTCTTGATAAATCATGTTAAATAAAAATCTAAATTTCTAGATCTAGAATTTGGGGAATTTTTAAATATTTAATGGGTATTTTCTAGCTTTTTAATTGATCTTGAAAGTTGTTTTAAATCAGCCCCAATTCAGTCACCGCGGGTGGTGGTGCTCGTGCCTATGAGCAAGAAAAGGGGTTGTTTTTCTTTAATTCTTTCCCATAGTTTCTAGCATGATTTTGGGTTATTGAACCCCTCCTAACCAGCCTTTAATCACATGATAATTAGGGAAATTCTTTCTTGATCAGTCAACAATTTGGATCTGACAATACGGGAAGTGTAAGTGTAGGTAATCGTAAACTAGTTTGTTGTTTCGACATAGAATTTGGGAAAATTTTATGTATTGATTAAAATAAGGATTTTAATCAAGATTAGCTACTTATTTTTCAGTATTTTAATGTGTTAGGTGCTGACCTGAACGCTCCAAATCAACAATAAAGCTGAAAGACGTTCGCACATAAGATTCATATCAAAACAATTTAAGAAATCTAACTAGTTTGGATTTGAAAAATAATTGTAATTGTGACGATTGGATTCAACCCATAAGTTGGTGTTTAGGGGCTGTATAAGAGGTGTATTAATTAATTTATATACTGATTTAATTTAATTTAATTTAATTTAATTTATGTCCATTTTAAAGTTTATTAAAAAACAACAAGATTTGCTAGTGTGCTGCGAAAGAGCATAAATAAGGTGTGGGTCTAAACTAAAAAACTTAAGTACAAATAATGATTTTATGTTATAAATAATAGTTTACCTTGCTGATCGAGCTTGGCTATTTAGCTAAGTAATTAAATTTAAAAGAGGTCGAATCAGGTACGTTTTGAGCCCTAACTATTTGGCATGGCATGGTAGCAATGTTACTAGTTTGACTGAATGATTGAATGTTTGAAAGTGTCATGAATGTTTGGTAATATGATGTATGATTGGTTATATATATAGCATGATTATGAATGAAATAAGGCTTATGCAATATATGTTCATAAAAGTGATTTGTTATGATATGTTCGAAAGACTGTTATGCATGCACACAAAGAAAAGTTATAAATGAATATGAAATTGTCAATTATTGAATGATACCGTTTTATTGATAACTTGAAAGTTGGAATATTATTTTCATTCACTGAAAATATTTAATAATTAAGGGCATATATTGGAAATGCCAATAAAATGTGAACGTATGATTTATGGCTATGTATGAGATTTTGTGACATATTGCATCTACATTGGGGTGGGTTATTTATGGTTGACGGAGGAGTTCCGTGGAGTTCTAGTGACATATTAAGTTCACATGTATACGTAGTTAGTGCACTGCACCTGGAGTACCAAGGGAATTGGTTATTTTAATGCATTATATGATATTAACGATTTTATCGCATTATATGTTATTCGGTAGATTTTCTGCATTTATGATATACGGAGGTTTCTACCACATCGAGCTTTGCTCAAATATGTTGGAGTTTGGTAGATGGGTTCTGGGAACACCTGGTGTGTAACGAATGGATGAATGGGTAGGAACCTCTTTGCATTGCATCATGCTCACGGCATACTCGAATGTTACTGATTTTTTATACGTATTGTATTGTGTTGTATTGAATTGTATTGAAATTAATGATTGTTACTCGAATGAATGATAACTCATGCTCATAAACTGTTTACATCGATTTGATAATGGCTATATAATGATATGAATCTCCAATGATGGTTATGTGTTCTTCTGTTATTGCTAACATGTTTCACTATATTTTATATTTATGTTTGTTTAAATAATTGTTCGAATCACACTGAGATTTCATAAGCTCACCTCCATAGTGTTTAAATTTTCAGGTAAACCTCAAAATTAGGACCAGACCTGGCATATAGAGAATCACCTTGGACTTCAGACTATTTTTAGTAAGTATGTAACAACCCGATTTTGGGGCTAGTCAGAACAGTGGTTTCAGAACCACTAATCTGAGGTTGAAGAAAATTATTTTGATATTATTTTATATGTTATAGCATGATTATAAGGATGCATGGAAATTTTGGTGTTTTAATTTTAGCAATTGTATGCTTAATTGAGAAAAAGGACTAAATCGCATAAAGTGCGAAAGTTCCATTATATAAGATAGAGGTGTCTAATAGCAATAGAATATTAAATTGGAGGTCCTTAAAGTGCAATTAGGCCAATAATAGTGTGTTGGCCGACCATAGAGACAAGGGAGACAAGGGCATTAATTTTGGTCAAAATTTGGTGAAATTAGGTGAGAAAAAAAGATAAATAAAAGAGATATCATCTTTCACTATTCACACTTCTTCTCCACCAAAAATTGAAGAGAAAATAGGGGATTTTTGAGTTCAAACTTTCATCCAAGCTATTCTCTTACAAGTAAGTGATTTTTGAGGTCTTTCTTGATAATTTTTGTACTTTTGGAGCCCCTAAAGCTTAAGCTAGCTAATGAGGGGACTATTTTGCAAAATGGTTGAAAGTTTAGGGACTTTCCATGAGAGTGTTCATGTTTTTTTCTGAATTTTTATGGAATAAATGAATGTTAGAGGGTTAAGGAATAACTTTTGTGAAAGGTGTTATCATGGAAACACCTAAATGAGACTTAGTTGTAAAGGTTGTAATTTAGTAATAAATGCATGAAATAATTGGTTTTGTGAGTTGTTGCAAGAGAAATAAATGTTTAGATAGGCTTGTTTAATGAGAAAATGTGATGAAAAATGATTTACGAGCCTAGGGGCAAAATCGTAATTTTGCCAAACTATAAGGGCAAAATGGTCATTTTGTCCTAAGTAGATCAAGAAAAGTGTAGGAACAACCTTGACCAAGGAAAAGGTAAGGTTATAGACTAGACCTTTGATTAATACATTTTGCACCGAGGTAAGTTTATGTGTAAACTTTACATCTTTAATACATATGTTGTTACTTATTGATGCATTGTATGAATGAGATCAACTATGAGTGAGATTGATTGAAATTGATAGATAGTGAGTAATTCTCGTATTAACCTCGGAATAGATATGTAAGTGCGAAAAAATATCCATGATAATTATTTGGTGGGCTGTGTGCGATATCAGCTTATTATTTATTCACGATGGGCTGTGTGCGATACCATCGTTTATATTTTCATTTGGTGGGCTATGTGCGAAACCACCGTAAATATTCTTTTTGGTGGGCTATGTGCAATACCACCCTATTATTTCTAAATGATGGGCTGTGTGCGAAACCACCGGGTACTTAGTATTATTCTGAAGGGTTCATCGAGAAATTGTCTAAGCAAATGTTTCATGTGGCTTTGTGGTGATGAGTGCAGGAAATGTGTACAAGTAAATGTGAGCAATATATTTGTTATATGGTTGGAATGTAGTAAGAGATGAGATGAGTAAGCATGGTTATAGAAATGTGAATTGTTCTTGCTTAGTATGGAATGTTATTAATTAATTAGCATATGTTATGATGCTTATTATTTACATGTAAACTTACTAAACTTAAAGCTTACTCCCTTTCTTTTCCCTTGTTATTTAGTGTCAAAGAGCTAGCTCGGGATACGAAGATAATCAGAAGATCATCCACACTATCAGCTCATCTCGGTATATTTAGACTTAGCATTTTGAGTATGGCATGTATAGGGGCTAGACTTAGTGAAATGTTTTGTTGTTTTGGCCAAGTGTGTTGGCTCTTTTAAAGATGAACTTTTTGTAAATAGCCATAGTTGATGGCTTATTATTTTTAATATATGAAAAGATGAGGTTATTCATGAATGTGTAGGATGCATGATTGGGTTGCTTGGTTAATGGTTGAATATAATTATGTCGTATGAGTTAGGGTGATAAAAAGGGCTTGGCAAATAACCTTATTCTTGTCCACACGGGTAGGCACACGGGCGTGTGTCTAGGCCGTGTGTGACACACAGTCAGTCCCATGGGTGTGTGACTGAGCCGTGTGTCCCCTGCATGTCAGTGTTGCAAGTCAGTGTCGACCACAGGCTAGACACACGGGCGTGTGCCTAAGCCATGTGTCCCTTATGAGGTTGCTGATGTCATAAACAGAATACCCAGGTTTTCACACACGGGTGAGGACATGGGCCTATCTAGGCCGAGTGAAGGACACGGGCCAAAGACACGGGCGTGTGTCCGGCCGTGTGAAAACCCCTGTAGGTTCGAAAAGAAAAATAAATTCCACACGGGCTAGGGACATGGGCATGTGTAACCACACGGCCTGCCTACACGGGCGTGTCCCATTTCACACGGGCGTGTGGCCCTGTTTAAGAAAAAAATTTCTAAGTATACAAAAGTTCTCGGTTTGATTTCGAGACCCTCCGTTTGCATGTTTAAGGCCTCGTAAGCCCATAATGAGTATGCATTGAATGTGAATGGGAAGTTTTAAGTTGAAATGAATTTTATAGCCGAAAGTTGAATGTTCAAGTGAGTTAAGTTCGGTAATGCCTCGTACCCGGCTCCGACGATGAATACAGGTAAGGGGTGTTACATTTAGTGGTATCAGAGCTATGGTTTAGTCGGTTCTCGGACTACCGTAGCGTGTGTAAGAGTTTAGCTATACATGCCATGAATGTACATTGATAGTGTGGTGACTTCTGACAATTCTAAACTTTGTTTTTATATAGTAAATGTATCCCGACCGAGCGGCTACTGATGACACTGCTAGTAACGCACCGGCTCCCGCGCAAGGGACTATGCCTGTAGAGAGTAGACCCGAGACTATAGGTCAAGGAGAAGAGGCTCGGGAAGCCTTTCTCCAAATGATGAGTAATTGGTACACGGAGTATGTACGAGCAAATCCTAATGCTCAACCTTCTCCACCCCCTTCTATACCTCAGCCAGTTCCTATGGCTCCTCAAGGTATAGATTTGGTGAGAATGACTAAAACCCCGGTTGATAAGATTCAGAAACAAAAGGCCGATGAATTTAGAGCAAATATAGATGATGACCCTGAGAGGGCGGAGTTCTGGCTTGAGAACTCAATGCGAGTATTTGATGAACTCTCCTGCACACCTGAGGAGAGCTTGAAATGCGCCGTGTCATTGCTGAAGAACTCAGCATATCGTTGGTGGAAAACATTGACGTTGGTAGTTCCAAGGGAGAGAGTGACGTAGGACTTCTTTTTGGAAGAGTTCCAAAAGAAGTACATAAGTCAGAGATTTGTGGATCAGAAACGAAAAGAGTTCCTCGAATTAAAGTAAGGTAAAATGACTGTGGTAGAGTATGAGCGCGAGTTTGTTAGGCTCAGCAAGTATGCACAAGAGTGTGTGTCTATAGAAGTTATCTTGTGCAAGAGGTTTGAAGATGGCCTGAATGAGGATGTCAGACTACTAGTTGGGATCTTGGAATTGAAAGAATTTGTGGTGTTAGTCGATAGAGCTTGCAAGGCTGAGGAGTTGAATAAGGAAAAGAGAAAAGCCATGATAGAGGCCCGAGATGCAAGGAAGAGGTCGATGAGTAAATCGTTCCAAACCCAATCAAAGAGGTCCAAGGAAATGAACACTCGGACGACTGCTTCAGTTGGGTATTCACACCGCGATAGAAGTAATACGAATACGGCCCCGAGAGTTCAAGCCACCTCAATGGCAAGTGTGGGCAATACAAATTCAAATAAACCGGAGTGTTTAAATTGTGGTAGACAACATATTGGGGAGTGTTGGGGAAACACTCGAGCTTGCTACAAGTGTGGTTCACCAGACCACTTCATTCAGGACTGTCCAGAGAGGGATGATAAAAATAGAAAACAAGAAGTAAGAGTGAGCAATGTACCTTCGAGGGGTAGACCACAAAGGAACCCGAGGAGCGGGACTAATAGTAAAGGTGGACCCAAGGATTCCACTGTGAGATCAGAGGGTAGAGCACCTACAAGGACTTATGCCATTCGCGCTAGCGAAGAGGCATCATCTCTAGATGTGATAACGGGTACTTTTTCTCTTCATGATATCTCTGTTGTTGCTTTGATTGATCCGGGGTCTACCCATTCTTACATTTGCATGAAATTGGAATCTAGCATGAGTATGATTGTTGAGTCTACAGAATTTTTAGTAAAAGTGTCAAACCCGTTAGGCAAACATGTGTTAGTTGATAAGGTGTGTAGGAATTGTCCTTTGACAATTAGAGGTAATTATTGTCCGGAAAATTTCATGTTGTTATCGTTTGATGAGTTTGATCTGATTCTTGGCACGGATTGGCTAACTGCTCATAATGTTTTAGTAAATTGTGGTAGTAATTTTATTGAATTGAGATGTGTAAATGGAGATGTCATTCGGGTTGAATCAGGTAAATCGGATAGTTTGCTTGTAGTGATTTCGTCTATGGTAGCTGAGAAATATTTGAGAAAAGGGTATGAGTCCTATCTCGCCTTCGTGTTAAATACTCAAGAATCAGGGGTAAAGATTGAATCAGTTCCTGTGGTGTGCGAGTATCCGGATGTATTTCTGGAAGAGTTACCTGGATTACCTCCAGTTAGAGAGGTCGAGTTTGGCATTGAGTTAACTCTGGGTACGGCACCTATTTCGGTTGCTCCGTATAGGATGACACCGTTGGAGTTGAAAGAATTGAAGGTTCAGCTGCAAGAGTTAACGGACAAGGGTTTTTCAAGACCGAGCTATTCACCGTGGGGTGTTCTGGTACTTTTTGTTAAGAAGAAAGACAGGTCAATGAGGTTATGTATAGATTACAGACAACTCAACAAGGTGACAGTAAAGAATAAGTATCCTTTGCCAAGGATAGATGATTTATTTGACCAATTGAAGGGAGCTACGGTGTTCTCTAAGATAGACCTAAGGTCTGGCTATTACCAGTTGAGGGTTAAGGAGCAAGATGTGCCGAAAACTGCATTTCAGACGAGGTATGGCCATTATGAGTTTCTTGTCATGCCATTTGGCTTAATGAATGCTCCTGCGATTTTTATGGATTTAATGAATCGTATCTTCCGACCGTATTTGGATAAGTTTGTGGTTGTTTTTATCGACGACATATTAATTTATTCCCGGGATGAGAGAGAGGATGCAGATCACCTGAGAATTATTTTGCAGACTTTAAGAGACAAGCAATTGTATGCTAAATTCAGCAAGAGTGAGTTTTGGCTCCGAGAGGTCGGATTCTTAGGACACATTGTGTCGGGTGATAGCATTAGAGTTGATCCGAGTAAGATCTTGGCTATTGTGGAGTGGAAACCGCAAGGAATGTGTCAGAAATTAGAAGCTTTTTGGGTTTAGCGGGGTACTATGTAACACCCCAAACCCAGCCTAGACGTTACGACCGGATCTGACATGTCACATCGAAGTGTTGATTTGAAAACTGGTATTGTCGATGAAAGTTCTTGACTAAAGTTTTAAATATTTTTTAACTAATTGCTATTAAAAATGTTGGTGTTGTAAAATCAAAACATGTTGACCAATTATTGGTCATATCATTTGTTACAAGTTTATTAATCTGAATCAAAAATCGCAGAAGCTTTTCTAATTGTAGACTTTTAAATTTGCAATGCGTGATTTTCTTTGGAATCAATTATTATTTGAAAACCCCGTTTTTCCTAATCTAGCAGGTTGAAGCAAGAATTTAAAACCAAATAAAGTTAAAACCCCAAAGTATAAAATTCAAATATTTAAGTCTCAAGCGGAAAATCAGTGTTCACGTGGCCACCTCCGGGTCCCTCGCGGGTCCAAATCGCCTAAGGCTGGGGATTACCTGTACAGTTAGATAGAAGGGCGAGTTTGCGAAAACTCAGTGTGTAATCCCTTATAATACAAACAATCGATATACTACGGTATACGAAATGCATGGGCCCGAGCCCATCACGAACACGATGATCGTGTGAGCCTTAGCCCATTAACGAACCCGTGGACCTAAGCCCATTACAAAATCGTATCGAGATGCGGAGATATGCGGGCAAATCTAGCCCAATCCAACCAATACACCACCCGTACCAACCAACACACCATGTGGGGATAAAATTGACCCACCCAGCCAACACACCACCCGTACCAACCAACACACCATGTGGGGATAAAATCGACCCACCCAACCAACACACCACCCGTACCAACCAACACACCATGTGGGGATAAAATCGACCCACCCAGCCAACACACCAAGCTTAGCACCGGTTGCAGTACCAAGTCAACAGAACGACTCGACGTCGTAGACAGAACGGCTAAAAGCCATAAATATTACAGCACCGCTGCCAGTTAACAGAATGGCTAAAAGCCATAAATATCGCAGAAAGGTTGGAAGCCTTGTACAGAACGGCAACGGGCCGTACACTTCCTCCATAACAATGTCTCAACCCCATGTAAAATGTCGTGTATGTCATGCTCAATCATCACAGGTGTATGCAGAATGGCCATGCTCAGTAACTGTCATTTAAACATATATTAAAAGCATATCATTCACACGACCACAGTCAAATCAGTCAAGTTCATAGTCTAAGTCAGTCATTTACCCTCAAGGGCAAAACAATCATTTTGTCCTACAGAGGTATTTCGATAATTTTACAAATATTAGGGTCTCGGTACTTATTACGACCTCCTAGAGGGTCTATCATTGCTTCGAGCGACTCAGATAACCTACACGGCCAGAATAGTGTATATGGGCCCAAAACCCGCTATTCGGCGCAAGTGGGCCCACACGCTCGTGTGGCCCATTTAGTCCAGATTCACATACGACATCGCGAGCTTCATAAACCAACATATCAATGATCACTTACCGAGGATTTTACTCGTGTGGGCCCACAAGCCCATTGGGCCCACATGACCTATTTTGACCCATCGAGGCCCATAACGGCCCCAGTCCACGAAAACGCACGTGGTGGCCTCTGCAGTCTGCTACCCACGATTTGGGGCTCGGTTCACCCCATGTGCGTTCACACGCTTGTGAGGCCTCAAATGCTGAGGTTCCGGCATTTCAGGTTATCGGCTTTTGCCGATTCACAGATAGACAGGGGTGTGAATACACACCATTGTCCATCGTTTTGGCTGTAACAATACTGGGTGTATGATTACACACATTTTAGTGACCACTTGCGAAATTCCAAAAGCACAAACCTAGATTCAATCCAAAAATTCAATCAGTCCTTAGATCGTTAATAAGATTCACAAACCCTGAATCTCTACACTGCCCTTACCACTAACCGTTGTAAACAGGAGTATAGCCTTTAACCCTAAAATCGCTTGGCTAGATTCCCATAATTGTTGATTGACCACTCACTGCATAACAACAGATCTCGTTAGAGGGTTGATTAAGGATGTAGTTTACACCCATCATATTAACTTGAGCAAGACAGAGAACAACTTACCAAATCCCCCAGAACCGAATGCTGACTTAAGGGAGCGTCACACGTGAGTGGAATATTGCGTTCGATCTAAGAGGATAAACTGAAAGGAGATCATTGAATAGTAACAACGATATTCCTAAAAGGTAAAACCGCAAAGTAACAAGAAACAACCCAATTACTTACCCCAATATTCGGCTTGGTGACAAAGAGAAAGGGTAATAAAAAATTCACAATAGAAATGGAATGACAAAATGAAAGTATGAGAAGGTCTATGCAGTGATCGGCTTGTCAGAGTTTTAGAAGGTGTGAGGAGAAGGCAAGGTATTCGGCTATTACTCAATAAGAGAGGAAATAGAAGAAACTTAATTCGATTTAGCAAAAGAGAAGAAGGAGAATGCCAATTCGGCAGAGAGAAAATGTGAAGAAGAAAAGAGAAGTTTCAAGGGAGAATTCGGGACTTGGTATTTGTGTTTCGGCTAAAGTGAACAATAGTTGAGAAATAAAGTTGAAAAGAGAAAGACCCGAATGGTCAAAACACTGCACGAAATGCCACAAGGAGAGAAAAACCTGAAACGCAAAAAGGAAAGAACCCAAAATAGCAGAGAGGATAATCGGCTTCTACACTCTCACAAAATGCCGAAATGCACCCAATGAGTTCTCTTAGCCGAATTCCCCTACTCTAGCTACCAAATTCGGCTATCACTCCCCTCACACATCAATTTCTTAAAAATCTCCATCTATTTCTCCTAGATTTACTCCAACCTCCCCCCATTCAAATTCCATTCAAATTTTAATGACCAATTCTCCAACCACCTCTGCATAGTTTGAATCAAACTCCACCCCTCACGCCACATAGACATAAAATAAAACCCTCTTTTTGCAAGCCATGGGATTTGAACCCACTCCCTCTTAAATGCCCAACACGCCACTAGCCACCACAATACAAGATCTCTTGTGTCACATTTTATCTTCAATTAACTAAAAGGTCTAAAGGCCAAAGTCCAGGTTCCTTTAAAAGAAAAACCAAAATTTTTGCTAAAGCCCAGGTTTGAACCCAGGACTTTTCCAACTCCTCTCATGGCCCTTAATCACTTAAGCAGACATTTAATTGTGTCATTTCCTAGCTCACATAAACTTTTATGCACAGTTTCCTAACTGTTCTCTTGCTCAAGGCCCAATACTTCTAGGCCCAAATTTTGAGGCATTACATGCTACAGACGGTTCGTAAAAGGGTTCTCCATGATTGCTACTCTGATGACGAAACTGTTGCTTAAAGATTTTAAGTTTGAATGGACTGAGAAATGCCAACAAAGTTTCGAGAAATTGAAAGCATTGTTGACTGAGGCGCCGATTTTAGTACAACCTGAGTCAGGGAAAGAGTTTGTGGTCTACAGTGATGCGTCATTAAATGGTCTTGGCTGTGTGTTGATGCAAGAGGGTAAAGTAGTAGCTTACGCCTTGAGACAGCTAAAACCACATGAGAAGAGTTATCCGACTCACGATTTGGAGTTGGCTGTGATCATTTTCGCTTTGAAGATTTGGCATCATTATTTATATGGTGAGAAGTGTCGGATATTCACCGATCACAAGAGTTTGAAGTACTTGATGGGAATTTGTGACAACGGCGGTGGCTCGAATTATTGAAGGATTATGAGTTAGTAATCGATTACCATCTGGGAAAAGCGAATGTGGTTGCGGATGCCTTGAGTAGAAAATATATGTATGCTTTGAAAGCTATGAATACGAGGTTGGTGTTGTCCAAGGATGGTGCTATATTAGCCGAGTTGAGGGCTAGACCATTATTTATTCAACAGATATGTGAAGCTGAAAAGAATGATAGTGAGATGCAAGTTAAGAGAGCTCAGTGCAAAATGGGGAATAACTTTAATTTTCGGGCTAGTTCAGAGGATTGCTTGATGTTTCATGATAGAATTTGTGTACCAAAGGATGATGAGTTAATCTGGAAAATTTTACATGAAGCACACAGTGGTTGTTTGTCAGTACACCCGGGTAGCACAAAAATGTACAATGATTTGAAGAAGTTGTATTGGTGGCCGAGTATGAAAAGAGACATCTCCGAGTTTGTTACAAGATGTTTAATTTGTCAACAAGTGAAAGTCAAGCATCAAGTACCCTCGGGATTACTTCAGCCGGTGATGGTTCCAGAGTGGAAGTGGGATCGAATCACAATGGATTTCGTAACGGGGTTACCAATGACTCCGAAAAAGAAAGATTTTGTGTAGGTTATTGTGGATAGATTAACGAAGTCGGCTCACTTTATACCGCTGCATGTGGATTACTCACTCGATAAGTTGGCCGAGCTATATGTTGCTGAGATGGTGAGATTACATGGAGTACCTATATCTATTATCTCGGATAGAGATCCGAGATTTACTTCGAGGTTTTGAAAGAAGTTGCAGGAAGCCTTGGGTACAAGATTTAATTTTAGTACTGCGTTCCATCCTCAAACCGATGGCCAATCTGAAAGAGTGATTCAGGTTCTTGAGGATATGCTCCGATGTTGTGTGTTAGAGTTCAAAGGTAGTTGGGAAAAATATCTACCTTTGGTTGAGTTTACCTATAACAACAGTTATCAGTCGAGTATACGGATGGCACCGTACGAAGCTTTATATGGTCGCAAGTGTCAGACTCCCTTGTATTGGACCGAGCTTAGTGAGAAGCAAATTCACGGGGTTGATATAGTTAAAGAAATCGAGGAGAAAGTGAAAGTGATCCATGATAGTCTGAAAGCTGCTTTAGATCGACAAAAGTCATACACAGATTTAAAAAGGAAAGAAATTGAGTTTCAAGTGGGCGACAAAGTATTTCTGAAAGTATCCCCGTGGAAGAAAATATCGAGATTTGGTCGAAAGAGAAAATTGAGTCCACGATTCATAGGGCCGTATGAGGTTATTGAAAGGATTGGGCCAGTAGCATACCGGTTGGCTTTGCCGGCAGAGTTAGAGAGAATACACAATATGTTTCATGTGTCGATGTTGTGGCGATATCGTTGATAAACCATAATCTACACATATTTTAACCCCATGCTTGGCTTAATTTTGGATGAATATTCATTATATTTGATGAATTCGATGCTCCTAATCTCGTAATTTCATGTTGTATACTCAGGAGAGCTTAGGAAATCGAAAAGAACGAGAAACGGGCCAAAAAAGGACAAAATAAGCCTACTTTAGAGACTCACACGGCCTTGGCTATCACCCACGGCCGTGTGTTTCGAGCAACAATTGAGACATGGCCTGGATCAACATACACGGCCAGATTACATAGCCGTGTGTGGTGAGCAGGATCGACCACGGCCAAGAGAGTCGACCACGGGTGTGTCCCTGCCGTGGCCAAGATGAGTTTCATTCGGATTAGGATACTTTTGGGCCAAGTAAGGCATCTTAAAGCCTATATAAACACCCTAGGGGGCAACCTAAAAAGGGAGCTCGACAGGACGTCGAATAGACGTCGAGTAGAAGAAGAAAATACTCCAAGACAGCCGTCAGGAACAGCTTAGGAGAAGGATCTCCATCAAGACGGAGGATATCCCATCAAGTTCTTTAGAAGTTTTTGGGTTTTCTTATGTTTTGTTGTTTTTCCTCTTTTATGATGTTTCCCTCTTTTAGTATGAACTAAATCCCTTAAATACCTAAGGGGATGAAACCTAAGACAGATCTTATTATTATTTGATTTATGAGATAAATACTTGTGCTTATTCTTAATTGTGAGTTCTTATTCTTGTTTTGATAATTTAGGTTATTGATTCAAGTCGAATGTGCTTATTCAGTGGATAAAAAGTCCTTGTTTAAGAGTAGATCAACACAATTAAGCGGAGTTGATTGCAACCCTAGAGATAGGGCAACAATGTAACACCCTTTACCCGTCTTCAAGCTGGGACAGGGTTCGAGGCATTACCTAACTAATCTTGCTTAAACATCTCGAATAGGGTTACAAAGTCTCGTTTAAACCCATCACTTACTTATACTTGGCCTAAGAGGCCCTAAACATACTTCTGAGAGATATCAGGACTATTCCGGGGACATTTACGCGTTCGATAAACTTTTCAACAAAACAGGGGTCTCACGCCCGTGTGAGTCTAGGGACATGCCCGTGTGTCCCTAAGACATGCCCGTGTCTACAACCCGTGGTCGAAACTGACTAATTTCACACGGCCTCGACACGCCCGTGGCTTTCAACCGTGTGGCGATGTAAATTCCAAGTGCAAGGTATAGACTTCACACAACCTGGGCACACGCCCATGTG
Organism: Gossypium sturtianum; assembly: GCA_025698515.1. Lineage (NCBI taxonomy): Eukaryota > Viridiplantae > Streptophyta > Magnoliopsida > Malvales > Malvaceae > Gossypium > Gossypium sturtianum. Next base: position 98,461,670 of record CM046955.1, on the reverse strand, counting down.
CTAGCTGTGCCGCTCACATGGTCTAGACACACGCCCGTGTGTCTTCTCAGGCGGAAAATTAGAAGGCTATCTACCAAGCCCTTATCCACCCTACCTTGCAAACATACATACTCCAATTCCATTCAATGTAATTCATGACCCAAAGACACATCTAAATACTCAATTCAACATTCATACACAAGGGCATACACTTCAAGAAAATCACTTTCATTAAGCAAAATAATTTGCCAAGTATTTGCCTAACTTAAGGCCATTTACAAAATGACTTTAGTAACATATATAGCCAACACTTTGGCTAACAATTACAACTTAACAAAATACTCGAGTCCTATACATGCCATACTCAAAATAAGTCTAAATTGTTATACCAAAATGATGTCGATAGTGTGATTTCCGAACTCCTACGTCCACGATCCTCGAGTTATCTTGGCAATACTACAAGGAAGAAGGGTAATGAAAGGGGTAAGCATAAAGCTATGTAACTTTGCATGGATATAAATAGCAACAATAAGCTCATAAAATGATACATCCGTGACATTAACTAACCATACACAAGTCATAGGCGTCTTGCCATACCTACTCACAATTGTCTTTATTTAGCACATACCGTGCCACATGTCGTAAACGTTTCTTCGTGACTCATTCACAAGTACCTGTATTCACTCATTCATGTGACCTTAGTGCAAATTTCATTTCTACTTCTAAACTCATCTACTTATCCCTTTAATCGCTAGGGATAGTCAAAGATGCATATTCCACTTCTTTCATGTAGAGACGGAGCCAGTGCCACATCCTCGAGGTGGTCTTACATGGAGTTACTTCTAAATGCCAATGCCATATCCCGGATATGGTCTTATATGGACTTTCACATCAAGTATCGATGCCACATCCCGGATGTGGTCTTAGACGAGTTTCTTATTCTTTTACGAAGCCATATCCCAGATATGGTCTTATACGGGATCTTAACTTTCGGTCAGAGGCCATGTCCCTGACATGGTCTTATCTGAGACTTTATCTAATTCACATCTCGATGATAGCAATCCCATATTCATTATAGTCCACTAGGACTTCAACATCATATTTAACATCAATTTATCATTTCAATGAAGTATCATACCTCAATGTGATACCAAGCATTTTCAATTATGCTAACATAAATATTTCATTAATCACATACAAACTTACCTCGTTTTCAAAATGAGCTAGCTCGGCGATTTAGTCTGAGACTTTGTTCTTTCCCCGATCGAGGCGGATTCTCGGTTCTTCTTGCTCTATAATAGCAATTTAGCTCTTTTTAATCATCTCATTAATAAAAGCATTTCAATAATCATGCTTAGGCAAAATTACTATTTTGCCCCTAGACCTTGGCAAATTGACCATTTTGCCCCTAGGCTCAGAAATAAATTCTAATCACATTTCTACCTTCAACAATCCTAGGTGAACATTAAATACTCTTATAGCTATCATCAAAACTCAACATTTCACATATTTACTACAATTTTGTAACCTTTTCATCAATGTCTAAATTAGGTGTTTTCAAGACAACACCTTTCACAAAAGTTGTTCATCCAACAACTAAGACTCATTTTCTTCCATAAAAATACAGCAAATAGCAATGAAAGCTGTCATGGTAAAACTCTAAACTTTGAATCATATTGCACAATAGTCCTCTCATTTGAAAGCTTAAGTTCTAGGGGTCTTAAAAGTATAATTATCATAAAGAAAAATCATCAAAATCACATACTAGAATGGAGGACAGCTTGCTGAAAAATGTGAGCTTTCAAACCCCTATTTTTCTTACAAATTTCAGTGGAGAAAGATGGAGAGAAAAATGATATTTTCTCTTTCTTTATTCTAATATTAATCTAGTCAAACAAGTCACCAACTATCAACTACTTTGACCAATTTTTTGTCCATCTTTTTCTCCTATGCTAGTCCATGGCCGGCCAAGCATATATTAGGGGTCTAATTGCCTCTTAAAGACCTCCAATTTACATTCTAAGGCTATTTCGTACCTTTATCTTATAGAATGGAACTTTTGCACTTTATGCGATTTAGTCCTTTTTTCGCGATTAAGCATGAAATTGCTAAAATTAAAGCACCAAAATTCTCATGCACATATACTATCATGCTCCGACTCATAATATAACATGAAAATAAATTTCTCAAGTCTCAGGTTAGTGACCCTGAGATCACTATTCCGACTAGCCCCTAAATCGAGCTGTTACAATTCTCCCTCTTAAGGATTTTCGTCCTTGAAAATCTTACCGGTAAAAAGGTTGGGATATTGGTTTCTCATCATTTCCTCGGGTTCCCAAGTAGCCTCTTCTATTCCGTGCCTTTGCCATAAAACTTTCACTAGAGCTATGCTTTTGTTTCTTAATTGCTTGACCTCTCGCGTCAAGATTCTAATCGGCTCTTCGCTATAAGTCAAGTCCAGTTGTATCTCTACTTCTGTTGGTACAATGACATGTGAAGGATCTGAACGGTATCGACACAACATGGATACGTGAAAGACATCATGAATCTTTTCTAGTTCAGGTGGCAAGGCCAACCGATAAGCTACCGGTCCTATCCTCTCGGTAATTTCATAAGGTCCGATAAAGCACGGACTTAATTTGCCCTTCCGGACAAATCTGAGGACTTTCCTCCAAGGTGATACTTTGAAGAACATTTTATCACTGACTTTGAATTCTATCTCTTTCCTTTTCAAATCTGAATAGGACTTTTGCCTATCTGAAGCAACTTTCAGACAATCACGTATCAATTTTACTTTTTCTTCAGTTTTCTTAACCAAATTGACCCAGTGTATCTGTTTCTCTCTGAGTTCTGACCAATACAAGGGCGTGCGGCACTTACGCCCATACAATGCCTCATAAGGCGCCATCTTCAAACTTGACTAAAAACTGTTGTTGTAGGCGAATTCCACCAATGGTAAGTATTTCTCCCAACTACCTTGGATTTCTAAAACACAACGTCGAAGCATGTCTTCAAGTATCTGGATTACCCTCTCCGACTGTCCGTCGGTTTGTGGATGGAAAGCTATACTGAAATTTAATTTCATGCCCAAGGCTTCTTGTAACTTTTTCCAAAACTGTGACGTGAATCTCGGATCTCTATCCAAAATGATCGACAACGGTACACCATGGAGTCTTACTATCTCTGACATGTACAAGTCTGCCAATTTATCAAGTGAATAGTCGACTCGTACTGGTATAAAATGGGCTGACTTTGTGAGTATATCAACCACTACCCATACTGCATCTTTTTTCTTTGGAGTCAATGGTAAGCTCGTCACAAAGTCCATGGTAATACGGTCCCATTTCCACTCAGGAACCATAATGGGCTGAAGTAAACCTGAAGGTACTTGATGTTTAGCCTTCACTTGTTGACAAATCAGGCATTTCGATACAAACTCGGAAATGTCTTTCTTCATACCAAGCCACCAATACCATTTCCTCAAATCATTGTACATCTTCGTGCTGCTTGGGTGTACATTCAAACATCCGCTATGCGCTTCATGCAAGATTCTACAAATAAGCTCGTCATTTCTGGGTACACAGACCCTACCTCGAAATGTCAGACATCCATCAGGATTTACCCAAAAGTCTGACTCCACGTTCGACTCACATAAAACTCTCTTAGCTTGCAAACTGTTATCATCTTTCTAAGCTTCACAAATTTCTTGGAGAAACAAGGGTTTAGCCCTCAGTTCGGCTAAAATGGAACCATCATCCAACAAGGTCATCTGAGTATTCATGGCTCTTAGTGCAAACAATGATTTTCTGATCAAAGCATCGACGACTACGTTCGCCTTTCCCGGATGGTAGTCAATTACTAACTCATAATCCTTAATCAGCTCTAACCACCTTCGTTGCCTCAAATTCAATTCCTTTTAAGTCATCAAATATTTTATGCTTTTATGGTCGGTGAAAATCCGACACCTTTCACCATATAAATGATGCCTCCAAATTTTTAACACAAACACAATTGCGGTCAACTCTAAATCATGACTCGGGTAATTCTTCTCGTGTGGCTTCAATTGCTTAGAGGCGTAAGCAATCACCTTACCCTCTTGCATGAGTACACAACCCAATCCGTTCAAGGACGCGTCACTATAAACTACAAATTCTCTTCCCGGCTCAGGTTGCACCAAAACAGGTGCCTCAGTCAACAGTGTCTTCAGTTTCTCAAAACTCTGTTGACACTTTTCTATTCAATCGAACTTCACATCTTTTTGCAAAAGTTTAGTCATCGGGGTAGCTATCATGGAAAACCCCTTAAAAATGCCTATAATAGCCAGCTAGGCCTAGAAAACTCCTTACTTCAGTTACGCTCCTCGGCGGTTTCCATTCAACAATTGCTGAAATCTTACTCGGGTTGAATCTAATCCCGTCTCCCGAGACAATGTGTCCCAAAAATCCAACTTCCTTGACCCAAAATTCACTCTTACTGAATTTGGCATACAATTGTTTTTCTCTCAAAACTCACAGAACCATAATCAGATGCTCGGCAAGTTCGTTCTCGTCCCGAGAGTATATTAGTATGTCATTGATGAAAACCAACACAAATTTATCCAAGTATGGCCGAAAAATGCGATTCATCAAATCCATGAAGATCGCTAGGGCATTTGTTAGACCAAAAGGCATGACCAAAAATTCATAGTGGCCATATCTAGTCCTAAACGCAGTTTTCAGCACATCCGAGTCTTTGACTCTCAGCTGATAGTACCCTGACCTCAAATCTATCTTGGAAAATACCGTGGCTCCCTTCAATTTATCGAATAGATCATTGATCCTCGGCAATAGGTACTTGTTCTTCATAGTTACCTTGTTAAGTTGCTGATAATCTATACATAGTCTCATGGAACCATCTTTCTTCTTTACAAATAAAAAGGGAGCACCCCACGGAGAAAAACTCAGCCTTGCAAAACCTTTATCCGTTAGCTCTTGCAACTGTTCTTTTAACTCATTTAGCTCAGTTGGAGCCATTATATAGGGAGCAATAGAAATAGGGGCAGTACCCGAAGCTAACTCAATCCCAAATTCGATCTCTCTAACTGGAGGTAGCCCTGGCAACTCTTTCGGGAAAACATCTGGGTACTCGCATACTATGGGTACCGACTCCATTTTCAATTCAGTCTCTTTAGTGTTCAACACAAAGGCAAGATAGGCTTCGTATCCCTTCTTTAAAAACTTCTGAGTCGACAAGGTTGACATCACTACTGGTAGCCTATCTGGCTTATCTGATTCAACACGAATAAGATTACCATATTCATCTCTCAACTCAATATGCTTCTTCCCACGATTCACAATTACTCCATGAGTAACTAACCAATCCATCCCAAGGATGACATCAAACTCATCAAACTGTAATAACATAAGATCGACCGGGAAACAATGACCCTTAATCATCAAAGGGCAACCTTTGCAAACTCTATCAACCAACACACACTTGCCTAGGGGATTAGACACTCTTATTATGAATTCGGTAGACTCTATAGGCATGCCCATGCTAGAGACTAATTTCATGCATATGTATGAGTGGGTGGATCCCGGATCAATTAAAGCTATAACACGAGTATTATGGAGAGAAAATGTACCCGTGATTACGTCCGGGGAAGATGCCTCTTCACGAGCACGAATGGCATATGTCCTCGCCGGTGCTCTACCCTCGACTCTAGCAGCTTGCTCTCTAGTTGGATTCTTGCTACCCATCTCATTCCCCGAGTTTCTCAGTGGTCTTCCCCTAGAAGTACTTCCCGATCTTGCATTCTAAGGCTTTTCTTTCTCGCCCACCTCGGGGCAGTCTCTGATAAAGTGTTCTAAGGACCCACATCTGAAGCAAGTTTTCTCATTAGCTCGACACTCACCAGAATGGCACCTACCACACTGAGGGCATTTCGGTCTACTTGGTCAGACGTTGCCCACACTAGCAACTGATGTGGTCTACCCTTCGATCCTGAAAATTGCTTGCCTTTACTTCAGGTTGAAAACCTCACTGAAGTGACTGATCGAGTAACGAAATCCCTCGATTTCTTAGATGAGGATTGGTGAGATTTATTCAGTTGTCTCTTCCTCGAGTCACGAGACTCATTCTCAGCTCTTCTCTTTTCTTTAGCCAACTCTTCGGCTTTACAGGCTCTATCTACCAACACTACAAATTCCTTTAGTTCGAGGACTCCCACGTATAAACGGATATCTTCATTTAATCCGTCCTCGAATCTCTTGCACATGATGGTTTCGGTAGACACGTACTCCCGTGCTTACTTGCTAAGCCTTACAAACTCTCGTTCATAGTCGGTTACTAACATACAACCTTGCTTCAGTTCCAAGAACTCCTTCCTCTTATGGTCGATGAACCGCTGACTGATGTACTTTTTCCGGTATTCCTCTTGGAAGAATTCCCAACTAGCTCTCTCCCTTGGCACCACCGACACTAGGGTGTTCCACCATCAGTAGGCTGAATCTCTCAGGAGAGATACCACACACTTTAAGCACTCCTTAAGCGTGCAGGATAACTCATCGAATACCCTGATGGTATTCTCAAGCCAAAATTCTGCTTTCTCCGGGTCATCGTCCTTATTTGCCCGGAATTCCTCGGCTCCTTACTTCTGTATCTTATCCACCGGAGGCCTTTCTCTTCTCACCACCTCAACTACTTGAGGAGCTACTGGAGCAGGTTGAGGGATTGGTGGGGGTGGAGGGGGTTGAGCGTTAGGATTTACTCGGGTATACTCAATATACCAGTTGCTCATCATGTGGAGAAAGGCTTCTCGAGCCTCTTCCCCCTGACCAAAGGTCTTGGGTCTACTATTAGCTGGCGCGGTCCCTTGAGCGGGAGTCAGCGCGTTACTCGCAACATCATTGGCTGTAGTTCGGTCTGGATCAGAATCCATATACCACATAAAACACAATTTCATACGTCAGGAGCCATCACACTATCATTACTCAAACACTCTTACATATGGCATGTATAGCTAGACTCGTACTTACGCTACGTTAGTCCTAAAATCGACTAAACCGTAGCTCTGATACCAATAAATGTAACACCCCTTACCCGTCTTCAAGCCGGGACAGGGTTCGAGGCATTACCTAACTAATCTTGCTTAAACATCTTGAATAGGGTTACAAAGTCTCATTTAAACCCATCACTTACTTATACTCGGCCTAAGAGGCCCTAAACATGCTTTCGAGAGATATCAGGACTATTCCGGGGACATTTACGCGTTCAAGAAACTTTTCAACAAAACAGGGGTCACACGCCCGTGTGACTCTAGGGATACGCCCGTGTGTCCCTAAGGCATGCCCATGTCTACCACCCATGGTCGAATCTGACTAATTTCACACTGCCTCGACACGCCCGTGGCTTTCAACCGTGTGCCAAACCTTGGCATTCTGACTAATCCACACGGCCCACACACACGCCCGTGTGTTTCAACCGTGTGGTGATTTAAATTCCAAGTGCAAGGTGCAGGACTTCACGGCGGCACGGCACACGCCCATGTGCTAGCCGTGCGCCACACCGATCTAGACACACGCCCGTGTGTCTGCCCAGGTAGAAAATTAGAAGGCTATCTACCAAGCCCTTATCCACCCTACCTTGCAAACATACATACTCCAATTCCATTCAACGTAATTCATGACCCAAAGACACATCTAAATACTCAATTCAACATTCATACACAAGGGCATACACTTCAAGAAAATCACTTTCATTAAGCAAAAGAATTTGCCAAGTATTTGCCTAACTTAAGGCCATTTACAAAATGACTTTAGTAACATATATAGCCAACACTTTGGCTAACAATTACAACTTAACAAAATACTCGAGTCCTATACATGCCATACTCAAAATAAGTCTAAATTGTTATACCAAAGTGATGTCGATAGTGTGATTTCGAACTCCTACGTCCACGATCCTCGAGTTATCTTGGCAATACTACAAGGAAGAAGGGCAATGAAAGGGGTAAGCATAAAGCTTAGTAAGTTTGCATGGATATAAATAGCAATAATAAGCTCATAAAATAATCCATCCGTGACATTAACTAACCATACACAAGTCATAGGCATCTTGCCATACTTACTCACAATTGTCTTTATTTAGCACATACCGTGCCACATGTCGTAAACGTTTCTTCGAGACTCATTCACGAGTACCTGTATTTACTCATTCATATGACCTTAGTGCAAATCTCATTTCTACTTCTAAACTCATCTACTTATCCCTTTAATCACTAGGGATAGTCAAAGATGCATATTCGACGTCTTTCATTTAGAGACGGAGCCAGTGGCACATCCCCGAGGTGGTCTTACATGGAGTTACTTCTAAATGCCAATGCCATATCCCGGATATGGTCTTATATGGACTTTCACATCAAGTATCGATGCCACATCCCGGATGTGGTCTTAGATGAGTTTTTTATTCTTTTACGAAGCCATATCCCGGATATGGTCTTATACGGGATCTTAACTCAGTGCCGAGGCCATGTCCCGGACATGGTTTTATACGGGACTATATCTAATTCACATCTCGATGATAGCAATCCCATATTCATTATAGTCCACTAGGACTTCAACATCATATTTAACATCAATTTCTCATTTCAATGAAGTATCAGACATCAATGTGATACCAAGCATTTTCAATTATGCTAACATAAATATTTCATTAATCACATACAAACTTACCTCGTTTTCAAAATGAGCTAGCTCGGCGATTTAGTCTGAGACTTTGTTCTTTCCCCGATCGAGGCGGATTCTCGGTTCTTCTTTCTCTATAATAGCAATTTAGCTCATTTTAATCATCTCATTAATAAAAGCATTTCAATAATCATGCTTAGGCAAAATTATTATTTTGCCCCTAGACTTTGGCAAATTGACCATTTTGCCCCTAGGATCGGAAATAAATTCTAATCACATTTCTATCTTCAACAAGCCTAGGTGAACATTAAATACTCTTATAGCTATCATCAAAACTCAACATTTCACATATTTACTACAATTTTGTAACCTTTTCATCAAGGTCCAAATTAGGTGTTTTCAAGACAACACCTTTCACAAAAGTTGTTCATTCAACTACTAAGACTCATTTTCTTCCATAAAAATGCAGCAAATAGAAATGAAAGCTCTCATGGTAAAACTCTAAACTTTGCATAATATTGCACAATAGTCCTCTCATTTGAAATCTTAAGTTCTAGGGGTCTTAAAAGTACAACTATCATAAAGAAAAATCATCAAAATCACATACTAGAATGGAGGAGAGCTTGCTAAAAATTGTGAGCTTTCAAAACCCTATTTTGCTTACAAATTTCGATGAAGAAAGATGGAGAGAAAGATGATATTTTCTCTTTCTTTATTCAAATATTAATCTAGTCAAACAAGTCACCAACTATCAACTACTTTGACCAATTTTTTGTCCATCTTTGTCTCCTATGCTAATCCATGGCCGGCCAAGCATATATTTGGGGTCTAATTGCCTTTTAAAGACCTCCAATTTACATTCTAAGGCTATTTGGTACCTTTATCTTATAGAATGGAACTTTCGCACTTTATGCGATTTAGTCCTTTTTTCACGATTAAGCGTGAAATCGCTAAAATTAAAGCACCAAAATTCTCATGCACATATACTATCATGCTCCGAATCTTAATATAACATGAAAATAAATTTCTCAAGTCTCAGGTTAGTGACCCCGAGATCACTATTCCGACTAGCCCCTAAATCGGGCTGTTACAGACGAAAATCTGCCAGATTAGGGTCAAACCTAATAAGATAATCCATAGATCGAGTTAATGCGACAATAGGGGTTTTAATTAGAAAGAGATTTCAATTAATCAACATAGAGTCAGTTGTTAGTAGCCTCGAGAGAGGTATTAATATAATTTAGGGATTTCTACGAATTTATCCAAGTGAATAAATCGCATGAATCAAAAGTAATAAGTGAAGTCTAGGTGGATTCTTCCTTAGGTATTGCCTATCTCATATAAGTTGTCCAAAAGTATTTTCCCAATTTGCTCTCTGTCGCGTTCATAGTTAGTTAAATTAGTTAGTAAATTTTAGATTAAAAATAAATCTCTTTAATTATTAGGCTAGATAATAAAAAGATAGTTAATACTAGTACTCTTGGTCCTTGAGGATACGATATTCCGGACTCACCACAGCTATACTATTGTTCGATAGGTGCGCTTGCCTTTGTCGAAATAATAGTTAGTTTCGAGGTCCATCAAGTTTTTGGCGCCGTTGCCGGGGACTAAGATATTAGGAACACTAAATTTTTATTACTTTAGCGATTTTATTTTATTTTTTTTATTTACTAACTTTTCTCTTTCTTGCTTCTGAAGGAGTCTCTAGTTTATGACCAAAAGAAACCCATCAGGACCCTTGATTTTTGACAGTGATATAGAAGGTACCGTTAGAAGAAATTGTAGGGAAATAAGGCGAAGCCTACAGTACATAGAAGAAGAGCAAGAGGACGATACCAACACTACCGAAGAGATGGCTGATAATAATCCGCTACCTCCTGTGGTTGCTGCAAACCCGGTGAATCAAAATCCTGCTCCTCGTACTATGTATGATTATGCTAAACCTAATTTAATAGGAATAGAGTCGAGTATTGTTAGACCTGCTATTGCTGTAAATAATTTTTAACTGAAACCTAACACTATACAGATGATTCAACAGTTTGTTCAGTTTGATGGTTTGCATGATGAGGATCCAAACAATCACTTCGCAAATTTTCTAGAGTTTTGCGACACTTTCAAGATTAATGGCGTTTCTGATGATGCCATTCGCCTTCAGTTGTTTCCCTTTTTGTTGAGGAATAAAGCTAAACAGTGGTTAAACTCGTTACCACGAGGATCAATCACTACATGGGAACAAATGACTGAAAAATTTTTGTTAAAATATTTTTCGCCGGCTAAAACGGCTAAGTTGAGGAATGATATTTCTTCTTTTGTGCAGATGGATTTAGAGACACTTTACGACGCATGGGAGAGATACAAGGATTTTTTGAGAAGGTGCCCTCACCATGGGTTACCTTTATGGTTACAGGTTCAAACATTTTACAACGGTGTAAACCCCTCAACTAGGCAGTTAATTGATTCAGCTGCCGGTGGAACCCTAAATAACAAAACCCCTAAGGCGGCTTATGAGTTTATAGATGAGATGTCACTGAATAACTATCAGTGGAAAGTTACAAGGACAAGGCCAACAAAATCTGCCAGTGTTTTCAACCTTGACGCAGTGACCATGCTATCAAACCAGGTAGAACTCCTTAATAAGAAAATTGATGGTTTGTATGGTTCTTCGTAGGTACATCCAGTGATGTAGTGTGATACAAATGGAGGAGGGACGAACAATACAAAATACCCACCCTACAACCCTAGCGTAGAAAGCGAGCAGATGAACTATATGAGTAATAATTTTAGATCTTAAAATAACCCCTATAGTAACAATTATAATCCAGGTTGGAGGAACCACCCAAACTTCTCATGGGGTGGTCAAGGAAATCAGAGACAACAACCCTCTCCAGGCTTTCAACAGCAACCCTACCCGCAAGAGAAGAAGCCGAACCTAGAAGAGATGCTAACAAAATTCATCGCGGTGTCAAAGACATGTTTCCAAAACACTGAAACAGCGCTAAAAAATCAACAAGCATCAATTCAAGGGATCGAGAACCAATTAGTACAACTTGCTAAGATCATATCTGAATGACCACAAGGCAGCTTGCCAAGGAACACTGAAACTAACCCAAAGAAGCAAATTCATGCCGTCTCTGTTCACGACAGTGAGGGGTTAGACGAACCAGAACCGAGGCAAGAGAATATGGTAGGGGAAGGTAAGGTTGAGGTAAACCATGATAAACCAAAACCGGTAATTACAGAGTACCAAACTCGAGTGCCATACCCCAATGCGATGAAGAAAGATAACACAAATGAACAATTCGGTAAGTTTCTTAAACTTTTAAAGAAATTACATATTAACTTACCGTTCCTTGAAGCTCTTTCGCAGATGCCAGATTCAAGGAAATTTTTAAAAGAGTTGTTGACGAACAAACAGAGATTAGACGAGGCATCACATGTGGAGCTAAACGCAGTGTGCTCAGCAATTTTGCAAAATAAACTACCACAAAAATTAAAAGATCCAAGGAGTTTTACAATTCCATGTTTAATTGGTAGTTTATCTATTAATAATGCCTTAGTTGATTTGGCGGCAATCATCAATGTTATGCCTTATAAAATGTTTGAACAACTAGGTCTCGAGAAACCCAAACAAACTAGGATGAGCATTCAATTAGCTGATAAAACTATTAGAATTCCCAGGGGTATAATCGAAGATGTACTAGTAAAAATTGATAAATTCATATTCCCGATAGACTTTGTCGTTTTATACATGGATGAGGATAATAACATTCCTTTAGTTTTAGGAAGACCCTTTTTAGCAACTGCCAGAACTAAAATTGATATTGATACAGGTGAACTCACACTTCGTGTAGGTGACGAAACGATCACTCTTCAGGCTCTTGACTCAGCTAGGACATCGAGTAATTAAGCTGAAAACATAAATTCCATTAATAACCATTTGGTTCAACCTTCTTTACAGGAAGCACCACAAAACTACACAACTGAGCCAGATCCTAGACCTCGTGCAAACAAGGAAATAACTCATGAGGAACGAAGGCTTCAAATCGATGAACTAGACGAGTGGAAGCTACGTGTAACACCCCTAACCCGTATCCGTCGCCAGACTAGGGTTAACGGCGTTACCAGATAGATCAGAAACATTTACAGAAATGTCATACAACTATATATCAACCTCAAACATAGTGTCCCCTTAGTAGGTCATCGAGACCTAAAACATGCTTATAAACTGGGTCGGGACTAAACCAGAACACATACAAAATTTCACAAAAAATTAAAACTTTTCTAAGTTTCAAGGGTTACACGCCCGTGTAGGCAGGCCGTGTGCCTCCCACGGCTGCTGGACACGCCCGTGTGTCCTCCCCGTGGTTGAATCTGACTTTACATCCACGGCCACCAAACACGCCCGTGTACCTTGGCCGTGGTCGAATCTGACTTTACATCCACTGCCACCAAGCACCCCCGTGTGCTAAGGCCGTGTACTCTTAGGCCATATACTGACTTTTTCACATGGCTACTAGACACGCCCGTGTGTCTTGACCGTGTGCTCCTAAGCTAGCTACTGACTTAGCCCCACGGTCACTAGGCACGCCCATGTGCCACAACCGTGTGACATTATAGGCCATTTGCAAGGCCAAAATGCCACCCACTTAGGGTCAATTCTACAAGAAATTTACCAACACATTTCATGCACAAATAACAACCATAACATACTAAAATAACCATTCAATCTATACATTCAAAACCAATCTCAACTATACCAACTTATAAGACTAAAACTCATCTCATCACAAGCATAATTCATCCATTACTTACTCAAAACTTGACCATCTCATGTGTCATCTAACCATGCCAAAAACATACTTCACACATACATTCATTTAAGCAAATTCTCAACTCATATCTAGCCAAATCACATGGCTAAGTTCATGTAACAAACGTATATTAAATACTAGCCTATACATGCCAAATCTAGCTATATACATTTCCAAAATGTACCAAACACAAGTTGAGTAGTGTGATGACGATCCTCAACGGTCCCGAGCCTTCAGTAGCTTTGACGACCTATATAATAGAGAAAACACACACAAAGTAAGCTTGCTAAAAGCTTAGTAAGTCATAATACAAATAAACTCAACATGTAGAGCATATAAGCATGTAGAAACATTGGTACAATTCATATTCATAGCAAATTTCTCACATATATGCTTTGGTCCATATTCTTGGCCATATTGCCACATTCATAACCATTCTTACATCTCATTCACATTCTCATATTCAAACATACTTTCCTTCAAATCAAAGTCATATAGGTACTTACCATTTATACAGACTTAGTGTACATACCAAACGTACCTGAAACGAATATACATTCACGTAATGGTTTATAGCTCGGATTTGCCCATTGAACCGTTCAGAATCTAATGGGATACTCGGAAACTCAGAATGATTGTACAATGCCAATGTCCCAGATGAGGTCTTACATGCACTCCAATATCGATGCCACTGTCCCAGACATGGTCTTACACGTAAAGCTCATATCGATGCCAACGTCCCAGACGTGGTCTTACACATAAAGCTCATATTGATGCCAACGTCCCAGACGTGGTCTTACTTATAAAGCTCATATCGATGCCAACGTCCCAGACGTGGTCTTACTCAAATATCAAATCAATGCCAACGTCCCGGACGTGGTCTTACATGATAAAACAAAACAGATACCTATGTCATGACATAGCTAATCCTATCTATTCCTAGGTTCATACGGGACTTCTCGGACAATGTCACTATATTGATCTTATCTCGAAATTCATGTACATAACATCTTGTAAGCGTTCATTGTTATCAATAGTCATATGAACATACATAATTTAATACGAATACATTTATTTGCATAATGACTTACCTCAGATTCGATTTATCGGAAATGGAAACGGCTACTCAGTTACTTTCGCCTTTCTGCGGTCTAAGTCCGTTTTCCTCAGTTCTTGATCTATACATATTCAGAATTAACCCTTTTATTCACTAACTAATTCAATTCAATCCAAGGACACACATTTAGGGCTATTTGCAAAATAACCCTCACATTTGCACAATTTATCAATTTAGTCTATTTTTCTCAAAACATCAAATGCACAAATTCATCATACATCCATGCTTAGCCGAATGCTTATGCATATCATACAAGCCCATATTTTACAACAAATTTGCAATTTAGTCCTTCAAATTGCTATTTTCTCAATTTAGCCCTATTTAGCTAAATTCATCAAAATTTCAAGAACAAAGTATGTTCATCTAGCTCAATCTTTCATTTAACACCATAAATTATCACAAAGCTCAAGATATGATCAATGGCATATCTCACAAACATCATCAATACACAAAATTGAGACATGGGCTTAATAGTAGACTAAGCAACAATCTCAAAAACATAAAAATCATCAAAATCAAAAACCAAAATATACCTTAATTTGAACTTAGAATGGCTGAAACTTTTGAAATTTTGTTCTTTCTTTTTCTTTCAATATATACGGTGGAAGAACAAGTAAAAATGAGCACTATGGTTTTATTTTATGTTTTGTTTTATAATATAATAACTTATAATATGATAATATTAATATTAACTTATAAAAATTAATATATAAAGCATATAAAAACATTCAATGCCGTCCACTAACCATAGTAGTGGATTATTTGCCAATTAAATCCCTCACCTATTAAAAACCACCACAATTAGGTACTTTTCATAAAGCATACACATTTTGCATTCAATGCAATTTAATCCTTTAATCAAAATAAACACACAGACGGACAAATTAACTTACGAAACTTTAGCACATGCATAATCACTTATCAGAGACACAAAAAATACTATTAAAATATTATTTAGACTCGGATTCGTGGTCCCAAAACCACTGTTTCGACTAGGGTATAAACCAGACTGTTACACCACGTGTCAAGGAGAAACCAAGAACACACGAAGTAAAACTGAGGCAACTCCATGTCAAACTTAAAGATGAGGCATACCAATTTCAGATCGGAGATCAGGTTTTGTTGGATAAGAAAGACCCTCGAATCGCCACTTCGGACCATAATGCAAACGAAAAGATCCCTTTCACGATACTGAATACCTTCCCATACGGAATAGTCGAGGTAACTAATCCTACATTCGGCACTTTTAAGGTAAACACCACTCGACTTAAACTATATATCGATAACTGAACTGATAGCAAGAATGAGGAGCTTCAACTCTTCAAACCACCATGATTATGCAAATGAGAGGTAAGTCTAGCTTAAGACTTTAAACGAGCACTTCTCGGAAGGCAACCCAAGCACTAACCCCTTTAATTTTTGTATCTTTGATTTTTAGCACCTAACTAAAAACTAACCAAGTTAAATAAAGCGTAGGTTTTCGTACCGCACGGCCTTGCACACGGGCATGGCCGTGGCCGTGTGCACATCACAGATTTGTACACTAGCGTGGCAGAGATTGTACGACCCAAGGACGAAAAATTCCCAAATCACGGACGACGATAAAATGCCACGACTGTGCGATACGGCCGTGGTCGACACTGAGAAAGTCACACAGGTATGAGACACTCCCGTGCTTCGAGGCCGTGGCCGACACTGAGAAAGATACACGGGCATGGAAACCTCTACACAAGCGTGGGAGAAACGAACAAGCCACCACACGGACGTGCGATGTGGCTGTGTGACTTAACACGCCCACATCATACGGGCGTGGGAAGCAACTAGGTCCCTGACTCTTATTTAAACCCCCCTTCTTCTCACTTTCTCCCAAAATTCTTCTTCTCCTAACCCACAGCCACCACACCCCTTTCTCTTCTCACTATTTTCTCCCTTCATTTTCCTTTCCCCTTCCCCTCATTTTTTTTCTTTTACCATCCTCACCACCATCTCCATGTTGAAGAAGCGAAAGGACCCTCGCACGGTATCCCCGTGCACGACCACTTTACATAAGTTCATGCCGGCCGCTTCATCGACTCAACAAGCCAAGGACATTTGAGTCTGTTTATTTTTCCTATTTCTTTTCTCTTCTCCTTTATTTTCCTTCTCTTTATCTTTCTTGTGCTTAATTTATTTTATTATATTTTGATTTCTTTTATTTAGGTCCTAAAGGCTGCTAGGGAATCACCACACCATGACCCTAGTATCCACCACCACCACCGGCGCATCCTCTTCCAACTCGGTCCAAATTTCCCTCGTTTCTTTTTTTTGGCTCCATCCAAACTTCAGGAAGTTTCACTTCTCCCCCTACCTTATGATCTTCTTACTATATTGTGAATATCTATTTTTGTACATTGAGGACAATGTACATCTTAAGTGTGGGGGGTGAATTTTAAAAGTTCCTAACTTTTTGCATTATTCTCAAATCCTTGAATGTTGTCTTTCTCTCAAGCCACTTTCTCATATCACTGTTAGAATGAAATTTCTTTTGATTTATGATTTCCATTGATATGTTTTGGATTAAGTCATAGTTAATTGTACATTGATGATTTAAACTTTAAGATATTAGAGAACCAAGCATGATAAGTCTATTTTTCGTAATTAAAATTTCTAGGTTGTTTTCCTAAATTTAAATATTACTTTGAAGTTTGAAATTTGCAAGGTTGACATCAAAAACCATAATTTTTGTGAGATTGAGCCTTTTAGAGCATATTCTTTTCTTGCTCACTTTATTAATTATGAGTGTGTCAACATTGATTTGTTATTTTAGAACTTGCTTCGATCATACATGTCGAGACCACACCTCTGATTTGATATACATAGATGATAAAGGCACCTAGGTTTTAACCCACTTATTCCACTAAAAGGCCTACCCGTTTAATTAACCCCTATAGACCCCTTTGAAACCTAATCAACCATTTTCTTGACTCACCCATTAATATTAACCCAAAACCCACTTTGTATTTGTTATCACCATTTCTCTTGACTACCCTTATATCGAGATTTGATTTGATCGGTTGCTTAACTATTTTCTTTATTTCAGTTGTTAAATTCTATCTTATTATTATTGTATGTGCTTATTCTTAAAAAAAAACGAAGTATATTCATTATTAGTTCTATGTTATTTGAGCTTATGCGTTTAATTTTACATTTTAAGAAGAAGCTCGTGTTATTAGTGATGAATTCTTAATTGATGTAATTATTTAAGTTTTAGTTATTTTTCTAGTTAGGTAATTTATCAATTCAATCTCGATACTAACCCTCTAATTCAGCCTTTATCCACACCTTTAACCCAAGCCCCATTACAACCCTTTAAAAGACCTTTTGTTTATGTATCATCTCATTCTATAGTGGTGGAGATTTGATTTTCATGCAAGCCTATGGGATTAACTTTTCATGTTTGACTTTTGAGTGCTTAATTTTTGAACCTTAAACACTTTGAGTGATTTGAGTGAATCTTTAGTGAGGATGTCAATACTTGTCGGTTTTGAATCAGAGGTAATTATTTAGGTAAGGGGAAACACCTATGTTTTCATGCTATAAAAATCTATGACTTAGATTGTGTAACATCCTGAATTTTTGGGCCTATGCATTTAATGGGTGAATATGTGTAATGAGTTAATTTGAGCATTAGGGGTCCAAATTGGGCTCAGGATTGGGATGAAGCCTTAGTTAAATTTTTGTTTGGGCACTATAGGGTTTAAAAGGTGGTATCTGAGTTTAAAATATCAAAATAGGCTTGTGGCCCAGTGGTCAGTGGCGCCACTTAGGGAGCAAGGAGGTGACGCAACACAAGGGAGTAAGGGGCCCAAATTTAAGTTACATGGAGCCCAACTCTTTTAATTTAAGTTAGCTAAATTTCGGCATTAGGGTTACATAGAGTGGACGGCAACAAGGCTCAAAAATAGGAGGATTTATGTGAATGGGATAATGTAGATAATATAGTTGATAATATGGAAGGAAAAAAAAAGAGAAAAGATAGGAGCTATCTACAAGGCTAGGAGTTGGCCGAAATTCCATCACCTAGAGAAGTGAAGAAATCAGTTTCTTTATAGCAAAGGGGGTGCCGAATTTTCCCTTTTTATTTGATTAATTTTTAGTTATCAGGAAGGGTACTTTCGATTTTTCATAGGTGAGTGCTGAAATTTCTATAAATAGGGAGGGTTCTCTTCTTTATTTTTCGGCATTTAGGGTTTCTACCTTTTCTTTCTCTTCTTTCTTCTAAAAGCCGAAAACTCCATTATTCTCTTCTTTCTTCTAAAAGCCGAAAACTTCATTATTCTCTTCTCTTCTTTCTTCTAAAAAGCCGAAAGTCGAAAACTCCATTATTCTTTTCTCTTTTTTCTTCTAAAAGCCGAATCTCTATAGATTTCTTCGAATCATCTTCTCTTCTGATCTTCTCAAAAAGCCGAAATCTCTAAGGGGTAGTCGAATTCTCTGCGTTAAGGTGAGTGCCAATTTTCCTATCTCTTCAATCTCTCTTTCGGTTTTTAAGAGACAAGGCCGAATGGCCACTTGGTTGTTAAGGCTGTCGAATGAAGCTAATATTTCCTCTCTTTTGCGTTTGGCCGGCATTCCAGGATTTGAAGGAAACCTGATCATCTAGATTTAAAAGCCAGAAATCGCTAGTCTCCAATTTCGGGATTTTAAGGTAAGGTGATTTTCCCTAGATTTTCACTAGATTCGTTCATCGCATGCGAGATCCTAACTTTATGATGTGGATTAACGATCATATGTTGTGATAGTAGTTCTGACAAGGACTTGTGATGGAATTAAATATGGATCAGGCAAAGGAGAGAATCCCTAAGTTTAAGAAATGAGTCGTGTCGCCGATGCGGGATTGGCCACCAGGTTGTGGACCGACTTCTGAACAACACCTTAGGCAAGTAGCAGTTGTATCGACTTCTGATAGTGTCGACATAGAGAGTGTCATTTTAACGGTAATCAGGTGTATAGATCTCTAACACACAAATAATCTATATGAATGTATATATATGTTTATATTATGGGCTTAAAGCTAGATAATAGGCTGTGTAAATAGTCGAATAAAACCCTAAAAGGGTTAGGCAAGGATGCCAGGTACGTAATCATAGAAATCTCTTTGTGTATCGAAATATATGAAAGCCTGTATGATGTTTTCTTTATGTGAGTATGCATGGGGTGGGATTATGATAATGAAGGGGAAGTGCATGATAGGTCAAAATAGTGATCGGTGGTAGAAATCCCACGTTATATAAATGTTAGGTCACATAGTGATCGGTGGCTATGCCACGTTTAATGATTCCCGACTAACGAGAATAGGCGATCTGTTTGTCGTTATGGTGTGTAGCGGATGGAGGTTGATTGTAAAAATCCCCAAGGTGTGATGGTTGGTACGGGTTGGTGTGTAGAGGATGGATTTTTAGGTGGGGATGGGTCATGATGCATAGTTAGTTACCCTTGTATGGGCCAAGGCCATAATGTGTTTGTGGGCCTAAAGCCTTTTATGTGTTTTCGGGATTTGCACACTTTGAGTCTTGGTGACTCACCCTATTATTTTCCCTAACCTTTCAGTGAGCGAGTAGATCGTGGACAAGGGAGCCGAGGCGACCTCGAGGGCCAACAAGTCTTTTATTTGTTAAATTTCCATTTTATTTTAAGTTTTAATTTTGGGATTATTTGATGTAATAAGGCCTCCATAGCTTAGGTTATAAGTTGATATTTGTTAATGTTTATGTTTTTTTTTATGATCAAAGACTTATGTTTAAAAGAAATAAAAATGGGATTTTCAAACCTTATTTAAATAACACCTATTTTGGAAAGATAAATTAAAAAGATTTTCTACAAGTGCCACCTATTTAACGAATATCCACAAAAATGAACTAAGTTTTATAAAGCCTTGCAACGTAAAAGATTTTAACATTAAACCCGTAGCATACCAGATCTGGTCGTGACGTATGGGCCGAGTTTGGGGTGTTACATTTTGGTATCAGAGCCCAATTCAAAACTTGGGCTGTGAAATTGGTCTAGTATTGTTTTAAAGTTGATAAGAATTTGAAAAAGTTTGGGTTGAAAAATGGGCTTCGAGTCTACCGGCACCCGATCCACGCAGGTAAGCATTCTAAACCTTTGGATGTGATATGTATGTTGGGCTTGATGGGCTTGATGGACGTAGGCTAGTATATTAGACATTGATGGACTTTAGGCTTATTTTAAACAACTCTCTAAATTCATAAGATTTAATCCAACCAAACAAACCTATGAGCAAGTCGCGAGATTAGGGTGTGGCAACAGGCATACGCATGTCTAAGATTGGATTCAGGGAGAGCTTGGTATTTAAGCAGTCCTAGTGACTCACCTCCTCTTGTTGGAATCCTACAGTGCGTAGGATTTGTTCACCTTAGTCATGAGGACTTCTTGACGGGCCAAAATTTATAACTAAAACCCGAAAGGGACCAGCCACTCTATTTTGTAAAACTACTAAATTACCCCTGATTTATAAATAACCAAAATATCATTGATTTGTAAAATTACCGAAATACCCCCAGATTGCAAAATTACCGAAATACCCCCGGATTGCAAAATTACCAAAATACCCTTATTTCGCAAAATCACCAAGAAACCCTATTTTGGAAAATTATGAAAATACCCCTGTAGGATAAATTACGAAAATACCCCTAGGTAGTGAAACGATGAAGACACCCCCTACATGATGAATGTAAGTTCGTGGATGCTACTTGTATGTGGATGGTTGATGATTGAACATATGTGCTTCTTAGGACTAGAAGATGTGAACTGAGACTGAAACTTATGGATGTGATTCCGAATTCGAAAGAACTACTCTTAAACTACTGATCATAAGACTGTTCGTGGTTAATCAGTGGAAGAAACCTATTAATTCATAAAATTTCTAATCAGATAAACGTCAATCGGAAGAATGAGTACAAGGGGATGAGGACGCTTCAGATGTGAATACCGGTGCGTACTCCATCATATTATCCTAAGTGTTTCTTTTGGCTTTAGAATTAGAGTTTGCAGCGAAAGCATAGTGGTGAGACTTGGGTAGTATGATTAATAGTTAGTTGGAAATTTTGAGGACGAAATTTCTTTAAGGGGGTAGAACTGTAACATCCTGAATTTTTGGGCCTATGCATTTAATGGGCGAATATGTGTAATGAGTTAATTTGAGCATTAGGGGTCCAAATTGGGCTCAGGATTGGGCTGAAGCCTTAGTTAAATTTTTGTTTGGGCACTACAAGGTTTAAAAGGTGGTATCTGAGTTTAAAATATCAAAATGGGCTTGTGGCCCAGTGGTCAGTGGCGCCACTTAGGGAGCAAGGAGGTGACGCCACACAAGGGAGTAAGGGGCCCAAATTTAAGTTACATGGAGCCGAACTCTTTTAATTTAAGTTGGCTAAATTTCGGCATTAGGGTTAGGTAGAGTGGACGGCAACAAGTCTCAAAAATAGGAGGATTTATGTGAATGGGATAATGTAGATAATATAGTTGATAATATGGAAGGAAAAAAAAGGAGAAAAGATAGGAGCTATCTACAAGGCTGGGAGTTGGCCGAAATTCTATCACCTAGAGAAGTGAAGAAATCGGTTTCTTTATGGCAAAGGAGGTGCCGAATTTTCCCCTTTTATTTGATTAATTTTTAGTTATCAGGAAGGGTACTTTCGGTTTTTCATAGGTGAGTGCCGAAATTTCTATAAATAGGGAGGGTTCTCTTCTTTATTTTTCGGCATTTAAGGTTTCCACCTTTTCTTTCTCTTCTTTCTTCTAGAAGCCGAAAACCCTATTATTCTTTTCTCTTCTTTCTCTTAAAAGTCGAAAACTCCATTATTCTCTTCTCTTCTTTCTTCTAAAAAGCCGAAAGCCGAAAACTCCATTATTCTTTTCTCTTCTTTCTTCTAAAAGCTGAATCTCTATAGATTTCTTCGAATCATCTTCTCTTCTGATCTTCTCAAAAAGCCGGAATCTCTAAGGAGTAGTCGAATTCTCTGCGTTAAGGTGAGTGCCAATATTCCTATCTCTTCAATCTCTCTTTTGGTTTTTAAGAGACAAGGCCGAATGGCCACTTGGTTGTTAAGGCTGCCGAATGAAGCTAATATTTCCTCTCTTTTTTGTTTGGGCGGCATTCTTGGATTTGAAGGAAACCTGATCATCTAGATTTAAAAGCCGGAAATCGCTAGTCTCCAATTTCGGGATTTTAAGGTAAGGTGATTTTCCCTAGATTTTCACTAGATTCGTTCATCGCATGCGAGATCCTAACTTTATGATATGGATTAACGATCATATGTTGTGATAGTAGTTCTGACAAGGACTTGTGATAGAATTAAATATGGATCAGGCAAAGGAGAGAATCCCTAAGTTTAAGAAACGAGCTGTGTCAGCAGTACGGGATTGGCCACCAGGTTGTGGACCAGCTTCTGAACAACACCTTAGGCAAGTAGCAGTTGTATCGACTTCTGATAGTGTCGACATAGAGAGTGTTGTTTTAACGGTAATCAAGTGTGTAGATATCTAACACACAAATAATCTGTATGAATGTATATATATGTTTATGTTATGGGCTAAAAGCTGGATAATAGGCTGTGTAGACAGTCGAATAAAACCCTAAAAGGGTTAGGCAAGGATGCCAGGTACGTAATCATAGAAATCTCTATGTGTATCGAAATATATGAAAGCCTGTATGATGTTTTCTTTATGTGTGTATGCATGGGGTAGGATTATGATAATGAAGGGGAAGTGCATGATAGGTCACAATAGTGATCGGTGGTAGAAATCCCACGTTATATAAATGTTAGGTCACATAGTGATCGGTGGCTATGCCACGTTTAATGATTCCTGACTAACAGAATAGCGATCTGGTATCGTTATGGTGTGTAGCGGATGGAGGGTTGATTGTAGAAATCCCCAAGGTGTGATGGTTGGTACGGGTTGGTGTGTAGAGGATGGATTTTTAGGCTGGGATGGGTCATGATGCATAGTTAGTTACCCTTGTATGGGCCAAGGCCATAATGTGTTTGTGGGCCTAAAGCCTTTTATGTGTTTTCGGGATTTGCACACTGAGTCTTGGTGACTCACCCTATTATTTTTCCTAACCTTTCAGGTGAGCAGTAGATCGTGGACAAAGGAGCCGAGGCGGACTCGAGGGGCCAACAAGTCTTTTATTTATTAAATTTCCATTTTATTTTAAGTTTTAATTTTGGGATTATTTGATGTAATAAGGCCTCCATAGCTTAGGTTATAAGTTGATATTTGTTAATGTTTTTGTTTTTTTTTATGATCAAAGGCTTATGTTTAAAAGAAATAAAAATGGGATTTTCAAACCTTATTTAAATAACACCTATTTTGGAAAGATAAATTACAAAGATTTTCTACAAGTGCCACCTATTTAACGAATATCCACAAAAATGAACTAAGTTTTACAAAGCTTTGCAACGTAAAAGTTTTTAGCATTAAACCCATAGCATACCAGATCCGGTCGTGACGTATGGGTCGGGTTTGGGGTGTTACAGATTGTTTGAATCTCTAGGACTCTTTTAGTTAAATTATCCATGTATGAACTATCTATGAATTATGATAAGACATTGTTGATGAGAATTATGAATTGAGGGAAGTTAATTCTAATTGTGAGTTGAGAATTTTGCTTGAGGACAAGCAAAATCTTAAGTGTGGGGGTATTTGATAAACCATAATCTACACATATTTTAACCCCCATGCTTGGCTTAATTATGGATGAATATTAATTAGATTTGATGAATTCGATGCTCCTAATCTCGTAATTTCATGTATACTCAGGAGAGCTTAGGAAATCAAAAAGAACGAGAAACGAGCCAGAAAGGGACAAAATAGGCCTACCTTAGAGACTCACACGGCCTGGGCTATCACCCACGATCGTGTGTTTCGAGCAACAACTGAGACATGGCCTGGATCAACGTACACGACCAGATTACACGGCCGTGTGTGGTGAGCAGGATCGACCACGGCCAAGAGAGTCGACCACGGGCGTGTCACATGGGCGTGTCCCTGCCGTGGCCAAGATGAGTTTCATTCAGATTAGGATACATTTGTGCCAAGTAAGGCATCTTAAAGCCTATATAAACACCTTAGGGGGCAACCTAAAAAGGGAGCTCGACAGGACATCGAATAGACGCCGAGTGGAAGAAGAAAATACTCCAAAACAGCCGTTGGGAACAGCTTAGGAGAAGGATCTCCATCAAGACGGAGGATCTCCCATCAAGTTCTTTAGAAGTTTTTGGGTTTTCTTATGTTTTGTTGTTTTTCCTCTTTTAGGATGTTTCCCTCTTTTAGTATGAACTAAATCCCTTAAATACCTAAGGGGATGAAACCTAAGACAGATCTTATTATTATTTGATTTATGAGATAAATACTTGTGCTTATTCTTAATTGTGAGTTCTTATTCTTGTTTTGATAATTTAGGTTATTGACTCAAGTCGAATGTGCTTATTCAGTGGAGCAAAAGTCCCTGTTTAAGAGTAGATCAAAAAAATTAAGCGGAGTTGATTGCAACCCTAGAGATAGGGCGACGAAAATCTGTCGGATTAGGGTCAAACCTAATAAGCGAATTCATAGATCGAGTTAATGCGACAATAGGGGTTTTAATTAGAAAGAGATTTTAATTAATCAACCTAGAGTCAGTTGTTAGTAGCCTCGAGAGAGGTATTAATATAATTTAGGGATTTCTACTGATTGAGCCAAGTGAATAAATTGCATGAATCAAAAGTAATAAGTGAAGTCTAGGTGGATTCTTCCTTAGGTATTGCCTATCTCATATAAGTTGTCGAAAAGTATTTTCCTAATTTGCTCTCCGTCGCGTTCATAGTTAGTTAAATTAGTTAGTAAATTTTAGATTAAAAATAAATCCCCTTAATTATTAGGCTAGATAATAAAAAGATAGTTAATACTAGTACTCTTGGTCCTTGAGGATACGATATTCCGGACTCACCACAACTATACTACTGTTCGATAGGTGCGCTTGCCTTTGTCGAAATAATAGTTAGTTTCGAGGTCCATCAATCGTTCTGATCCTTCACATGTGATCCCTCCAACAGAAATTGAAATACGATCGGACATGACTTATGAAGAGGAACCAATTAAGATATTGGCTCGAGAAGTTAAATAGTTGAGGAATAAGAGCATAGCCTTAGTGAAAGTGTTATGGTAAAAACACGGTGTGGAAGTGGCAACGTAGGAACCAGAAGAAGCCATGAGGGAACAATACCCAAACCTCTTTACCGGTAAGATTTTCAGGGACGAAAATCTCTAAAGGGGGAGAGTTGTAACAACCCGATTTTGGGGCTAGTCGGAACACTGGTTTTGGAACCACTAATTCGAGGTTGAAGAAAATTATTTTGATATTATTTTATATGTTATAGCATGATTATAAGGATGCATGGAAATTTTGGTGTTTTAATTTTAGCAATTGTATGCTTAATTGAGAAAAAGGACTAAATCGTATAAAGTGCGAAAGTTCCATTATATAAGATAGAGGTGTCTAATAGCCATAGAATATTAAATTGGAGGTCCTTAAAGTGAAATTAGGCCAATAATAGTGTGTTGGCCGACCATAGAGACAAGGGAGACAAGGGCATTAATTTTGGTCAAATTAGGTGAGAAAAAAGATAAATAAAAGAGATATCATCTTTCACTATTCACACTTCTTCTCCACCAAAAATTGAAGAGAAAATAGCGGATTTTGGAGTTCAAACTTTCAGCCAAGCTATTCTCCTACAAGTAAGTGATTTTAGAGGTCTTTCTTGATAATTTTTGTACTTTTGGAGACCCTAAAGCTTAAGCTAGCTAATGAGGGGACTATTTTTCAAAATGGTTGAAAGTTTAGGGACTTGCCATGAGAGTGTTCATGTTGTTTGCTGAGTTTTTATGTAAGAAAATGAATGTTAGAGGGTTAAGGAATAACTTTTTTGAAAGGTGTTATCATGAAAACACCTAAATGGGACTTAGTTGTAAAGGTTGTAATTTAGTAATAAATGCATGAAATAATTGGTTTTGTGAGTTTTTGTAAGAGAAATAAATGTTCAGCTAGGCTTTTTTAATGAGAAAATGTGATGAAAAATGATTTTCGAGCCTAGGGGCAAAATCATAATTTTTCCAAAGTATAAGGGCAAAATGGTCATTTTTGCCTAAGTAGAAATTTTGATGTATCATGAGTTATATAGTGATTTAATGAGTAAATTTTATTATTATAGATCAAGAAGAGCGTGGGAACAACCTTGACTGTGTAACATCCTAAAATTTGGAATTTTATGTGTTGCATTATTTCTTCTGTTAAGCTAGTTAAATTATTAATCGTGTATGTTTTAAGGTCTTAAGAAGGCTCGGGGTTTAATTGGGCCTTAGTAAAAATTTGGTATTTTAGCACTTTAAGGAGATATAGTAAGTGGCCTCATTGCTTATGGAAATAAATGAGTAATTTGCTAGCATAAATGAGCATATGGTAAAGGGGTTATGGCGCCACATGAAGGACTTTGAGGGAGGAGGTTCAAATCCCATCAATTGCAAAATTTTGACATTTTTTTTGTATTCTTTCCCTAAGTGTCGGCCAAGATGGTATATAAGGCAAGGTGAACTTTTTAATTTTGGCAAGGTGGCTAAAGAAATAAGGAAAGGATGAGGGTAGGGAAAGAAATCAAAAGAAAAGGCAAGTATAGGGAAAATGTTGGCCTTTTTCAAGGGAGATGTTTTGGAAAGTTTTGGTTGGCCAAAAATTTTGACCTTATTGTCATGTTATGCACGGTTTTGGTATAGGGAGAGGGTAGCCGAATTTTGCTAGTAGCATTTTGGCAATTTTGGTGCTTGAGAGGTTGTTTTCTTTTTAGCTTTTTAGTGTCATTTTCTTTCTCCAATTCTTTCTCTTAGCCGTAACTCCCAAAGCCATAAAAGAGTCTCTTTTCTCCGTTTTGGCCAAAACTCTCATTTCATTTTGGTCATTTTTCTCTTGTTGTGCCGAATTCTTTATCCATCATTGATCATTCTTCTTTGGTTGCCGAAATACTCACATTTTTCTTTGGTTTATATTTTCTTGGTGTTGGCCGAAACACTCCAAACATCTTTCGTCCATCTTCTCCTTTCTTTTTAATAATCTCTCAACCCTTCTTTCATTTCTTAAAAATTAAAATTTTATTGTAATCGAATTCTCTTTATTGATTTTCTCCAGAACCGAATCTATTAACATCTTGTCTCCTCACTATCTCTTTTTCCTTCGTGTTGGACACTATCTTCTTGATCGAATCGGTAAGTAATAATCTTGTTTTCAATTTCTTCTTTTAATGTCGAATATATGCCCTTGTCATGGGATGGTTCTATTAATCGAAATCATCATTTTCTTCTACTCTCTCAAAACGTGATTATTCCCCTTTTGTAGTATTCTAGTGGGAGGCCAAACATTATTCTAGCCTTAAGTTGAACGGTGAAAATCGGATCCAATATCGATAAGGTAAGGAATTCTCCATGGATTATTTGAAATCGTTCTGTATTCGTTTAAGTTGTTATCGGGATAATAGTGGTTGTGTCTAATCGATTATATTTTTAGGGACTTAATCGCTCAATCTATCCTCTTATTGATCAACGATTATAGTGGTAAGCCGAACCCTTTGTCATTTGACAATCCATATTTATATCGTAATATCATTTTGACTAAGATCTTATTCAATGGAGGCAAGCAATATCAAATCGAAAGGGAAAGCGATTGGAGATCACAAAAGGAGCGGATTTGCGATCCCTACTCCTAAATTCAAATGAAGGGTAGTATTGGCAGTTTGGGATTTTCCACCGGGTTGTGGACCATCATCCGGGGAGAATCGACAAATCGTGGTCGTTCACGATTCCAATGGTAAACACTTTAGATCGTTTATTTTAGAGTTGATTAATTAAATCTCGTATGTCGACTAATCGAGCGTTATGATATCTTAGGTGTCAAAGATCAAGAAAGCCTAGTACTTACCGTGTCGTGTGTGTAATCTCACACCGTTTTCCGTGGGTTTTAAGATTGATATCATATTGGAAATATATCGCTACGATTAAAATCGTTTTATGGAGTAAACCGGTAAAACTGGCCTAAATTACACTATTTTTGATAAAATTGACAAAATCGATATTAACACTGTGAAAATTACGAAAACACCCTAAAAGGCCGAATTACGAAATTGCCCCTAATGGGACGATTTGTTATATTGCCATAATAGGCCAATTTGATATATTGCCATAATGGGCTGATTTGTTATATTGTCTTAAATGGGCCGATTTGATATATTGCCATAATGGGCCAATTTGATATATTGCCATAATGGGCCGATTTGATATATTACCATAATGGGCCGATTTGATATATGGTCTTAATGGGCTGATTTGCAAGTGCTACAATGGGCCAAATTTTTGTAATGAATCTCTGAATTAATTATTGTTGTTTATATTTGTAAATATCATGATTTGCTATGTATGATGCATTTACATGATTTTGCATGGGATGGGAAAATGTTGAGGAGAAGTGATTCCGGTGGCACTGCCACAAAAATGTTTGTTAATATGATACTATGATTCTGGTGGCTCAGCCACAATCAAAATTTGTTATAAATGGCATAATGCCTGCGATTGGTGTGTTTGGCGGGGTGGGTTGACTTGATCCCCAAAGGTGTGATGGGATGGTACGGGTGGTGTGTAGCGGATGGATTATTAGGATGGTTTGGGATTGCATTACATTCATATGATATATTTGATACATTATTATGTAAAAAGGGGCTTAGGCCCAAAATATTGCTAAATGAGTTTCAGGCCCAGTGGACAACGGTAAGGGAATTATACACTGAGTTCTTGTAACTCACTCCCCCTTTTTCTTAACCCTTGTAGGTAATGCTCAATGACGAGGACTTGGGGCCATGGATGACTCGGTGGAGGCCATACTTTTGGAATGTTATTTTCAGACTTTAGTAAACTTCTTTTCCGTATTATTTTGTTGCTTTTATTATTTCGGGTTTTAAAGTTGTAATAAGGCCTCTGGAGTATTTTACTTTTGCTTTAAGTTTGACGTACTTTTATTTTGCTTGAATTGTTTTTAAATGATGATTTTTCTAAAATAATAAATAACGGTTTTTCAAATTTGATTAACAAATGGATTTCATAACAAACTTTTACAAATATTTTAACTCGGAAAGTTTTTCTCGAACTATCAATAATATTTTCAAAAGTCATGGTTTTAAAGTTCACTACCTCGATTTTCGACTCATCAATCAACCTCTCAAAAAGTAGTTGTATTTTATTAAATATTCACATCCAAACTTGTTTTCTTAACCATAACCAAATACACCTATTTAGTACGAGTCATAAGGATTTATCACGTTTTCTTCATGTGACATGTCAGATCCAGTCATAACGCATGGGCCAGGTTTAGGGTGTTACATTTTATGGTATCAGAGTCCGGTTTCAAAACTCGACTGTGGTTTGGGTTCAAAACCGTTTTTCAAAGCTGTTTGAATTTTAAATTAAAAACGTATGTTTTAAAAGAAGTATGTCACCACGGGTATCCGGCACCAAGTCAAGTAAGTATACGTTACCATTGTATGATTATGATTATTGTGATATGATTGTAGGAATACTCTAGAACTTTTAGTTTTAGGGGTTGAAACTATAGAGATTGAGACTATAGGATGCGTTTGCGAAAATGACTTTACTACTTATACTTCATAAAATATTGTTTAATAAACACTGAAATAGTATACTGATTCATAAGACTCTTAATTAGATTAAATCGAAGTAGCCAATATGAGCGCTAAGGGGGCGTGGTCATGGTAGACGTGGCCAGGGTAGAGGCCGAGGCGCTAGAGTTGTGTCTGAGGCGTCGGGACATATGCCAGAAATGGACGCACCTGCTTCACCTGTGACTGAAGCTGGGTCACATGATCGTATGGGGGAGGACGACGCTCTGTCCCAAGCAATGTTGCGAGTTACGGAAAGGGTTCTTTGGGGTAAAAGCGCCGGCGGCTCGTGGGTCAATTTCGGAAAGACTCAGATCGAATGGTACTGAGGTTTTTAGGGGTATCTCGGGTGTGGCCCCAAACATAGCGGAGTATTGGCTTGAGGCAGTGGAGTGAATCATGGACGATTTGGATTGCACCGCCGAGCAGAAACTGAAAGGAGCTGTGTCATTGCTGAGAGACGAAGCGTATCAATGGTGGCTCACTGTTCAGGAAGGCACTCAGGCCGATCGTATTACCTGGGATTTCTTCAAGACGGCATACCAGGGAAAGCATGTCGGGGCTAGCTATGTGGATGCCGAAGGAAAGAATTCCTAAATCTGGTCCAATGAGGTAAGACTGTGGCAGCTTACGAGGCAGAATTTCTGCGTCTGAGTCGGTATGCCTGGGGAATAGTGCTAATTGACTACGAATGCTGTGTGCATTTTGAGGACGGGTTACATGATGAGTTGCGGGTACTGATAGCCCCACAAAAAGAGAGGAATTTTGCCAGACTAGTGGAGAAAGCCAAGATAGCTAAAGAGGCTAAGCACTCGGAGCGACAAAACCGAGACAAGGATAGGGGCAGGAGTAAGAGAGACTTTAGGTACTCAAGTCCTGCTAGAGGGTTTTAGAAGAGGCCCAGAAATGAGGAGCCAGCTCGAGCTAGATTACCAGCTGCTACCAATCAGTTACAGCTATGTACGGATTGCGGAAACCGACACTCGAGTGAATGCTGGAAGAGAATCGGTGGTTGTTTCAAATGTAGATCTAAGGACCATCAACTTAGAGATTGCCCTCGACAGACTGCTCAGACTTAGGATGTTCGTAACTATGATACACAGCCAGCTAGAGGCGCTCAGCAGCCACCGAGAGGCCGTGGGCCAGGTCGAGGTGGTAATTGCGTAGGACGAGGTCAGGGTGCACCGGGTAGAGGTACTGGTAATAGGGGTAACGCAGAGGCAAGACAGCCAGGGTTGGTCTATGCGGTCAGACGTCGGAAAGATGGCGATGCATCGGATGTCATAACCGGTACGTTCCTCATAGCTGATGTCCCTATTACTGCTTTGATAGATATCGGATCCACCCATTCGTATGTTGCTTGTGCTGTATCTGGAAATCTGAACATTAGATCTGAGATTACTGCTAGAGAAACAACTGTAATTAGCCCTCTAGGACAGTCGGTGGTAGTAAATAAGCTATTTAGGGATGTGCCTTTAAAAATTCAGGGGGAAATATTTTTGGCGGATTTGATGGAACTGCCATTCGGTGAGTTCGACCTTATTTTGGGCATAGACTGGTTGGTGAAACACCGTGCGAACTTGGATTGTACTGAAAAGCAGATGTTACTGAGAACTTTGGAGGATAAAGAAGTGATGGTGATTGGTGAAAGAAGAAACTATCTATCTAATGTGGTATCTGCTTTAAAGGCAGAAAAGTTGGTGAGAAAGGGGTGCGGAGCATTCCTAGCTTTCATTAGTGCTTTGGATGCTAAGGAATTGTCAGTGGAAAGTGTCAGAACGGTGAAAGAGTTTTCGGACGTCTTTTTCGAGGAGCTTCCAAGATTACCTCCGGATCGGGAAGTAGAGTTTGGCATTGAGTTATTGCCAGGAATGGCTCCGGTGTCCATTACTCCTTATAGAATGGCGCCGAAGGAGTTAGCGGAGCTTAAAGCTCAGATTCAAGAGTTGTTGGATCGGGGATTCATTGACCGAGTGTGTCACCGTAGGGAGCGCCGGTCTTGTTCGTCAAGAAGAAGGATGGGTCAATGCATATGTGCATCGATTATAGACAGTTGAATAAATAGACGATCAAGAACAGGTATCCGTTGCCGAGAATCGACAATCTGTTTGATCAACTGCGAGGAGCTTCGGTTTTCTCGAAGATAGATTTGAGATTGGGTTATCACCAACTTAAGGTTAAGGAGGCGGATATTCATAAGACTACGTTTCGAACTCGTTATGGGCATTATGAATTCTTGGTGATGCCATTTGGGTTGACTAATGCACCAGTTGCATTTATGGACATGATGAACCGGGTTTTCCAACCCTATTTAGATCAGTTTGTGGTGGTGTTCATAGATGACATCTTGGTGTACTCGAAGAATGAAGAAGAGCATGTTTGGCATCTGCGGGTAGTATTGCAGATATTAAGGGAGAAGCAACTTTATGCCAAATTCAGTAAGTGTGAATTTTGGCTGAAGGAAGTAACCTTTTTGGGGCATGTTGTGTCTGCCGAAGGAATTAGAGTTGATCCCCGAAAAGTCGAGGCTGTGTTGGATTGGAAACCACCAAAGTCAGTGGCCAAAATTCAGAGTTTCCTAGGGTTGGCTTGTTATTACAGGCGTTTCGTTGAGGGGTTTTCGTTGATTGCTGCACCCCTAACTAAGCTGCTGCGCAAGGAGTACCATTTGTGGTCGATCGAAGAAGAGAGCTTTGAGAAATTGAAGAAGATTCTCGGCGAAGCGCGATGATTGATTTAACTCCGAGGCCGGAAAAGAGTTTATTGTTTATCAGATGCGTCACACACAGGCTTGGGATGTGTGTTGATGCAAGGAGGAAAAGTGGTGGCTTATGCATCTCGTCAATTAAGGCCGCACGAGGTGAACTATCCCACTCATGATTTGGAGTTAGCTGCAGTGGTGTTTGCTCTGAAGATTTGGAGACACTATCTGTACGGTGAGAAGTCGATTATCTACACGGATCATAAGAGTCTAAAGTACCTCCTTACCCAGAAGGAGCTGAACTTAAGACAGTGGAGGTGGATAGAAATGTTGAAAGATTATGACTTCTCAATTGAGTATCATCCCGGAAAGGCTAATGTGGTGGCAGATGCGTTGAGTCGTAAGGTGATATCGGACTTGAGAGCGATGTTCGCTCATCTCAGCCTGTATGAAGATGGTAGTCTGCTAGTCGAACTTGATGTGAAGCCTGCATGGGTAAGCCAGATTAAGGAAAAATAGTTATTAGATGGAAGGTGGGGTTCCTTACATCAGCAAGTGGAAGGTGGTGTGATAGGGGATTTTGGATTGAATAGTGATGGAGCATTGTGTTTCCGCGGAAGAATTTGTATGCCCAAAGATTTGGAATTGAGACAAATGATTCTGCGTGAGGCGTATAGTAGCCCATATGCTATGCACCCCGGGGGAAATAAGATGTATCGAGACCTCCGTGAGCAGTATTGGTGGCCAAGGTTGAAACGGGAGGTTACTGATTTCATGAGTAAGTGCTTAACATGTCAAGCAGTGAAGCGCGAACATCAATTTCTGCGGATCACTACAACCGGTGAAAATTCCATTATGGAAATAGGAAAGGATAACGATGGATTTTGTTAGTGGGTTACCCTTAACGCCTACTAAGAAGGATTCCGTTTGGGTAATAGTGGATCAGTTGACGAAGACTGCTAATTTCCTACCGTTAAATGCGGATCACTCATTGCGAGAGTTGGCCAAGTTGTATGTAGCGTAGATCGTGAGGTTACATGGGGTACCAGTGTCTATTATTTCAACAAGGACCCTAGGTTTACATCAAGATTTTGGAAAGCTTTACATGAAGCTTTGGGAACAAGGTTAAATTTCAAAGACGGCATTTCATCCTCGAATGGATGGTCATCGGAGAGAGTAATCCAAATCTCGGAAGATATGTTAAGGGGTCAGTGTGATCGACTTGAGGGGTAGTTGGGAGGATTTCCTATCGTTGGCGAGTTTGCATACAACAACGATTATCAATCCAAAGATCCGGATGGCACCGTCACATGAGGCGTTGTGTGGTCGTAGGTGTCGTACTCCTACTTGTTGGACCGAGTGGGGAGCGACAGCTATTGGGTCCCGAAATGATATCGAGACGGAAGAAAAAGTAAAGGTAATTCGGGCACGGTTAAAGGAAGCTTCGGATAGACAAAAATCGTATGCGGATCTGAAGCGTAAGGATATTGAGTTTTCGGTGGGAGATCAGGTCTTTCTAAAGGTCTCACCTTGGAAGAAGATCTTTAGATTTGGAAGGAAGGGCAAATTGAGCCCTAGGTTCATCGGGCCATACTGTGTATTAAAGCATGTTGGGCCAGTGGCTTATCAGCTTGAGTTACCTCCGGAGTTAAGTCAGATACATAGTATTTTTCATGTCTCAATGTTAAGGCGTTATCGATCGGATCCGTCTCATATAGTACCGGTAGAGGAAATTGCGATAAGACCTGACTTGTCTTTTGAAGAGGAGCCAGTACGAATTTTAGATTGGGACGTTAAGGTGCTGAGAAGGAAGTCAGTGCTGTTAGTCAAAGTATTATGGCGTAATCACGAATCGAAGGAAGCTACATGGGAGCCTGAGGACGCGATTCGGCAGCAATATCCTCACCTCTTTTAATCAGGTAAATTTCGAGGACGAAATTTTCTTTAAGGGGGTAGAATTGTAACATCCTAAAATTTGGAATTTTATGTGTTGCATTATTTCTTGTGTTAAGATAGTTAAATTATTAATCGTGTATGTTTTAAGGTCTTAAGAAGGCTCGGGGTTTAATTGGGCCTTAGTAAAAATTTGGTATTTTAGCACTTTAAGGAGATATAGTAAGTGGCCTCATTGCTTATGGAAATAAATGAGTAATTTGCTAGCATAAATGAGCATATGGTAAAGGGGCTATGGCGCCACATGAAGGACTTTGAGGGAGGAGGTTCAAATCCCATCAAGTGCAAAATTTTGACATTTTTTTTTTGTATTCTTTACCTAAGTGTCGGCCATGATGGTATATAAGGCAAGGTGGACTTTTTAATTTTGGCAAGGTGGCTAAAGAAATAAGGAAAGGATGAGGGTAGGGAAAGAAATCAAAAGAAAAGGCAAGTATAGGGAACATGTTGGCCTTTTTCGAGGGAGATGTTTTGGAAAGTTTTGGTTGGCGAAAAATTTTGACCTTACTGTCATGTTATGCACGGTTTTGGTATAGGGAGTGGGTAGCTGAATTTTGCTAGTAGCATTTTGGCAATTTTGGCGCTTGAGAGGTTGTTTTCTCTTTAGCTTTTTAGTGTCATTTTCTTTCTCCAATTCTTTCTCTTAGTCGTAACTCCCAAAGCCATAAAAGAGTCTCTTTTCTCCGTTTTGGCCAAAACTCTCATTTCATTTTGGTCATTTTTCTCTTGTTGTGCCAAAATCTTAATCCATCATTTATCATTCTTCTTTGGTTGCCGAAATACTCATATTTTTCTTGGGTTCATATTTTTTTTGGTGTTGGCCGAAACACTCCAAACATCTTTCGTCCATCTTCTCCTTTCTTTTTAATCATCTCTCAACCCTTCTTTCATTTATTAAAAATTAAAATTTCATTGTAATCGAATTCTCTTTATTCATTTTCTCTATAACCGAATCTATTAACATCTTGTCTCCTCACTATCTCTTTTTCATTCGTGTTGGACACTATCTTCTTGATCGAATCGGTAAGTAATAATCTTCTTTTCAATTTCTTCTTCTAATGTCGAATATATGCCTTTGTCATGGGATGGTTCTATTAATCGAAATCATCATTTTCTTCTACTCTCTCAAAACGTGATTATTCCCCTTTTGTAGTATTCTAGTGGGAGGCCGAACATTATTCTAGCCTTAAGTTGAACGGTGAAAATTGGATCCAATATCGATAAGGTAAGGAATTCTCCATGGATTATTTGAAATCGTTCTGTATTCGATTAAGTTGTTATCGGGATAATAGTGGTTGTGACTAATCGATTATATTTTTAGGGACTTAATCGCTCGATCTATCCTCTTGTTGATCAACGATTATAATGGTAAGTCGAACCCTTTGTCATTTGACAATCCATATTTATATCGTAATATTGTTTTGACTAAGATCTTATTCAATGGAGGCAAGCAATATTGAATCGAAAGGGAAAGCGATTGGAGATCGCAAAAGGAGCGGTTTGCGATCCCTACTCCTAAATTCAAACGAAAGGCAGTATCGGCGGTTTGGGATTTTCCACCGGGTTGTGGACCATCATCCGGGGAGGATCGACAAATCGTAGTCGTTCACAATTCCAAGGGTAAACACTTTAGATCGTTTATTTTAGAGTTGATTAATTAAATCGCGTATGTCGACTAATCGAGCGTTATGATATCTTAGGTGTCGAAGATCAAGAAAGCCTAGTACTTACCGTAATCAGGTGTGTAATCTCACACCGTTTTCCGTGGGTTTTAACATTGATACCATATTGGAAATATATCGCTACGATTAAAATCATTTTATAGAGTAAACCGAGAAAACTGGCCTAAATTACACTATTTTTGATAAAATTGACAAAATCGGTATTAACACTGTGAGAATTACGAAAACACCCTAAAGGGCCGAATTACGAAATTGCCCCTAATGGGCCGATTTGTTATATTGCCATAATGGGCCGATTTGATATATTGCCATAATGGGCCGATTTGTTATATTGCCTTAAATGGGCTGATTTGATATATTGCCATAATGGGCCGATTTGATATATTGCCATAATGGGCCGATTTGATATATTGCCATAATGGGTCGATTTGATATATTGTCTTAATGGGCTGATTTGCAAGTGCTACAATGGGCCGAATTTTTGTAATGAATCTCTGAATTAATTATTGTTGTTTATATTTGTAAATATCATGATTTGCTATGTATGATGCATTTACATGATTTTGCATGGGATGGGAAAATGTTGAAGAGAAGTGATTCCGTGGCACTTTGCCACAAAAATGTTTGTTAATATGATACTATGATTCTGTGGCTCGGCCACAATCAAAATTTGTTATAAATGGCATAATACCTGCGATTGGTGTGTTTGGCGGGGTGGGTTGACTTGATCCCCACAGGTGTGATGGGATGGTACGGGTGGTGTGGAGCGGATGGATTATTAGGATGGTTTGGGATTGCATTACAGTCATATGATATATTTGATACATTATTATGTAAAAAGGGGCTTAGGCCCAAAATATTGCTAAATGGGTTTCAGGCCCAGTGGACAACGACAAGGGAATTATACACTGAGTTCTTGTAACTCACTCCCCCTTTTTCTTAACCCTTGTAGGTAATGCTCAATGACAAGGACTTGGGGCCATGGATGACTCGGTGGAGGCCATACTTTTGGAATGTTATTTTCAGACTTTAGTAAACTTCTTTTCTGTATTATTTCGTTGCTTTTATTATTTCAGGTTTTAAAGTTGTAATAAGGCCTCTGGAGTATTTTACTTTTGCTTTAAGTTTGACGTACTTTTATTTTGCTTGAATTGTTTTTAAATGATGATTTTTCTAAAATCATAAATAACGGTTTTCCCAATTTGATTAACGAATGGATTTCATAACAAACTTTTACAAATATTTTAACTCGAAAAGTTTTTCTCGAACTATCAACAATATTTTCAAAAGTCATGGTTTTAAAGTTCACTACCTTGATTTTTGACTCATCAATCAACCTCTCAAAAATTAGTTGTATTTTATTAAATATTCACATCCAAACTTGTTTTCTTAACCATAATCAAATACACCTATTTAGTACGAATCATAAGGATTTATCACATTTTCTTCATGTGACATGTCAGATCCGGTCATAACGCATGGGTCGGGTTTGGGGTGTTACAGACCGAGGAAAAGGCAAGGTTACGAACTAGACCGTTTATTAATACATTTTGCACCGGGGTAAGTTTATGTGTAAACGTTACATCTTTAATACATATGTTGTTACTTATTGATGCATTGTATGAATGAGATCAACTATGAGTGAGATTGATTGAAATTGATAGATAATGAGTAATTCTCGTATGAACCTCGGAATAGATATGTAAGTGCGGAAAAATATCCATGATAATTATTTGGTGGGCTGTGTGCGATATCATCGTTTATATTTTCATTTGGTGGGCTATGTGCGAAACCACCGTAAATATTCTTGTTGGTGGGCTATGTGCGATACCACCATATTATTGATAAATGGTGGGCTGTGTGTGAAACCCCCGGGTACTTAGTATTATTTCGAAGTGTTCATCGAGAAATTGTCTAAGCAAATGTTTCATGTGGCTTTGTGGTGATGAGTGCAGGAAATGTGTACAAGTAAATGTGAGCAATATATTTGTTATATGCTTGGAATGTGGTAAGAGATGAGATAAGTAAGCATGGTTATAAAAATGTGAATTGTTCTTGCTTAGTATGGAATGTTATTGATTAATTAGCATATGTTATGATGCTTATTGTTTACATGTAAACTTACTAAGCTTAAAGCTTACTCCCTTTCTTTTCCCTTGTTATTTAGTGTTAAAGAGCTAGCTCAGGATACGAAGATAATCAGAAGATCATCCACACTATTAGCTCATCTCGGTATATTTAGACTTAGCATTTTGAGTATGGCATGTATAGGGGCTAGACTTAGTGAAATGTTTTGTTGTTTTGGCCAAGTGTGTTGGCTCTTTTAAAGATGAACTTTTTGTAAATAGCCATAGTTGATGGCTTATTATTTTTAATATATGAAAAGATGAGGTTATTCACGAATTTGTATGATGCATGATT
Organism: Gossypium sturtianum; assembly: GCA_025698515.1. NCBI lineage: Eukaryota > Viridiplantae > Streptophyta > Magnoliopsida > Malvales > Malvaceae > Gossypium > Gossypium sturtianum. Next base: position 98,422,591 of record CM046955.1, on the reverse strand, counting down.
GGGTTGCTTGGTTATTAGTTGAATATAATTATGTCGTATGAGTTAGGGTGATAAAAAGGGCTTGGGAAATAGCCTTATTCTTGTCCACACGGGTAGGCACACGGGCGTGTGTCTAGGCCGTGTGTGACACACGGTCAGTCCCATGGGTGTGTGACTGGGCCGTGTGTCACCTGCATGTAAGTGTTGCAAGTTAGTGTCGACCACGGGCTAGACACACGGGCGTGTGCCTAGGCTATGTGTCCCTTATGAGGTTGCTGACGTCATAAACATAATACCCAGGTTTTCACACACGGGTGAGGATGGGTGTGTCTAGGCCATGTGAAGGACACGGGCGTGTGTCCGGCCGTGTGAAAACCCCTGTAGGTTCGAAAAGAAAAATAAATTCCACACGGGCTAGGGACATGGGCATGTGTAACCATACGGCCTGCCCACATAGGCGTGTCCCATTTCACACGGGCTTGTGGCCCTGTTTAAGCAAAAATTTCTAAGTATACAAAAGTTCCCAGTTTGATTCCAAGACCCTCCGTTTGCATGTTTAAGGCCTCGTAGGCCCATAATGAGGATGCATTGAATGTGAATGGGAAGTTTTAAGTTGAAATGAATTTTATAGCCCAAAGTTGTATGTTCAAGTGAGTTAAGTCTGGTAATGCCTCATACCCGGCTCCGGCGATGAATACGGGTAAGGGGTGTTACAAGTATTATTAATAAGTCCCTATTGGTTTTGGTTTGTAATTTTTAATTATTTCTGGTCTGTGGCTTGGTAGCTTTTCATTTGGGGGAATTTTGCATGCATGGATTATAAAGAAAATGCATGATATCTTGCTTAAGCAAAATTTCACATTGGTCCCTAAATTCTGTTGCATTACAAAGAAATCATTTTTGAAAAAGAAAAATCGATAAGGCAACTAGGTTTCCAAAATGACTTGAAAAATGTTTTTTTTTCGTTGCATTAGTTCAACATCGAGTTTTTACAAAGAAGAGCGACAAGCAAATGATTTTTCTAAAACAACACTATCAACAATAAAATGAATCTTAGGTGCAGTTGACCTAATAAATGAATGTTTTAAACTAACACAAATGTACAATTACGGTTTTCCTCTAAAATGAGTTTATTGAAGGTCTTCAAAAGTAACGTTAGTTTGCTTAGCCATTTCGGTGGCTAATGTAGCCTACTCAATCTAGCCATAATGTCTATGTCAGGTTTGGGAGGTTACAGATTCCTTCGATTCACACATCGTAACTATGTGAGTTAAAGTGATATCCAAGTGATTTTTTAGACTGTTGACAGTGGACTTTGAAATTTTTTATCATCAGAATATGAAAGCAATTTATATATATTTTTTATTTAGTTGGTTTTTTATCCATTTTAAGGGAGTGAAGAACTTGGCTAATTATTATTCTAAATTCATTATTTAAATATTGGAAATATGAGTTTTCTAAAAATAGTAAAAAAATCCAAAAGTGGTAGGTACCTTTTTTTTTTCTTTTTTGATAATAAAGTGGTAGGTACCTAACATGCATAGGAAAAGAATTTAATGTTGTTGATTAATTTGGAAGTCTTAGCTAGGTTTTTGCTATTTTTTGTTGTAATAAATGGATGGTAAATGTGGGTATCTATACATAGATTTAGGTTATTTCTTGTACATGGTGTTTGGAAAAAACTTTGGATTTGTCAAATTTAAATTATTTCAAGTTGTATCATTTAGATTTTACACTAGAGCTACTTAATTTAAAAAAAAAAATTATTTTTAAAATATAATTTAATCAAATTTGAAGAAGTTAAATAATTTGAATCAATTTAATTAATGTTTTATTAAAATATAGAGAATACTTGATAAATAATGTTTTAAAATAAATAGTTATCCTGTAATTTTAATTTTTCTCTACTTATATTTCATCAGATGATTCATGCTAGTCCGTATATTACAAATGTTATGCTAAAGACTCTGCTATCACATTCGACAAATTGGATTGTGTGTCGTTGCTCCGTATTACCAACTATATCCCTAGTAGCCTTTTCGATCCAATCACCTCGTGGTAGGTGTAACACCCCTAACCCGTATTCATTGCCGGAATAGGGTTACGGAGCATTACCAAACTTATTACACAATTAAACTTACAATTTTCATACATTTTTCATTCTCAAATATAAACCATTCAAAATCATACATCAAGTCTCTAATACGAGCCTACGAGGCCCAAAACATGCTTTAGAAGTGATTCGGGGCTAAACTGATAACTCAATAAATTTTTTGAATACTTAGAAAATTTTACAAAATTCAGGGGACACACGCCCGTGTGGCCCGGCCGAGTGAACATTCGAAATGGGATCACATGGTTGTGTCCCAGCCTGTGTCTGACCCCGTGTAACTCTCTCACTTGGGTCACACGGCCAACCACACGCCCGTGTGCCCTTCGAAATGGCCTCACACGCCTGTGTGCCAGGTCGTGCCAAATGTAACAACCCGTTTTTAGTCAAATCAGAATAATGGTTTCGGGACCACAAATCTGAGGTTGAAAAAAAATATTTTAATATTATTTTAAGTGTTTACAGCATGATAATATGTACGTGTGAAAGTTTTGTGAAGAAATTTTATCGTTTGAATAGTTAATTTGATAAAAAGGACTAAATTGCGTAAAGTGTAAAACTTGAGTTCTAATAGCTAAAGGTGTCTAATAGCCATAGAACCTTAAGTTAAGGTCCTTATGTGGTAATTAGACCATTAATAGTATGAGTGGACATATATGGACATTTATTAAGGTGTTATGATAGTTATTAATTAAGGTTAAATTGGTAATTTAGTTAATAAAAACAAATTAAGTAAAATAAAACATGGCAATCATCTTTATCTCTTAATCGTCAACTGAAAACAACAAGGAAGGAAGCCATTTTTGTCCATTTTAGGGTTCGGCCACATGCAAGCTTAATAGTAAGTCCGTTTTTGTTCCATTTTTAATGATTTCTTTGTTTTTGTGATCGTTGCATCTAGTACTAGCTAGCCTAGGGACTAATTTGCAAAACTGCTAATGGTTTTGAAAGTTTCCATTGATGAATATGTATGAGTTTTGATATTTAATGATAGATTATGAATATTTGATGTTAGTTAAACAAGTTTTGTTAAGTGATTTTTTGGTAAAAATGCAAATTAAGGGCTAAATTGTGAAATGTGAAAAAATGTGTGGTTAAAATGTAACGCCCCAAAATATAGGGTCTTTAATTTTTCATGTCTTGACACAAACACCTGTTTGCCTCCGTGGTTGAGTGATTTGGGTGTGTTTTGGGGATTTTAGGAAGCCTAGGTTCAAGTATGGCCTTTGGCAAAATTTTGTTTTTTTTGCTCTTTTGGAAACCTGGATGTTAGCTCAAAGGGCATATATATTAAGTGTGCTTGGTTTGTGACACAAGGAGTCTACTGGTAAAGGTGGCAAGTGGCGTGTGGAGTGTTCTTGTGGTCTGAGGTTCGAATCCCATGGCATGCAATAAGGAGGTTTTATTTTATGTCTCTGTGGCGAGAGAGGTAGAGTTGGACTCAAACTCTGTAGAGGTGGTTGGAGACTTGGTCATCAAATTTGAATGGGGTTTGAATGGGAGGTGTGGAGTGAATCTAGAAGGAATTTGTAACATCCTAAAAGTGGGGTTATTTGTGATTGAATTATTTTTCTTGTGTTTGTATTGCTGTGATATTAATTGTGGTGTAGTAAGGCTTAATTAAGGGTCTTGAGTAGGCTCGGAATAGTGGTAAAATATTTTTATAAGCTGGGAGCCTTAGCAAGTAGGGGTTACAAGGTTAAAAGAGGGAACTTTTGACACAAAAATGGCCTTGGAAAAGTGGCAAAAGGAAGGCCACTTAAGAGTTGGAGTTGACGCCACAGGGAGAGCAAGGGGAGCTTGTGTTCAAGTCGCGGAAATCCCCTTTTTGCTCTTAATTGGGACGGCATAGGGGGGAGAGATTTTCTCTCTTCAAACTCTTTTTGATAATAAGGATAATGAGGATATTATTTAGATATTAATTGGATTTTAATTTGATTAATTCCAAAAAAGATGGCAAAGAGAAAATATAGGCATTTGAGTATTCAAATGATTTTGAATATTTTAAACAATTGGCCAAGAGGAATTTTAGGTGATTGCCGAAATTTGAACTCCTTGATTGATAGGAGTGGATGGCAAGTTAGGGGGGGAGAGTGCCAAAATCCTTCATTTGATTCCTAAACTCTCTCATCTTCCATCTTTTCTTTTTCTCTTTTCATTCTCTCTCAACCGAAAATACCATTTGCCATCTACCTCTCTTATTCTTTTTGACCCTTAGCCGAAACACCTACCCTCTTTCCCTCTCTTTTTCTTCCTCATCTTCTCAAAACCGAAACCCCATCTCCTTTTTTCCCAATATTTTCTTCCTCTAGCCGAACCTACTCCCTACCACCTTGCCGAATTTCTTTCCTCTATTTGGTGTAGCCTTGGCCGAATATCAAAGCAAGGGTGATCCCTTCTCGGTGTTTTCCAAATCAGTTTGGGTAGGTAAGTGTGTTAGCCGAATGGCTATTTCTTCCCTCTCTGTTCTCTGTCGACTTTTACAAAGGTAAGAGTTGTTTCGGCAATTGCTGTTAAGGGTGCTAATCACATGTTGAAACCGATATGTCATAGGGCCTTCGGGATTTGGAAGCGAGCAAGTGAGTCCATCATCTCGATCAATCGGTTTTGGGGTAAGGTGGTAAGGATCTATTTTTACTTGGTATTCGATTAAGCCAAAGGCTATTAACTTAATGATTGCCGATTTAGGGAAGCGTAAGCACTTTGAGGGTGGTGGCTAGTATTCAAAGACATTTTGGGTAGGTTTTGGGTTCACAAGGAACCCTTTTCAATTGTTTTGGTTTGGCCGAATAGGCCATGGCACTAACCTTGTGGTTGGCGAATATAGGGACAAGAAAGCAAGGGTGGCGATTGACTCTTTGGGGTTTAGAGTTAGCGTTTGAATCGGTGTGTACATACACACTTTATAGCTAATTAATGTGCTAAGTAATTTATGTATGCTAAATCTGATTTGTGTAGATATGGGATTTAATACCATAACGGTATAAGCGATGATTCAGGTAAGACTCTGTTCGTATGAGTTTGCTATTTGATGCTTTTGGGAAGCATGGCATATTTGGTATATGCGATTTAAATGCATGTTGGCATGAATTTTGTTATATATATATCATGAACTAATATGGGTTGATGAGAGGAGGGGGCAGTGATATTCGTGTCGACGGCGGACACGGTGGTTTGGTACCACATTGTGACTACGGTCACGGAGGTTTGGCACCTCCGGAGGTTTGGCACCTCATAGCGCCTCGTCCCAAAGGGCTTAGCACCACACAAAGGGTTGGCCCCACGATTTACATTATGGGATTGACGCCAGGTGATTTGGTATCACACGATGGGTTGGCCCCATCATTTGATTTGTGACTTCGAGTCACCAGTGGTTTGGCACCACCAGGTGGTTTGGCACCACAATATGACGGATTTCGTGACTTTAAGTCACCAAAGGTTTGGCACCACCAAAGTGGTTTGGTACCACACGGTAGAGAAAGGTGTTTGGATGGCTAGGTTGGGTGCATGATTTAGTGCATGTTAATTTGTTATAAATTGTGTATGTTGTTGCACTAATTTGGGGAAGGGTTACACATTGAGTCTTGGTGACTCACCTTCTCCTTTAACATTTTTCAGGTGACTCGTAGATGGCGGTTGAGGAGCCGGTTGGACTCGAGGTGGCCATGCAGTGGAATTTGAATTTAATGAACTTGAATTCTAGTTTATTTTATTTTTATTGTTGGTTTATTTTATTCAAGTTGTAATAAGGTCTCCTAGGATTATTTTTATTATTTTTATTTTTTTTACATGTTTTGAATATTTTGTTTAAACTAGTTAATAATATTAAAATGGGTGCACATGTTTTCTCAAATCAAACATAAAATGTTTTAAAGTGCCATCGGGTACATTTGGAACTCAGTAAGAACTTGACTTAATAAAATATTTTTAAAACAAACTAAGTATGGTTTTAGCAAGATAATTGAAAATGAAGATGTTTTCATCAAAACTCAAATCGGCTAAAGGGATTTTCCAAATGGTTTTCTCTGTGACATACCAAATTCGGTTAAGTAATGTTTGGGCGGGTTTGGGGTGTTACAAAATTGGTATCGAGCCAGTTCAAAGCTCTACTTTGTGGGGGCCCAAGGCCCAAAATGTTTTGGTAAGCCTTTTGAAATATTTTTGGTTTTGAACAAAGATGGCCCGAGTCTCCTAAGCACCAATCCGCCCGAGTAAGTACTTCCAACTTTTGTATGAATTATTACTGGTAGAAGGGTAGGTATGGGACGTAGATAGAATGATAAACTTTAGGACTAGTTTACCCCAACAGAATACATAAGACTTTAAATGCTTAAGTAAACAAACCTAGTCGCCGAGTTAGGGTGTGGTAACCCCACATGCGCATGTCTAGGATTGGATCCTAAGAGCTTGGTATTTAAGCGATCCTTGTGACTCACCTCCTCTTCATGGGATTCCTACAGTGCGTAGCTTCGGTTCACCCTAACCAAGAGGACTCACCATAGGCCAAACACAATAAATAATACCACGACTTTGGAAATTTACGAAACACCCTCAGAGGAAAAAGACGAAACTACCCACAGGATGAGTGAATAAGTATGAAAGATATTAGGAATGGATGTGCTCTTACTGTGTAAACTAGGATAGAGGACTTAAACCTTTGATTGATCGAAAGAATTTCTATTAGACTCTCTTTATAAAATTTCTTCGCGGATAACAAAGTGGAACAAGCACTAATCCATAAAAATTTCTTAATCAGATTAAAGCGCGATAGTTAGAATGAGCTCTAGAGGACGTGGCAGTCGTGGACGCGGTAGGGGAAGGATGACCGTGTCAGAACCCGTTAGGTCGGGTCAAGGGTCGGAGAATGAGGTACCACCGCCACCACCACCCCCAACTTTTGGAGCTAAGGAACAGGATCAGACTGGTGGTGAGGCAGTATCGCAAGCTGTGTTGTGAGTCCTTGAGATGGTGGCTGGAGCTAGTGGAGGAATGGGAGCTCAAAAATCTGTTCCTGAGCGACTCTGATCCAATGGAGCTGAGGTATTCCGGGGTGTGTCGGGAGTGGCACCCAGTGCGGCGGAATATTGGTTGGAATCGACTGAAAGGATCATGGACGATCTCGATCTGACAAATGAGGAGAAGCTGAAAGGAGCGGTGTCGCTTCTAAAAGAGGAGTCATATCAGTGGTGGCTCACGGTTCGGGATGGTGCTACGGCAGATGATCTTACTTGGGAGTATTTCAAAGTCGCTTATCAGAAGAAGTATGTGGGCACCAGCTACACTGATGCTCAGAAGAAAGCCTTTCTGGGATTGGTACAAGGAAATAAGTCAGTATCTGAGTATGAAGCAGAGTTCTTAAAGCTGAGTCAATATGCTAGAGGCATCGTGGCTACTGAACATGAACGGTGTGTCTGCTTTGAAGACGGACTTAGGGATGAATTAAGGTTGTTGATTGCTCCACAGCAGGAGCGTGAGTTTGCTGTTCTGGTAGAAAAGGCTAATGTAGCCGAAGGGGTCAAGGAGTCCGTGAGACAGAACTATGACAAGAATAAGTAGAAAAGAGGCTTTGGGTCGTCTGGATCAAGTAGTAGTCTTGCGCAGAAGAAGGCTAGCGAGTGGGCCGAATCGCATGGGGAGGCCCATGGTCGCTAATCGTAGACCGCCTCGAGTAATCGTTGTGGGAAATCACATTGGGGAGGTTGTTGGACCGATGATAAGGGATGTTTTGAATGTGGATCATTGGATCACCGTGTAAGGGGGCCCGTCCTCGGAAGTTAGCTAAGAATCGGCCGGAGGGTCGAATCGTGCTCGTGTTAGAAATGTAGGACCACCACGGAGGGTCGTGGTAATGGTAGAGGAGGTAATGGTTCTAATCGAGGTCGCAGAATTTGGGAAGAGGGCGAGGCAACACGCAGGCAAGGCGGCTGGTTTAGTCTACGCAGCAAGGCGTCGAGAGGAGGGAGACGCACCGGACGTCATAACCGGTACGTTCCTAATTTTTGGTCTTCCATATGTTGCATTAATTGATGTGGGTTCGACGCATTCATACGTTGCTAGTAGTGTGGTAGAGACTATGAACTTAGACTTTGAGATCGCTTCTAGGAGATGACATGAATTAGCCCTCTAGGTCACTCAGTAGTTGTGAACAAGCTATATAGAGATGTACCCTAGAACTCCAAGGGTAGTATTTTTGGCTGATCTAATGGAACTGTCGTTTGGGGAGTTCGATTTGATTCTTGGAATGGACTGGTTGGTTAAGTATCAAGCAAGGTTGGACTGCGCTGTTAAGTGCATGGTTCTGAAGATGGCTGAGGGTGATGAAGTGGTCATGATAGGCAATAGAAGAGATTACCTATCTAACGTGGTATCTGCTTTGAAGGCTGAGAAAATGGTCAAGAAGGGTTGTGAGGCGTTTTTGGTTCGAATTTGTGCCTTGGAGGCTAAGGAGTCAACAGTTGAGAAGGTCCGAACAGTAGGGGAATTCACTGATGTGTTTCCAGAAGAACTTCCGGGTCTGCCTCCAGATCGGAAAGTTGAATTCGGTATAGACTTGTTACCCGGAACGGCACGTGTCATGAGCACCGTACCTAATGGCACCAAAGGAGTTGGTGGAGCTGAAGGCTCAAATTCAGGAGCTCTTGGATAGAGGGTTTATTCAACCAAGCATATCTCCGTGGGGAGCACCTGTGTTGTTTGTCAAGAAAAAGGACGGTTCGATGCGGATGTGTATAGACTACCGCCTTGATTAAATAAGTTAACGATCAAAAACAAGTATCCTTTACCCCGGATCGATGACTTGTTTGACCAACTGAAAAGGTGCATCGGTGTTTTGAAGATAGATCTTAGGTCGAGTTATCATCAACTTAAGGTGAAGGAGGTTGATGTTCACAAGACGGCATTTCGTACTCGGTATGGGCATTACGAGTTTCTAGTGATGCCGTTTGGGTTGACCAACGCTACGGCATTCATGGACTTAATGAATAGGGTGTTTCAAAGAAGATTTGGATCAATTTGTCGTGGTGTTTATAGACGACATATTGGTTTACTCAAAGACGGAGGAGGAGCATGACAGGCATTTGCGTATAGTTCTACAAGTATTGAGGGAGAAGCAGTTATATGCCAAATTCAGTAAGTGCGAATTCTGGCTTAGGGAGGTGGCTTTCTTGGGTCACGTAGTGTCAGCTGAAGGGATTAGAGTGGACCCTCGTAAGGTTGAAGCGGTGTTGGATTGGAAACCGCCTAGGTCAGTGGCAGAAATTCGAAGTTTTCTGGGTCTGGCAGGGTACTATCGAAGGTTTGTGGAAGGGTTCTCTTTAATCGCAGCGCCGTTGACTAAGTTATTAAGAAAAGGAGTTCCATTTGTTTGGTCGGAGAGATAGCAAGAAAGTTTTGATAAGCTAAGGAAGATTCTGACGGAAGCTCCAGTTCTGGTACAGCCTGAGGCAGGAAAATTGTTCACGGTTTATTGCGATTCATCCCATACCGGTTTGGGATGTGTGTTGATGCAGGAAGGGAAGGTAGTGGCCTATGCATCCCGTCAGTTAAGACCGCATGAGGTTAACTATCCGACTCACGACTTAGAGTTAGCAGCAGTGGTCTTTGCTCTAAAGATATGGAGACATTACTTGTATGGGGAGAAGTCGATAGTCTACACGGATCATAAAAGTCTGAGGTATCTTTTGACCCAGAAAGATTTAAACTTGAGGCGTCGATGGATTGAGCTGTTGAAGGACTACGATTGTTCAATTGAGTACCATCCGGCAAGGCTAACGTGGTGGCTGACGCGTTGAGCCGGAAGGTCGTGACGGACTTAAGAGCGATGTTTGCTCACCTCAGTCTATATGACGATGAAAGTCTGTTGGTAGAGCTACAAATTAAGCCAACTTGGATTAAGGAGATTAAGGAAAAGCAATTGGTGGATGATAGTTTGAATGCAAGGAGGTTGTAAGTTCAAGAAAGTGGGTTAGAAGGGTATAGTTTGACCGGTGATGGTGTACTATGCTTTCAAGGATGAGCATGTATGCCGAAGGATGTGGAGTTGAGACAAAGAATTCTCCAAGATGCACATAGCAGCCCATACGCTATATGCACTGGAGGAAGCAAGATGTATGGGGATTTGCGGGCGCTTTTTGGTGGCTGTGGTTGAAGCGCGAGGTAATCGAGTTTGTGGGAAGGTGTCCGACGTGTCAACGAGTTAAGGCTGAACATCGGTTGCCATCGTGGTTACTTCAACCATGAAGATCCTCGGTGGAAATGGGAAAGGATCACTATGGATTTCGTCGATGGGGCTACCCTCACGCCCGGCAAGAAGGGACGCAGCTTGGGTGATTGTGGACCGTCGACTAAATCAGCTCACTTCATCCCTGTGAGTGGATTACTCACTTGAAGCTAGCTAAGTCAGTATGTGTCAAAGATAGTGAGGTTACATGGAGTGCCAGTATCAATCATCTCGGATAGGGATCCCAGATTTACGTCAAGGTTCTGGAAAGCTTTGCATCAAGCTTTGGGTACACGATTGGATTTCAGTACAGCTTTCCATCCACAGTTTGATGGGCAATCGGAAAGGGTCATTCAGATTTTAGAGGATATGCTGAGAGGTTGTGTTTTGGATTTTAGTGGTAGTTGGGAGGAGTACCTACCGTTAGCAGAATTTTCTTATAACAATAGTTATCAAGCGAGTATCCAGATGGCACCACATGAAGCACTGTATGGACGAAAGTGCCGTACTCCTACATGTTGGACGGAGTTAGGTGAACGACAAGTTTTGGGTCCAGAGTTAGTGACAGAAACGGACGATAAGATTAAGGTAATTCGAGCTCGTCTCAAGGAAGCATCAGATAGACAGAAGTCTTATACTGATCTTAAGCGTAAGGAAATGGAGTATGCGGTAGGAGATAAAGTTTTTCTAAAGGTGTCACCTTGGAAGAAGGTATTGAGATTTGGGCGAAAAGGAAGCTAAGCCCAAGGTTCATCGACCATATCTGATGAGTGAAGCGAGTGGGACCGGTAGCTTATCAGCTCGAGTTGCCAGCAGAGTTGAGTCAGATTCATGACGTCTTTCATGTGTTGATGCTGAGACGGTATCGGGCAGATCCATCACACGTTGTGCCTGTGGCAGAGATTGAGGTAAACTCGGACTTATCTTTCGAGGAAGAACCAGTTCAGATCCTAGATCGAGATGTCAAAGTTGAACGAAGGAAATTAGTACCTTTGGTGAAAGTGCTATGGCGAAACCATGGTGCAGAGGAAGCTACGTGGGAACCCGAGGATGTGATGCGGCAGCAAAACCTCCACCTCTTCTAATCAGGTAATTTCGAGGACGAAATTATTCTAAGGGGGGTAGAACTGTAACATCCTAAAAGTGGGGTTATTTGTGATTGAATTATTTTTCTTGTGTTTGTATTGTTGTGATATTAATTGTGGTGTAGTAAGACTTAATTAGGGGTCTTGAGTAGGCTCGGAATAGTGGGAAAATATTTTTATAAGCTTTAAAGGTAGGGAGCCTTAGCAAGTAGGGGTTACAAGGTTAAAAGAGGGAACTTTTGACACAGAAATGGCCTTGGAAAAGTGGCAAAAGGAAGGCCACTTAAGAGTTGGAGTTGACGCCACAGGGAGAGCAAGGGGAGCTTGTGTTCGAGTCGCGAAAATCCCCTTTTTGCTCTTAATTGGGACGGCATAGGGGGGGAGAGATTTTCTCTCTTCAAACTCTTTTTGATAATAAGGATAATGAGGATATTATTTAGATATTAATTGGATTTTAATTTGATTAATTCCAAAAAAGATGGCAAAGAGAAAATATAGGCATTTGAGTATTCAAATGATTTTGAATATTTTAAACAATTGGCCAAGAGGAATTTTAGGTGATTGCCGAAATTTGAACTCCTTGATTGATAGGAGTGGACGGCAAGTTAGGGGGGAGAGTGCCAAAATCCTTCATTTGATTCCTAAACTCTCTCATCTTCCATCTTTTCTTTTTCTCTTTTCATTCTCTCTCAAACCTAAAATACCATTTTCCATCTACCTCTCTTATTCTTTTTGACCCTTAGCCAAAAACACCTACCCTCTTTCCCTCTCTTTTTCTTCCTCATCTTCTCAAAACCGAAACCCCATCTCCCTTTTTCCCATTATTTTCTTCCTCTAGCCGAACCTACTCCCTACCACCTTGCCGAATTTCTTTCCTCTATTTGGTGTAGCCTTGGCCGAATATCAAAGCAAGGGTGATCCCTTCTCGGTGTTTTCCAAATCGGTTTGGGTAGGTAAGTGTGTTAGCCGAATGGCTATTTCTTCCCTCTCTGTTCTCTGTCGACTTTTACAAAGGTAAGAGTTGGTTTCGGCAATTGTTGTTAAGGGTGCTAATCACATGTTGAAACCGATATGTCATAGGGCCTTCGGGATTTGGAAGCGAGCAAGTGAGTCCATCATCTCTGATCAATCGGTTTTGTGGTAAGGTGGTAAGGATCTATTTTTACTTGGTATTCGATTAAGCCGAAGGCTATTAACTTAATGACTGCCGATTTAGGGAAGCAGAAGCACTTTGAGGGTGGTGGCTAGTATTCAAAGACATTTTGGGTAAGGTTTCGGGTTCACAAGGAACCCTTTTCAATTGTTTTGGTTTGGCCGAATAGGCCATGGCACTAACCTTGTGGTTGGCCGAATATAGGGACAAGAAAGCAAGGGTGGCCGATTGACTCTTTGGGGGTTTAGAGTTAGCGTTTGAATCAGGTGTGTACATACACACTTTATAGCTAATTAATGTGCTATGTAATTTGTGTATGCTAAATCTGATTTGTGTAGATATGGGATTTAATACCATAAGGATATAAGCGATGATTTAGGTAAGACTCTGTTCGTATGAGTTTGCTATTTGATGCTTTTGGGAAGCATGGCATATTTGGTATATGCGATTTAAATGCATGTTGGCATGAATTCTGTTATATATATATCATGAACTAATGTGGGTTGATGAGAGGAGGGGGCAGTGATATTCGTGTCGACGGACACCAGTGGTTTGGTACCACATTGTGACTACGGTCACCAGAGGTTTGGCACCTCGGAGGTTTGGCACCTCATAGCGTCTCGTCCCGGAGTGGCTTAGCACCACAATGGGTTGGCCCCACAGTTTACATTATGGGATTGACGCCAGTGATTTGGTATCACACGATGGGTTGGCCCCATCATTTGATTTGTGACTTCGAGTCACCAGTGGTTTGGCACCACCAGTGGTTTGGCACCACAATATGACGGATTTCGTGACTTTAAGTCACCAGTGGTTTAGCACCACCAAAGGTTTTGTACCACACGGTAGAAAAGGTGTTTGGATGGCTAGGTTGGGTGCATGATTTAGTGCATGTTAATTTGTTATAAATTGTGTATGTTGTTGCACTAATTTGGGGAAGGGTTACACATTGAGTCTTGGTGACTCACCTTCTCCTTTAACATTTTTCAGGTGACTCGTAGATGGTGGTTGAGGAGCCAGGTTGGACTCGAGGTGGCCATGCGATGGAATTTGAATTTAATGAACTTGAATTCTAGTTTATTTTATTTTTATTGTTGGTTTATTTTATTCAAGTTGTGATAAGGCCTCCTAGGATTATTTTTATTATTTTTATTTTTTTTACATGTTTTGAATATTTTGTTTAAACTAGTTAATAATATTAAAATGGGTGCACATGTTTTCTCAAATCAAACGAAAAATGTTTTAAAGTGCCATCGGGTACATTTGGAACCTGTAAGAACTTGACTTAATAAAATATTTTTAAAACAAACTAAGTATGGTTTTAGCAAGATAATTGAAAATGAAGATGTTTTCATCAAAACTCAAATCGGCTAAAGGGATTTTCCAAATGGTTTTCTCTGTGACATACCAAATTCGGTCGTAATGTTTGGGCCGGGTTTGGGGTGTTACAAAATTGGTGGAGACTTTCAAGGAGTTGGGATGTGAGGGGAGTCTTGGCCGAATGGGAGAGCTTCAGTAGGGGGATTTCGGCTAAGGGAATTTCATTTGTGCTTTTTCGGCAGCTTTGTGAGAGGATAGAAACCGAAAATCCTCTCTGGGATTTCGAGTTTTTCTCTTTTTCATCTCGGGATTTACTTCATTTGTGGCATCTCGTGCAACATTTTTTTGGCCATTCGGGTCTTTTATTTTCATCTTTACTTCTCAATTGCTGCCCACTCTTTGCCGAACCATAAGCATCAAGTGCTGAGTTCTCCCTTGAGGTTCTTATCCTTCTTCATCTCTCTGCCGATTTGGCATTCCTCTTTTCTTCTTCCTTAATTTCTTCTTTGGCCGAATCTGATTCATCTTCTTCCCCTCTTGTTCTCTTTTCTTGTGACGCTAACCTCTGTCAAGTGGTCGATTGTTACTGTATTCTACCATTTCTATCAATTAATCTTTGGTAAGTATTCCTTACTTTTATTCAGTTCTTGGTTCCTTTTTGATGGCTCTCTCCTCTGACAAGCTAAATGATTCGGTTTAGGGTTGCTAACTCTTGGACCCTTCTCTTGTGTTGGATTCTCTTGGTTAATGCAGCATTTTAGTAGGAAAGGGGTATAGATATCTTTTGGTTAGCATCATAAGTGGATTGGAAAGCATTCTTGGGTGAAGGTGAGTATCAATAACATTCCCTTTGGGATTTAACGTTAGTATTAGGTACTGATATTAACCGAAAAACGTTAATGGATGTAGGTTCGGTATTTGAGGGTTGCTTGTACGAGATGCGAAAAAGGTATGTAATCGTACACCCAATGTTGTTTCTGTCAAAACGACGGATGAAGGTGTGTATTCACACCCCTGTTTAATGGTGAATAGGCAAAAGCCGAAAAGTCGAAAAGTCGAAACTTCGACATCTGAGGTCTCACAAGCGTGCGGATGCTCGTAGGGACAAATCGAGCCACAATCGTTGGCAATAGACCGTAGAGGCCGCTACGAACGTTCTCGTGGGCTTAGGTCGTAATGGGCCTCGTAGGACCGAAATGGGCCATGTGGGCCCAATGGGCTCATGGGCCCACATGGACGAAATCCACGGTAAGTGACTAATAAGGGATTGGGCTGAGAGGTTCGTGTAGTCGTGACGGAATGTGGGCTGAATAGGCCACACAAGCGTGTGGGCCCAATTGGGCCCAATTACACTGTTTTGGCCATACAAGTTATTCGAGTCGTTCAAGACGACGGTAGGCCTTTGGAAAGGTCGTAAACTGTACCAAAATACCCTCGAAGGGTAGAATTACCAAAATACCCTCGAAGGGTAGAATTATCGAAATACCCTCGTAGGGTAAAATTACTGAAATACCCTTATAGAGTAGAATTATCAAAATACCCCTGAGGGGTGAAATTACCGTTTTACCCCTAACCGATAAAATGACCATTATACCCCTAGTGGTAGGTTAGTTGATGTGTGTATGCTATGTATATGACTGTTTATGAATATGATATACTGCATACACGTAAAATTTATGTCACGACATTCTGCATTGGGGTTGGGATTATGATTTGGAGGAAGTGTTGTACTAGTGGCTCTGCCACGTTTTTACTGTTCTAGTGGCTTCGCCACGTATTCTGATTTTAGTGGCTTTGCCACGTTTTCTGTTATTAGCAGCTTTGCTGCGTTACTATTAGCAGCTATGCTGCGATATTGGTGTCTTGGCTGGGTGGGTCGACTTAGTCCCCACATGGTGTGTTGGTTGGTACAGGTGGTGTGTTGGCTGGTTTGGGTTGGGTTGCATCACTATTTTGTTCTGTTCTTATTTGGGCTTATACCCACACTGTACTGTTTTTGAATAGGGCTCAGGCCCAGACTGTTACTACATGATAGGGGATTACACACTGAGTTCTCGTAACTCACCCTTTTCTTTTAACTGTACAGGTAATCCCCAACCTTAGATGATTTAGAGCTGCGAGGGACTCGGAGGTGGCCACAAGTTCGTGAGTATTTTAATTTATACCTAGTTTTTTTAAATATTTTATTTTAGGGGTTGATATTTTTGTAATAAGGCCATTTGAGGTTTTAACTTTTATCTGGTTTTAACTTCTTATTTCAACCTACTAGATTAGGGAACACGAGTTTTTAAAATAATAATTGTTTTCAAAGAAAATCACGCATTTCAAACCTTAAAGTTTATGATTAGGAAAGCTTCTGCGGTTTTCAGTTCAGATTAATAAACCTCTAACAAACAATTGGCCTACATGTTTTTTTACAACTCCAACGCTTTCAATAGCAATTATCTTAAAAAGGGATTTAAGACTTAGTCATGAACTTTTATCGACAAGACCGGTTTTCAAATCAACACTTTGATGTGACACATCAGATCCGGTCGTAATGTCTAGGCTGGGTTTGGGGTGTTACATTAGTGGTATCAGAGCCAGGTTGCAAAACTCGGCTGTGGAATGGGTTTTTGAAAATTTTCCTAAAATTGTCTGAATTTTGGTTTTGGAAAGAAAATGTAAAGGTTGTTACTAAAAGTGTGGCACACCGAGTCTCCGGTGCCAAATCTGTAAGTTCTCTGACACTGTTTACTGTTATAGACTGAAATGTTATACTGAGAAACTACTATAGGTAGTGGTACTATGCTCAAACTCCTTTGTTAGGGTAAACTGAGACTGTAGAAGACTGAAAACGGTAGTGAGATATCTTGATCTACGAAAATAAAACTTTTAAACACTGATTGTCATAAAACATCCGTTAATAATTTTTGGAACTATGAATTGATTCATAAAACTCTTAAAAAAGATAAATACGCTATATCGATATGAGCACAAGAGGTCACGGAAGGGGAACAGGTGGCCGCGGTAGAGGCCGAGGAGGTGCTAGGGCTGGGTCTTCAGCGTCGGGCCATATGCCTGCTAGGGAGGCACCAGCCTCACCAGTAACTGAGACAGGGTCTCATGATCGAGCTGCAGGGGATGATGCTTTATCTCAAGCGATGCTCCGTGTTTTAGAAGGGTTGCTGGAGCAAGTACTGGGTCAGTGGGTCGAGGGTCCATTTCTGAGCGACTCCGGTCTAATGGAGCGGAAATCTTCATGGGTGTTT
The DNA here is from genome assembly GCA_025698515.1 of Gossypium sturtianum. Lineage (NCBI taxonomy): Eukaryota > Viridiplantae > Streptophyta > Magnoliopsida > Malvales > Malvaceae > Gossypium > Gossypium sturtianum. The sequence goes on along the minus strand of CM046955.1, from coordinate 98,405,475 downwards.
CTGGTGTAGCCCCGAATGTAGCAGAGTATTGGTTAGAGGCTACCGAGCGGATAATGGATGACCTCGACTGTACGGTGGAACATAAATTAAATGGAGCAGTGTCCTTACTGCGAGACGAGGCATACCAGTGGTGGCTCACTGTAAGAGAGGGTACAAAGGCCGACCGTTGGACGTGGGATTTCTTCAAGACGGCCTGTCAAGGGAAGTATGTAGGCGCAAGTTATGTGGATGCCCAAAGGAAGGAATTTCTGAGTCTGACCCAGGGGGATAAGACAGTGGCAGTATATGAGGTGAAATTTTTACGGTTGAGTCATTATGCTCGCGAAATAGCCGCAACCGAGTATGAACATTGTGTGTGGTTTGAGGATGGCCTTCGGGATGAGTTACGTGTGCTGATAGCTTTGCAGAGGGAGCGAGACTTTGCTGCCCTTGTTGAGAAAGTAAAAATTGCTGAGGATGTGAAGCACTCAGAGCGCCAGAACCGTGAAAAAGATAGGGGCAGAAGTAAGAGATATTTTGGGCCCTCAAGTTCTTTTGGTGGGCCTAAGAAGAAGCCCAGATTTGATGGGCCAGTCTGAACAATTCCTGATACTATGGTTAGACCGCAGCCTTGCGCAGAGTGTGGGAGAGCTCACCAGGGTGAATGCTGGAAATGAACTAGGGCATGTTTTAGATGTGGGTCCATGGATCATCGGTCAAGAACTATACCCAGAGGCCTATTCAGATGTAAGCCGCAGGTCAGGGCCATGTTCAGCCACGGAGAGGTGGTCAGCAGCCACCGAGAGGCCGTGGTCAGGCCATAGGAGGAAATGGTTTGGGACGAGGTCGTGGAGCACCGAGCAGAGGTGCTGGTAACACGGAGGTGAGACAGCCAGGTTTGGTATATACTGCTCATCGCCAAGAGGATGACGACGCCCTGGACGTCATAACTGGTACGTTCCTAATTTATGATGTACCATACACTACTTTAATTGACATTGGGTCTACACACTCGTATGTTGCATGCAATCGTATGCAGGGCGTTGGGTTTCGATTTGAAATTAGTGATAGAGAGATGACTGTGTTAAGTCCACTGGGACAGTCGGTTAGAGTGAATAAGTTGTTTAGAGACATGCCCCTAGAGGTCCAAGGGGTTGTCTTTCCGGCAGATTTGATGGAACTGCCGTTTGGTGAATTCGATCTGATATTGGGCATGGATTGGCTAGTGAAACACCGTGAGAATTTGGACTGCGCTACTAAGCGTATGGTGTTGAAGTCCTCTGAGGATGAGGAGGTGGTTGTGTTAGGGGAGCGAAGAGATTACCTGTCTAATGTAATCTCAGCATTAAAGGCCGAGAAATTAGTTTGCAAGGGTTGCAAGACGTTTTTAGCTTATGTCAGCAGTTTTGATTCTAAAGGTCCTTCTGTTGGAGATGTCAGGACTGTTCAAGAGTTTTCGGATGTATTTCTTGAAGAGCTTCTTGGGTTGCCCCCAGACCGTAAGGTCGAATTTGGTATCGAGCTCCTACCGAGAACAGCTCCAGTGTCCATCGCCCCTTATAGGATGGCACCGAAGGAATTGGTGGAGTTAAAGGCTCAAATTCAAGAGCTACTGGATTGAGGGTTTATTCAGCCGAGCGTGTCTCCATGGGGAGCACCAGTGTTATTCATGAAGAAGAAAGATGGATCCATGCGCATGTGCATCAATTATCGTCAAATGAACAAACTGACGATTAAGAACAAGTACCCTTTACCGAGGATAGATGATCTCTTTGACCAGCTGCGAGGAGCGTCGGTTTTCTCCAAGATAGATCTCCGATCTGGGAACCATCAGCTAAAGGTTAAGGAGGTGGATGTGTATAAGACTGCGTTTAGGACTCATTATGGTCATTACGAGTTTCTAGTAATGACGTTTCGGTTGACGAATGCACCAGTTGCTTTCATGGATATGATGAACCGGGTATTCCAGCCCTATTTTGATCAGTTCGTAGTTATGTTTATAGACGACATCCTGGTGTATTCCAGAACTGTAACACCCCTAACCCGTATCTATCGTCAGACTAGGGTTACGAGGCATTAACGGACAATACACAATTTAGCATGGTCATATATTGCAATTCATGCACAAGGCCATATCAACTTCTATAATTTACTTTATAATCAAATAGCAATTATCTAGCCAAATTTGCACATTTAAAATGCATAGCCAAATAAGATCATACATGCTATATTTCCTACATTACATGTACAGAGAAATATCAACTTCTTTACCATACGGTCATTCAATTCAATTTTGCACAAAGTGATATTAACTCATTTACAATCAATTTTAAACTCGAATAGTAACCATCTACTCAATCATATAAATCACATTCGGTCATATGAAACACATGACCAACAAAATCATATCATGCTTATTTAACTCTTTCAGATATACATAACATATTTATTAATTTACCTTAACAGTATCATTTATCAATTCACATTCCAAACCAAACTAGAATACTTGAAAATTATGTCTTACGTAACATAAATTTCATATTCAAACTAACTAACGTATATCAAATCATATAACACATGCTTCATCGAATCTATGTTCGAATCAAAAGACCTTCACCTTCATGGCATTCAAATGCTCAACTTATAACCAAGCATATATCATTAGATAACATATACCGAGTATATTTCAAAACATCTATTTCATTAGCTGAATAGCAACATATCAATTCATAATTTCTGCACCTACGCATATTATAATCAAACGGACGACATATACCTAGCCATTCATTTCAATTAATATTCGGCAAGCACATTAACTTATAAAATTTATGCCCATTACAACAAAATAAAATTTGGTCATTCAAACATATACCTATTCGGTCATATCACATGGTTTAATTTTCAATAACATAAAATATAATAACTAACATCATTTTAAGACCAAATATATCTCTACTCACATTACGAATTTATGCGCATATGACATAACAATTTAAACCACTTCTTTTCAAACATCCATACTATAACATATCATGTCTATTTCGCATACTATAATCAAATAAGTTATATAAAACCGACCTAAATACCAACAATTTAAACATACTATATATATACATACTTGCCATCACAAACCGAATTTAAAAAGCTAACCCACAAATGATTATCTCATAAACATAGGAAAAACACACAGAGTAAGCTTTGAAAGCTTAGTAAGCTCGTATCTTAATAAACTTAACATAACAAAATAATTTCAATTCAATGTCATAAGCATAATGTGCTATCTCACATGCTAAAACACAACTTATCTCAAGTTTATAGTATGATTTCATATCAAATTATCACTATTCGATAATATATTTACTTAGTTACTAACTTTAGCTTTCACAAGCTTATTCAATTCGATTCTCATATAACATTAAATTCCCACTTTCATATAGCCAAATGAGTACATTTTTGGAAATAACGTATTTAATCATATATCTTTTTCATATGAATCTCATATCATTATTTATACTCAAATTCACCTTTCATTCATATAGCATCCAACAATTTCACATATGCAACTTAATAAATCACATCTTATTCATTTGTTCATGTTTCAAATGCACATATTCACATTTCTTTTCCGTATACATCACATAACATTCTTTGCACATATACTGACATTTCATTTTAAAACATATTATATATTTTCAACGTACCTGAATCGGAATGTCATTCACTTAACCATTTATTTCTCGGAATGCCCGTTGAACCGTTCGAAATAAATAAGGATACTCGGATAGCTCGAAAAGCTCATACAATGCCAACGTCCCAGATGTGGTCTTACATGTAATTAAATATCGATGCCACTGTCCCAGACAGGGTCTTACACGAAATCATATACGATACCAATGTCCCGGACATGGTCTTACACGTAATCTCGATCGATGCGATGTCCCGGACGGTCTTACGATATCTCAAATCGTTGCCAACGTCCCAGACGTGGTCTTACATGAAATCATATCTCAGAATCCTATGTCATGACACATGTATCCTATACTATTCCTAAGGTTCGAATCGAATAATTCAATATCATAATAACAAATATATAACTTATTTAAAATACATACATTTGCATTACCATTCGACATTAAATTCAATCATACAAATAATATGCATTTATAACATAATTTTGTAATGTTTATTAAAATACGAACTTACCTCATTCGCAGTAACGACAAATTAAGTCGACTAATCTGATACTTTGATTTTCCCTCGATCTAGATCCGAATTCCACTTTTGCCAATCTGATTAATATCAAAATTAACTTACTTATTCAACATTTCATTCAATTTTCATCCAAGAACATATAAATGGGTAATTTGCATTTTAGCCCCTAACATTTAACATTTTTGCACTTTAGTCCTTATTACAGAAATACAAAAAATTCAAAAAATTACTTAAATACCCATGCTAGCCGAATTCTCTTTATTGTTATAACAGCCCATATTTTTCATTTATTTCACATTTCTACCACAATATTTTCATATTTCATAATTTAGTCCAAAATTGACATTTTTATCAAAAATCACTTTATAAAAGATGAAAATCTAACATCAAATATTCATATTTCATTATCAAACCACAAAAACATCAAACTATCATCAATGACAAATCTCAAATTCTTCATTAAATCCAAAAATTAAGGTATGGGTCTACTAGTATTCGAAGCAACGATCTCAAAAACGTAAAAATTATCAAAAACCGAACAAAATACATACCTTAATTTGAGTTTCAAAGAGCCGAACCTTAAAAACCTTCAAATGTTTTCTTTCTTTCTTCCATTCGGCCAAAATAAAAAGATAATGCATGCCTTTTTAATGTTTTGTTTTATTTATTAATAATTTAACACATAATTTTCCATTATACCATTATAAAATAATATAATTTAAAAACTATATATTAAAAGTATAATGCCGTTCACTCACTTTTATAATGGCCAAATTTCATTTTAAGGACTTCACAATTAATAGACCATAGCAATTTAGTGCTTTAACAATTAGATTGTAACTTTTGCATTTTACGCGATTAAGTCCTTTTATAAAATCAAGCACACAAACGATAAAATATTCACGCGAAACTTTCACATATCTTAATTCACATACTGTAAACACCAAAAATAATATTAAAATATTTTTTTGACTCAAATTTGTGGTCCCGAAACCACTGTTTCGACTAGGGTCTAAACCGGGTTGTTACAACTCTCCCCCCTTAGGGATTTTCGTCCCCGAAAATCTTACCAGAAAGTAGATTAAGGATTTGCTTCCACACAATACATTTCAAATTCACACATAGCTTTGGATTTCAAATCTCTTTAATCTCATAACTGAAATTCTGATCTGACTTTCTCTGTACGTCATCTCTAGCTGAGACTGCTTATAACTGTATTAAATTGTTTTCATTTTCTACTCGCTTTCTTTGAGGATATTAATTTCGTGGATCATTTTCTCACAAAGCTCGATCTTGAAATAACAGAGTTCGGTAACTGCTTATAATAGCAACAGTCTTTCTTAGTTGCTTTGAAACTCTAAAAAATAGTGACAAATAAATATTTCGAGAATTTGAATTGCGTTTCTCGATTTCAATGCAATCTCATACTCACAGGTTACTGTAATTTCCCTTAGAATCACAATATGAGTTTCAGATCTCAATCCAAAATAATGATTATTGGTACCATGTGTAGACTTATCATCTCAGGAACAGATAACTCTATCCCTTTTCAATGATAAGGATAATCCCGATACAGAATTCATCAACACTTTATTTCTATAATCAACAAAGTCAGAAATAACACAGTTCACACTCATTCATCAATACCATATCTTGGAATGTCGTGCATCATGTTACTCTCGTACGATTAGACTAACTGGAACTGTGAGCCACCTGTAACAATGGTTATATAGTCTCAGAACTTCTCGGTATAGAGACTTTATCTCGAAGCAACAAATAATCATCGATTCCACATCTAAAGTTTTGAATCAGAAATCAATTTATGTTGAACCCCTTTTTAACTTATAATTCGCTGACACATTTCTGAATTTCACAACTTCACTAAATAAACATTTATTTAGCCTCTAATTCAGCTAACAATTGTTCATTACCTGATAAGATCAATCACGTATTCATCGCTCAAAAAGTACACAAAAGTTTCCCATTCAAAACATCCGAAACTATAATCATTTCCTCGGATAAGAATCACTTACAGACTCAAAAAAAATTTTTCGACGATTTGAGCTAACTTTGCTCTGCCAAGTTCGGATCTTTCTCTAACATTAAACATTTTAAACTCTTATAGTCATCATATATATCACATAACTCTTTTCAGGCATCTTTAACTATATGAAATTACCAAATATCTCTGTACACTTTTTCATTAGAACACACTTCAAACCATTCATTAACATATGACTGAAGATCATAAACTCTTTATTCAACTCGAATGATGAACCCGGAATCGACATTTCGGTTGATAATGTCTTAGTGCAAAAGAAAGATTCAACATTCGAACTAACTTTAATTTACCACAACATTTCTCAGATAGAATTGTTCCAATAGATATAATTCTGTATTAAATCTTCAAGAATACAAATTATTCTTCCATACTATCCTTCAATTCATACATGTACGTTCAAAATTTATTTCCAGTTCGTAGATAGATTCAAACACATATAACCCAATTAACTTTTCAATCAAATAATTCAGATCGTACTAAACCACTGAATTGGTCTTTCCGAAGAAATTTTTCTTCTCGTTAAAAGGATAACCCCGGACATATCATTATACAGATTTATCTTGATCTTCTATCATTTTCACTTTTATCAATGTCGAACCTTCACGAGAACTAGAAAAGAGTTTATAATGAAGCTGTCTCATATATTAATCATCAAAACTTTAAATTATACTAAAATCACCTTAACCAAATAGAAATCATTGGGCCTTACTAGGAACGATGTCTCAACCCTATAATAAATATTTTCCCGGCTGTTAATAAAGCATTTGAACACAGAAAAGAATCAATATGATTTTAGTAGCAACCATTGCAGAGACACAACTTCTATAACTCTAAGGACGGTACCACTGTACTCTCACATTTCAAGCCAAAAATTATAATCATAATAAACATAGTCATCTCTGTCATATAGAGATCTTTTGCAGATAATCACATGGAATCATAAGAAAACTGAAATAGAAAAAATTTCAACATATGGAACTATACAGGATATCTGAAAATTACAACCCATATAGAATGATATCAATTCCAATGATATCCCAGAAAATGTCCAGAAAGAACAATGTCACTCATAAATACTGAAATCCCCAATAACAGAAGCAATATAATCTTCATGTATATTCAACAGAACAATAACCAGTAGAAACAGAATATTAACTTCATATAGATTTTACCATCGACTTTTATATCCACACAATGGAATAAGTTATCATAGAAAGACATAACAATGTCGAACATAACCCAAACAGATCAACAATGCTTTCGTCTATTAATATGTTTAGCTAATGTTCTCATACGATAAGACTTTCTTTTTGAAATTAAATGATCACATATATACGAGGATAAATGTACACATAGAATTCCCGAAGGAATCATAGTAACTACCCGATTATAACCATTGCATTCAACCATCAATACAATTCAATCATTATTCAACTGTCTAATTCTGTCATCAGAAATTTTAACATTATCCCTTCACTAACAGAAATCAATTCAGAAAAGCTTTCAGTTAATACTTTCTTTAAATAACATACCTGAATAGGTCATTTAATCGGAGTTAACTTCTTCTATAACAATGACTTTGCATAATCTGAATAGTCTTCAGAACTATCCAATATCTCTTTTAGTACTATCTTCATTTGCTAATTCATTCTCTTTTCTGACCACATTAGTAATCTTTCAAACACAGATCTCTGTAACTCTACACTCGTGAGCTTATTCAACCCAAAATCTTACAGATTTCATTGTAACATTTTATTGATAATGGGGTCAAGGTAGTAAAGCCTCAAATTTAACTCGCACATAAATGCACATAACACATACTATCACAAATAGCCAGTTCATTTCTAATTTTACATTCTCAAAACATTTAATAAACATTTGCTTATAATCACTTTTGTTCTTAACACGTAGTTCATATGCCATCTCAAATCACTAATTCACAATCAAAATTCTCATATAGCATCATAACTCAAATGTCATAACTCATATGCTCATATAATTATAACATTTATCAATAACAAAAATGTCATACACTTTGATTCATACCTTTACGAGTGTCAACTCATCACCAATATATTTTCACTCAAACATTTGAGTACACATTCTGTACTATTGGAATTTAGCTCGGTTGGAAAGCATATCTGTCTAATTAAAACAATTTTTGTCAGAGTCGGGAGATATCACACTATCACAGGTTATATATGGCATGTATAGCTAGACTCACATAAGCTATGATAGTCCTAGAACCGACTAAACCATAGCTCTGATACCAACCAAATGTAACACCCCTAACCTGTATCTATCGTCGAACTAGGGCTACGAGGCATTACCGAACAATACACAATTCAGTATGGTCATATATTGCAATTCATGCACAAGGCCATATCAACTTCTAGAATTTACTTTATAATCAAATAGCAATTATCTACTCTATCATATCAGCCAAATTTGCACATTTAAAATGCATAGCCAAATAAGATCATACATGCTATATTTCCTACATTACATGTACAGAGAAATATCAACTTCTTTACCATACGGTCATTCAATTCAATTATGCACAAAGTGATATTAACTCATTTACAATCAATTTTAAACTCGAATAGTAACCATCTACTCAATCATATAAATCACATTCGGTCATATGAAACACATGACCAACAAAATCATATCATGCTTATTTAACTCTTTCACATATACAGAACATATTTATTAATTTACCTTATCAGTATCATTTATCAATTCACATTCCAAACCAAACTAGAATACCTGAAAATTATGTCTTACGTAATGTAACATCCCAAATATGGGGTTATTTAGAATTTAAGTATTTTCTTATTATGAACAGCTGTGATATTATTTATGGAATAATAGAGCTTAATTTAAGGATTTGAGTGTGCCGGTTTGATAGAAAAATTTCAGTTTTCAATTTAAAAAGGAAGGGAGCCTTAGCAAGTGGGTGTTATAAGAATGATTGGGGATAAATTGGACATAAGATGAGCCTAGAATAAGTGGCAAAGCAAGCCCACTTAAGAGCTAGCATGTGACGCCACCAAGGAGCAAGGGAGAGCCTTGGTTCTGAGTCACAAAATCCTCCTTTTTTTTTGCTCTTTATTTGGGCGGCACAAGTGGGAGAGTTTTCTCCTTCAAACTCTTTTATTAAGTGTTATTATTAAAGGATAATAGGAGAGTTTTATTTGCTTAATTATAGTAATAATAAAAGGGATAATGGATGGATTATTAGGAGATTATTATTTGATTAATTCAAGCTATTTTGAATTAAATCAAATAGGTGGCCAAGAGGATTTTTAGGTGTTGTGCGAATTTGAACTCCTTGAGCAAGGAGAGTGGACGGCAAGGGTACTAGGGAGTGCCCAAGTTTCTTTTGTTTCTTTTTCCTATTAGCCGAATTCTCCCAAAAGTCTCCCATTTTCTATTTTCTCTTCTCCATCCTCTCCAAAACCGAAAGCACATCCCCTAAAACCTTTCTTTTCTTTTCCCAACTCCTTTAGCTGAAACTCTTGCTACCTTTCTTTCTCTCCACTATTTTTCTTTCATCATGGCCAATCCCCTCTCTACTTCTTTTGCCGAAACTCTAACACCCTTTTCTCCTCAATATTTTCCTCTTGCCCTGATATTCAAGCAAGGGTAATCTTCTCTAAACTCATCTCCAATCGATTCATAAGGTAGGTAGGTATGGCCGAATGCCATCTTTCTCCTCCTCTGTGTTTTTTCGATTTCTATTAGGGGAATAAGTGCCGATTTCGGCAATGGTAATCGTGGTTTCTAAATGCTTTGGGAATTGATCTCGCTAGGTACCCCAAGATTGTGAAGCAGATTGACCCAAGCCCTAATCTCTAGCAATCGGTTTTGGTAGTAGTGGTAAGAAGATTTCATTTAGTTGGTATTCGATTAAGGCCGAAGGCTCTTGACCTTGTCCATTGACCGATTCTAATGTGTGAACCAGATTCGTGATTTGGGTGCTGAGACTAGTATTCAAGCGAGTAGGTAAGGATTCGGGTTCAAGCAATAACCCTAAAAGGATTGTTTGGTTTGGCCGAATGGCCCATATCACTAACACTATTTTGGCCGAATATAGGGGCTAGTGGATCTAAGGTGGCCGACTTCTTCATTCGGGATTTAGATTATTCGTGGGTGACAGGTGTGTACATACACACTTATAGCAGTTAATGTTGTGTTATATATATATTCTGTATGTAAATCTGCTTGATGTAGATGCGGATTGGTACCTTAACGGTACAAGTGAGGATCCCGGTAAGTCTCTGTTAAAATGAGATTACTTTAATGCTTTTGGGAAGCATGGCCTATTGACACATGTGATGAATGCATGAGATCTATTGCTAACTGTTTATCTACTGTGGGTTATATGAGAGGAGGGGCAAAGATGATGTTTCGTCTTGAGCACCACGGTGTTTTGGTAACACACTTGTGACTATATGTCACCGAGAGGTTTGGTACCTCCGGAGGTTTGGTACCTCATAGCGACTTGTCCCCGTGGTTAACACCACCGTGGGTTGGCCCCACTTGAGATATGGGATCGTCTCGCGGTGATTTGGTATCACACGATGGGTTGGCCCCATCACCCGATTTGTGTCTACGGACACCCGTGCTTTGGTAGCACATTGTGACTATATGTCACGGTGGTTTGGCACCACCAGTGTTTTGGTAACACATTGTGACTACGGTCACCAGTGTGGTTTGGTACCACATGGGGTAGACAAAGGCGTTTGGTTGGCTAGGTTGGGCATACGATACTCTGCATATTAATCATTATATGTTGTGTATGAAATGTTGTTTTTTTAAGCGGGGAAGGGTTACATCATCGAGTCTTGGTGACTCACCTTCTCCTTTAACATTTTTCAGTGACTCGTAGATGGCGGTTGAGGAGCCAGTTGGACTCGAGGTGGCCATGCAAAGGATTTAAATTTATAGAACTTTAAATTTGGTTATTTTTATTTTGGTTGTAATAAGGCCTCCCTAAACTTTATTTGTGTTATTTTTTTTTTATATATGTCGGATGTTTACTTTAAACTATATTATTAAAACTGAATTGAAATCACATGTTTTCTCAAATTAACACGAAAATGTTTTATCGTGCCATCGGGCACACTTGAAGTTGGTATAATAACCGGACTGAATTAAATTTCCGAATTAAATCTAAGTGTAGCATTGGCAAGATGACCAAAAACGAGAAGTTTTCAATAAAACTTAAATAGGTATTGAAATGGTGTTCACAAGGTTTTTCTCCGTAACAAATCAAATTCGGTCGTAATGTTTGGGCCGGGTTTGGGTTGTTACAAAATTGGTATCAGAGCCCAGTTCAAAGCTCGGCTGTGGGGGCCCAAGGCCCAAAAATGTTTTAGTAGGCCTTTTGAATTGTTTTTGGGTTTTAAGCAGCATGGCCCGAGTCTCCGGCACAGCGATCCCCAGGTAAGTATATCTAAACCTCTTGGTGAATTATATTCTGTAGAAGGGTAGGAAGCATGGAACGTAGATAGATTTATAGGACTTGGACCCTAAGGTTAGATTACTCAAACACAAACGAAGCATAAGACTTAAGGAACTAAACCAACCTATGACTTAGTCAATGAGCTAGGGTGTGGTAACCCCCATGCGCATGTCTAGGATTGGATCCTAAGAGCACGGTATTTAAGCGGTCCTCGTGACTCACCTCCTCTTCGCAGTATCCTGCAGTGCGTAGCTTCGGTTCACCCTAACTTTCGAAGGCTCGGTGGTGTGGTAACCTCTGTGCGCATGTCTAGAAAGGTTCAGTGAGAGCTTGGTATTTAAGCGGTCCGCGTGACCCACCTCCTCTTCACTCGAATTCTACCTGGTGCGTAGCTTTGGTTCACCTGACCAGGAGGGCTCGGTCATAGGCTAAACACAATGATTAAAACCCGAAAAGGGAATTAGCCTTGTTTTTCGAAATAGAACGAAACAACAAACCCTAATGATTTCAAAACTTGTGCAATAACTTTCTTAAACCCTAGAACATTACTTTTACAACGTTTTTCTCGAAAAACTTGACTTGTGAAAAATTACAGAAATACCCTTAGGAGTAAAATGACTAAAACGCCCCTGACCCATAAAGTATTAATTCAATGGTTTTGCCCAAAAATTTCAACTATTTTACAAATATTCAATAACTTAGCTTTGGAAATCATCAGCAAAATATATTGGTTCTGGAAAATTACGGAAATACCCCTGTAGGAAAAAGACGAAAATACCCACAGGTTAGAAATGGCGCAAAATGTCCGATGAGCGAATAGGTATGGAAAGTATTAAGGAATGGATGCATGAACTTCTTTGTGTGAACTAGGATAGGAAACTGAAACATTGTTTGCTCGAAAGAATCTCTGATTAAACCTTATCCATAAAATTTCTCATGAGTAATAAAGTGAAACAAATGCTAACGCATAAAATTTTTCTTAATCGAGTTAAAAGCGCGGTAGATAGAATGAGTTCTAGAGGACGTGGGCGCCGTGGGCGTGGTAGGGGTAGGATGACGGTGTGCGAACCCGTCAGTCGAGGACAAGGTTCTAAAAATGAGGTACCACTTTGCCACCACCACCTCCTACTTTTAGAGCGGAGGCCGGATCGGGCCGGTGGCGAGCGGTGTCGCAAGTCGTGTTGCGAGTTTTGGAGATGGTGGTCGGGTGGTGGAAATATGGGAGCTCAATCTGTCCCCGGCGACTCCGATCTAACGGAGCGGAGGTATTCCGAGGTGTGTCGGGAGTGGCACCAGGTCTGTGGAATCTTGGCTAGATTCAAGCCCAAAAAGAATCATGGATGACCTTGACTTTGCCCGAGGAAGAAAAAGGCTGAAAGGGGCGGTGTCGCTTCTAAAGGATGAAGCGTATCGGTGGTGGCTTACGGTTCGAGATGGGGCTACAGCAGATGATTTGACTTGGGAGTATTTGAACCACCTATCGAGAGAAAAAGTATGTGGGCATCACTACACCGATGTGCGAGAAAAGGCTTTTCCGGATTAGTGCAAGGAACTAAGTCCGTGTCGGAATATGAGGCGAGAATTTTTAAGGCTGAGTAGGTATCGAGAGAGCATCGTGTCTCATCGAACATGAGCGCCATGTCCGCTTTGAGGACGGACTCGAGATGACTTAAGGTTCTTGATTGCCCCACACGAGGTTCGTGAGTTCTCATCCCTAGTGGAGAAGGCTAAGGTAGCCGAAGGGATCAAGGAGGCCGTGGAGGCGAGCTATAGTAAGAACAATCGAAGAGAAGTTTTGGGTCACCGGATCAAGCGGTAGTGCTCGAGAAAAAGGCTAGGCCAAGTGGGCCCAATCGAGCGCGACAAGGCCCACGATCGCTAATCGAGGCAGGACTCGGTCAATCGCTGGAAAAACCCATTGGGGAGGTTGTTGGACCGGTGACAAAGGATGTTTTGAGTGTGGGTCTTTGGAGCATCGCGTCGAGATTGTCCTCGAAACTAGCTAAGAAGCGGCCAGAGAGGCGAACCGTGCTCGGGATAGAAATGTAGGACCACGGAGGGTCGTGGTAATGGAAGAGGAAACAACGGTCCTAACCGAGAGTCGTGGAACTCAAGGCGAGGTTCAGGCAACCACGAGAGGCTAGGCGGCTGGTTTGGTTTACGCAATGAGGTGTCGCGAGGAAGGTGGCGCACCGGATGTCATAACCGACGCGTTTCTAATTTTCGGTTTTCCTTATGTTGCATTGATTGATGTGGGCTCGGCGCTTTCGTACATTGCTAGTAGTGTGGTAGGAACTATGGACCTAAACTCAAAAGCGCTTCTAGGGAGATGACGTAGTTAGCCCCTTAGGTCACTCCGTAGTCGTAGATAGACTTTATAGAGGCGTACCCTAGAACTTCAAGGGTAGTATTTGTAGCCGATCTAATGGAACTACCATTTGGGAGTTTGATTTGATCCTCGGTATGGATTTGTTGGTTAAGTACCAAGTAAGGTTGGATCTGCACGCAAGCGCATGGTTCTTAAGACGGCTAAAGGTGAGGAAATGGTTATGATAGGAGATAGAAGGAATTATCTATCCAATGTAGTGAGCGCCTTGAAGGCTAAAAAGATGGTCAAGAAGGGTTGTGAGGCGTATTTGGTTCAAATCATGCTTTGGAAGCTAAGGGGTTAGTAATTGAAAAGGTCCGAGCGGTTGGGAATTTGCTTTGATGTATTCCCGAGAAGAACTTCCGGGTTTGCCTCGGATCGAGAAGTCGAATCGGTATAGACTTGCTACCTGAACGGCACACCGTGTCCGTAGCACCATACCGAATGGCACCAAAGGAATTGGTGGAGCTAAAGGCTCAAATTCGGGAGCTCTTGGATAGAGGTTTATACGACCAAGTATATCTCCGTGGGGAGCGCTGTGTTGTTTGTCAAGAAGAAGGAGCGGTTCTATGCGGATGTGCATCGACCACCGCCGATTAAATAAGTTAACGATCAAGAACAAGTATCCGTTGCCTCGGATTGGCGACTTGTTTGATCAAGCCCCGAAAGGTGCGTCGGTATTCTCAAAGATTGACCTTAGGTCGAGTTACCATCAACTTAAGGTGAAGGAGGGTGGCGTTCACAAGACGGCATTCCGAACTCGGTATGGGCATTTCGAGTTCTTGGTAATGCCATTCGGGTTGACTAATGCGCCATGGCATTTATGGACTTGATGAATAGAGTATTCCAACGATTACTTGGACCAATTCGTCGTGGTGTTCATAGACGACATATTGGTTTATTCAAAGACGAAGAGGAGCATGACAAGCATTTACGGATAGTTCTCGCAAGTATTGAGGGGAAGCGGTTATATGCCAAATTCGATAAGTGTGAATTTTGGCTTAGGAAGTGGCTTTCTTAGGTCATGTAGTGTCACCAAGGAATTAGGGTAGACCCTCGCAAGATTGAAGCGATTGGAGTGGAAACCACCTAGGGCGGTGGTGAAATACGAAGTTTTCTGGTTTAGCAGGTACTATCGGAGATTCGTGGAAGGATTCTCTTTAATAGCAGTGGCTTGTTGACCAAGTTGCTAAGGAAAGGTGTTCCATTTGTATGGACGGAGAAGCGTGAAGCTTTGATAAGCTAAGGAAGATTTTGTGGAAGCTCCGGTTTTGGTACAAACTGAAGCGGGAAGTTATTCACGATCTATTGTGATGCATCTCACACCGGTTTGGGATGTGTGTTGATGCAGGATGGGAAGGTAGTAGCCTATGCATCCCGTCGATTAAGACCGCATGAGGTTAACTACCCAACGCACGACTTGGAGTTAGCGGCGGTCGTTTTACGCTCAAGATATGGAGACATTACAGTATGGGGAGAAGTCGATAGTCTACACGGATCACAAAAGCTTGAGGTATCTTCGACTCGAAAGGATCTGAATCGAGACAGCGTCGGTGGATTGAACTACTAAAGGACTACGATTGTTCAATCGAGTACCATCCGTAAGGCTAATGTGGTAGTAGACGCATTGGCCGGAAGGTGGTGATGGACTTAAGAGCAATGTTCGCTCGGTTGAGTCTATATGATGATGGGAGTCTTTTGGCGTAACTTCAAGTAAGGCCGACTTGGATTGAGGAGATTAAGGAAAAGCGGTTAGTGGATGCGAGCTTGAGCGCTAAGAGAGTACAAGTTCGGGATGGTGGCTTGGAAAGAGTGCATCTGTCTAGTGATGGAGTGCTTGGTTTTCAGAGACGAGCATGTATGCCAAGGATACTGAGGTTAAAGCGAGAAAATTCTCCAAGATGCACATAGCGGCCCATACGCTATGCATCCTGGGGAAGCAAGATGTATGGAGATTTGCAGCTTGATTACGTGGCACAGGTTGAAGCGTGAGATAACGGAGTTCGTAGGGAAGTGTCGACGTGCCAGCGAGTTAAGGCCGAACATCGATTACCATCGGGACTACTTCAACCGATAAAGATCCTCGGTGGAAATGGGAGAGGATCACCATGGATTTCGTTAGTGGGCTACCCTTACGCCCACCAAGAAGGATGCGATTTGGGTAATTGTGGATCGCTTTGACTAAATCAGCTCACTTCATGCCGGTGAGAATGGATTACTCACTCCGAAGCTAGCGAAGGCGTATGTGGGTGAAATAGTGAGGTTGCATGGCGTGCGATGTCGATTATCTCGGATAGGGATCCCGATTCACGTCAAGGTTTTGGAAAGCGTTGCATCAAGCTTTGGGTACACGGTTAGATTTCATCGGGCTTTCCATCCACAATCGTGGACGATCGGAAAGGGTGATCTGATTTTAGAGGACATGTTAAGAGGTTGTGTCTTGGATTTTAGTGGTAGTTGGGAGGAGTACCTACCATTAGCGGAATTCGCTTATAACAATAGTTATCAAGCGAGTATTCGAGATGGCTCCATACGAGGCCCTATATGGGCCAAAGTGCCGTACTCCTACATGTTGGGCGGAGTTGGGAGAACGACAAGTTACGGGTCCAGATTGGTAACAGAGACGGAGGACAAAGTCAAGGTGATTCGGTCTCGTCTCAAGGAAGCATCGGATAGGCGAAGTCTTATCTGATCTCAAGCGCAAGGAAGTGGAGTATCTTTGTGGGAGACAAAGTCTTTACGAAAGTGTCGCCTTGGAAAAAGGTGTTGAGATTTGGACGAAAAGGAAGCTGAGCCCAAGGTTCATCGGGCCATATCTGATTGTAAAGCGAGTAGGACCGGTAGCTTATCGCCTAGAGCCGCCGAGCCCGAGTCAAATTCATGACGTATTTCATGTGTCAATCTTTGAGGCGGTATCGGTCGAGATCCTTCGCGCGTTGTGCGATATGAGAGATTGAGGTGAACTCGGATTTATCTTTTGAAGAAGAACCGGTTCGATTGTAGGCCCGAGATGTGAAGGTTCTACGTGGGAAGGCGGTGCCCTTAGTGAAAGTGTTATGGCGGAACCACGAGTGGAAGAAGCTACGTGGGAGCAGAGGAGGTGATGCGGCGGCAATACCCCCCATCTCTTTTGATCAAGGAATTTCGAGGACGAAATTTATTTTAAGAGGGGTAGAATCGTAACATCCCAAATATGGGGTTATTTAGAATTTAAGTATTTTCTTATTATGAGCAATTTGTGATATTATTTATGGAATAATAGAGCTTAATTTAAGGATTTGAGTGTGCGGTTTGATAGAAAAATTTCAGTTTTCAATTTAAAAGGAAGGAGCCTTAGCAAGTGGGTGTTATAAGAATGATTGGGGATAAATTGGACATAAGATGAGCCTAGAATAAGTGGCAAAGCAAGCCCACTTAAGAGCTAGCATGTGACGCCACCAAGGAGCAAGGGAGAGCCTTGGTTGAGTCACAAAATCCTCCTTTTTTTTTTTTCTCTTTATTTGGGCGGCACAAGTGGGAGAGTTTTCTCCCTTCAAACTCTTTATTAAGTGTTATTATTAAAGGATAATAGGAGAGTTTTATTTGCTTAATTATAGTAATAATAAAAGGGATAATGGATGGATTATTAGGAGATTATTATTTGATTAATTCAAGCTATTTTGAATTAAATCAAATAGGTGGCCAAGAGGATTTTTAGGTGTTGTGCGAATTTGAACTCCTTGAGCAAGGAGAGTGGGCGGCAAGGGGTACTAGGGAGTGCCCAAGTTTCTTTTGTTTCTTTTTCCTATTAGCCGAATTCTCCCAAAAAGTCTCCCATTTTCTATTTTCTCTTGTCCATCCTCTCCAAAACCGAAAGCACATCCCCTAAAACCTTTCTTTTCTTTTCCCAACTCCTTTAGCCGAAACTCTTGCTACCTTTCTTTCTCTCCACTATTTTTCTTTCATCATAGCCGAATCCCCTCTCTACTTCTTTTTGCCGAAACTCCAACACCCTTTTCTCCTCAATATTTTCCTCTTGCCCGGATATTCAAGCAAGGGTAATCTTCTCTAAACTCATCTCCAATCGATTCATAAGGTAGGTAGGTATGGCCGAATGCCATCTTTCTCCTCCTCTGTGTTTTTGTCGATTTCTATTAGGGGGGAATAAGTGCCGATTTCGGCAATGGTAATCGTGGTTTCTAAATGCTTTGAAATTCATCTCTCGCTAGGTACCCCAAGATTGTGAAGCGATTGACCCAAGCCCTAATCTCTAGCAATCGGTTTTGGTAGTAGTGGTAAGAAGATTTCATTTAGTTGGTATTCGATTAAGGCCAGAAGGCTCTTGACCTTGTCCATTGACCGATTCTAATGTGTGAACCAGATTCGTGATTTGGGTCTTTGAGACTAGTATTCAAGCGAGTAGGTAAGGATTCGGGTTCAAGCAATAACCCTAAAAGGATTATTTGGTTTGGCCGAATGGCCCATATCACTAACACTATTTTGGCCGAATATAGGGGCTAGTGGATCTAAGGTGGCCGACTTCTTCATTCGGGATTTAGATTATTCGTGGGTGACAGTGTGTACATACACACTTATAGCGATTAATGTTGTGTTATATATATATTCTACGTATGTAAATCTGCTTGATGTAGATGCGGTTTGGTACCTTAACTTGTACAAGTGAGGATCCCTAAGTCTCTGTTAAAATGAGATTACTTTAATGCTTTTGGGAAGCATGGCCTATTGACACATGTGATGAATGCATGAGATCTATTGCTAGCTTTGTTTATCTCTTGTGGGTTATATGAGAGGAGAGCGGTGATGTTTCGTCTTGTGAGCACCAGTGTTTTAGTAACACACTTGTGACTATATGTCACCAGAGGTTTGGTACCTCCGGAGGTTTGGTACCTCATAGCGACTTGTCCCCGTGGTTAACACCACCGTGGGTTGGCCCCACTTGAGATATGGGATCGTCGCCGCGGTGATTTGGTATCACCACGATGGGTTGGCCCCATCACCCGATTTGTGTCTACGGACACCATGGTGCTTTGGTAGCACATTGTGACTATATGTCACCAAAGTGGTTTAGCACCACCGGTGTTTTGGTAACACATTGTGACTACGGTCACCGGTGGTTTAGTACCACATGGGGTAGACAAAGGCGTTTGGTTGGCTAGGTTGGGCATACGATACTCTGCATATTAAGCTGTTATATGTTGTGTATGAAATGTTGTTTTTTAAACGGGGAAGGGTTACATCTTGAGTCTTGGTGACTCACCTTCTCCTTTAACATTTTTCAGTGACTCGTAGATGGCGGTTGAGGAGCCAGGTTGGACTCGAGGTGGCCATGCAAAGGGATTTAAATTTATAGAACTTTAAATTTGGTTATTTTTATTTTGGTTGTAATAAGGCCTCCTAAACTTTATTTGTGTTATTTTTTTATATATACCTGGATGTTTACTTTAAACTATATTATTAAAACGAATTGAAATCACATGTTTTCTCAAATTAACACGAAAATGTTTTATCGTGCCATCGGGCACACTTGAAGTTGGTATAATAACCGGACTGAATTAAATTTCCGAATTAAATCTAAGTGTAGCATTGGCAAGATGACCAAAAACGAGAAGTTTTCAATAAAACTTAAATAGGTATTGAAATGGTGTTCACAAGGTTTTTCTCCGTAACAAATCAAATTCGGTCGTAATGTTTGGGCCGGGTTTGGGTTGTTACACGTAACATAAATTCCATATTCAAACTAACTAACGTATATCAAGTCATATAACACATGCTTCATCGAATCTATGTTCGAATCAAAAGACCTTCACCTTCATGGCATTCAAATGCTCAACTTATAACCAAGCATATATCATTAGATAACATATACCGAGCATATTTCAAAACATCTATTTCATTAGCTGAATAGCAACATATCAATTCATAATTTCTGCACCTACGCATATTATAATCAAACAGACTACATATACCTAGCCATTCATTTCAATAAATATTCGACAAGCACATTAACTTATAAAATTTATGCCCATTACAACAAAATAAAATTTGGTCATTCAAACATATACCTATTCGGTCATATCACATGGTTTAATTTTCAATAACATAAAAGATAATAACTAACATCATTTTAAGACCAAATATATCTCTACTCACATTACGAATTTATGCGCATATGACATAATAATTTAAACCACTTCTTTTCGAACATCCATACTATAACATATCATGTCTATTTCGCATACTATAATCAAATAAGTCATATAAAATCGACCTAAATACCAACAATTTAAACATACTATATATATACATACTTGCCATCACAAATTGAATTTAAAAAGCCAACCCACAAATGATTATCTCATAAACATATACGTATTTTAACTAAGTTTAGTAAAATATAATCATGCATTGTATAGCCTAATTCTTATCCCACAAAATGATCAAAACAAATACACACACATATGACCTGAATATTACTTAATCAAATTATCATATACCATAACTTAAACATGCATCCATCATTTACTTTATTATCTAAGCCGAATAATACCAATTCAAAAATGCAAAATGTAGCATGTATCAATCTTACCAAAATGGACCAATTATAAGCCATACATATCTCTACTCAATGCTGAATTTATATAACCAAACACCACATGTTTAAATACTATAATGACATACTCCCAAAATAGACTTATTGCAAAACCGAATATATACCAACATTAACATTACAATCAAGCCATTTTTGCATGGCTATACATACACAAATTAGAATAAACCATATTAAAACTAGCCTATACATGCCACATAAACAAAACTCAAAGCTTTTATTTACCGAAACGATAACCGGATAGTGTGATAAGGCCTCCTGCGACTTCCAACCCGAGCATATCTCTGGAAATCTATAAACATAGGAAAAACACACAGAGTAAGCTTTGAAAGCTTAGTAAGCTCGTATCTTAATAAACTTAACATAACAAAATAAATTCAATTCAATGTCATAAGCATAATGTGCTATCTCACATGCTAAAACACAACTTATCTCAAGTTTATAGTATGATTTCATATCAAATTATCACTATTCGATAATATATTTACTTAGTTACTAACTTTAGCTTTCACAAGCTTATTCAATTCGATTCTCATATAACATTAAATTCCCACTTTCATATAGCCAAATGAGTACATTTTGGGAAATAACGTATTTAATCATATATCTTTTTCATATGAATCTCATATCATTATTTATACTCAAATTCACCTTTCATTCATATAGCATCCAACAGTTTCACATTTCCAACTTAATAAATCACATCTTATTCATTTGTTCATGTTTCAAATGCACATATTAACATTTCTTTTCCGTATACATCACATAACATTCTTTGAACATATACTTACCTTTCATTTTCAAACATATTATATACTTTCAACGTACCTGAATTGGAATGCCATTCACTTAACCATTTATTTCTCAGAATGCCCGTTGAACCGTTCGAAATAAATAGGGATACTTGGATAGCTCGGAAAGCTCATACAATGGCAACGTCCCAGACATTGTCTTACATGTAATTAAATATCGATGCCACTGTCCCAGACAGGGTCTTACACGTAATCTCTGATCGATGCCAGTGTCCCAGACACGGTCTTACACGATATCTCAAATCGTTGCCAACGTCCCAGACGTGGTCTTACATGAAATCATATCTCGAAATCCTATGTCATGACACATGTATCCTGTACTACTCCTAGGGTTCGAACGGGGCTTTTCGGATGTCATCACGTTATCGGAACTTTCTCGTGTTCATATAACCTACTTCTCGATTAATTCAATATCATAATAACAAATATATAACTTATTTAAAATACATACATTTGCATTACCATTCGACATTAAATTCAATCATACAAATAATATGCATTTATAACATAATTTTGTAATGTTTATTAAAATATGAACTTACCTCATTCGCAGTAACGGTGAATTAAGTCGACTAATCCGATACTTTGATTTTCCCTTGATCTAGATCCGAATTCATCTTTTGCCAATCTAATTAATATCAAAATTAACTTACTTATTCAACATTTCATTCAATTTTCATCCAAGAACATATAAATGGGCAATTTGCATTTTAGCCCCTAACATGTAACGTTTTTTCACTTTAGTCCTTATTACAGAAATACAAAAAATTCACAAAATTACTTAAATACCCATGCTAGCCGAATTCTCTTTATTGCTATAAGATCCCATATTTTTCATTTATTTCACATTTCTACCACAATATTTTCATATTTCATAATTTAGTCCAACATTGACACTTTTATCAAAAATCACTTTATAGAAGATGAAAATCTAACATCAAATATTCATATTTCATTATCAAACAACAAAAAATCAAACTATCATCAATGAAAAATCTCAAATTCTTCATTAAATCCAAAAATTAAGGCATGGGTCTACTAGTATTCGAAGCAACGATCTCAAAAACGTAAAAATTATAAAAAACCGAACAAAATACATACCTTAATCTGAGTTTCAAAGAGCCGAACCTTAAAAACCTTCAAATGTTTTCTTTATTTCTTCCATTTGGTCAAAATAAAAAGATAATGCATGCCTTTTTAATGTTTTGTTTTATTTATTAATAATTTAACACATAATTTTCCATTATACCATTATAAAATAAAATAATATAAAAACTATATATTAAAAGTATAATGCCGTCCACTAACTTTTATAATGGCCAAATTTCATTTTAAGGACTTCACAATTAATAGACCATAGCAATTTAGTGCTTTAACAATTAGATTGCAACTTTTGCATTTTACGCGATTAAGTCCTTTTATAAAATCGAGCACACAAATGATAAAATTTTCACGCGAAACTTTCACATATCTTAATTCACATGCTGTAATTGTAACAGCCCAGTTTGCACCCTAGTCGGAACAGTGGTTTTGGGACCACAAATCTGAGTCCGTATAATATTTTAATAGTATTTTCTATGTCTCTGATAAGTGATTATGCATGTGCTAAAGTTCCGTAAGATAATTTTTCCGTCTGTATGCTTAATTTGATAAAAGGATTCAATTGCATTGAAGGAAAAATTTGCATGCTTTATGAAAATATACCTATTTGATGTGGCTTTTTAATAAGGAGGCCTTATGAGGCAATTGTGCCAATATTTAGATAGTGGATGGACAAAGGACAAAAATGCCCTTAATGTATGTTTGTTTTAGTTGTTAATTGAAAGGTTAATAAGGTAAATAGATCAACATGTATGTTATTATATGATAAAAACATGAAAAAATGGCCATATTCATTCATCTTTTGACCGAAAATATAAAAGAAGAAGAAAAGAAAACACAAGCTAGGTTTCAGCCATATACAACCAAAATTAAGGTATATTTTGACTTTGGATTTTGATGATTTTTATGTTTTTGAGATTGTTGCTTAGTCTAGTATCAAGACCATGTCTCAATTTTGTGTAATGATGATGTTTGTGTGATATGCCATTGATGATATGTTGAGCTTTGTGATGATTTATGGTGTTAAATGAAAGATTGGAGCTAGATGAACATACTTTGTTCTTGAAATTTTGATGAATTTAACTAATTAGGACTAAATTGAGAAAATAGTAATTTGAAGGACTAAATTGATAATTTGATGGAAAATATGGGCTTGTATGTTATATATATACATTCGGCTAAGCTAGGATGTATGATGATTTTGTGTATTTGATGTTTTGAGAAAAATGGACTAAATTGATAAATTATGCAAATGTGAGGGTTAATTTGCAAATAGCCGTAAATGTAACGCCCCGAATTTGGGCCTAGTAGAATCGGGCCCATTGGGCCTTGGGCATGAGTATGTTTAAAATTTTTGGGAATAAGAGAACGGCACTAAAGCAAGTTGGACCTATTAGGTGAGTGATTTTTGGAAGGTTAAGGGGCTTCCATGAAGTCCCGGGATCAAACCTGAGCTTTAGGAAAAATTTTGGTTTTAGGTGAATAAAACCCTGGGAGTTAGAAGGTAGGCTTTAAGAATAAAATGAGGAGAAAAATGACACAAAAGGAGTTGTGGTCTAGTGGCAAATGGCGCCACATAAGAGACAAGGGAATGACACCACAAGGAACCAAAGGGGTCCAAGGTTCAAGTCTTGGCACTTGCATTTCATTTTGATTTATTTTTTAAGTGGACTTAGACGTTGGCCATAGACTTATATTTAGTTGCGCATGATTTTAGACACAAGAGGAGCTTGTGGCCTAGTGGCTAGCGGCATGGATTAAGTTATAGGGGAGCCCGAGTTTGAATCCCATCGCAAGCAAAAAGGGATATTTATTTTGCTAAGTTTGGACGGCTAGAATTTGTGTTGAATTTAAACTCTGTTGAAGGAGGGATCCCACATCGGAAAGCTAGCAAGAGGGAAGATGAGAAGCTAGCTTTAAATAGAGCAAACCATCAGGAGAGGAGGCACACCTTTCTTGGCTTATCCCTTCGCTTTGTGGCGTGCTCGTTTGGGTTAGCCGTTGGGTTATGGTGGTGGTGACCGAAGTTGATCGACACACCCCTTTGGGGGTCAAGGGTGCGATCATTGTTGGCTTCTGCACAGAACAGTGTTCAGAGCGCGAATTAACTTTAGATTCCTATCAGGTGTGTATTTCGCCCTACTCTAGCTATAGAGGAAAAAAGGTCGAAATGTCGGTCACACGGCGATGGTAGCCACACGAGCGTGCGAGCGCATATGTGGGAGCTTCGACGCGATAGTTGAGGCCCTCATGAGTATTCTTATGGGTTTAGGCAGCCTTGGGCCGAGTGGGCCCATATGAATAAATTGTATGATTGTGTAGTAGATATTGAATTAGTCTAGGTGAATCATATATCTGTTGCTAGATTTGGGCTAAATGGGCCATACGAGCGTGTGGGCCCCTTGGGCTGAGAATGGGCCTTAGGCCCATTCACGTCGTTATCTCTGTTTAGAATAATTGAGTCGCTCAAGGCGACTGTAGCCCTTCTGATGGGTTGACAAAATTACCGAAATACCCTCAGTGGGTAAAATTACCAAAATACCCCTGTAGGGTAGAATTACCGAAATACCCCTTGAGGGTAAATTACCAAAATACCCCTAGAGGGTAAATTATCAAAATACCTCTGGAGGGTAAATTCTGAAATACCCTCGGTGGGTAAAATTTATGTTATGCCCTCAACAGTTGATTAGTATGATTGTGT
Organism: Gossypium sturtianum; assembly: GCA_025698515.1. NCBI lineage: Eukaryota > Viridiplantae > Streptophyta > Magnoliopsida > Malvales > Malvaceae > Gossypium > Gossypium sturtianum. Next base: position 98,380,163 of record CM046955.1, on the reverse strand, counting down.
GTATTCTGTTTATCTGGTTATAATGGTAATTCATTTCATACATCATATTTGATATATGTTTTGCATACATGACATTCTGCATGGGGTTGGGATATTGATGATCGGAGGAAGTGTATTCTGGTGGCTCTGCCACATTTCTGTCTAGTGGCTATGCCACATATATTCTGTTATTCTGGCGGCTTTGCCACAAATTCTGTGATGAGCAGCTGGTCTGCCATCGAGGTGTGTAGCGGATGGACGGGTCGATTTAGAAATCCCCACAAGTGTGTTGGGCTGGTACGAGTGGTGTGTAGCGGATGGATTATTAGGTTGGGGCTACATTACATTATTTGCACTATTATGTTTATAAGGCTAAGGCCCAATTTGTTTCTGAATAGGGCTTTGGCCTAGTCTGTTTCTGTATGGGCTCAGGCCTAGTTACTGACCGTTTAGGGATTACACACTGAGTTCTCGTAACTCACCCCTCTACTTTAACCTTGCAGGTGATCCCCAGCTTTAGAGGATTTGGCACAGCAGAGGAATCTATGGTGGCTATACATCGGAACCTTAGTAAATTTTCGTTTTACTTTATTTTGAGATTTATTTTAATTTGGGTTTGGTATTTGTAATAAGGCCCTTTAACTTTAATTTTCTTTTAAACTTTCTTTTCCGTTATGATTTATTGCTAAAGGATTAAGATGGTGTTTTCTTAAAAAGTTAACGAATGGTTTTCTAAAACATCATATTTTCACAACTCAATGGAACAGATTTCTGATTTAAACAAGCTTTTGGAAACATAATAATTGTAATGGTAATAACAACGTTTTTACAATAACATCGTAAAAGCAAATCTGGATTTCTCAAACAACAAAGCTCGAAGTTTTCCAAAAGATGACGAAGTTTTTAACGAACGCACAGTCTTTAAACAACCCTCCTATGTGACATGCCAGATTCAATCGTAACGTCTAGGCCAGGTTTGGGGTATTACATTTTATGGTATCAGAGCCCGGTTGCAAAACTCGGCTGTGGAATGGGTTTGAATTTTTTTTTTCCAAATCAGTTTAAAATATGGTTTAGAAATGATAGTGTTACTGAAAGTATGGCACACCGAGTCTCCGACACCAAATTCGTAAGTTTCCTAACATTTTACTCTGTTATATGCTGTAATGACTGTATTTTTGGTAGTTATTTTGTGTGTGTTTGATTTGGATGTGATGTTTGGATATAGAAATTGATTGCGTATGGGATATCTGTCTGCTTTAATGGTTAGGTGTTTTGAGTATGTGTAGGGAGTTCCAAATTCTAGTTAGAATATGATAGGGATATTAGAATCGTAGTACGCATAGCAATGCATAGTAGAGTAGCTTTGTGTTAAGCATTTGTTAGATAGTTGGAAATTTCGAGGACGGAATTTCTTTAAGGGGGTAGATTTGTAACACCTCGAATTTGGGCCTAGTAGAATCAGGCCCATTGGGCCTTGGGCGTGGGTATGTTTAAAATTTTTAGGAACAAGAGAACGGCACTAAAGTAAGTTGGACCTATTAGGTGAGTGATTTTTGAAAGGTTAGGGGGCTTCCATGAAGTCCCAGGATCAAACCTGAGCTTTAGAAAAATTTTTGGTTTTAGGTGAATAAAACCCTGGGAGTTAGAAGGTAGGCTTTAAGAATAAAATAAGGAGAAAATGACACAAAAGGAGTTGTGGTCTAGTGGCAAATGGCGCCACATAACAGACAAGGAAATGACGCCACAAGGAAGCAAAGGTGTCCAAGGTTCAAGTCTTGGCGCTTGCATTTCATTTTGATTTATTTTTTAAGTGAACTTAAACGTTGGCCATATACTTATATTTAGCTGCGCATGATTTTAGACACAAGAGGAGCTTGTGGCCTAGTGGCTAGCGGCGTGGATTAAGTTACAGGGGAGCCTAAGTTCGAATCCCATCGCAAGCAAAAAGGGATATTTATTTTGCTAAGTTTGGACGGCCAGAGTTTGTGTTGAATTTAAACTCTGTTGAAGGAGGGATCCCACATCAGAAAGCTAGCAAGAGGGAAGATGAGAAGCTAGCTTTAAATAGAGCAAACCATCAGGAGAGGAGGCACACCTTTCTTGGCTTATCCCTTCGCTTTGTGGTGTGCTTGTTTGGGTTAGTCGTTGGGTTACGGTGGTGGTGACCGAAGTTGATCGACACACCCCCTTTGGGGTCAAGGGTGCGATCATTGTTGGCTTCTGCGCAGAACAGTGTTCAGAGCGTGGATTAACTTCAGATTCCTATCAGGTGTGTATTTCGCCCTACTCTAGCTATAAAGTGGCAAATGCCGAAATGCCGGTCACACGGCGATGGTAGCCACACGAGCGTGCGAGCGCATGTGTGGGAGCTTCGACGCGATAGTTGAGGCCCTCATGAGTATTCTCATGGGTTTAGGCAGCCTTCTGCCGAGTGGGCCCATATGAATAAATTGTATGATTGTGTAGTAGATATTGAATTAGTCTAGGTGAATCATATATCTGTTGCTAGATTTGGGCTAAATGGGGCACACGAGCGTGTGGGCCCACTTGGGCCAAGAATGGGCCTTAGGCCCATTCACATGTTATCTCTATTTAAAATAATTGAGTCGCTCGAGGCGACTGTAGCCCTTCTAATGGGTTGAAAAAATTACCGAAATACCCTCGTTGGGTAAAATTACCGAAATACCCCTGTAGGGTAGAATTACCGAAATACCCCTAAAGGGTAAATTACCAAAATACCCCTAGAGGGTAAATTATCAAAATACCCCTGGAGGGTAAATTCTGAAATACCCTCGGTGGGTAAAATTTCTGTTATGCTCTCAAGAGTTGATTAGTATGATTGTGTGTATTCTGTTTATCTGGTTATAATGGTAATTCATTTCATACATCATATTTGATATATGTTTTGCATACATGACATTCTGCATGGGGTTGCGATATTGATGATCGGAGGAAGTGTATTCTGGTGGCTCTGCCACATTTCTGTCTGGTGGCTATGCCACATAGATTCTGTTATTCTGGTGGCTATGCCACATAGATTCTGTTATTCTGGTGGCTTTGCCACAAATTCTGTGATGAGCAGCTGGTCTGCCATCAAGGTGTGTAGCGGATGGACGGGTCGGTTTAGAAATCCCCACAGGTGTGTTGGGCTGGTACGGTTGGTGTGTAGCGGATGGATTATTAGGTTGGGGCTACATTACATTATTTGCACTATCATGTTTATAGGGCTAAGGTCCAGTCTATTTCTGAATAGGGCTTCGGCCCAGTCTGTTTCTGAATAGGGCTTCGGCCCAGTCTGTTTCTGAATAGGGTTTAGGCCCAGTCTGTTTCTGAATAGGGCTTCGGCCCAGTCTATTTTTGTATGGGCTCAGGCCCAGTTACTGACCATTTAGGGGATTCCACACTGAGTTCTCGTAACTCACCCCTCTGCTTTAACCTTGCATGTGATCCCCAACTTTAGAGGATTTGGCGCAGTGCAGGACTCTGTGGTGGCCATACATCGGAACCTTAGTAAATTTCTGTTTTACTTTATTTTGAGATTTTTTTTAATTTGGTTTGGTATTTGTAATAAGGCCTTTTAACTTTAATTTTCTTTTAAACTTTGTTTTCCATTATGATTTATTGCTAAAGGATTAAGATGGTGTTTTCTTAAAAAGTTAACTAACGGTTTTCTAAAACATCACATTTTCGCAACTCACTGAAACAGATTTCTGATTTAAACAAGCTTTTGGAAACATAATAATTGTAATGGTAATAACAACGTTTTTACAATAACACCATAAAATAAAATCTGGATTTCTCAAACAACAAAGCTCAAAGTTTTCTAAAAGATGACGAAGTTTTTAACGAACGCACAGTCTTTAAACAACCCTCCTATGTGACATGCCAGATTCGGTCGTAACGTCTAGGCCGGGTTTGGGATGTTACACTAAATGTGTGTCCTTGGACTGAATTGAATGAATTAGTGAATAAAAGAGTTAATTTTGAATATTTATAGATCAAGAACCGAGGAAAACGGACTTAGATCACGGGAAAGCGAAAGTAACCGAGTAGCCATTTCTATTTCCGATAAATCGAATCCGAGGTAAGTCATATTGGAAATAAATGTAATTGTATTAAATTGAGCATATTTATATAACTATTGATGATAATGAATGCTTATAAGATGCTATGTATATAAATTCCGAGACAAGGTCGATATAGTGATAAGCCCGAGAAGTCCCGTACGAACCTAGGAGTACATAGGTATGTGTTCTGTCTTATCATGTAAGACCACGTCTGGGGCGTCGACATTGATTTGAGATTTTGTGTAAGACCACGTCTGGGACGTTGGCATCGATATGATCTCTACGTGTAAGACCATGTCTGGGACATCGGCATCGTATTGATTCGTGTAAGACCATGTCTGGGACAGTGGCATCGATATCTGAATACATCTAAGACCTCGTCTGGGACGATGGCATTGTACGACCATTCCAAGCTTTCTGAGTATCCTACTAGTTTTCCTAATGGTTCAACGGGCAAGTCTGTGATACGAATTGCAAATCCGAACTATAAACCATTACGTGAATGTATATTCATTTCAGGTACTTTTGGTATGTACACTAAGTGTGTATACAAGGTAAGTACCTATATGACTTTGATTTGAAAAAAAGTATGTTTGAATATAAGAATGTGAGTGGGATGTAAGATTGGTTATGAATGTGGCAAATATGGCCAACTACATGGATCAAAGCATATATGTGATAGTTTGCTAAGTCATTAAGTTGTGCCTGTAACACCCCAAACCCGGTCAAAACGCTACGACCGAATCTGGCATGTCACAGGGAAGAAAACATTTTTGAAAACCGAGTTATCGTCTTGAATTAGAAAGAAAACCTTTGAATTTATAAAAACAGAGTTTGTATTGAGGGACCAGTTGAACCATTTTGAGACTTAGTTTGAAAAGTTGAGTTGCTTTGTTATTAATACTCGACTGTTAATTACCCGATTGTAAAATCTTGAAAATCCCGAAATTTATTTAAGTTTTGAAAAACATCCATTTCATAATTTATTAGGCCTGCCTTAACGATCAAAACAAAATTAAAGAAAATTAACAAAATAAATAAATCCAAGTTAAAATTTAGATGGCCTTATTACATTACCAAAATCTAACTTAAAGTAAAATAAATTCGAAATAACTATTTAAAATAAAAACTAAAATATCGTGCATGGCCACCTCGAGTCCACCTCGGCTCCATATCCGCGATCTAAGGATTACCTGCAAAAAAAAATAACGGAAGGGGTGAGTCACCGAGACTCAGTGTGTAAATCCCCGTCCAATAGATTTTAGGCCCTCACACAGATTCATATGCAAAATATGTATGTCATGCAACCCAACCAACCTAGATATCCATCCGCATCTCCTGTGTCTACCCAACATTTGTGGCACCTAGCCACTGGTGGTACCTAACCACTGGTGGTTCCAAACCACTGGTGACAAAAGTCACAAATAATCATATGTGGGGCCAACCCACTCGTGGTACCTAACCACTGGTGACAATCCCTTATATCAATATGTGGGGCCAACCCACTGTGGTACCAAACCACTAAGACGAGTCACAGAAATAAATATATGTGGTACCTAACCACTGGTGGTTCCAAACCACTGAGACTTAGTCACAAAATGATGATATGTGGGGCCAACCCACTTGTGGTACCTAACCACTGGTGACAGTCTGAAAGATCATATTTTCTCCCTCTTCTCATCATGCCCCAATTGCATGTACACGCATTACAATATGGTATGATCATACTTAACGATTTAAATAACATGGCACATTCAGGTTTCAAGATATGCAATTAACGTTAGCAACCATAATAGACTTACCCGGAGTCCTCGCTTTTACCCACAAGGGTAACTTAGTGATCCCTACCATCACTTCGGCTTTTGGCAACACACAGATAATAACATATTTAACATATAAAGTGTGTAAGAGTTACACACCTGATAACGCGTAACACAATACTTTCTACGTCGACACTCTCGTTGACGGTGCCGCCGCTATCCGCCTACTACTCGCTTCGTAAGTCGGCCCACAACCCGGTGGCCAATCCCAAACTGCTGACACTGCTCGCTTCTTAAACTCAGGGGCTGGGTTTATAGATCCAACCCCTCATATCGCTTGGCTGATATTTGAGTCCATGAACAAACCTTTGTCACTAGACCGGATTAAAGCAGTGAAATCGAATCAAAAGAAATTAACACTCAAAGCTAAGACCCTTACCTAAATTGACAAATCCCGAGGCTTTAGGCTTGATTCACAAGCCAAACGAATCCCGAAAGTCTCCAAAAGAAAGCGTCACCACCACCACCTACATTCACCAAGAGTTAATAGAATAGGGATTACGCCTTCTAACCCTAACGCAAGAAAGATGATTGAAACGAAAGAAGACCCTTACCACAACCACTAGAGAAACCGATTGAGAGTGATGACAGATAATAACGGAAATCCACCGCAAACTGTGAGTCAAAAGAGAAGATTTGAGTGCCGAGAATTTCTGCTCACAAATAAGTAGGAACTACTTAAAACAGATGGCAAGTTTCGGCTTTTCTTTCTAAAGAAAACGAAAGGAAAAGAGATGAGAGGGTTAGAGAGATTCGGCCAAAGTAAAAAGGACTTACCCAAGTGCCGAAGTTGTTCTGCTATTGAACCGAAAGGAATAGAGAAGAGAAGATAAGTTTCGACTTAGAAGAGATGAAGAGAAGGGATGAGAAATAGAGTTTCGGCTCTTGCTGAATCAAATGAAAGAAACCAAAAGAACAAGAGATCGCAAGATGCCAGGAGGATTCGACTATGGCGTTTGAGAGAGAAGGAAATAACAAGTTTCGGCCAAGCACAAAAGAAGAAGAAGAAGAAACTTGGAAAGCCACTCGGTTTGGTATTTGAGAGAAAAGAAAGAATGCAAATTAAGAAGCGTGGTTTCGGCACAAAAGAAATGAGAGGAAAAGGCCCTAGATGCTCCCTAACTTAACCGAATATTCAACACCCCCAACGCTACTTACCAACAATCGGCCACCCCTCTAAGCTACACCGGAAAATCGAATACCTCTCCTCACCTAACTCCTTTCAAATTCGGCTAACACTCACCCCTCTTCAATCCCTTCTTTCCTTCCTTGTTTTTCTCCTGATCACACATTCAAACTTGTTTGAATGCTTCAAACTCCTTGAATTGCTCTCCTCCACTTATTCAAAGGTGTTGACCCCTTCAATACTCATCCACCAGAGTCCAAGATTAGTTCAACTCTCCCTTGCCTTGGCATCAAAAAGAAATCCCCAAAAGGAAATCCCTGCAGCTCGAACCAAGTCCCTGCCAGCTTCCCTGAGGCATCACTTCCTTGAGCCTTAAGTGGCGCCTCCATGCCACTTTACCAAGGCACTTCTTGTGTCAAAACATACCACCAAACACCCCTAACTCCTATCCCATTCAGCTCCCTTCTAAGCGCCCAAAAAAATTTTTCCTAAGGCTCAGGCCTACCCCCTGTGTCACACTGGACCTCAAGTACCCTGAACTAACATGACAACCATAGTATCCACATGCAAACACATAAAATGCAAAGGCCCTTGATTCAGGATGTTACAGTTCTACCCCCCTTAAAAATAATTTTGGCCTCGAAATTACCTGGTCAAAAGAGTTGAGGGTGTTGCTGTCGCATAACCTCCTCTGGCTCCCATGTGGCTTCTTCTGATCCATGATTCCGCCATAACACCTTCACCAAAGGAACTGATTTTCTACGCAATACTTTGACATCCTGATCCAAGATCTGCACTGGTTCCTCCTCAAAAGACAAATTTGGGCTTACTTCAATTTCTTCTACTGGCACAACATGAGACGGATCCGAACGATAACGTCTAAGCATCGAAACGTGGAATACGTCATGGATCTAACTCAACTCTGAAGGTAACTCGAGCTGATAAGCTACTGGTCCCACACGCTTCAACACCCGATAAGGCTCGATAAACCTGGGCTCAACTTGCCCTTCCGACCAAACCTTAGCACCTTCTTCCACGGCGACACCTTTAAGAAAACCTTGTCACCCACTAAAAATTCTATATCTTTCCATTTAAGATCAGCATAGGACTTCTGCCTGTCTGAAGCTTCCTTCAAACGAGTTCGAATCATCTTAACCTTATCTTTCGTTTCAGCCACCAACTCTGGACCCAACAATTGACGCTCACCCAACTCTGTCCAACATGTAGGGGTACGACACTTCCGCCTATATAGCGCTTCATACGGTGCCATCTGAATACTCGACTAGTAGCTATTGTTATACGCGAATTCCGCCAATGGTAGGAATTCTTCCCAACTACCTCTGAAGTCTAAGACACAGCCCCTTAACATATCCTCCAGAATCTGAATTACCCTCTCCGACTGCCCATCAAACTGTGGATGAAACGCTATACTGAAATCCAACTTTCTACCCAAAGCCTGATGCAACGCCTTCCAAAATCTTGACGTAAATCTAGGGTCTCTGTCCGAAATGATCGACACTGGCACCCCATGCAACCTTACAATCTCTGCTATATATAATCCAGCCAACTTCTGAAGTGATTAATCCACAGACTCTGTCAAACGGTCAACAATCACCCAAACCGAGTCCTTTTTAGTAGGCGTGAGGGGTAGCCCACTGACAAAATCCATCGTAATCCTTTCCCATTACCACTGCGGAATCTTCACCGGTTGCAACAATCCTGAAGGTAACTGATGTTCTGCCTTTACCTGCTGACACGTCAAACAGTTACCCACAAATTCAGTTACCTCTCGTTTTAGACCCGACCACCAAAACTGCTCCCGCAAATCCCGGTACATCTTACTACCTCCAGGATGCATAACGTATGGACTGCTATGTGCTTCCTAAAGAATCTTCTGCCTTAACTCCACATCTTTTGGCATGCAAACCTTCCCCTGGAAACATAACACTCCATCGCTGTTCAAGCTATACCCCTCTAATCCCCCATTCTGCACTTGCAAACATCGAGCGCCCAAGACATCATCTGATAGTTGTTTCTCTTTAACCTGATTCACCCATGTCGGCTTCACTTGTAGTTCCGCTATCTGACTTCCGTCATCATACAGACTAAGGTGGGCAAACATTGCTCTTAAGTCTGATACCACCTTACGGCTTAACGCGTCTGCCACCACATTAGCCTTACCCGGATGGTACTCAATCGAGCAATCATAATCCTTCAACAACTCAATCCACCTCCGCTGCCTTAAATTCAACTCCTTCTGAGTAAGGAGGTATTTCAAACTCTTATGATCCGTGTAAACAATAGACTTCTCCCCATACAAGTAATGTCTCTAAATTTTCAGGGCGAAAACCACTGCAGCCAACTCTAGATCATGCATCAGATAATTCATTTTGTGAGGCCTCAACTGTCGAGAAGCATACGCTACTACTTTCCCCTCTTGCATCAGCACACATCCTAACCCTGTATGCGACGCATCACAATAAACCGTAAACTCTTTCCCTACTTCAAGCTGAATCAATACCGGAGCTTCCGTCAAAATCCTCTTTAACTTCTCAAAACTTTCTTGTTGTTTGTCTGACCACACAAACGGAACCCCTTTCCTTGGCAACTTGGTTAATGGCACTGCAATCAAAGAAAACCCTTCCACAAACCTTCTGTAATACCCCGTTAAACCCAGAAAACTCCGAATCTCCGCCACAGACTTAGTTGGTTTCCAGTCTAACACAGCTTCAATCTTCCGAGGGTCAACTCTAATCCCCTCAGCTGACACCACATGACCCAAAAAGGTAACTTCCTTTAGCCAGAACTCACACTTACTAAACTTTGTGAATAACTGCTTTTCCCTCAGAATTTGCAAAACCACACGAAGATGTGCATCATGCTCCTCCTCGGACTTCGAGTACACCAGAATATCGTCTATAAACACTACGACGAACTGATCCAAATACGGTTGAAAAACCCGATTCATCATATCCATAAATGCTGTTGGCACGTTGGTCAATCCAAATGGCATCACCAAGAATTCGTAGAGACCATAACGAGTCCGAAACGCCGTCTTATGAATATCCGCCTCCTTGAACTTAAGCTGGTGATACCCCGACCTCAAATCTATCTTGGAGAAGACTGATGCTCCCTTAAGTTGGTCGAACAGGTCGTCTATCCTCGGTAACAGATACTTATTCTTAATCGTTAACTTATTCAGCCGACGGTAATCTATACACATTCGCATCATTCCGTCTTTCTTCTTAACAAAGAGCACGGGTGCCCCCCAAGGCGACCACTCGGCCGGATAAAACCCCGGTCTAACAACTCCTGAATCTGCGCTTTCAGCTCCACTAACTCCTTTGACGCCATTCTATATGGGGCAATAGACACTGGCACTGTTCTGGGTAGAAGGTCAATACCAAACTCAACCTCACGATCTGGAGGCAATCCCAACAACTCTTCCGGGAAAACGTCAGAAAATTCCTTTACCGTTCGGACATCCCCCACAGTTGATTCCTTAACCTCCAAAGCACAAACATACGCCACAAACGCCTTACATCCTTTCCTCACCATTTTCTCGGCCTTCAAAGCAGATACCACATTAGATAGGTAGTTCCTTCTCTCACCTATCACCACCACCTCTTCATCCTCGACAGTTCTCAACACCATACGCTTGGCTACACAGTCCAAACTTGCTTGATATTTTACTAACCAATCCATACCTAAGATCAAATCGAACTCCCCAAATGACAGTTCCATCAGATCAGCCAGAAACACTACCCCTTGCAGTTCTAGGGGTACATCCTTATACAGTTTGTTCACTACCACAGAGTGTCCTAGAGGGCTAACTACAGTCATCTCCCTAGAAGAAGTCTCATAGGCTAGGTTCAGAGTTCCCGCTATAATACTAGCAACATAAGAGTGCGTCGAACCAATATCAATCAAGGCAGTATAAGGCAACCCATAAATTAAGAACGTACCGGTTATGACGTCCGATGTGTCGCCCTCCTCTCGATGCCTAGCCGTATAGACCAAGCCAGGTTGTCTTGCATCTATACTCCCAGCACCTCTGCCCGGTGCTCCACGGCCTCGTCCGTTACCATTACCACCTCTGGCTGGACCACGACCCCTCTGCGGTTGCTGACCATCTTTTCTGAATTGTGCACATCCTTGACCCTCAGACTGTGTCCTAACTGGCCTCCGCGGACAATCCCTAATCCGATGATCCATCGACCCACACTCGAAGCACCCTCTGTTACCTGTCCAACACTCTCCCGAATGAAACTTCTCGCATCGAGCACACTGTGGTGGCCACTGAGCAGTAGCAGGCTTCGCTACCTGACTCGGCCCACCAAATCTAGCCCTTTTTTGAAAACCCCCAGCAGACCCTGATGGCCCAAAACTCCTTTTACTCCTATTTCTGTCCTGATTCTGTTTCTCGGACTGCTCCACCTCCTCAGCTATCTTGGCCTTTTCCACAAGAACGGCAAATTCTCTCTCTCACTGTGGAGCAATCAACACCCGCAGCTCATCTCTTAGCCCATCTTCAAACCTAACACAGCGCTCATGGTCCGTAGCCACAACACCCCAGGCATAACGGCTTAATCATAAGAATTCTACCTCATATTTGGACACCGACTTACTCCCCTGAACCAAATTTAAAAATGCCTTACACTGCACATCCACATAACTGGACCCGACGTAATTCCTCTGATATGCTGCTTTGAAGAAACCCCAGGTGATATCCTCAGCCATCGCACCATCCCTGACCGTGAGCCACCACTGATAGGATTCGTCCCGAAGAAGAGACACGATCCCTTTCAACTTCTCCTCAGCCGTGAAGTCAAGATCATCCATTATGCACTCAGTCGCCTCTAACCAGTATTCAGCTGCGTTAGGGGCTACGCTAGAAACGCCCCTAAATACCTCCGCTCCTCTAGCTCGGAGTCGTTCAAACACAGATTTCCGAGCTCCCGTACTTACGCCTACTCCAGCAACTCTCTCCAGGACTCGTAGCATCACCTGAGACACCGCATCATCTCCACCCGTTTGATCTTAAAAGTCTGCGCCCACAGCTGGCGGTGGCGGCACCTCATTCTCTGACCCATGGCCAGACCCTATTGGTTCTGATACAGTAATCCTACCCCTACCACGACCATGCACATTACACCGACGTCCTCGAGTGCTCATGACTAACTTTCACGACTTAATTTGATTTCAAGAATTTTATGAGTTAGCTTTCTTCCCACTGTTTATTACGGCACAGTCTTATGAGTATATTATCAGAGTAGTTATTCTCGCAAATGCACACAGTCCTATAGGCTTCAGTCTTTAAGGTAAATTTCCTAATACTAGCATTCATATCACAAAACATACAATCAGCAATTAGAAGCCTTACCATCGCGGATCGGTGCCAGAGACTCAGGTGCCATGCTTCCCAAAACATGTATTTCATCAAAACCATTTTGCAAACCCTCTATTGTAAAATAATTTGGGCCTTATGCCCACAGCCGAGCTTTTGAACCTAGGCTCTGATACCACAATTTTTACACCCCAAACCCGGTCAAAATGCTACGACTGAATCTGGCCTGTCACAGGAAGAAAACATTTTTGAAAACCGAGTTATCGTCTTGAATTAGAAAGAAAACCTTTGAATTTATAAAAACAGAGTTTGTATTGAGGGACCAGTTGAACCATTTTGAGACTTAGTTTGAAAAGTTGAGTTCCTTTATTATTAATACTCGACAGTTAATTACCCAATTGTAAAATCTTAAAAATCCCAAAATTTATTTAAGTTTTGAAAAACATCCGTTTCATAATTTATTAGGCCTGCCTTAACTATCAAAACAAAATTAAAGAAAATTAACAAAATAAATAAATCCAAGTTAAAATTTAGATGGCCTTATTACATTACCAAAATCTAACTTAAAGTAAAATAAATCCGAAATAACTATTTAAAATAAAAACTGAAATATCGTGCATGGCCACCTCGAGTCCACCTCGGCTCCATATCCGCGATCTAAGGATTACCCGCAAAAAAATAATGGAAGGGTGAGTCACCGAGACTCGGTGTGTAAATCCGTCCAATAGATTTTAGGCCCTCACACAGATTCATATGCAAAATATGTATGTCATGCAACCCAACCAACCTAGATATCCATCCGCATCTCCTGTGTATACCCAACATTTGTGGCACCTAGCCACTGGTGGTACCTAACCACCACCGTGGTTCCAAACCACCGTGACAAAAGTAACAAATAATCATATGTGGGGCCAACCCACTCGTGGTACCTAACCAGTGGTGACAATCCCTTATATCAATATGTGGGGCCAACCTACTGTGGTACCAAACCACTAGGACGAGTCACAGAAATAAATATATGTGGTACCTAACCACTGGTGGTTCCAGACCACTGAGACTTAGTCACAAAATGATGATATGTGGGGCCAACCCACTTGTGGTACCTAACCACTAGTGACAGTCTGAAAGATCATATTTTCTCCCTCTTCTCATCATGCCCCAATTACATGTACACGCATTACAATATGGTATGATCATACTTAATGATTTAAATAACATGGCACATTCAGGTTTTAAGATATGCAATTAACGTTAGCAACCATAATAGACTTACCCGGAGTCCTCGCTTTTACCCACAAGGGTAACTTAGTGATCCCTACCATCACTTCGGCTTTTGGAAACACACAGATAATAATAGATTTAACATATAAAGTGTGTAAGAGTTACACACCTGATAACGCGTAACACAATACTTTCTACGTCGACACTCTCGTTGACAGGCACTACCACTATCTGCCTACTACTCTGTTCAGAAGTTGGCCCACAACTCGGTGGCCAATCCCGAACTGCTGACACTGCTCGCTTCTTAAACTTAGGGGCTAGGTTTATAAATCCAACCCCTCCTATCCCTTGGCTGACATTTGAGTCCATGAACAAACCTTGGTCACTAGATCGGATTGAAGCAGTGAAATCGAATCAAAAGAAATTAACACTCAAAGCTAAGACCCTTACCTAAATCGACAAATCCCAAGGCTTTAGGCTTGATTCACAAGCCAAACGAATCCCGAAAGTCTCCAAAAGAAAGCGTTACCACCCCCACCTACATTTGGCCAAGAGTTAATAGAATAGGATTACTGCCTTCGGCACCCAACGCAAGAAAGATGATTGAAACGAAAGAAGACCCTTACCACAACAACTAGAGAAACCGATTAAGAGTGATGATAGATCAATAACGGTAATCCACTGCAACCAGGAGTCAAAAGAGAAGATTTGAGTGTAAGAGAATTTCGGCTCATAAATAAGTAGGAACTACTTAAAACAGATGGCAAGTTTGGCTTTTCTTTCTAAAGAAAACGAAAGGAAAAGAGATGAGAGGGTTAGAGAGATGAAGAGAAGGGATGAGAAATAGAGTTTCGGCTCTTGCTGAATCAAATGAAAGAAAGCAAACGAATAAGAGATCGCAAGATGCTAGGAGGATTCGACTATGGCGTTTGAGAGAAAAGGAAATAACAAGTTTCGGCCAAGCACAAAAGAAGAAGAAGAAGAAACTTGGAAAGCCACTCGTTTTGGTATTTGAGAGAAAAGAAAGAATGCAAATTACGAAGCGTGGTTTCGGCACAAAAGAAATGAGAGGAAAAGGCCCTAGATGCTCCCTAACTTAACCGAATATTCAACACCCCCAACGCTACTTACCAACAATCAGCCACCCCCTAAGCTACACCCAAAAACCGAATGCCCCTCCTCACCTAATTCCTTTCAAATTTGACTAACACTCACCCCTCTTCAATCCCTTCTTTCCTTCCTTGTTTTTCTCCTGATCACACATTCAAACTTGTTTGAATGCTTCAAACTCCTTGAATTGCTCTCCTCCACTTATTCAAAGGTGTTGACCCCTTCAATACTCATCCACCAGAGTCCAAGCTGAGTGCAACTCTCCCTTGCCTTGGCGTCAAAAAGAAATCCCAAAAGGAAATCCCCGCAGCTCGAACCAAGTCCCTGCCACCTTCCCTGAGACGTCACTTCCTTGAGCCTTAAGTGGCGCCTCCTTGCCACTTTACCAAGGCACTTCTTGTGTCAAAACATACCACCAAACACCTATTAAATCCTACCCCATTCAGCTCCCCTTCTAAGCGCCCAAAAAAACAATTTTTTTCCTAAGGCTCCGGCCTACCCCCAGGTCACACCTGGACCCTGAAGTACCCTGAACTAACATGAAAACCATAGTATCCACATGCAAACACATAAAATGCAAAGGCCCTTGATTCAGGAGGTTACAGTGCCAATGTACCTATGTGCATATATGCCTTTCATGCTAAGTTTATTTTTACTATGACTTATTAAGCTTTTGGAAAGCTTACTTTGTGTGTGTTTTCTCTATTTTATAGGTCGTCAAAGCTACTAAAGGCTCGGGACCATTGAGGATCATCTTCACACTACTCAACTTTTTTTTGGTACACTTTGGAAATGTATATAGCTAGATATGGCATGTATAGGCTAGTTTTTTATATGAGTTTGTTATATGAACTTAGCCATGTGATTTGGATAGTTATGAGTTGAGAATTTGCTTGAATGAATGTGATATGTGAAGTATGTTTTTGGCATAGTTATTTGATACATGAAATGGTCGAGTTTTGATTAAGCAAATGAATGAATTATGCTTGTGATGAGATGAGTTTTAGTCTTGCAATTTGGATGGTTGTTTTGGTATGTTCTTGGTTGCCAAATCGGCATGAGATGTCTTGATGATTTTGCTTGTAGGTAAGACCCATTGGGTGGTATTTTGGCCTTGCAATTAGCCTATAATGTCACACGATTGTGGCACACGGGCGTGCCTAGTGACTGTGGGGCTAAGTCAGTAGCTAGCCTAGGAGTGCACGGCCAAGACACACGGGCATGTCTAGTAGCCGTGTGAAAGAGTCAGTATATGGCCTAAGAGTACACGGCCTTAGCACACTGGGTACTGAGTGGCCGTGGGTGTAAAGTCAGATTCGACCACGGCCAAGGTACACGGGCGTGCTTGGTGGCCGTGGATGTAAAGTCAAATTCGACCACGTCCAAGGTACACGGGCGTGCTTGGTGGCCGTGGAGTAAAGTCAGATTCAACTACGTGGAGGACACACGGGGGTGTCCAGCAGCTGTGGGAGGCACACGGCCTGCCTACAGCGGCGTGTAACCCATGAAACTTAGAAAAGCTTTAATTTTCCGTGAAATTTTTTATGTGTTCCAGTTTAGTCCCGACCCGATTTATAAACATGTTTTAGGTCTCGATGACCTACTAAGGGGACACTATATTTGAGGTTGATATACAAATTGTATGACATTTCTATAAATGTTTTCGATCTGTCTGGTAACACCGTTAACCCTAGTAGGGCGACAGATACGGGTTAGGGGTGTTACATTTGGTTAGTAACAGAGCTACGGTTTAGTCGATTCTTGGACTAACGTAGCGTGTCAGAGTCTAGCTATACATGCCATATTTCTGAATTTTGATAGTGTGATGAATCCTGACGTATAAATGTGATTTTTGTATAGTAATGGATCCCGAAAGAGCCGTAGCTGACGATGAAGAAAGTAATGCGCCTGCTCCCGCACAAGGGACAGCGCCCTCTGATCCGAGACCGGTTACTAGCAGTCAAGAGGGAGAAGCTAAATAAGCTTTCTTCCAGATGAATGGTTCACTCAATTCGTAAAGAATAACCCGACTGTTTCACAACCCCCGCCCCCTGTTAATCACCCTCAGACATTTGTTATGC
Organism: Gossypium sturtianum; assembly: GCA_025698515.1. Taxonomy (NCBI): domain Eukaryota; kingdom Viridiplantae; phylum Streptophyta; class Magnoliopsida; order Malvales; family Malvaceae; genus Gossypium; species Gossypium sturtianum. Next base: position 98,363,409 of record CM046955.1, on the reverse strand, counting down.
CTCCGACTATGAATCTGAACTTGTTAAACAAACCTCCGGTTGACAAAATCCGTAAGTATGGGACTGAAGAGTTCTGGGCTACTAATGATAATGATGCTGAAAAGGCCGAGTTTTGGTTTGAAAAACGATCCAGGTATTCGATGAGATGTCTTTGACTACGGATGAATGCATAAAGTGTGTTGTATCTTTGCTCCGAGATGCAACTTATCAATGGTGGAAAACTCTGATATCTATTATTCCAAAAGAACGGGTGACATGGGACTTTTTTCAAATTGAGTTCCAAAAGAAATATATTAGTAAGAGGTTCATCGATTAGAAACAGAATGAATTTCTGGACTTAAAATAGGGCCGAATGACTGTTACGGAATATGAACGGGAGTTTGTCAGATTGAGACAATATGCTCGTGAATGTGTATCATCTAAAGCAATAATGTGCAAAAGGTTCGAAGATGGGCTTAATGAAGACATCCGTTTACTAGTCGGGATCTTAGAAATAAAAGAGTTTGTTGTACTTGTTGATCGAGCATGCAAAGCTGAGGCACTTGGGAAAGATAAAAAGAAAGCTGAGTCAGAAGCCCGAGAAGTGAGAAAGAGATTTTAGAGTAGATCATTCCAGTCTTCTTCAAAGAAATTTAGAGATGATCAAAGCCGCTCGAGAGTTAATATGGGATATTCAAATAGAAATCGAGATAGATCACAAATGAGCTCCAAAGCTCCAGCAACTTCAGTGGTAAGTGTTGGAAATGTACGATCCAAGAAACCAGAATGTAAGCATTATGGGAAAAGACATCCGGAAGTCAGAGAATGAATGACAGAGCTTGTTTCAGATGTGGATCACTTGATCATTTTATCCGTGATTGCCCCGAGTCCGTCGAGCGCAGGACTGCTCGAATCTGAGATCCGATAATGCACCCGTGAGAGGTAGACCTTCAAGAATGTAAGAAATGTCGCGGGTAGTCGAGAACTACGAGAGAGAGCACGAGATCCGAAGCTAGAGTGCCTGCCAGAGCGTATGCTATTCGAGCTCGTGAGGAAGCTTCATCTCCAGATGTTATAACAGGTACTTTTACTCTTTATGATACTTCTGTGATTGCATTGATAGACCCTGGTTCTACGCATTCGTATATATGCATGAATTTAGTGTTCAGTAAGACTTTGCCTATAGAGTCTACTGAGTTTGTTATAAAAGTATCGAACCCCTTAGGTAAAAGCATTCTGGTTGACAAAGTATGCAAGAATTGTCCGTTAATGTTTTGAGGTATCTATTTCTCTGCTGATCTGATGCTTTTTCCATTTGATGAGTTCGATATTATTTTGGGTATGGATTGGTTGTCTTTGCACGATGCTGTTGTGAATTGTAAAAGAAAGATTATTGATTTGAGATATCTGAATGATGAAATTATACAGATTCAATCTAATGATTTGAATGGTTTGCCTGCTGTGATATCTGTGTTAAAAGCTCAAAAGTATGTGAAAAAGGGGTATGAGTCATATTTTTCTTACGTAATTGATTCGAAAGTATTTGAAAAGAAAGTTGAGTCAGAGCCTGTTGTCTGTGAGTTTTCTGATGTGTTCCCTGAAGAATTGCCGGGTTTGCCTCCTATACGTGAAGTTGAGTTTGGTATTGAGTTATTACCTGGTACTACACCTATTTCGATAGCTCCGTATAGAATGGCACCAACAGAGTTGAAAGAATTAAAGTCACAGTTGCAAGAGTTGACTGACAGAGGGTTCGCTAGATCGAGTTTCTCACCTTGGGGTGCTCCTGATCTGTTTGTGAAAAAGAAAGATGGCACGATGAAAATGTGCATTGACTACCGTCAGTTGAACAAAGTGACCATAAAGAACAAATATTTGTTGCCCAGGATTGATGATTTATTCGACCAATTAAAAGGAGCTACTGTATTTTCCAAGATTGATCTGAGATCGGGATACTATCAGTTGAGAGTTAATGATTCAGGCATTCCAAAAACTGCTTTCAGAATGAGGTACGGACATTATGAGTTTTTAGTTATGCCATTTGGACTAACCAATGCTCCTGCTATTTTTATGGATATGATGAACAAAATTTTCAGACTGTATCTAGATCGATTTGTTGTAGTGTTCATAGATGACATTTTGATTTATTCACGTGATGAAAATGAGCATGCTGAACATCTGAGAATCGTGTTGCAAACTATGAGAGAAAAGCAATTATATGCAAAATTCAGCAAATGTGAATTCTGGTTACACGAGGTTAGTTTTCTGGGACATATTGTATCAGCATCCGATATACGTGTTGACCCGACCAAGATTTCTGTTATATTGGATTGGAAACCTCCAAAGAATGTATCTGAAATTCGTAGTTTTCTGGGACTTGCTGGTTATTACCGTAGATTTGTAAAAGGCTTTTCGACGATAGCTACTCCATTGACTAGATTACTTCAGAAAGATGTTAGATTTGAATGGTCTGATAAATGTCAGAAAAGCTTTGATCAGTTGAAAACTCTGTTGACTGAAGCTCCGGTTCTTGTACAGCCAGAATCGGGTAAAGAATTTGTGATATACAGTGATGCTTCGTTGAATGGTCTTGGATGTGTATTGATGCAAGAAGGCAAAGTAATAGCTTATGCCTCGAGACAACTTAAGTCACATGAGAAGAACTACCCAACACACGACCTTGAGTTAGTTGCGATTGTGTTCGCACTAAAGATTTGGCGTCATTGTCTGTTCGATGAGAAATGTCACGTGTTTTCAGATCATAAAAGTTTGAAATATCGAATGACTCAGAAAGATTTGAACCTGCGTCAAAGAAGATGGCTAGAGCTGTTAAAAGACTATGAACTTGTGATAGATTATCATCTGGGTAAAGCAAACGTTGTTGCTGATGCATTGAGTAGAAAATCATTGTTTGCACTATGTGCTTTGAATGCTTAGTTAGATTTGTCTGGTGATAGCTCTGTGATAGTTGAATTAAAAGCGAAACCATTGTTTATACAGTAAATATGTGATGCTCAGAAATCTGATAATGAGTTATTAGTGAAACAAGCTCAGTGTGATTCAAATTATGAATCTAAATTTCGAGTTGTTGATGATTGCTTGAGATTCTAAGATCGTATCTGTGTTTCGAGAAATTCGGAATTGATTCAGTTGATTTTGAGTGAAGCACATAATAGTCATCTATCTGTTCATCCGGGGAGTACTAAAATGTACCATGATTTGAGGCGACACTATTGGTGGTCTGGTATGAAGCGTGATATTTCTGACTTTGTTTCAAAATGTTTAATCTGTCAGCAAGTCAAAGCTGTACATCAAGTTCCGTCTGGGTTGTTACAATCGATTCTGATTCCTGAGTGGAAATGGGATAGAATGACAATGGATTTTGTTTCTGGTTTGCCTCAGACTCCGAGAAAAAAAAATGTGATATGGGTCGTAGTTGATCGATTGACGAAATCTGCCCATTTTATTCCGGTAAGATCTGACCATTCACTTGATAGATTAGTCGAGCTTTATATTTCTGAGATTGTTAGATTGCACGGGGTGCCACTATCTATTGTGTCAGATAGGGATTCGAGGTTTACATCGAGATTCTGGAAGAAATTGCAAGAAGCTTTGGGCATGAAACTGCATTTCAGTACAGCTTTTCATCCGTAAACAGATGGTCAATCTGAGCGGATTATTCAGATTCTTGAAGATATGTTAAGATGTTGTATACTTGAGTTTAATGGTTCGTGGGAATAGTATTTGCCATTGATTGAATTTGCATACAATAATAGTTTTCAGTCGAGCATCAAAATGGCACCATATGAAGCTTTGTACGGTCGTAAATGTCGTACACCTCTGTATTGGACTGAGCTCAGTGAAAGTAAGCTACATGGGGTCGATTGGGTAAAAGATTCAGAATAGAAAGTGAAATTGATCCGAGATTGCTTGAAAGCAACATCTGATCGTCAGAAGTCTTACGCGGACTTAAAATAAAAATATATAGAATTTAAGATCGGCGATAAAGTATTTTTGAAAGTGTCACCATGGAAGAAAGTACTTCGTTTCGTACGTAAAGGCAAGTTGAATCCGAGATTCATCGGGCCGTATGAAATCATTGAGTGAGTTTGACCTGTTGCATATCGATTGTTGTTGCCTTCTGAGCTAGAAAAGATACATAATGTATTTTATGTCTCAATGCTCCGTAGATATCGATCCGATCTGTCACATGTGATTGCCCCATCTGAAATTGAAATCCGATCTGATATGTCATACGAAGAGGAACCGATCTGTATCTTAGCTCGTGAAGTAAAAGAGTTGAGAAATAAGAAAATTTTGTTAGTGAATGTATTATGGAATCGACACGGAATTGAAGAGGCAACATGGGAGCTGGAAGATTCAATGAGACAGCAATATTCGACTTTGTTTAACGGTAAGATTTTCGGGGACGAAAATCCCTAAGGGGGGAGAATTGTAATAGTCCGGTTTGCACCCTAGTTGAAACAGTGGTTTTGGGACCAAAAATCTGAGTTCGTATAATATTTTAATAGTATTTTCTGTGTCTCTTATAAGTGATTATGCATGTGCTAAAGTTTCGTAAGATAATTTGTCCGTATGTATGCTTAATTTGATAAAAGGATTAAATTGCATTGAAGGCAAAATTTCCATGCTTTATGAAAATATACCTATTTGACGTGGCTTTTTAATAAGGAGGCCTTATGAGGCAATTGTGCCAATATTTAGATAGTGGATGGACAAAGGACAAAAATGCCCTTAATGTATGTTTGTTTTAGTTGTTAATTGAAAGGTTAATAAGGTAAATAGATTAACATGTATGTTATTATATGATAAAAACATGAAAAAATGGCCATATTCATTCATCTTTTGACCGAAAATATAAAAGAAGAAGAAAAGAAAACACAAGCTAGGTTTCGGCCATATACAAGCAAAATTAAGGTATGTTTTGACTTTGGATTTTGATGATTTTTATGTTTTTGAGATTGTTGCTTAGTCTACTATCAAGCCCATGTCTCAATTTTGTGTATTGATGATGTTTGTGAGATATGCCATTGATGATATGTTCAGCTTTGTAATGATTTATGGTGTTAAATGAAAGATTGGAGCTAGATGAATATACTTTGTTCTTGAAATTTTGATGAATTTAACTAATTAGGACTAAATTGAGAAAATAGTAATTTGAAGGACTAAATTGCAAATTTGATGGAAAATATGGGCTTGTATGTTATATATATACATTCGGCTAAGCTAGGATGTATGATGATTTTGTGTATTTTATGTTTTGAGAAAAATGGATTAAACTGATAAATTGTGCAAATGTGAGGGTTAATTTGCAAATAGCCCTAAATGTGTGTCCTTGGACTGAATTGAATGAATTAGTGAATAAAAGAGTTAATTATGAATATGTATAGATCAAGAACTGAGGAAAACGGACTTAGATCGCGGGAAAGCGAAAGTAACCGAGTAGCCGTTTCTATTTTTGATAAATCGAATCTGAGGTAAGTCATATTGCAAATAAATGTAATTGTATTAAATTGAGCATATTTATATAACTATTGATGATAATGAATGCTTATGAGATGCTATGTATATGAATTTCGAGACAAGGTCGATATAGTGATAAGCCCGAGAAGTCTCGTACGAACCTAGGAATACATAGGTATCTGTTCTGTCTTATCATGTAAGACCACGTCTGGGACGTCAGCATTGATTTGAGATTTTGTGTAAGACCACGTCTGGGACGTTGGCATCGATATGATCTCTACGTGTAAGACCACGTCTGGGACGTTGGCATCGATATGATCTCTACGTGTAAGACCACGTCTGGGACGTTGGCATCGATATGATCTCTACATGTAAGACCACGTCTGGGACATTAGCATCGATATGATCTCTACATGCAAGACCACGTCTGGGACATTGGTATTGATATGATCTCTACGTGTAAGACCACGTCTGGGACGTTGGCATCGGTATGATCTCTATGTGTAAGACCATGTCTGGGACATCGGCATCATATTGATTCGTGTAAGACCTTGTCTGGGACAGTGGCATCGATATCTGAATACATCTAAGACCTCATCTGGGACGATAGCATTGTACGACCATTTTGAGCTTTCTGAGTATCCTACTAGTTTTCCTAATGGTTCAACGGGCAAGTCTGTGATACGAATTGCAAATTCGAACTATAAACCATTACGTGAATGTATATTCGTTTCAGGTACGTTTGGTATGTACACTAAGTGTGTATACAAGGTAAGTACCTATATGACTTTAATTTGAAGAAAAGCATGTTTGAATATAAGAATGTGAATGGGATGTAAGATTGGTTAGGAATGTGGCAAATATGGCCAAGTACATGGATCAAAGCATATATGTGATAGTTTGCTAAGTCATTAAGTTGTGCCAATGTACCTATGTGCATATATGCCTTTCATGCTAAGTTTATTTGCATTATAACTTACTAAGCTTTTGGAAACTTACTTTGTGTGTGTTTTCTGTGTTTTATAGGTCGTCAAAGCTACTGAAGGCTCGGGACCGTTGAGGATCGTCTTCACACTACTCAACTTGTTTTTGGTACACTTTGGAAATGTATATAGCTAGATATGGCATGTATAGGCTAGTTTTTTATATGAGTTTGTTATATGAACTTAGCTATGTGATTTGGCTAGCTATGAGTTGAGAATTTGCTTGAATGAATCTGATATGTGAAGTATGTTTTTGGCATAGTTATTTGATACATGAAATGGTCAAGTTTTGATTAAGCAAATGAATGAATTATGCTTGTGATGACATGAGTTTTAGTCTTGCAATTTGGATGGTTATTTTGGTATGTTCTTTGTTGCCAAATAGGCATGAGATGTCTTGATGATTTTGCTTGTAGGTAAGACCCATTGGGTGGCATTTTGGCCTTGCAAATGGCCTATAATGTCACACGGTTGTGGCACACGGGCGTGCCTAGTGACCATGGGGCTAAGTCAGTAGCTAGCCTAGGATTACACGGCCAAGACACACGGGCGTGTCTAGTAGCCGTGTGAAAGAGTCAGTATATGGCCTAAGAGTACACGGCCATAGCACACGGGGTGTTGAGTGGCCGTGGGTGTAAAGTCAGATTAGACCATGGGCAAGGTACACGGGCGTGCTTGGTGGCCGTGGATGTAAAGTCAGATTCGACCACGTCCAAGGTACACGGGCGTGCTTGGTGACCGTGGAGTAAAGTCAGATTCAACCACGGGGAGGACACACGAGGGTGTCCAGCAGCCGTGGGAGGCACACGGCCTGCCTACACGGGCATGTAACCCCTGAAACTTAGAAAAGTTTTAAATTTTTGTGTATTTTTGTATGTGTTTCGGTTTAGTCCCGACCCGGTTTATAAACATGTTTTAGGTCTCGATGACCTACTAAGGCGACACTATGTTTGAGGTTGATATACAAATTGTATGACATTTCTGTAAATGTTTCCGGTCTGTCCGGTAACGCCGTTAACCCTAGTAGGGCGACAGATACGGGTTAGGGGTGTTATAGTAAACACCAAAAATAATATTAAAATTTTTTTGACTCGAATTTTTTGTCCCGAAACCACTATTCCGACTAGGGTCTAAACCTGGCTGTTATAAGAACCGAAGAGGATCATGATGCACATCTTCAAATTGTTTTGTGAATTTTGAGGGAAAAGCAGCTATACGCAAAGTTCAGCAAGTATGAGTTATGGTTGCGAGAAGTGACATTTCTGGGTCACGTGGTGTCTGCCGAGGGGATCAGGGTTGATCCTCGAAAAATTAAAGCCGTATTGGATTGGAAACCACCAATGACTGTATCTGAGATTCGAAGCTTTCTGTGTCTGGCTGGATATTACAGACGTTTTGTTGAGGGTTTTCACTGATTTCTGCACCCCTGACTAAGTTACTGCGTAAAGGGGTACCGTTTATTTGGACCGATAAACAACAGGAGAGTTTTGAGAAATTGAAGAAAGTTCTGACTGAAGCCCCTGTGTTAGTATAGCCAGAGTCTGGGAAGGAATTCACTGTCTACAGGGATGCGTCGCACACTGGATTAGGTTGTGTGTTGATGTAAGAGGGTAAGGTGGTTGCCTACGCATATCGTTAGCATAAGCCTCACGAGGTGAATTACCCCACTCACGAATTGGAGTTAGATGCGGTGGTATTCGCATTGAAGATTTGGAGGCATTACTTATACGGTGAGAGGTCTATTATTTACACAGACCATAAAAGCCTCAAGTACCTCCTTACTCAGAAGGAGTTAAATCTTAGGCAACGAAGGTGGATAGAGTTGCTTAAGGATTATGATTGCTCGATTGAGTACCATCCTGGTAAAGCTAACGTAGTAGCTGACGCACTAAGCCGTAGGGTTGTATCTGATCTGAGAGCAATGTTTGCTCGTCTCAGCCTATTTGAAGATGGTAGTTTGTTGGCTGAACTCGAACTGAGACCAACTTGGACTGATCAAATTAAGGGCAAGAAATTGTTGGATGAGTCATTGGTTCCTCATTTTCAATTGGTTGAGAAGGGGGAGACTGCGGATTTTGGGTTGAATAGTGAGGGAGTACTATGTTTCCGTGGGAGAGCTTGTATGCCGGGAGATTCTGAGCTGAGGTAGTCTATCCTACAGAAGGCGCATAGCAGCCCTTATGCTATGCATCTTGGTGTAAACAAGTTGTATCGAGATCTGCATGAATTGTACTGGTGGCCAGGGCTTAAGCGCGAGGTTACTGAGTTCGTGGGTAGGTGTCTGATATGCCAGCAAGTTAAGGCTGAGCATCATCTGCCTTCTGGGTTACTGCAGCTAGTAAAGATTCCACTCTGGAAGTTGGAGAGGGTAACCATGGATTTTGTAAGCGGGCTACCCTTAACGCTGACTAAGAAGGACTCGATATGGGTTATTGTTGACCGACTGACTAAATCTGCCCACTTTATACCGGTCCGCACTGATTATTCGCTGCAGAAGTTGGCTAAGTTATATGTGGCAGAGATTGTAAGACTGCATGGTGTACCGGTTTCAATCATATCTGAAAGAGACCCTTGATTCACATCTTGGTTCTGGAAGAAGTTACACGAGGCTTTGGGTACAAGATTGGATTTTAGTTCTGCGTTCCACCCTCAGACAGATGGTCAGTCAGAGAGGGTGATTCAGATACTGGAAGACATGTTAAAAAGCTGTGTAATCGATTTCCGAGGCAACTGGGAGGACTTTTTACCGCTGGCAGAGTTTGCGTATAACAATAACTACCATTCCAGTATTCAAATGGCACCGTACGAGGCGTTATATGGTCGTAGGTGTCATACTCCTACATGTTGGACTGAACTGGGTGAGCGGCGAGTTCTGGGGCCAGAGTTGGTTTCTGAGACCGAAGAAAAAGTAAAGTTGATTTGAGATCGGTTAAAGGAAGCATCTGATAGGCAGAAGTCGTATGTGGATTTAAAGCATAAAGAGATAGAGTACTCTGTGGGGGATTATGTCTTTTTGAAGGTCTCACCATGGAAGAAGATTCTTAGATTTGGACGGAAAGGCAAACTGAGCCCTAGATTCATCGGACCTTATCAGATATTAAAGCGAGTGGGACCGGTCGCCTATCAGCTTGAGCTACCTCCTGAGTTAAACCGAATACATGATGTGCTCCACGTATATATGCTTAGGCAATACCATTCTGATCCCTCACATATAGTGCCAGTGGAGGAGATTGAGGTTAGGCCTGATCTTACTTTTGAGGAAGAATCGGTGCAGATACTGGATCGTGATGTTAAACTATTAAGGAGGAAATTCGTTCCTCTGGTCAAGGTGCTTTGGCGTAATCACGGTACTGAGGAAGCCACGTGGGAGCCTGAGGAGGCGATGCAACAACAATATCCTCACCTTTTCTGACCAGGTAAATTTCGAGGCCAAAATTTCTTTTTAGGGGGTAGAATTGTAACGCCCCAAAATATAGGGTCTTTAGTTTTTCATGTCTTGACACAAACACCTGTTTGCCTCTGTGGTTGAGTGATTTGGGTGTGTTTTGGGAATTTTAGGAAGCCTGGGTTCAAGTATGGCCTTTGGCAAAATTTTGTTTTTTTTGCTCTTTTAGAAACCTGGATGTTAGCTCAAAGGGCACATATATTAAGTGTGCTTGGTTTGTGACACAAGGAGTCTACTGGTAAAGGTGGCAAGTGGCGTCTGCAGTGTTCTTGTGGTCTGAGGTTCGAATCCCATGGCATGCAATAAAGAGGTTTTATTTTATGTCTCTGTGGCGAGAGAGGTAGAGTTGGACTCAAACTCTGCAGAGGTGGTTGGAGACTTGGTCATCAAATTTGAATGGGGTTTGAATGGGAGGTGTGGATTGAATCTAGGAGGAATCGGTGGAGACTTTCAAGGAGTTTGGATGTGAGGGGAGTCTTGGCCGAATGGGAGAGCTTGATTAGGGGGATTTCGGCTAAGGGAATTTCATTTGTGCATTTTCGGTAGCTTTGTAAGAGGATAGAAACCAAAAATCCTCTCTGCGATTTCGAGTTTTTCTCTTTTTCATCTCGGGATTTACTTCATTTGTGGCATCTCGTGTAACATTTTTAGATCATTCGGGTCTTTTCTTTTCATCTTTACTTCTCAATTGCTGCCCGCTCTTTGCCGAACTATAAGCATCAAGTGCTGAGTTCTCCCTTGAGGTTCTTCTCCTTCTTCATCTCTCTGCCGATTCGGCATTCCTCTTTTCTTCTTCCTTAATTTCTTATTTGGTCGAATCTGATTCATCTTCTTCCCCTCTTGTTCTCTTTTCTTGTGACGCCAACCTCTGTCAAGTGGTTGATTGTTACTGTATTCTACCGTTTCTATCAATTAATCTTGGGTAAGTATTCCTTGCTTTTATTCGGTTCTTGGTTCCTTTTTTATGGCTCTCTCCTCTGACAAGCCAAATGATTCGGTTTAGGGTTGCTAACTCTTGGACCCTTCTCTTGTGTTGGATTCTCTTGGTTAATGCAGCATTTCGGCAGGAAATGGGTATAGATATCTTTCGGTTAGCATCATAAGTGGATTGGAAAGCATTCTTAGGTGAAGGTGAGTATCAATACCATTCCCTTTGGGATTTAACGTTAGTATTAGGTACTGATATTAACCGAAAAACGTTAATGTATGTAGGTTTGGTATTCGAGGGTTGCTTGTACGAGCTCGAAAAAGGTGTGTAATCGTACACCCAATGTTGTTTCTGTCAAAACGATGGATGAAGGTGTGTATTCACACCCCTGTTTAATGGTAAATTGGCAAAAGCCGAAAAGCCGAAAAGCTGAAACTTCAGCATCTGAGGGCTCACGAGCGCCTGAACGCTCATATGGACAAATCGAGCCACAATCGCTGGCGATAGAATGTAGAGGCCGCCACGAACGTTCTCGTGGGCTTAGGTCGTAATGGGCCTCGTAGGACCGAAATGGGCCTTGTGGGCCCAATAGGCTCATAGGCCCACAGGGACGAAATCCACGATAAGTGACTAATAAGGGATTGGGCTGAGAGGTTCGCGTAGCCGTGACGGAATGTGGGCTGAACGGGCCACACGAGCGTGTGGGCCCACTTGGGCCCAATTACACTATTTGGCCATACAAGTTATTTGAGTTGTTCGAGACGACGGTAGGCCTTTGAAAAGGTTGTAAACTGTACCGAAATACCCTCGAAGGGTAGAATTACCAAAATACCCTCGAAGGGTAGAATTAACAAAATACCCTCGAAGGGTAGAATTACTGAAATACCCTCGTAGGGTAGAATTATCGAAATACCCTTATAGAGTAGAATTACCGAAATACCCCTGATGGGTGAAATTACCGTTTTACCCCTAACCGACGAAATGACCATTATACCCCTAGTGGTAGGTTAGTTGATGTGTGTATGCTATCTATATGACTGTTTATGAATATGACATACTGCATACACGTAAAATTTATGTCACGACATTCTGAATTGGGGTTGGGATTCTGATTTGGAGGAACAACTGTACTAGTGGCTCTGCCACATTTTTACTATTCTAGTGGCTTCGCCACGTATTCTGATTTTAGTGGCTTGGCCACGCGTTTCGCTATTAGCGCGCTTTGTCTTGCATTACTATTAGCAGCTATGCTGCGATATTGGTGTGTTGGCTGGGTGGGTCGACTTAGTCCCCACATGGTGTGTTGGTTGGTATGGGTGGTGTGTTGGCTGTTTTGGTTGGGTTGCATCACATTGCTCGCTCGCTCTTATTTGGGCTTATACCCACACTGTACTGTTTTTTAATAGGGCTCAGGCCTAGACTGTTACTGCATGATAGGGGATTACACACTACGTTCTCGTAACTCACCCTTTTCTTTTAAGCATGCATGGTAATCCCAAATTTAGATGATTTGGAGTGAGAGAGGGACTCGGAGGTGGCCACATGTTCATGAGTATTTTAATTTATACCTAGTTTTTTTTAAATATTTTATTTTGGGGTTGATATTTTTGTAATAAGACCATTTGAGGTTTTAACTTTTATCTGGTTTTAACTTCTTATTTTAACCTGCTAGATTAGGGAACACGGGTTTTCAAAATAATAACTGTTTTCAAAGAAAATCATGCATTTCAAACCTTAAAGTTTACGATTAGGAAAGCTTCTGCGGTTTTCAGTTCAGATTAATAAACTTGTAACAAACAATTGGCCTACATGTTTTTTACAACTCCAACGCTTTCAATAGCAATTATCTAAAAAAAGGATTTAAGACTTAGTCACGAACTTTCATCGGCAAGACCAGTTTTCAAATCAACACTTCAAAGTGACACGTCAAATCCGGTCGTAATGTCTAGGCCAGGTTTGGGGATGTGAAATAAATGAGAAATATGGGCTAATATGAGTACTAGAGAAATTCGGCTAGCATGGGTGGTGACTAAATTGCATGAATTTGTGATTTTATGAAATAAGGACTAAATTGAGAAAATGTAAAAGTTTAGGGGTAAAAGTGTAAATGTGCCTCAAAGAGTGTTTTGGACTAAATTGATTGAATATATGATTAAATAAGTTAAATGTGAATATATTTAGATCAAGAAAAGCAAAATACAGGCTTGGATCGGGGAAAAGATAAAGTTATCGACTAATCGACTCGATTCACCATTTTAACATCCGAGGTAAGTTTGTATGTTATAAATTCATTTCAAATGTATTCTATATGGTTCAATATAGCATGAATTGTGTTTATGTGATTACGTACGAGTTCAGAAATGATTCGATGAAGATTCGACAGTTGAAAACCCGATTAAACCTTAGGAATAGTTTAAGATACTTGTGACATGTCATTAGGTATACTTGAGTTGGTTTCGGGCCATGATTTAGCACTATATGTGCAAGATAAATCAATTTGGCTTCGGGCCATGCATATCGGTTGATTTGGCTTCGAGCCATGATATCAGAATTCGGATAAGTTACCTTGATTTGGCTTCGAGCCATGGTATAGGTACTTATCGAGTGAGACCTTAAGCATCCGACTTCTATTCTGAATGGTTCAACGGGTAAATGAAGGATGTGGTTGAGTATGAGATTGGTACAAGGTGGTACATGTACGTACGGAAATGAATTCAGTATTGAAAACTATGAAATTTATGAGTTCCTTGGTAAGTTATATGAATGATCATTTGATAGTTTGAGATTTAATAGAATTGTTGCAAATTATTTTCCATTATATGAATGATTAATGAATGATGATAGTTGCTCATTGTTAACATTCGAGCTTACTAACTTATATAGCTTACTTTGTTGCTTTTCCATGTTCTATAGTGATTTCAAAGCTAGCTCGGATTCGGGGATCGTCGGAGACTTCACCACACTATCCACTGATTCTTTGGTAGTTTGAAACTATGTTTTAAGTATATGGCATGTATAGGTATTTGAGTCATGTTGATTATGTTTTGGTAATGATGCTGGCCAAATTAATTGGCATTGTAAATGTATATGTTTTGGTTTGTAAATATAGCCATGAGATTTGGCTTAATTTGGTGAATTTGGTTATGTGCTTATATGTGCATATATATTGATATTTAAGTTCATGGATGGATATGGGAATGGCTTATATTATGAGAATTGTGGTCATTGTTGCTAATAGGTATTATGAATGTTAAATTGATGATTTGTGGAAATTGGCATGCCTGTGAAATTAGGCCTAATAATGCATAATTATTAATGGTCATTGTGTTGATTTTGGAAGATAAGATTTGGTATAGCTTTGACTGGTATGATGTGATAATTATGTTTTGTATTGATTGGTGTTTGATATAGTATAAGTCATGCTTGATTTGGTTTTGAATTACATGCCTATTGATGCTATGTTATGTACCATATGAGTTGTGTAGGTGTGCTTAAATGTGGGTGGAAAATTTGCTTGGTAAATAGCCAATTTTTGTCCATACAGGCAAAGACACGGGCGTGTGTCTCAGCTGTGTGTGACACACGGTCATGATACACGGCCGTGTGTCCCCTGGTGTTGAATTTAAAGTGAAGTCAGTATGCTCCACAGGGTCTCACACACGGGCGTGTGATCAACCGTGTGGCACAAGTCAGTATACCCTCTAATTGGAAAATGAGCTAGCACACGGGCGTGTGACTTGGCCGTGTTGCATAAGTTAGTATATCCTACAGGTTTGGCACGGCCTAGCACACGGCCTGGGACACGGGTCTGTGTGGCCATTTCAAATGGCACACGGGCTAGATACACAAGTGTGTGGTTGGCTATGTGACCCAAGTCAGTAACCTCACTTGTTTGGACAAGGGGTAGGACACGGGCTGGGACACGGGCTGAGACACGACCATTTGCTTCCATTTCGAATGTCCACACGGCCTGTGACACGGGCGTGTTTTGTGGCCGTGTGAAACTCACTGCCTGGTCACATGGGCGTGTGTCCCCTGTTTGAGAGAAAAATTTTATAACTATTGAAAATTTCCCAGTTATCGATTTAATCCTGAACCACTTTCAATGCATGTTTAAGGCCTCGTAGGCTCGTTTAAGGGACACTATGTTTGATTTTGATTGAATTGTAATTGAATTGATAAGTGGTGTATTAAATGTATGTTTATAAGTGTTGTAAGTCCATTAATGCTCCGTAACCCTATTCTAGCGTTGAATACGGGTGAGGGGTGTTACATTTATTGGTATCAGAGTACGGTTTAGTCGATTCTAGGACTAACGTAGTGCGTGTGAGAGTCTAGCTATACATGCCATATATGAAATGTGATAGTGTGATGACTCCTGACATTTAAAAATGTGTTTTTATATAGCAAATGGATCCCAATCGAGTGATAGCTGATGAGGTTGAAAGTAATGCGCCTGCTCCCACTCAAGGGACAGCGCTGTCTGATTCTAGACCCGTGACGGGTAGCAAAGGAGGAGATGATAAAGAAGCTTTCTTCCAAATGATGAATGAGTGGTTCACTCAATATATTCGAACGAATTCGGCTGCTCAACAACCTCCACCCCCTCCTAATCCCTAACTGATTCCTATAGCTCCTCAAGGAGTTGAGCTTTTAAGATTGAATAAACCTCCAGCTGATATGATTCGTAAACACGGGGCTGAAGAGTTGAGGGCTAATGTTGACGATGATCCTGAGAGAGCTAAGTTTTGGCTTAAAAATACAATCTGAGTGTTTGATGAACTTTCTTGTACATCGACTGAATGCTTAAAGTGTGCAATTTCATTTCTGAGAGACTCTGCGTATCAGTGGTGGAATACATTAATATCAGTGGTGCCGAGAGAGAGAGTCACCTGGGAGTTCTTTCAGACTGAGTTTCGGAAGAAATACATCAGTCAACGGTTCTTTGATCAAAAGCATAAATAATTTCTAGAATTGAACAAAGGTCGTATGACCGTAACCAAGTATGAAAGAGAATTCATACAGTTAAGTAAATATGCTCGAGAGTATGTTTCTACTAAAGAGATAATGTGCGAGTAGTTTGTTGATGGGCTGAACGAAGACATTAAACTTCTGGTTGGGATTTTAGATTTAAAAGAATTTGTTGTGTTAGTTGGCCGGGCTTGCAAATCCGAATACTTTAGCCGAGAAAAGAAGAAAGCTGATTCAGATGCTAGAGATTTAAGGAAAAGATCGATGAATAAACCTTCCCATTCTTCATCAAAGAAATTTCGAGATTCGTACAGTAGATCTAATGCATCAATGGGATATCAGAATAGAGATCATGGAAATCAACCTATGAATTCTAAAGCTCAAGCTACATCCATCTCAAGTGTTGGCAGTGTGTGAAATAACAAACCCGAGTGTCAACAGTGTGGGAGAAGACATTTTGGTGAATAATGGAATAAGAGTACTAAAGCTTGCTTCAAATGTGGTTTGCCAGATCACTTTATCCGAGATTGCCCAAAGTTATCCGAGAAAGAAAACATTTAGAATGTAAGATCGAGCAATACGACTGCGAGAGGGAGACCACCAAGAAATACTGGAAATGTATCCAGTGGTAGAGGTATAACTAGGGATCGACACCTGCTAGAGCCTACGCTATTCGCGCTCGCAAAGAAGCGTTGCCCCCAGATGTTATTATCGGTACATTCTCTCTTTATGATACTAATGTGATTGCTTTAAATAACCCTGGATCGACACACTCGTATATATGTATGAATTTGGTGTTTAATAAGAATTTGCCTGTCGAGTCTACTGAGTTTGTGATTAAAGTATGGAACCCCTTAGGCAAATATGTTTTAGTTGATAAAGTTTGCAAGAATTGTCCTTTAATGACTCGGGGTTACTGTTTTCCAGATGACTTGATGCTTTTACCATTTGATGAGTTTGATGTGATTCTGGGAATGGATTGGTTAACTCTACATGATACTGTTGTGAACTGTAGACAAAAGATTATAGAATTGAAGTGTCAGAATAATAAAATTCTTCGGATTGAATCGAATGAATCGAATGAATTTCCTATTGTGATTTTGTCTATGTTAGCTCAGAGATGTGTGAGAAAAGGTTGCGAAACTTATCTTTCTTATGTTTTGGATACAAAAGTGTCTGAATCAAAGATTGAATCAGTGCCAGCTGTCTGTGAATATCCCAATGTGTTTCCTAAAGAATTACCAGGGTTGCCACCTATCAAAGAGGTTGAATTTGTTATTGAATTAGTACCGGGAACTTCACCGATATCTATAGCTCCGTATGGAATGGCTCCGACAGAGTGGAAAGAGTTGAAAGCTCAGTTGCAAGAGTTAACAGATAGAGGTTTTGCACGACCAAGTTTTTCGCCCTGGGGTGTGCCAATATTGTTTGTTAAGAAGAAAGACGAGTCCATGAGAATGTGTATTGACTATTGTCAGCTTAATAAGGTTACGATAAAGAATAAATACCTATTGCCGAGAATAGACGATTTGTTTGATCAGTTGAAAGGTGCAATAGTGTTTTCAAAGATTGATTTGTGATCTAGTTATTATCAGTTGCGAGTTAAAGACTCAAATGTGCCAAAAGCTGCGTTCAAAATGAGGTAAGGACATTATGAATTCCTTGTTATGCCTTTTGGACTAACTAATGCTCCTGCCATTTTTATGGATTTGATGAATCGGATCTTTAGACCGTATTTAGATAGATTTGTTGTTGTGTTCATTGATGACATTCTGATCTATTCACGAGATGAGTCTAAACATGCCGAGCATTTGAGGATTGTGTTGCAGACCTTGAGAGATAAGCAACTGTATGCTAAATTCAGCAAATGTGGGTTTTGGCTCCGAGGGGTTGGATTTCTGGGGCATATTGTTTCATTTGAAGTTATTAGAGTTGACCCGAGTAAGATTTCTACTATTGTTGACTGGAAACCTCCAAGAAATGTGTCTGAAGTCTTTAGTTTTCTGGGTTTAGCGGGCTATTACCGAAGATTCATGAAAGGATTTTCAATGATTGCAACACCGATGACACGACTGCTTCTAAAAAATGTTAGCAGAGTTTCGAACAGTGAAAGTAATGTTAACTGAAGCACCAGTTCTGGTTCAACCTGAATCGGGGAAAGAGTTTGTGATTTATAGTGATGCTTCATTAAACGGTCTGGGATGTGTTCTGATGCAAGAAGGAAAATTTATAGCTTATGCTTCCTGACAATTGAAACCACATGAAAAGAACTATCTGATGCACGACTTACAGTTGGCTGCAATTGTGTTCGCATTGAAAATTTTGCGACGCTACTTATATGGTGAAAAATGCCACATTTATACGGATCACCAAAGCTTAAAATATCTGATGTCACAAAAAGATTTGAATCTGCGACAACGAAGATGGCTCGAGTTATTGAAAGATTATTAATTTGTGATTAATTATCACCCGGGAAAACCTAAAGTTGTTGCTGATGCCCTGAGCCGAAAATCTTTGTTTGCATTACGAGCAATGAATACCCAGTTGATGATTTGTGATGATGGGTCTATTTTAGCTGAACTAAAATCTAAACCGGTATTTCTTCAACAAATCTGTGAAGCTTAGAAATATGATCGTGAATTGCAAGTTAAACGAATTCAATGTGAAACTATCCCTAATTCAGAGTTTCAGATTGGAGCCGATGATTGTTTAAGGTTCCGGAATAGAATTTGCATACCGAGAAATTCAGAACTCATTCAGAAGATTTTGCACGAAGCGCACAATAGCTGCTTATCTGTTCATCCGGGTAGTACCAAAATGTACAATGATTTGAAACAGTTTTATTGGTGGCAAGGCATGAAACGAGCTATCTCAGAGTTTGTTTCTAAATGTTTAATTTGTCAGCAAGTTAAAGCTGAACATCAAGTACCATCAGGTTTACTGCAGCCTGTGATGATTTCTGAGTGAAAATGGGATAGAGTTACAATGGATTTTGTGTCAGGATTGTCCCTAACTTTGAAAAAGAAAGATTCTATATGGGTTGTCGTAGATCGACCAACGAAATCTGCTCATTTCATACTGGTACGCACAGATTACTCACTGGATAGGCTAGCTAACTTGTACATTTCTGAGATTGTTCGATTGCACGGGGTGCCACTATCCATTATTTCTGATAAAGATCCGAGATTTACATCGCGATTCTGGAAGAAACTGTAAGAAGCTCTAGGAACAAAGTTAAATTTTAGCACAGCTTTTCATCCGCAAACTGACGGACAATCTGAGCGAGTAATTCAGATTCTCGAAGGCATGTTGAGATGTTGTGTTTTAGAGTTTGAAGGTAATTGGGAGAAATATTTATCGTTGGTGGAATTTGCGTATGAAAATAGTTTTCTAACGAGCATAAAGATGGCACCGTATGAAGCTTTATATGGTCGCAAATGCCGAACTCCATTGTACTGGACATAGCTTAGTGAGAAACAGATTCACGGGGTTGATTTGGTTAGAGAAACCGAAGAGAAAGTAAAAGTAATTCGCGATTGTTTGAAAGCAGCTTCAGATCATCAAAAATCGTATGTGAATTTGAGATGAAAAGATATTGAATATCAGACCGGTGATAAAGTGTTTTTGAAAGTATCTCCGTGGAAGAAAATCCTTAGATTTGGTCGAAAAGGCAAGTTGAGTCCGCGTTTCATCGTGCCGTACGAGATCATCGAAAGAATAGGACCAGTGGCATATCGACTAGCTTTACCATCAAAGTTAGAAAAGATCCATAATGTGTTTCACGTGTCGATGTTGCGAAGTTATCAATCGGATCCCTCACATGTGATTTCTCCATCAGAGGTTGAGATTCAGCCTGATATGACGTACAACGAAGAACCGATCAGAATTTTGGCTCGAGAAATCAAAAAATTAAGAAATAAATGCATAGCTTTAGTGAAAGTCTTGTGGCAACGTCACGGAGTTGAAGAGGCTACGTGGGAGCCCAAGGAAGCTATGAGAAAATAGTACCCTAATCTATTCACTAGTAAGATTTTCGGGGACGAAAATCCCTAAGGGGGGAGAGTTGTAATAGCTCGTTTTTAGTTAAATCAGAATAGTGGTTTCGGAACCAAAAATCTGAGGTTGAAAAAAATATTTTAATATTATTCTAAGTGTTTACAGCATGATAGTATGTACGTGTGCAAGTTTCGTGAAGAAATTTTATCGTTTAAATAGTTAATTTGATAAAAAGGACTAAATCGCATAAAACGTAAAACTTGAGTTCTAATAGCTAAAGGTGTCTAATAGCTACAGAACCTTAAAGTTAAGGTCCTTATGTGGTAATTATACCATTAATAGTATGAGTGGACATATATGGACATTTATTAAGGTGTTATGAGAGTTATTAATGAAAGTTAAATTGGTAATTTAGTTAATAAAAACAAATTAAGGAAAATAAAACATGGCTATCATCTTTATTTTTTCATCTTCAACCGAAAAAAACAAGGAAGGAAGCCATTTTTTTCCATTTTAGGGTTTGGCCACATGAAAGCTTGATAGTAAGTCCGTTTTTGTCCCGTTTTTAATTATTTCTATGTTTTTGTGATCGTTGCATCTAGTAATAGCTAGCCTAGGGGCAAATTTGCAAAACTGTTAAAGATTTTGAAAGTTTCCATTGATTAATATGTATGAGTTTTGATGTTTAATGATAGATTATGAATATTTGATGTTAGTTAAACAAGTTTTGTTAAGGGATTTTTGGTGAAAATGCAAATTAGGGGCTAAATTGTGAAATGTGAAAAATGTGTGGTTAAAATGTGAAATAAATGAGAAATATGGGCTAATATGAGTACTAGAGAAATTCGGCTAGCATGGGTGGTGACTAAATTGCATGAATTTGTGATTTTATGAAATAAGGACTAAATTGTGAAAATGTGAAAGTTTAGGGGTAAAAGTGTAAATGTGCCTTAAAGAGTGTTTTTGGCTAAATTGAATGAATAGATGATTAAATAAGTTAATTTTGAATATATTCAGATCAAGAAAAGTGAAATACGGGCTTGGATTGGGGAAAAGATAAAGTTATCGACTAATAGACTCAATTCGTCGTTTTAACATCCGAGGTAAGTTCATATGTTATAAATTCATTTCAAATGTATTTTATATGCTTTGATATAGCATGAATTGTGTTTATGTGATTACGTAAGAGTTCGGAAATGATTCGATGAAGATTCAACAATTGAAAACCCAATTGAACCTTAGGAATAGTTTAGGCTGCTAGTGACATGTCATTAGGTATACTTGAGTTGGCTTCGGGCCCTGATTTAGCGCTATCTGTGCGAGATAAACTGATTTGGCTTTGGGCCATGCATATCGGCTGATTTGGCTGGGCCATGATATCAGAATTTTGGATAAGTTACCTTGATTTGGCTTCGGGCCATGGTATAGGTACTTATCGAGTGAGACCTTGATATCCGACTTCTATTCCGAATGGTTCAATGGGTAAATGAAGGACGTGGTTGAGTATGAGATATGTACAAGGTGGTACAGGTACGTACGGAAATGAATTGAGTATTGAAAACTATGAATTGATGAGTTCCTTGGTAATTTATATGAATGATCATTTGATAGTTTGAGATTTAATATAATTGTTGCACATTGTTTTCCATTATATGAATGATTAATGAATGATGATAGTTTCTCATTGTTAACATACGAGCTTACTAAATGATGATAGTTACTCATGTTTAACATACGAGCTTACTAAGCTATATAGCTTACATTGTTGCTTTTCCATGTTTTATAGTGATTTCAAAGCTAGCTCGGATTCGGGGATCGTCAGAGACTTCACCACACTATCCACGGACTCTTTGGTACTGTTGAAACTATGTTTTAAGTATGGCATGTATAGGTATTTGAGTCATGTTGATTATGTTTTGTAATGATGTTGGCCAAATGAACTGGCATTGTAAATGTATATGTTTTGGTTTGTAAATATAGCCATGATATTTGGCTTAATTTGGTGAATTTGGTTATGTGCTTATATGTGCATATATGTTGATATTTAAGTTCATGGATGGATATGGGAATGGCTTATATTATGAGAATTGTGGTCATTGTTGCTAATAGGTATTATGAATGTTAAATTGATGATTTGTGGAAGTTGGCATGCTTGTGAAATTAGGCCTCATAATGCATAATTATTAATGGTCATTTTGTTGATTTTGGAAGATAAGGTTTGGTATAACTTTGAATGGTATGATGTGATAATTATGTTTTGCATTGATTGGTTTTGATATAGTATAAGTCATGCTTGATTTGGTTTTGAATTACATTCCTATTGATTCTATGTTATGTACCATATGAGTTGTGTAGGTGTGCTTAAATGTGGGTGGCAAATTGGCTTGGTAAATAGCCTATTTTTGTCTACACGGGCAAAGACACGGGCATGTGTCTCAGCCGTGTGTGTCACACGGTCATGATACACGGCCATGTGTCCCTTGGTGTTGAATTTGAAGTGAAGTGAAGTTAGTATGCTCCACACGGTCTTACACACGGGCGTGTGATCGGCCATGTGGCACAAGTCAGTATACCCCCCTAATTGGCACACGGCCTGGCACATGGGTGTGTGTGGCCATTTCAAAGGGCACACGGGCCAGACACACGGGCGTGTGGTTGGCCATGTGACCCAAGTCAGTAACCTCACTTGTTTCGACACGGGGTAGGACACGGGCTGGGACACGGGCTGGGACACGGCCATGTGCTTCCATTTTGAATGTCCACACGGCCTGTGACATGGGCGTGTCTAGTGGCCGTGTGAGACACACGTCCTGGTCACACGGGCGTGTGTCCCCTGTTTTGGAGAGAAATTTTATAAGTGTTGAAAATTTCCCATTTATCGTTTTAGTCCCGAACCACTCTCAATGCATGTTTAAGGCCTCGTAGGCTCGTTTAAGGGACACTATGATTGATTTTGATTGAATTGTATTTGAATTGATAAGTAGTGTATGAAATGTATGCTTATAAGTGTTGTAAGTCTGGTAATGCTCCGTAACCCTATTCTGGCGTTGAATACGGGTGAGGGGTGTTACACCAAACTTGTAAGGTATACTTACTTATGCCACAAGGCCAAGTCACACGCCTGTGTGCTGGGCCGTGTGGAGCATACTAACTTGGTTTCTAATTAAACACCAGGGGACACACGGCCATGTCACCTGACCGTGTGTCACACACGGCTGAGACACATGCCCGTGTCTCTGCCCATGTGGACAAAAATAGGCTATTTACCAAGCCATCTTTCTCACCCAAAATGCAACCACCTAAAAACATCAATTGGCATATAGCATAGCACCAATAGACATTCAAACCACTCTCAACAAAGCATAATTCATGCCATTACAATACCATCAAATACAAGGCACACAAATACCACAATATGCCATTCAATTTCGTACCAATTTCACATTCTCAAATCACCTAAATGGTCACTTTCAATTATACACTAAATTGCATAAAATCACAAGCATATCAATCTCAAATTTTAACCAGTTGGTATCCAAAATGCTAATTCAAAACAAGCATCACATAGCAATTATACATAACATATCAAAAGGCCTTTCTCACATATATACACATCACTAAACATGTCCAAAATAAACCATTTCACATGGCTATACACATAACAACCATTCATCATTTACAAGCCAACTTAAATGGCTAAATCCATTACTAAAATATACCAAAATGACCATAATTCCTATACATGCCATATAACCAAAACATAGTTTCAAAAGTACCAAAGTGAAAGCTTGATAGTGTGATGCAATTTCCAACGACTCCCAATCCGAGCTAGCTTAGATAAACACTATAAAACATGGAAAAGTAAACAGAGTAAGCTATAAAGCTTAGTAAGCTCGTATAGTTAATAAGTAAACTTCCAACCAACAATTCAATAACATAAACATCATATAGTGCAATTCAAATTTGAAGCATAATTTAACACATATAATCAATCCAAAGATTAAACACAATTTCCATCAACTTCTTTGATTTGATGATTGTATAGTTCACATACATACCTGTACAAGCTTGTATCATTCTCATACTCATCCATATCCTTGATATACTCGTTGAACCATTTGTAATACTATTAGATACTTGGGAATCTCGCACCCTAAGTGCCAATACATAGCCGAAGCTATCTCAATCTCATATCTTATATAATGCTCACTCTCAAGCTATCAACGGGTTTGCTCACACAAGCTGACGGTCATGACATAGCTACACGGTGCTGCTCACACAAGCTGACGAGAATCCGCAACACATGCCGAATAACTCAGCCACCGGTAGGACATATGGACCAGCACCCAAATCATATAACCCCTAATGACATGTCATTCGTATCCTAATCTATTCCTAAGGTTTAACTGGGATTTCACACTACCGAGTCTTATTCAAACATATCCGTAAGGTCGTATACACAATTAATTCAATCATAAAGCATTTAAAACACAATTATAATAATGCTTATTAACATACGAACTTACCTCGATTGCAAAAACGATGAAATAGATCGACTAGTCCAATATTTTGTTTTTCCCCCGATCTAGATTCGAACTTCGCTTTTCTTGATCTATATGTAATAAAATTTAGCTTATTTAATTATGGTTCTATTCAATTTAACCAAAATGCATGGCAACTTTACACTTTTGCCCCTAATAGTTTAACATTTTTATAATTTAGTCCTTATCTCATAAAAATACAAATTCATACAATTAAATCCGTACCCATGCTAGATGAATTTCTCTTATTACCATAGCAGCCCATATTTTTCATTTATTTCACATTTCTACCACAAAATTTCCATATTTCTCAACTTAATCCCTAATTGACAATTTTACCAAAAATCACTTTACAAATGTTGTTTATCTAACAACAAGCATACATTTTCTGTCCTCAAACATCAAAATACACCTATATTCATCAATGGTAAAACCCTAAACCTTTAACAATTTTGCAAAATAGTCCCTGGGCTAGCTAGATTAAGTTACAACGATCTCAAAAACATAGAAATCATTAAAAACAAAAAAAAAATCATACCTAATTGCAAGAAATGAAGATAGTCAAATATGAAAGCTTAAAAATGGCTTCTTTACACCCTAGTTTTGGTTGGAGAAGATGATAAGAGAATATAAAATTGTTTCGTTTTATTTATTTAACCTTTATTTACTAAATACCAAAATTAACCTTTAAAATTATCACAAATTTCAAAATTACCAAGCCATTATCATCCACTAACATATTAATAGGCTAATTACCACATAAGGACCTCCACTTTAAGGTTCCATAGCTATTAGACACCTTTAGCTAATAGAACTCAAGTTTTACACTTTACGCGATTTAGTCCTTTTTATTAAATTGAGCATTCAAACGATAAATTTTCTTAACGAAATTTTCACACAATCATACTATCATGCTATAGACATTAAAATAATAATAAAATAATTATTTTGACTTCAGATTTGTGGTCCCGAAACCACTGTTCCTATTTGACCAAAAACGGGTTGTTACAGTAGGAGCCCTCACAACCTTACCACTTAACTTATGAAACAAAGTTGTTATTGGTTAGGACCCATAGTCAGCTTGTCACATCCTAAAATTCAGGTGTTAGTAGAATTGGGTTTGTGAACCGAGAGATAGTGGTCATGCCCTATTTTTGAGATTATCAATGCATTTTTAGGAAATAAATGATTTATTTTTCTATTGGTTAACTGTTAGTGAAACTATAATTGAAACCCATGTTCAAATCCCTTCCATCAGACTATTTCTATTATTTTACAATTTTTTCTTTAAACCTTAGTATGTGACACGCCTTGTTTTTAAAATAAATATTGTAAGTTTATGTCAAGGATGAGTAATTGACTTAGCGGTTAAGAGAAAACAAGGAGAAAGAGAAATTCTTGTAAAAACTCTCTTGCAATTGTCAATTTTTTCTATTTGTTCTCCTTCCCCTTATTTTGTGGCGCCCATGCTAAATTGGATAGCTCTAATGTAAAATCTAAATGACGCAACTCGAAATAATTTAAATTTCACAAATCAAAAGTTTTGCCTAAATAGCATGTACAAGAAATAACCTAAATCTATGTATAGATATCCACATTTACCATCCAATTATTACAACAAAAAATAGCAAAAACCTAGGTAAGACTTCTGTAAAAATCAACATTAAATTATTTTCCTATGCATGTTAGATACCTTCCAATTTATTGTTAAAATAATAATAAAAGCAACCAACCACTTTTGGGTTTCTTATTCTTTTAAGACAACTCATATTTCTAATATTTAAATAATGAATTTAGAAAAATAGTTAGCCAAGTTCTTCACTGTTTTAAAATGGATAAAATCAAACTGAACTAAAAATATATAAATTTATTTTATATTCTTATGATAAATAATTTCAGAGTCCATTTTCAATAGTCCAAAAAATCACTTGGATATCACTTTAACTTAAATAGTTACGATGAGTGAATTGAAGGAATCTGAGATGGAGTCAAAGGAAACCATCTCTGCATGCTTGAAAAATGACAATCCTCCAAGTGATTCTTCATCACAATCTTCATTTTCTTCTTTAATTTTTGTTTACCTTGTTTGTAGGGTGTGCCTCATATTCTTCTCCCAACTAAACTCTACTATCTTTACCCATTTAAACTCTGCTTATTCTAGGGAGATTTTAGTATAATTAGAACTCTACTTAGCCTATTTAAAGGGGTCTTGTATCCCTGTTTCAAGATGCCAATAAGAAAAAATGTTTTTCTTTAGGGGCAACAAGATGTAGCTGCATATGAGTTTTAGTGAGAGTTTCATTGTAATTATGTAGAGTATTTTATACCCCTTTATGTGAGTTCCCTATAATTTTGTTTTTCGATTTGCTATTTGGGATTTTGAGTTTTGTATTCAGGGTTTTTTGTAATGCACGTTTGGTACATTTAGGTTTATTTTATGCATATTTTACTCTATATTGTTTACTCATTTTGTTGAAAGTCGAAGCCTCCATTGCCCGTGGTTTTTCCCTCTTTGATGGTTTTCCACCTAAAATACTTGTATTCATTCTTCTCCACTTTTATTATCTAGTAGTTATACGGGTCGAACCCCAACAATCTAAATAGAAGCTTCTACAAGGCAAATGAAAATTAAAGAAGAAATGAAGATTGAGATGAAGAACCACCTGGAGGATTGTCATTTTCCAAGCATACAGAGATGGTAGGCCTTTGACTCCATGTCAGATTCCTTCAATTCACACATTGTAACTATTTGAGTTAAAGTGATATGCAAGTGATTTTTTAGACTATTGACAATGGTCTCTCAAATTATTTATCATCAGAATATAAAAGAAATTTATATATTTTTAATTTAGTTCATTTTTATCCATTTTAAAGAAGTGAAGAACTTGGCTAATTTTTATTCTAAATTTATTGTTTAAATATTGGAAATATGAGTTGTCTTAAAAGAGTAAAAAAATCCAAAAGTGGTAGGTTTAATAAAAACAACAGAGTATATAATGAGAAAGATCATCTTTAGCGGCCAAGATCACTAAAATTCTCAACATAAGGGATCAGAACATCTATCAGGGCAGCTTCATTAATGGTTGGAACATCTGTCAGGAAAACTTCATCATTGATTTGAATATCTTTCAAGGCAGCTTCATCAATGATTGGAACATCTATCGGGGCAGCTTCATCATTGATTGGAACATCTATCGGGGAAGCTTCATCATTCTGTTCGACTCCAATGCTGGCTTCTGCTTCTGAACTCACCACTGTTTTCATCTTTCTCTTTCTTCCACACCTACCTACTGAATGAAGAGAAAACCATGGTTGAATAACTCTAAAAAAGAACTAGATTGTAACGCCCCGAATTTGGGCCTAGGAGAATTGGGCCTATTGGGCACTGAGCGTAGGAGCATTTTAAATTTTTTGGGAAAATGAGAACAACATTATTTCAAGTTGGACCTATTAGGTGAGTGATTTTGGAAGGTTAGGAGGCTTCTACGAAGTCCCAGGATCAAACTTGGGCTTTAGGAAAATTTTGGTTTTAGGTGAATAAAACCCTGGGAGTTAGTAGGTAGGCTTTAAAAATAAAATATGGAGAAAAATGATACAAGAGGAGTTGTGGTGAAGTGGCAAAGTGGTGCCACTTAGGGAGCAAGGGAGTGACGCCATAAAGGGAGCAAGGGGTCCAAGGTTCTAGTCTTGGTACTTACTTTTCTTTTAGATTATTTTCTTTTAAAGGGAATTAGACTTTAGCTGTAGGCTTAATTTTTGTTGTACATGTTTTAAGACACAATATGAGCATATGTCCTAGTGGTGTTGGCGTCACTCATGAAGTAAGGGAAGTAGGGTTCAAATTCCACATGCAGCATATTGGAGGCTTTTATTTTTGTGCTCAGGAAAGGGAGGTAGCTGAGTGGAGACCAAACTCTGCAGGAGAGAGGCAAGACTGGGTCAAATTATTTGAATGGGTGTTGGAGAGTGAATGGGGGAGAAAATCGAGGAGAGAATCATGGGATTCGGAGAGTGGAGGTGTTTGGCCGAAATTGGGGAAGTGTTTAGGGAGCACATTCGGTTTTTGTAGGTGTGTAGGTGTCGTTTTGCTCAATTCATCTTTTGGAGAGTAGTGTGACATTTTTGGTCATTTCTTTTCCCTTCTTGGTAAACCTCTGCCGAATTTCCTTGTGATCTCTCTTTCTATTCTCAACTCTTTCTTCAGTCTTCTTTTTCCTTCAACCCATAGCCGAATCCCTCTCACATCAATATTGTGGCTTGTGTTTTGTTAATCGTTTCATTTCGGTTTCACTCCATATTCGAATCTTGACTCTTTGGAGTTACTGCTTGTGCCGAAACTTGCATTCTCATTTGACTTATCTCTAATCTAAGGTAATGATAATTCTTTCTTTACTTTCTTTTCTTTTCCCTCCTGTGTTCACATAGCCAAATTTGCCATTCCTTTTTCGCCTAGTTATTGAATAACTCTTTCTTTTCTTCTCTCATCGTGGAATACTTATTTCAGTTTAGACCCATAGCCGAATCTGTCTCTATTCGGGTTCTCATTAAGAAAGGTAGAGAGTTCTTTTCTTTATATTCTTTTCTTCTTTTCTCTTTATCTCTTCTCTCTGCTAAACCGAACTTTCACCTTTTTGCCAAGGCCGAATCGGCTCAGTGTCTCTTTTCAGAATCCTTTTTCTGTGGAGAAAGTCAAATCCTCTAAGGCCCTCTATGTGCAAACCGCTTTTGTGATCTTCTTCAATTGTTGGTAAGTTTGTATGGCCAAAAAGGGAAAGTGGGTGGTCATTCTCCATTTCAGGTTCATTCAGGCCGAAAGGCCATTTCTTTGTTGTTCTAGAATCAACATCACTAACTCGTGATCTCCTTTAGGGACACAATCTCGTAACCAGAAGGAGTAAACCAAACATTCAGGCGTAGCAATGAGTACTGTCATTTTTGGTAAGTATTGTGGGTCGTGTTATCGATTTCTATTTTGGGATTTTCTAGCAATGAGACTAATTGATAGTCTATTATGCCTTTAGGTGCTTCAAAGAGTGTCATTGCTCATATTCCAAAAAGGTGTGTAATCTCACACCCTTCTGAATGAAACCCATGTGATGACTTGCGAATTGGCCAAAAGCCAAAAAGCCGGAAAATCGGCATCTGTGCCATTCGAGCGTGTGAGCGCTCGTAGGGGTAAATCGAGATACGAATAGTGATGGTAAGTCGTTGAGAGTGTTACAAGTGCTCTCCCAACATTGGGGCTGTAACGGGCCTAACCGAGCCAGTACGGGCTTAACGGGCCCAATGGGCTTTCCGGCCCACATGGGCGAAGTTGGTGGAAAACTGTCAAAGGGTAAGTGCGATTGCAAAATCTAGAAATCTGAGACTGAAATCATACGAAATGGGCCACACGAGCGTGTGGGCCCGTTTGGGCCTGAAATGGATTCTAGGCCCATTAGTCCCGTAGAGACCCGTATAAGGGTCCCGTGTCGTTCGAGCTGACAGTAAACTATTAAAAAGCCGTAAATTGATACATTACTGAAATACCCTCATTGGGTAAATTACTGAAATACCCTCAGTGGGTAAATTACTGAGATACCCTCGTTGGGTAAAATTACTGTTATACCTTAGGGGCAGATTTGGTATGATTGCGTATAACTTGATTAATTGCCATGATGATACATTTTGCATACACTGAAATATTATGCCATGACATGTTGCATTGGGATGGGTTATAATGATGGAGAAAGTGCTGTACTGGTGGCTATGCCACAATATACTGATTTCAGTGGCTCAGCCACATATACTAATCTTGGCGACTTTCTTTGTATTTATCTTGCGACTCATTGCATTTTTGGAGTGTAGGGTTGGGTGGGTTGACTTGGTCCCCACATGGAGTGTAGGGTTGGTACGGGTGGAGTGTAGTGGATGGACTATTAGGTTGGGGGCTACATTTTCTGTTTGCATTACCATGATTTTGGGGCCGTGGCCCAAATGGCCCAATCTCAGATGGGGCTTAGGCCCGCATCGAGACCATGATTGTGGATCGGAATTGGGATTGCACACTGAGTTCTTGTAACTCACCCCGTTGTTTCAACCTTGCAGGTGATCCCCAGCGTTAGTGGATTTGGAGCTGTGGAGGACTCTGTGGTGGCCATACACCGGGAATTATTCTCGTGAGCTTAGTAAATTTATGTTTTACTTTATTTTAGTTTAATTATTGATTTGGGTTAATATTTCTGTAATAAGGCCATTGGTTTATTTTCTTTTAAGTTTTCCTTGATAACTGCTAAATTTATAAATACGTAGTTTTCCCAAAACGATACCTACTGTTTTTAAATATATCACATTTTCGTAATTCACTGAAATTGATTTCTGTTTTAAACGAACTTTTGGGTTTAATAACAATGATAACAACAATAATGTTTTTACAAGAAAACCACAAAAACAAATTTGATTTTTCTCAAACAACAAAGCTCAAGTTTTCAAAAAAGAATACGAACTTTTTAACAAACGCGCAAGCTTTTAAACAACCCTTCTATGTGACATACCAGATCTGGTCATAACGTCTAGGTCGGGTTTTGGGTGTTACATAGATATAGATATGTGCTTTCGCTCAGAATCATATTGTCGAGTATTTGAATACATAGTAGATATGGGTATTTCATGAAAATTGGAAAGTTGGAGTTAGGGCTAGAATATGCTTAAAATGTGAGTAGAAAGAGAAAGATATCCTTTGGTGCAGTTGACGCTAAAGTAGTAAGATTAGACATGTGCATATTCTCAGAATTTGCTCTCTCCATAGTTGAAGTGTAACATCCCGTTTTTAGGCAAATCAGAACAGTGGTTTTGGGACCACAAATCCGAAGTCAAAATATTTATTTTATTATTAAATTAAGGTCTATAGCATGATAATATGTTTGTGTGAAGTTTTGGTTAAGAAATTTTATTATTTAAGTGTTCAATTCAATACAAAGGACTAAATCGTGTAACGTGTAAAACTTATGTTCTATTAGCTAAAGGTATTAAATGGCTATGAAACTAAATAGTGGAGGACCTTATGTGGTAATTAACCCATTGTTTTTATGAGTGGACAAGTGTGGCCATTAATTAGGTGAATTAATGGTTTATTATTAAGGTTAATTTAGTAATTGGTAAATATATGTTAATTATAATAAAACAAACAAAAATTAAATGCTTTCATCTTTATCTTTTGCTGAAATTGAAGAGAAGAAAAAGTCATTTCTAGGGTTTAAAGTTTTGGTCAATCTAGCCTAATTGTAAGTTCGTTTTGTCCCATTTTTAATGATTTTGAGATCGTAGCAGCTTAGTCTAGCTAGCCAAGGACTATTTTGCAAAAATGTTAAAGATTCAGGATGTTGCCATTGATGAATAAGCATGTATTTTGATGGTTAATACAAGTTTTGTTAAGTGATTCTTAGTGAAAATGAAAATTAGGGATTAATTTGTCAAATATGGAAACTTTGTGGTTAAAATGTGAAATAAATGAAAAATATGGGCTGATATGTGTACTAGGAAAATTCGGCTAGCATGGGTTGGTATCAAATTGCATTAATTTGTGTTTTTATGAAATAAGGACTAAATTGTAAAAAAGTGAAACATTAGGGGCAAGTGTGTAAAAGTGTCTTAATATGATTTTGGACTAAATTGAAAGATCCAGGGAGTTTTAGTATCCCTTTTTTAATTGGTAGTTTAAATGTTAATAATGCGTTGGCTGATTTAGGGGCGAGTATTAATGTCATGCCCTATAAAATGTTTAAACAACTAGGTCTTGGGAAACCCAAACAAACTAGGATGAGCATTCAATTGGCAGATAAAACTATTAGATTTCCTAGGGGTATTGTTGAAGACGTGCTTGTTAAAATTGATAAATTTTATATTCCCAGTTGACTTTTTTGTTCTAGACATGGATGAGGATAGTGACGTACCTTTAATTTTAGGACGACCTTTTTTAGCAACTACTAGAACTATAATAGATGTTGGTACAAGTGTAACACCCCAAACTCGGCCCACAAGCCCTAACCGGATCTGGTATGCCACTGCAGAAAAACGTTTGAGAAGATTCGACCTAAAGATAAAATCATGACAACTTGTTGAGTTTGTAAAACGGTGACCATTTAAAATCTTAAGTAAAGTGTGGTGTTTATAAAAATATCCTGGTTAAAACTTTATGATACATTTTAGGATATAGTTTTGCCGAAAATAAACCGGTTTCAAAATGATAATTCAATCGTCACTTTGCTTTAACATAATAAAAATACTCAAATAGAAATACTTAAATGCTTTAACTGGGCCTTATTACAACAAATAATTAAACAAAAGTTCTTAGTAATAAACTGAATAAAATAAAGAAGATGTCTTCTGCATGGGCCACCTCGTATCCACTCCAACCCGGTCCAATCACCACGAATCATCTGCGATGTTTGATAAAATTTGGGTGAGTCATACAGACTCAGTGTGTAATTAGTCCACTTAATTCCACCCACATGTTAACCACATATTAACTCATATATCAGATATCAATTATCAAATTCACATGTTATCACATTACAGGCTTGGCCCATATTCATATCACATTCATCTAATAGGGTAGTTAACCACATAATTTCCACATACTTGGGCTTAGCCCATTTCCACACCGATCCACATTCATATCTTTGGGCTTTGCCCATTTTTACATTAATCCACA
The DNA here is from genome assembly GCA_025698515.1 of Gossypium sturtianum. NCBI lineage: Eukaryota > Viridiplantae > Streptophyta > Magnoliopsida > Malvales > Malvaceae > Gossypium > Gossypium sturtianum. The sequence goes on along the minus strand of CM046955.1, from coordinate 98,330,390 downwards.
TATCATATTGGGCTTGGCCCATTTCCACATATGTTCACATACGAAATCATGCAATTATGAAGCCCAACCCAAACCTAGGGTCCATCCGCTACACACCCCCTATCCAACCTACCACACACACCAGGGGATTATCAAATCACCCTCTCCTTTTCACTCCAAAGGCAATCACTTTGCCGTCCCACGTGCAATTAAGCACAATAGTCCACAACGCGACCTCGATTAGCGCCAATCCACGATGTAGCCGTAGCTAACACCAAAACCACGATGGGACACATAGTCACTCATCAACCATGATATGGCACATAGCCGATATCAACCACGATGAGGCACATAGCCACTCATCAAGCCACGCCGAACTAAATCGCAATTAATCCGAACGTGACCTCAGTCAACGTCAATCCACGATGTAGCTCAAGGCTAACATCAAAAACCACGATGGGACACATAGTCACTCATCAACCACGATATGGCACATAGCCGATATCAACCACGATGAGGCACATAGCCACTCATCAAGCCACGCGAACTAAATCGCAATTAATCCACAACATGACCTCGATCCAACGTCAATCCACGATGTAGCTCAAGGCTAACATCAAACCACGTACTCGAAGTACACCCGTACCTTCTTTCATATCCCAACCCATGCACATGCCACATAAAATAATGATACAATGTAATGATGCATGAGCATGTTCATCAAGCATATTATCACATATTCATATTAATAATCACAAATCATCAGGTTTGGTACTTACCGGATTATCGACATACCCCTTGAGGGTATCCTTATCACAATTTCCAACGCCTTTGGTTAGCACATTCATAACACATACACATTTCACATACATATCATATACGAAAAACGGTGGGTTAATCACACACCGATCACTTGGAGAACTATGCTTTCGACACTGATGCTATCACTAGGCGATACTACGGCTATTTGCCTACTTTCTTGTTCTGACGCTGGTCCACACCCCGGTGGCCAATCCCTAACTGCTGAGACAGATCTCTTCTTAAACTTCGGGATAGGGACCTTCCCTTTCCCTTCTTGAATGGTACACACTTAATCAGAACAATCGATTTAATCATCAATATACGAATTCTTAACCAAATATCCACAACTTATCATACTTACCGAAAGGGTCTTGAAATCCCGAAAAGCTTGATCTAATGCTTAGATCCTTAATCCCTACATTTGATTAATCACCTACTACTTTAATAAAAAGCCATTCGGCCATAAATCCAATTCCTAGTAGGATTAGTATACTTAAACTTACCTTGTTTCCGTTTGACTTAAGAATCAAGTCTTGAAATCTTTGCTATACTCTTCTTGCATTCGGCCAAGCATTGAATCAATTAACTTGGTTAGTTTTCAGCTTTTGAATAATTAATGAACACATATATTTACCAAACATGGCCTTGGCTGAATGCTATAGACACTTACCTTGTGGATTTTAAATCCCGAAACTCACCGAATAACTAGGGAACACGTGGCCTATGGTGTACCTTCGGAAAAATAACTTCTCCTTCCTTGTAGTCGACACTTAGTAAATCCCGAAAGATCTCTTCAAAGTTTCGGCAACAAGTTATTAATGGGGTTAGTCCTAGATTTCGCAAATCTTAAGAAAAAGGATGAAACCGAATGAGATCTTACCCTTACTTGAAGAAATCGATTGCACCTTCACTTCAACCTTCGAGAGATTCGGCTATGGCTAGATGATGATCTCACAACTTTCGGCTTTTGGAGGATTAGAAAGAAAAGAGAAGGAAGAATAAAGATGGAGGATTCGGCTAGATCACAAGGTATTTTGGCTTGGCAAAAATAAAAGAAGAAGAAGATTTGGTGAAGAGAATTCTACAGAGGCTTTCAAAGAACAGATAATAATGCAGAATGGCCTCTCTTTTCCTTTTATAGCCAAAATTATCATCTAAGGAGTCCCTTACTTGGCCATCACTCTTCTATTTTAATAGCTTTATCTCTTTAATTATCACTTAAAATAAAAGATAATTCAAAGCAACTATCCTTACTTAGCCGAAATTATTAAACTCAAAGTCCCTTACTTGGCCATCACTTCTCCCTTATTTTCCTCTTTATCTCTTTATTCAAATTAAAAGAATTTAATCCAACAATTATCTCTTGAAAATAATGATAAATAAATCCCTTATTTATCCACTATTTATAAAATAATAAAAGCTCCTAATTTATAGCCATGTGCCGTCCACCTCTCTGCTCCTTGTAGCAAAATAAAATTTCTTTTATTTGCTTCCCATGTGACTTCGAACCTGTGCCCAACACCTTGCATGTGGCGCCATTTCCAGAGGCCCTAAGTGGCATCTTGAGCCACTTTTCCAAGCTTGTTTGTGTGTCAAATTTACGCAAACTTTTTCTTTTAAGGCCACCTTGCCTTAATTTCCCCTTTTAAACCTTAAAACTCGTCATTTCTAGGTCATTTCTAAGTTTCCAAAAATTTTCGATCGGCTCTGTAAACTTGACATTTCCTTACATTTCCATGACATTTCCTTACAAGACATTTCCTTACATTTCCATGACATTTCCTTACAAGACATTTCCTTACATTTCCAAGACATTTCCTTACATTTCCATGACATTTCCTTACAAGACATTTCCTTACATTTCCAAGGTTCTAAAAATGTTCACTTTCCTCTTTTAAACTTAACATTTCCATACATTTCCAGGTTTCCAAAAGTGTTCAAAATATATTCATAACACATAAGATATGTCATTTCGTACAATTAAACCAAAAATGCATAGGCCCTTTTCAGGATGTTACAACAAGTGAGTTAATACTTCATGTAGGTGATGACACGATTAAACTCCAAGCTTGTGATTCTGTTAGGATATCTAATGATCGAGATGATATTACGAGTTCTGTTAATGTTAATAACCTTGTGGCTCAACATTCTTTGCAGGAAACGCGATAGAGCCACAGTCCAGTTTGTATGAAAAAAACAGAACAAATCATGAAGAAAGAAGACTACAAATCGATGAACTAGATGAATGGTGGACACACGTCAAGGAGAAACCGAGAATACACGATGAACCAAAGTGACTCCATGACAAGCTTAAGGATAGGATGAATCAATTTAAGGTTGGAGATCAGGTGTTATTAGATGAAACCGACCCTCGAATAACCACTTCAGAGCTTAACGAAAACGGAGTGACTCCTTTTACGGTACTAAATGTCTTCCCATACAGTACAGTCGAGGTAACTCATTCTCATTTCGGCACTTTTAAGGTAAGCATTACTCGACTTAAACCTTATTTGAATAAAAAAATTGACAGCGAGAAAGAGGAGTTTCGACTCTGCGAACCACCGTGACCGTGCGAATACGAGGTAAGTCGAGCTTAGACTTTAAATAAGCGCTTCTCCAGAGGCAACCCGAGCGTTAACATTCTTAATTTACTAATTTTATCTCATTATATATTTTAAAATTAATTAATTTTAAAAAAATGGTTTTTAAAACCCACACGGCCTGGACACACGGGCGTGTCCTTGGCCGTGTGGATCATATGACTTAGTTTTTCAAAATTGAAGAAAATCGACAGTGAGTTACACGGCCTTGACACACGGGCGTGTCCCTGGCCGTGTGGAGCCAGATACTTAATTTTTCCAAAAATTGATAGAGACCCTAAAATAGTCCACACAGGCATGTCACACGGCCGTGTGGACCACACGGCTTGGACACACAGGCGTGTCCTAGGCCGTGTGAAACCTGGAGCTAAAATTTTCAATTTTAAAACAAGTTAGAGAGTTACACAGGCAAGGCACACGGCCGTGTGTTTGGTCACACGGGTGTGTGGGAGGTCACATGGGCGTGGGAGAAGCGAAGGAGATTGCACACGACCATGCGACACGGCTGTGTAGACCACACGGCCTGGACACACGGGTGTGTCCAAGGCCGTGTGAAAACTGGGCATAAATTTTTAACACACACGGGTTGAAAACACGTCACACGGGCGTGGGAGAAACGGCCGTGTAAACCACACGGCCTGGACACACGGGCATGTCCAAGGCCGTGTAAAGACTAGGTTCATTTCATTAATCGCACACGGGCTGAATAGGAGACCACACGGGTGTGTGACACGGCCGTGTGGCCCAAAACGGGCCTCACACGTCTGTGTCACCCTTTAAAACCTAAATTCTTTTTTTTTTGTCTTCTTCTTCCTCCTTTCTTTTACCCTAGCCGCCGCAACCCCTCAACCACATTACTCCGGCCACCATTGATCCCACGTCGCTCCAACCCCAACTAGCCACCCTTCCCCTTTTCTTCCCTCTCCTCTCCCTCGATTTTATCCCTAGTTCCTCGCCGACCCTACCATCCCCCACTCTTTCCCTTCCCCAACTTGCCAGCCACCCACCCGCGCAACCACCACACCCAGCACATGCCCACGCCCCGAACCGAACCGAGCCGATCCGGCCTCCCCTTTCTATTCCTTTTTTCTTCACATACCGACACGCAAGTCCCTCAATGCTCCACCGCCCCTAACTCCGACCACCGCCTTTGACATCGCTGGTCCTCCATCTTCCCTTTTTACCCATTATCCTATTTTCTTTATTATCTCTTTATTTGTTATTATTATTATTTAGTTATTTAGTTATTCCTTTATTCCTTTATTATCATTTTAGCTTTCCTGATTTTTAGTTAGTACTTTATTCATATTGTTTCATTACATTTTTCATATTAGTTTCGATCTGTTTTTATTTTATTTTATTTTTTTTAGCAATATGGTGCATGTCTTTTATTTTAGTTGATTTGATTTGTGGTTATTCTTGGTAGCTTGCTTCTGCATGTTTATATTTACTCATTATCAGCTCTTTGATTGGTAATAACTTTCCACATCTATTTTTTATTCGTCCAAATTTTAGAACTTCACTTATATTTTTATTCTTTCTTAGCATGCATCTCTTCTGATGGTTCATTTGTTTAATATATTTTGATTGTATCATTACAGATCCACCATGACGAACACACGCGGTATGACTAAAACTGTCGCCCCCGCTTCCAAAAAGGGGAAGGGCCCCAGCTCGACCTCCTCCTCGAGCGCCTCCGTCGAGGCTCGCCACCCCTATCTCTGATTTTTGGCGGGCCCCTAGGAGGATTTATACTAGCTCCATCGCGTACGACAACTCGGCCTAGGCTGCTGCATCGATTGGGCCGCGTTGGAGCAGGTTCGTTTAGGTGATGATGTGCGCGCCATTTGTAACACCCCTCACCCGTATTCAACGCTAAAATAGGGTTATGGAGCATTACCGGACTTACGAAACAATTAAACAACTACTTAACATACAATTGTTCAATTCAATCATTCGTTATTCAATCTCAATCATTTTGTCCCTATTAAGAGCCTACGAGGCCTTAAACATGCTTCGGGAGTAGTTCGGGACTAAACCGATAACTCAAAAAATTTTTCAACACTTAGCAAATTTTTTATTTCAAACAAGGGACACACAACCGTGTGGCCAGGCTGTGTGTCTCACACTGTTACCAGACATGCTCGTGTGAAAACAGGGGGTGCATATTGACTTGGGTCACACGGCCAACCACACGCCCGTGTGTCTAGCCTGTGTGCCCTTCGAAGTGGCCACACACACCCGTCTACCAGGCTGTGTGTTAGGCCGTGCAAAACCTGTAGGGTATACTGACTTATGCAACACGGCCAAGTCACATGCCCGTGTGCTAGGCCGTGTGCCAATTAGGGGGTATACTGACTTGTACCACATGGCCGATCACACGCCCGTGTGTGTGACCATGTGGAGCATACTGACTTCATTTCAATTTCAACACCAGGGGACACACGGCCATGTAACATGCCCTTGTGTCACACACGACTGAGACACACGTCCGTGTCTCTGCCCGTGTGGACAAAAATAGGCCATTTACTAAGCCATTTTGCCACCCATTTTGCACATACCTACACAAGCTCAAATGGTACCATTTTAAGAGACAAATATGCAGCCAAAAGTCATCAATCAATGCACAATCATTCTATATATATTTCAACCATTTTAATACTCAATTCAATGCCATTGATCAAATCAAGTACCTATCAACTCATCTTGCTTTACTAGACATAATTCACACATATAACTCATTTAATTAAACCATTTCAAACATGCATTATCAATTCAACCTCATTCACTCAATATAAGTCAATTACCAAACTCAAAACCAAGCATATCTCAAGCTATTACACAACACATACCAACTGGCCATTTGAATATCTTAAACCATCATTAAGGTTACCAAATTAACTCATATCACATGAGAATATATATATACTTTAAACCACATAACTTAATCATGCCAAATCTCATGGATAAATACATATCAAGCATATATGCATCAATCTCTAAAATTACATATACTCAACAAATTACCACAAAACCTATACTTGCCATATAACCAATATCACAAAGCTTATAAGTACCAAACCATAGCTGGATAGTGTGATATGATCTCCGATGACTTCCAACCTGAGCGAGCCTCCGAATCACTATAAACATAGAAAAGGTAACAAAGTAAGCTATAAAGCTTAGTAAGCTCGTATGATAATAAGTCATCACATCAAATAAACACATTTTAAGCCATTATAAATACTATCATATAATTTGTACAATTGCACCTTTATGTCATGTATCCATTCACAAAGTTAACCAGGAATTTCAAAGGTTTATTCATTTCAATGCTTACATGATTTGAATACTTCATATTAAGTCATTCACATTTACATAAGCATAAGCAAATAGAAATAAACTATATTCAATTTAACCATATGAATTCTCATACTTTTCCACTTATTCATCATATGAAAATTTACTTTTAATAATTACTTGTCTATTTCTGTCACAAATACCTTGACTGAGTCGTACCATCACTTGTAACCACGTTTCGCCAACATTTCCCCGTTGAACCATTTGGAATACTAAAGGATACTCAGAAATCTCGTCCACATCGTACCGTACCAATGTCATATCCCAGAAATGGTCTTACATGTAATCTCGAATCGATGCTAATAGCCCAGCTGTGGTCTTACACGAAGTCTCATATCGATGACATATCCCAAATATGGTCTTACACGTAATCTCAGTAACCCTAATGTCATGACATTTGTATCCTATCTATTCCTAAGGTTCAATTGGGACTTTTGCTGTATCAAATCTTTATCGGTCATTTCCGTAGTATCGTGCTCAATAGCATTCACATTTCATTTCAATAATATAGCATTTACCACAATTATATCAATTATGCATTTACACATATATAATTTAATGCTTATTAAACATACGAACTTACCTCGTTTGCTATAACGATGAATTAGGTCGACTAATCCGATACTTTGTTTTCCCCCATTCTAGATCCAAATCTCATTTATCTCAATCTATATAATATTAAAATTCACTTATTTAATCATCATTTCATTCAATTTAGCACAATTTAAACATTTTGGCAAAATTACAATTTTGCCCTTATTATTTTACATTTTTGCAATTTAGTCCTTATCACATAAAATCACAATTCATTCAATTTAATACAAATTCATGTTGGCCAAATATTACCCGTTCTCATATCAGCCCATATTTTTCATCTATTTTAAAATTCAACTACTAAATTTCCATATTTCACAATTTAATCCAAAATTGACATTTTTACCAAAATTCACTTTACAAACTTGTACATCTAACAACAATAATTTATTTTAGTTCATTACCTAACAAAATACTCATGCATTCAACAATGGCAACATTCAAATACTTTAACAGTTTTGAAATCGGAGATACGGGTTAGCTAGATTAAGCTGCAACGATCTCAAAAACGTAAAAATTATTAAAAATGGAACAAAATTGAACTTACATGCATCAGAATTAATTTGGCTGAATGTCAAGCTCCTCCCATGGCTAATTTAGGTTATAATTTTGGTTTTTGAAGATGAATGAATTACAAATTCTCAATTTGTTTTCTTTAATTAACATTAGTTTCCAAATTACAAAGTTAACCTTTAAAAACATTAGTAATTACACCAAATACCATGCCACTATCATCCATTATCACATAAATGGGATAATTACCACTTAAGGACCTTTACTTTAAGGTTTTATAGCTATTTAATACATTTAGCTAATAGAACATCACTTTTACATTTTACGCGATTTAGTCCTTTTTACTTAATTGAGCATTTAAACGGTAAAATTTCTTTACGAAACTTTCACGTAATTAATATATCATGCTGTAGACCTTATTAAAATAATAAAATAAATATTTTGACTTTGAATTTATGGTCTCGAAACCACTGTTCTAATTTGACCCAAAAACGGGTTGTTACAACTCTCCCCCCAGGGATTTTCGTCCCCAAAAATCTTATCAGAGAATAAATTAGAGATTTGCTTTCTTATAACTTTATCGATTTCTCAAATAGCCTCAGATTTCTCAACTCTTTAATCACACTAGCTAAAATTCTTATCTATCCTTAGCTATACGTCATATAAAGATGAATTTCAACTTCTGAAAGAGATATTATATACAAAGGGTCTTATCTGAATCATCGCATCATAGATATAAGAAACACATTATGGTTCTTCTCAAATTCTGACAATAATATAAGTTGAATAAGCCACTGGCTTTATTTTCTCAATAATCTCATACGGCCCGATGAATAATGAACTCAACTTCTCTTTATAGCTAATTCGAGAAATTCTATTCTCATAGCAATACTTTCACAAACACTCAGTTCACTGACTGAAATTCAATGCTTTTACGTATCAAGTCTTCATATGTTTTCTGTCAATCTGAAACTATTTTCTAACTGTTACGAATTACTTTCACTTTCTCTTCAATTTCTCTGTTGAAATCAATCCCGTGAATCTTTTTCTCACAAAGCTCGATCCAATAACAACAGAGTTCAGTAATTGCAATCGCATAATACTTTATACAATGCCATCTTTATACTCATATGATAACTATTAATATGCTCAAACTCAACCAACAGTAGTTGTCTAATTACTTTCACATTCTAAAATACAGTAACAAATCGTATCTTCGAGAATCTGAGTCACTTTCTCATATTATCCATTAGTTGGAAAATGAAATGCGGTGTTACAATGCAACCTCATACCCAAAGTTTACAGTAGTTTTCTTTAGAAACACAATATAAACCTCGGATCTCTATCTGCAATAATGGAGACTGGCACTCTGTAAAAACTGACAATTTCAGAAATGTATAACTTAGCTAGTCTAACAAGAGAGAAATTATACGTACTGAGATAAAATGTACAGACTTCTTCAACAATCAATAATAGCTCAGATAACATCTTCCTATTTCATCTCCACTCAGATAATAACACAGGCTGTAACAGTCTCGAAGGTACTTGATAATCAGCTTTGAGCTGTTGATAAATCAGACATTTGGATATAAGTCAGAAGTATCACGTTTCATACTCATTCACCAGTAAAACTATCTCAGATTATTTTACATCTTAGTATTCCCCGAATGAGCAGATAATTATCACTGTGAGCTAGATATAACAATTGTTGTATAATCTCTAGATTTCTCGGTACACGAACTTTGTCTCGAAACAACAAATAATCATCAGTTCCAATCTGAAGCTCTAAATCAAAAATCAATTCACGTTGAACTCTTTTAACTTGCAATTCACTGATACATTTCTGAGCTTCACAAAATCGCGGAATAAACATCAATTTAGCTTTTAACTCAGCTAATATTTATCTATTATCCGATAAGATCAATCGCGTATTCATCGCTTGTAAAGCATACAAAGATTTCTTGTTCAAAATATCCGTGACTATAATTGTTTGTCCAAGATGATAACCAATTACTAACTCAAAATCTTCCGACAGTTCAAGCCATCTTTGCTATCCCAAATTCAGCTTTCTGTAACATCAAATATTTTAAACTCTTGCAGTCATTAAATAGGTTACATTACTCACCAAACAATTAATGTCACTAACTATTCAATGCAATTACTGTAACAACCCGAAATTGGGCCTAGTAGGATTGGGCCTAATGGGCCTTGGGCGTAGGAGTGTTTAAAATTTTTTAGAACAAGAGAACGACATTATTTCAAGTTGGACTTATTAGGAAGGTGATTTTGGTAAGTTACGAGGTTTCTAGGAAGTTACGGGTTCAAGTTAGGCTATAGGTAAATTTTTGTATTTGAGCACTTAAGGGGAAATGGCAAGTGGCATCAAGGCTTAAGGTAATAAGTGTGCATTTTGCTATCACAAGTGAAGCTAGTGGAGGAGTGGTGTGGCGTTGCATGTATGGGCTTGAGGGGTGGAGTTCGAATCCCACCTAGTGCAAATTTTGGGATTTTATTTTTGTATTCCTTCCCTAAGTGTCAGCCAAGGTGGTATTTAAGGCAAGGAAGACTTTTTGGTTTTGGAAAGGTGGCTAAAGAAATATGGTATGGAGGAAGATAAGGGTTGATGATGGAAAGAATCAAAAGAAAAAGGCATGTGAAGGGAACATGTTGGCTTATAGTGTGGAAGGTGTTTTGGAAAGATTTTTATTTGGTCAATGCTCATCTTTTGGAAAAGATGATACATGGTTTTGGTTATGGAAAGAGGGGAGCCAATTTCTCTAGCTCTCCTTGCATTTTCACATCTTTGGGGGTCATTTCTTTTTCCTTTCTAAATATTTTGGTTCTTTTGATTGCATTTCCTCTTGACCGAAACTTCAATTTGCCTACTGACTTCTACTCTTTTCTTTTCAAACATTCTCTTTTATACACCATAACCGAAACATCAACTTCATCTCATAGCCGAAAATTGGTTCTTGTGGTTGCCGAAGCTTATTTGTCTTCTCAGGTTTTCGGTGGTTGTAAGGCCGAATCTACTCTTTGCTACTTCCATCTTCTTGGTTCTCTTGGTGTGGGCCGAATTGGTAGAGTGTTAGCTTACACTCTCATCATCTTTCTAGCCTTAAGGAAATCGATAGAAGGGGATCTATTATTGTCAAGGTAAGGGATTTGTCATGGTTCTTTTTGATCTTTTTCGTTGATCGGTTAGTTTGCTAAACGGTATAGAGGTGATGACTAGTCGTTTATTTTTAGGGACCAAATCGCTCGATCACCTATCCCTCGTAATAAGAGACTCGGATTGTTGGTAAGTGATATAGATTATTAATCAATCGCAATACTTGGTTGAAGTTGAAAATTGGGCTTTGGACTAATTGTTAACCGATTGTACCTTTAGGTGCCGCGGAGAGTATCGTGTTACGGATTCCGAATAAGGTGTGTAATCCCGTACCCTTCCGAATACATGTTTGAAATGGTGTGTAATCTCATACCTCTCTGAATGTTTGTATGATATGTTCTATGATTCGGTCGAAACACCGAAGGAAAACTGGAAACCGGCATCCGTGACCACTCGGGCGTGCGTATATTCGTAGTGGTAACCATATTTTTGCAATGAAACAGTTTGGTCAGCAGCAGTGACGTGATTTTGAAAAATCACGAAAAATAGGATAAAGGGAGTTAGAAAGTGGAAAAGATATTGCAATAAAGCTTGCTGTTTCTATTTTTTATATGAAAGAAACAGAGGAGGAAGAAGAATTGTATATTCTGTGATATCTTAATTTTAGTGAGACTGGTTCTGATTGACTTCGTGGTTCCCTGTTCTGTCTTGTAAAAATCGTTTAAAATTGTACAACGTGAATTATGAGTTATAAGTTATATGTATAGATTCCTTAGTGAGCGTATTTTCAATAGAAACAAGTGGGAGCAACATATGAAAACCGTACAGTGAGATATTTGAATTTTGGGTAAGAGAGTTTAGAACCGTTGGTCAGTGAAACAAGGGAAACTTTAAGGAATAAACTGTACTAAATGATTAAGCAAAAAATTCTGGAAAAATTTTAGTAGGAAGATATATGAGTCTAGTTTCAAGGAAAATTTACGGATTTAAATTTTGAGTTTCCTAACTCAAGTTATAGTCAATTTAGTCAGTATGACGTAAATGGACAGTTTCGAATTTTATGCTCCATATTAGTAGTTAAGTCTAGGTTGCGGAATTACCAAAATACCCTTGGAGGGTAAATTACCGAAATACCCCTGGGTTGCGAGATTACCGAATTACCCTTAGTGGGTAAAATTACCGAATTACAAAAATGCCCTTATGGGCCAAATTACGAAAATACCCCTATTGGTAGAAATTACGAAAATGCCCCTATGGGCCGATTTGATAGAATGCCGTAATGGGCCAAATTGCAAAGTGTTATAATGGGCCGATTTATCGTAATAAATCTCTAAATCAATGATTGTTGTTTATATTTGTGGATATTATGCTTTATTATGTATGTTGCATTTGCATAATTTGCATGGGATGGGAAAAATGTTGAAGAGATCGTGTAGCTTATGGCATTGCCACAAAAATGTTTGTTATTATGTTTCATTCGATTCTGGTGGATCTGCCACAAATTCTGATAATGGCTATGTGCTAACCTAAATATGGCTTTGTGCCATCGTGATTATGGCTTTGTGCTAAACGTATTTACCCGGGGCTATGTGCCTAACATATGAATTAACGACTCTGTGTTGATCATTTTTACCAAGGTCAGTGCCTAGGTTATATTACCGTGATATGAAATTCGTGTGGCTCGCCACAATCAGATAGTGGCTATGCCACGCATAATTATGACTCTGGTAGCTTTGCCACAAAAATTATGAAAAGCAATTTGACTGCAGCGGTGGCTTGGCCACAATATATATATTAAATGGCATCTTGCCTGTGATTGGTGTGTTTGGCGGGTGGGTTGACTTGATCCCACAGTGTGATGGGATGGTACGGGTGGTGTGTAGCGGATGGATTACTAGAATGGGTTGGGTTGCATACATTGTACATATATAAATATATTCTGTTTTGTAAATGGGCTTCGGTCCAAGTGTATGTTAAAAGGGCTTAGGCCCATGATATTGCTATATGGGTTCAGGCCCAGTAGATGAAGGTAAGGGATTTCACACTGAGTTCTTGTAACTCACTCCCCCTTTTTCTTAACCCTTGTAGGTAATGCTCAGTGATGTGGATTTGGGCCACGGATGACTCGATGGAGGCCATACTTCAGTAATGATGTTATTGAACTTTAGATTTCTATTTCCGCTTTTTTTACTACTCTTACTATTTTGGGTTTTTATGTTGTAATAAGGCCTCTGGAATAGTTTATTTTTGCTTTATGTTTGTCGTACTTACTATTTTGCTTGAATGATTTTAAATGGGTATTTTTCTAAAAACTTAAATAAAGGTTTTCCAAAATAGATTAACAAATGGATTTCATAACAAACTTTTACAAATAGTTTAACTCGGAAAGTTTTTCTCGAACTATCAACGATATTTTCAAAAGTCACGATTTATAAAGATTTCTAGTTCAAATTATTGATTTATCAAACAACCTTCGAGGTTAGTAGTACTTTATCAAATATTTCAAATCAACTCGTTTTCTCAAAAGGATTTAACATGTTTTTCTCATGTGACATGTCAGATCCGGTCTTAATGCATGGGCCGAGTTTGGGGTGTTACAATTACAATGTCAACCATCTATAATTCACGCGTCGAATAACTCTTTTCATGCAACTTTAACTGTATGGAAGCATAAGCCATCACTATACATTCTTGTACTAAAACACACTCCAAACCATTCAATAACGCATGACTGAAAATCATAAACTCTTTACCCGATTCAGGCTGAACCAAAACTGATGCTTCAGTTAACAGAGTTTTCAACTGTTTAAAACTTTATTAACATTTATTAAACCAAATCAAACTTCGCACGAATGAAAACTTCAACAATCGAAACAACTTTATTTTACAATAATATTTCTCAAATAGAACCGTTCCGATAGATATAATTCTATATCATGTCTTCTAAAATATGAATTCTTCATTCAGACTATCCATCTATTTACCCGTGAACGCACAAAATTTATTTCCGGACCCAAGGATAAACTCAAACACATATAACTCAATTAACCTTTCAAACAAATAACCCAATCAAACTAAACAACTGAATCAATCTTGGCTGTCAAACAAGAACTTTTCAAAGAAAATCTTTCTTCTTATTTTCAAGATATCTCAGACATACAATTTATCAAAATTTCTTTAGGATACTAGTCAAAGATCTTAAAAAAAACTGCATAACTCAAATATGACATAACATTTCGTCTTTACTCATTGACATATATCAAGATTTACCTGGAAGTGATAACTATTATACAGATTTGAACTTGATCTTCTATCGTCTATGCGTTTGCCGATGTCAATTCCCTTTCAAGAAAACTAGACATTATAATCATGATCAAACCAGAAATTATAATCATAATAGATATATTCATCTTCGTCAAAAGAATATCTCTTGCAGATAATCACATAGAATCATAATAAAACCGAGGCAGCGAAATCTCAAAGTGTGGAACTATACAGAATTTCTGAAAATTTCAACCCATATAGAATGATAAAGATCTCGATGATATCCCAGAGAAATTCCAGAAGAAAACATCACTCATAAGCAATGAAATCAACTGTGACAGAAGCAATATAATCTTCATGTATATTCAACAAAACAATAAACAGTAGGAACAGAATACTAGCATCATACGGATTTTACCGTCGATTTTTCTTTTAACACAATGGAATAGAATACCATGGAAAGATAGAGCAATGCCGATCATAACCCAAACAGACCAACAATGCTTTCGTCTATCAGTATGTTTAGCTAGCGTTCTCATACGATAAGAGTTTCATTTGAAGATAAATAGCCACATATACCTCTGAGAATAATTGATCAAGTAGAATAATCAGAAGAGATCATTATAAGCTATACAACTTTACTACTGTACTCAGATATCTTTACAATTCAAACATTATTCCACTATCTAATTATGTCATTATTGATTCCTCTTTATCCCATCATCAACAGAAATCAATTAAATAGAACTTCTAATTAATACATTCTTTAGATATCATACCTGAATATTTTGTTTCATCGAAGTCAACTTCTTCTTTAATAGTGACTTTGCATAATCCAAATAGCCTTCAAAATGATTTGATATCTATTCTAGTATTGTCTTTACTGTTAACTCATTCTCTTATCTGACCACAGTATTAATCCTTCATTCACGGAACTCTGTAATTCAACACTTATAAGCTTATTCAATCTAAATCTTACGGATTTTATTGTAACACTATACTGATAAGGGGGTGAAGATTGTAAAGCCTCAACATTTGA
Source organism: Gossypium sturtianum (assembly GCA_025698515.1). Taxonomy (NCBI): domain Eukaryota; kingdom Viridiplantae; phylum Streptophyta; class Magnoliopsida; order Malvales; family Malvaceae; genus Gossypium; species Gossypium sturtianum. Next base: position 98,315,128 of record CM046955.1, on the reverse strand, counting down.
TACTCATAAACACACACATATAATACAACATTTATTATCAACACAATATTATAAATTTTTATTCATACCTTTATGAGTTTCAACTCATCATAGACACATTTTTAATCGAATGCTTGAGTATCATTTTCAGTATCATCAGAATTGGCTCGGTTGGAAACAACTCTGTCTAAGTAAAACAAATCTCATCAAAGTCGGGAGATATCACACTATCACAGGTTATATATGGCATGTATAGCTAGACTCACATACGCTACGTTAGTCCGAGAATCGACTAAAATGTAGCTCTGATACTAATAAATGTAACACCCCTCACCCGTATTCAACGCCGGAATAGGGTTACGGAGCATTATCGGACTTACAAAACAATTAAACAACTATTTAACATACAATTGTTCAATTCAATCATTCATCATTCAATCTCAATCAATTTGTCCATATTAAGAGCCTACGAGGCCTTAAACATGCTTTAGGAGTAGTTTGGGACTAAACCGATAACTCAGGAAATTTTTCAACACTTAGCAAATTAGTATTTTTAAACAAGGGACACACGACCGTTTGGCCAGGCCGTGTGTCTCACATGGCTACCAGACACGCCCGTGTCACAGGCCATGTGAAAACAGGGGGTACATACTAGCTTGGGTCACACGGCCAACCACACGCCCGTGTGCCCTTCAAAGTGGCCACACACGCCCGTGTGCCAGGCCATGTGTTAGGTTGTGCCAAACTTGTAGGGTATACTGACTTATGCAAGACGGCCAAGTCACACGCCCGTGAGCTGGGCCGTGTGCCAATTAGGGGGTATACTGACTTGTACCACACGGCCGATCACACGCCCGTGTGTGTGACCGTGTGGAGCATACTGACTTAATTTCAATTTCAACACCAGGGAACACACAGCCGTGTAACATGACCGTGTGTCAAACACGGCTAAGACACACATCCGTGTCTCTGCCCGTGTGGACAAAAATAGGCCATTTACCAAGCCATTTTGCCACCCATTTTGAACATACCTACACAAGCTCAAATGGTACCATTGTAAGACACAAATATGCAGCCAAAAGTCATCAATCAATGCACAATTATTCTATATCTATTTCAACCACTTTAATACTCAATTCAATGCCATTTATCAAATCAAGTACCTATCAAGCCATCTTGCTTTACTAGACATAATTCACATATATATCTCATTTAATTAAATCATTTCAAACATACATTATCAATTCAACCTCATTCACTCAATATAATTCAATTACCAAACTCAAAACCAAGCATATCTCAAGATATTACACAACACATGTAACACCCCAAACTCGGCCCAGACGTTATGGCCGAATCTGGCAACACCACATTGAAGTGCTTTTCGAAAACCTAGTTTCTTTGGAAAAATCCATTCTTATGATTAAATCTCGTTTATGATCTTAACGAAAATTTTAGGGTATCTTGTTCTTTTAAAAATCAAGTTTTTTTTTTAGCAGGACATTGATCATATTAGGTTGTTACTATACTTTAAAACAATGTTTGATGCGGAAGCTTTTGTTACGAAAACGTGGTGTTTTGAAAAGCATTTATCTTTTGAAAATTAGCGTCCTACTACTCTCAGATGTGAACTAAAATAAGTAAAATCCCGAAATTAAAAGTTAAAATTTAAAGAGGCCTTATTACAAAACAAATACCCAAATCAAATTGATTGGAAATAAAACTCAAATATAAAAACAGGTGCGGTTGTGTGGCCACCTCCGAATCCCTCGCAGCACCGATTCGCCTAAGACCAAGTTACATGCAGACAGATAAGCAGAGAGGGTGAGTTTACGAAAACTCAGTGTGTAACCCCATATAAGCAAAATGGCCAATCAGGCCATAGGCAAGTACAGTCTGGGCCCAAGCCCAAATCAATAACAGTTCAAATCAGTTGGGCCTTAGCCCATTACAATGATCGATGATCGGTGTGGGCCTTAGCCCATTTCAGTGACAGTAATAGTTCAGGCATGCAATCAGAAATCCTACCCAACCAGCCTCTACACTCCATTCCGTCCAGCCCAACACTCCATGTGGGGATAAAATCACCCACCCATCCCTACACTCCAAAATTAGCACTGGTTGCAACACTAAACAGTATTTGCAGCAGAGCTGCCAGTACAGTACACTTCCTCCAATCATAATAATCCCATCCCCATGCAACATACCACACATGTATGCAGCATATATCTCGTGGCATGCTCATATACAGTCATACATAACATAAGGCATACAGTCATTTAATATCATAGGGGCATAACAGTCATTTAATCAGTTTGGGGTCTAGGTATACTTACCGACCCATCAGTAGGTCCACAGTCATCTCGGGCGACCCGTGCAACCTTAACAGTCAAATAGTGAAAATGGGCCCAAAGCCCATAATGTGGGCCCATGTGGACCCACACGCCCGTGTGGCCCATATAGCCCAGAATTGGTCTCGGTCATGAACATTACACAGTTTGGCCCAATATTATCCACACGTTCATGTGGTTTACCCGTGTGGGGCCCACAAGCCCGTTGGGCCCACACGGCCCATTTCGACCCAACGTGGCCTAAAACGGCCCAATACCATGAAATTGCTTATGGTGGCCTCAATAGTCTAACGCCCATGTTTTATGCGTTCAGATTACCACACGAGCGAGCGCACGCTCGTGTAGCGTCAATTGTCCTATTCTCCGACTTTTACCGGTTTACGATTTGGGCGGTGTTTACACACACTTTTTGACATTTTACCGATATTGTTTATGGAGTTTTGCTACACACCTGGGTTCTATTTGTTGAGAAAGTCACCCACGCCTTTGAAACCTACACTTGACCAACAATCCGCAATTATTCATTTAAGCAGTTACTCAATCGAATACACACAAGTTATCCCAATCGTTATACTCACAACAACTTACCTTTGATCGAGTGAAGAGGGAAGTTTCGCCTACCCAAACGTTAATTACAAACCTTATACCCTTCAAAAAGTTCCTAGGCACCAACCGAAAATGAGTAAGCCCTTATTCAACAACCAACAAAATGACACCATACTATTACACTTACCAACAATGCGAGAAAGAGAATCAACTACGAAGTGCAAGACTTAACAACAAGTATTGAATGCTTACCAGAAAATAGAGAAGGGAACATGGTCGGCCCCAAGAGAAAGGAAAGATTCGACAACCAGGAAATGAAAGGGAAGAATGAAAGAAGAGAAAAGCCAGAAGAGCAAATCGGTAACAGTGAAGCAGGAAAAAGAACGGTAGAGAAATAGATTCAAAATGACAAAAGGGGGAGGAAGGTGTATTTGACCAACAGTAGAATTACATGGGAAAAGAAACGAAGATGAGGCAACACAAGACTTGTGGGAGAGAAAGAAGAGGGAAAAGAAAAATGCAAAAAAGGGGAGAGGAGATTTCGGTAGAGGGAAAACAAAACAAAACTGAAAATAAGGAGCATACACTCTGGCCAAATTCTTGAGTGCCCAGAGTCCACTTTTGGCACAACACTCCCTCTCCTCTCACTCCCCTTGATTTTCTCCTAAAATCCCTCCTCCAATCTCTCAACCCTCCAATTCAAATCCCATTCAACCACCCAATTTGAATTCTTCTCAACCACTTCAGTGTTTCAGTCAACCCACAACACCTCCCATGGCACAGCAGCAAAATAAATACTCCACTGCCCCCACCAAGATTCGAACCTCAATCCTCTGGCATAGGTAACATGCCACTTACCCCTTAGACCAACAGACTTTTTATGTCTTGCTTTACCCAATAATAATGTAAAAGCCTACTAACTATAGGCAATGGTTTATTCCTTAAAAACAAAACTTTTTGCACAAGCCCAGACTTGAACCCAAGACTTCTCAAACACTCCCAAACACACCCAAATCACTTAACAACTGAAGCAGACAAGTACTTGCGTTACAAACATACAAAAATAAGTACTTAAATTTTGGGGCGTTACAGCACATACCAACTGGCCATTTGAATATCTTAAACCATCATTAAGCTTACCAAAATAACTCATATCACATGGGAATATATATACTTTAAACCACATAACTTAATCATGATAAATCTCATGGATAAATACATATCAAGCATATATGCATCAATCACAAAAATTACTTATACTCAACAAATTACCACAAAACCTATACTTGCCATATAACCAATATCACAAAGCGTATAAGTACCAAACCATAGCTGGATAGTGTGATATGATCTCTGATGACTTCCAACCCGAGCGAGCCTCCGAATCACTATAAAAATAGAAAAGATAACAAAGTAAGCTATAAAGCTTAGTAAGCTCGTATGATAATAACTCATCACATCAAACAAACACATTTTAAGCCATTATAAATACTATCATATAATTTGTACAATTCCACCTTTATGTCATGTATCCGTTCACATAGTAAACAAGGAATTTCACAGGTTTATTCATTTCAATGCTTACATGATTTGAATACTTCTTATCAAGCCATTCACATTTACATAAGCATAAGCAAATAGAAATAAACTATATTCAATTTAACCATATGAATTCTCATAATTTTCCATTTATTCATCATATGAAAATTTACTTTTAACACTTACTTGTCTATTTCTGTCACGAGTACCTTGACTGAGTCGTACCATCACTTGTAACCACGTTTCGTCAACATTTCCCCGTTGAACCATTTGGAATACTAAAGGATACTCAGAAATCTCGTACACATAGTACCGTACCAATGTAATATCCCAGATATGGTCTTACATGTAATCTCGTATCGATGCCAATAGCCCAGCTATGGTCTTACACGAAGTCTCATATCGATGCCATATCCCAGATAAGGTCTTACACATAATCTCAGTAACCCTAATGTCATGGCATTTGTATCCTATCTATTCCTAAGGTTCAACCGGGACTTTCGCTGTATCGAATCTCTATCGTTCATTTTCGTAGTATCGTGCTCAATAGCATTCACATTTCATTTCAATAATATAGCATTTACCACAATTATATCAATTATGCATTTATACATATATAATTTAATGCTTATTAAACATACGAACTTACCTCGTTCGCTGTAACGACGAATTAGGTCGACTAACTCGATACTTTGTTTTTCCCCCGTTCTTGATCCAAATCTCATTTATCTCAACCTATATAATATCCAAATTCACTTATTTAATCATCATTTCATTTTTAGCACAATTTACACATTTTGGCAAAATTACATTTTTGCCCCTATTATTTTACATTTTTGCAATTTAGTCCTTATCACATAAACTCACAATTCATTCAATTTAATACAAATTCATGCTGGCCGAATATTACCCATTCTCATATCAGCCCATATTTTTATCTATTTTAAAATTCAACCACTAAATTTTCATATTTCACAATTTAATTCAAAATTGACATTTTTACCAAAATTCACTTTACAAAACTTGTACATCTAACAACAATGATTTATTTTCCATCATCAACTAACAAAATACTCATGCGTTCAACAATGGAAACATTTAAATACTTTAACAGTTTTAAAATCGGAGATACAGGTTAGCTAGATTAAGCTGCAACGATATCAAAAACAAAAAAATCATTAAAAATGGAACAAAATTGAACTTACATGCATGAGAATTAATTTGGCCGAATGTCAAGCTCCTCCCATGGCTAATTTAGGTTATAATTTCAGTTGTTGAAGATGAATGAATTACAAATTCTCAATTTGTTTTCTTTAATTAACATTAATTTCCAAATTACAAAGTTAACCTTTAAAAACATTAGTAATTACACCAAATACCATGCCAATATCATCCATTATCACATAAATGGGCTAATAACCACTTAAGGACCTTTACTTTAAGGTTCTATAGCTATTTAATACCTTTAGCTAATAGAACACCACTTTTGCATTTTACGCGATTTAGTCCTTTTTACCTAATTGAGCATTTAAACGGTAAAATTTCTTTACAAAATTTTCACGTAATTAATCTATCATGTTGTAGACATTATTAAAATAATAAAATAAATATTTTGACTTCAGATTTGTGGTCCCAAAACCACTGTTTCGATTTGACCTAAAAAGGGGCTATTACACCATTATTGCCACAGCTCCGTGGGATAGATTCTTCGCCATCATCGAGCCCACCTACTCGGAGCTTACCTTGGAGTTCTGTGCTACATTTTTGGTACAGCAGGTCATGACGATTCATAACGAGCCAGGTACCATCACTTTTCGCCTTGGTGGTTTGGTGTGACATATGAGCCTCCCAGAGTTCGGTGCTGCTATGGGACTCTACACAGAGGAGTTCATGAGCGCCGAGGACTTCCTTCGGCTTCATCGTCACATCCATCACTCGCCATCGTATTGTTGGACCGATCTTACCGATAGCCAGACACCTTATGACGTGAGTCACTCGAAGGTGACTTCTCTCTCTCCGGCCCTACGGTACATTCACACACTCTTAGCTCACGCTTTGACATGTCGAAGAGAGAGCACTGGAGTCTTTAGCACTCACGATGATTACTTTCTATGGAGCATGGCGCACGGGCATATATTTGTGTAACACCCCAAACCCGGCCTAGACGTAATGGCCGGGTCTAGCATGTCACATCAAAAGGTTGTTAAAAGCTATGCGTTCGTTAAAAACTTTGTATCCTTTTTGAAACTCCGAACTTCATTGTTTGTATAAACAAGATTTGCTTAAGGTGTATTCTTGAAAAGATGTTATTATTTTCGAAAAAAAACTTGTTTATTGCAGAAATCTGACTTAATGAATTGCGGAAACGTGATATTTAGAAAACGGTTGTTATTGTTTTAAAAAAAATCTGTGATTAACCGATTAACAATTTATAACTAGCAGAATTACCAAATGAAAGATTAAAAAGAAAAATCCAATGGCCTTATTACGCAAAATATTAACCCAAAAATAATAATATAAAATAAATTAAAACCAAATTTACTAAGTTTCGTAAGAAGCAAATCCGACGTATGGCCACCTCCGAGTCCTCCGCAACTCTAAATCCTCTAACGCTGGGGATTACCTGCACGGTTAAAAGAAAGGGGGTGAGTTACGAGAACTCAGTGCGTAATCCTTGATATCGGTCACTATCTGGGCCTGAGCCCAATCCAACCATCACACCACCCGTACCAACCCTACTCACCATGTGGGGACCAAGTCAACCCACCCAGCCCTACACACCAAGAGCGCAGTCGAGCTGCCAAAATCAATGCAAAGAAAGTCGCCGATGCTGATATACATAGGCCGAGACACTAAAATCAGTATATCGTGGTGGAGCCACTGAATCAGTATAATGTAGCATAGCCACCAGTATAGTACCTCCTCCAAAATACAAATCCCAACCCCATGCAATATGTCGTGTATGTCATGCGCAATCATTACACGTGTATGTAAAATGGCCATGCTCGATGCTGATCATTTGGACATAAATTAACAGCATAACAGTCACACGACCACAGTCAAGTCAATTAAAACGCAGTCATACAATCACAATCCAAATCAATCAAATTCATAGTCTAGTCAGTCATTTACCTACAAGGGCAAAATAGTCATTTTACCCTACAAGGGTATTTCGGTAATTTTACCCACCAAGGGTATTTCGGTAATTTTACCCATCAAGGGTATTTCGGTAATTTTACCCACCGAGGGTATTTTGATAATTTTACCCACCGAGGGTATTTCGATAATTTACCCACGAAGGGTATTTCGATAATTTTGCAAATCATGGGTATTTCGATAATTTTACAGATCAGGGGTGTTCTGATAATTTTGCAAATCAGGGGTACTTTGGTAATTTCGCAAACTGATTGTATTTTGGTAATTTTGCAAACCGGGGGTATTTCGATAATTTTTCAAACTGAGGGTATTTCGGTAATTCTGTAAACCAAGGGTATTTCAGTAATTTTGTAAACTAAGGGTATTTCAGTAATTCTGTAAACCAAGGGTATTCTAAACAGAGATAACGATACGAATGGGCCTAGGACCCATTCTCGACCTAAATGAGCCCACACGCTCGTGTGGCACATTTAGCCCAAATCTAGCCACAGATATGAGATTCACATAGACCAGTCCAATATCTACTATACAATCATACAATTTATTCATATGGGCCCACGGGCCCAACGCAGCCTAAACCCATGAGAACACTCATGGGGGCCTCAACTATCGCGTCGAAGCTCCCACACGTGCGCTCGCACGCTCGTGTTGCTACCATCACCGTGTGACTGGCATTTCGGCATTTGCCGCTCTACAGCTAGAGTAGTACGAAATACACACCTGATAGGAATCTGGAGTTAATCCGCACTCCGACCACTCCTGTGCCCAAATGCCCACCAAGGTATGCTTACTCTCCTCATGGATTGCTCTATTTAAAGCTAGCTTCTCACCTTCCCTCTTGCTATCTTCCCGATGTGGGATCCCTCCTTCAGTAGAGTTTAAATCCAACACAAACTCTGACCGTCCAATCCGCAAAATAAATACTCCCTTGCTTGACATGAGATTCGAACCTTTGCCCTCTCCTATGCTCCAGACGCTACATGCCACTACAACACAAGCTCCTTTTGTGACTTAGAACATGCGCAACTAAATATAAGCCTATGGGCCAAAGTCTAAGTTCATTTAAAAGAAAAAAAAAAGAATTGCAAGCGCCAAGACTTGAACCTTGGACCCCTTGCTCCCTCCATGGCGTCACTCCCATGCTCCCTAAGTGGCGCCACTTTGCCACTTCACCACAACTCCTCTTGTGTCATTTTTCTCCACATTTTATTCTTAAAGCCTACTTACTAACTCCCAAGGTTTTATTCACCTAAAACCAATTTTTTTCCTAAGCCCAGGTTTGATCCCGGGACTTCATGGAAGCCCCCTAACCTTCCAAAATCACTCACCTAATAGGTCCAACTTGCATTAGTGTCGTTCTCTTGTTCTCAAAAATTTTAAACGCTCCCATGGCCAAGGCCCAATAGGCCCAATTCTAGTAGGCCCAAATTCGGGTCGTTACAAATCTACCCCCTTAAAGAAATTTCGTTCTCAAAATTTCCAACTATATAATAGCCGCACAACACAGATTACACCATTACGCTTCCGCTGTGCACTCTCATCCCAATAACACTACAACACTTCTAACTTAATCTTTAAACCTCTTACACACAATCAACAATCTAACCACAGAAACAAACAGATATTTATCACACATGCATACAATTTCCATATTCAACATCACATCCAAACAAAACACACAAAGAATAAATACAAAAATACAGTCATTTCATCATATAACAAAGTATGGTGTCAGGAAACTTACGGATTTGGTGCCAGAGACTCGGTGTGCCATACTTCCAATAACACTATCACTTTTTCTAAACCAAAGTTTAAACAGATTTGGAAAAATTTTCAAACCCATTCTACAGCTGAGTTTTGTAACCTGGCTCTGATACCATTAAATGTAACACCCTAAACCCGGCCTAGACGTTATGGCTAGATCTAGCATGTCACATCAAAAGGTTGTTTAAAAGCTATGCGTTCGTTAAAAACTTTGTATCCTTTTTGAAACTCCAAACTTTATTGTTTGTATAAACAGGATTTGCTTAAGGTGTATTCTTGAAAAGATGTTATTATTTTCAAAAAAAAAACTTGTTTATTGCAGAAATCTGACTTAATGAATTGCGGAAACGTGATATTTTGAAACGGTTGTTATTGTTTTAAAAAAAAATTCGTGATTAACCGATTAACAATTTATAACTAGAAGAATTACCAAATGAAAGATTAAAAAGAAAAATCTCAATGGCCTTATTACGCAAAATATTAACCCAAAAATAATAATATAAAATAAATTAAAACCGAATTTACTAAGTTTCGTAAGAAGCAAATCTGACGTATGGCCACCTCCGAGTCCTCCGCAGCTCTAAATCCTCTAACGCTGGGGAATACCTGTACGGTTAAAAGAAAGGGGGTGAGTTACGAGAACTCAGTGTGTAATCCCCGATATCGGTCATTATCTGGGCCTGAGCCCATACAGAATCAATCTGGGCCTAGGCCCTATTCGGTAGCAAGCTGGGCCTAAGCCCCAAAATCATGGTAATGTAACAAAAATGCAGCCCAACCTAATACAACCATCACACCACCCGTACCAACCCTACACACCATGTGGGGACCAAGTCAACCCACCCACCCTTCACACACTAAGCGCGCGTAAGCCGCCAATATCAACGCAACAAAGTCATCGATAACGTGATATCGTGGTGAGCCACTAAAATCGATATATCGTGGCGGGCGGTGAAAGCGATATAACGTGGCATAGCCACCATCAGATACTTCCTCCAAAATACAAATCCACCCCATGCAATATGTCGTGTATGTCATGCGCAATCATTACGTGTATGCAAAATGGCCATGCTCGATAATATCATTTGGACATAAATTAACAAAGATAGCGATCCACACGACCACGATCAAGTCAATTAAAACACAGTCATACAATCACAGTCCGAATCAATCAAATTCATAGTCTAGTCAGTCATTTACCTACAAGGGCAAAATAGTCATTTTACCCTACAAGGGTATTTCAGTAATTTTACCCACCAAGGGTATTTCGATAATTTTACCCACCAAGGGTATTTTGGTAATTTTACCCACCGAGGGTATTTCGGTAATTTTACCCATTGAGGGTATTTCGGTAATTTACCCACTAAGGGTATTTCGGTAATTTTACAAATCAGGGGTATTTCGGTAATTTTATATATCAGGGGTGTTTCGATAATTTTGCAAATCAGGGGTACTTTGGTAATTTCGCAAACTGAGTGTATTTTGGTAATTTTGCAAATCGGGGGTATTTCGGTAATTTTACAAATTGGGGGTATTTAGGTAATTTTTCAAACTGAGGGTATTTCGGTAATTTTATAAACCAAGGGTATTTCAGTAATTCTATAAACCAAGGGTATTTTAGTAATTTTGTAAACCATGGGTATTTCAATAATTCTGTAAACCAAGGGTATTCTAAACAGAGATAACAATGCGAATGGGCCTAGGGCCCATTCTCGACCCAAATGGGCCCACACGCTCGTGTGGCCCATTTAGCCCAAATCTAGCCACAGATATGAGATTCACATAGACCAGTCCAATATCTACTACACAATCATACAATTTATTCATATAGGCCCACGGTATGCTTACTCTCCTAATGGATTGCTCTATTAAAAGCCAGCTTCTCACCTTCCCTCTTGCTAGCTTCCCGATGTGGGATCCCTCCTTCAGCAGAGTTTAAATCCAACACAAACTCTGACCGTCCAATCTGCAAAATAAGTACTCCCTTGCTTGACATGAGATTCGAACCTTTGCCCTCTCCTATGCTCTAGACACTACATGCCACCACAACACAAGCTCCTTTTCTGACTTAAAACATGCGCAACTAAATATAAGCCTATGGGCCAAAGTCTAAGTTCATTTAAAAGAAAAACAAAATGAATTGCAAGCGCCAAGACTTGAACCTTGGACCCCTTGCTCCCTCTATGGCGTCACTCCCTTGCTCCTTAAGTGGCTCCACTTTGCCACTTCACCACAACTCCTCTTGTGTCATTTTTCTCCACATTTTATTCTTAAAGCCTACTTACTAACTCCCAAGGTTTTATTCACCTAAAACCAAATTTTTTCCTAAGCCCAGTTTGATCCCGGGACTTCATGGAAGCCCCCTAACCTTCCAAAATCACTCACCTAATAGGTCCAACTTGCATTAGTGTCGTTCTCTTGTTCTCAAAAATTTTAAACGCTCCCATGGCCAAGGCCCAATAGGCCCAATTCTACTAGGCCCAAATTCGGGTCGTTACAATTTGATTTGGCTTACTTCATCGCTCTAGCCTTTAGCCATTAGACTGACCACCATAGGAAGGGCCCCATCTGCTTAGGCCCTTACGTGACTCGCCTCGCTCGACACTTCGGTCTCCTAGACACACCGAAGCAGACCTCCACACTTACACTAGTTGGCCAGATGTCCCTTCAGGGCATCTCGAGCATGATACACATGAGGATGATCGAGCGGCATCGTGGAGTGGATCCTCCTCAGTACAGATTGTTTCATTCTGATGCTCAGAATGACCCTGAGGACTTCACTGATGATGTTCCTCCCTATCACGAGGACCCACCATAACCTCCACCTTCGAGTCACTGGCCTATTCCTTCTACTGCTAGCTTTCGAGGACTATCCTTCGACGAGTTTACTAGTTTTTGTCAGTACTATGTTCAAAGGTTTGACAATATTGATGTGACATTGCAACAGATTTGTCAGCATCTCCATATCGCTCCTCCAGCGCCGACGACTCACGACACCGATGTGTCTGATGATGAGGACCATTGAGTCATTTTCATTTATTTTCATTTATTTTTTATTTTACTTTTTAGTTTTATTTTTATTTTTCTGTTTATTTTATTTCCATAGACTTCTTTTGCTTTTATATTTTGAACTATATTTTATTCATTATGGTTGTTTCTAATCGGGTTAGTAACCTTTTAATCTTCTTCTGCATTGTGTTTATTTTCTTATCAGTTGCTCAGAATCTTGCACTACCTCTATATTTATCTACAATTCCGCTTTTCACTATTTTGGGAACTTCATTCAATATTCAGGGCAGTTTCAATTATCTCCCTCTCTTATGATATTTTGTTTATACTGTGATTATATCTGTTTGTACATTGAGGACAATGTACATCTTAAGTGTGGGGAGGTTATTTATATGATTATTAGAAAATTCCTGAATTATGTCTTGTGTTAAGTAACTTTCTCATATTACTATTAGAATGGAATTTTTATCGATTTATGATTTTTATTGATGTGTTTTGGATTATATTCATAGGTATTTGTGCATTGATTGTTTAAACTTTAAGACACCAAAGAATCAAGCATGATAAGTCTATTTTCAGAATTAAAAATTGTTAGGTTGTTTCCCTGAATTGAGGTATTACCTTGAAGTTTGAGATTTGCAAGATTGACATCAAAAACCTTAATATTTGTGAGATTTTTGAGCCTTTAGAGCATACACTTTTCTTGCTCATTTTATTATTGTTTATGAGTGTGTCAATACTGATTGGTTATTCTAGAACTTGCTTCGATTATACATGTCGATGCCACACCTTTGATTTGATATACTGAGATGATAAAGGCACCTAGGTTTTAACCCACTTATCCCGAAAAGCCTACCTTCATAATTAACCCTTAGTGAACCCCTTTGAGCCTAATAAACCGTTTCTTGATCTACTGTTAATATTAACCCATAACTCATTCTTTTTGATTCATTGAGAATTTTTCCTATTTGATTGACACCCTTTTTGTCGAGATTTGATTTGGTTAGTTGCCTAACTATGTTCTTTTGTTCAGTTGTTAAATTATCTCTTATTATCTTTATTAATGAAAAAAATGGAAAAAAAAATATTATTATATTCATTTACATTTATATAATTATATGTCGATTGAGCTTGAACATTTATATTCATATTTTGAGAAGAAGCTTATGTTTTATTGAATAGTTTCGATTGATGTAATTCAACATTTGTTTATTTTTCTAGTTTGGTAATTTATCAATTCGATCTCGATTCTAACCCTCTTTTTTAGCCTTTATCCACACCTTTTACCCAAGCCCCATTACAACCTTTTAAATACCTTTCGATTTGTGTATCATCTCATTTTATAGTGGTGGAGATTTGATTTTCATGCATGCCTATGGTAATGACTTTTCATGTTTGACTTTTGAGTGCTTAATTTTTGAACCTTAAACACTTTAAGTGATTTGAGTGAATCTTTAGTGAGGATGTCAATTCTTGTTGGTTTTGAATTAAAGATAATTACTTAGATAAGGGGGAATACCTATGTTTTCATGCTTTAAAAATGTGTGACTTGGATTGTTTGAATCTTTAGTGCTATTTTAGTTGAATTATCAATGTATGATTATTTGTGAATTATGGCAAAACATTATTGATGAGAATTATGAATTGAGAAAGTTTAATTTTTAATTGTGAGTTGAGGATTTTGCTTGAGGACAGGCAAACAATTAAGTGTGGGGATATTTGATAAACCATAAAAGTAACATGTTTTAATCCCATGCTAAGCATGTTTTTGGATGATTTATTATATAATTTAGTGAATTTGATGCTCCTAATCTTTTAATTTCATGTTTCTATACTTAGTGACCATAGGGGAGCAAAAGGAGAAAAAAATGGGCCAAAATCAGACAAAACGATCTACTTTTAGGATCCACACGGCCTGGGCACTCCCACACGGGCTGAGCACATGCTAGTGTGAGCCACACGGGTTGGCCACATGCCCATGTGCCAGCCTGTGTCAATTTCGAACCCTGTTTCCCTAACACGCAGAAAAAGCTAATTTTTAGGGTTTCTGAGCATTCTAAAGTTTATAAATACACACTAGAAGAGGATCTAAGGAGAGCACGCAGAGTAGAACGAAGAAATTACTCGAAGAACACCGTCGGAATCAACTCAGAAGCAGGATCTCCTTAAATATTGAAGATCTCCATTCAATTTCTCTAGAAGTTTTTGGGTTCTTTATGTCTTGTTGTTTTCATAATTTTGAGATGTTTTCTTTCCAAATTATGAACTAAATTCCCTAGATACCTAGGGAAGATGAAACCTATGATGAATATTATTATTTGATTTTTCTAAGTTACATGATCAATATTTGTTCTTGATCTCAATTATGTGTACTTACTTCATGTGTTAATGTTTTCAAGATATTAATTCATGATTGATGTGCTTATTTCAGTGGAGCAAAAGTCCCTGTTTAAGAATAGATCTGGCATAATTGAGTGGAGTTGCATGCAATCCTAGAAATAGGACGAAATAAATCTACTGGATTAGAGTCAAATCTAATAGGGGAACCCATAGATCGAGTTAATGCGACAATAGGGGTTTTAATTAGAAAGAGATTTCAATTAATCAACCTAGAGTTAGTTATTTTTACTTTCGAAAGAGATATTAATATAATTTAGGGATTTCTACGGATCAAGGCAAGTGAATAAATCATTTAATTCAGATTTAGAATAATAAGTGAAGTCTAGGGGGATTCTTTCCTGGGCATCGTCTTTATCATTGGTTTTCTTCGAATATTTTTCCAATTCATTCTCTGTCGAGTCTTTAGTAATTAGTTTAATTTTATATTAAAAACAACCATTCAATTTATAGGCTAGATAATAGAAAGATAGTAAGTACTAGTACTTTTAGTCCTCGTGGATACGATATTCCCGACTCACCAGCTATACTATTATTCGATAGGTGCGCTTGGCATTGTCGTGATTTTAGTTAGTTAAGTGAATCACATCATCATCACACGGGCGTGTGTGTTGGCTGTGTGACCCAAGTCAGAGAGTTACAAGGGGTCGGACACGGGCTGGGACACAGCCATGTGCTCCCATTTCGAATGTCCAAACGACCTGTGACATGGGCGTGTCTTTGGCTGTGTGAGACACACGGCCGGGCCACACGGGCGTGTGTCCCCTATTTTTGGGAACATTTTCTAAGTGATCTAAAAGTTTCTAAAGTTTTGGGCCACCCCAAATGCATGTTTTGGGCCTCGTAGGCTCGTATTAGGGACAATATGATTGGTTGTGAATGAATTGTATTTGAATTGACTAATTGTATGTGAAATGTATGATTACTGTGCTGTAAGTCTGGTAATGCTCCGTAACCTTATTTCGGCATTGAATACGGGTAAGGGGTGTTACATGAAGCCTCTAGTTCTTCATTCTGTTCTCCAATTTCTCCATAAGTCAATAACTACAAAAGTTGAAAACCAATAAAATGATGATTGAGGAAGAAACTCTCAAATCACGAAAGAAATGTTACAAAGGAAAAGTTAAATAAAAATCATGTAAAGAAATATGAGAAATGAACTTGTTTAGGGTTTAGGAAAATGGCATGCTTACTAGCAAAGGTGCTGGTGATTCACTTTGTTCGTTGCTCTCATTTTTCTTCTTTCCATGCATGGGGAGAATTCCATCCATTTCATACCTTTTTACCTCAAGAAGTGATCGAAGAGTAATATTGCGCTCTTTATGGCGATATTTTTACAATAATGAGA
The DNA here is from genome assembly GCA_025698515.1 of Gossypium sturtianum. Lineage (NCBI taxonomy): Eukaryota > Viridiplantae > Streptophyta > Magnoliopsida > Malvales > Malvaceae > Gossypium > Gossypium sturtianum. The sequence goes on along the minus strand of CM046955.1, from coordinate 98,299,039 downwards.
TATTATCAAACATCAGTGATAAATGGGATATATATATTTTCCTACATATGGGAAAAAATAGATCATAGGAATTGTAAAAGTCATTTAAAGATAATTACTTTATCAATCCTCCCATTTTTGTGTGGATTTTTAGTAAAAATCCAATTGTTTAGGAACTCAGGCAGCAGCTTTAACTGATATGCATAGCATTCAAGATATCCATGTAAGAAAATGGTAGTTAATAGAGCTATTTGTTTATGTTTCTAAGAAGTGTGGATGCTTACCTTGTTGTATCTTCTATTCGAAGTAGGAGCTTGAGCTTCAGGAGGCAGAGTAGAGACAGGGGTTGCCTCTATTATATAACCAGTTGTTTGTGCGACTACTGGTTTCAAACCATTTAGTAAATTTTGTCAGGACAATAACTTTGTTCTACTATATATGTAAAAAAACTAAAATAGTTTATATAAAACACACACACAAGTGGTAAACAGTTAACCTTTTGAAATGAAAGAAGTACAAACTGAATATGACAACCTACCTAAAAAAACCTTAAGGGTATCTAAACCAGATATAACATATGTGGAAAGAGTTTAATATTAAAAACCTTATGTTGAACAATTTTCATAAAATATTTTTAAACCTTAAACTACCATCCAAAAATAAAATTGTAAGTGTTCATTTACTTCAAAGAATATATATATATATTTTGGAAAACTAAAATCATTTTCACTATTTGTATGAAATAAATTTTACCATTTTTTTATTTTTAAAAAATTATGAACTGATATAGAAAAGTTTAGTGTTAAACTTAAGGGATCTCTTTTTCTCTCACTCTTATTTATATTATCGGGGCATTGTTAATTTACTTTATTCAAAATGCTTTCAGGTGGTGCAACCTAGCTAAAAAAAAATCTAAAATAGGCTTTTTTTCTTGGTAATATTGGTAGGAGGAAGATTGGTGGTGTTGAATAGAAATCTATATACTCTTATTTGGATTGCCGGTGCATGACTCAAGTTCTCATTCTTCCTCTCTTTGTTTTATTATTGATCTCATGGACTTAATTCATGCGAGTTTATATGAAACATATTGATGTGACTTAACCATAATCACAATATCTTTTATTAAATAGGTACATATATTTCAATTGGAGAAATTTTTATTTTTATTCTTAAATGCAACTTCAATTAAGCTAGGTTTTGTTCAACCGTGTTAAGCTTATGTGGACAAAACCAAAGAAAGAAATTCAATCCTATCTCTCTCTTTTTTTAATTGAAATATTAATTATTATAAAATGAATAAAATAAGACAACACTCACTAAATCTTAGCATAACAAGATAGAAATAGCTTATTTCTAAAGAAAAAGAAGTAGCTCCAAATTAAACAAAATATATATAAAAAATAAAAATAAACCTACCCTAAGAGCAGGAAGTTTTGATTGAAAAATGGAAACAGTTTAAAGCTAGGCGTAGTCAAATTTACAACCTAAAAGAAAACTTGTATATCCTAAAATAAACTTTTGGAACCATCTTGAAGGAAAAGTACAAGCTTATATCCCACATTAGTTAAATACCAAGTGTGAGATGTATATATATGGGAACCCTCTTGAGTGGTGATTGAATGACTAAGCTTGTCATAAACCGTAAAAGTAACATATTTTAACCCCACATTTAGCATACTTTTGGATGATTTATCCCCTGACTTATGTAAAAAGGTGCTCTTAATCCTTTCTTTTCATGTTTTATACTCAGGAAAGCACCGGAGGATGGAAAGAATGAGAAACGGGCTCAAAACGGACCAAATTGGGCCAAAGTGAAAATCGACACGTCCTGGACTTGAGCCAACATGGTCGTGTCTCCTTGATAGACTAGAACACGACCTGATCACGATTTACACGGGCGTGTCACCTCATTAAAAGTTCAAACACGGCCTGGCCACGATTCACACGGGCGTGTGCATGGCCGTGCCCCTGCCGCGGCCAAGAGGAGTTTTACTCGGATTTGGATACTTAGAGGCAAAGAAACACATTCCAAAGTCTAATTAAACATCCAAATAGGAACTTCACTTAGATTTGGATACTTGGAGGCCAAGTAAGGCATCTCCAAGCCTATATAAACATCCTAGGGGGCAACTTAAGACGGGGGAGTTCGGCAGAAGCCGGAGCCCAGTACCTTTGATAGGGGGCGGTGAGCTAGGCCAAGGAGCCGAGCCGAAAAGGTCAGATTTGTGGGAAACACTCAAAGATAGCCAGTTGATCCATCTCAAGAAGCCGGAATTCTACTCAAGACGACGGATCTCTCATTCAATTCCTTCAGGGGGTTTTAGGGATTTCTTATGTTTTGTTTTATCTTTTCTTACGAGATGTTTTCTTTTATCGTTATGAACTAAACCCTTGAGATACAGAAGGGGATGAAACTAGATGAATCTTGTTATCGTTTCTTTGAACTATATGATAAATACTTGATTTGTTCTTAATTATGTGTTCTTAATTCTTGTGTTAATATTTCCTGGATATTGATTCAAGTTTGATGTGCTTAGGTAGAGGAGTAAAAGTCCCCGCTTAAGAGTAGATTTATCATAATTAAGCGGAGTTGATCGCGCGCCTAGAGATAGGGTGACGAGATTTTGCGGATTAGGGTGAAACCTAATATGGGAGTCCATAGATCGAGTTAATGCAATTCTAGGGGTTTTAATTAGAAAGAGATTTCAATTAATCAACCTAGGGTTAGGCGTTATTAAGCCGAGAGGGTTTAATATGCATTAGGGAGTCTTACGGATCAAGTCAAGTGAATAAATCGTGCAGTTCGAGTTAGATAACAAGTGAAGTCTAGGTGGATTCTTCCTAAGGGTATCGTCTTAATCGATTGAGTTTTTCCAACAATATTTCCCCAATTCATTCTTTTTGTCTTTGCGTCTTTAGCTTAGTAGTTAGTTAAATTTAGATTAAATAAAAACTTCACTTATTTTCGGCTAGATAATAAAAAGAAAGTTAGTATTGGTACTTTTGGTTCATTTGGGTTCGACAATCTAGTCTTGCCTAATCTATACTACTGTTCGATAGGTGCACTTGCCTCAATCATTGTTATAGTTAGTTCCAGGTTCGATCATTATAAATTTAAAACTCAGAAATCAACGATCAAGTTTTTGGCGCCGTTCTTGGAAACTAAAATATTAAGAAAGCTCAATTTTTATTACTTTAGCCATTATTATTATTATTATTTTTTTACTTTGCTAAATTTTCTTTTATTTGATTTTGGCAGATAGAGGAGATGGCACTGAATAACTATCAGTGGCAAGTTATGAGGACAAAGCCAACAAAAGTAGCCGATATCTACAACCTCGACCCAATAACTGGGCTATCAAACCGATTAGAGATGTTAAATAAAAGTTTGATGATTTGTGTTCTTCGTAGATACATCCAGTTATGCAGCACGAAACAAGCGGAGGCGTGGCGAATCTTGAGTACCCACCCTACGGATATGGCATAGAGAACAAACAAGTCCACTATATGGGTAACTATTCTAGACCTCAAAATAATTTTTATAGTGACACTTATAATGCAGGTTGGAGGTACCAACCTAATTTCTCGTGGGATGATCAAAGTAGCCAAGGACCGGAACTTCCTCCAAATTTTCAACAACCACCTTACCAACAGGAAGAGGAGTCGAACCTCGAGGAGATGCTAACAAAATTCATGGTAGCCACAGATACCCGTCTCCAAAAAACTGAGACAACACTTAATAATCAACAAGCATCGATCAAAGGGATCGAGAACCAAGTTGGGGAACTTACTAAGTCAGTTGGACAACTTGCAAAGTTAATTTCCAAACGACCGCAAGGGTGTCTACCAAGCAACACTGAAACTAACCCAAAAGAGCAAATTCAAGCCGTAACAGCTCATGAAAGTGAAAGGTTAGTGGAATCTGACCCAAGGCAAGAGCCTGTAGTTAGTGAAGGTAAGGTTGAGGTAAGCCATGATTTACCAAACCCGGTAATTACAGAGTACCAAGCTCATATGCCATACCCCAATGCGATAAAGAAAGACCATACAGAGGAACAATTCAGTAAATTTCTTAAACCTCCAAAGAAGTTTCTTATTAACTTGTCGTTTCTTGAAGCTCTTTCGTAGATGCCAGATCTTAGACCTCGTGTCAATAAAGAAGAAATGCATGAGGAACGAAGGCTTCGGACCGAAGGACTAGACGAGTGGAAGACACACTTCAAAGAGAAATTAAAAATATAGGAAGCAAAAACAAGGCAACTCCACGACAAAATTGACGATGGGACAACCCAGCTTAAGATAGGAGATCAGGTACTCAAAATCTTCCCAGATGGAACAGTCGAGGTAACTAATCCTAAATTTAGCACTTCTAAGGTAAACACTACTCGACTTAAACTTTATATCCACAACCGAATTGATCACATGAGAAAGGATTTTCACCTCCTCAAACCACCATGACCATACGAATGAGAGGTAAAGTCTAGCTTAAGACTATAAACGAGCGCTTCTCGGGAGGCAACCCGAGCACTAACCCCATAAATTTTTACATTTTTAATTCTTCTTTTACTTTTGTTCTTTCTTTTTAGCACCTAACTATAAACTAACCAAAGTGCAGATTTCCAGACCACACGGCCTTACACACGGCCATGGCGTGGTGGCCGTGTAACACCTGAGAGAAGGTACAAGGCGGGGCAACCACGGATCCATAATCTCTATTTAGACCCCCTTCTTCCTTTTTCTTTTTTGAGTTGTCTTTCTTCTTTCATTTTCCATTATTTACTTTTATTTTTATTTTTATTTTTATTTTCCATTATTTACTTTTATTTTTATTTTTATTTTTTTATTATTTTCTTCTTATTCTTCATACCATTTAGATTTAGCTTAGGATATAATAAAATCGGGCCTATTGCTTGAGGATTCAATTTCAAGCGGTTCAAGACGCTCCCCCACGTTCACCTCTGCCAATCCTATCCGGTTTCTTTTCTTTAAAAATTTAGGAAGTTTCACTTCTCTCCCTATCTTATGATTTTATTTTGCTATTATCTATCTTTGTACATTGAGGACAATGTACATCTTAAGTGTGGGGGGGTTAACTATAGTATCATTTGAAAATCCCTGAATTATGCCTTGTCTTAAAGTAAGTTTCTCATATTATGATTTGAATGAAATTTCCATGATTTATGATTTTTATCGATATGTTTTAGATTAATTCATTGATAATTGTGCATTGATAATTAAATTATAAGAATATTAGAGAATCAAGCATGATAAGTCTATTTTTCAGAAATTAAAAATTTTTCTAGGTTGTCTACCTGAATTTAAATATTACTTTGAAGTTTGAAATTTACGAGGATGACATCAAAATACCCATAATTTTCGTGAGATTTTGAGCCTTACAGAGCATATATTCTTTTTCTTGCTCACTTTTTTTTATTATGAGTGTGTCAACATTGATTAGTTATTCTAGAACTTGCATCGACTATACATGTCGAGACCACACCTTTGATTTGATAGCACCTAGAATTTAACTAAAAAGCCTACCTTCATAATTAACCCCTAGTGAACCCCTTTTAATCCTAACAACCTTTTTATTAACTCACCCACTAATATTAACCCAAAACCTTTTGTATTTGTTATCACCATTCTTCTTGACTACCCTTTTTTGTCGAGATTTGATTTGATCAGTTGCCTAACTATGTTCTTTATTTCAGTTGTTAAAGTTCTTTATTATTACTTGATTTGTTCTTAAAAAAAAACATCGAAGTATATTCAGTATTAGTATGATGAAAAGTGAGCTTATACAGTTAAAGTCTATTTATTGAAGAAGAAGCTCGTATTATTAGTTTCAAAGTTTCAATTCATGTAATTATTTATTTTTCGATTCGTTGTTTCTTGTTAGGTAATTTTTCAGGTCGATCTCGATTCTAACCCTCTAATTCAGCCTTTATCCACACCTTAACCCAAGCCTGTTACAACCCTTTCAAAGACCTTTTGATTTGTGCATCATCTCATATTACGATGGTGGAGATTTGATTTTCATGCAAGCTTATGGGATTAACTTTTTAGGTTTGACATTTGAGTGCTTAATTAGACCTTAAACACTTGAGTGATTTGAGTGAATCTTTTGTGAGGATGTCAATCCTTGTAGGTTTTGGATCGAGGTAATTATTTAGATGAGGGGAAACACCTATGTTTTGTGCTACAAATGTATGACTTATATTGTTTGAATCTTTAGGACTCTTTGAGTTAAATTATCCATGTATAAATTATCTATGAATTATGATGAGACATTGTTGTGAGAATATTGAATCATGGAAAGTTCGTTTTAATTGTAAGTTGAGAATTTTGCTTGAGGACAAGCAAAAGCTTAAGTGTTGGGGTATGTGATAAACCGTAAAAGTAACATAATTTAACTCCACATTTAGCATACTTTTGGATGATTTATCCTCTGATTTATTTAAAAAGGTGCTCTTAATCCTTTCTTTTCATGTTTTATACTCAGGAAAGCACCGGAGGATGGAAAGAACGAGAAACGGGCTCAAAACAGACCAAATTGGGCCAAAGTGAAAATTGGCACGGCTTGAACTTGAGCCAACACGGTCGTGTCTCCTTGATAGACTAGAACACGGCCTGATCATGATTTACACGGGCGTGTCATGTAACACCCCAAACCCGGCCCATTCGTTATGACCGAATTTGAGATGCCACTGCGGATGTAACACCCCAAACTCGGACAGGACACCACGTCCGAATCTGGTATGTTACGGGGAAAAACGTTTTTGAGTGATCAGATTTTTCGTTTAAAGGCGGGGTAAAAACGTAGGGAATTTGAGGAAAATTGAAGTAGACCTGTTTGATTAGATTTGAAAACTTATCCAAAGTATATAGTTAAAAAGCGAGTTGATTTCATTTAGCATTTCCAACGATCTCTTAGTGCTATTTGTGAAACATTTTAGACTTCGTAGAATATCGAGTTTGGTTCGAAGCTCATTTGAGTTTACTTTATAGCAAAGCATAGTGAGATACCCGATGGTATAGTTTAAAACACATTGCGTTATAGTTTTGAAAACATTATCTTACCAAATTTTTAGTAAAATTTCATACCAAGTTATTTGTTAAGCAGGTTGAGAATCTAATTATAACATAACCATCATAAAACATAATTTAAAGGCCTTTTACAAATCCAAATTAAATCTCAAATAAAAGCAAATAAGCTAAAGTACCCAAAGTGAACAGTCTGAGCAACACTTTTATTAAAGCATGGCATGTGCACCCCGAGTCCACCCCGGCTCCATGTTCGCATCTACGGGTCACCTGAAATGTCAAAGGAGAGGGTGAGTCGAATGACTCAGTGCATAAATCCCGCTCCCGATGAAACAACATGCTAACACACATCATACATAGCAACATAATCAATGCAACCCGATCCTAACCATCCGTATCTCCTTTTTCTACCCGTGTGGTACCAAACCACTTTGGTGGTGCCAAACCACTGGTGACATATAGTCACAATGTGTTACCAAAACACTGGTGTCCCAAAGACACAATATCCATCAATGTGGTGCCAAACCACTGGTGTCCCAAAGACACGTTTGTGCTACCAAAGCACTGGTGACCGAAGTCACAAATCCAATGATGGGGCCAACCCATCGTGTGATACCCAATCACTAGAAGACGATCCCATATCTCAAGTGGGGCCAACCCACGGTGGTGTTAACCACAAGGACAAGTCGCAATGAGGTGCCCAACCTCGGTGTCCCAAAGACACAAATGTGGTACCAAACCACCTTTGTTGGCCGTAGTCACAATAATCGAATGATGGGGCCAACCCATCGTGTGATACCCAATCACTAGCGAGACGATCCCATATCTCAAAGTGGGGCCAACCCACGGTGGTGTTAACCACAGGGACGAGTCGCAATGAGGTGCCAAACCTCTGGAGGTGCCAAACCTCTGGTGACCCAAAGTCACAAAGTGTGTTACCAAAACACTGGTGCTCGTCAGCACAAAATATCACTGCTCCCTCCTCTCATATCACCCATCAACATACCATACTCATGTAATCATGCATATCATACAAATCATGCATATCATGCCACATGTCTAGTATTACATCTCATAGCATACATAACATAGATCATAATACCCAAGGTATCCATAATAGAACTTGTAATAAATAGGACTTACCCGGATACGTACACATACCCCGTTTGGGTATCCAATTATCCGTCATCTTGGTATAGTTTTTAACAGCAAAGCAGGTTTATTAATAACATTACATAGGTATCGGTGTGTTAGTTTACACACACAGTAATCTGAGTCTAGAAATCGACAAAAGCGATCTAAGTCCCTTGATTAAGCGTCTCCTATAATCGGCCAACATAGGGGTTAGTACACAAAAACCATTCGGCCAAAGGCTTTATACCAAGAGAAGTCATCTCAAACCCTTACCTTCACTTCTTAACTTGGTTTCCAACCAACCCCGAACCTCAATGGTCCTTCTAAGACAATCGGCCACCACCTTGAAAAGAATAACGATTAATCCTTTATCATTCACGATTTAATCGAAACCAGACGATTAAACTAACAACAACCAATCACTTACCCTTACTAATCAATTGTGAAGAAAACGGCTCCTCTTGCTTGCTTCCACAATCCAATGATCCTATAACGAAGAGAATAGAAACACGAGATTAACACCTAATATTCGGCCAAGAAGAACCACTAGGAGAAGGAAAAGATTCGGCTAACACCTTAACAAAGAGGGGAAAGAAGTTTCGGCTTCACACCAAGGAAGAGAACTCAAGAGAAAAGTGGGGAAACAAGGGGTTGATATTCGGATAATTAACAAAAAGGAACAAAGAAAAGAAAAGTGCTTTCGGTTTGAAAGAAGAAGCAATGGAGAAAAGTATTTTGGAGAATGGGGATGGAGAGAAGAGAGTTATAATTTCGGTTTACTCCAATGAAGAAGGAAGAAGATGTGGAAGGGACATTCGGCCACAAGCTCAAAATCAAGAAAACAAAGCAACTTTTCGGCAACTAAAGGGGTTTGATGTTTTCGGTTTCAAGAAGTGTAGAAGATGAGAGAAATTCTTTAGAAAGAATCGGCTTACCCTTTGATAAAAAGAATGAACTTCCTTTTTACCCAATATGACCGAAAATGCACCAAATGAAGAGTGCATTTCGGCACACTCTTTCCCCCCACACTAAGCCGTCACTCCCCCTCCAACTCCCCTAAATTCGGCCAAATCCCCACAACACTCCACTCCACACATTCAAACAAGCATGACCAAGTCTTCCTCCTAAACTCACTCTCCTCCCACCATTTGAGCAGTTTGACCAAGTCCAAAGAAGAATTTGAATTGCCTTCTACTTCCTCCTCCCATGCCGTCCAAAATGGGAACCAAAATGGGGACTTTGCAGCTCGAACACTAGACCTCCACCCCATGCATTTGACGCCACACCTAGCTCCCAAGTAGCATGCTTGCCACTTTGCCAGCTCACCTTTTTGTTCAACAAAACCCCAAATAAAACTCTTATACCCCAGCTTCCTCGGCTCCTCTCCTATAAAGCCTAAAAACAAAAATTCTCCTACCTACTCGAGCACACTCCTAACCTACAATTAAGCCCCAAACTACACAAACAAAACAACACAAAGACACACTTAACACATGCAATATCATGCAACAACAAAATAGCCCCTAACCCGGGATATTACAGTTCTATCCCCTAAAAATAATTTCGGCCTCGAAATTACAGTCGAAAGAGTTGCGGGTATTCTTTGTCTCATCATATCCTCGGGTTCCCGCGTAGCTTCTTCTACGCCATGATTCCGCCAAAGTACCTTAACCAAAGGCCACAGACTTCTTACGCAAAACCTTCACATCTCGATCAAGAATCTGCACAGGTTCCTCCTCCATGGTCAAATCTGGATTTACCTCGATCTCTTCCACTGCTACCACGTGCGACGGATCTGAACGATACCTCCGAAGCATCGAAACGTGAAAAACGTCGTGAATCGACTAAGCTCTGCGGCAACTCAAGGCGATCGCTCTTCGTCCAACTCGTCTCGAGAACCTTATACGGCCCAATGAACCTCGGACTTAGCTTGCCTTTCTTCCCGAATCTCAACACCTTTTTCCAAGGTGAGACCTTCAGGAAAACTCGATCCCCCACAGCGAACTCTATATCTCTCCGCTTAAGATCGGCATAAGACTTCTGCCGGTCCGAAGCTTCCTTCAATCGAGATCGAATCAACTTAACCTTGTCTTCGGTCTCGGCCAACCAACTCGGGTCCCAACAAGCGGCGTTCACCCAACTCCGTCCAACACGTGGGTGAGCGACACTTCCTACCATACAACGCCTCATACGGTGCCATCTTAATGCTCGCTTGGTAGCTCGTTGTTGTAGGCAAACTCATTAATGGTAGAAACTCCTCCCAACTACCTCACGAAATCCAAGATACAACCTCTCAAAGCATATCCTCTAAGACCTGAATGACCCTTTACGATTGACCGTCGATTTGTGGGTGAAAAGTCGTCTTTGAAATCCAAACGAGTACCCGAGCTTGATGCAATGCTTTCCGAACCTTGCGTAAACCTAGGATCCCTATCCAAAATTATCGAACCGGCACACCGCAACCTCACAATCTCGACACATACGACCGCTGGCTTAAAGTGAGTAGTCAACCCTCACCGGAATAAAGTGAGCTGATTTAGTCGATCGATCCACCACTACCCAAATGAATCCTTCTTGCTTGGCGTAGCGGTAACTCCACCGACAAAATCCATGGTTATCCTTTCCCACTTCCACCGAGGAATCTTCACAGTGAAGCAAACCCGACCGACAATCGGTGCTCAGCCTTGACCTGCTGACAAGTCAGACACTTCCCAACAAACTCTGACACCTCTTTCTTCAAACCAGGCCACCAAAACTGCTCTCTAAGATCCCTATACATCTTGCTACCTCCAAGATGCATAGCATAAGGACAGCTATGTGCGTCCTGAAGAATCTTCTGCCTCAGCTCAACATCTTTAGGCATACAAGCCTTACCTTGAAAACACAGAACCCCATCACGAGACAAGCTGTAACCCTCCAAACCACCATCCTCGCACTGCAACCTTCGCGCTCTCAAAGACACCTCATCCAATAAGCTGTTTCTCTCGATCTGTTTCAACCCAAGTAGGCTTAACTGCGCAGTTACGCGAGAATACTCCCATCGTCATACAAACTCAAGTGGGCAAACAAAGCTCTTAAGTCCGAAACAACCTTACGGCTCAACGCGTACGCCACCACATTAGCCTTGCCCTGATGATACTCAATCGAGCGATCGTAATCTTTCGGCAACTCAACCCATCTGCGGCGCCTCAAATTCAAATCCTTCACGAGTCGGCAAATACTTGAACTCTTATGATGCGTAGCAGACTATCGATCTCTCTCCATACAAGTAGTGCCTCCAAATCTTTAAAGCGAAGACTACGGTGCTAGCTCCAAATCGTGCGTCGGATAGTTGACCTCATGTGGCCTCAGCTGTCGAGAAGCGTAAGCCACAACCTTACCTTCTTGCATCAGCACACAACCCAAGCCCGTATGTGATGCATCGCAATAGACTGTGAATTCCTTACCAGCCTCGAGTTGAATTAAAACCGGAGCCTCGGTCAAAATCTTCTTTAACTTATCGAAGCTTTCCTGCTTTTTTCTCGATCCATACAAACGGAACTTCTTTCCTCAACAACTTGGTCATCATCGTATTTGCTATCAACGAAAAACCCTCAACAAACCTTCGGTGAGTATCCGGCCAAACCCGAGAAAACTCGAATCTCACCCACCGACTTAGGCGGCTTCCAATCTAAAAGCGCCTCAATCTTACGAGGATCTACTCGAATCCTCACCGACACTACATGACCCAAGAAAGTCACTTCTCTAAGCGAACTCGCACTTATCGAACTTAGCATAGAGTTGCTTTTCCTCAAAATCTGCAACACCACTCGCAAATGCTTATCATGCTCTTCCTCTGTCCCTTGAGTACACTAAGATGTCGTCTATGAAAACCACCACGAACCGATCCGAATCTTTGCTGAAACACCCTATTCATCATATCCATAAACGCTGCTGGTCTGCGTTAGTCAACCCGAACGGCATTACGAGTAAATTCGTAGTGCCCATACCGAGTCCGAAAACGCTGTTTTATGGATATCGGCCTCCTTAACCTTTAATCGGTGATACCTGGACCTCAAGTCGACCTTGAAAATACCGCGAAGCACCCTTGGTGATCAAACAAGTCATCTATCCGTGGCAGCGGATACTTGTTTTTAATCGTCGACTTATTCAACTGGCGGTAGTCTATGCACATCCGCATCGTACCATCTTTCTTCTTAACAAAGAGTACCGGCGCGCCCCATGGCGAAACACTAGGCCTAATAAAACCTCGATCCAATAACTCCTGGATCTGAGCCTTGAGCTCCACCAATTCCTTTGGCGCCATCCTATACGGAGCAATAGACACTGGCGCAGCCTCCGGGTAATAGATCTATCCCGAACTCTACCTCGCGATCTGGCGGCAAACCGGAAGCTCCTCGAAAACACATCAACAAATTCCTTAACAGCATTTAACCTTCTCTGGCGGACTCTTTTAGCCTCCAAGGCATAGACATGAACTACATACGCTTTCACGACCCTTCCTCGACCATCTTCTGCGCTTTCAGCGGATACCACATTGATAAGTAATCCCTCCTATTACCTATCATAACCACCTCATCACCCTCAATCGTCTTAAGAACCATGCGCTTGGCGCGCAATCCAACCTCGCTTTGTACTTGACCAACCAATCCATCCCAAGAATCGGATCGAACTCCCCAAACGGCGGTTCCATCGGATCGGCCGACAAACACTACCCCTTGGAGTTCTAGGGTACCTCTCTAAACAGTTTATCTACTACTACAGAGTGACCTAGAGGGCTAATCACGGTCATCCGCCTGAGAGGATATCTCGAGTCTAAATCCATGGTCTCTACTATACTCGGCAACATAAGAGTGCGTTGAACCCACATCAATCAAAGCGGTATAAGGAGAACCAAGAATCAAAAAGCGTCTGCGGTTATGACGTCCGGTGCGTCGCCCTCCTCTCGGCGCCTCGCGGCATACACTAATCCAGCCGTCTAGCATCGAACTACCGCACCTCTCTCGCGGTGCTCCACAGCCCCAACTAGAACCATTACCGCCCTCGCCATTACCACGGCCCCTCTGCGGTGGCGGTCTATTACCTCTGAGCGATTACGGCCTGACTCTCGGGCGAATCACGGCCAACCTACGCGGGCGAGTCCCTCACACGATGCTCTAGAGAACCACACTCGAAGCAACCTTTTCCTCCATCCAAAGAACCACCCCAATGAGATTTTCCACATTGATCACCGCTGCGGCGGTCCACGCCTAGCGACAACAAACCTAGCGGATCGATTCGCCCACTCGGTCTAGCCCTCTTCTGCGGATTACCTGACGACCCGGAGGACCCAAAGCTCCTCTTATGCCTATTTCTGTCCATGCCCGCCTCACGGACTCCTTAACACCCTCGGCTACCTTAGCCTTCTCAACTAAGACAACAAACTCGCTCCTGGCGAGGAGCAATCAGCCATCTCTCAACTCGTCCTCGCGACCCATCCTCGAAGCGAACACACCTCTCATGCTCGGTGGCCACAATGCCCCTGGCATACCTACTCGGCCAGAACTCACCTGCGTACTCGAAACAGATTTACTCCCAGAACAAGCCTCGAAATGCCTTCCGGCTGAGTCAATATAACTAGCTCCGATGTATTTCTTTTGATATGCGACCACTGAAATAATCCCATGTCGGATCCTCTCGCCACACTGTCCCGAACAGTGAGCCACCACTGGTATGACTCATCCGGAGCAGCGATCGATGATGCCCTTGACTTCTCTTGAGCCATTAAGTCCGGGTCATCCATGATTCGCTCGGTTGCCTCTGCTTGATGTTCGGCGATCTTGGGAGCAACACCGTAAACACCTCGGAAGAATTCGGCCCCATTTGCCCGAAGTCGCTCAGAATGATTTCCTAACTCCCGCACCACCACCTACACGGCTACCCTTTCCAACACTCGCGGCGCCGCGCAGTGACACTGCGTCGTCCCGGTCGATCTTGGAACTCACCACCTCCACCGTGGTGGCGGAACCGTATCTCATTTTCGACCCACGACCCGGATCCTACGGGCTCGAAAACCGTCATCCTACCACGACCTGCGTCCACGACCACGTCCACCTCTAGTGCTCATGACTAATCTTTCTACGTTATCTGGTTAAAGAATTTTATGCATCGATATTTATTCCACTTGTTTAAAAGCAAGTCTTATGAATATTTAAGGAGATTTGTTCTCGCGAGTTCACGAGAATCCTATCGGTTTCAATCTCTAAAGTAGTATACTATTGCTATTCATCGATCATATCACATCCAATCAAATCACAAAGAATAGTTCGGGTACTTACAGGCGAACCGGGCCGAGACTTCGGTGCCATGCCTTTCAAACCATACTTTAAGAATAAAGACTAACAAAACAATCTTTTGAAAACCTTTTGGGCCTCGGGCCCACAAATAGAAACCTTTGAACTTGGCTCACGATACCACAATTGTAACACCCCAAACTCGGACGGGACACCACGTGCGAATGCGGTATGTTACGGGGAAAAACGTTTTTGAGTGATCAGATTTTTCGTTTAAAGGCGGGGTAAAAACGTAGGGAATTTGAGGAAAATTGAAGTAGACCTGTTTGATTAGATTTGAAAACTTATCCAAAGTATATAGTTAAAAACGAGTTGATTTCATTTAGCATTTCCAACAGTCTCTTAGTGCTATTTGTGAAACATTTTAGACTTCGTAGAATATCGAGTTTGGTTCGAAGCTCATTTGAGTTTACTTTATAGCAAAGCATAGTGAGATACCCGATGGTATAGTTTAAAACACATTGCGTTATAGTTTTGAAAACATTATCTTACCAAATTTTTAGTAAAATTTCATACCAAGTTATTTGTTAAGCAGGTTGAGAATCTAATTATAACATAACCATCATAAAACATAATTTAAAGGCCTTTTACAAATCCAAATTAAATCTCAAATAAAAGCAAATAAGCTAAAGTACCCAAAGTGAACAGTCTGAGCAACACTTTTATTAAAGCATGGCATGTGCACCCCCAGAGTCCACCAGGCTCCATGTTCGCATCTACGGTCACCAAAAATGTCAAAGGAGAGGGTGAGTCGAATGACTCGATGCATAAATCCGCTCCCCCGATGAAACAACATGCTAACACACATCATACATAGCAACATAATCAATGCAACCCGATCCTAACCATCCGTATCTCCTTTTTCTACCCGTGTGGTACCAAACCACTGGTGGTGCCAAACCACCGGTGACATATAGTCACAATGTGTTACCAAAACACTGGTGTCCCAAAGACACAATATCCATCAATGTGGTGCCAAACCACTTTGGTGTCCCAAAGACACGTTTGTGCTACCAAAGCACTTTGGTGACCGAAGTCACAAATCCAATGATGGGGCCAACCCATCGTGTGATACCCAATCACTAGCGACGATCCCATATCTCAAGTGGGGCCAACCCACGGTGGTGTTAACCACGAGGGGACAAGTCGCAATGAGGTGCCCAACCTCTGGTGTCCCAAAGACACAAATGTGGTACCAAACCACTTTGTGACCGTAGTCACAATAATCGAATGATGGGGCCAACCCATCGTGTGATACCCAATCACTAGCAGACGATCCCATATCTCAAAGTGGGGCCAACCCACGGTGGTGTTAACCACAGGGACGAGTCGCAATGAGGTGCCAAACCTCTGGAGGTGCCAAACCTCTGGTGACCCAAAGTCACAAAGTGTGTTACCAAAACACTGGTGCTCGTCAGCATAAAATATCACTGCTCCCTCCTCTCATATCACCCATCAACATACCATACTCATGTAATCATGCATATCATACAAATCATGCATATCATGCCACATGTCTAGTATTACATCTCATAGCATACATAACATAGATCATAATACCCAAGGTATCCATAATAGAACTTGTAATAAATAGGACTTACCCGGATACGTACACATACCCCGTTTGGGTATCCAATTATCCGTCATCATCGGTATAGTTTTTAACGAGCAAGCGAGTTTATTAATAACATTACTAGGTATCAGTGTGTTAGTTTACACACCTGGTAATACGAGTCTAGAAATCCTGACAAAAGCGATCTAAGTCCCTTGATTAACTGTCTCCTATAATCGGCCAACATAGGGGTTAGTACACAAAAACCATTCGGCCAAAGGCTTTATACCAAGAGAAGTCATCTCAAACCCTTACCTTCACTTCTTAACTTGGTTTCCAACCAACCCCGAACCTCAATGGTCCTTCTAAGACAATCGGCCACCACCTTGAAAAGAATAACAGTTAATCCTTTATCATTCACGATTTAATCGAAACCAGACGATTAAACTAACAACAACCAATCACTTACCCCTTACTAATCAATTGACAGAAGAAAACGGCTCCTCTTGCTTGCTTCCACAATCCAATGATCCTATAACGAAGAGAATAGAAACACGAGATTAACACCTAATATTCGGCCAAGAAGAACCACTAGGAGAAGGAAAAGATTCGGCTAACACCTTAACAAAGAGGGAAAGAAGTTTGGCTTCACACCAAGGAAGAGAACTCAAGAGAAAAGTGGGAAACAAGGGGTTGATATTCGGATAATTAACAAAAAGGAACAAAGAAAAGAAAAGTGCTTTCGGTTTGAAAGAAGAAGCAATGGAGAAAAGTATTTTGGAGAATGGGGATGGAGAGAAGAGAGTTATAATTTCGGCTTACTCCAATGAAGAAGGAAGAAGATGTGGAAGGGACATTCGCCACAAGCTCAAAATCAAGAAAACAAAGCAACTTTTCGGCAACTAAAGGGGTTTGATGTTTTTGGTTTCAAGAAGTGTAGAAGATGAGAGAAATTCTTTAGAAAGAATCGAAACACCCTTTGATAAAAAGAATGAACTTCCTTTTTACCCAATATGACCGAAAATGCACCAAATGAAGAGTGCATTTCGGCACACTCTTTCCCCCACACTAAGCCGTCACTCCCCTCCAACTCCCCTAAATTCGGCCAAATCCCCACAACACTCCACTCCACACATTCAAACAAGCATGACCAAGTCTTCCTCCTAAACTCACTCTCCTCCCACCATTTGAGCGGTTTGACCAAGTCCAAAGAAGAATTTGAATTGCCTTCTACTTCCTCCTCCCATGCCGTCCAAAATGGGAACCAAAATGGGGACTTTGCAGGCTCGAACACTAGACCTCCACCCCATGCATTTGACGCCACACCTAGCTCCCAAGTAACGCATGCTTGCCACTTTGCAGCTCACCTTTTTGTTCAACAAAACCCCAAATAAAACTCTTATACCCCAGCTTCCTCAGCTCCTCTCCTATAAAGCCTAAAAACAAAAATTCTCCTACCTACTCGAGCACACTCCTAACCTACAATTAAGCCCCAAACTACACAAACAACAACACAAAGACACTTAACACATGCAATATCATGCAACAACAAAATAGCCCCTAACCCGGGATATTACAGCGGAAAAACGTTTGAAGACTGATTTCACTTTTGGGAAAAACATTAAAAATTTTGTCATTTGAAAACCATGTCCAATTAAAACTTCTAAATAATATAAGCTTGACAAAAATATCCAAAATTAAAGCACTTCCAAATAATAATTTAATGGTCGTCTAGCTTAAACATAATAAAAATGCTCAAATAGAAATACTTAAATACTTTAACTGGGTCTTATTACAATAAATAATTAAACAAAAGTTCTTAGTAATAAACTGAATAAAATAAAGAAGATGTTTTCTGCATGGGCCACCTCGTATCCACTCCAACCCGGTCCAATCACCACGAATCATCTGCGATGTTTAATAAAAATTGGGTGAGTCATACAGACTCAGTGTGTAATTAATCCACTGAATTCCACCCACATGTTAACCACATATTAACCCATATATCAGATAACAAATATCAAATTCACATGTTAACACATTCTGGGCTTGGCCCATATTCATATCACATTCATCTAATAGGGTAGTTAACCACATAATTTCCACATCTTGGGCTTAGCCCATTTCCACAACGATCTACATTCATATCTTGGGCTTTGCCCATTTTTACATTAATCCACATATCATATTGGGCTTGGCCCATTTCCACATATGTTCACATACGAAATCATGCAATTATGAAGCCCAACCCAAACCTAGGGTCTATTCGCTACACACCCCCTTATCCAGCCTACCACACACCAGGGGATTATCAAATCACCCTCTCCTTTTCACTCCAAAGGCAATCACTGCCGTCTACGTGCAATTAAGCACAATAGTCCACAACGCGACCTCAGTCAGCGCCAATCCACGATGTAGTCGTAGCTAACACCAAAACCACGATGGGACACATAGTCACTCATCAACCACGATATGGCACATAGCCGATATCAACCACGATGAGGCACATAGCCACTCATCAAGCCACGCGAACTAAATTGTAATTAATCCACAACGTGACCTCAGTCAACATCAATCCACGATGTAGCTCAAGGCTAACATCAAACCACGTACTCGAAGTACACCCGTACCTTCTTTCATATCCCAACCCATGCACATGCCACATAAAATAATGATACAATGTAATGATGCATGAGCATGTTCATCAAGCATATTATCACATATTCATATTAATAATCACATATCATCAGGTTTGGTACTTACCGGATTATCGACATACCCTTGAGGGTATCCTTATCTCAATTTCCACTTTGCACTAGTTAGCACATTTATAACACATACACATTTCACATACATATCATATACCCTAAAACGGTGGGTTAATCATACACTGATCACTTGGAGAACTATGCTTTCGATCATCGATGCTATCACTAGGCGATACTACGGCTGTTTGCCTACTTTCTTGTTACGACGCTTTGGTCCACACCCGGTGGCCAATCCCTAACTCGCGAGACAAATCTCTTCTTAAACTTCGGATAGGGACCTTCCCATTCCCTTCTTGAATGGTATTCGCCTCCATCAACACACTTAATCGAAACAATCGATTTAATCATCAATATACGAATTCTTAACCAAATATCCACAACTTATCATACTTACCGAAAGGGTCTTGAAATCCCAAAAGCTTGATCTAATGCTTAGATCCTTAATCCCTACCTTTGATTAATCACCTACTACTTTAATAAAAAGCCATTCGACCATAAATCCAAATCCTAGTAGGATTAGTATACTTAAACTTACCTTGTTGCCGTTTGACTTAAGAATCAAGTCTTGAAATCTCTGCTATACTCTTCTTGCATTCGATTGACATTGAATCAATTAACTTGGTTAGTTTTCGGCTTTTGAATAATTAATGAACACATATATTTACCAAACATGGCCTTGGCCAGAATGCTATAGACACTTACCTTGTGGATTTTAAATCTCGAAACTCACCGAATAACTAGGGAACACGTGGCCTATGGTGTACCTTCTGAAAAGAACTTCTCCTTCCTTGTAGTCGACACTTAGTAAATCTCGAAAGATCTCTTCAAAGTTTCAGCAACAAGATATTAATGGGGTTAGTCCTAGATTTCGGCAAATCTTAAGAAAAAGGATGAAACCGAATGAGATCTTACCCTTACTTGAAGAAATCGATTGCACCTTCACTTCAACCTTTAGAGATTCGGCTATGGCTAGATGATGATCTCTCAAACTTTTGGATTTTGGAGGATTAGAAAGAAAAGAGAAGGAAGAATAAAGATGGAGGATTCAAACTAGATCACAAGGTATTTCGACTTTGCAAAAATAAAAGAAGAAGAAGATTTGGTGAAGAGAATTCGCAGAGGCTTTCAAAGAATGTATAATAATGCAGAATGGCCTCTCTTTTCCTTTTATAGCCGAAATTATCATCTAAGGAGTCCCTTACTTGTCCATCACTCTTCTATTTTAATAGCTTTATCTCTTTAATTATCACTTAAAATAAAAGATAATTCAAAGAACTATCCTTACTTAGCCAAAATTATTAAACTCAAAGTCCCTTACTTGGCCATCACTTCTCCTTATTTTCCTCTTTATCTCTTTATTCAAATTAAAAGAATTTAATCCAACAATTATCTCTTGAAAATAATGATAAATAAATCCCTTATTTATCCACTATTTATAAAATAATAAAAGCTCTAATTTACAGACCATGTCTTTGTCCACCTCTCTCGCTTCTTGTAGCAAAATAAAATTTCTTTTATTTGCTTCCCATGTGATTCGAACTTAGGCCCATTCCTCTTGCATATGGCGCCATTTCCATAGGCCCTAAGTGGCATCTTTAGACCACTTTTGAAGCCCTGTTTGTGTGTCAAATTTCACAAACTTTTTCTTTTAAGGCCACCTTGCCTTAATTTCCCCTTTTAAACCTTAAAACTCGTCATTTCTAGGTCATTTCTAAGTTTCCAAAAAATTTCGATCGGCTCAGAACTTGACATTTCCTTACATTTCCATGACATTTCCTTACAAGACATTTCCTTACATTTTCAAGACATTTCCTTACATTTCCATGACATTTCCTTACAAGACATTTCCTTACATTTCCAAGGTTCTAAAAATGTTCACTTTCCTCTTTTAAACTTAACATTTCCATACATTTCCAGGTTTCCAAAAGTGTTCAAAATATATTCATAACACATAAGATATGTCATTTCGTACAATTAAACCAAAAATGCATAGGCCCTTTTCAGGATGTTACATGTCACCTCATTAAAAGTCCGAACACGGCCTGGCCACGATTCACACGAGCGTGTGCCATGGCCGTGCCCCTACCGTGGCCAAGAGGAGTTTTACTCGGATTTGGATACTTGGAGGCCAAGTAAGGCATCTCTAAGCCTATATAAACATCCTAGGGGGCAACATAAGACGGGGGAGTTCGGCAGAAGCCGAATCCCAGTACCTTTGACAGGGGCGGTGAGCTAAGCCAAGGAGCCGAGCCGAAAAGGTCAGATTTGTGGGAAACACTCGAAGATAGCCATTTGATCCAACTCAAGAAGTCGGAATTCTACTCAAGACGGTGGATCTCTCCTTCAATTCCTTTAGGGGGTTTTAGGGATTTCTTATGTTTTGTTTTATCTTTTCTTTTGAGATGTTTTCTTTTATCGTTATGAACTAAACCCTTCAGATACCTGAAGGGGATGAAACTTAGATGAATCTTGTTATCGTTTGCTGAACTATATGATAAATACTTGATTTTTTCTTAATTATGTGTTCTTAATTCTTGTGTTAATATTTCTGGGATATTGATTCAAGTTTGATGTTCTCAGGTGGAGGAGCAAAAGGCCCTGCTTAAGAGTAGATCTAGCATAATTAAGCGGAGTTGATCGCGCGCCTAGAGATAGGGTGACGAGATTTTTCCGGATTAGGGTGAAACCTAATATGGGAGTCCATAGATCGAGTTAATGCAATTCTAGGGGTTTTAATTAGAAAGAGATTTCAATTAATCAACCTAGGGCTAGACGTTATTAAGCCGAGAGAGGGTTTAATATACATTAGGGAGTCTTACGGATCAAGTCAAGTGAATAAATCGTCTGGTTCAGAGTTAGATAACAAGTGAAGTCTAGGTGGATTCTTCCTAAGGGTATCGTCTTAATCGACTGAGTTTTTCCAATAGTATTTCCCCAATTCATTCTTTTTGTCTTTGCGTCTTTAGCTTAGTAGTTAGTTAAATTTAGATTAAATAACAACTTCACTTATTTTAGGCTAGATAATAAAATGAAAGTTAGTATTAGTACTTTTGGTTCCTTTGGGTTCGACAATCCGGTCTTGCCTAAGCTATACTACTGTTCGATAGGTGCACTTCCCTCAATCGTTGTTATAGTTAGTTCCAGGTTCGATCATTATAAATTTAAAACTCTGAAATCAACGATCAGCTTGGAACCCTGCCTCACGAGTAGGCGGGGGGTGCAGGTTCAAACCCTTCGGGGTTGGGGTGCATCTGCACGACGTGGGCGATGCGAAGTGTCCGGACCGGTTGGGCTCAATAATCAAATTAATTTGTTGGCTCCTTTAATGGCATATTTTGTGGATATTTACAAAATTCCATCATACTAAATGCCCTATAAAAGGCTATCGATTCTGAAGAATCTCTCCACACTGATATCCTCTCACACCGAATTTATCTTGCTCTCAAATTCTTCTTTTCCTCTCCATATTTTCCAATGTTCCGGTGATAGAAAAAGGCAACATTTGTTCGTTGATCGCTGCAAAGGTGCTACTGGTTTGATCATTTTGTTTTTGTATCTTGGGAGACATTCGACCAACATTTTTCCAAGTACCGTAGGAGCAGCCGAATTTGTCTTAAGGAAACTGTGTTAGACAGGCTTCAACGTTTAGTAAATTCTCTATTCTTATTTTTTATTACAACTTTTGTTACGGTTTTTTTTTTGTTTACGTATTTGACAACTTATATATAAATTATTCTATTTATATTTTACATTATATATAAATATGTGGTTATTTATATTTAAATATTTTGTTCACTAACGTGTTTTGTCCAACAATCTTAAGACAAATCATTGTTTTATTTTTGCAATTCTCTAATCCGAGATGAATGAGACACCAAGGCGAAAAGAGAAAAAAAATTATTCGAAAATAAAATTTTAAATTAAATAAAATCTATTTCAAGACTTTTTCCCACCGTTCAACAAATTTTATTCTCTATTTTGATTTTTATTTCCAAACGAATTTTAAAACTAAATAAAATCTGTTTCGAGATTTATTCCGCCGTTTAACAGATTTTATTCGATTTTGTTTCCAAATTAAAAGTAAATAAAATCCATTTCGGGATTTATTCTCGTCGTTCAACGGATTTTATTCCATTTTTTATTTTATTTCCAAACTGGAAATGAAAGTTAAATAAAATCCATTTCAGGATTTATTCCCGCTGTTCAACGAATTTTATTCAAAATTTGATTTTATTTCCAAAACAAGTATTAAAATTAAAATGAAATCTGTTTTGGAATTTATTCCCGCCGTTCAACGTATTTTATTCTAATTTTGATTTAATTTCCAAAAACGAGTACTAAAATTAAAATAAATTTTGTTTCGGGATTTATTCCCGCCGTTTAACAAATTTATTACATTTTGATTTTGTTACCAAAAACGAGAAATTAAAATAAATAAAATCTGATTCGGGATTTATTCTCGTCGTTTAACAAGATTTTATTCGATATTGTTTTATTTCCAAACAAAGACGTAATCAAATAATTATGTTTCGGGATTTATTCCAGTCGTTTAATAGATTTTATTTTGATTTAATTATATAATTTTGTTTCGGGATTTAAGTCTTCCGGTTAACAAAAATTGCTTTTGATTTTGTTACAGAAATTT
Source organism: Gossypium sturtianum (assembly GCA_025698515.1). NCBI lineage: Eukaryota > Viridiplantae > Streptophyta > Magnoliopsida > Malvales > Malvaceae > Gossypium > Gossypium sturtianum. The sequence continues at coordinate 98,275,585 of CM046955.1, read as the reverse complement.
AATTTTGCTATTTAACAAATCAAAGGGAAATTTTTCTATTTATGGTGGTCTTAATTGTGGCTTTAAATTATGAATTAAAAATAAATTTATCAACGGTGAATTAAAAAGACAATATGAGAAAGCATGTCTAGGATTGGTTCTTTGAAAGACTTGGTACTTAAGCGTGCCTGGGTCCATTGTAACTCTATTCCATTTCCACTCCGGTATCATCACTGGCTGTAATAGTCCTGAAGGCACTTGATGTTCGACTTTGACCTGTTGACAAATCAAATATATGAACACAAAATCAGAAATGTCGCGTTTCATACCAGACCACCAGTACATCTATCTGAAATCACTGTACATCTTATTACTCCCCAGATGAACAGATAAGTTACCACTATGAGCTTCGTACAAAATTTTCTATATAAGCTCTGGATTTTATAGTACACAAACACTACCTCGGAATAATAAAAAGTCATCAAGTTCAACCTGACATTCAGAATCAGAAGTCGACTCATACTGTACTCGTTTAGCTTGCAATTCACTATCACAATTCTGAGCTTCTCAGATTTGCAATAAAAACATTAGTTTAGCTTTTAACTCAACTAAGATTGAACCTGTAATATCCTTAAATCGGGGTCTCTGCATTTTGTGTGTTCGCATGTGTTATTGTGCCTACTGTGCTAGTTTAGCATGTTTTGGGGTCCAGGCATGACCTCGGGTTAGGCCTGAGTCATGGCTAAAATTTTTGTTTTAGTGCTTAGAGAGAGGAAGCTAAGGAAGTTAGGGGTTAAAAGAAATTGTCGGAGGGTTTAGACACAAAGAACCTAGTGGCAAAGTGGCAAAGTGGCAAAGGAGGCGCCACTAAGGTACCAGGAAAGTGACGCCACATGCAGGGAAGGGGGAGCTCAGGTTCGAGCAACAGAAATCTCATTTTCTGTTTATTATTTTGACGCCAAGCTGAGGAAGTGGTGTGCTCAGGATGGACTCTGGAAGATAAGGATTGAAGGAGTCAAACAGATTTGAACAGATGAAGGTGAGGAAATTTAGGAGTTTGAACCTTTCAAACTTATTTGAATGAGGGGTTAGGAGGATTTTGAGGAATCGGCTAAGGGAGACTTATTGTTAGCCGAAAGTTGGACTGTGGGGAGGAGGAGTAATCGGTTTTGGTGCTTGGGAAGGGGGTGTGCCGAATGTCTATGGTGGTTTTAGGGAATATTTTGGCAAGTGGGGAGAGTCCTTTTCTCTTGAGTTTGAGTCATAAGTCGAAACCCCTCTTGCTTTCCTTATCACTTTGGTTTTCCCTTTTCGGCATTCTTGGTGCTTGGCCGAACCACCCTTGCCATTTCCTTGAAAAGCCGAAACCATATATCCATCATCTTCTCTTCTTTGGTTCAAACATTGCTAGCCGAAAACCATATCCCCATCCCTTCTTTTCTTCTATCTCTTCATTCTTTGGTTAGCCGAAACTCCCTAACCCTTTTTCTGAGTTGCGTTTTCTCTTCTTTGCCGAATCTTGGTTCTATTTTCTTCTCCACCTCTTCCATCTTCAAAAGTCGAAAGCCTTGTTGTTGTTCTCTTTTGTTTTCATCAAGTATTTTGGCCGAATACCCTTAGCCTTATTTTCTTCTCTTCTCACGTGTTCTAATCCTCCTTGAAGGGCTGAATCTATCTCTTTCTTATGGGGTTATAGCCGAATCTCCTGGTAAGTAACTTCTTCTTCTTTTCTTGATTGATTTGGTTAATGCCAAAATCCCACTTCTCTTCTATTTCTCCATTCGTTATAGATCCAAATCTTAAACTCTTCTAGTTCTATATTGGTAGCCGAAATCCCTAACATCATTAGGGGTGCCAACTTTGGAGATTGGTGGCGAATCATCGATGAAGGTAAGGGGGTAAGTGTTCTACGGGTTCGACATTTCTTGTTGTGATTAATAACGAAGGCTTAGGCCAATGATAGTGGTACTTGGCCGATTGTAGGGAGGAGTGCAACCTGAGTCAGTGGATCTTCGGGATTTGATTGCCGATCTAGGTAAGGGTTCTAACGTTTCGGATCTATTTTCTATTCTTTCAAAAGCCAAAGGCTAATTATCTTTTTGCTAGTGCTTGGCCGATTGTAAAGGGAGGTTCATCACGTAGCTTCGGGATTTGGTTGGAAACCAAATCGGCATTAAGGAAAGGGGGGAAGGCAAACGTTTCGGGATCTCTTTAGTTTCGCGTAGTTTCGGGATTTCGCTTAGATCTACAAATAGTCAGGTGTGTAACGCTTACACACTTCATTAGTGTTATATGTTTATTTTGTTTACTATAAAAGCCGAATAGCCATTGAAACCGATAATTTTGCCTTGTGGGCATGAGCGTGGACTCCGGGTAAGTCCCCTGATATATGGATTTCAATATATGTGTTGTCATGTCACTGCATAATGCTATGCCATGAGTTATTTGCATCATAACATGATATTATGCCACGATTGATATGGACATGATGATGGGATTGTTGAGAGGAGGGGGAAGAATGATTTGGACTGTCACCAGTGGTTTTGACCACACGGCGGGTTGGCCTCGCTTTGATACTATTATTTGTGACTAAGTCCCAGTGGTTTTGACCACCAGTGGTTTTGACCACATTTATGATATTTTTGACTACGGTCACCAGTGGTTTTGACCACATATGGATGTTGTGACTCGTCCCAGTGGTTTGGTACCACGCAGGGGTTGGCCCACATGATTGATTACTGGGATTGTCATCGGTGGTTTTGACCACACGATGGGTTGGCCCCATCACTTGATTTATGACTACGGTCACCAGTGGTTTTGACCACACTTATATATTTGTGACTTCGGTCACCAGTGGTTTTGACCACCAGTGGTTTTGACCGCACGGGGTAGATAAAGGAGATCGGATGGTTAGGTTTTGGGGTTGCATGATTTGCATGTTTTACTGATGATTTGCGTAAGTGCTTGCACTATCGGGTTGGGGATTTATACACTGAATCTCGGTGACTCACCCCTTCCCCTATATTTTGTAGATGAGGCTTAGATCACGGATTTAGAGCCGGGGAGGACTCGAGGTGGCCATGCTACTTATTTTTGGGTTTTGACTTTAAATTAAAATTTCGGTTTTTATTTATTTACTTTAAATTTGGTTTTGGTTTTGTAATAAGGCCGCTAAGTATTATTTTGGGTTTTTTTTATACTTGCTTTTATTTTGATTATATTATGCATGTGCTTAATAATTTGATTTACTTAAATAACCGGTAAAAAGCAACGTTTTCAAAATTATATTTCTTCCGGGTTTTCAAACCTTACCATCAGGTAATAATCTATACAAGATGATAACAAACTAACCTAAGTGATTTTCAAATTTAATTTCTTAAACAACTCCAAACACAAATGGTTCTTAACTCGACTATGCTTAACTCACTTGGTTTTTAATAAGTATCGAAAGGTTTTCCAAAGCTATAAACAACAAATGGATTTCCAACAAAAGAGGGTTTTTTTGGGTTTTAAAGCAACCAAAAATGATTTCAACTATACTCTACACGGGGTTTCTAACTTTTTAAATGGTAAAGGAGTTTTCAATAGAAATAAATTGACAAACTTGCTTTACTCAAAACGGTTTCACTCCGTAACATGCCAGATTCGGTCGTGGTGTGTTGACCGGGTTTGGGGTGTTACAATTTTGGTATCAGAGCCAAGTTCAATAGCTCGACTGTGGGCCCCAGGCCCAAAAATGTCTTAAAATGTATTATGAAAGGCTTTATGGGAAAAAGGATGGTTGGAAAAGCATGGCACCGAGTCTCCGCCACCGATCCGCCCAGGTAAGTACCCCTAACTATTGTTTATATGCTTGTGATGATGATGCTATGACTAATAGGGAATCACTTTAGAGACTAAAACCTTAGGGTTGTGTGTGAACCTACAGAAAAAATCCCCGTACTAAACTATTTATAAGACTATGCTTTAATAACAGTGGAATAAAGTCTAATGCATAAAACTTGTAGTCAGATCAATTCGTATCGGTAATCATGAGTGCACGTGGACGTGGGTGTAATACACGTGGACGAGGTAGGGGTAGGATGATAGTGTCAGAAACGGTAGGGTCTGGACATGGGTCGGAAAACGAGGTACCACCGCCCCCAGCTATGGGCGTAAAATTTTAGGATCAGACGGGTGGTGATGACGTAGTGTCACAGGCGATGCTGCGGGTGCTAGAAAGAGTCGCGGGTGCAGGCGTTGGAACGGGAGCTAGGAAATCTGTGTCCGAACAACTCCGGGCTAATGGCGCAGAGGTATTTAGATGTGTATCTGGTGTGGCTCCCAATACGGCGGAGTATTGGCTGGAGGCGACAGAACGTATCATGGACGACCTGGACTTTACGACTGAGGAGAAGCTGAAGGGTATAGTATCTCTTCTCCGAGATGAGTCATATCAGTGGTGGCTCACGGTTAGGAATGGAGCAATGGCTGACGACATCACTTGGGATTTCTTTAGAGCAGCCTATCAGAGGAAATACATTGGGGCTAGTTACATCGATGCGCAGCGCAAGGCATTCCTGAACTTGGTTTAGGGAAATAAAACAGTATCGGAATATGAGGCGGAATTTCTTCGGTTAAGTCGGTATGCACAGGGTATTGTAGGCACGGAGCATGAGCGTTGTGTCAGATTTGAGGATGGGCTGAGAGACGAGCTGCGGATGTTAATTGCCCCACAATAGGAAAGAGAGTTTGCGGTCTTAGTAGAAGGCCAAGGTTCTTTGAGGAGGTAAAACAATCGGTGAGACGGAACCGGGATAGGAGTTGGAATAAGAGGAGTTACGGGTCATCGTGGTCTATCGGGAATCGGCAGAAAAAGGCTAGGTATGGTGGGCGAATCAAGCGGCGAAGCTCTGCTCTCTGCTTTGCTACTCGATGGCGCCACAGGTGTGCTCGATGTGGGAAGTCTCACACGGGGTAATGTTGGGTGGAAACAGAGGATGTTTCGAGTGTGGATCGATGGGGCATCGAGTGAGGGATTGTCCACGAGAGATCGGCTAAGGCTGCGATCAGGGGATCGAATCGCATACGAGATCAAGAGGATGGTCGGCAGCCACGGAGGGGCCGTGGTTCAGCCAGGGGAGGTAATGGCTCTGGTAGAGGCCGTGGAGCACCGGGCGGTAGTGCAGGTGGTACAGAGGCGAGACAGCCTTGATTGGTCTACGCAACGAGGCGTCAAGAGGAGGCGGCGCTTTTGATGTCATAACTGATACGTTCTTAATCTTTGGTCTACCTTATAATGCTTTGATTGATGTGGGTTTGACGTACTCATATGTTGCCAGTAGCATAGCGAAAACAATGAACTTAGACTCTGAGATTACTTTTTGGAAGATGACAGTGATAAGCCCTCTAGGTCACTCTGTAGAAGTAAATAAACTATATAGGGATGTACCCCTAGAACTTCAAGGGGTCGTGTTTTTGGCTGACTTGATGGAACTGCGTTTGGGGAGTTCGATCCGATTCTCGGATGGATTGGTTAGTGAAGTACCGGGCCGGTTTGGATTCTTGACTAAGCGCATGGTGTTGAAGACAATGGAAGGCGAAGAGGTTGTGATGATAGGTAATAGGAGAGATTACCTATCCAATGTTGTCTCTGCGCTGAAGGATGAGAAAATGGCAAGGAAAGGTTGCGAGGCATTTATGGTGCATGTCTGTGCTTTGAAGCCAAGGATGCAGCTGTAGAGAATGTCCAAACCATGGGGGAATTTGCTGATATATTTCCAGTGGAACTTCCAGGTTTTCCCCCTGACCGCGAGGTTGAGTTCGGTATAGACTTGTTACCCGGAATCGCGCCAGTGTCTATTGCCCCGTATAGGATGGCGCCGAAAAAATTGGTGGAGTTAAAGGCTCAAATTCAGGAGTTGCTGGACAGAGGTTTCATCCGGCCGAGTGTATCACCTTAGGGAGCACCTGTGCTTTTTGTTAAGAAGAAAGACGGTACAATGTGGATGTGTATAGACTACCGCCAGCTGAATAAGTTGATGATCAAAAACAAGTATCCGTTGCCAAGGATAGACGACTTGTTTGATCAGCTTAAGGGTGCATCGGTATTCTCTAAGATAGATCTCAGGTCGGGGTATCATCAACTCAAGGTGAAGGAGGCTGATATCCATAAAACGGCATTTCATACTCGGTATGGGCATTACGAGTTTCTGGTGATGCCATTCGGGTTGACCAATGCGCCGGCAGCATTCATGGACATGATGAATCGGGTGTTTCAGCCGTATTTAGACCGATTTGTCGTAGTGTTTATAGACGACATTTTAGTGTATTCAAAATCTGAGGAGGAACATGACGCGCATCTTCGGGTGGTTCTACGGTGTTTTGAGGAGAAGCGATTATTCGCCAAGTTTATTAAGTGCGAATTCTGGCTTAAGGAGGTAACTTTCTTGGGTCATGTAGTATCAGCTGAGGGGATTAGGGTGGATCCTCGTAAGATCAAAGCAGTGTTGGATTGGAAACCACCTAAGTCGGTTGCAGAGATTCGGAGTTTTCTGGGTTTGGAAGGATACTACAGAAGGTTCGTAGAAGGTTTTTCTTTGATCGCAGCGCCGCTGACTAAGCTATTGAGAAAAGGGGTTCCGTTTGTGTGGTCTGAAAAACAACAAGAAAGTTTTGACAAGTTAAAGAAGATTCTGACTGAAGCTCCAGTTCTGATTCAGCCAGAGGCAGGGAAGGAATTCACGGTCTATTATGATGCATCACATACTGGCTTAGGGTGTGTGCTGATGCAAGATGGAAAGGTGGTCGCTTATGCGTCTCGGCAATTAAGGCTTCATGAGGGTAACTATCCGACACATGACTTGGAGTTGGCTGCAGTGGTTTTTGCCTTGAAGATTTAGAGGCATTACTTGTATGGGGAAAAGTCGATAGTCTACACGGATCACAAGAGTCTGAAGTACCTCTTGACTCAGAAAGATTTAAATTTGAGGCAGCGAAGGTGGATCGAGTTGTTGAAGGACTACGACTGCTCGATTGAGTACCATCCGGGTAAGGCTAACGTAGTAGCTAATGCGTTGAGCCGTAAGGTGGTAGCAGATCTGAGGTCGATGTTTGCTCACCTTAGTCTATATGACGACGGGAGTCTATTGGCGGAATTGCAAGTAAAGCCGACTTGGATTGATCAGGTTAAGGAGAAACAGCTGATAGATGAGGTTTTGAGTGCTCAGAGGTTGCAAGTGCAGAATGGTGAATCGGAGGGTTCTGATTTGGGCGATGATGGAGTCTTGTGTTTTTAAGGAAAGTATGTATGCCCAAGGGCGTTTAGTTGAGACAATGGATTCTTCAGAAGCTCATAGCAGCCCATACGCTATGCATCCTGGAGGCAGTAAGATGTATCGCGATTTGAGGGAACAGTTCTGGTGGTCGGGTCTTAAGCGGGAAGTAACTAAGTTTGTGAGTAAGTGTTTGACATGCCAGCAAGTTAAAGCTGAGCATCAGTTACCGTCAGGACTGTTGCACCCGGTAAAGATCCCGCAGTGGAAGTGGGAAAGGATTACGATGGATTTCGTCGATGGGCTACCCCTTACGCCTAGCAAGAAAGACTCAGTTTGGGTAATTGTGGATCGTCTGACTAAATCGGTTCATTTTATACCAGCCCGAGTTGACTATTCGCTCCAGAAGTTAGCCAAGTTGTATGTGGCAGAGATAGTAAGGTTGCATAGAGTGCCAGTGTCAATTATTTCGGATAGGGATCCCGTGTTCACGTCGAGGTTCGAAAGCTTTGCATCGTGCATTGGGTACGAGGTTGGATTTCAAAGACGGCTTTTTATCCGCAATCGATGGGCGATGCGAGAGGGTAATCCAGATTTTGGAAGATATGTTGGGGGGTTGCGTTACTCGATTTCAATGTAGTTGGGAGGAGTATTTGCCATTGGCAGAGTTTGCTTATAACAACAGTTATCAAGCGAGTATTCAGATGGCACCATATGAGGCACTATATGGACGAAAATGTTGTACTCTGACGTGTTGGACAGAATTGGGTGAACGACAGATGTTGGGTCCGGGCTCGTTCTGAGAAAAGAGAGGATAAGGTTAAGGTGATTTGGGCTCGTCTGAAGGAAGCATCGGACAGGCAGAAGTCTTACGCTGATCTTAAGCGTAGGGATATAGAGTATGCAGTGGGTGACAAGGTCTTCTTGAAGGTATCACCGTGGAAGAAAGTGTTGAGATTTGGGTGAAAGGGCAAGCTAAGCCCTAGGTTTATTGGGCCATATACGGTGTTGAAGCGAGTGGGACCAGTAGCTTATCAGCTCGAGTTACCCGCAGAGTTAAGTCAGATTCACGACGTGTTTCATGTTTCAATGCTTAGGCGCTATCGATCGGATCCGTCGCATGTTGTGCCAATTGCGGAGATAGAGGTGAGCTCGGACTTGTCTTTCGAGGAAGAACCGGTACGGATTTTGGATCGGGATGTCAAAGTTCTGCGTAGGAAGTCAGTTCCCTTGGTGAAAGTATTATGGCAGAACCATGGCACGGAAGAGGCCACGTGGGAACCAGAGGATGTGATGCGGCAGCAATACCCTCAACTCTTCTAACCAGGTAATTTCGAGGCCGAAATTATTTTTAAGGGGGGTAGAACTGTAATATCCTTAAATCCGAGTCTCTGCATTTTGTGTGTTCGCATGTGTTATTGTGCCTACTGTGCTAGTTTAGCATGTTTTGGGGTCCAGGCATGACCTCGGGTTAGGCCTGAGTCATGGCTAAAATTTTTGTTTTAGTTCTTAGAGAGAGGAAGCTAAGGAAGTTAGGGGTTAAAAGAAATTGTCGGAGGGTTTAGACACAAAGAACCTAGTGGCAAAGTGGCAAAAGAGGCGCCACTAAGGTACCAGGAAGGTGACACCACATGCAGGGAAGGGGGAGCTCAGGTTCGAGCAGCAAAAATCTCATTTTCTGTTTATTATTTTGACGCCAAGCTGAGGAAGTGGTGTGCTCAGGATGGACTCTGGAAGATAAGGATAGAAGGAGTGAAACAGATTTGAACAGATGAAGGTGAGGAAATTTAGGAGTTTGAACCTTTCAAACTCATTTGAATGAGGGGTTAGGAGGATTTTGAGGAATCGGCTAAGGGAGACTTAGTGTTGGTGAAAGTTGGACCGTGGGGAGGAGGAGTAATCGCTTTGGTGCTTGGGAAGGGGTGTGCCAATGTCTATGGTGGTTTTAGGGAATATTTCGGCAAGTGGGGAGAGTCCTTTTCTCTTGAGTTTGAGTGATAAGCCGAAACCCCTCTTGCTTTCCTTCTCACTTTGGTTTTCTCTATTCGGCATTCTTGGTGCTTGGCCGAACCACCCTTGCCATTTCCTTGAAAAGCCGAAACCATATATCCATCATCTTCTCTTCTTTGGTTCAAACATTGCTAGCCGAAAACCATATCCCCATCCCTTCTTTTCTTCTATCTCTTCATTCTTTGGTTAGCCGAAACTCTCTAACCCTTTTTCTGAGTTACGTTTTCTCTTCTTTGCCGAATCTTGGTTCTATTTTCTTCTCCACCTCTTCCATCTTCAAAAGTCGAAAGCCTTGTTGTTGTTCTCTTTCGTTTTCATCAAGTATTTTGGCTGAATACCCTTAGCCTCATTTTCTTCTCTTCTCACGTGTTCTAATCCTCCTTGAAGGGCCGAATCTATCTCTTTCTTATAGGGTTATAGCCGAATCTCCTGGTAAGTAACTTCTTCTTCTTTTCTTGATTGATTTGGTTAATGCCGAAATCCCACTTCTCTTCTATTTCTCCATTCATTATAGATCCAAATCTTAAACTCTTCTTGTTCTATATTGGTAGCCGAAATCCCTAACATCATTAGGGGGTGCCGAACTTTGGAAATTGGTGGCCGAATCGGTTCGACATTTCTTGTTTTGATTAATAACGAAGGCTTAGGCCAATGATAGTGGTACTTGGCCGATTGTAGGGAGGAGTACAACCTGAGTCAGTGGATCTTCGGGATTTGATTGCCGATCTAGGTAAGGGTTCTAACGTTTCGGATCTGTTTCCTATTCTTTCAAAAGCCGAAGGCTAATTATCTTTGTTCTAGTGCTTGGCCGATTGTAAAGGGAGGTTCATCACGTAGCTTCGGGATTTGGTTGGAAACCAAATCGGCGTTAAGGAAAGGGGGGAAGGCAAACGTTTCGGGATCTCATTAGTTTCGCGTAGTTTCGGGATTTTGCTTAGATCTACGAATAGTCAGGTGTGTAACGCTTACACACTTCATTAGTGTTATATGTTTATTGTGTTTACTGTAAAAGCTGAATAGCCATTGAAACCGGTAATTTTGCCTTATGGGCATGAGCGTGGACTCCAGGTAAGTCCCCTGATATATGGATTTCGATATATGTGTTGTCATGTCACTGTATAATGCTATGCCATTAGTTATTTGCATCATAACATGATATTATGCCACTATTGATATGGACATGATGATGGGATTGTTGAGAGGAGGGGGAAGAATGATTTGGACTATCACCATGGTTTTGACCACCACGGGTTGGTTAGCCGCTTTGATACTATTATTTGTGACTAAGTCCCAGTGGTTTTGACCACCAGTGGTTTTGACCATATTTATGATATTTGCGACTACGGTCACCAGTGGTTTTGACCACATATGGATATTGTGACTCGTCCCAGTGGTTTGGTACCACAGTGGGTTGGCCCCACATGATTGATTACGGGATTGTCATCAGTGGTTTTGACCACACGATGGGTTGGCCCCATCACTTGATTTGTGACTACAATCACCAGTGGTTTTGACCACACTTATATATTTGTGACTTCGATCACCAGTGGTTTTGACCACCAGTGGTTTTGACCACACGGGGTAGATAAAGGAGATCGGATGGTTAGGTTTTGGGGTTGCATGATTTGCATGTTTTACTTATGATTTGCATAAGTGCTTGCACTATCGGGTTGGGGATTTATACAATGAGTCTCGGTGACTCACCCCTTCCCCTATATTTTGTAGATGAGGCTTAGATCGCGGATTTGGAGCCGGGGAGGACTCGAGGTGGCCATGCTACTTATTTTCGGGTTTTGACTTTAAATTAAAATTCCGGTTTTTATTTATTTACTTTAAATTTGGTTTTGGTTTTGTAATAAGGCCGCTAAGTATTATTTTGGGGTTTTTTTATATACTTGCTTTTATTTTGATTATATCATGCATGTGCTTAATAATTTGATTTGCTTAAATAACTGGTAAAAAGCAACGTTTTCAAAATTATATTTCTTCCGGGTTTTCAAACCTTACCATCAGGTAATAATCTATGCAAGATGATAACAAACTAACCTAAGTGATTTTCAAATTTAATTTCTTAAACAACTCTAAACACAAATGGTTCTTAACTCGACTATGCTTAATTCACTTGGTTTTTAATAAGTATCGAAAGGTTTTCCAAAGCTATAAACAACAAATGGATTTCCAACAAAAGAGGGTTTTTTCGGGTTTTAAAGCAACCAAAAACGATTTCAACTATACTCTACACCGGGTTTCTAACCTTTTAAACGGTAAAGGAGTTTTCAATAGAAATAAATCGGCAAACTTGTTTTACTCAAAACGTTTTCACTCCGTAACATGCCAGATTCGGTTGTGGTGTGTTGACCGGGTTTTGGGTGTTACAGAACCATCATCAGACAAGGTCAATCTTGTAACCATCGCTGACTAAGTAAACAAAGATTTTCTACTTTAGCATCTGCAACTATATTTGCTTTTCCCAATGGTTAATCAATGATTAACTCACAATCCTTCAATAGCTCGAGCCATCTACACTGTCTCATATTTAAATATTTCTGTGACATCAGATACTTTAAACTCTTGTGATCAGTAAGTATGTGACATTTTTCACCAAACAATGGAATAAAGCAGAGTAACAACTAGTAGAAATAGAATAATAGCATCATATGAATTTTACCATCAAATTTTCTACCAAACCTAATGGAATAGAATGTCAAAGAAAGATAAAGCAATACTGATCATAAATCAACCAGACTATTTATGCTTCTAACTAACATTATGTTCAAGTAGCATTCTCAAACGATGAGAATTATTTCTCAAAATGAACAGCTACATATACCTTTGAGAATAGTTGAACACATAGAATACCCAGAAGAGATCATCGTATGCTACTTAACTATGACTGCTGCTCTCAGATATCTTTACAATTCAAACATTAACCCACTGACTATTACAGTCATTAATAATCCCACATTATTCCATTCAATAACGAAATCAATTCAGAAGAAATTCTGATTAATACTTTCTTTAGATATCATATAACATCCCAAAAATTAGGGGTTTGTGATTTTTACATAATTGCATGTTGTGCTTGCTCAGCGGGTTATTTGAGGGTGTTTAGGGGTTCTATGGAGGCCTGGGTTAGAGTCCAAGCCTTGGAAAAATTTTGGTTTTTGGGCCTTTAGTGGAGAGGGTTGTTGGAAGCAGGACTTATGTAAATTAAAGTGGGTTTTACTAACACAAGTGAGCTTGTGGCATGATGGCTGTGGCGTCCAGTGGAGAGCATGGAGGGAAGGGGTTCGAATCCCGCAGATTACAAATGAGGGATTTTATTTTGTGACTTGGGAGAGAAAGAGTTGGAGTTGGGATCAAATTCTACAAGGTGGATGGGAGACTTGGTCAATCAATTTGAATGGGAGTCCAGGAGTGATTCAAGGAGAGGATGGTGGAGGAAATCAGGGAGTTGAGGAGTGAGGGAGTAGTGGCCGAATTTTGGAGTGTGCCTTAGGGGGTGATTTCGGTTAGGGGGTGGATAAGGATGCATTTTTTCGGCAGATTGGGGGTGAGTGCAAACCGAAAACTCACCTTCTGTGTGCGATTTCTCCTTTAGTTCTTTTCGGGATTTCTCTTTGGGAAGCATTTCGTACACTCTTCCTCCTTTTTTCTTTTCGATTTTACCTCTCGTGCTTTCTTTCATTTCTTTTGTTAATTGCCTAAACTTGTTTTGGCCGAATCTTCTTTTGCTCATCTATCCTCTCGTTGCATCCATTTCTTCTCTTTTCTTCTTTAAGCCGAATAGCCACCCCTACTTCTATTTGACTCCCCTTTAGCCGAACATCAAATAGCCTGAAGCGTTGATTCTCTTCTATTGGCCAAACTTGATAATCCAAATCTTCTTAATCTCTTGACCCGAATCCTTTATTCCTTGGTGGTTGGGGGCCGAATTCTTTAGCAAACAACGGGCGTTGGTCGTCAACTTTGGTGTTGGTAAGGGTGAAGTTGTTCAAGTATCTTTTTAATTTGATGCTAGTGATGTTCTTGTTACCCCTTTTGTTGAGTTAGCATCGGTTTCCTCCCTTTTAGTGGGGGGCCGAAGAATTGTGTGATGCTAATTCCTTTGGTGCATCAATTACTTTCTTTGTAGGAACTCGTTTGTGTTAGTCAAGGAGCAAGGCCAAATATTATTACTCCGTAGGAGGGGGTCACGTCTTGTGGGGCAACGAGGAGTAGTTCACTTGGCAATCCAAAGCAGGTGTGTAATCTCACACCACCGCTTATTCTGTGAATGTTGTTCTGTGAATCGACTAAAAGTCGAAATGCCGAAAAGCCAGAATACAGTCAACAGAGATCACTCGAGCGTGCGAGCACTCGTAGTGATAAACCGAGCCACTAGTGATGGCGGTAGACCGTTGAGAGTGTCACAAACACTCTCGTGATCATGTGGCTGTAATGGGCCTTATTGAGCCAAAACGGGCTAAGTGGGCCCAATGGGCTAACGAGCCCACACGGGCAAAATCGATGGAAAATTGACCGAATGACTGATGCGACTGTGAAGTCCTCAAAACTGAGACTGAGAACGTGCTAATTGGGCCACACGAGCGTGGGGGCCCGTTTGGTCCGGAATGGGATTTTAGGCCCAGTTACACCGTAGAGACCTAAAAGGGGTCCCGTGTCGCTCGAGGCGACAGTAGGCCTCCGGAAAGGCCGTTAGATTACTGAAATTACTAAAATACCCTTGGAGAGTAAATGACCGCAATACCCCTAGAGGGTAAATTACTGAAATACCCTTAGAGGGTAAATTACCGCAATACCCCTAGAAGGTAAATTATCGAAATACCCTCGATGGGTAAATTACCGAAATACCCCCAAAGGGGTGAAAATTACCGTTATACCCTTAGGTGACAAAATGATCGTTATACCCTTGATTGTGGTTAAATATCGTGTATGTGATTTTTATTTATACTGTTTATACTTGTAATACACTGCATTCATATCATGTTTATGGGTTGGGTTTGTTGATTGGAGGAAGTACCGTTTTAGTGGCTCTGCCACATACCGTTTCAGTGGCTCTACCACATGCCGTTTTAGTGGCTTTGCCACATACCGTTTTAGTGGCTCAGCCACGTATACCGTGATTAGCAGCTTGACCGTAATATTGGGGAGGATTGGCTGGGTGGGTTGACATGGTCCCCACATGGTGCGATTGGTTGGTACGGGTGGAGAGTTAGACGGCTGGTAGGATTGGGGTGGGCACATATCCACATACATTGAGATGATTTTGGGGCTCAGGCCCAGCTTGTTACCGAATAGGGCTTAGGCCCAGACCGATACCGTATGGGCTCAGGCCCATATAGTGACCGTTATAGGGGATTACACACTGAGTTCTCGTAACTCACCCCTTTCTTTTAACCGTGAAGGTAATCCCCAGCGTTAGAGGATTTGGAGCTGTGGAGGACTCGGAGGTGGCCATACGTCGGATTTGCTTCTTAACTATACTTAGTAATTTTGGTTTTAATTTATTTTTATATTGTTTTTAGGGTTAATATTTTGTGTAATAAGGCCATTGGATTTTTCTTTTTAAACTTTCATTTGGTAATTCTGCTAATTATGAATTGTTAAACGATTAAACACTGGTTTTTAAAACAACAAACAACTATTTTCAAAATATAACGTTTCCGTAATTCTTTAAGTCAGACTTCTGTAACAAGCAAAGTTTTTGAAAATAATAACATCTTTACAAGAATACACTTTAAGAAAATCTTGTTTTTACAAATAATGAAATTCGGAGTTTCAAAAAGGATGCAAGGTTTTTAATGAGCGCATAGCTTTTAAACAACCTTTTGATGTGACATGCTAGATCCAGCCATAACGTCTAGGCCGGGTTTGGCTCAGATCTATTTTAGAGAAAATCGAAGCTCCTCGCAGCTGATCAAACAGATCGTCTATCCTTGGTAGCGGGTACTTGTTCTTAATCGTTAGCTTGTTTAACTGATGGTAGTCAATACACATGCGCATTGACCCATCCTTCTTCTTCACGAACAACACCGGTGCTCCCCACGGAGACACACTCAGTCTGATAAATCCCCGATCCAAAAGGAGTTAAATCTTAGGCAACAGAGATGGATAGAGTTGTTGAAGGATTATGATTGCTCGATTGAGTATCATCCGGGAAAAGCTAACGTGGTGGCAGATGCACTGAGTCGTAAGTGGTATCTGATCTAAGAGAAATGTTTGCTCATCTCAGTCTATTTGAGGATGGTAGTTTATTGGTGAAACTGTAAGTAAAATTGACCTGGATTAGCCAGATTAAGGAGAAGTAGATGTTGGATGAGTCGTTGGTTTCTCGTTTCCAACAGGTGAAGAGGGGAGAGACTGTAGAGTTTCGGCTAAATAGTGAAGGGGTATTATGTTTCCGTGGAAGAGTTTATGTACCGAGGGACTCTGAGTTAAGACAATCGATTCTACGGGAGGCGCATAGTAGCCCATACACTATGCATCCCAGTGGAAACAAGTTATACCGAGATCTACGTGAACTGTATTTGTGGCCAGGACTTAAGCGTGAAATTACCGACTTCGTAAGGAAGTGTTTGACATGCCAGCAAGTGAAGGCTGAGTATCAACTGCCTTCGGGACTGCTGCAACCTGTGAAAATTCCACTCTGGAAGTGGGAGAGGGTAACCATGGACTTTGTTAGTGGGCTACCCCTGACGCCTACTAAGAAAGATTCGGTGTGGGTAATTGTGGATCGGCTGACTAAATCCGCCCACTTCATACTGGTTCGCACCGATTACTCGTTGTAGAGATTGGCAAAGTTGTATGTGGCAAAGATTGTAAGGTTACATGGGGTACCAGTGTCTATCATCTCAGACAGGGACCCTAGATTCACATCTCAGTTCTGGAGAGTGTTACATGAAGCTCTAGGTACAAGGTTGGATTTCAGCACAGCATTACATCTGCAGACTGATGGTCAGTCGGAAAGGGTAATTCAGATTCTGGAGGACATGTTAAGAAGCTGTGTGATTGATTTCAAAGGTAGTTGGAAGGACTATTTACCGTTGGTAGAATTTGCTTATAACAACAGCTACCAATCCAGTATTATGGTCATAGGTGTCGTACCCCTACTTGTTGGACGGAATTGGGTGAGCGACGATTGTTGGGTCAAGAGCTAATTTCAGAAACTGAGGAGAAAGTGAAGTTGATCCGGGGTAGATTAAAAGAAGCATCTGATGGGCAGAAGTCGTATGCTGACTTAAAGTGTAAAGAGATAGAGTTCTCGGTGGGGGATTATGTCTTCTTGAAGGTCTAACCTTGGAAAAAGATCCTGAGATTTGGACGGAAGGGCAAGTTGAGCCCCAGATTCATCGGACCTTACCGGGTATTAAAACGTGTTGGACCGGTCACCTATCAGCTGGAGCTGCCTCCTGAGTTAAACCGGATACACAACGTATTCCACGTTTCTATTCTGAGACGCTACCGTTTGGATCCTTCTCATATAGTGCCAGTGGAGGAGATCGAGGTAAGACCTGATCTGACATTTGAAGAAGAATCAGTGTAGATTTTGGACTATGATATTAAGGTGCTAAGGAGGAAATCTGTTCCATTAGTCAAGGTACTATGGCGTAATCACGGATCAGAAGAAGCCACGTGGGAGCCGGAGGAGGCAATGCGACATCAATACCCTCATCTCTTTTAATCAGGTAAATTTCGAGGCTGAAATTTCTTTAAGGGGGGTAGAATTGTAACATCCCAAAAATTAAGGGTTTGTGATTTTTGCATAATTGCATGTTGTGCTTGCTCAGCGGGTTTTTTGAGGGTGTTTAGGGGTTCTAGGGAGGCCTGGGTTGGAGTCTAAGCCCTAGAAAAATTTTGGTTTTGGGGCCTTTAGTGGAGAGGGCTGTTGGAAGCAGAACTTATGTAAATTAAAGTGGGTTTTACTAACACAAGTTAGCTTGTGGCATGATGGCTGTGGCGTCTAGTGGAGAGCATGGAAGGAAGGGGTTCGAATCCCGCAGATTACAAATGAGGGATTTTATTTTGTGACTTGGGAGAGCAAGAGTTGGAGTTGGGATCAAATTCTACAAGGTGGATGGGAGACTTGGTCAATCAATTTGAATGGGAGGCCAGGAGTGATTCAAGGAGAGGATGGTGGAGGAAATCAGGGAGTTGAGGAGTGAGGGAGTAGTGGCCGAATTTGGGAGTGTGCCTTAGGGGGGTGATTTCGGCTAGAGGGTGGATAAGGATGCATTTTTTTGGCAGATTGGGGGTGAGTGCAAACCGAAAACTCTCCTTGTGTGTGCGATTTCTCCTTTAGTTCTTTTCGGGATTTCTCTTTGGGAAGCATTTCGTGCACTCTTCCTCCTTTTCTCTTTTTGTTTTTACCTCTCGTGCTTTCTTCCATTTCTTTTGTTAATTGCCTAAACTTGTTTTGGCCGAATCTTCTCCTGCTCATCTATCCTCTCATTGCATCCATTTCTTCTCTTTTCTTCTTTAAGTCGAATAGCCACCCCTACTCCTATTTGACTCCCCTTTAGCCGAACATCAAATAGCCTGAAGCGTTAATTCTCTTCTGTTGGCCGAACTTGGTAATCCAAATCTTCTTAATCTCTTGACCCGAATCCTTTATTCCTTGGTGGTTGGGGGCCGAATTCTTTAGCAAAAAACGGGCGTTGGTCATCAACTTTGGTGTTGGTAAGGGTGAAGTTGTTCAAGTATCTTTTTAATTTGATGTTAGTGATGTTCTTGTGTCCCCTTTTGTTGAGTTAGCATCGGTTTCCTCCCTTCTAGTGGGGGGCGAAGATTGGTGTGATGCTAATTCCTTTGGTGCATCAATTACTTTCTTTGTAGGAACTCGTTTGTGTTAGTCAAGGAGCAAGGCCGGATATTGTTACTCCGTAGGAGGGGGTCATGTCTTGTGGGGCAACGAGGAGTAGTTCACTTGGCAATCCAAAGCAGGTGTGTAATCTCACACCACCGCTTATTCTGTGAATATTGTTCTGTTAATCGGCTAAAAGCCGAAATGCTGAAAAGCCAGAATACCGTCAACGGAGATCACTCGAGCGTGCGAGCACTAGTAGTGATAAACCGAGCCACTAGTGATGGCGGTAGACCGTTGAGAGTGTCACGAACACTCTCGTGATCATGAGGCTGTAATGGGCCTTATTGAGCCAAAACAGGCTAAGTGGGCCCAATGGGCTAACGAGCCCACACGGGAAAAACCGATAGAAAATTGACCGAATGACTAATGCGACTGCGAAGTCCGCAAAACCGAGACCGAGAACGTGCTAAATGGGCTACACTATCGTGGGGGCCCGTTTGGGCCGGAATGGGATTTTAGGCCCAATTACACCGTAGAGACCCAAAAGGGGTCCCGTGTCGCTCGAGGCGACAATAGGCCTCCGGAAAGGCCGTTAGATGACTAAAATTACCGAAATACCCTTGGTGGGTAAATGACCGCAATACCCCTAGAGGGCAAATTACCGAAATACCCTTAGAGGGTAATTTACTGTAATACCCCTAGAGGGTAAATTACCGAAATACCCTTAGTGGGTAAATTATCGAAATACCCCCAAAGGGGTGAAAATTACCGTTATACCCTTAGGTGAAAAAATGACCGTTATACCCTTGATTGTGGTTAAATATCGTGTATGTGATTTTTATTTATACTGTTTATACTTGTAATACACTGCATTCATATCATGTTGCATGGGTTGGGTTTGTTGATTGGAGGAAGTACCGTTTTAGTGGCTCTGCCACATACCGTTTCAGTGGCTCTGCCACATACCGTTTAGTGGCTCTGCCACATACCATTTTAGTGGCTCAGCCACGTATACCATGATTAGCAGCTTGACTGCAATATTGGTGAGGATTGGCTGAGTGGGTTGACATGGTCCCCACATGGTGCGATTGGTTGGTACGGGTGGATAGTTAGACGGCTGGTAGGATTGGGGTAGGCACATATCCACATACATTGAGATGATTTTGGGGCTCAGGCCCAGCTTGTTACCAAATAGGGCTTAGGCCCAGACCGATATCGTATGGGCTCAGACTCAGATAGTGACCGTTATAGGGGATTACACACTGAGTTCTCGTAACTCACCCCTTTCTTTTAACCGTGCAGGTAATCCCTAGCGTTAGAGGATTTAGAGCTGTGGAGGACTCGGAGGTGGCCATACGTCGGATTTGCTTCTTAACTATGTAAGAGCCCAATTTACCTGGGCCTTAAACACAAAATATTTAACAAAAAAAACCAATAAAGTCCAAACAGTCCATCTTAACAGTTTATTACAAGGCGAAATCAGACCTAGCCCAAACTAGCCCAAGCCTAGCCCAATACACAAACCCTAACCCATAACCTAAAACCAGAAAAAAAAAACCCTAAGAAGCCAGCGCCGTAAGCCTCCAGCGCCGCAGCAGCCTCCAGCTCGCCACGTCCGCGCGTACGGCCTCCGTACACCACCACAGCTGGAGTTCCGTACATGCGAGAATGAAAAAAATGACAGCAAAGCAAAAAACAAAGAAAAAGAAAAAGAAACGCAAGAAAAGAACAGATTGTATTTTTTTTATTTCGATTTTCATTCGGCTATAAAAGCAAAGGCCGAAATATTTGTAAAGGACCTTTTTTACACACAATATGAATACAGAGAAGAAATCAGCAAAGGTTCTTCCATTTTTATTGTTTTTTTCTTCTTCTTTCGAAACAACATTTATATACATATAAACTCTATTTTTCTTTTACATATATATATAAAAAAGAAAAAAACAAAAAAGAGAAAAGGGCCCGTACCTCAATTCATCTAAAAATGCGATTTTCGAGGTTCTAACCATCGTGTGCGGTGGTCATCGGTGACGGGCCGACGGTGGTCCGATCACCGGAAATCACAAGAGAGAAAAGCTCTAAAGTTTTTTTTTTCTTTCTTTTTTTTAAAAAAAACGGATGAGATAGAATGAATTTCCCCGAAAATTTGGGCTTATATAACATTACCAATACGACGCCGTTTTGATTTAAGATCTTAAGCCATTTCAGAGATGGGATCCGCGCGTTGACCTGACCCGAGACAGGATCCGCGCGTTTTCCTTGGATGGGCTAATTTCCATTTTAATCCTTCCGCGGTTTATTTCTTTTTAAATTAAGTTTTATTTTATTTTAATTTCGCCTTTAAATTTTGCGTCGCTTTAATTTTAATCCCTCTTTAAATACAACGTTTAATAACTTGGGCAAATTTCGATTTTAATCCCCTTTAATTTACACGCATAGTATTTTAGTCCTTTTTCGATTTCATTTTTAATTTATTGCTTTTTAGTTCTCTAATTTTGTTCTGGTTGCAATGTATTCCTTTAATTATTTATTTAATTATTTGTTTATTGATTCCTCTAATTATTTTCTTTTTTATTAATATTAAATATTATACATTTTAAAATGGTTTTAGATATTATTTATTTATATGTTCTTTTCATTTATTTTATATATATATATTTTATACATATAATTATGTTAAATTATTTTTAGGCATATACTATTGATTTTATATTATTATATATATTTTTATTATGTATATAATTTATCTCTTTAAAAGACCCTATTCGAAATTATATATTTATTTATTCTATATACTTTTATATATCATTATTTTTTATATACATTATTTTATATCAAGTTTTTTATTATGTGTATATTACTTAAATTGGTACATATTATTTGCTTATTACTTTAAAATTTGCTATATTTTATTTTAATTTGTTTTTAATTAGTTATATTTTTAATTTTCATTGTTTCTCGATTAATAATGTTGGTATTTTCAAAATAGGAATTGTCAGATTATTGATTTTATATATATTGAATTGTATGTTCATATTATCATTCTTGTCATCCATTTTTACAAATATTGTATTCACCTATTATTATTCCATGCTTGATACTATATTTTTGTTTTTTTTTTATCTAGTGATTCAATCAAAACATTTTAAGTTGATTTTGAAATCACTTGTTTAAAAGTTTTTTAAAACAAGGCAATATTTGATATTTGGAAATTCGAGGGAATCGTGCCCTATCGTGCTGGGTTTCGATTTTCTATTTGACCGAATAACCAAATATTCTTTTTAAATTTTGCCCATATTTTCAAAATAAGGCAATATTTGTATGTTTGGAAATCTGAGGAATCGTGCCCTATCGTGCTGGATTTCGGTTTTCTGTTTAACCAAATAACCAAATACCCTTTCAAAATTTCAATGCATGAGCTTTGAGAATTTTGGGATGATCTTGAATTCAAGGACTTAAATTTTTGTATCCTAACGTGCTGGATGTGACATTTTATTCCTTAGGAATAAGAGAATCTTAATATTCAAATTCGAGTATCTTCAAACGGAACAAAGAAGATCATAATTTTAACATCTTTTTAAATTTTCGATCTAAGGACATTAATTAATCAATTTGGTACCAATTTTGGGCGTTGCGAGGGTGCTAATCCTTCCTCGTACGTAACCGACTCCCGAACCCGTTTTCTTCTTGAAATTCATAGACCAAAATTAATTTCTTTTAAAAAATAAAACAAAATGTTTTATAGGTGACCCGATCACACCTAAACAAAAGGGATTGGTGGCGACTCCACATTACATTTTTAAGTCAATCCCCATTGTTTAAAACTTTTTAAAAAAAATGGTTTCGACAGCTTGGCGACTCCGCTGGGGACGGTTGAGAGTTAGGCTATAGATTGATTAACTCTTGTCCTTTTGATTGAAAATTTAGAAAATCGTTTTGAAAAATCACGTTCTTTTGATGCATTTGTTGGTGCTATGATTAAATCTTGTAGAATACTCTTGCATTGCATTGCATGACCGTTGTGGTCATACCTTTTAAGTGGGAGTGAGAAACTATGCCTTCATGAGGTTTTCACCTCCGCATGGGCTAGTGGACTGCTTCCGGGATACATCTGTACCTATGTGCTTCGTGAGATTTTCATCTCCGCGTGGCCGTAGGGAAATGTATTCCCCTGAATCGAACTCAATCCACATGAGCCTATAATGGGTGAGGATTGAGGAATCTGCTGGTTCAGGTACCCTCTCGTTATAACCAAACCACATATAGTGAACCTAGGAGCCTACCCTAGATAGAGCCACGCCAAACCCTAGTGGTCACCCGGACAGATGTTCTGTGTTGTTTATTTCTCTTACACTAACGTGTTTCTTTTTTTTATTGCATTACATCGCATCATCTTAGAAAGGAGGTGTTGATTCATATTCGATTGCTAAATAGAAGAGTTTGTCATAAGGAAATGGGTTACTTGATAAAGTGGACTATAATACGGTCGTTCGAACATAGTCCAGGTAAACAACGAGAAAAGGCTGATAGTCCACAGAAGAATACAAGACTTTGCCCGAGGATTCAAGCCAACAAGGATTATTTGAGAGTCATCATGTCTCAATTTTCTTGAAGAAGCTTATGAACATTGCAGAGGATAAGTGAGTAAAGAGGTACGGCTTGGACAAAGCAACAAGGAGCTAGAAAATGCATCTATTGAGAAAGTTCATGGGACACGACCATAACATCCGGATACGAAGAAAAGGATTGCTGTCTTCACCTGGACTAGTAGGACAAAGCCGCATACATAATCCATTTTATGTAAAGAAATTTATTTTCTAGAAAAGTTCTTCTAATGGAATTGAATTCAGAATCAACGCCTCTCTTTCTTTTTTGCATTCATTCCATGCATTTACATTGCATCATATGCATTAAATTTTGTAGAAAGGCTTTGATTAATTAAAAATTATTTCAGCAACCTGGAAACCGAAAAAACTTTACCAGATACGCATCCCTATGGCACAAGAAAGAAAACTCAAGCAATGGATAAAAGACTAGCAAAGTTGGAACAAATGCAGAAAGAAATGCAAGAACAAATGCAGACACAGATGCAGGAGCAGCTTGCTAAGATCCAACAGGATATGATGGACAAAATGATGGAATCTCAGAAAAATATGATGACTCTGATGACGCAGCTGTTGAATGGGCTTATGGATAAAGGAAAAAGCCCCATGGTTGATGCTGAGGAGAATACTGAGTATCCTCAATATCCCCCTGGTTTTACTCCACCACATGTGCAAACACAACCTGAAGTAGCTTTACGAGGGCCACCTGTCACGATCAGGCCTCAACAATTCCAAGCTGGTGCTTCAGTGAACCTCCAAACTGGCTTAGGTTCAGGAGATAATCCAATCATTGCTAATGTCCCTGATTTGGATGAAATAGCTGAAGGAGAGAGGACAAAAGTAGAATTACCAAATCAGCTAAAAGATAGATGTAAATGGTTGGAGGAGAAATTTAAGGCAATAGAAAGTGCTGATGGCTGTTATGGAATTGATGCAAAGGATTTAAGCTTGGTCCCAGACTTTGTGCTCCCATACAAATTCAAAATGCCTGAATTCGAGAAATATAATGGGGCAAGTTACCCCAAAGCTCATATTACTATGTTTTGTAGAAGAATGACGGGGTATATTAATAATGACCAACTGTTGATTCATTGCTTCCAAGATAGCTTGGTGGGAGCAGCAGCCAAGTGGTATAACCAGTTGAGTCATTCCCAAATTGGTGCATGGAAAGACTTGGCTCAAGCTTTCATAAAACAATACAGCCACGTGATAGACATGGCGCCTGACAAGATTACACTCCAGAACATGGAGAAGAAGACGAACGAGAGCTTCAGGCAGTATGCCCAGCGATGGAGGGAGGTGGCGACGCAAGTCTAACCACCACTCTTTATCATACACTGAAGGCCCCATTTATCACGCATATGCTAGGAAGTGCCACAAAGAGCTTCTCGGACATTGTAATGACCGGAGAAATGATCGCGAATGCCATAAAAAGTGGAAAGATTGAGGCAGGAGAAAATAACAAGAGAATGGCCGTAAGGAAGAAAGAAAATGAAGTGAATAATACAAGCATGGGGTACTCAAAGTCGACATCATGTAATCACCAAAAAAACAGTGACTCACCGGTATCGTGGTTCATCAAGGAAAGAATCTGGCACAAGGCAAAGCAATGAGAAACTCCAATTTACGCTGATCCCAATGACATATAAGGAGTTGTATCAAAGCTTATTCGACGCGCATGTTGTGTCTCCTCACTACTCGAAACCGATGCAACCTCCATACCCAAAATGGTATGACCCAAATGCCTAATGTGAGTACCACACGGGGGTCACGGGGCATTCGATAGAAAATTGCCTTGCTTTCAAGAAATTGGTGGAAAAGTTTATCAGCATGGGTATTGTGAAGTTAGATGACGTGCCAAATGTAGAAATATGAACCTGGGAGCGTTTTGGACAATCGGACTGCGGAAGAAATTCCTGTAGTATTTAGAGCCTACCTAGAGTAATGTACAAAATGCACTTGTTGCTTTAAGCCTAGAAGCAATAAGATTTCTTTTGTGAAATAGGCTTGTGTCCAGAATTTTTATTTCAATAAAATGCATATTTTTGAGCAAATATTTTTATTCTTTACATCTCATACTGTACATTCTTTGGTTTTTTAGAATATTCTTTCATTCTTTATTCATAACCATACCATACAAATAATCATCCTTAGAATTATTTATTCTTTGGATTCTATGCCTTCGTGCCTAGGTACCCAGATATCAACGACGTGAGCGACGTTGTAACTGACTCTCTTTTTGAATGAGATATGGGTCTAAGGGATCTAAAGACTTTGAAGATGACAGAGATCGTAGCTTATCTTTTGATTTGTTAAGGATGGTAGAACAAGATGAAAATAGACTCTACCTTGCAAGAGGTCAGTGGATGTTGCGAGCTTAGGAAAAGGATAAAGATCAAAGCCTAACTCACTGCAAAAATAAGGTGAGACATCATTGAGCTATTTTCAAAAATTCCAAGATGTTTTTGCACGATCATATCAAGGCACGCCAGGCTATTGAAACGTGGGTATGCTGTTAAGATTGGTGTTTAAAGAACACGTGTTAATGGTTCTATAATGGCCAGGCTAATTAAGAGGTTCAAGCTATTGGTCTACCCAGAAAGGGAAATTGCATCAAATGCCAAATTGAGGAAGACAAGACTTATGTGCCTCCTCCATTTTTTCTATATGTGGGGCATAGATGTTATGGGGCCGATCTCGTCAAAAGTATCTAACGGACACTAGTTCATCTTTGTGGTTGTCAATTACTTCACTAAGAGAGTGAAGGTCGCTTCATATGCCAAAGTTGCAAAGTCAACAGTCATCAAATTCAAATTCAAATCCGAATCCAAATTAAAATCCAAATCCATATCCAAATCCAAATTCGAATTCAAATTCAAATTCAAAAAAATTGGCAATAAAGAATGTCAGAAAGAAACATAATTGCACAATGTCAAAGATTTACAGTCTGTTCAAAAATCAGACACCATATCAATGCAGCAAAGGCAGCCAAAAAACCATTCAAATTTTTTTGAAAAATGACGGAGACTTGTAAAGGTTGGCATAGAAAAGTTACCATTTACCCTCTATGTTTCTTGAACATTGGCCAGGACCTTCACCGGGGCATCTTTCCCATTGGTTTATGAAAGGAAAGCAATTGTTGGAAGTTAAGATTCCTTTTCTCCAAGCTTTGATTAAATTAAGAATTGGATAAAGCAGAATGTCTCTAGTAAGCTTGATTGAAAGTATTCATCATGGTCGAATGTACCAAAAACAGATGATACGGGCTTATGACAAAAAGGTTCGCCCAAGAGAATTTCATGATGGGGACTTGGCATTAAGAAGGATCATTCTCATACCAAAGATACTTCAGAGGAAAGTGGATGTTAAACTGGGAAGGACCTTATGCAGCAAAGAAGGCCTGTTCTGGGGAAGCATGGATATTGATCAAGATGGATGGCAAGGACATGCTCAAGCCGGTGAATTCAAATTTCTGTCTACAAAGAGAGGCCAAGGTGAAAACCCGCAAAGGGGCACTTTGAGACCAAAAAAAAAGGAAAAAAAGAAAAAAATCAAATCAAATCAAATCAAAAAAGAAAAGAAAAAATTCGATCAAAAAGAAGAAAGAAAAGGAGAGGCCAAGGCGGAAAACTCGCAAAGGGCGCCTTGAGACCAAAGGGGCTTTGAGTTGAAAACCCAAAAAGGGCGGCTCAAATTTTGATCAAAAGTGGGGCACACAGTAGTCTTGCTATACTTGAATTGACAATGAGGAAGTATGTTACGTCTTGGGGCATCGAAAAAGTACTCTGGATCCCCTAAGAACATATTGAGCTTAAAATGGTCCTCAAGAAGTTTGAACAGAGAAGCTCAGGCTGTGATATCTAGGGCACCTAGCTTCCATTTTACCCATTTTTAAATTTGTTATTTGTGATTATATTATTCTTTTCAAAAAATGTTCACAATAAATTTCCTTTGATTGCATTTGCTTAACTCATTTGTTTCGAGCTATGCTCCTAATTAATTTCCTTCTTGTCCATTGTTATGATCTATTTCAAGCATTTTGCATTGAAATAACGATTAGTGGACTAATAATACTTTCATGAAAGGAGTTTCGCATATTACTCTGGAAGCTTCTGAATAATACAAGAACTTGAAACAGGACTATTGTTTAAAACTCACCAAGTTTAAGGAAGAGTCTAGACTAAGGCTATCTCTTCAGATTTTTGTCAAAAATGGTGACAAGATATTGCATCGGTGATACAATCTCGACGAAAAATGGTCAATGTTAACCCAAGTGTAAAAGGGGAATCATTCGCGAGAAAAAAATGATATTCTGCACCCATGCAAATATCATGCATACACACTTGGTTATGTCACCTGGGCAGTGATCAGTTGATTGAACAAGTTACAGTCCTCTACCCCTGAGTTGCGGTAGTATGGATGGAAAATGATACAAGCCTGGTACCCTTGAATAGCAATGCGATGGATTGAAGAAGAAACAAATCCTACATTTTGGGAGTCGCAGTGGGATGGATTCAGATCTTACACCCCTAAGTCACAATGAGATGAAACCTGAAGTTACAGTGGGGCAAATCTGTTGAGTAGGATATAATCGTTTTCTCGGGTTTTCTATCGAGAATACCAGCAGAACAAGATGGCAGTATAATACATCAGTGATAAATCCTTAATAAACAATGAGCGGTGACACCTTAAACTTTTAACAAAGGATCATTCTCATGACATTCTGCACTCATACAAATGTCATCCATAATCATTTAGTTAGGAGCATTCGATTTATTCTGATCATTGCATCTTAATCATTATAAAAAGACCATTCTCATAACATTCTGTATTCATGCAAATGTCATCCATAATACATTTAGTTAGGAGCATTGGATTCATTCTGATCATTGCATCCTAACCATTTTGCATAAGCATAAACACATAAAACCGATTTTACAGGATAAGTCCCCCAGAGGACGGGGTCACAACATCGGTGAATTCACAGATCTTGTCTTCCTAAGTTTGTAATGAAGTAGATCGAAAATACCAGTCTGGCATCCCTGAGTTTGCAGTGGAGCAGATTGAAGATAGCAGATCTGGTCTTCCTGAGTTTGCAGCGAAGTAGATCGAAGATTGTAGTCTTATCTTCTTAAGATAGCAAAGAAGCAGATTGGAGATTTCAGATTTCGTTCCCTCGAGGTAGCAATGGAACAGATCAAGGATGACCAGTCCTTCTCTCTAAGCAGTAGTAGAGTAGGCTAAAGATTGTAGATCTTGTCTCCCTAAACAATAGTGGAGCAGATAAGTTAAAGATTGTAGATCTTATCTCACCGAGCAGTAGTGAAATAGATCAAACACCTGAATTTTTATCTCCTCGAAGTAGGTTGAGGCTACAAATCCCTCCTCCCTGAGTTTACAATGAGGAATCAATCCGTATTTCTTTGAAGTTTCAGTGGAAAAGATTGAGGTTACGAATCTCTTCTCTCTGAATTTCTTTTCTCCTCGAAGTTCTAGTGGAGTAGGTTGAGGCTACAAATCCCTCCTCCCTGAGTTTACAATGAGGATCAATCCGTATTTCTTTGAAGTTTTAGTAGAGAAGATG
Source organism: Gossypium sturtianum (assembly GCA_025698515.1). Taxonomy (NCBI): domain Eukaryota; kingdom Viridiplantae; phylum Streptophyta; class Magnoliopsida; order Malvales; family Malvaceae; genus Gossypium; species Gossypium sturtianum. Next base: position 98,247,349 of record CM046955.1, on the reverse strand, counting down.
GAAACTACGAATCTCTTTCCCTGAATTCTTATTTTCTCGAAGTTCCAGTGGAGTAGGTTGAGGCTACAAATCCCTCCTCCCTGAGTTTACAATGAGGATCAATCCGTATTTCTTTGAAATTTTAGCAGAGAAGATTGAGGTTATGAATCTCTTCTCTCTGAATTTCTATCTCCTCAAAGTTCCAGTGGAGTAGGTTGAAGCTACAAATCCCTTCTCCCTGAGTTTACATTGAGGATCAATCCTTATTTCCTTGAAGTTTCAGTAGAGAAGATTGAGGTTACGAATCTCTTCTCTCTGAACTCTTATCGCCATGAAGTTCCGACGGAGCAGATTGAAGCTACAAATCTCTTCTCCCGAAAATTACATCGAATTGGATCGAAGCATTAGTTTTCATGCCCTTGAAGATGCAGAGGAATGGAACGAAGCTACTCGAAGAAGAAAAGCACTGAAAGAGGTCAAGATCTTACAAGATCAGGCAAATTTGGCCCTCTTTAAAGTCTTTGTTTCATTCCCGTTACAGACAATAAGCAAAGAGGGGCAGCTGTAAGAGCCCAATTTGCCCAGGCCTTAAACACAAAATAATTAACAAAACAAAAACCCAATAAAGTCCAAACAGTCGATCTTAACAGTTTATTACAGGCCAAATCAGACCTAGCCCAAACTTGCCCAAGCCTAGCCCAATACACAAACCCTAACCCATAACCTAAAACCAGAAAAAAAAAACCCTAAGCCTCCAACGCCGCAGCAGCCTCCAGCTCGCCACGTCCGTGCGTACGACCTCCGTACACCACCACAGTTGGAGTTTCGTACCTGCAAGAATGAAAAAACGACAGCAAAGCAAAAAACAAAGAAAAAGAAACGCAAGAAAAGAACAGATTGTATTTTATTTTATTTCGATTTTCATTCGGCTATAAAAGCAAAGGCCGGAATATTTGTAAAGGACCCTTGTTACACACAATACGAATACAGAGAAGAAATCAGCAAAGGTTCTTCCATTTTTATTGTTTTTTTCTTCTTCTTTCGAAATAGCATATATATACATATAAACTCTATTTTTCTTTTACATATATATAAAAAAATAAAAAAAAATAAAAAAGAGAAAAGGGCCCGTACCTTGATTCATCTAAAAATGTGGTTTTCGAGGTTCTAACCACCATGCACGGTGGTCGTCGGTGACAGACCGACGGTGGTCCGATCACCGGAAATCGCAAGAGAGAAAAGCTCTAAAGTTTTTTTTTCTTTCTTTCTTTTTTTAAAAAAAATGGATGAGATAGAATGAATTTCCCCGAAAATTTGGGCTTATATAACATTACCAGCCGTTTTGATTTAAGACCTTAAGTTTAAAACAACGTCGTTTCAGAGATGGGATCCGCACGTTGACCCGACCTGAGGCATGATCCGCGCGTTTTCCTTGGATGGGCTAATTTCCATTTTAATCCTTCCGCAGTTTATTTCTTTTTAAATTAAGTTTTATTTTATTTTAATTTTGCCTTTAAATTTTGCGTCGCTTTAATTTTAATCCCTCTTTAAATACAGCGTTTAATAACTTGGGCAAATTTTGATTTTAATCCCCTTTAATTTACACGCATAGTATTTTAGTCCTTTTTCGATATCATTTTTAATTTATTGCTTTTTAGTTCTCTAATTTTGTTCTAATTGCAATATATTCCTTTAATTATTTATTTAATTATTTGTTTATTGATTCCTCTAATTATTTTCTTTTTTATTAATATTAAATATTATACATTTTAAATGGTTTTAGATATTATTTATTTATATGTTCTTTTCATTAATTTTATATATATATATATATATTTATACATATAATTATGTTAAATTATTTTTAGGCATATACTATTGATTTTATATTATTTTATATATTTCTATTATGTATATAATTTATCTCTTTAAAAGACCCTATTCTAAATTATATATTTATTTATTCTATATACTTTTATATATCATTATTTTTATATACATTATTTTATATCAAGTTTTTTATTATGTGTATATTACTTAAATTGGTACATATTATTTGCTTATTACTTTAAAATTTGCTATATTTTATTTTAATTTGTTTTTAATTAGTTATATTTTTAATTTTCGTTGTTTCTCGATTAATAATGTTGGTATTTTCAAAATAGGAATTGTGAGATTATTGATTTTATCTATATTGAATTGAATGTTCATATTATCATTCTTGTCATCCATTTTTACAAAGATTGTATTCACCTATTATTATTTCATGCTTGATACTATATTTTTTTATTATTATTATCTAGTGATTCAATCAAAACATTTTAAGTCGATTTTGAAATCACTTGTTTAAAAGTTTTTTAAAAAAAGGGAATATTTGATATTTGGAAATTCGAGGGAATCGTGCCCTATCGTGCTGGGTTTCGGTTTTCCGTTTGACCGAATAACCAAATATCCTTTTAAAATTTTGCCCATATTTTCAAAATAAGGCAATATTTGTATGTTTGGAAATCCGAGGAATCGTGCCCTATCGTGCTGGGTTTCGGTTTTCCGTTTGACCGAATAACCAAATATCCTTTTAAAATTTTGCCCATATTTTCAAAATAAGGCAATATTTGTATGTTTGGAAATCCGAGGAATCGTGCCCTATCGTGCTGGGTTTCGGTTTTCCGTTTAACCAAATAACCAAATACCCTTTCAAAATTTCAATGCATGAGCTTTGAGAATTTTGGGATGATCTTGAGTTCAAAGACTTAAATTGTTGTATCCTAACGTGCTGGGTGTGACATTTTATTCCTTTGGAATAAGAGAATCTTAATATTCAAATTCGAGTATCTTCAAACGGAACAAAGAAGATCATAATTTGAACATCTTTTTAAATTTTCGACATAAGGACATTAATTAATCAATTTGGTACCAATTTTGGGCGTTGCGAGGGTGCTAATCCTTCCTCGTACGTAACCGACTCCCGAACTCGTTTTCTTCTTGAAATTCGTAGACCAAAATTAATTTATTTTAAAAAATAAAACAAAATATTTTATAGGTGACCCGATCACACCTAAACAAAAGGGATTGGTGGCGACTCCACATCACATTTTTAAGTCGATCCCCATTATTTATAACTTTTAAAAAAAATGGTTTCGACAAACTATACTTAGTAATTTTGGTTTTAATTTATTTTTATATTGTTTTTGGGGTTAATATTTTATGTAATAAGGCCATTGGATTTTTCTTTTTAAACTTTAATTTGGTAATTCTGCTAATTATGAATTGTTAAACGATTAAACATTGGTTTTTAAAACAACAAACAACTATTTTCAAAATATCACGTTTTCGTAATTCCTTAAGTCAGACTTCTCTAATAAGAAAATTTTTCGAAAATAATAACATCTTTACAAGAATACACTTTAAGCAAATCTTGATTTTTACAAACAACGAAATTCGGAGTTTCAAAAAGGATGCAAGGTTTTTAACGAGCGCATAGCTTTTAAACAACCTTTTGATGTGACATGCTAGATCCAGCCATAACGTCTAGGCCGGGTTTGGGGTGTTACATATCATATCTGGATAAGTCGATTAGTCAAGATTAGTTTATTCTTTAACAGTGACATTGCGTAATCTGAATGATCTTCAGAAAAATCTAATATCTCTTCTAGAACTGTCTTTACTTGCTAACCCATTCTCAGCCCTGACCGCGTTATTAATCCTTCAGCTACTAAACTCTTTAGTTTCACACTTGTTAGCTTATTCAATCTAAATCTTATGAATTTTATTGTATAACACTATACTGGTGAGGGGGTGAAGGTCGTAAAGCCTCAAAATCTGACTCTAATATACATACACGCATATAATATAACATTTATCAACAACATAATATTATGAACTTTTATTCATACCTTTATGAGTTTTGACTCATCATAAACTTTTTACTCAGATACTTAAGTACCATTCCCAGCATTATCAGAAATAGCTCGGTTGGAAAACATCTCTATCTAAATACAACAAATCTCATCATAGTCGGGAGATATCATGTAACGCCCAGAATTTTGGGCCTAGAAGTATTGGGCCTTGAGCAAGGGAACAGTTAGGAAACTGTGCATAAAAGTTCATGTGAGCTAGGAAATGACACAATTGATTGTTTGCTTTGATGGTTAAGTGAGTTTGGAGTGTTTGGGGATGTCTGGAAAGTCCTGGGTTCAAACCTGGGCTTTAGAAAAAATTTTGGTTGTAGGTGAAAAAAACCTTGGGATTAAAAAAGTAGGCTTTAAGAATAAAATGTGGTAAAAGGTGACATAAGAGGAGCTTGTGGCCTAGTGGGAAGGTGGCGTTACAGCTGGTAAGAGGTTTGAGGTTCAAGTCTTGGGATAAGTAAGGGAGGTTTTATTTTGCAGTTGTGACGCCTAGTGGTTGTGTTGTAGTGGGATTCTGCCCAGGTGGTTGTGGAATTGGTCTTGGGGGAGTGATTCATGGGATAAAGATTTGGAGGAGTTTGAAAGTGATTCAAATTAGGGGTGTTGAGAGATTTGAGGAGATTTTCAAGGGATTTGGAGGAGAGGAGTGTTGTAGCCGAATTGTGCAACTTCTATGTGCAAATTTGGCTAGGGGAACCATTTGGTGCATTTTTCGGCATGGTGAGAGTGTAGAAGCCGAATTCTTTCTCTGTTGTTTAGGGATTCTCCTTTTTTTTTTGTTCCGGGTTTTTTTCTCTCTTTGTGGCATCTCGTGCAGCATTTTTGACCATTCGGGTCTTTCCCTTTTCAGTTCAATTTTGCCGAAACACATATACCAAGTGTCGAATTCTCCCTTGAAACTTCTCTTTTCTTCTTCACATTTTCTCTCTGGCGAATTGGCATTCTTCTTCTTATCTTTTGCTAAATCGAATTAGGTTTCTTCTGTTTCCTCTCTTCTTGAATAATAACCGAATTCCTTGTTGCTTGGTAAGTGATTATACTCTTCACTTCTGGTTTAATCTATTTTTGTTCCCTTCTCCAACATCTGCTGGTTTAGTCTTGGTTTAAGGATTCTCTACTCCTACATTCTGTACTCTCTCCATTCCTGTTTCTGATTTGGCAAGTAATCTCTATTAATCGAATTTCCGATGGGTGAACAGGGTGCTAATAATAAAGTGATGGCAAAGGTGCCGGCTGAGATTGAGCGCGTAGCCTCTACTCCCAAGTTTAAGAGGCATGCGGTGTTGGCTATTTGGGACTTTCTGCCCGGATACGGAAGGGCGGCTGCACCAAACTCTTGTTCGAGTCGGCTAATCACAGTCGACGGATCTAGTCAAGGAAAGTGGTAGTCAACCTCTCGGTTAAGTGGTTGTTAAGAGTTTTTCTAACACTATTTGTTAAGTGATTAACGGAATGTTATGTTTGAATATAGGTTCTAGCAATCAGGAATTTTTAGTACTCTACGTGATCAGGTGTGTAACAGTACCCTGTATCCGATAGTCAGCGAGAAAGCCAATAGAGTGTGCGTATTTGTATGCGGTATTCGATGATCGGCTGAAAAGCCGAAAGTATGTGTTGTTTACACTGCTATAAATGTAGATCGGCAAAATGCCGAAAAGACAGAAATATGGTGTATGATGCCACACAAGCGTGCGATCGTGCGTGTGGTGAACCGAGCCCACGAACATGGGCGCTAGTCTGTAGAGGCCACCACGAGCGCTCTCGTGGTCTTGGGCTGTTTTGGGCCTTGTTGGGCCGAAGTGGGTTGTGTGGGCCCAGTAGGCTTGTGGGCCCACGCGGATAAAATGTATGTGATGTGGTAAGTGTTGTTTGGACTGTAACGTTTGCATAAATGTGACTGTTTCTGGGCTAAATGGGCCACACGAGTGTGTGGGCCCACTTGGGCCAAGTAATGGACCTTAGGCCCATTTACACCGTTGCTACTGTTTAGGTTACTTAAGTCGCTCGAGGCGACAGTGGACCTTCTGTTGGGTTGCTGATACCCTCAATTTTTGAAATTACCGAAATACCCCCGATTTGTGAAATTACTGAAATAGATTTGTGAAGTTACTGAAATACCCTCGATTTGTGAAATTACCGAAATACCCTCGATTTGTGAAATTATCGAAATACCCTTAATTTGTGAAATTATTGAAATACTCCGATTTGTGAAATTATCGAAATACCTTCGATTTGTGAAATTATCGAAATACCCCTGAAGGGTAGGATTACCGAAATACCCTCGATTTGTGAAATTACTGAAATACCCCTGAAGGGTAGGATTATCGAAATACCCTGATAGGGTAAAATGACTGTTTTGCCCTTGTGGGTAAATGACTGGTGTAACACCCCTAACCCAAAACCGCCGCCGAAATAGGGTTAAGAGGCGTTACCGATCAATCAGAACATTTCACATCCATTTCACGACGCAAAGTCAATCATCATTCAAACATATTCATATATAAACATTTAGTCCCTTATTGAGGTCTACAAGACCTTAAACACGTGTTAAAAAAAAGGTCGAGACTAAACCGAACACATACAAAAATTCTTGGAAATTTGAACATTTTTCAAAACTGCAGAGGTCACACGCCCGTGCATTCAGGCCGTGTGCCTCACACGGCTACCAGACACGCCCATGTGTCCAGGCCATGCCAAAACATGGCATATATACTGATTTGTCCACACGGCCACCAGACACGCCCGTGTGCCATGGCCGTGTGAAATTAAGCTAGCTACTGACTTGGTCACATGGCCACCAGGCACGCCCGTGTGCCACGACCGTGTAACCTGCCCAGGCACACTTCGAAGTGGCTCTTGAGCCACACGGCAGAGACACACGCCCGTGTCCCTTGGTCGTGTATACAAAACAGGCCATTTGCAAGGCCAGTTTACCACCCACACAAGGGTCATCCCTACAAGCACAATTAAGCATCTTTCTATGTACCAATAGCAACCAGAAACACATCAAAATGTTCATCATATCAACCCAATTCGATCTCATTTCTAGCATACTATCTTATATGCTAAATAGCTCAACTAATTCACATGTAAAACCAAGCATGATTCATCCATAATTTCACTAATTCACTATGGCATCAATCCATCAATAAATTTACCATTCTTAAGACCATTTCATTGCCATCAAGCCATACCAAAACATACTTCATATACCATAATCATTCATGCATATACCAACATTTATCTAGCCACATCACATGGCTATTTACACATCTCAAACATGGTTCAACACAACTAGCCTATACATGCCATATTCAAATATACACATATTTAAAAGTACCAAAATAGATTGCCGATAGTATGATAGAGATGTTGACGATCCCCGAATCCGAGCTAGCTTTACTGACACTGAAAAATAGAGGAACAAATCACACAGTAAGCTTTTAAAGCTTAGTAAGTTCGTAATATAATACATATTACTCAATAATACTGCATCAATACATAATTAAACCATCACATAGATAAATGCACAATTGACCCATCATCAATCTCAACCACATGCTCAAGTATATATTCCTTCAACTTTTAAGGCTACCATCAACCACATAGGTTCAAATGTACCTTGATCAACACATAGTTACTCACCATTCATGCTACTCAATTGCTCGGTATTACCTCTCGTTCAACCTTTGCTATTCATTTGATTTATTCGCACACTTAGTGCCAATTTCATAACTAAAACATAATTGTCACCGCACACTTAGTGCCAATATGTTAAACCGAACTTATATCGGTATCGCACACACAGTGCCAATTCGATAAGCCGAAGCTTCTATCTTTTCGTACACACAGTGCTAATCATCTCTGTCTCGTTTCTAATTTCGCACACTTAGTGCCATCTATTTCAACTTCGCACATAGCATTTCTAATCTCATAATTATGTACATATTCATTCAATTCACATCACATAGATATAATTTAACAAAAAGTATTATATCCGAACTTACCTCGGACATCGAAATGCCAAAACTAGCCGATCAATCGAGTACTTTATCTTTACCTCGATCTCGATCCGAATCTTTCCTTTCTTGGTCTAAACACATTCAAATTTAACTCATTCAATCACCAATTCATTCAATTTAGTCCAAACACAGATATTTAGGGCATTTTAAAAATAGCCCTCACATTTTCACATTTCGACACTTTAGTCCCTATTTCACAAAATCACAAAATACACATAATTTTCATATCACCCATGCTTAACCGAATGTTCACTATGATCACACCAATCCATACATTTTGTTTATTTTACAATTTAGTCCTTCAAACAATTATTTTCACAATTTAGTCCAAATTACTCAATTTCACCAAAAATTCAAAGACAAGGTATGTTAATCTTTCACATATCTTTCATATTTCATCACCAACTATCCCAAAGCTCAAGCATTCATCAATGGCATATCTCAAAATCACCATCAATTTCAAAAATTAAAGCATGGGTTAGCTAGAACACTAAGCAACGATCACAAAAACGTAGAAATTATCAAAAAAATCGAGCAAAAACTAACCTTTAATCAAGCTTAACCCTAGCCGAATATTCAAAGCTTTTCTTCCTCCTTTTTCTTTTCTATTTTCGGCACCAAGAAGATGAACATGGCATCTTTTCATGTTTTTGTTATAATAACTTATTATTATTTTACTTAATTAGCCTTTACTATTTAATGTATAAACATACATAATAAGGTTATAATAGTCCTTTTTCCATCCACTAACTTATATAATGGACTAATTGAATCATCAAACCTCAAATTTATAAAGACAACAAAAATTAGGCAATTAATCAGCACACAGCTTTTGCATTTTACGCGATTAAGTCCTTTTCACAATTTATACACACAAACAATAAAATTTTCACACAGAACTTCCACACATGTTGAATCACATATTATAAACACCAAAAATAATATTAAAATATTTTTCTGACCTCAGATTTGTGGTCTCGAAACCACTGTTTCGACTAGAGTCTAAACCGGGCTGTTACAACTCTTCCCCTTAGGGATTTTCGTCCCCGAAAATCTTACCAGTGAAGAGGTGTGGATATTGCTCTCTCATAACGTTTTCAGGCTCCCACGTAGCTTCTTCTACTCCGTGTTTGTGCCACAACACTTTCACTAAGGATATTCTTTTGTTTCTCAATTCTTTGGTCTCTCGTGCCAAAATTCAAATCGGTTCTTCACTATACAACACGTCTGACTGAATTTCAACCTTAGTAGGAGCAATCACATGAGACAGATCAAATCTATACCGTCGAAGCATCGACACATGAAACACATTATGAATCTTTTCTAATTCAGGTGGCAACATCAATCTATAAACAACCGGCCCAACTCGTCCAATTATCTCATACGGCCCGATGAACCTCGGACTCAGTTTACCTTTTCGGCCAAATCGAAGTATTTTTTTCCATGGAGATACTTTCAAAAATACTTTGTCACCAACCTCAAACTCAATATCTTTCCATTTCAAGTCTGCATAAGACTTCTGACGATCTGAAGCCGCTTTTAAATTATCACTAATCACTTTCACTTTTTGCTCAGTCCAATACAATGGAGTTCAACATTTTCGACCGTAAAGAGCCTCATACGGTTCTATTTTATTTTGCCCAAGTGGTTGTGGAATTGGTCTTGGGGGAGTGATTCATGGGATAAAGATTTGGAAAAGTTTGAAAGTGTTTCAAATTAGGGGTGTTGAGAGATTTGAGGATATTTTCAAGGGATTTGGAGGAGATGAGTGTTGTAGCCGAATTGTGCAACTTCTATATGCAAATTCTGCTAGGGGAACCATTTGGTGCATTTTTCGGCAAGGTGAGAGTGTAGAAGTCAAATTCTTTCTCTGTTGTTTAAGGATTCTCATTTTTTTCGTTCTGGGTTTTTTTTCTCTCTTTGTGGCATCTCGTGCAGCATTTTTGACCATTCGGGTCTTTCCCTTTTCAGTTCACTTTTGCCGAAACACAGATACCAAGTGCCGAATTCTCCCTTGAAACTTCTCTTTTCTTCTTCACATTTTCTCTCTGCCGAATTGGCATTCTTCTTCTTCTCTTTTGCTAAATCGAATTAGGTTTCTTTTGTTTCCTCTCTTCTTGAGTAATAGCCGAATACCTTGTTACTTGATAAGTGATTACACTCTTCACTTCTGGTTAAATCTATTTTTATTCCCCTCTCCAACCTTTGACGATTTAGTCTCGGTTTAAGGATTCTTTACTCCTACATTCCGTACTCTCTCCATTTTTGTTTCTGATTTTGCAAGTAATCTCTATTAATAAAATTTCCGATGGGTGAACAGGGTGCTAATAATAAAGTGATGACAAAGGTGCCGGCTGAGATTGAGCGCGTAGCCTATACTCCCAAGTTTAAGAGGCATGCGGTGTCGGCTATTCGGGACTTTCCGCCCGGATGTGGAAGGGTGGCTGTACTAAACTCTGGTTCGAGTCAGCTAATCACAGTCGATCGATCTAGTCAAGGCAAGTGGTAGTCGACCTCTCGGTTAAGTGGTTGTTAAGAGTTTTTCTAACACTATTTGTTAAGTGATTAACGGAATGTTATGTTTGAATATAGGTTCTGGCGATCAGGAATTTTTAGTACTCTACGTGATCAGGTGTGTAACAGTACCCTGTATTCGATAGTCGGCGAGAAAGCTGATAGAGTGTGTGTTTTGTATGCGGTATTCGATGATCGACTGAAAAGCCGAAAGTATGTGTTGTTTACACTGCTATGACTGTAGATCGGCAAAATACCGAAAAGCCAGAAATATGGCGTATGATGCCACACGAGGTGCAATCGTGTGTGTGGTGAACCGAGCCCACGAACATGGGCGCTAGTCTGTAGAGGCCACCATGAGCGCTCTCATGGTCTTGGGCTGTTCTGGGCCTCGTTGGGTCGAAGTGGGCTGTGTGGGCCCAGTGGGCTTGTGGGCCCACACGGATAAAATGTATGTGATGTGGTAAGTGTTGTTTGGACTGTGACGTTTGCATAACTGTGACTGTTTCTGGGCTAAATGGGCCACACGAGTGTGTGGGCCCACTTGGGCCAAGTAATGGGCCTTAGGCCCATTTACACCGTTGCTAGTGTTTAGGTTACTTAAGTCGCTCGAGGCAACGGTGGACCTTCTGTTGGGTTGCTGATACCCTCGATTTGTGAAATTATCGAAGTACCCTCAATTTGTGAAATTACCAAAATACCCTTGATTTGTGAAATTACCGAAATACCCTCGATTTGTGAAATTACTAAAATACCATCGATTTGTGAAATTACCAAAATACCCCCAATTTGTAAAATTACCGAAATACCCCTGATTTGTGATATTACCTAAATACCCTCGATTTGTGAAATTATTGAAATACCCTCGATTTTTGAAATTACTGAAATACCCCAAATTTGTAAAATTACCGAAATACCCTTGATTTGTGAAATTACCGAAATACCCCTGATTTGTGAAATTATTGAAATACCCTCAATTTGTGAAATTACCGAAATACCCTCGATTTGTGAAATTACTAAAATACCCCTGAAGGGTAGGATTACCGAAATACCCTGATAGGGTAAAATGACTGTTTTGCCCTTGTGGGTAAATGACTGGCTTGTGCTATGACTTGACTGATTTGACTGGGATTGTATGAATGTACTTTAACTGACTTGACGGTGGTTGTATGACTAATATGCTTTTAATATATCTCTAAATGATTGTTATTGAGCATGGCCATTTTGCATACACGTGTAATGATTGAGCATGACATACATTTCATAGGGTTGGGACATTGATACGGAGAAAGTTCTGATAGGGTTACACGGGTCGCATGAGACGACTGTGGGTCCAGTATTGATTTGTTAAGGTCACACGGGTCGCATGAGATGACTGTGGACCGACAGACGGCATAAAGCCGCGTAATCTGATTATGGCTCTGTGCCATCTTGATTATGGCTTTGTGCCAATCGTATTTACCCGTGGCTATGTGCCTAACATATATATTGATGACTCTGTATCGATCATAATTACCCGTGGCTGTGTGCCGATTATATTACCGTCGCTGATGGCTATGTGCCAAACTTATTACAATTACCAATAGCTTTGTATCATCCTGATTATGGCTCTGTGCCATCCTGATTATGGTTTATAACCATTCTGTTTATGGCTTTTAGCCGTTCTGTCCACGGCGCCTAGCCGTTCTGTTGACTTAGTGTTGCAGCCGGTGCTAAGCTTGGTGTGTTGGCTGGGTGGGTCGATTTTATCCCCACAAGAGTGTAGGGTTGGTACGGGTGGTGTGTTGGCTGGAACGGGGTGGGATGCATCCTCATACTGTTGCATATCTATTTATGATATCTGTCACTGTACTGGGCTTAGGCCACTTGTTCTGTTATTGGTTTGGGCTATGACCCAAATGATATTGTAGTGGGTTTTGGCCCACGTATGTTCTGAATCGGGTCAGCATCTTATATCTTGTTAAAGGGCTTTGGCCCATCGCTTTTAGTTTTTATTTCAGATATCTTGATCGTTACTCTAGTAAGGGGATTACACACTGAGTTTTTGTAAACTCACCCCGTTTTTAAATGTGCAGGTAATCCCCACCGTTAGGAGGATCGGTGCTGCGAGGGACTCGGAGGTGACCACACGACTGCGACTGTTATGCTTTGGACTTTACATATAGTTTAATTTTCGTTTTGGGTTTTAATTTCTGTAATAAGGCCTCTCTGGATTTAATTCTGAATTTGGGATTTTGTTACTTTTTATATCTGTTAGGCGTGGATGAGTTTTCAACCCAGTTATTGTTTTTAAAAACATACGTTTTAAACTTCTTTACCTTAAATTAGCTTCCGCAACTAAAAGATATTTTTAACGAAGTTAATAACATTTTTAAAGGTGATTAACTTTTCATTGAACCATGTTTTGAAATGGAACGAACACAAACTGAGACTTTAGTTTTTAAATATTAAGGAGGGTTTTCAATGAAAACATGGTTTTCGAAAAACACTTCATTGTGACACACTAGATTTGGGCCTAACTTCTGAGCCGGGTTTGGGGTGTTACATATCACACTATCACAGGTTATATAATGGCATGTATGGCTAGACTCACATACGCTACGTTAGTCTGAGAATCGACTAAACCGTAGCTATGACACCAATAAATGTAACACCCCTAACCCGTATCCGGTGCCAAAACAGGGTTACAGAGCATTATCGGACTTATAAATCAAACAATCATACATTTCATGTTCATAAATCATTAAAATAAAAACCATTCATCAATCATCATATAGTCCCTAATACGAGCCCTTGAGGCCTAAAATATACATTAAAAATGGTTCGGGACTAAACCGAGTACTCAAGAAATATTTAGGAAAACATTGAAATTTTTTAAAGTGCAGGGGACACACACCCGTGTGGCAAAGCCGTGTGTCTCACACGGGCAAGGGACACGCTCGTGTCTCAGGCCGTGTGGGTATTCGAAATGGGATCACATGGCCGTGTCCTAGTGTAACGCCCCGAATTTGGGCTTAGAAGAAATAGGCCTTGAGCATAGGAACACATAAAAGTTTATGTGTGCAAGGAAATAACACAATTGATTGTTTGCTTTGATGGTTATGTGATTTAGCAGTGTTTGGGAGTGTCTGAGAAGTCCTGGGTTCAAACTTGGGCTTTAGTAAAAAAATTATTTTTAGTGAATAAAATCATTGGGATCTAGATAGAAGGTTCTTAAATATTTGTGGTTAATTTATGACACAAAAAGAGCCTGTGGTTTAGTGGCAAGGTGGCGTGTAGAGTTCTCTCGAGGTCTAAGGTTCAAGTCATGGCAAGGTAAAAAGAGTATTTATTTTGCTCTCTTGCCATGTGAGAAGCAGAAGTCGACTGAAACTCTGTAAGGTTGAATTTGAATTGGTCAAGAGATGATGGTAGAGAAAATCAAGGAAAAGATTATGGAGCAAGTCAAGGAGGATAGGGGAGTGAGGGAATAGGTGTGCCGAATTAGGACTCTGAACTCCTTAGTAATCGGTTTTGGTAGGGAATTTTCACTTTTGGTTAGTTTCTGTTTTGCCACTAATTTGTTTCCTTTCTTCTCCCTGTAGTGCCAAATTTTGCATTTGATCTTTTGTGCATTTTTTTGTTTCGGTTCCTGTTGTTCTGCCAAATTTTCTATGCTACCTTTTTCTAAGCCATTTTGTTCTCTTTCTTCTGTTTCAACCTGTGTCGAAATTACCAATTCTTCTCCTGTCTCCTCTCGGTTCCCAACCTTTGGCCAAACATTGTAACACCCCAAACCCGGTCAACACACCACGACTGAATCTGGTATGTTACAGAGTGAAAACATTTTAAAAATCATAAGTTTGTCGGAAAAAAAAGATCTTTAAAGAAGACTCTAGTTTTGTTTTAGGGTTTAGAAAACTCAATAATAATTGATGTTGAAGTTGTTCTAGTAGTTGTCACAATACTTGGAAAAACTCGTGATTAAATCCCATTTGTGATTGCCGATTTTTAGAAAACATTGGATACTTATTAAACCTGAACGCGATAAGTGAAATCAAGTTCCGAACCATTTGCCTTTAAAGTGATTTGAAAATTTGAGTTATAAAAATATCCAAGTTACCTTATGATTTTGTACCCGATAGTAACGTTTGAAAACCCGAAGAGATATAGTTTAGAAAACATTGCTTTTTACCGGTTAATTTTATCAAGTCCATAAATCCAACATATGTGAAATATAGGCAGAATAAAAGCAAGTAATAACAAAAACCCAAAATAAACTTAGTGGCCTTATTACAAAACCAAACCAAATTTAAGGAAAATTACTAAAATTGAAATAGCAGTTTAAAAGCAAAACCAACTACGATGCATGGCCACCTCGAGTCCTCCCCGGCTCTATATCCGCGATCTATGCCTCATCTGCAAAATATAAGGGAAGGGGGTGAGTCACCAAGACTCGATGTATAAATCCTCGTACCGATAATTCAACCACTTACACAGATCATTAGCAAAACATGCAAATCATGCAACCCATAACCTAACCATCAAATCTCCTTTAACTACCCCGTGTGGTCAAAACCACTGTGGTCAAAACCACCGTGACCAAAGTCAAAAATACATATATATCAATGATGGGGCCAACCCATCGTGTGGTCAAAACCACTCGATGACAATCCCGTAATATCATGTGCGCCAACCCACCGTGGTACCAAACCACCGGACGAGTCACAATAATCCATGTGTGGTCAAAACCATCGTGACCGTAGTCACAAATATCAATCGTGTGGTCAAAACCACCGGGACTTAGTCACAAATCATATCAATAGTGTGGTCAAAACCACCGGTGACCGTATTCACAAATCAACCGATGGGGCCAACCCATCTTGTGGTCAAAACCACCGTGATACCCAAATAAATCATCCCCTCCTCTCATCAACCCATCATCAAGTTCATCACATACGTGTCATAATATCGAATGGTCATGCAAAACATAGGTTACATAGCATTTAGCGTAACATAATGACACAGATATATATATCGTAAATCACATAATAGGGACTTACCTGAATCCAAGCTTATGCCGCAAGGCAAAGTCACTAATACCAAGGGTTATACAAGAACATAATAAGCATCATAAAACTAATAAAGTGTGTAGCGTTACACACACGAGTAATCCCGGATCTAAATAAAATCCGAAACTACTCAAATCTAGCGAAATCCGGCGTTGTTTCCCTTTCCTACAATCGGCCAACACCTTGTTAGTAACTAAAAAGCCTATTCGCACAAACAGAAATCCCGAAGGATATATCGCATGAACCCAACTCCTTACCTTAGTGTCGATTTGGTTTCCAACCAAATCCTGAAACTACACAATGAACCCCCTTGCAATCGACCACACCCTGATGCACATAAACGATTAGCCTTCGGCTTTTGAACGAATGGGAAACAGATCTGGAATCGTTAAAACCCTTACCTAAATCAGCCATCAAATCTCGAAGGTCCACCGAATCAATTTGTACTCCTCCCTTAATGATTGATTCGGCCTCTCAACACCAAAGTTCGGCACACCCTAGTGTTATTTAGGGATCTCGGCTACTACACAGAACAAGAGTAAGTTAAGATCTCGATTACCAATGATTGAAGGAGTGCCAAAGGAAAGGCAAAAGAGATTCGATAGTCCCCAAATCAATCAAGAAGAAAAGAAGGAGAAATCACTTACCAGGAGATTCGGCTAACCCAACCAAAAGAACTAGCAAAAGATTCGGCACTACAGAGAGATTAACACACGTGAGAAAAGAAGAGAATGAGGCTAAGAATATTTGGCCAAGAAGAAAACAACAAGGTTTCGGCCTTTGAACAATGGAAAGATGAAGAAGAATAACGCAATGGAGAAGAAGAGATTCGGCACAAGGGGTTTTGAGAGAGAAAAGAAGAGATGCCAAATGGGGGTGAGGTTGTTGGTTTCGGCCTTGAGCAAAAGAAGAAGAAGAAGAAGAAGAAGAAGTGAGCAAGAAATGGTTTCGCAAAAGAGGAGTTTCGGCTCTTCAAGGGGTTGCTAAAATGAATCGGCCAAGTGCCCAAATTGCCAAAAGAGAGAGAGAGAAGAGAATGCACTTTGGTGTTTCGATTATGACACTACACGAAATGAAAAGGACCCCTCAGCTAGCCGAAAATGCACCCTCCTATGGCTACTAAGAACATTCGGTAACCCCCCATTCTCAAGCACCAAACTGATTGTTTCCCCAAACTCACACCACATCCCAAAAAAATTCGGCTAAGCTCAACCCACTCCTACTCAAACACTTGCCGTCCCCTTTATCTCTCCTTGAATTCCTCCCATCCACTCATTCAAATTGGTTTGAATGAGTCAAACTCCACATTTTCCTCCTCTCCATCCAATTCAAAACTGATGATTCTATCCCCATCCAATCCTGAGAGTCCCACCTAAGCACACCTCTCCCTGTCTGTGGCGTCAAAAATAAATAGCAGCAAGGGGATTTCTGCAACTCGAACCAAGGTCCTCCCAGCTCCCTGTGGCGTCACCTCCCTTGTACTTGTGTAGCGCCTCCTTTGCCACTCTACCAAGGAAATTCTTGTGTCTTAAACCTCCAATAAATTCTTTTAACCCCTAATTCCCCTAGCTCCATTTCCTTAAGTGCTAAAAACAAAATTTTGGCCATGACCCAGGACTAACCCGAGGTCATGCCTAGACCCCAAAACCTATCAAACAAACACAGCAGACATAACATCACATGCAACCCCATGCAAAATGCAGAGACCCCAATTTAAGGATGTTACAGTTCTACCCCCTTAAAATAATTTCGACCTCGAAATTACCTGGTCAGAAGAGTTGAGGGTATTGCTGCCGCATCACATCCTCTGGTTCCCACGTGGCCTCCTCCGTACCATGGTTCCGCCATAATACTTTCACCAAAGGCACTGACTTTCGTCGTAGAACCTTGACATCTCGATCCAAAATCCGTACCAGTTCCTCCTCGAAAGACAAATCAGGACTCACCTCTATCTCCTCAACTGGTACAACATGTGACGGATCTGATCGATAGCGCCTAAGCATAGAGACGTGAAAAACATCGTGAATCTGACTCAATTCTACTGGCAACTCAAGCTGATAAGCTACTTGTCCCACTCGCTTCAACACTGTATATGGCCCGATAAACCTAGGGCTTAGCTTGCCCTTCCGACCAAATCTCAAAACTTTCTTCCAGTGGCGAAACCTTGTAAAGACCTTATCACCCATCGCATACTCAATATCCCCGCACTTAAGATCGCCGTAAGATTTACGCCTCTCCGTCGCGCTTCCTTAAGACGAGCTCGAATTACCTTTACCTTATCTTCTGTTTCTGCCACTAACTCAGGGCCCAACATCTGTCGTTCACCCAATTCTGTCCAACACGTAGGAGTACGACATTTTCGCCTATAGAGTGCCTCATATGGTGCCATCTGAATACTCGCTTGATAACTATTGTTATAAGCGAACTCACGCTAAAGGTAGGTACTCCACCCAACTACCACTGAAATCCAGAACACAACCCCTTAACATATCTTCCAGAATCTGGATTACCCTCTCGCATCGCCCATCGATCAGCGGGTGAAAAGCCGTGCTGAAATCCAATCTGGTACCCAAAGCCTGATGCAAAACTTTCCAAAACCTCGACGTGAACCTGGGATTCCTATCCGAGATAATGGACACTGGCACCCCATGCAACCGCACTATCTCTGCCACATACAACTTGGCTAATTTCTGAAGTGAATAATCAACCCTCACCGGTATGAAATGAGCTGACTTAGTCAAACGATCCACTATAACCCAGACTAAGTCCTTCTTGCTAGGCGTAAGGGGAAGCCCACTGACGAAATCCATCGTAATCCTCTCCCACTTCCACTGTGGGATCTTTACCGCCTGCAATAGCCCTGATGGCAACCGATGCTCGGCTTTAACTTGGCCGGCATGTCAAACACTTGCCCACAAACTCGCCACCTCCCGCTTAAGACCGCCACCAGAATCTGCTCCTCAAATCACGATACATCTTATCGCTCTAGGATGCATAGCGTATAGGCTGCGCTATGAGCTTCCCCAAGAATCCATTGCCTCAACTCGGCGGCCTTAGGCATACATACCTTCACTTGAAAACACAAGACTCCACCACTATCCAAGTTGTAACCCTCGATTCACCATTTTGCACTTGCAACCTTCGAGCACTCAACACCTCATCCGTCACCGCCCTCCTTAACTCCGATCAATCCAAGATGGCTTAACTCGCAATTCCGCCAAAAGACTCCCATCATCATAAAGGCTAAGGTGAGCAAACATCGCCGCAAAGTCCGCTACCACCTTACGGCTCAACTCATCACCTACTACGTTAGCCTTACCCGGATGGTACTCAATCGAACAGTCGTAATCTTTCAACAATTCAATCCACCTTCACGCCTCAAATTTAAATCCTTCCGAGTCAAGAGATACTTGGACTCTTATGATCCGTATACACTATCGACTTTTCCCCATACAAGTAATGCCTCCAAATCTTCAAGGCAAACACCACTGCAGCCTAACTCCAAGTCATGCGTCGGGTAGTTACCTTCATGAGGCCTCAATCGCGAGATGCATACGCTACCACTTTTCTATCTTGCATCAAAGACACACCCTAAACCCAGGTATGTGATGCATCACAATAGACAATGAATTCCTTTCTGCCTCGAAAGTGGATCGAACCGAGCTTCATCAGGATCTTCTTCAACTTGTTGAAACTCTCTTGCTTGTTTTCTCACCCACACGAACGGAACGCCTTTTCTCAACAACTTAGTCAACGGTGCTGCAATCAAGGAAAACCCTTCTACAAACCTCCTGTAATATCCTCCTAAGCCCAGAAAACTCCGAATCTCTGCAACCGACTTGGGTGGTTTCCAATCCAATACCGCCTCAATCTTACGAGGATCCACCCTAATTCCCTCAGCTGATACCACATGACCTAAGAAAGTTACCTCCTTAAGCCAAAACTCGCACTTACTAAACTTGGCATATAACTGCTTTTCCCTCAGAATCTGCAGAACTACCCGAAGATGCGCGTCATGATCCTCCTCAGATTTTGAGTACACCAAAATGTCGTCTATAAACACTACGATGAACCGATCCAAATACGGCTGAAACACCCGATTCATCATATCCATGAATACTGCCGGCATATTGGTCAAACCAAAAGGCATTACCATAAACTCGTAGTGCCCATACCGAGTACGAAATGCTTTGTTTTATGGATATCGCCTCCTTCACTTTGAGCTGATGATACCCAGACCTAAGGTCAATCTTAGAGAAAACCGATGCACCCTTGAGTTGATCAAATAAGTCGTCAATCCTGGGCAACGGATACTTGTTTTTTATAGTTAACTTGTTCAGTTGGCGGTAGTCTATACACATCCGCATCGTATCATCCTTTTTCTTGACAAAAGCACCGGAGCTCCCTAGGCGATACACTCGGTCGGATAAAACCTCTGTCCCCAACAACTCCCGAATCTGAGCCTTTAATTCCACTAATTCTTTCTTTACGCCATCCTATATGGAGCAATAGATACTGGCGCAGCCCGGGTAGCAAGTCTATACCAAACTCAACCTCGCGATCAGGAGGTATACCCGGGAGTTCCTCTGGAAAAACATTGGCAAATTCCCCCACAGTTCGGACATTCTTCACAAACAGTATCCTTAGCTTCCAAAGCACAAACGTGCACCAAAAATGATTCACACCCCTTTCTAACCATTTTCTCAGCCTTCAGTGCAGAGACAACATTAGATAAGTAATCTCTCCTATTACCTATCATCACCACCTCAACACCTTCCATGGTCTCCAACACCATGCGCTTAGCTGCGCAATCCAAACTAGCCTGATACTTTACTAACCAATGCATCCCGAGAATCAGATCGAACTCCCCAAACGACAGTTCCATCAAATCAGCCAAAAACACGACCCCTTGAAGTTCTAGGGGTACATCCCTATACAGTTTACTTACTTCTACAGAGTGACCTAGAGGGCTTATCACCGTCATGCTCCTAGAAGTAATCTTAGAGTCTAAGTTCATGGTTTCCACTATGCTACTAGCAACATACGAAAAGGCGTCAAACCAACATCAATTAAAGCATTATAAGGTACTCCAAAATTAAGAACGTCACGGTTATGACGTCCGGTGCGTCGCCCTCCTCTCGACGCCTCATTGCGTAGACCAACCCAGTGTCTCTCGCCTCAGACCACTGCACCTCGCCTGCGTGCTCCACGACCTCTACCAGAGCCATTACCTCCCCTGCCTGAACCTCGGCCCCTCTGTGGCTACTGATTATCCCTCCTAAACTGTGCACGATTCTGATCCTCAGACTGCAGCCTAGCTGATCTCTGTGGACAATCCCTAACTTGATGCCCCATCGAGCCACACTCAAAGCATCCCCTCGTTACAGTCCAACATTCCCCCGTGTGAGACTTCCCACACCGAGCACACCGTGGCGGCCACTGAGTATTAGCAGCAGCTGGCCTAGCAGCTTGATTCGGCCCACTATATCTAACCCTTTTCTGCTGGTTCCCAGAAAACCCAGATGATCCAGAACTCCTTTTATTCCAACCCCTATCCCGATTCCGCCTTGCATCGCCTTACCCTTCAAAGAACCTTAGCTTTCTCCACTAGTACGGTAAACTCTCGTTCCTGCTGTGGGGCAATTATCATCCGCAGCTCGTCCTTTAGCCCATCCTCAAATCTGACACAACGCTCATGCTCTATGCCCATAATACCCCGTGCATACCGACTCAACCGAAGAAATTCCGCCTCATATTCTGCTATAGTTTTATTACCTTGGACCAAGTTCAAGAAAGCTCTACGCTACGCATCAACATAGCTAGCCCCTATGTACTTCCTCCGATAGGTCGCCTCTAAAGAATTCCCAAGTGAGGTCATCTGCCATTGCTCGCCCCTAATCGTGAGCCACCACCGATATGACTCATCTCGCAAAGAAAGGTACTACTATGCCCTTCGACTTTTCCTCACCTGAAAAATCCAGTCATCCATGATACGCCTTCGTCGCCTCCAACCAATACTCCGTCGTACTAGGTGCCACACCAGACACACCTCTGAATACCTCTGCACCATTAGCCTTGAGTCGCTCGGTCACAGATTTTCGAGCTCCCGTTCCTACTCTTGCACTCGCAACCCTCTCCAGCACTCGCAGCACAGCCTGCGACACTACGTCGTTACCACCCGTCTGATCCTGATATTCCGCTCCCACAGCTGGCGGCGGTGGTACCTCATTTTCCGACCCATGTCCGGACCCTACTGGTTCCGAGACCGTCATCCTACCCCTACCTCGTCCACGAGTATTACGCCCACGTCCACGTGCACTCATATCTACTGATATATTCAAGCTGTTTAATAATTTTATGCGTTAGACTTTTATTTCGCTGTCTGTTAAAGCACAGTCTTATGAAAAGTTTTAGTAAAGAATTGTTTCGCGAGTACACATCATCCTAGGGTTCATGTCTCTAAAGTAGTTCCTACTACTATTCCATCATGCCATCATCATAATCATATACTCAGCAATCAATAGTTCGGGGTACTTACCTGGGCGGATGGGTGCCGGAGACTCGGGGCCATGCTTTCCATCACTACACTTTTCCCATAAAAGCCTTTCACAACCCTTTTTAAAACATTTTTGGGCCTCGGGCCCACAGCCGAGCTGTTGAACCTGGCTCTGATACCACAATTGTAACACCCCAAACTCGGTCAACACACCACGACCGAATCTGGTATGTTACAGAGTGAAAACATTTTAAAAATCATAAGTTTGTCGAAAAAAAAAATCTTTAAAGAAGACTCTAGTTTTGTTTTAGGGTTTAGAAAACTCAATAATAATTGATGTTGAAGTTGTTCTAGTAGTTGTCGCAATACTTGAAAAAACTAGTGATTAAATCCCATTTGTGATTGCCGATTTTTAGAAAACATTGGATACTTATTAAACCTGAACGCGATAAGTGAAATCAAGTTCCGAACCATTTGCCTTTAAAGTGATTTGAAAATTTGAGTTATAAAAATATCCAAGTTACCTTATGATTTTGTACCCGATAGTAACGTTTGAAAACCCGAAGAGATATAGTTTAGAAAACATTGCTTTTTACCGGTTAATTTTATCAAGTCCATAAATCCAACATATGTGAAATATAGGCAGAATAAAAGCAAGTAATAACAAAAACCCAAAATAAACTTAGCGGCCTTATTACAAAACCAAACCAAATTTAAGGAAAATTACTAAAATTGAAATAACAGTTTAAAAGCAAAACCAACTACGATGCATGGCCACCTCGAGTCCTCCCCGGCTCCATATCTGCGATCTATGCCTCATCTGCAAAATATAAGGGAAGGGGGTGAGTCACCAAGACTCAGTGTATAAATCCCCAGCCCGATAATTCAACCACATACACAGATCATTAGCAAAACATGCAAATCATGCAACCCATAACCTAACCATCCAATCTCCTTTAACTACCCCGTGTGGTCAAAACCACTGTGGTCAAAACTCATCGTGACCAAGTCACAAATACATATATATCAATGATGGGGCCAACCCATCGTGTGGTCAAAACCACTCGATGACAATCCCGTAATATCATGTGGGGCCAACCCACCGTGGTACCAAACCACCGGGACGAGTCACAATAATCCATGTGTGGTCAAAACCACCGGTGACCGTAGTCACAAATATCAATCGTGTGGTCAAAACCACCGGGACTTAGTCACAAATCATATCAATAGTGTGGCCAAAACCACCGTGACCGTAGTCACAAATCAACCGATGGGGCCAACCCATCTTGTGGTCAAAACCACCGTGATGACCAAATAAATCATCCCCTCCTCTCATCAACCCATCATCATGTTCATCACATACGTGTCATAATATCGAATGGTCATTCAAAACATAGGTTACATAGCATTTAGCGTAACATAATGACACCTATATATATATCGTAAATCACATAATAGGGGACTCACCCGAATCCAAGCTTATCGCCGCAAGGCAAAGTCACTAATACCAAGGGTTATACAAAGAACATAATAAGCATCATTAAACTAATAAAGTGTGTAAGCGCTTACACACCGACTAATCGCGGATCTAAATAAAATCCCAAACTACTCAAATCTAGTGAAATCCCGGCGTTGTTTCCTTTCCTACAATCGCCAACACCTTGTTAGTAACTAAAAAGCCTATTCGGCACAAAACAGAAATCCCAAGGATATATCGCATGAACCCAACTCCATTTTAGTGTGTCGATTTGGTTTCCAACCAAATCCGAAACTACACAATGAACCCCTTGCAATCGACCACACCACGATGCACATAAACGATTAGCCTTCGACTTTTGAACGAATGGGAAACAGATCTCGAATCGTTAAAACCCTTACCTAAATCAGCCACCAAATCCCGAAGGTCCACCGAATCAATTTGTACTCCTCCCTTAATGATTGATTCGCCTCTCAACACCAAAGTTCGCACACCCTAGTGTTATTTAGGGATCTCTACCGCTACACGCAACAAGAGTAAGTTAAGATCTCGATTACCAACGATTGAAGGAGTGCCAAAGGAAAGGCAAAAGATATTCGACAGTCCCCAAATCAATCAAGAAGAAAAGAAGGAGAAATCACTTACCAGGAGATTCGGCTAACCCAAGCAAAAGAACTAGCAAAAGATTCGGCACTACAGAGAGATTAACACACATGAGAAAAGAAGAGAATGAGGCTAAGAATATTCAGCCAAGAAGAAAACAACAAGGTTTCGGCTTTTGAACAATGGAAAGATGAAGAAGAATAACACAATGGAGAAGAAGAGATTCGGCACAAGGGATTTTGAGAGAGAAAAGAAGAGATGCCAAATAGGGGTGAGGTTGTTGGTTTCGGCCTTGAGCAAAAAGAAGAAGAAGAAGAAGAAGAACTGAGCAAGAAACGGTTTCGGCAAAGAGGGAGTTTCGGCTCTTCAAGGGGTTGCTAAAATGAATCGGCCAAGTGCCCAAATTGCCAAAAGAGAGAAGAGAAGAGAATGCACTTTGGTGTTTCGGTTATGACACTACACGAAATGAAAAGGACCCCTCAGCTAGCCGAAAATGCACCCTCCTATGGCTACTAAGAACATTCGGCAACCCCCCTTCTCAAGCACCAAACTGATTGTTTCACCAAACTCACACCACATCCCAAAAAATTCGGCTAAGCTCAACCCACTCCTACTCAAACACTTGCCGTCCCCTTCATCTCTCCTTGAATTCCTCCCATCCACTCATTCAAATTGGTTTGAATGAGACAAAATCCACATTTTCCTCCTCTCCATCCAATTCAAAACTGATGATCCTATCCCCATCCAATCCTGAGAGTCCCACCTGAGCACACCTCTCCCTGTCTGTGGCGTCAAAAATAAATAGCAGCAAGGGGATTTATGCAACTCGAACCAAGGTCCTCCCAGCTCCCTGTGGCGTCACCTCCCTTGTACCTGTGTAGCACCTCCCTTGCCACTCTACCAAGGAAATTCTTGTGTCTTAAACCTCCAATAAATTCTTTTAACCCCTAATTCCCCTAGCTCAATTTCCTTAAGTGCTAAAAACAAAATTTTAGCCATGACCCAGAACTAACCCGAGGTCATGCCTAGACCCTAAAACCTATCAAACAAACACAGTAGACATAACATCACATGCAACCCCATACAAAATGCAGAGACCCCGATTTAAGGATGTTACAAATATCCTACCTATTATTTTTTCTCCATTGATTATTATTTTCTGGGCCGAATTCATCCTCTTTTCCTCTTTCTTGTTCTTTTTCTTTCTCGGCATTCTAGTAGGTTGTGACCAAAGTTCTACCCTTCCCTCCTCGAATCAGTTTTTCCCTTTTCACTGGGTGTTTCATACTTTGGCCGAATCTCACCACTGTCCCTCTCTTTTTCAGTTCTGCAAGTGTTCTTGGCAAATCGGTAAGTGTCCATATTTCCTTCTTTCATTCAAATATGTTCTCTCTAATCATTTTTCTAAAAAGCCGAATGTTCTTCTCCATATGTTCTCTGACTGCGGTTCTCGCTCCTTCTTTGTGATATGGTGATCGATGGGTTAGGTGTTCCCAAGAAGTGAAGGGGTGCAAGGGTTACCAAGTCGTCGAGGTCCGTTCTTCTGTTATTCGATTAAGGTAATTTCGATACCTTGTTTTAGGGTAGGCCGAATATTCATTTGTTTTTGAGAGCATAGTATTCGTGGATTTAAGCCACATTTACAATTGATCCTTTCTAATAAGATCTGTTGTTAGGTAGTAAATCGGCAAGAGACATATGATTGTTCTTAGTCAACGATCTAAAAGGAGTACATCGCGTGGTAATCAATCAAGGTTGGTAGTGATTATTGTTTGGGGATTAAGTGCTTTGAACAATAATATATGAAAGACTGACTGTATGTGGAATGAATGTCGGTTGGGCGCTTAAGAAACTTGGAACGGTTGCTTAAACAAGTGTGTGTAATCACACTATCTCTGCTGTGAATCGGCAAAAGCCGAAAATCCAAAAAGCTGAAACTTCGGCATCCGAGGCCTTACGAGTGTGCGATCGCTCGTGTGGTAAACTGAGCCCACAAATCATGGGCGATAGATTGTAGAGGCCACTACGAGCGTTCTCATGATCTTGGGCCTCGTTTGGCTGAAATGGGTCGTGTCGACCCAATGGGCTCGTGAGCCCCACACGGATAAGAATCCACGTTATGTGGCAAATACGGGACTGGGCTATGTAGTTTGCATAGTCGTTACTGAATTTGGGCTAAATGGGCCATACGAGCGTGTGGGGCCAGTTGGGCTGAATATTGGGCCTTGTGGCTATTTACACCGTTATGACCGTAATGCCCCTAAAGGGTAAAATGACCGTAATACCCCTGTAGGGTAAAATGACCGTAATGCCCCTATAGGGTAAAATGACCGTAATGCCCCTATAGGGTAAAATGACCGTAATGCCCCTGTAGGGTAAAATGACTATAATACTGTAAAGTAAAATGACCGTAATACCCCTGTAGGGTAAAACGACCGTAATACCCCTATAGGGTAAAATGATCGTAATGCCTCTGTGGGGTAAAATGACAATAATACCCCTGTAGGGTAAAATGACCTTAATACCCCTATAGGGTAAAATGACTGTAATGCCCCTGTAGGGTAAAATGACCGTAATGCCCCTGTAGGGTAAAATGACCGTAATGCCCCTGTAGGGTAAAATGACTGTAATGCCCCTGTAGGGTAAAACGACCGTAATGCCTCTGTAGGGTAAAATGACCGTAATACCCCTGTAGGGTAAAATGATCGTAAGGCCTCTACAGGGTAAATGACTATTTTACCCCTCGAGGGTAAATGACTGACTTGTGCTATGATTTGACTATGATTGTATGACTATGATTTGATTGGCTTGCCTGTGAATGATATGATGGTTTGTGGGCCAGACATTCTACATACATGATATACTGCATGGGGTTAGGATATTAGTTATGGAGAAAGTACTATTCTGATAGGGTCACACGGGTCGCACGAGATGACTGTGGACCCAGTAATGTTCTGTTAAGGTCGCACGAGTCGCACGAGATGACTGATGACCTACTGATGGCTTTAAGCCAGTTAATCTGATTATGGCTCTGTGCCAACCTAATTTTGGCTCTTTGCCGTCTTGATTATGACTTTGTGTCGATCATATTTATCCATGGCTGTGTGCCAGTCGTAATTATTGATGACTTTGTGTCGATCATACTTACCCATGGTTGTGTGCCGGTTATATTACCGTAGCTGATGGCTATGTGTCGATCTTATTACATTTACCGATGGCTATGTGCCAATTATGAGACCGTTACTGAAGGCTTAAAGCCGCATATATACTAGCAGCTTTGCTGCAATTTCGGTTAGTGTTGCAACTGATGCTAACACTGTAAGTGAGGGATGCCGTGGGTGATTTATTCCCTACAGGTAGTGCAGGGTTGGACGGAGGCAAGTGCAGGGTTGGATGGGTTTGCATGCATCATGCATCATTCATACCGAGATCATTCTCGTGATGGGCTAGGCCCAATTGATTCTGTTATGTGCTGTGACCCAAATGACATTGTTTTGGGCTTTGGCCCACATATACTCTGAACTGAACTGTACTGTTACTATTAAAGGGCTCAGGCCCAGACTAATTATGTTTCTATAAGCTGACGATTTCTTTAATAAGGGGATTACAAACCGAGTTTTCGTAAACTCACCCCGCTTTTAACCTTTCAGGTAATCCCCAGCGTTAGACGGTTCGGAGCTACGACGGACTCGGAGAGGGCACACAACTGTACAAGTTTTATTCTCTTTTGCTCATTTACTTAAGCACATTGATTTTGATTCGGGTTGTAATAAGGCCTCTATAATTTCTGGATTTTAAATTTGGGATTTTATTGATTGTGATTTATTTCTGCTAGAAGTAGAACCCAATTTTCCAAAACAATAACATTTTCTAACACTACGTTTTCCCAACTCAATTTTTAAATATCATGTTTTTGTAAATTATTTGTTTTAAATTAAGCTTCCGCAACAAATAAGGTTTTAAAGGTAAAACATTTTAAAAGGGAATAACTTTTTAATAAACCACGATTGAAAATGAACAAACGTAAACTGAGGTTTTGTACAAGTTTTAAATGGCAAGAAGTTTTAAATTTCAAGAAGGGTTTTCAATGAAAACATGGTTTTCAAAAAACACTTCAATGTGACACGCCAAATTCGGCTATAACATCTAGGCCGCGTTTGGGGTGTTACATTTAGTGGTATCAGAGCCAGGTTGCAAAACTCAGCTGTGGAATGGGTTTTGAAATTTTTGGGTTTCAAGAGGCTGTTTTCAAATATGTAAAGTGTTTTGAGATATTTCTTCTGAAAAGTGTGGCACACCGAGTCTCCGGTGTCGAATTCGTAAGTTTTCTGAATACCATTGTTAGTTTAAAATTGAAATGCAGTAGGTTAGGAAATACTATGATTGTTTTAGAGATTAGACTATACTACTCTAGTTAGAGTAAATTGAAACACTTGAGTTTAGATTTGGTATTTATTCTGTGTGTTTGTAGATGGTTGGATGTGATGATTTGGGTATAGAAATTGTAATCTATCTACTCCAATGGTTAGATGTTTTGGGTGTGTGTAAGAGCTTTCAAGATTAAGTTAAAAGTGTGTTAGTGTGTTGGGATCAGAGTGCACAGCGGGAGTGTAGTAGGGTAGTCTGGGTGGTACAACTATCTTGTTATTTGGAAATTTTGGGGATGAAATTTCTTTAAGGAGGGGTGAATTGTAACGCCCCAAATTTGAGCTTAGAAGAAATAGGCCTTGAGCGTAGGAACACATAAAAGTTTATGTGTGCAAGGAAATAACACAATTGAATGTTTGCTTTGATGGTTAAGTGGTTTAGCAGTGTTTGAGAGTGTCTGAGATGTCCTGGGTTAAAACCTGGGCTTTAGTAAAAAAATTATTTTTAGTGAATAAAATCATTGGGATCTAGATAGAAGGTTCTTAAATATTTGTGGTTAAATTATGACACAAAAAGAGACTGTGGTTTAGTGGCAATGTGGCGTGTAGATTTCTCGAGGTCTAAGGTTCAAGTCATGGCAAGGTAAAAAGAGTATTTATTTTGCTCTCTTGCCATGTGAGAAGCAGAAGTCGACTGAAACTCTGCAAGGTGGAATTTGAATTGGTCAAGAGATGATGGTGGAGAAAATCAAGGAAATGATTATGGAGCAAATCAAGGAGGATGGGAGAGTGAGGGAATAGGTGGGCCGAATTAGGACTCTGAACTCCCTAGTAATCGATTTTGGTAGGGAATTTTCACTTTTGGTCAGTTTCTGTTTTGCCACCAATTTGTTTCCTTTTCTTCTCCCTGTAGTGCCGAATTTTGCATTTGATCTTTTGTGCATTTTTTTGTTTCGGTTCCTGTTGTTCTGCCAAATTTTCTATGCTACCTTTTTCAAAGCAATTCTTTTCTCTTTCTTCTGTTTCAACCTGTGCCGAAATCACCAATTCTGCCCTTGTCTCCTATCGGTTCCCAAGCTTTGGCCAAATATCCTGCCTATTGTTTTTGCTCCATTGATTATTGTTTTCTGGGCCGAATTCATCCTCTTTTCCTCTTTCTTGTTCTTTTTCTTTCTCAGCAATCTAGTAAGTTATGACCGAAGTTCTACCCTTCCCTCCTCGAATCTCACCATTGTCCCTCTCTGTTTCAGTTCTGCAAGTGTTCCTGGCAAATCGGTAAGTGTCCATATTTCCTCCTTTCATTAAAATCTGTTCTCTCGAATCATTTTTCTAAAAAGTCGAATGTTCTTCTCCATATGTTCTCTGACTGTGGTTCTCGTTCCTTCTTTGCGATATGGTGATCGATGGGTTAGGTGTTCCCAAGAAGTGAAGGTGTGCAAGGGTTACCAAACCGTCGAGGTCTGTTCTTCTGTTATTCGATTAAGGTAATTTCGATACCTTGTTTTAGGGTAGGCCGAATATTCATTTGTTTTTGACAGCATAGTATTCGTGGATTTAAGCCACATTTACAATCAATCCTTTCTAATAAGATCTGTTGTTAGGCAGTAAATCGGCAAGAGACATATGATTGTTCTTAGTCAACGATCTAAAAGGAGTAGATCGCGTGGTACTCAACCAAGGTTGGTAGTGATTATTGTTTGGGGATTAAGTGCTTTGAACAATAATATATGAAAGACTGACTATATTAGGAATGAATGTCGGTTGGGCGCTTAAGAAACTTGGAACGGTTGCTTAAACAAGTGTGTGTAATCACACTATCTCTGCTGTGAATCGGCAAAAGCCGAAAAGCCAAAAAGCTAAAACTTTGGCATTCAAGGCCTCACGAGCGTGCGATCGCTCGTGTGGTAAACTGAGCCCACAAATCATGGATGATAGATTGTAGAGGCCACTACGAGGGTTCTCGTGATCTTGGGCCTCGTTTGGCTAAAATGGGTCGTGTGAACCCAATGGGCTCGTGAGCCCCAAACAGATAAAAATCCACGTTATGTGGCAAATACGGGACTGGGCTATGTAGTTTGCATAGTCGTGACTGAATTTGGGCTAAATGGGCCACACGAGCGTGTGGGGCCACTTGGGCCGAATATTGGGCCTTGGGGCTATTTACACCGTTATGACCGTAAAGCCCCTGTAGGGTAAAATGACCGTAATACCTCTGTAGGGTAAAATGACCATAATGCCCCTGTAGGGTAAAATGATCGTAATGCCCCTCTAGGGTAAAATGACCGTAATGCCCTTGTAGGGTAAAATGACCGTAATACCGCTGTAAGGTAAAACGACCGTAATACCCCTGTAGGGTAAAATGATCGTAATGCCCCTGTAGGGTGAAATGATCGTAATGCCCCTGTAGGGTGAAATGACCGTAATACCCCTATAGTGTAAAATGACCGTAATACCCCTATAGGGTAAAATGACTGTAATGCCCATGTAGGGTAAAATGACCGTAATGCCCCTATAGGGTAAAATGACCGTAATGCCCCTGTAGGGTAAAATGACCGTAACGCCCCTGTAGGATAAAATGACCGTAGTGCCCCTGTAGGGTAAAATGACCGTAATGTCTCTGTAGGGTAAAATGATCGTAATGCCCCTGTAGGGTAAAATGACCGTAATGCCCCTATAGGGTAAATGACTATTTTGCCCCTCGAGGGTAAATGACTGACTTGTGCTATGATTTGACTATGATTGTATGACTATGATTTGATTGGCTTGCCTATGAATGATATGATGATTTGTGGGCCAGACATTCTGCATACATGATATACTGCATGGGGTTAGGATATTAGTTATGGAGGAAGTACTGTTCTTATAGGGTCGCACGGGTCACACGAGATGACTGTGGACCGAGTAATGATCTGTTAAGGTCGCACGGGTCGCACGAGACGACTGTTGACCTATCGATGGCTTTAAGCCAGTTAATTAGATCATGGCTCTGTGCCAACCTAATTTTGGCTCTGTGCCGTCTTGATTATGACTTTGTGTCGATCATATTTATCCATGGCTATGTGCCGGTCGTAATTATTGATGACTTTGTGTCGATCATATTTACCCATGGTTGTGTGCCAGTTATATTACCGTAGCTGATGGCTATATGCCGATCTTATTACAGTTACCGATGGCTATGTGCCAATTATAAGACCGTTACTGAAGGCTTAAAGCCGCATATATACTAGCAGCTTTGTTGCGATTTCGGTTAGTGTTGCAACCGATGCTAACACTATAAGTGTAGGGATGGCGTGGGTGATTTATTCCCCACAGGTAGTGCAGGGTTGGACGGAGGCAAGTGCACGGTTGGATGGGTTTGCATGCATCATGCATCATTCATACTGAGACTGTTACTGTGATGGGCTAGGCCCAATTGATTCTGTTATGTGCTGTGACCCAAATGACATTGTTTTGGGCTTTGGCCCACATATACTCTGAATCGAACTGCATTATTATCAAGTAAAGGGCTCGTGCCTGCATCGATTATGTTTCAGATCTTGTCGCTTTTTCATAAGGGGATTACACACTGAGTTTTCGTAAACTCACCCCACTTTTAACCTTTCAGGTAATCCCCAGCATTAGACGCTTCGGAGCTGCGAGGGACTCGAAGAGGACACACAACTGTACAAGTTTTATTCTCTTTTGCTCATTTACTTAAGCACTTTGATTTTGATTCGAGTTATAATAAGGCCTCTATAATTTATGGATTTTAAATTTGGGATTTTATTGATTGTGATTTATTTCCGCTAGAAGTAGAACACGATTTTCCAAAACAATAACACTTTCTAACACTACGTTTCCGCAACTCAATTTTTAAATATCACGTTTTCGTAAATCATTTGTTTTAAATTAAGCTTCCGCAACAAATAAGGTTTTAAAGGTAAAACATTTTAAAAGGGAATAACTTTTTAATAAACCATGATTGAAAATGAACAAACGCAAACTGAGGTTTTGTACAAGTTTTAAATGGCAAGAAGTTTTAAATTTCAAGAAGGGTTTTCAATGAAAACATGGTTTTCAAAAAACACTTCAATGTGACACGCCAGATTTGGCCATAATATCTAGGCCGCGTTTGGGGTGTTACATTTAGTGGTATCAGAGCCAGGTTGCAAAACTCAGCTGTGGAATGGGTTTTCAAATTTTTGGGTTTCAAGAGGTTGTTTTCAAATATGTAAAGTGTTTTGAGATATTTCTTCTGAAAAGTGTGGCACACCGAGTCTCCGGTGTCGAATCCGTAAGTTTTCTGAATACCATTGTTAGTTTAAAACTGAAATGCAGTAGGTTAGAAAATACTATGATTGTTTTAGAGATTAGACTATACTACCCCTGTTAGAGTAAATTGAAACACTTGAGTTTAGATTTGGTATTTATTCTGTGTGTTTGTAGATGGTTGGATGTGATGATTTGGGTATAGAAATTGTAATCTATCTACTCCAATGGTTAGATGTTTTGGGTGTGTGTAAGAGCTTTCAAGATTAAGTTAAAAGTGTGTTAGTGTGTTGGGATCAGAGTGCACAGCGGGAGTGTAGTAGGGTAGTCTGTGTGGTACGACTATCTTGTTATTTGGAAATTTTAGGGACGAAATTTCTTTAAGGAGGGGTGAATTGTAATGCCCCGAATTTGGGCTTAGAAGAAATAGGCCTTGAGCGTAGGAACACATAAAAGTTTATGTGTGCAAGGAAATAACACAATTGATTGTTTGCTTTGATGGTTAAGTGCTTTAGCAGTGTTTGAGAGTGTCTGAGATGTCCTGGGTTAAAACCTGGGCTTTAGCAAAAATTTTATTTTTAGTGAATAAAATCCTTGGGATCTAGATAGAAGGTTCTTAAATATTTGTGGTTAAATTATGACACAAAAAGAGACTGTGGTTTAGTGGCAAGGTGGCGTGTAGATTTCTCGAGGTCTAAGGTTCAAGTCATGGCAAGGTAAAAAGAGTATTTATTTTGCTCTCTTGCCATGTGAGAAGCAGAAGTCGACTGAAACTCTGCAAGGTGGAATTTGAATTGGTCAAGAGATGATGGTGGAGAAAATCAATGAAATGATTATGGAGCAAATCAAGGAGGATGGGAGAGTGAGGGAATAGGTGTGCCGAATTAGGACTCAGAACTCCCTAGTAATCGGTTTTGGTAGGGAATTTTCACTTTTGGTCAGTTTCTATTTTGCCACCAATTTGTTTCCGTTCTTCTCCCTGTAGTGCCGATTTTTGCATTTGATCTTTTGTGCATTTTTTTATTTCGGTTCCTGTTGTTCTGCCAAATTTTCTATGCTACCTTTTTCAAAGCCATTCTTTTCTCTTTCTTTTGTTTCAACCTGTGCCGAAATCACCAATTCTACCCCTGTCTCCTATCGGTTCCCAAGCTTTGGCCGAATATCCTGCCTATTATTTTTGCTCCATTGATTATTATTTTTTGGGTCGAATTCATCCTCTTTTCCTCTTTCTTGTTCTTTTTCTTTCTTGGCAATCTAGTAGGTTGTGACCGAAGTTCTACCCTTCCCTCCTCGAATCTCACCACTGTCCCTCTCTGTTTCAGTTCTGCAAGTGTTCCTGGTAAATCGGTAAGTGTCCATATTTCCTCCTTTCATTCAAATCTGTTCTCTCTAATCATTTTTCTAAAAAGTCGAATGTTCTTCTCCATATGTTCTCTGACTGCGGTTCTCGTTCCTTCTTTGCGATATGGTGATCGATGGGTTAGGTGTTCCCAAGAAGTGAATGGGTGCAAGGGTTACCGCCGTCGAGGTCCGTTCTTCTGTTATTCGATTAAGGTAATTTCGATACCTTGTTTTGGGGTAGGCCGAATATTCATTTGTTTCTGAGAGGATAGTATTCGTGGATTTAAGCCACATTTACAATCGATCCTTTCTAATAAGATTTGTTGTTAGGCAGTAAATCGGCAAGAGACATACGATTGTTCTTAGTCAGCTATCTAAAAGGAGTAGATCGCGTGGTACTCAATCAAGGTTGGTAGTGATTATTGTTTGGGGATTAAGTGCTTTGAACAATAATATATGAAAGACTGACTGTATATGGAATGAATGTAGGTTGGGCGCTTAAGAAACTTGGAACGGTTGCTTAAACAGGTGTGTAATAACACTATCTCTACTGTGAATTGGCAAAAGCCAAAAAGCCGAAACTTCGGCATTCGAGGCCTCACGACCGTGCGATCGCTCGTGTGGTAAACCGAGCCCACAAATCATGGGCGATAGATTGTAGAGGCCACTACGAGGGTTCTCGTGACCTTGGGCCTCGCTTGGCTGAAATGGGTCCTGTGGGCCCAATGGGCTCGTGAGCCCCATACAGATAAGAATCCACGTTACGTGGCAAATACGAGACTGGGCTATGTAGTTTGCATAGCCGTGACTGAATTTGGGCTAAGTGCGCCACACGAGCGTGTGGGCCCACTTGGGTCGAATATTGGGCCTTGGGGCTATTTACACCGTTATGACCGTAATGCCCCTATAGGGTAAAATGACTGTAATGCCCCTTTAGGGTAAAATGACCGTAATGCCCCTGTAGGGTAAAATGACCGTAATGCCCCTGTAGGATAAATGACCGTAATACCCCTGTAAGGTAAAATGACCGTAATACCCCTTTAGGGTAAAATGACCGTAATACCCCTTTAGGGTAAAATGACCGTAATACCCCTGTAGGGCAAAATGACCGTAATTCCCCTATAGGGTAAAATGACCGTAATTCCCCTGTAGGGTAAAATGACCGTAATACCCCTGTAGGGTAAAATGATCGTAATTCCCCTGTAGGGTAAAATGATCGTAATACCCCTATAGGGTAAATTGACTGACTTGTGCTATGATTTGACTGATTTGACTGTGATTGTATGACTATGATTTGATTGACTTGATTGTGAATGATATGATGATTTGTAGGCCAGACATTCTGAATACATGATATACTACATGGGGTTGGGATATTAGTTATGGAGGAAGTACTATTCTGATAGGGTCGCACGGGTCGCACGAGACGACTGTGGACCTACCGATGGCTTTAAGCCAGTTAATCTGATTATGGCTCTGTGCCAACCTAATTATGGCTCTGTGCCGTCTTGATTATGACTTTGTGTCGATCATATTTATCCATGGCTGTGTGCCAGTCGTAATTATTGATGACTTTGTGTCGATCATACTTACCCATGGCTGTGTGCCGGTTATATTAACGTAGCTGATGGCTATGTGCCGATCTTATTACAGTTTCCGATGGCTATGTGCCAATTATGAGACCGTCACTGAAGGCTTAAAGCCGCATATATACTAGCAGCTTTGCTGCGATTTCGGTTAGTGCTACAACCGGTGCTAACACTGTAAGTGTAGGGATGGCGTGGGTGATTTATTCCCCACAGGTAGTGCATGGTTGGACGGAGGCAAGTCTAAGGTTGGATGGGTTTGCATGCATCATTTATCATTCATACTGACACTGTTACTATGATGGGCTAGGCCCAATTGATTCTGTTATGTGCTGTGACCCAAATGACATTGTTTTGGGCTTTGGCCCACATATACTCTGAACTGAATTGTACTATTACTATTAAAGGGCTCAGGCCCAGAATGATTCTATTTCTGTATGCTGATTGTTTCTTTAATAAGGGGATTACACACTGAGTTTTTGTAAACTCACCCCGTTTTTAACCTTTCAGGTAATCCCCAGCGTTAGACGGTTCGGAGCTGCGAGGGACTCGGAGAGGGCCACACAACTATACAAGTTTTATTCTCTTTTGCTCATTTACTTAAGCACTTTGATTTTGATTCGGGTTGTAATAAGGCCTCTATAATTTTTGGATTTTAAATTTGGGATTTTATTGATTGTGATTTATATCTGCTAGAAGTAGAACACGATTTTCCAAAACAATAACATTTTCTAACACTACGTTTCTGCAACTCAATTTTTAAATATCACGTTTTCGTAAATCATTTGTTTTAAATTAAGCTTCTTCAAAAAAAAAAATAAGGTTTTAAAGGTAATAACGTTTTAAAAGGGAATAACTTTTTAATAAACCACGATTGAAAATGAACAAACGCAAACTGAGGTTTTGTACAAGTTTTAAATGGTAAGAAGTTTTAAAATTCAAGAAGGGTTTTCAATGAAAACATGGTTTTCAAAAAAACACTTCAATGTGACACGCCAGATTCGGCCATAACGTCTAGGCCAGGTTTGGGGTGTTACACCCAGCCCGTGTCTGACCCCGTGTAACTCACTAACTTGGGTCACACGGCCAACCCACACGCCGGTGTGCCAGGCCGTGTACCCTTCGAAATGGCCTCACACGCCCGTGTGTCAGGCCGTGTGCTAGGCCGTGTGAAACTACTGACTTGATTTCTATAGAAGTATCTGAGGACACACGACCGTGTCACCTGGCTGTGTGTCACACACGATTGAGATACACGCTCGTGTCTCTGCCCGTGTGGACAAAAATAGGCCATTTTCCAAGCCATATTCCTCACCCACATTGGTACCAACCTATACACATTAATTTCCATATAACCATGGCATAAATAGGCACTCAAAACCAACCAATCTCAAGTTTATCACATATACTTGCACACATAAAACATGATACTCACAATCACATCAATTGACCACTTTAACACATACCAATTATGCTTCCAAAGTATACCTAAATGGTCACACTCATATATGAGACATTTTGCCTAAACTTAACATAAATGCCACATATAAATCTCAACTATTTGGTACCCAAAATATAAATTCACAACCAAGGTATTCATATGGCATTCAATTAACTCATACCAAAGGCTATTTACATATTTACATAACAAAATATATGCCCAAAATTACAAGCCAATTCAAATGGCTAAAACACAACAAAACATTTGGGCTATCATTAGCCAAAACAACCTATACATGCCATTATAACCAAAATTTTAAAACCATGAGTACCAAAATAGACGATAGATAGTCTGATGATGTCTTCGACAACTTCCAACCCGAACGAGCTTCCGATATCTAGATACACAAAGAAATTAACACAAATTAAGCATAAAATGCTTAGTAAGTTTGTAATTAAATGAAATGAAGCTTGTAACTTCAATTTATAAGCATAATCCATTTAAGTCACTCCAACATGTCTTGGCCTTAGCCTAAACAACATTTCTTTTCAATTTTAAATATCACATGAACTAGCAAAATATTACCAAACATTATAACATAAGTTTACATTACTTATGTGCATTCATATAACAAACATATGGCTAAATATATTTCAATCATCCAAAAACTCATACTTTTCCATGCTTTCATAGCGATTCTAATCGAAGAATTTGTCGATCTTTACCTTTTTCTCATATCCATTGAACCACAATTTAAGTGAGTAAAACGAAGCATGTCACAACTCAATTTAGTCCAAAAGCCTAACACATAATCATCAACCAAGTTTACCAGGTGTTCATATATCATAAAGATATATATACCATTTCTACGTACTTCGTGTACATACCTGTACTAGTTCGTATCGAACTCATATAGCCTCATAACTAAACTGTGCCTGCTGAACCATTTGGAATACTATCGGATACTCGGGTATCTCGCACACTAAGTTCCAATACGTGGTCAAAACCACATCTATCTCATATCTCATATATATATGCTCACTCTCAAGCTATCACTGGGTCTGCTCACACAAGCTGACGGTCAAGACGTAGCTACACGGTGCTGCTCAAGTTGATGAGTAATTGCAACACATTCTAGAAAACTCAACCATCGATAGAACGTAGGGGACCAGCACCCAAAACACGGTAACCCCTAATGACATGTCATTTATATCCTATCTATTCCTAAGGTTCAATCGGGATCCATACTTTGTTGAATCTTCGTCAAATAATTTCGTGGATTCATATCATCACAATTATAATAACAAAGCATTTAAAACACATATAATTTAATGTTTATTAACATACAAACTTACCTCGAACTCGTACGATGGAAAACGATCGTTTAAATGATAACTTTGTCTTTCTCTCGATCTAATCCCATACGTCATTTTTCTTGATCTATATAATCAAATTTAACTCATTTAATCATTATTCTACTCAATTCAATCCAATTTCATGTTATGGCAAAATTACCATTTTGCCCCTAAACATTTGATTTTTTACAATTTAGTCCCTAGGCTTGTAAAATGAAATTCATGAAATTTCACTACTAACTAAGCCTAGCCGAATTTTGTATGTGCTTATAGCAGCCCATATAATTCACCAATTCATACTTTTACCACACACTTTTCATATTTCACAAATTAACCCCTAATTGGTAATTTCATTAAAAATCACTTAACAAAAGTTGTTTAACTAACAATAAAGATTCATTTTCTTCCATTAAACTTCAAAACCCTAGCATTTTCATTAATGGAAAAACTTAAACAATTCAATAATTTTGCAAATTAGTCCCCGGCCTAGTTAGGTTAAGCTACAACGATCTCAAAAACATAAAAATCATTAAAAATGGGACAAACGATACTCACATGAAAGCAAAAATAGGGTGGCCAAAACAACAAGCTCCCATGGCTCTTTTCTTCTTCCATTTTCGGTTGAAGAGTAAAAAGAAATATGAAGCCTTTAAAATTTTTGTTTTATTTGTTTTGTCATTTTTAACCAATTATTTATTACACAAAATGCCAAGCCATCATATTCTACTAACTTTTTGATGGGCTAATTACCAAATAAGGATCTCCATTTTAAATTTCTATAGCTATTTAATACTTTTAGCTAATAGAACACAACTTTCGCACTTTACGCGATTTAGTCCTTTTCATCAAATTGAACATGCAAACAGTAAAATTTCTTAACGAAATGTTTATACTATAATATTATCATGCTGCAGACCTCAAAATAATATTAAAATAAATTTTTTGACTTCATATTTGTGGTCCCAAAACCACTGTTCTAATTTTACCGAAAACGGGCTATTACAAAATCTGTTTCGGGATTTATTCCCGCCGTTCAACGGATTTTATTCCAATTTTGATTTAATTTCAAAAAACGAGTATTAAAATTAAAATAAATTTTGTTTCGGGATTTATTCCCGCCGTTTAACGGATTTATTACATTTTGATTTTGTTACCAAAAACGAGAAATTAAAATTAAATAAAATCTGATTCGGGATTTATTCCTGTCGTTTAATAAGATTTTATTCGATATTGTTTTATTTCCAAACAAAGACGTAATAAAATAATTATGTTTCGGGATTTATTCCTGCCGTTTAATAGATTTTATTTTGATTTAATTATATAATTTTGTTTCGTGATTTAATTCTACCATTTAACAAAAATTGTTTTTGATTTTGTTATAGAATTATAATTTTGCTGTTTAACAAATCAAAGGGAATTTTTTCTGTGTTTGGTGGCCTTAATTGTGGCTTTAAATTGTGAATTAAAAAGAAATTTATCAATGGTGAATTAAAAAGACAATATGAGAAAGCATGTCTAGGATTGCTTCTTTGAAAGACTTGGTATTTAAGCGTGCCTAAGTGCACCACCTCTCTTCTAGGGTTACTATAACACCCCAAACTCGGCCTAGATGTTATGGACGAATCTAGAAATGTTACGTAAAGTAGCTATAAATATGACTTTCGCTTATTGAAAAACTTCGTGTATCTTTGCTAATTAAGAACCCGTTTTATATGTAAACGTTTGTCATCCTTAATAGTTAAAATTGTTAATTGTTTACATTTTAAAAAATAGAATAATTTGCAGTGGAAATTCTTATGGCGTTATATTTTGGAAAACCAAGTTTGTTTTCTTAAAAATAGTTGATCATAGAAACATATCCGTTTTTTGAAATAAAATCATTTTATCCTAAGTTATACCAAAACCCAAAAATAAAAATCCAAAAAAAAATAAAATAAACGATAACAAACCCCAACGTCTAAAGCGTCCAAAAATTACAAAACTCTCTAAAACCAGAGATTTAAATAAGCCAAATTATGTAAATAAAGTTTTACGGAATTGTGGACATATCGAAGCTCCCGCCGCACCAACCCGCTTAAGTCTGAGGATTACTTGAACGTAACAGATAAACAGAGAGTGAGTTTTATAACTCAGTGTGTAACTTAAGAGAATCGGAATCACAGGTTGAATTCATAGCAGAACAAATACTGACGAATGTCTCATGCAGAATCAGAGTTACATGCAAATTACAATCCTACCCCCATTCGCTACACACCATCTCCGACCATCCCAACACACCATGTGGGGTATAAAACACCCACCTAGCCCTACACTCTACTTAGTGTCCTTACGACACTTTTCAGAAAAATCGCAGTAGTGTTGCCGGTATAATGGCAAGTTAACGCCTCACATAGAACACTTCCTCCACATAATACATAACTCGCCCCTTAGCCAGTTATAAACAAAATACCAGGTATAACAGAATAATAGATACCAGAATGTATATATCATGCATACTCGTATAACAAGTATTGAACATGCCTATACATAAGTAATCAAACATATCGCATCACATTACATGCATTCAGGTGTTTATTTATATCAAATTTCATACTAACAGATTAATAGATTTCATGCTTTAAGGCTTATTGTAACACCCCTAACCCATAACCGTCGCCGGATTAGGGTTAAGAGGCATTACCGAACTATCAGAACATTTCACATCCATTTCACAACACAAAGTCAAACATCGATCAAACATATTTAAATATAAACATATAGTCCCTTATTTAAGTCTACGAGACCTTAAACACATATTAGAGAGAGGTCGGAACTAAACCGAACACATAAATTTTTTTAGAAATTTAAACATTTTTCAAAACTACAGAGATCACACTCCCGTGTGGGCAGGCCGTGTGCCTCCCACGGCCTCAGACACGCCTGTGTGTCTAAGCCGTGTCAAAACAGGGCATACATACTGACTTGCACCACACGGCCAGTCACACGCCCGTGTGTCCAGCCCGTGGTCGCTACTGACTTGAATCTAGTTTCAAACTTGAAGAACACGGTCGAGCCACACGCCCGTGTGCTCAACCGTGTGGGCAATTATAGGCCCTTTTCAAGGCCAAACTTGCCATCCACACTTTAGATCACCTACAAGCACAAACCAATTCAATTCCATACACCAAATGGCATCCAAACATACCAAAACATACTCATTTTACATCTCTTAACATCATCATTCATCTTCCTAAACAAATCCATCTTAACAAATCATTTTAACTTATCAACTACACATTCAAATCATATTAATCATACTTCCTCTAAACCATACCACAAGTTCAAATTCAATTACAATTCTCACCAACTAATTAAGCATGTAACATACCATACTCATCACTTTTATAGCTCATTCATAAAAACAATCTAAATCAACTTCCAAGCCAAATCACTTGGCAAGGTCCAAACTTTACAAAATATGCCATTATTATCTAGCCTATACATGCCATATTCCACTTATATACATCTTTCAAAAGTACCGAATTAGATTGTCGATAGTGTGATAGAGATGCTG
The DNA here is from genome assembly GCA_025698515.1 of Gossypium sturtianum. Lineage (NCBI taxonomy): Eukaryota > Viridiplantae > Streptophyta > Magnoliopsida > Malvales > Malvaceae > Gossypium > Gossypium sturtianum. The sequence goes on along the minus strand of CM046955.1, from coordinate 98,205,408 downwards.
ACGATCCCCAGATCTGAGCTAGTTTTACTGACACTGTAAAACAGAAAAACAAATCACATAGTAAGCTTTCAAAAGCTTAGTAAGTTTGTAATACAATACATGTAACTCAACAATTCAAGTCAATATACAAAATAAGCCATCACTTAGATTAATAGCTCAAATAGGCACATCATCAATCTCAACCATATGCTCAAATATCTATTCATTAAACCGTTCACGATTTCATCAACCACATAGGTTCCGTACGTACCTTAGCCGATACTTAGATATTGATCACAAATGCTACTCAAAACTCAATACTTCATTCGATCAACAATAAAGCTTAATTAGATATTGATCGTACACTTAGTGCCCAATTATAGCCGAAGCTTAATTAACATCGCACACTTAGTGCCTAGATACAAAACCGAACTTAATTCAGCATTGCACACACAGTGCCAATCAATAAAGCTGAAGCTTCCATTTCTTCGCACACACAGTGCTATTCATCTTTGTCTCGATTTCAATTACGCACACTTAGTGCCATATTTCTCGATCTCATATTTAACATTTCTAATTCAATAATTACACATTCATTCAATTCTCATCACATAGACATAATTTAACAGCTAGTATTATATCTGAACTTACCTCGGACGTTGAAATACCGAAACTAGCCGATTAATCGAGTACTTTGTCTTTGCCTCGATCTCGATCCGAATCTCTCCTTTCTTGGTCTAAAAACAGTCAAATTTAAGTCATCCAATCACCAATTCATTCAATTTAGTCCACACACACATATTTAGGGCATTTTGCAAAATAGCCCTCATATTTTCACATTTCGACACTTTAGTCCCTATTTCATAAAATCATCAAATACACATAATTTCATTCCACCCATGCCTAGCCGAATTCTCCCTATATTCATACAAGTCAACCATTTCATTTATTTCATATTTTAGTCCTTCAATTTACACTTTTCTCAATTTAGCTCAAATTACTCAATTTCACCAAAAATTCAAAGATAAAGTATGTTAATCTTTCACATATCTATCATATTTCATCACCAACTATCACAAAGCTCAAGCATTCATCAATGGCATATCTCAAAATCACTATCAATTTCTAAAATTTAGGCATGGGTTTAATAGAGCACAAAGCAACGATCACAAAAACATAGAAATTATCAAAAACCGAGTTCAAAAGCTTACCTAATTAATTCCAACAATGGCCAAACCCTAGCATTCATCCATGGCTTCTCTTTTCTTCTTATTTTTGGCTAGATAAAGATGAGAATAGCCATCTTTCTATGTTTTATTTTATTATAACATAACTTATTAACATATTTACTTATTTAACCATTTACTATATCATATAATCATTTAAACATTAAGGGCATACTTGTCCTTTGCCATCCACAAACTTCATTAATGGGTTAATTGCCTTATAAGGCCTCCACATTTAAAAGCCATGACACATAAGTTCTTTAACATGTAACATGCTAATTTTTGCATTCAATGCAATTTAATTCTTTCCTCTAATTAAGCACACAAACAGACAAATTAATTCACGGAACTTTAACACATGCTCAATCATATACTGCAGACACAAAAAATAATATTAAAATATTTTTCTGACTCAGATTTGTGGTCCCAAAACCACTGTTCTGACTAGGGTCTAGACCGGACTGTTACAACTCTCCCCCTTAGGGATTTTCATCTCCGAAAATCTTACCAATGAATAGGTGTGGATATTGCTCTCTCATAACGTTTTCAGGCTCCCACGTAGCTTCTTCAACTCCGTGTTTGTGCCACAACACTTTCACTAAAGAAATCTTTTTATTTCTCAACTCTTTAATCTCACGAGCCAAAATTCAAATCGGTCCTTCACTATACGATAAATCTGACTGAATTTCAACCTCAGTAGGAGCAATCACATGAGATAGATCAGATCTGTACCGTCGAAGCATCAACACATGAAACACATTAGGAATCTTTTCTAACTCAGGTGGCAACTTCAATCTATAAGCAACTGGCTCAATCCGTTCAATGATTTCATACGGCCTGATGAACCTCAGACTTAGCTTACCTTTTCGGCCAAATCGAAGTATTTTCTTCCACGAGGATACTTTCAAAAATACTTTGTCACCAACCTCAAACTCGATATCTTTCCGTTTCAAATCTGCATAAGACTTCTGATGATCTGGAGCCGCTTTTAAACTGTTACGAATCACTTTCACTTTCTGCTCAGTCTCTTTTATTAAATCAACCCCGTGAATTTTATTTTCACTCAGCTCAGTCCAATACAATGGAGTTCGACATTTTCGACCGTAAAGAGCCTCATACGGTGCCATTTTAATGCTAGATTGAAAACTGTTTTTGTATGCAAACTCAATCAATGGTGAATGCTTTTCCCACGTACTTTCAAATTCAAGAATACAATACCTCAACATATCTTCAAGAACTTGAATGATCCGCTCAGATTGTCCATCCGTTTGCGGATGAAAAGCAGTACTGAAATGCAACTTTGTACCTAAAGCTTCTTGCAATTTCCTCCAAAATCGTGAGGTAAATCTCGGATCTCTATAAGATACAATAGATAGTGGCACCTCGTGCAATCTCACAATCTCAGCAATATACAGTTCGGCTAACTTATCGAGTGAATAATCTGTTCTCACCGAAACGAAATGAGCTGATTTAGTCAATATGTCAACTATCACCCAGATTGTATCTTTCTTTCCCGGAGATGCAGGTAACCCTGACACAAAGTCCATCGTGATTCTCTCCCATTTCCACTCAGGAATCATAATTGGTCAGAATAAACCAGATTTTAACTTGATGTTCAAATTTTAACTTGCTGGCATATTAAACATTTCGACACAAAGTCAGAAATATCTCTTTTCATACCATGCCACCAATAAAACTGTTTTAGATCGTTATACATTTTTGTATTCCCCGGCCCGGATGAACAGTCAATAAACTATTGTGAGCTTCATTCAAAATCAACTGAATCAACTCTGAATTCCTCGGAACACAAATCTGATCTCTGAATCTCAAACAATCATCATTATCAACTCGAAATTCTAATTCAGAATTCAATCCACATTGAACTCGTTTTGCTAACATCTCATCGTCACTTTTCTGGGAATCGCAAATCTGACGTACAAACATCGGCCTTACTTTTAACTCAGCCAAAACGGAATCATCATCACATAGATCTATCTGAGTACTCATAGCTCGCAAAGCACATAAAGACATTCGACTCAAGGCATCAGCAACAACATTAGCTTTGCCCGGATGATAATCAATCACAAGTTCATAATCTTTCAACAATTCTAACTATCTTCTCTATCGCAAATTCAATTCTTTCTGAGTCATGAAGTACTTCAAACTCTTGTGATAGGTATAAATATGACATTTCTCACCCAATAGGTAGTGACGCCAAATCTTCAATGCAAATACAGTCGCAGCCAATTCAAGATCATGCGTCGGATAGTTATTTTCATGTGGCTTTAACTGTCTCGAAGCATAAGCGATGACTTTGCCTTCTTGCATCAGCACACAGCCCAAGCCATTCAACGATGCATCACTATAAACTATGAATTCTTTACCCGATTCAGGTTGTACTAACACTGGCGCTTCACAAACAATGCTTTCAATCGCCAAAACTTTGTTGGCACTTTTCTGACCACTCAAATTTAACATCTTTCTGTAGCAACTTCGTCAATGGAGTCGCTATCATTGAGAAACCTTTCAAAACCGTCTATAGTATCCTGCTAGTCCCAGAAAACTACGGACTTCAAACACATTTCTCGGAGGCTTCCATTCTAAAATAGCTGAGATCTTACTCGGATCAACTCGTATTCCCGCAGCTAATACAATATGCCCCAGAAAACCAACCTCACGCAGCCAAAACTCACATTTACTGAACTTTGCATACAATTGCTTCTCACGCAGAGTCTGTAACACAATTCTCAAATGCTCTATATGTTGCGTCTCGTCACATGAGTAAATCAAAATGTCATCAATGAACACCACAACAAAACAATCCAAATACGGTCTGAATATCTGATTCATCAAATCCATAAACACTGTAGGAGCATTCGTTAGCCCGAAAGGCATATCTAAGAATTCATAATGTCCGTACCTCATTCTGAAAGCAGTCTTCGGTACATCTGACTCTTTAACTCGTAACTGGTAGTAGCCCGATCTCAAATCTATCTTAGAAAACACTGTAGCTCCTTTCAACTGATCAAACAGATCATCAATACGTGGCAAAGGATATTTGTTCTTTATTGTCACTTTGTTCAACTGTCGGTAGTCAATACACATCCTCATAGTGCCATCTTTCTTTTTCACGAACAACATAGGAGCACCCCAGGGTGAGAAACTTGGTCGTGCAAATCCTCTATCTATCAACTCTTGCAACTGAGACTTCAACTCTTTCAATTCTATCGGTGCCATTCTATATGGAGCTATTGAAATAGGAGTCGTCCCCGGCACTAATTCAATACCGAATTCAACTTCTCTGATTGGAGGTAATCCCAGTTATTCTTCAGGAAACACGTCTAGGAACTCACAAACCACATGCACAGATTCAACTTTCTTTTCTGTCACCTTTGTATCAATTACATATGCTAGATAAGCTTCGCAACCCTTTCTCACATAGTTCAAAGCTTTTATCTCAGATATAACAGCTGGTAACCCATTCATATCACTGGATTCAATTCGAACTATCTCACCATTCTGACTTCTCAAATCAATACTCTTTCATTTACAATTCACAATAGCATTATGTAGAGTAAGCCAATCCATACCCAGAATGATATCGAATTCATCAAAAGGTAGCAACATCAAATTAGACGGAAAACATATATCCCGAAACATCAATGGGCAGTTCTTGCACACTTTATCCACCAAGACACACTTGCCTAAGGGGTTCGATACTCTAATTACGAATTTAGTAGACTCAACAGGTAGAGTCTTACTTGATACTAGATTCACACTCACATATGAATGAGTAGATCCTGGATCTATCAATGTAATCACGTTAGTATCAAATAGAGTAAAACTACCAGTGATGACATCTGGAGATGATGCTTCTTCTCGCGCATGTATAGCATAGGCTCCGGCAGGTACTCTCACCTCGGATCTCATAACTGTATCCGTAGTCCCTCTCTGACTTCCACTCTCATTTCCGGTGTTTCTGAGTGGTCTACCCCTAGCCGTCACATTACTCGGTCTCACACTCTGAACATTGTCTTTCTCAGCTAACTCTGGGCAATCTCGAATAAAATGATCTCGTGATCCACATTTATAGCAAACTCTATTATTATACTTCCCCCAGCATTCTCCAACGTGTCGTCTTCCACACTGTCTACACTCGGGCTTGTTGCTTTTAACACTACCAACACTTGATTCAATTGGAGCTTGAGTTCTTGGACCAACACTTTGTCCCACACGATCTCTACTCGGATGTCCAAATGAAGCATTTGATCGATTGCTTGCATCTCTAAATCTCTTCATCAAAAGTTGAGAAAGCTTACTCATCGATCTTTTTCTTTCATCACGAGCTTCAGAATCAGCTTTCTTCTTTTCTTTACTGAGCTTCTCGACTTTGCAAGCCCATTCAACCAACACAACATATTAATTTATATCAAGTATTCCAACCAGCAATTTAATATCCTGATTCAACCCTTCTATGAAGTGTTTACACATGGTAGCTTTGGTAGAAAAACATTCCCGTGCATACTGGCTAAATCTAACAAATTCCCACTCATACTCAGTAACAAACATGCGACCTTGTTTCAACTTGAGGAATTCTTTACGTTTCTGATCAATAAATCGTTGACTGATATACTTTTTTTGGAATTCAACTTGAAAGAAATCCCAGGTAATCCTCTCTCTCGAAACCACAGAAATCAACGTTTTCCACCGGTTATAAGCTGTATCTCTCAACAAAGAAACTGCACATTTAATGCATTCATCAGGGGTCAACGACATCTCATCGAACACTCGAATTGTATTCTCGAGCCAAAACTCAGCTCGTTCGGCATCATGATCAGCTGTGGCCCTAAACTCTTCGGCCCCGTACTTTCAGATCTTATCCACAAGAGGTTTATTTAATCAATTTAGATCTGCAACTTGTGGTATAACAGGCACTTGTGGGGGTGGAGGTTGTGGAGCAGCCGGATTCGTTCAAACGAACTCCGAAAACCACTCACTCATCATTCAGAAAAAGGCTTGCTTAGCCTCTCCTTCTTGGCTACTATCATTCAGTCTAGATGTGGTCGGCACCGTCCCTTGAGCGAGAGCAGGCGCGTTACTCTCTACATCGTCAGCAACTGCTCGATTGGGAACCATTACTATATAAAAACACATTTTTAGCTGTCAGGATTCATCACACTATCGCAATTATATATATGGCATGTATAGCTAGACTCACACGCGCTACGTTAGTCCGAGAATCGACTAAACTGTAGCATTGATACCAATAAAATGTAACACTCCTAACCCATAACTGTCGCCGGATTAGGGTTAAGAGGCATTACCAAACTATCGAAACATTTCACATCCATTTCACAACACAGAGTCAAACATCGATCAAACATATTTAAATATAAACATATAGTCCATTATTTAAGTCTACGAGACCTTAAACACATATTAGAGAGAGGTCGAAACTAAACCGAACACATAATTTTTTTTTTAGAAATTTAAACATTTTTCAAAACTGCAGAGATCACACGCCCGTGTGGACAGGTCGTGTGCCTCCCATGGCCTCAGACACGCCCGTGTGTCTAAGCCGTCTCAAAACAGGGCATACATACTGACTTGCACCACATGGCCAGTCACACGACCGTGTGTCCAGCCCGTGGTCGCTACTGACTTGAATCTAATTTCAAACGTTAAGAACACGGTCGAGCCACATGCCCGTGTGCTCAACCGTGTGGGCAATTATAGGCCATTTTCAAGGCGAAACTTGCCATCCACACTTTAGATCACCTACAAGCACAGACCAATTCAATTCCATACACCAAATGGCATCCAAACATACCAAAACATACTCAATTTACATCTCTTAACATCATCATTCATCTTCCTAAACAAATCCATCTTAACAAATCATTTTAACTTATCAACTACACATTCAAATCATATTAATCATACTTCCTCTAAACCAACCACAAGTTCAAATTCAATTACAATTCTCACCAACTAATTAAGCATGTAACATACCATACTCATCACTTTTATAGCTCATTCATCAGAACAATCTAAATCAACTTCCAAGCCAAATCACTTGGCAAGGTCCAAACTTTACAAAAATATGCCATTATTATCTAGCCTATACATGCCATATTTCACCTATATACATCTTTCAAAAGTACCGAATTAGATTGTCGATAGTGTGATAGAGATGCTGACGATCCCTGGATCCGAGCTAGCTTTACTGACACTGTAAAACAGAGAAACAAATCACACAGTAAGCTTTCAAAAGCTTAGTAAGTTCGTAATACAATACATGTAACTCAACAATTCAAGTCAATATACAAAATAAGCCATCGCTTAGATTAATAGCTCAAATAGGCACATCATCAATCTCAACCATATGCTTAAATATCTATTCATTAAACCGTTCACGATTTCATCAACCACATAGGTTCCGTACGTACCTTAGCCAACACTTAGATATTGATCACACATGCTACTCAAAACTCAATACTTCATTCGATCAAACTTCGTTAACTCTTCAATTCAATCGCACACTTAGTGCCGAATTATAGCCGAAGCTTAATTAACATCGCACACTTAGTGCCTAGATACAAAACCGAACTTAATTTGGCATCGCACACAGAGTGCCAATCAATAAAGCCGAAGCTTCCATTTTTTCTCACATACAGTGCTATTCATCTTTGTCTCGCTTTCAATTACGCACACTTAGTGCCACATTTCTCGATCTCATATTTAACATTTCTAATTCAATAATTACACATTCATTTAATTCTCATCACATAGACATAATTTAACAGCTAGTATTATATCCGAACTTACCTCGGACGTCGAAATACCGAAACTAGCTGATTAATCGAGTACTTTGTCTTTGCCTCGATCTCGATCCGAATCTCTCCTTTCTTGGTCTAAACACATTCAAATTTAACTCATTCAATCACCAATTCATTCAATTTAGTCCACACACACATAT